>OX381622.1:4040927-6440927 GCA_947459985.1 Diloba caeruleocephala
TTGAAAAAGGTGCATTAATTGCTGTGAAAATAATTGGAATATGATTTTCCTCTAGGAATAGTTTAAAATCTTTTGAATTTATTCCTGGGTATTGATCTGTTAAGATCATACCAATTTTATTATCTTCTGTGACATTTTTGACAAGTTTTATAAAGTCATTTGAATTCTGTGTTTTTTGAATTGACAATGTATGCATATCTAGTAAAATGATCCACTAAGAGGTGCATGTACTTTTTTGTCGATCTAGAGCCTCCGAGTCCCCCAATTGTGTCAATGGACATTATTTGAAAAGGATGTGTGGCTGGTCCTAGATGAGACATTAGTCCTATTTTATCCTGGCCTCTTGACTTGTTCATAATGCAAATTTCACATTTTCTGCAAATTTCCTTAATATTCTGTCTTAAATTCTTGGCTGTGTAGTACGGTGTAATTTTCTGTTGTATTTATCACTTCTTCTAAGAAATAATTCTTGAATTGTATATTGTCATTGTCATCCATGTAAGTCTTTTTTAGTTCATCTGATAAAGTTATCCATAAACTCCTCTTTTCATGTCTCCTTTGCATTATATTTTTTAACATTTTACCTGTCTCAGTTTCCATTAATAGTCCATGGTATTTTACTGGCTGTAGTTCTTGTGGTACACGGTAAATCTTACCCTCTTTTGTCGTTATTGCGGTTACTGCCATTACGTTTGTTTTTTGGTCTTCGAAACTTTTAATTGTAAATTCAAATTTTAGTTTATCCATTTTTGTAAAATGTCCTTTGCAAAGAATGTTGTTTTATAAGATATCTTATTTAAGGTAACTGACGTTCGTCAATAAACTCAATTGCGTTTCTGTAAATAAAGTATTTTTATTGTATTACAAAAGGGTTGTTTTATAAAGTAAGTAGGTACGTACATGTTTTACAAAATATTGCTTTACCTGTAAATAAAGAAACAACATTCAAAGCTTATAATTACACGAATATCGTCTCCTTTTAATCTTCAAGTATTTTATCTAACACAATAGTTTATAACCTCCAATTATCACAATGACATGCGCAACATGACACTGTCACCTCTCTTCAAATTCAAATCAATGGAATGATAGGTTTTTAATATTATTACTTTACTCTGTGTAGGTAATCATTTCATTACATATATATATGTGTATTTATATGAGACAAGATTGAAATCATACTCTAACTGAACTGAACTTTAAAATAAGTTGAATACATTTTTATTGTCAATTCAATCTCAATTTAGTTAACTTTTAGCCATGTTTCAAATAAAAGAGAATTGGCACCTGAGATTATCGTTTTTCCTCAGATAAAGAGCTAGCTTATATAACCTTCCTCTTAAATAATAAAATATAGCCTACCCCCTTAAACTATGATGGCCAGTTACACAGAAACTGCTATTTCATTAAAAAATACCTAATCATCAAAACCAATAAAGGGCGAGGCTACGTAATAAAGTCAAAGTTAAAGAGCACTTCGTAATAAACGTAGCAGCTTCGTAGCACCGTAGCAAAATCAAAATAAATTAACATCACACAGCAAACTCTTCACCAATTTAATCAAATCATATTAAAGTGAAGAGACGAAGACATTCATAATCAATTTTCAAATATTAATTTTGGGACATATTAGATTAAACATTATTTTGGCGAGCGTGTTTATGCTCTCACCTTGTAGGGGTCGTGTAAGAATACATTTTCACAACTCCATATAAAATAAAGTCATTTTATTATATTTTATACGTTATTCTATAGCAATTATGGGGTTCGATTTAAGAATATAACACCACTCCATGTCTTCCTGTGAATGTAGTAAGAGGTGAAAAAGTGACTCTTCACCAGTAAACCAGAGACATGGGCAGAAGCGTCACTTCCCCGACGGTACGTTTGGCGCAGTGGCTAAGAGATTGGCTTGCTGCGCTGCGTGTCATGGCTTCGATCCCGGACATGAACGCGGAACATATACTTGTGAGATTCACAGATGGTTGTTTCAGGTTTGGGTTTTTGAGCGTGTGAGATTTAGCCTGTAAACTGTACCCACGATACATGAGAAAGCCTAGTGAAGGACAAATAAAAAAAAAAGGATGTGGTAAGTAAAATTCCCCCCAAAATTACTACACAATTAATGTAGAAATCTATGGAGAGGCCTTTGTTCAGCATCGGTCTTTTGGCTGATATGATGATGATTCCTATCCTGATGACATTATATCCATATATATATTCTTTGATACATTAATTTAAAAACGTTGCAAAATATAATTTAAAATTGTAATGAATAAATAAATTGAATTGAACAAATAATAAATGAAACTGTAATTTATTAATAACTAGCTGGGGCCCGCAGTTTCACCCAATTTAGAGTACTTCGACATAGACACTTGACATAGAATATATATGTTGGATTTCAAGGGTTTTATTGTTTTCGCGTGGAACCCTAATTATTTTTCTAAAATAAAAGTAGCCTAAGTTATTCCTTATGACGTCAGCTATCTACCAGTGAAAGTCCCGTCAAAATCGGTCCAGCCACTTCGGGGATTACCCGGCACAAACAGACAGACAGACAAAAAGTGCAAACATTGTTTTTTTTTATTATAGGTACCGTATATACTTTCATATACATTTAGTAAAAAGCTGTTATTTTGACATTACAAACAGACACCTCAATTTTATTTATTTGTATAGATTAAACATTGTTATTAAAAATAAACTAAGATATAAATTGAGAAATAAATTAAAATTGTACAAATATTTATACAGATCATTGAACTAATAATAATTGTAAAAAGAAAGATTTATAAGTGGTAGGGATATTATTGTAGTATAAAAATTACAACTACTCGGACTTGGCCGAGACGACTCGAGACACAGACTCGGCTGCGCTGCAAATTCCACAATAGCTTTCCTCAATAGCTTATTGCTTCAACCAGGGATAGGTTTAGAACAGCCCTACCCCTGACCACTGCTTTACTGTGTAGAAACGGAATGAATGCCACCACCCCATCTCCTCCCATAGGTGTCGTAAAAGTCGACTAAGGGATTAGCCGGAGGATGGGCAGCAGCGTCCTTCGAGTACATTAACAACTTAACTGCGATCGCCAACCCGCCTGCCAAGCGTGGCGATTATGGCAAAACCCCCCGTGCCCACAACACATCCATATCGGTGGTTGTGGTGATCTTTGGGGAGGCCTGTGTCCAGCAGTGGACTTGATTCGGCCGAAATGATGATAAAAATTAAGATTTTAAAATTGTTGAAAGGCAATAAAATAAGTGTATGAAAAATAAATTGTTGCCAGTACCTAGTGAAACATGTACTAGTTCATAAAAAAGGTTTTGTAATACCTTAATGATCCATGTTTGAAGCAAATAAATAATATTCTATTTTAAGGGCCGTATTACAGATCGAGAATCAAAACTCAAGTAAATCTAGAGTCAAGATTGTGTTAATCAAATATGAACCCTACGTAATAAGTCCAGCACTTATATTCAATTGACGCAATCTTACGAGCCTTAAGAGCTCTACCACGACTGTACTACAGTCCTACATATTTCACCCGCGATAACTATTATTTATTTATACTTTTATGCACAATGATGGTACACTTAAGTACGAATGGCGGACTTAATGCCATATGGCATTCTCTACCAGTCAACCTATGGGTTAAAAATAAATGCATACATAAAAATCTACATTCTATTAATACGGTCAAATACATAGGTTTAAAATATACTACATATAATACGTACTATTTATCATTTTAACCATTGATATATATATTACTATAGATTTTAACCATGCCCGTAATTGTCAAATAGATTTCCAGCGAATGCCAGCAGAACTCAGGGCATAGGCCTCCCCCAAAGATAACCACAACTACTGGTGTGTTTTTGTCATAATCACCACGCTTGGCGATCGCGGTTAAGTTGTAGTTAGTGTACTCGTAGGACGCTGCTGCTCTGCCCCATCCTTCTGCATGTCCCACAGTCACATTTTACAACAAGGAGAGAGATGGGGTGGTGCTATTCTTAGCCGGCACCTCATGGTAACAGTAAAATATTGTTAATATAAATAAGGCAGTCTGTTTCAATATTAAACCCTTTACATATAGGTACCAAATTTAATTAAATACACCCTCTTGTAAATTAATAAGAATTTAATTAGGCGAAGTCACAATGCTATTAACATATAATTACAGCGGAGCGGATAAAAGACAAGTTGATTTCCCTTGTGTGTGTCGATGTGTACGTTTTAAAATATTAAATTAAAATGTTATTAAAACACTAATATAAGCAAGCTGAGTCACATGAAAAATACTTAAGTACGTTGAAAGATATTCGAGAAGGTTCGATAAGATTAGTATCGTCTTTTTAGAGGTTCTTCACAGCCTAGTCTTTAAAACCCTTGTCCAGTCCAGAATAGAGTTGAAGGATATTCGAGAAGTTTTGAGAAATTTAGTAGTACATGTCTTCTTCACAGCCCAGTCTATGAAATTCTTGTCGAGTCATACCTATAGATATAGATAATTATGTTGGTGAGTTGAGGTCTCTATAATTGAACTTTGCTGAGTTCCAGGTGATGCACATGTTTAAGTACTTATTGGAGCGCATTATCTATTTGTGCCGTGTGGTGCCGGCTACGAATAGCACCAACCCATCTCATCCCATGGGTGTCGTAAAGGCCGACTAAGGGATTAGACGGAGAATGGGCAGCAGCGTCCTTCGAGTACATTAACAACTCAACTGCGATCGCCAACCCGCCTGCCAAGCGTGGCAATTATGGCAAAACCCCCAATGAGCACACAATACACCGATATCGGTCGTTGTGGTGATCTTTGAGGGAGGCCCATGTCCAGCGGTGGACTTTATTCGGCCCAAATGATGAATTTGAAAATTTAAATTAATTTTTAAGTAGTAATGTCTTAGGTTTTCGCGATTATTACTTATTATATTAAAACACTTATATGTGTACAGAGAATTACTTGTCCTTACTGATTCAGCAACGCAGAGTCTAAACTAACGGGGCTACAAACTTGAAATTTTGGCAGTTGATGCCTTTAATAACGTAGGCCTTCACTAAGGAAGGAATTTTAGAAATTCCTACTCTAAGGTGGTAAAATAAGGGTTGAAATTTTGCATGAAACTCCGTCATTTATAAGTTGGATCTAATAAAATTGGTATTTGGAATTTTGGTTAAAAATAAAAGAATACGTGATTCAGTGTTTTTATAAATTGTACCCTTAAGGGGGTAAAAGAGGGGGTAACAGTATGTATGGATTATCCGTTATTTTGTACAGCGGGCGACAGCTAGTTATAGATATAAACGTCAGGAAAAATAAAAATCTAGAATATACGCGATGGTAATCCGTTTGGTGGTGCCGGCTAGCCGCGTGGTGCCGGCTCAGAATACCACCACCCCATCTCCTCCCGTGGGTATCGTAAAAGTCGACTAAGGGATTAGCCGGAGGATGGGCAGCAGCGTCCTTCGAGTACATTAACACCTCAACTGCGATCGCCAACACGTCTGCCAAGCGTGGCGATTATGGCATAACCGGTTGTTGTGGTGATCTTTTGGGGAGGGGAGGCCTGTGTCCAGCAGTGGACTTCATTCGGCCGAAATGATGAATCCGTTTAAAAGTGTTTTATTTTAATAATCTTTTAGTCCTTTTTTTTATTTTTTTTTATTGGTGCCCAGTGGAAATTCTTCATGAACTTCCTTCGCCCCGGGGAAGGGCGAAGGGGTATGCCGGACTCCTACCGGCTAAAACCACTGGAGTGGTCATCTTCGGCACCTAAGGGAGGCTCCAGGTCCTCGTATGATCACACTAGAGCCGCCCACTGGTGCCACGCCTATAGGCACATCCCTGAGAGGGTGACTGTAAAGCGGTCACCCCCTCGGGGGGATTGTAAAGGATCCCCCAAAGCGTCCCACGGCAGCGCGTGACCACATGCGTGCTACCGTCTTCTCTTGGGTCGCTCGGTGTGGGCACGCAGATTCCCCAATCTACGCACCCGCGAACCCAGAGGTGCCTCACAGCAACGGCAGGGGGTTACCGTTACCTACCTAACCGGACTCTAGCAATAAGAGACTTACCACTAGTCAAGTTAATAAAAACTTAAATTCTACCACTAACATACAAGCCTACACAGGCGTCGAATAAAATACAACTCCACGGAATTTTATTCACCCTACACGAGGCCATAATAAAATCAATATCCAAACACAATTACCCGCAATAATTTCAAATGCAGGGTGACAATCAGGAAAAAAGGTTGGCTGGCAATACATGTCTTTGTGCGCCTGACAGTTAGGTAATTGAAAGGTTTTTGAGTGGTATTCGACCCTCAATCAAGATCCCATTGTCAAACAAGCATTATTTAATTCTGATTTCTATTGTTATGATAATTTTGTCAAGTAGATTAGTAATTGGATTATTTTGAATTAGTATGTCAGGTACATTATGGATTAGACTCAATTGCCAATCGGGTAAACACCGTGCGTATACCTATATTCGTGGAAAACTGATCTTAAATAATATAAATAGGTACTCAAGACTAGGGGCAAAAAATCTGCAGAAAACAAGAATGGTGACGATTCTACGATTGGCGCAGTGTTGAAACATGTCGCAAGCTCGCTCTCCGAACAGCACGAATATTTGTGAGGTTTGCTGAGTTTGTTTTTTTCTGTTTGAGCATGTAAGGTTTTGAAAAATATTTTTGAGAGTGCATTTCTACAACGCCAAATATTCGAAGGCCTATTTAACCAATGGGTTATCTGATCAATGGGCCATTTCGTCTAATAACCACGTGCACAAACTCCCATATCACTGGTAGTACTCGAGTGCATACTACACTTACACTGTTACATAGGTTATGGTGCGGCTGGGGTGACCTTGGCCCACCCCAATGCCGCGAACATGTATTACCGTATGACGCAATAGTTTAACAAGAACCAAAGTAAATCAAATATCGGTACAATCGATGACATAGAGTTCGTACATGTGGCAATTCAAAGAAATGGCTCATCCATCAAATAACCCATCGGTTAAGTCAATCTTTGATTACTTGGCGTTGTAGAAATTGGCTTCGTAAAAACATCTATCTATACAAATAAATAAAATTGAAATGTCTGTTTGTAATGTCAAAATAACAGCTTTTTACTAAATGCATATGAAAGTATGTACGTTACATATAACAAAAAAAACTATTTTAAAAAAGTTTGTCGTCCGTCTGTCTGTCTGTCTGTTTGTTTGTTCCGGGTAATCTCCGAAATGGCTGGACCGATTTTGACGGGACCTTCACTGGTAGATAGCTAATGTTATAAGGAATAATTTAGGCTACTTTTATTTTGGAAAAATAATTAGGGCTGGCGGCTGGACCGATTTTGACGGGACCTTCACTGGTAGATAGCTGATGTTATAAGGAATAACTTAGGCTACTTTTATTTTGGAAAAATAATTAGGGTTCCGCGTAAAAAATAAAACCCTTGAAATCCAATATATATATACTATGTCAAGTGTCTATGTCGAATTACTCTAAATTTCTTTTAAATTAAACGCGGGTCCCAGCTAGTAGAAAATAACTACGAAAACCAAGCTTTGTGTAAACTGAACGGACGATACCATTTTGATGAGCAAAGTATCTAAAGCACGAACGATAGTATTTTAAATAAACAACAAAATGTATTTTTTTATCAATTTAGCGGAATGACTAACTGGAGTAGGGTTTGCCACTGAGTCTTCTGGGCTTTCCAAACGACCCACCGAAGTACTTCAAGCTTTATCAAGATGAAGAGAGATGAATACAATGAAGATTTCTGCGGGAGTTGAAATAAAATAAAATTCTTGATCTCATTTGAATTTTATCACATTTTCTACGCAATTTTAACATCAAAAGGTAGCTATTTTAAAGGCGCCGTTACTAAACTCCTTAATTCTTATCTGTAATAGTATTCGTTAGACAACATTAAACAATGTTTACCCCCGGTGTCGCTTCACGACGCAGATTACACAAGGGTAGCAGATTAGAAAGAATTCAGCACGCCCCTTGTGCAGTCGAGGGATTGTTCCTCTTTGCTCTATTTGATTTATCATGAAAATATACAGACCATTTCCATTAATACTAAAGCTTTGCCTCGTGTATCTACAACAGTGTATGAATCATTGACTTCATAGCGTTTGTACCTTAAATCGTTGTAGCAACTACGCATACTACCCGTAATGGTTACTTATAATAACTACGGAATACGTAAGTCAGACGGACCATAATGCTTCTTACCTTAGTAGTAAAAAAACCTCAATTCTACTGTTAAACAAAACGATTCCTTTTGACCTATACCTGTTTTAAGTAAATAGAATATGTGCCAATATCTTTTCCTTTTTAGTGAACTCTAGTTTTAATTTACTTAGGAATGTTTTATTTTTTGGCTTCTCGCATACATTTCTGGGAAATGTGGTTGCTTAACCGGTCATTTCTGGTGAAGCCAAAAGACGCCTCCAGCCAGGCTCAAAACTAATATTAAAAACTAAGCAACTTTCACTAAGAGCGCCCCGCTGCGGGACACGGACCTCGGCTTAGGGTGTTGCTGGGAATAACAAGCTATTGTTTTGGGGACAGCTGGATCGGTATTATTTATAATGTATTAGGGGACATTTAAAACTACAGGCTCGGCACGGGCTGGCGCGAGAAAGAGACCGGAGGGAGAAGTGCTAAGTTGAACGGGAAGGTGACCGCGTGATAGGCCTCCGCGACGTCGGTGAGGCGGGCATCCTCGGCGGCGAGGGCGGTAAAACGGACGGGTGTTTAGTGGATGAGACAGCGCGAGTCTCTATAAGTGATTTTATCGTCTGGATCGACCAGAACGTGCCTCGGGCGGCGTACTCTACTGATAACTTAGGAATGCCACCTAAATATTGTTTTATATAAGATGATTATCGTCAATACCTTTTTATTTGGCAACTCTAGCTACAAGAAAAATATATTTGTATGAAAATCTAATGTACTTTTTTGGTTTTTATGTTGGCTTATGGTGAGAGGAGCAAGTCATTCGCCTGGTGGTAAGCGTCACGCTTGTTCTAAACAATCGTAACGCCTCCTAGGACCAGTCCAGCGTGGTGCGTAGATTGAGGTAACTCCGTGCCCACACCACCCGAGCGACCCACGAGAAGACGGAAGCGCCCATGTGGTCAGTCGCCACCGGGGATCCTTTACAATCCCCCCCCCCCCCCCACAGGAGGAGGAGGGGGTGTGTTCGCTATACTGTCACCCACTCCGAGATGTGCCACCAGTGGGCGGCTCTAGTGTGATCATACGAGGACCTGGAGCGCCCTTAGGTGCTGAAGATGAACGCCTCAGTGGTTTAGCCGGTAGGGGTCCGGCATGCCCCTTCGTCCTACCCCAGGGCAGAGGATGTTCATGAAGAATTTCCACAGGGCCCAATAAAAAAAAGGACCAGTCCTTCTTGGCACCACATTGTGTTCGTCACCTCGAGACATTAGCTTTTCAGTTTCTTAAGCCCAGTAATTGCCCTAAAACGTGTCACCTATTTTGTCCCTATCTTTCTATACCAAACATTTCAGACGAGAACAAAACATATTTTTACCAAATTTGAACAATGATTCATCTTTTTATGAATAAGTTTACAAACTGCATCTAACCCAGATGCAGTTTATATGTTAACGTATTTTTTACGAGTTAGTATTATCATTTATATAATAAATATGTTTTTTTAATCCGAAATAAACTCTAAATTCAAGGGACAACCTTATGGCCCCAATATGAATCGACCACAACTTAAGGGGGTTCGATCGAAGGTGCTGTAGCTGTTTTAATAAACGGAAAACTGATTTATAGCTGCGAAATAGGAATTTTCCGGTGGCACAACCGCGCTATGTTTGTGGTGATATTGATAATTGCACAGTCATCCGCGCCAAGAGTTAGGGGACGAGATCGGTGGGTGAGGAAACGATTTTTTCCGAAAAAGATTTATGGAAGCAGGGACAGGTTTTTTTAAAAGAATTTTCTCGAAGATAAAACGTGACTTATTGCTATCAGATTTTTTGTGTAAACTTTTATTTCAGGAAATATAATGTAGCGGATTCGTTCAGTTTTTAAATCAGTGAAATGTCTGCAAGCTGTGTTATTGCCTCCAAACGCCTTTGTCTTCCCGTGGTTGTAGTAAATTGGATTAGTATTTTGACTCCTGTGCGCTAAAACAACCGCATACAATTGATCGTGTATTATGATAATTAATCACCGCTGTTAAATTATTATTCTGTCTACCATGATAGTTTACTGCTAAATGAAGTTTGTATTCGATACTAATTGGTAGAACTTTACATATTATTTTTTGTCCTGTAATCGCCATGGCAACTATATTTAGTTATTTTAGTTATAAGTAACTTTAAGAATCTGATTTGCAGTGTTTTTAATTTATTTATATTAGTTTTAAATGTATGGACTGACTACTATAAATAAATGAAGTATACTGAAACTAATAAAAATAAATTAGAAACACTTCAAATCAGATTCTTAAAGTTACTTGTAACTAAAATAAAGCAATAAAGAGCGTACCCCAATGCTTGTTTCCTATTTGGGTTACAAAGTTCATGGCTTTTTCGATGGCATGGTTGACGCAGCGGCTAAGCAACTGGCATTCTGCGCTACGCGCCGCGAGTTTCATCCCCGCATGGAACAAATATTTGTATGATCTGCACATGTTTCGGGTCTGGGTGTTTGTGAATGTGAGATTTATGGCTGTAAGCTGTACCTACGATACAGCACAAATCCTGCTGTTGGACGTATTAAAAGTTCGAGCCCTTTCCAACTTAGCTAATCATGCTTGTGTTGCAATTGAGTTCAAATCTATGGTGCAGTTGGTGGGAATCTCACAACTTCTATTGGTAGTAGAGTTCTGTCTTAAGGCTAGCCCTAGCCCTGTCTAGACAGGGGTGGTACTTTCTATAAGAAGAACCTGCCATAACAACTATAAGGGTTTAAGTACGTAGTTGTGTTCCAAGTGAAGGGTATTTTGTTTTTTTATTTATATTCCATTTGAAGCCGTTTACCGCTAACGCATCAATAATAAACGTTTTATTTATCTATCTAATCAGCAGTTTGCTGATGTACTTGATATGGTTGATTCTTACAACCAGGTAGACGCAAGATGGTGATGCGCACGTAGTCACGTACCGCCGTGTGCGTAGCACAGCGCACAGTGAGACTTGGGGGGGATCCTTTACAATCCTCCCCGAGAATTGCATGGAGGGCGGCCTTTTTACAGCCGCCTGCCTTCCGCTAGAGGGGTGACCACTTTATAGTCATCCTCTCCGAGATGTGCATAAATGCGTGGCACCAATGGGCGGCCTTAGTGTGATCTTACGAGGATCTGGAGTCTCCCTTCGGTGCCGAAGATGACCGCTCCAGTGGTTTTAGCCGGTAGGGCCTCTTAGGGGTATCCGTTCAGGGGATATCCCTAGGAAGTTCATGTAGAATTTCCACTGGACACCAATAAAGTAGAAAGTTAGGCCATAGCTAGATTGATCATGTCCAAAGGACGTCCACTGCTGAACACAAGCCCCCCCATAGGTTTTCACAAGGACGGGTTACATGCCGTCCATGTGTTGTAATTTTGGAGGATTTGCCAGTACTCCTTACGCTTGGCAGGCAGGTTGGAGCAAAATGGCTGCTGTTTCGCAAAAGGGACACTGCTGCCCATACCGCTGGTTAAGAGTCCCTTAGTCACCTTTTACGATATCGACAGGAGGAGATGGAGTGATGATTTTTGATCCGGATACCACACAGAAATAGATAGTTTGATACCAAATCACTTCTCTACTACTACTCTACAATTAATCTGCAGTATAAATTGTCTACGGGCTTAAGCGTGCTGATAGACACAGCTGGAATATTTAAGTTTGAGTACTGAGTACTGCGTAATTTATCGGTTTGTGAAGGAAGCAATATATTATATTAATCCATGTGGTACCCGGATTCAGAATATAGGACCACTCCATCTCTTCCCGTGGATGGGACAAGCCCGTCACACATTCCAAACCACTGCAGATCCTGTAAGCCAGGATCTGCAGAGAAAAAAGAAACACCGATCAATTAAGCTCCCAGAGAAATGAATAACTGTCTTGGAACCCGCGCCGAAATTAATCAGAAAAGAAAAAAAAGGAGTAGGTAAGTAGGAAAGAATATACATTCCACTTCCCTTCCTAGCAAGCATTCGCGTGGATGTCGTAAAAGGTGACTAAGGTAGTCTGAATGAACCAATGGGATGGGCAGCAGCGTCCCTTTAGTGGAAAAGTAGCCATACGTGGTGAGTATTGGCAAATTCCCCCCAAAATATGACACAATTGTGCAAATCTTTGAGGGAGACCTTTGTTCTTTAGTGGATGTCCTTTGGCTGATATGATGATGGTGATGGTGAAGCAATATGTAAAGGTTAAAAGGATTAAATCGTTCTGTTTAAACAGTTGGAGAATATACATTCCATAACTGCCTAATTTGTAGGTCTATCTAACTGTACGTGAAGCAATATTGGTAGCTATGTCGCGCCGTTGGCCAAACGCGTTCGAACCGAGTTTGCATAGCGATACGCTCCTGGAATGCGCTAGCCAGTCTTGGAGCTACAGCGTGCTTTAAAATGGAGATGGTGGGGTATCTTAATATTGTTGTGTTTTACCGGGGAGTATTGTTTACTTAACAATATTATGTCGAGCATACACCAAGATAAATTCTAACACTCTGACCTTCAAGTCACAGATCTGGCTCAGTGCTTACCTAAGACATTCTTGACAAGTTTCACTGATATCGAAGTAACTTCCAATTGTTTTCTCACCTTTAAAATAATAATCGTGTCTTTGATTTAACACTGGTATAAATAAGCATATTAACGAGAGACAGGTTAATATGATACTTTACTAGTTTTAAATATAAAAGATTTCCGTTTTTATAAATCTAATCACCCAAAAGCTTCAGTATGCGTATCATCTTTATGCCGATGACCTACAGTTATACTCTCAAGCTCGAGTGGAAGACTTAAACAATGCAGTCGTAGCCATAAACCACGATCTCGATACTATAAAGAACTGGGCTGAGAGGTTTGGTGTAGCAGTAAATCCCACTAAGTGCCAAGCCATCATTGTAGGACGTCACAGAAGTATTTGCAAAGTGTGCAGTGTTACCGTCCCACCTATTATCTTTTTTTTTTTATTTTTTTTTTTTTTTATTGGTGCCCAGTGGAAATTCATCATGAACTTCCTTCGCCCCTGGGAAGGACGAAGGGGTATGCCGGACTCCTACCGGCTAAAACCACTGGAGCGGTCATCTTCGGCACCTAAGGGAGGCTCCAGGTCCTCGTATGATCACACTAGAGCCACCCACTGGTGCCACGCCTATTGGCACATCTCGGAGAGGGTGACTGTAAAGCGGTCAGCCCCCCAGGGGGATTGTAAAGGATCCCCCAGTGCGTCCCACGGCAGCGCGTGACCACATGCGTGCTACCGTCTTCTCTTGGGTCGCTTGGTGTGGGCACGCAGATTCCCCAATCTACGCACCCGCGAACCCAGAGGTCCCCCACCTTATAGCAACGGCAGGGGTTTTCAGGCGTATCGGAATTAGGCGCCAGGGCGGTTGTTACCCCGGCGCCGTCTCCTTCTTCTTCGAGCGGGATCGGCCTTCTCCCGATCCCGCTCTGCGGTCTCCTTCTGGAGCATGACGCTCTCACAGAAGGAGACCACTGCATTCCAATTTTCGTGCTCTGCCAACATAGCCGACACTACTGCTGGCAGAGAGAGATCTTGCCCGATCCGATCGACCAGGATCCGCCGCTCGGCGGCCCACGCAGGGCACGCCTCGAGCGTGTGCTGTGCGGTGTCCTGGTCGCTATCACAATGGTGGCATTGTGCCGTGGCCTCGCGTCCTATCCTGTGCAGGTACGCGCCGAAACAACCGTGCCCGGTGAGCACCTGCGTCAGGCGGTAGGTGACGCGCTCGCTCCTTTTGAGCCAGGCTCCAAAGAGCGGCAGGACGGCCTCGACGAGGCGCTTGGTTGCAAACTGCATCCGCAGGCGATGACGCCACTTTACAAGTGCGCGCCGCCGAGCTAGCCGCCGCAGCTTGTCCAACGCCCCTGGAGGCGCGCCTTCGCCGCTTTGGCGGAGGGAGCGTGTCTGATCGTAGACCCACGCATCCATCTCCGCCAGGATGTCAAAAGGCGGAAAACGCGCCAGGAGAGTTGCCGCCTCGTAGGACACCGTTCGGTATCCTCGTGCGATCCGGATAGCCACTCTGCGCTGCAGACCATGAATTTTGGTTCTGCAGCGCTGGGCGCCTGATAGTCGAGCTGACCATACAGGCGCCCCGTATAGGACCACGGACCGCACGACTCCTCCGTAGAGACGGCGAACTTCCTCACATGGTCCCCCGAGATTGGGCAGCAGCCGGTGTAGAGCACCCACTACCCTCTCGACTCGGGGGACGAGGCGCTGGAAGTGCTCTTCGAAGCCCCAACGACTGTCCAGGGTGAGCCCCAGGTATTTCATGTACCGGCCCACCCCGATTTGCGCGTCACCAACGCGTATCCACGAACTGGGTGGTTCTCTGCTTCTCGGCAGTTTGTGGAACCATAGCGCCTCGGTTTTCTGAGGCGCTATCCGCAGACCCAGGGCGTGGATTTTGGCCACGACAATTGCCACCGCTTGCTCCGCAAGCCGGATGGTTCCCTCGAAGGACTCCCCGCTGGCCAACACCAGAGTGTCATCAGCGTAACAGACTAAGCTGACGCCAGGAGGGAGAACGACACGCAGGACCGCATCGTAGGCGAGGTTCCATAAGAGAGGGCCGAGAACTGACCCCTGCGGAACCCCGCACGTAATCTCCCTCCGCTTTACGCTACCGTCCCTGCCCACGTAGCGAATGTGCCTATCACGCAGATAGGCCCCAATGATGCCCTGCAGGTAGGGCGAACACCGATGATAGACTAGTGCCGCCCTAATAGCGCCCCACGGGATGGAGTTGAAGGCGTTGACGATGTCTAGACTGACCGCCAACGCCACCCCACCCCGCCGGGACACTGCCTGTTCCGACAGCGAGCGGACGCGAAGAATCGCGTCGATGGTGGACCGCCGCTGCCGGAAGCCATACTGACTTTCGGCCAGGTCGGGGCCAACTCGCGACAGGTGCTCAACGAGTCTTCGGGTAATTATTCTTTCGAATAGCTTCGAAGCCTCGTCGAGCAGGCAAATGGGACGGTATGCAGAGGGAGACTCTGCAGCCCTTCCTTCCTTCTTCAATAGAACCAATCCGGCTTCCTTCCAGCCGGACGGGAACACGCCACTACGGAGGCAACTGGTGAACAGCCGCCTCAAGCGGTCCCCAAGAGACTGTAGCGCATACACCCACGCACGGCCCGGAATGCCGTCCGGACCCGGTGCGGTGTTGCGACTCTTCAGGCGGCCAATGGCTCGGCCCAGCTCCCCATCCGAAACCCCCAACTCCTCGGCCCAGTCCGAGGCATTTGGGGGTGGAGAGGGACCAGGATGGTCCCGAACCGCCGGAAAGAGCGTTGAAAGTACTCTCTCCAGCAAATCCGGGACCATGGTTTCGGTCACCGGGGGGACATATGGGCGCAACTTGCCCACTACCATACGGTAGGGTCTCCCCCACGGATCCCTGTCTAGTCCCTCTAGGAGCTCGCTCCAGGACCGAGCCTTCGCCTCACTGATGGCGGTCTGAAACGCCAGTGTGGCCGCCCGGTAGGCCATATAGGCCTCTTCAGTCTCTGCGGCTGTAGCGCTGTGCCGGCGTCGGCTTCGTTGGTACCGGCGGCGGGATGCCAGGCAGACCGCACGCAACTGCGCGATCTCATCCGACCACCAGTATACTGCCGTACGCCGGGAGCGCCTGGCCCGGGGCATGGATGCGTCGCATATTGACGTCATCGTCCTCCGGAACCACGACGCTTCCTCCTCCGGATCGGGCAAGATCCCTTGATCGACCTCTGGCCAGGCCGCGACGTTGGCAGCTGCGACGAGCAACTCTCGATCCAGCTGTGTGAGGGCCCAACGCCGCGACCGCGGGCTGGGACTAGAACGGCTCGGGCAAGGCGTGCGGAGAGCCACGTCGAACATTATGTGGCGGTGGTCTGAAAGTGTGACCACTTCCTCCGCTACTCGCCAACCCGACACCATGCGGGCCACAGAAGGAGCCGCCCATGTCAGGTCCACGACCGACTCCCCCTGCCACCGAACGCAGGTGCTAACGGACCCCCGATTCAGCAATCGGAGGTCAAGTGACGCCGCCCAGTCTTCCATTATCCTCCCCCTCGGCCCGTCCCGACGGTTGCCCCAAGCTCTAGAGTGAGCGTTGAAGTCCCCCAGGACGAGCACTGGACGGGGCGAGCACTTACAGCGCATGCTGCGTGCCACCCCGTCCAGGTATCCCTCGAAGTCGGCGAGAGACACGTTGGGGGAGATATAGCAGCCCACTACTGCCAGAGGTCCCCACTCTACTACGACAAAGCCCTGCCCCCTGTCCAACAGGGAGCAGGGCGGCTCACCTTCGGCTCCAGACCAATAGATGGCGACGGAGTCCCCGGCGCCCCCGAACCAACGAGGATGTTCCTGGACGCCGTAGGGCTCCGCCACAACCGCCAAGGCAACCGACCACTCCGCAACAGTTTGCAGCAACAGATTCTGCGCGTTGCGGCAGTGGTTTAGGTTGCCCTGGAGGACCCTTAATTGGCCTCCATCGCCTCCGGTGAGCCGGAGCGTGCGACCGGTGCTGCCGGCGCAGACGCCGTCAGCCCCTCGGCCGAGGCAGGGGGGGCTGGTTTTCCCCTCCTGCTCTTCTGGGCTGCACAAGATTTGCAGCCCAATCTGTGCTCGGCCGGGAGGCCAAAGTCCGCACACAAAGGGCAGTTTTTTGTCTGCGCCTGGCATTCCCGAATTTTGTGGCCCTGGCCGCCACATCCGATGCACCGGTCGCTCCGGTCAACCCCCCCGTGTTTGGTGCACCGGAGGCGCACATGCCCGAGTTCGAGGCATCGGAAACACTGTAATGGCCGTGCTGCCAACACCTCGACCCTAGCCGACGTCCAACCGACGCAAATGCGGCAGGTAGACGCCAGCTTCTTGGCCGCCTCCAGTGGGATCCGGACCCAGACCGTGCCCAAAGACATCGGTGAGCGACGAATTTCGCCCACCCTAACATCCTCGGGCAAACACGCCGTCACAACCACTATGGCATCTGCGATCTCCGCTTTAGTGACGGCGTCATCCAGGTCCAGTACCCTCAGCTCCGCCATTTTAATCGGACGTGCAATATGCACGTCAAATATGGGGGTGAGCACCTCCCGCATTTTGCGTGCCAGGCTATCTGCCTTGGCACCGCCATCCTCGCCAGTGACGGAAAGCACCATTCCGCCGCTGACTGACCTCTTGATGGTCACGGTGTCCGGACCGATGCCGTGGTCGGCGAGCTTAATACTTCGCCGAGCCGCGGACATGACTTCACACAACCTTGTGTCGGGTGAGCCCTCGGGCACCGTGACTGTTATGGCAGCCGATGCGGGAACCTTGGGGAGGTTGACCTTCCCCTTCTTTCCTTTCTTTCCGCCCCGTTTGCCGCGTCGCTTTCCCTCACTCTGGGAGGAGGACCGCGCAGGCTGCTCAGCTGCAGGTTGTTGGGCCTGAGGCCGGGGCTGCCTCTTCTTCCTGCCCGCAATGGACCACCCCTCAATGGTCTCCATTGCGGACTGTGAGGACTCGGGCTCGGTGGCTGTTGGCTGGACTGGCGCGAATGCACTGGTCGCCGCAGCTCCGGCAGCTGTCACTGCACTGTGACTCCCGCTCTTACTTTTTTGTTGCGGTTGAGCCGCCGGAGCGCGCGTTTGTGCCTTGTCGGAGGCTGCAGCCGTCGCCGCACCCGTTACCGGGCCCGTCGTCCCCTTAGCAGCGGCCGCATACGTGGCCGTCTGCGGCGCCGACAGCAGCCTTCTTGCGTCCGCCGCCAGTGGCGGGCGCAGGCACTTTTCCGGCGGCAGCCGCTCCATCAGGGCCGCTAGTTTGGCGTCCATCATCCCCCCGACTTCGAGGACAATGGAACGCCGAAACTCGTCCTCTGCATTAGGCGGCAAGAACGCCGGAGCGACCTGACACCTGGTATCCGCAGTCGTGTTACCCTGACGACGAAGGAGTCCCACCTCCGTCGTCAATTTCTCTATTTGCGCCGTGAGGCTGGCGAGCTGGGAGCGCAACTCCGCGTTCTCCCTTTCCAGCCTCTCGACGTTTGTCTCCTTACGGGGCAACCTCTTAGCTTCTGGGGACGACCTAACAGATGCCTTTCGAAGGGTCCGCTTGCGGCCCCTATCTCCCAACACCATGTTGAGTGAGGCGTGCGAACTCCGAGGGTCCAAGGATTCCTCGGAGTCGCTCACCCCACACGACGGCAATGGCGTACCTGGACGCGATAGCGACGCGACCGTACGCTGCGCACGTGCACTGGCGCGCAAGTTACGTGCACTGCGCGTCCTGGTACCCGAACCGGACATGGAACCGACCTCCGATCCCACGTCCATCTGGACGCTGTCAGCTTCTGACAGCGAACCAACCTTCTCGCCTCCCACCTTCTTACTCTCCACCTTCTCCTTCTTCGTTTCCTTTGTTTTATATAAATGTTCCATATTTAGACCCACGAGTATGGGGGAAATAAGAGGTCGACCCGGGCAGTGCCCCCTGTACCCGGGCAAGCGTATCCCATGTTCAGGTGCCGCCAGTCCTGGGGAATGCGTGCTCGCGACTGAACTTCCCATCAGCCATGCACCCCTCGCCGCACGCTAGCTTGGGTTCGGGGAATTTTTATAGAGGCCTTCTTCCTCGCGATCCGGGCGGTTAAGCCAAGATCCTCGTTCCCGGTCGAAGCCGCGAGACGTGACCACGACACTCCAACCGAGTTTACGATATCGACGGTGGCAGGGAAGGGGAGTCCTCCCACTACCTGCTCGGGGCAGGGTTAGTGCACACCGAGCCCGCCGCTAGCCCGCCCATGCTCCTCCGAAAACGGAGGAGCACCCACCTATTATCTACAACGGCATAAACATAGCTATCAGCTCCAGCGTCAATTATTTTCGCTTAAATATCGACTCTACTCTCAATTGGCGGTCCTAAGTCACAAATGTAAGCCAAAAAGTTACGGAACTCTTGCGATCCCTCTATCGCCTCTAATTTTTTCTGCCGTCACATAGAATAGAATAGAATAGAATCATTTATTCAGTAAATAGGTCCTAACAGACACTTTTACACGTCATATTGAAACAACGGAGGGCATTTCGCTACATGACAACCTCTGAGAAGAAATGCTGAAAGAAACTCAGGGTTAGGTCTTTTTTTGTCATTTTTTTTTACGTCTTTTACAAATCTGTTCGTTACAAAGTATTTAAATTAGTCATCTATATATAAAAGATAAATATGGCAGTTATACAATGCAAATATCACTTCAGATATATTAGGTTTCCAGGGAAGCCACATGTGCAGAAAAGGGCTAACGCCATATGTCCCTATCGTCAACATAGTCTTTAATCCTATAATATGCTTTTTTTATAAGAATTGATTTGACGTGCGATTTAAACTTCCCGATTGTCAGATCAGTAATTTCTTTTGGTATCTTATTATAAAACCGAACGCAGTTACCTAAGAACGATTTGTTGGTTTTGGACAATCTAAATTTAGGTACTACTATTTTATGTCTATTTCTGGTATTTATACAATGAATGTCACTTTTTACTTTAAACATTAGCAAGTTTTTACGGACAAACATAATATTTTCAAAAATGTAAAGAGAAGGCATTGTTAGTACATTGATATCTTTAAAGAGGTCTCTAAGTGATTCGCGAGGGCTCATATTATATATTGCGCGGATGGCTCTCTTCTGTAATATAAATATTGAATCTACACCAGCTGCTGCTCCCCACAGCATAATGCCATATGACATTATACTGTGGAAATACGCAAAATATACAAGTCTGGCCGTAGCTACGTCAGTTAGATGCCTAATTTTCCTAACTGCAAATGCAGCAGAACTTAACTTACTTGATAAAGCCTTTATATGAGCACCCCATTGTAGTTTATAATCAATGGTTATACCTAGAAATACGGTTTCATGTACAATCTCAAGATTGTTGCCTTCGAAAATTATTTCCAATCCGACTTGAGGTACATTTGGCAACGAAAATTTTAAACATTTTGTTTTATTTGCATTTAATAAGAGATTATTTGCAGTAAACCATTTAGACAGAGAGATTAAACTCTCATTGACATGAACAACTTCATTGTCTTTCCTGTTTATGTTAAAAATAAGCGAAGTGTCATCAGCAAATAAAATTGTATTACATAATGCTGACATCATATAAGGCAGATCATTAATATAGGCTAAGAACAGAAAGGGGCCCAAAATTGAGCCCTGTGGCACGCCCATTTTTATTAGAGACCCTGATGATGTTATACCATTTATACCTACTTTTAGCTGTCGTTTGGAAAGGTATGATAATACAAGGTCGAGAGCTGGTCCACGAATTCCGTAGTGACCCAATTTACAAACGAGCGTATTGTGATCAACGCAATCAAAAGCCTTGGAAAGATCACAGAAGATACCAAGGGCATCCTGTGAGCCCTCCCAGGCTTCTAGTATATGAGTGATTAGTTTCGCGCCCGCGTCCGTAGTCGATCGACCCTTCGTGAAGCCAAACTGTCGATCATGCAAAATCTCGTTTTTATTAAAATGAACCATCATCTGATCAAGCATAACTTTTTCAAAAACTTTACTCAATGTTGGAAGCACAGAAACAGGTCTATAGTTAGAGGGATTATGCTTACATCCTGATTTAAAAATTGGGATAACTTTACTATGTTTCATTAAATCAGGGAATGTTCCACTATCGATACAATCATTGAAAAGTTTTGTAAGAAATGGGGCGATGTTATCGATGATAGACCCTACCACTTTAACGGATATACCCCATAAGTCTTCAGTACTTTTCATATTTAAACTCTTAAAAGATTTAATAACTGTAAATATATTGACATGTCGGAATTTAAAAGTTGGAATGTATTTAGTAAAATATTGTTTAAGCAATGACTCTGCTAAAGAAGGGGACGAATCAAGTGAACTAGTTACTTCGATCGGGATATTGTTGAAAAATTTTTTAAATGCGTTGGCTACTTCTACTTTGCCCGATATGGTTTTATCTTTGATTTTTAAAGATAATTCGGGATCCCGTCGATTTATTTGCCCAGTTTCATTATTTATAACCTTCCATACTGCTTTTATTTTATTATCAGATTTACTTATTGTGCTACTGATTAATTTTGATTTAGCAAACGCGCATACCCTTTTAAATATTTTCGAGTAATTTCTAACATAAGCATTAAAATATTCATCCGACGTAAAATGTTTTTCAGAATACAAACTGTAAAGCACATCTCTACTTTTTCTAATGCCTTTAGTAGCCCATTCATTAAAATTACATTTATTGTTTAGTTTAATATTCTTTATGGGGCACGATTTATTGAATTCTTGGCATATTACATGAAGTAACTTATTATAATCTGTGTTGGGATCAGTTGAAGTTAAATTTAATGTGGACAATCGCATTTTAAGATTATCCTGCAGTGAACGCAACTTGTTTTTAGTCAGTGGCCTAATTTCAATGCATTTGGTTAATACAGACTTCTTATACGCTTTAAAGTTTATTAGTTGACCTGCATGGTCAGATCTAACGCCACTGATCAAAGAAGTGTCGTTTACCCTACAGTTAGTAAAAATATTATCTATACATGTGCTGGAAGTTGCAGTAATCCTAGTGGGTCGATCTATTAAATGTTTTAAGTTGAATGAGTTGAACAACGATAAAAGTTTCCACTTGTCGGCGGATTCAACTAGGATATCAATGTTGAAGTCACCACATACAAAAATTAACTTATTATTATTCCCGAGCACTTTTCCTAAGATATCTTCCATTGCAATGAGAACAGAGGAAAAATTTGATGCTGGTGGTCTGTATGCACATATTACGATATGATTTCCTATTTCTGCACATGCTACCTCACATACGCGATCAATAGATAAAGAGCTGATGTCTTTTCTTTCCTTAAATTTTAAACTATTGTCACACAAGATTAAAGTGCCTCCTCCCTCAGCTGATGATCTATTATACACACTGGCAACTGTGAAATTATTTACATTAAATTGCATTTTGTTTGGTTTTAACCATGTTTCACAAAAGCATAAGATGTTAATGCAATATTTATCCACTAAAAGTTCTATATCTAAGATTTTGCCAGAGAAGCGATTAATATTCTGGTTAAAAAGTACAATGTCATTATATTGCTTCTCTTTTGTCGGCTCTAGGAGTTTAAAGAATTAATCACAGTATTATTAGAATATAATACTGATTCGTCACTTATCCTAATCTTTGGTATATTTGCTGTAATAGAGTTTATATTATATGCTATCAATGTAGCAATCAAATGTTTGAATTTCTTAGGAAGAAACATAGCTTCCCGAGTCAATTTAAAACCCCTAACAAATTTGTTAGTGTCAAAAAATAATAATTTGTCATTATGACGACATGTCAACAAATAAATTAAACTGTTCAACATATGAACATAGTAATTATCTTCATCTGATAACAAGTCAGAGAAGAGCAAAGCACATAACATAATTTTACCTATATTTAATTCTAGTAAGGTGTTAATACCATTAACAATGTCCCTTTTTCTTACTGCAATGCTATTACCTAATAACAATACCACTGTTGATTTACTATCTAATTGAGTATTTACCACTTTTTGTATAATCTGGTTGAAGTGCAAATTGGGATAACAATAGTTAGTAATATTGTGAGTCAAATGATTATGTAGAATAGATCCTAATCCTACTCCCAATTTGTCTGTGAATAGTACATTTTGAATGGATGTTCTGGTGGCACAATTTGTCACGGGCTGAGCCACTTCAGGTAAGGGGGCAACAGGCTGAAGTTCATGAGACAAAGGAGGGTGGGCACAGTTGCATGAAAGATTGTTTGTCAGTGACTCAAATCTCTCAGCATTGTACTTCACTATGTCCATCAGCTCACTGGCCTCTAGCAAGCGCTCACTAAGTTGTTCTTGTGAATGTTGATATCTTTTAAAAATATCTGCTAATGTAATTTCCTTACTTTGTAGCGCATCCCGCAAGCTCCTTGTGTCCACGTCATACATGGCCCTACTGTGCTCTAGTTCAGAAGAACATTTATCTAATTCTGATAATAAATTAATACGATCCTTTCTAAGGCAGACATTACTTTTCAAAAGATTACGCTTCTTTATACGGCATTTCCTGATATATTTTTTAATTTTAATGTATTTCTTAAGCTTGTTATGGCTTAGTTTTAGTGGACTTTGTATAATGGTATCATCACCAGTCAAGTCAATTGTTACTGCTGATGAGGATACAGGGACAGTCTCATTGCCTACCAATTTGTTATAAAGCCTCTGTGTGTTAGTGGCCTGTTCGCTAACTTGGCTGGCTTGCAATAACAGTATAGACTTATGGGCTTCATAGAAAAGCAATGCTTGTGCCGACCTTAATTGTTCCCATAATCGACTATGTTGATGTGATGGTGATGCCGTGTGGTGCCGGCTCAGAATACCACCACCCTATCTCCTCCCGTGGGTGTCGAAAAGTCGACTAAGGGATTAGCCGGAGGATGGGCAGCAGCGTCCTTCGAGTACATTCACAACTTAACTGCGATCGCCAACCCGTCTGCCAAGCGTGGCGATTATAGCAAAACCCCCCCAATGAGCCCTCAACACACCGATATCGGTCATTGTGGTGATCTTTGGGGGAGGCCTGTGTCCAGCAGTGGACTTCATTAGGCCGAAATGATGATGTGTCGTACTTTGACCTGAATGCAGATCTACTCAACAAACTTGACCGGCTTCTCAAATTTTTTTTTTTTTTTTGAATAAATGTTGCCCCACACTGTGATTTCTCCTGTGTCGTGGGTGCGTTTACAGACATGAACTCCACATACAATACACCAAGACCCGGAACAACTACCTGCAGATCATACAAATATTTGTTCCGTGCGGGAATCGAACCCACGACCCCCGGCGCAGCAGTCGACTGTATCAGCCAATGCACCAACCGTGCCGTCAAATTGCATTCGATTCGTCGTCGATGTTGACAAATAATCCAATTTCTTTTAAATTAAACGGCGGGTGAAACCGCGGGTCACAGCTAGTTTTGAATAAAAATACAATAAACTATTAATTTTCACATAAATAAAAACTAAACGGTTGTTGTTTCATTACAGTTCATGGATAAGGGCATCGCTCGCAGTAGCATAATAATATCATATCACAGTACAATAATCACGTAGCGTTTTGATCGCGTTGTTTACGATACATTGGATGCTCAAAAATGATAAAGACTGTAACCTATTACATCCGAGATAAATAGCTTTCCTATTTTTAATATAGGTCTATGCAATGATATTGGGTCTATTTGTATAACCTCTTCTCAAAGAGTGTGAGTTCACATGCAGTAGGAGTGAAACTTTGTATTTTGGTTAATTTGTAAGAGAATGAGATGAATATACAATAGAGGAGAGAGAGGGGGGGGGGGAGAGATATATGTCGATCGACAATAAGGAATAGGGAAACTATATAGAAACCTGTTTTATCTCTTTCTCTCACAGCCGAAACCCTATAAATACTTTTATAGTTGTCTCTCTTTCGTTACACATTTTCATTTCATAAAACCCAATTCACACCGTCCCAAAAGGAGTTTTACTTCAAGAAGCTGTTCGTTCATTTAACGGCAACCACTACACAACGTTATATTTATAGCCCTTTCACATATAATTAATATGATTGGTAGCCGCTGACAGACCTGAGGTTACATTCTCGTAATTTAAAAGCGTTCAAAATATAGTTCCGACCTCGTCTCAATGTTATACATATCACAATTGGTATTCCCCTAAACTAACAAGCAACGTTAAAAGTGAACTTATACTGTGATGCGATCGAGAATGATCGTAAGTAGATCGACGACAAAAGTCAAAACGGCATTCTGCTAACTAGCTGCTAAACCAAATATATGGTCTTAGCTGCTAACATTTAAAATTGTCATTAAATAAACGTCAAAATTGACATTGAAATGAGATTATACTGAAATCTGACTGAACTTTAAGAGAAACAGTTTTTATATATTAATCTCAGTTCGATCAACATTCAGTCACGGTGTTAATTAATTACGAGAATTGAGCATCAGAATTACAATTCTACTTTAAATTTTAAATTCTCCAGCTCACAACCTGTATATACGAGTAGAAGAGACGGCCCTATATATCCGACTATTGGTATGACCGCAGAAGTCAACCTGCCGCATATCGACGGCGGCTAGACAGTATCCACTCACTTGGTATGCTGGGATGAGACATTGCGGCTGATAGGGATTTTCATGTCTGTGTAGGTACAAACAAAATTTTTATGATATTTGGCCACTATGAAGTTTATTGTATGTTTATAGTTTGTACTTAATTTCACTGTCTGTGAGACATACTTCGTGTACAATGTGAATTATGTTATTTAGACTCTCTGGTTTAACCTACAAGGCGGCGATAAAGATGTGACATCAAATGAAAAATGAATCAACATATTAAACAATTGTGTGAGAAATGTGTGTCTGTACGCACCCATGACACAGGAGAACACACAATGTGGGGTATGGTTATATAAAAAAAAAACGCTATATGTGACAAAACAAAAGAATATCAAATTAATTCAGTAGGTTCATCGCATGATCTTTTCATTTCATTTTTTTTATGTAAAAGGTCTCTAGTTATCATTAGGTCTCCGTGTGTGCAACATAGCATAGCGCACAGTGAGGCTTCGGGCGGATCCTTTACAATCTCCCCCGGGGGGTGAACGCTTTACACTCACTATGAGATGTTGCTACAGGCGTGGCACCAGTGGGCGGCTCCAGTTTGATAATGCGAGGTCCTGTAGCCCGCCTTAGGTGCCGAAGATCCGAAGGTGATATTTAGCATATTGTATTAACGAAATTCTTTTCTAAAATTAAGACAAAACGGGGTTTAAATTGGAACTTACCTCGGCCGTACCAAACGCGTCAATACCCATAAGTAACCGACTTTTCCATCCCTTCACAAAAGAAAATCTATTATTAACCCACAATAACTTTGACAGCATCCATACGATACTAGAAGCATCAAAACACCAGCCCCCCGAGACTCGTGACTTTGACGCTTATAAATTGACGCTGCTTATCTCTGCGTCACCTGTGTTACTGAGCGAAACACAAATATACATTCAAAACCACAAAACACAAGGGATTTTCAACCTTGTTGTGTCTCTGTAAAATCGGGTTTAAAATGTAGAGTTTCGTTTACAGAAGTTAGAAGCGTTTGTCAGTTGTTAGGAGTATGTTTAATGTTTAGAAAGTTAAAAGAGTGTATTCGATAAAGATTTTCATATTTACTTCGTGTCTCGGGGTAAGAATAATTTCTTTCATAAAGGCTTTCCATTTATTGCTTGAGTGCTGTGCGAAGGTTTTTGTGAACATTTGTGTATCTAGTATTATGAGCAGGTTAATCCACATACGCTTATCATCGATCACAAAATTTTACGATATAATAAACTACCGATTTTTTTTCTGGATTTCTCAGGCTTGTGACTTAGTGGAAAATGGTCGTAGACCTTAAGACCTTCTCTGGAGAAGGAACAAACTTTTAAATTCGAGTATCTAGTTTTGAGGTTCAATTATCAAATATTTATCACTGACCATTTAATAGTAACTAGTGGCTGCCCAAAGGTCGAAATTCAAACGTATTTTTATAGCTTCTCGTTTTTTGAGTCCAATAATACGTTCACGTTATACGTATGTGTATGCGAAGCGTGGTGATTGCTTCAGTTTATATTATGACTAATCATTTTAGTGATTAACAAGAGACTCATATACTCATAAAAAAGACGGTTTGTTTTGTTGTTGTCTTCCTATTCATGACGTAAGCAAAGCTAATGTATATGTTTTTTCCTTTTATTTGTCCCAGTGGAAATTCTCCATGAACTTCCTCCACCCCGGAGAAGGCCAAAGGGGCATACCGGACTCCTACCAGCTAAAACCACTGGGGCAGTCATCTTTGGCACCTAAGGGGGCTCCAGGTCCTCGTATGATCACATTAGAGCCACCCACTGGTACCACGCCTATAGACACATCTCGGAAACTGACTGTAAAGCGGCTCACCCAACCGGAAGGGATTGTAAAAAAACCCCGAAGCGTCACTGTGCGCTGTGCTGTACTGCGCATACGGTGGCGCGTGGCAACATGCACGCTACCGTCTTCTCGTGGGTCGCTCGGTATGGGCGCGCAGATTCCCCAATCTACGCACCCGCGAACCCAGAGGCCCCCTCCTTACAGCAAAGGCAAGGGGTTTCAGGCATATAGGAATTAGGCACCAGGGCGGTTGTTACCTCGGCGCCGTCTTCTCCTTCTTCGAGCAGGTTCAGCCCTCTCCTGTCTCTGCGGTCTCCTTCTGGAGCATGACGCTCTCACAAAAGGGGACCAATGCATTCCAGTTTTCATGCTCTGCTAACATAGCTACTACAGCCTCTCTCTGCAGACACCACTGCCGGCAAAGAGAGATCTTGTCCGATCCGATCGCCCAAGATCCGCCGCTCGACCACCCACGCTGAGCACGCCTCGAAAGTGTGCTGTGCGGTATCCTGGTCGCTATCACAATGGTGGCACTGTGCCGTGGCCTCCCGTCCTATCCTGTGAAGGTACGCACCGAAACAACCGTGCCCGGTAAACACCTCCGTTAGGCGGTAGGTGTCGCATTCGCTCCTTCTGAGCCAGGCTCCAAAGAGCGGCAGGACGGCATTGACGACGCGCTTGCTCGACGTGCTCTTCGAAGCCCCAATGTCACCCTAGGTACTTCATGTACCGGCCCACCCCATTCACGCGTCACCAACGCATATCCACGAATTTGGTGGTTCTCTGCTCCTTAGCAGTTTGTGGAAATATGGCGCCTCGGTTATTTGAGCTGTGGACCCAGGGCGTAGATTTTGGCCATGACAATTGCCACCGCTTGCTCGGAATGCTGGATGGTTCCCTCGAAGGAGTTCCCGCTGGCCAAAATCGTGTCATCAGCGTAGCAGACTAAAATAACGCTAGCGGGGAGAACGACACGCAGGACCACGTCATTGGTGAGGTTTCATAAGAGGTGGCCGAGATCTGAGCCCTGCGGACCCCCGCACGTAATTTCCCGCCGCTTTACGCTAGGCCCCTATGATGCCCTGCAGATAGGAGGGGGGGGGGGGGGGTACCGATGTTGCATTAGTGCCGTCCTAATACCGCTCCACGGGATGGAGTTGAAGGCTTTGACGATGTCTTGCACATATTTTTTTCGTATACTGCATTTTCTTCTTCAACAGGTTTCTTACCCGGTACATCTTCCATAATATGGCAGGTTAATATTTTTAGAGAACCAGAAAAGAAAATTCATAATAAATCAGCATGCAATGCAGGGCAAAGACCTCTTCTCATACGAAAGAGAAAGAGCATTTTTCATCCCTCTTTGTCACTGCGTATTGGCGATTTCAGATTATCAGGTTTTCTCACGATGTGGTCGATCACCATTAAAGTTAGTGTTGTCACTGATTAACTAAGTAAATAGGTACATATGACGTTGCAAAAGTCAAATTTGTATGTGCCAGATTTTGAATCAGCAACTTTCTGCTTAAGAAGCAAGAGCTCATAGCTCCGGACCACACAACACTATACTTAAACGTGGCCCCAAACTTGTAGTATTGTTAAAATTCACCTCACGCACCTAACCTACTGTGACCGACACTGCTAGTCAATTTCATAGAAAATGAACTGCAAATTTCGGAATAGAGAGGGAACCCCGTGGGGAATTTTGCCAAAAATTTCAATAGCACGTGCATCATTTGGAATCGTTCAAATATTTGCAAGAAGGAAGGGGAGTTTCCTGTTTAAAGGTGTCAGTCACACCGTGTCAGCGGATTAAGTTAGAGGCGATAGCGGTTTTAACCTAAAATGACTATCAACCTACAGTTTTGACTCTGTTAAAGGGGGTGACCGATGTAGAGACCCTCTCAGAGATGTGCCGATAGGCATGGCATCAGTGGGTGGCTCTAGTGTGATCGCACGAGGACCTTAGGTGCCGAAGATGACCGCCCCAGTGGTTTTAGCCGGTAAGAGTCCGGCATACCCCTCCGTCCTTCCCCGCAGCGGAGGAAGTTCATGAAGAAATTCCACTGGGCACCAATAAATAAAAAAAACGAAGTATAATAGCCATTATACTTATATCAACTTTAGTTCTTCTACGGATCTCCTAATTTATGATTTCAAGAACTAACTTAAAAAAAATACAGTTCTCATATCCTCGTTCAATAACCCAAATTGATATGATATTATGATATATGATATTTTTGATGCATTTTATGGCCATACCAACACATGGCGTCCTTGACGGAAATAATATATGTGTACCTATAGCACTAATCCATCTCCTCCAGTGGATTGCTAAGGGACTCTAAACCAGAGTAATGAGCAGCAACGACCCTTACGTGAAAGCTATTCTGCGTTCACCAACCCGGTCAACCATGGTGAGTACTGGCAAATTGCCACCACAAAATGATGACACACGGCCGGTCGTCTCATACCCCCAGGCTTTTGTCCAGCAGTAGACGTTTTTTTTAAGTGACAAGATAATGATGATAAAGTCAATGATGAGCCCGCAGTTTAATCTTCGTGGAGTCGACTAGTCCTGCAAAAATATTCCAGGCACTTCTCGGGGAGGATTGTAAAGGATCCCCTCAATACTCGCTGTGCGCTTAACTGCGCACACGGTGGCACGTGACCACGTGCGCACCTTCGTCTTCCCGGGGGTCGCTGGGTGTGAGCACGCAGACTCCCCAATCTGCACGTCCGCGATTCCCGAGGTAAGAAATCTACCTACCAGATAATTTTAAATCTGTCTTTATTTATATGACGTCAGTATATTTTTATTTATATGGTTAGATTCTCGTAGCCAGTTCGAGCAGCTGTTGCTGCTTAGCAGACAAAGTGGCAAACTTCAAACTTCAAAAACTTCAGCCAGGCGAAAATATACGAATTAAGTAACACAGATAACTAGTTCTGCTAGTACTAGGGCCTCGGCTTAGTGCGTTGCAGATTGGGAACTGGATCAAAAAGATTACGACTACTGGCTCGTCACGGGCCGGCTTGAGTAAGCTTCGGGATGGGATTCGTTGGTATTGTACTTATCGTTAATCAGGACACCACGCAGATATAGTGTTTTATAAATCTCGTTAACTGTTTATGTTGGAATTCATATTCAAGCATAATAACTGAATATACTAGCTTTTAAAATTCTTCAGTCCATAAATGGGACCAAGCCAAAATCGGAAGCACTTGCACTGGGGATAATAATAGTAAAAAAATGTATGGCTTAGAATTTTTTATAAAGGTCCATCGATTCCGAAGGGGAGTCTTCCAAACATTCGGGCGTTGATAAATGGTGATCATTCCCCTTTGATATTAGAATTTCGCAAATATTTTTGAATGTTTTTTTATTTCTCACATATCTGAGTAGGGAAAGATTACAATGTGAGTGTGTTTGTTACCGTGATAGGCAATTTGTCAGAGGACCCTTATAGGCGTAGTGTTTTCAGCACGACACTTCATTATTACAAGCATTTATTTAACTTGCCTTGTTAGTATGAGTCAAATCTTGCAACTGATTTTAAAAACGTTGAGCAGAAGTTTTGCATACACGTTTAGGGTGGATGACAATGCATGGTTAGCTAAGTGATGTCATTCTAAATCCAATATGGCGGACTCTTAAAGATGGCGGACCAGTATTTTTTTATAAGAATATGAAAAGGAATGAAACTTTTTTTAATAAATAATTTGATGTTTTATATATCTCAGTGAAGACATTTGTCTTTCGCCTTGTGGTCCACGTTATGCCTGTCCATAACAATTGTAATGCTACCCAGGTTTAGTCCTGCGTGGTACCATCGCTCGTTACGCGTTGATTTTTATTTTAGGAAAAGGCAAGACTATTTTATGTTTAATACTACTAATTTCTATTTTAGACAGTACGGTTGGGTCGTGGGTTCGATTCCCGCACGGAATATTTGTATGTTCTGCAGGTAGTTGTTCCGGGTCTAGGTGTATTGTATGTGGAATTCATGTCTGTAAACGCACCCACGACACAGGAGAAATCCCAGTGTGGGGCAAAGTTATAAAAACAAAAAAATATATAATAATAAGAATATGTTACTAGTGTAGCGGTGCCCCGGCTTCGCAGGTGTGCATTTACTCATAAAGAAAAAGAGGAGAGCGCTTAGCAAGAAAGTATTAAGTATATTGATTATATTATAACGTTAATTTTACAGGCAGTGGCGCGGACGACAGCGGCGGCGGAGCGTTTTTTGGTTGCACGTAATCTGGATCAATGATATCTTCTAAAGCATCCATTTGAATGATATAGTGTAATCGATTTTTTAGATATAATATATTAATCTATAATAAATGCAAAATGTAACTGACATATTCATTTGAATAAAGATTAATAACGAATTGGAGAAAATAGCTTCGCAAATAAGCTTTTATTTATTAGTCCGCAGTGGAAATTCATCATGAACTTCCTTAGAAGGACATAGGGGCATGCTCAACTCCTACCTCCTAAATACTGGAGCGGTCATTTTCGGCACTGAAGGAGGGCTCCAAGTCCTCGTAAGCACACTAGAGCCGCCCATGATGTTATGCAAAAATGCCATGCACATTTCGGAGGCGATAACTGTAAAGCGGGCACCCCCTCTAGCACAGGGAAGGAGACCGTACAAAGGTCACCATTTTCGCAAATAACCTTTAATTTTTTACTAATATTTAATAGCTTAAATTTGTTATTGTGAGTGTAATTTAAACACATGTTATTGCGGATTTTTCTGTAGGGGTTTTTAAGACATACAGTTTTCTAGTGCATTTTTTTGATGTATCTACTAAGATTTAGTCAACGTTAGCCATATAAGCGTACGAAAACAAAACACAGTCACAGTTCAACCATCTTGTACAAATTATATACATAAACCAAAGATATTGGAAGAAGGGAGATATGCCGTGTTGTCCTAAATGTACGCGAACCTAGAGATCCCATTTTTCTCTGCCATTCATCACAAAAGACAGTAATGCACACAGTTACAAGTCATCATCCAATTAACTGAATAAACACAAGTTTGTAATTGGCTATTTACACTAAAATACGCCCACACAAATAGTAGACAGCCAATCATGCCAACCGTACGGCTGCATAATGTACAACTAGGCAATTGAAATAGTCGATAAATTTATTGTTATCGATATGTACCATTAAAGCGAGTATGCTTAGTTCTCCTTAGTTACTGTCGTCGTGTTCGGTACAAAATAAGCAGGTAAAGTTAAAGTTAAGTTTCATAAATATTATAAAAGGAGGTATAATAAAAAAGGTATAATATGAGATGCAATAGAATTAAAAATATGCGTGTTATATCTTTGTCATAGCTGATCAGCTAACAAAATAAAAATAAAATATTTCTTATTACAGTTATTACAATCATGTGGTAACATAATTAAAGGCCGATTTTTCAATCGTCAGATAAGTCGTCTAATAACTACCTAACGAATAACGGTTGTAAATTTTTCAATTGATATTTATCTAACGAATAACTATCCGGCCGTTATTTTGCCTCGAACGACGCTAACTTCAGGGAGATGAAACAAACATAGTGCATATACAGATGTTAGAGCAGGACAGACTATTCCATGCTCTATGTATGACAAAATATATCACTGTTATAAGTAGATTGAGATGGATTGCCGTGTAGTGCCGGTTCAGAATACCACCAACCCATTTCCTCCCGTGGGTGTCGTAAAAAGTTGACTAAGGGATTAGCTGGGGGATGGGCAGCAGCGTCCTTCGAGTACATTAACAACTCAACTGCGATCGCCAACCCGTCTGCCAAACATGGCGATTATGGGAAAACCCCCTAATTAGCCAATCCACCCATATCGGTTGTTGTGGTGATCTTTGGGGGAGGCCTGTGTCCAGCAGTGGACTTCATTCGGCCGAAATGATGATGATCATGAATGTTCCCCCAGATTTATTTCTTGGAAGAGCAAATGCGCTTCTTATAGGTAAGCGAAATACATCCTAGACCTTATCACTCTCCATAAAGCGAAAATTTGATCTCAATTGAAAACTCAATGCAAATAAATATAAACAATTTATTTCATATACAGTATTTTATATTATTAGGCTTTACTAGCTCCTTTTTTACCAGTTTTGCTTCCCACTGTAGGCGTTGGATTCCAGTAATATTTTTCATATACTCTATCCCAAAATATATAACGATTAGCGAACAAATCTTTCTTCATTTTTAACTTGTGGCCTATTTCCATGTAATTTGGTTCTTCCTTAGTGTATGTCAGCCATTTTAAATCTACTAGTACGCTCTCATACGCCGTCGGATTTCTGTAAATTAGAAAAGCAGAGGTTATATTTTTACTTAATAGACTATTTTTCCTTTTGAAAAGACTAATTACTTGAGAAAAAAATTAATATAAATTCTATTATAACAACTAAAATTCGTGTCATTTATGTTAAATACATTTCCGTGTGATGTCCGGATTGAGAATCTGAAACCTCGAACCACTCCATCTTCCCCCTCCTCCGTAGATTTCGTAAAAGCGACAGAGGGCCTTTAGCCAGGGTAATGGGCAGCAGCGTCTCTTCTTTGGACCAGTAGCCATACTGCACTTACCAAACCGGCTTATTTTTTTATTGGTCTCCAGTGGAAATTCATCATGAACTCCACCCCAGGGAAGGCTGAAGGGGTATGTATATATGGAGCATGGTCTCCTACCGGCTAAAACCACTGGATCTCTCATCTTTGGCACCGAAGGGGAGCTGGCTCCAGGTCTTTGTAAGATCACACTAGAGATGCCCATTGGTGCCACGCCTTTAGGCACATCTCGGAAGTGATGACTGTAAAGCGGTCACCACCTCTAGCAGAGAGAAAGCGGCTGTAAAAAGTTCGCCCCCCCCAGGAGCTTCTCGGGGAGGATTGTGAAGGATCCCCTCAAGCTGTGCTGTGTATACGGCGATACGTGACCACGTGACCATGTGCACGCCACCGTCTTCCCGGGAGCTACCAACCCACAATGCCGAACATTTCCACATTTCTTTTTATACCTAACATACATACATTTTTACTAAAAACATTGCCCCGCACTAGGATTTCTACTGTATCGTGGGTGCGTTTACAGATATAAATTTCACGCACAATACTCCGGAACAACTACCTGCAAATCATATAACTATTTGTTCCGTGCGGGAATCAAACCTGCGAACAGGAGCACAGCAGCCGAGTCTGTCAGCCACTGCACCAACCGAGCTGTAGTAAAATCACAGAATATTTTTAAAAAAACAACTTACTCATATTTAACAAAATCAGTCCACATTGTCGTCATTCGATCCCTTGTATCCATATCCTTAGTATTGGTTGTAAACTCATAAAAATCCAATAAATAAGCAGTTTGATCTCTATGACTAGCACCTTTTATTTTATCCATGTAATAATGCTTAAAACTTAACTTTCCGACGTATGTAAATTCATACAAATAGACTGGTCTTTTTGATTTCAGAGAATGCAATTTTGCTGATTTAATTATACCATACTTGAACATTGAGTCTGAGAAATAATTTATGTATTCTTGCAAGTTGTCGTGCGATACTTCTTCGTCTTTAAAATAGTGTTTCTTTATGTCATTTATGAAATCTTTTCTAGATTTATCACTATCAAACGCCAAATCAGCCGGTAGAAAATCTGCGAAGTTTTCATTCATCATATCACTCCATTCGCTGAACTTAATAGTCCTACTTATACCTTCCATGTTAGAAAACCCAGTCAACACAGGAATTTTCTTATAATCTCCTTTATGGAAAGTAATCAATGGAGATTCTGTCATAAACGGTTCAGTATTTCCAATAACATTCTCAACACATGGCGCCAAACCAAAAGTGGCATTTGTTAAGAAGAAATTCTTACTTTTAGCAGCCAAATCTTTGATCGGTGCGTTCAATAAGAATTCATTTAAATCTTTTATATTCCCTGTGTTATTGAAACCGATGGCTATGGCCAAATTCTTGGCGGTATTAACTGGATCCCTGTTTACAGCGAATGGCGATAAAGCTGATCCACTTTCTAGAATAAGTTTATCGATTAAACTACCTGCTGTTTTTGACAGTGCTAATAGCTCAGCCATACTAGCCCCAACACTAAATCCAGCGAGCGTCACTTTATTAGGATCTCCTCCAAACTTACTAATATACTTATTAATAAATTTTAAAGCAGCAACTTGGTCTTTTAACGCAGCATTGCCTGGTATCTCTTCAGTACCAAGGCAGGTGAATCCTATGAATCCAAGCCTGTAGTTGAAGCTAATGACGATGACGTCATGTCGGGCTAGATAGTTAAACTTTGCCATATTTCCATTCCCTCCTGAATAAGCCCCACTATGTATGTAGACAAGGACTGGTACCGGATTGTCTTCGCTGGCAATTTTGGGGACAAACAGATTCATAGTCAAGCAATCTTCTATGCCGTCTAGAATCAAGTCATCTTCATCTTCTTCGGTGAGATAGACTTGTTCGCAGGCGATGTTCCTCAATTTGGCATCCATGATGCCTTCCCATGGTTCCACCGGTAGGGGCGCCTGGAATAAGTATGGTATTAAGTAAGAAAAAAAACTCTGGTTTTGAACGATACTACGTTTTTGTATCTTTCTCTTTATTGTATATCGTGTTGTTGCAAGTAAATAATTGTTCCTCTCTTTCTTTCTTTCGTACTATAGAAAAAAAATATAGAGAAATTATACTCTTACAGGAGTTGGTTGGCATGATATGGTGGATATAAGTCCAAGTAAGTTTGTTACAAAATGTGCATAATAAACGCCAACCAACTTTCTTTCAGCAGAATATTATAATTTATGTGTCAGTAAAAATGTGACACATGTTTTTCAATTGACCCGCAGACTCAAGTAATATCTTTTGGATTTAGAAAAGACAACCCTATGAAATATCTACTAACCTTAAATCTATCTCTTCCTTTCGGTGCCGTAGCGTATGGTACTCCATAAAACTCAAAGAAATCACCATTCCAATATTTTTCCCCTCTCACTCCACCGACATCCAAATTCACTATCCTTTCATCTTCCCCAAAAACACAAACAACTAATATAAAAAATAATATCGACCGTAACATGTCTATCGTTGTCATAAAAATGGTTTTTAATACTACTTATCGATTTTGTGCAGTAAGATACTGAAAGATAAGTCGTTATATAAATCTAATTATCTGTTAACGTAGCCAGTGATTTGATAATAGACCTTGACATACAAATATTATTTTGTCACGCTTTCATGGAACGTTCTAGGTGTGATTATGTGGGTGGTGGTAATGCGCAAACAAATACTGCACCCCCAAGGACCACCGTGTTGATTATAGCCTAAGAATCCGGTAGGCCCCTCAGCCTTTCTCAGGGTGGAGAACGTCCATGAAATTATACTAGCCACTGAGCTGGACTTTTGCAAGAACAGACCTGCCACCTCCATAATATTCTCCATAAGACCAGTAATTCCAGACTCTTCACTGAAATTCTTGACAGTTCACAAGTACCTATGTATGCTTAATTAAAATAAAATAAATATTAATTTATGGATACTGTTTACTCTCCATTTTCGCTAATCTGGAAGGAAGAAATTTTATCTTCTTTTTCTTTTAAAAAAGTTTCCCCCCTCTAGGATTTCTCGTGTCGTGGGTGCGTTTTCACGTACGTTTGTGTTTAACATGAATTCCACATACAATACACCTAGACCCGGAACAACTACCTGCAGATCATACAAATATTCCGTGCGGGAATCGAACCCACGACCCAACCGTACTGTCTAAAATAGAAATTAGTAGTATTAAACATAAAATAGTCTTGCCTTTTCCTAAAATAAAAATCAACGCGTAACGAGCGATGGTACCACGCAGGACTAAACCTGGGTAGCATTACAATTGTTATGGACAGGCATAACGTGGACCACAAGGCGAAAGACAAATGTCTTCACTGAGATATATAAAACATCAAATTATTTATTAAAAAAAGTTTCATTCCTTTTCATATTCTTATAAAAAAATACTGGTCCGCCATCTTTAAGAGTCCGCCATATTGGATTTAGAATGACATCACTTAGCTAACCATGCATTGTCATCCACCCTAAACGTGTATGCAAAACGTCTGCTCAACGTTTTTAAAATCAGTTGCAAGATTTGACTCATACTAACAAGGCAAGTTAAATAAATGCTTGTAATAATGAAGTGTCGTGCTGAAAACACTACGCCTATAAGGGTCCTCTGACAAATTGCCTATCACGGTAACAAACACACTCACATTGTAATCTTTCCCTACTCAGATATGTGAGAAATAAAAAAACATTCAAAAATATTTGCGAAATTCTAATATCAAAGGGGAATGATCACCATTTATCAACGCCCGAATGTTTGGAAGACTCCCCTTCGGAATCGATCGACCTTTATAAAAAATTCTAAGCCATACATTTTTTTACTATTATTAACCCCAGTGCAAGTGCTTCCGATTTTGGCTTGGTCCCATTTATGGACTGAAGAATTTTAAAAGCTAAATAGTATATTCAGTTATTATGCTTGAATATGAATTCCAACATAAACAGTTAACGAGATTTATAAAACACTATATCTGCGTGGTGTCCTGATTAACGATAAGTACAATACCAACGAATCCCATCCCGACACTTACTCAAGCCGGCCCGTGACGAGCCAGTAGTCGTAATCTTTCTGATCCAGTTCCCAATCTGCAACGCACTAAGCCGAGGCCCTAGTACTAGCAGAACTAGTTATCTGTGTTACTTAATTCGTATATTTTCGCCTGGCTGAAGTTTTTGAAGTTTGAAGTTTGCCACTTTGTCTGCTAAGCAGCAACAGCTGCTCGAACTGGCTACGAGAATCTAACCATATAAATAAAAATATACTGACGTCATGTAAATAAAGACAGATTTAAAATTATCTGGTAGGTAGATTTCATACCTCGGGGGTTGCGGACGTGCAGATTGGGGAGTCTGCGTGCTCACACCCAGCGACCCCCGGGAAGATGAAGGTGCGCACGTGGTTACGTGCCACCGTGTGCGCAGCACAGCGCACAGCCAGTCTTGGGGGGATCCTTTATAATCCCCCCGGAAAGTGCCTGGGGGGTGACCTTTTTACAGTCACCTTCCCTCCACTAGAAGGGGTGACCACTTTACAGTCATCCGTTCCGTTATGTGCCTAAGGCGTGGCACCAATGGGCGGCTCTAGTGTGACGTTACGAGGACATGGAGCCCCCTTCGGTGCTGAAGATGACCGCTCCAGTAGTTTCAGCTGGTAGGAGTCCAGCCACATTTGCCCTTCCCCGGGGCAAAGAAATTTCTTGTAGAATTTCCAAACGTCATCAATAAAAAAAAGGTTGATTTCTTACAGGACACGGGCATGCGTTAAAAACGAAATTTGAAATATCAAACCCTTAGAAAAAGGGATGTTCGAATATTTTTGTAGGACTAGTCGACTCCACGAAGATTAAACTGCGGGCTCAGCATAGATTTTATCATCATTATCTTGTCACTTAAAAAAAACGTCTACTGCTGGATAAGAGCCTGGGGGTATGAGGCGACCGGCCGTGTGTCATCATTTTGTGGTGGCAATTTGCCAGTACTCACCATGGTTGACCGGGTTGCTGAGCGCAGAATAGCTTTCACGTAAGGGTCGTTGCTGCTCATTACTCTGGTTTAGAGTCCCTTAGCAATCCACTGGAGGAGATGGATTAGTGCTATAGGTACACATATATTATTTCCGTCAAGGACGCCATGTGTTGGTATGGCCATAAAATGCATCAAAAATATCATAATATCATATCAATTTGGGTTATTGAACATACACTATACAAATAAATAAAACTGAAGTGTCTGTTTGTAATGTCAAAATAACAGCTTTTTACTAAATGCATATGAAAGTATATACGATACCTACAACAAAAAAACTATTTTTATTTTTTTTGTCTGTCTGTCTGTCTGTCTGTTTGTTCCGGGTAATCTCTGAAACGGCTGGACCGATTTTGACGGGACTTTCACAGGCAGATAGCTGATGTCATAAGGAATAACTTAGGCTACTTTTATTTAAGAAAAATAATTAGGGTTCCGCGAAAAAAAAAAAAACGCTTGAAATGCAATATATATATTCTATGTCAAGTGTATATGTCGAAGTACTCTAAATTTCTTTTAAATTAAACGCGGGTGAAACCGCGGGTCCCAGCTAGTATACTCATAAAAAAGACGGTTTGTTTTGTTGTTGTCTTCCTATTCATGACGTAAGCAAAGCTAATGTATATGTTTTTTCCTTTTATTTGTCCCAGTGGAAATTCTCCATGAACTTCCTCCACCCCGGAGAAGGCCGAAGGGGCATACCGGACTCCTACCAGCTAAAACCACTGGGGCAGTCATCTTTGGCACCTAAGGTCCTCGTGCGATCACACTAGAGCCACCCACTGATGCCATGCCTATCGGCACATCTCTGAGAGGGTGTCTCTACATCGGTCACCCCCTTTAACAGAGTCAAAACTGTAGGTTAATGGTCATTTTAGGTTAATTATTTAATTAAAATAAAATAAATATTAATTTATGGATACTGTTTACTCTCCATTTTCGCTAATCTGGAAGGAAGAAATTTTATCTTCTTTTTCTTTTAAAAAAGTTTCCCCCCTCTAGGATTTCTCTTGTGTCGTGGGTGCGTTTTCACGTACGTTTGTGTTTAACATGAATTCCACATACAATACACCTAGACCCGGAACAACTACCTGCAGATCATACAAATATTTGTTCCGTGCAGGAATCGAACCCACGACTCGGAGTGCAGCAGCCGACTGTATCAGCCACTGCACCAACCGTGCCGTCAAACCGGAAGAAATTACTTACCACTCTTACGGGCGAAATTAATAATCAATCGAATCCAAGATCATTGGATTTCGGATTGAAGGATGGTCTGTTTGTGTGTTAAATATAATCATAACACAAAAATAGATGAATTCAAAATATTAAATCTTTTTTACGTTGTCTCACACTAGGATTTCTCCTATCCTGTAGCTCCCCTTCGGTGCCGAAGATGACCGCTCCAGTGGTTTTAGCCGGTAGGAGTCCGGCATACCCCTTCGCCCTTCCCCGGGGCGAAGGAAGTTCCATGTAGAATTTCCACTAGACACGAATAAAAAAATTTAAAAAGGATTTCTCCTATGTCGTGGGTGCAGTTTACAAATAGTTAACACAAAAACCGTATAAGTTCAAAGTCTAAATCTAAAGATTATGGATTAGATTGATCATTCATTTCAGCCGTAAGTGTACAAAATTGATTTGTATAAGTACATAAGTAGATATTTTAATGAGTGTGCGTACGACCTCCGATATAAATCTGCATATCGGATCAAATAAAGAGGTACTAAATACATAAATAGAAATATTATAGGTAAGGAAATCGCCAAAGCCGCCTGACTGCAAAATATATTATCATAAGATATCCTATATGGGAACATTTCTTGCGTCTGCCGGCCAAGTGTTGTTGTGATGGCATTTATACGATGCGATTTTTGTAATTTTTTATGAAACGAAAATATACTTTATATAATTTTAATCGTTGCTGGTTCATGCTATTTATATGTATGTTTTGGATTTTTACATTACCACACTACACTTAGGCTACTTATCTCATCCTCGTAGTGTCCCGATTAAGAATATAGCACCGATCCGTCTCCTCCCGTGGATGTCGTAAAAGGTTAACTAACTAACGGCCGAAATTAATAATCAATCTAATCCAAAATCATTAGATTTATGTTTTTGAAATACATTCGTTTTGTGATACGATCACATTAACCGAAAAATCAGACAAATCCTTAATCCCAAATCCAAAGATTTTGGATTGGATTAATTAATAATTTCAGCCGTAAGAGACTCTAAACCAAAGGGACGGGCAGCAGCGTCTCTTCTGCGAAACTGAGTCATTCTGCGCTCACCAGCTCGCTAAGCGTGGTGAGTACTGGCAAATTCCCTCTAAAATGACGACACGGCATCTGATCGGTCGTCTATAGGGGACACCTTTGTTCAACAGTGGCCGTTCTTTGGGTGATATGATGATGATTAAATTGATTATAAGAAAATTAAAAGAAGTGGAAAATTTTATCACACACACACACCCAGCCCATAAACGCCCACTGCTAAACATGGACCTCCAAATGATCACCGCAGTGAGAGTTCATCGGGGATATTGCCATACACGCTTGGCAGTCGGTTTAGTGATCGCATGATGGATGCCGCTGCCCATCTTCTTGATATCAACCCTTAGTCACCCTTTACGACACCCATGGATGGACACAGGTAGTCTATTCTTTTCCGGGAACTACACAGTACCTAAACCAGTTTTACTACAACAGAAGGCATAAATTTGTCTAAGGGATTGTAGTCAAAGAAATAAAAGCTTTACACCGGCAATTGGAACAGGTATTCGAAAATAAAACGATGTTGTTATAGCTGTTTCTCATCACATTACATAATTTCAAACATCAGAGATACATGATGATAGGTACGATGTGATTAAGACATACAGCACTGGCAACGTGAATCGTGTGAGTGAGTGAGTGTTATTCATAATATAAGTTTATATGAGCCAAAAATGTCCCCTGCTGAACGAAGGCCTCCCCATAGACGACCAGTTACATGCCATGTGCTGTCATTTTGAGAAAAGTTGACATTCTTCACGAATTCTCACAAATCTTGGCAGGTGGGTTGGCGATCGCAGTTGAGTTACTCAGCGGACGCTGATGCCCATCCTCCAACTAATCCCATAGTCGCATTTTTCGATACCCACGGGATGAGATGTGGTGCTGCAATCCTTAGCTACATCACATGGCCAATAATACAAACGTTACTGTTAGTGAAAAGACTGGTCTGAAGTTCTAAACCCCAAGCATGACTGCGACAAGTGCGGTCAATGTCTACAATCTTGCCTACAATGTCGTAATCGTGTCGTCCCCTCTAAAACCGTGCAAGGTACCCCTTTATGCTGAATATATTCGGTTTAGTAGGTTTCCATGTAGACCTGCATAAAATATGTTATTCTCGCTCGCACCTCGCACCGACTGGCGAGCGAGGGGTATTATTTGTGTTTTGCAGACGTTTAGCGCTGTCTCATATCCTTCGTACTTTCAAACTAGAATTCGAAAAACGTGAAGAAGGTAAATTTAGCCTTACCATATTTTTTTATTTTCTTCAAAGTCACTTGATGTTGAAGACCTGAACTGGGAACGATTGAGTTAGAAGGGATTATGTCAAAGTCAAGTCAATTCAATTTCATTTATTTCAATAAACTAATTATTGGCACTTATGAAATGTCAGAATTCAAGTTATTTATTTATTTATTTATTACTGGAAAATCTACAGCTAAAAATACAGGTGTAACAATAATAGTAAGGAAACAGAAAGCCAATTACAGATTTTCACATATAGCAGTTGCATAGATAACTGTTAGTGTTTACACAGGTTACAACAAATTGAATATATAAAAATAAAAATATAAACATTTATATGATAAGTTTCATGGTTATGATCTATACATATAAGTAAAAATTAATATTCACTATATTTAATAAACATATTTAATAATTATTTATGAGACATTAATGAGAACGAGAGTTTGTAAATTTGTGTTACCGTTTTCACGAGAAAAAATCAAGGGTCAAGCACCGTTTTGCTGATGTTATACTGGTTGTAAACGGATCTAGGTCATAATTTTTGCATATTTTATTGAAATTTTTACTCGCTCGCACTATAAAGGAGTTTTGGCTATAGTTGGTTGATGCTTTAGGAATATGAATGGGGGGATTAAACCTTGTACATTTAGTTGGAACATTGAATTTAATTGTTCCTAACAGTCCGGGACAATCAATTTCGCCAGATGGTATTTTTAATAAGTAAAGACAGTCTGCAATTTCTCGGCGTTTTACAAGAGGCAGGAGATGAAATTTTTTACACAGTTCGAGATAGTTTGTAGAATGATATGGCACATTAAGACAAAAACACAAGTGCTTAATAAAGCGTCTTTGTAAATCTTCAATTCGATCTATGAATGTATTGTAGATTGGGTTAGACATGTGAAGCATATTCGAGATGACTCCTGACAAAGGTGCAGTCTAAGATTTTAAGAGTTTTAATATCGTTAAAGTTTTTGGAAACTCTTATTATAAAACCCAGAGACTTCGAAGCTTTTGCCAGAATGGAGTCAATATGAGTGTTAAATATCAATTTGGAATCGTGATAAACTCCTAAGTCACGAATACAAGTATCCTTAGGAAGCAAATGGCCACTCAAAGAATAAGAAGTGTGTAAGATATTTTGCTTGCGAGTATAAGTTACTACTGAGCATTTAGAAGGGTTAAGGTCAAGTTTGTTAACCAAACAGTAGATTTCTAATCGTCCTAGGTCCTCTTGGAGAGCTTTCATGTCGTCCAACGACGAAATAGTACGATATATCTTCATATCGTCAGCAAAACACAGTAAATTCGAAGAGTGAAGGGAAAAGTTGATGTCATTTACATATATTACAAAAAGAAGAGGACCCAATAAGGATCCCTGAGGTACTCCGCTAGGGACATGGACCCAGCTAGAAATCAAGTTGCACGATTCCAATCAGTTTGTCCTATTGACAAGAGCCGGCAAGAAACTCCATAGACACTTTTTAAAATAATTGAGAGTACAATGTTGATTGATACAAACTATAGTAAAATATATAACTAAAAAAAAGTTTAATGTGTCAGGAAGGAATGCGTAGGAGAGCTTAGCTGTGCGTTGGCTTCAGTTACTAGAGCTCGTAAATGGGCTGACTCGTAAGTACCCCCCTGGTCGAGCACGCCGTTACAGAATACCAACGTGAAGTAGCAACATTGTTGCTGCGTTTCGTGCGGTGAATGAGGAATGCCAACCGATGCCCAACCCTGAAAAATATGGCAGACATACGATAATACGAAAGGGCCCATCCCTTTCAAGGAAAAAGTTTGTCTGTCCTAAAAGGTCGGTAACACATCAGCATCTCTCCTGGTATTACAGATGTTTGTGTTAAGGCGGTGATCAGTTAGGCAATCTGCATGCCCACTACCGTCGCTACATAGTAGGAGGCCTCGGGGATTGTGGCCGCGCAGATTGGGGAGTCCACGTGCTCATACTAAGCGACCCCCGGGAAGACGGCGGTGCATATGTGATCACGTACCGCCGTGTAAGCACAGTGCACAGCGAGGCTTAGGGGGATTCTTTACAATCCTCGCTGAGAAGTGCCTGGGGGGCGACCTTTTTACAGTCGCCTTCCCTCCGCTAGAGGGGGTGATCGCCTTACCATCCCCTGCGAGATGTTCCAAAAGGCGTGGCATCAATGGGCGGCTCTAGTGTGATCATACGAGGACCTGGAGCCCTCCTTCGGTGCCGAAGATGACCGCTCCAGTAGTTTTAGCCGGTAGAAGCCCGGCATGCCCCTTCGCCCTTCCCGGAGTGGAGGAAGTTCATGAAGAATTTCCAATGGGGACCGAAAAATTAACAATAAATTGGTGAGCTGCATGTGTGTTGCCCATCGATATGATAATATTAATCTTCCTCCTTATTGATACAAGAAAAGTATATCATAAGGACATCTATTAAGAAGCTTACAGAACGCAGTGCAGTGAGTGGTGACATTGCGTACCTGAATTCTCCAGAGAGTCGATCAAGGCCTCGTCTCCGGCTTACCTTTATTGGTGAGCTAGAGTGGAACCAGAATTGAGAAACGCAGATTGGGGATTCCGCGGGCCCACGCCAAGTGGCCCATGAGGAGACGGTAGCGCGCATGTGGTAGCTTGTGGTGGCACGTGTGCGCAACATAGCACAACGCACAGTCAGACTTCGGGGATCCTTTACTATCTCCCCAGGGGGTGACCGATTTACAGTCACCTTCTCCAAGGTGTGCCTATAAGGCACCAGTGGGTGGCTCTAGTGTGATCATACGTGATCCTGGGAGCCCCCCTTAGGTGCCGAAGATGACCGCCCCAGTGGTTTTAGCTGGTAAGAGTCCGGCATGCCTCTTCCCCTTTCCACACAGGACACTATCCTGCGCTCCAAAACCCAAATCACCGATGTAACTCAAAAAACCAAATGGATGATGTGGGTTTGGGCTGGCAATGTTTGTCGTATGCTGATGAACTGGGAGCCAAATTTACCACAAAGTAAAGCCCTGACTAAGTGATATGGCGTCGCAGCAGACCACAAAGAAGATGGCGAGATGAACTAGACAAAATTAATCGAGAGTGGGTCACAATGGCTTTAGACCGAAAGTTCTGGTAATCTTGGGGAGAGGCCTTTGCCCAGCAATGGGATGATAGTAGCAGTAACACCAGCTTGACTGATTGATGATAACTTTACTAAATGTTTTTGGCCAAATGAATGCTCATTTATAATTAATACTTTGCTGTTATAGAAACTTTTAGAACTGAATTTAACAAAAACCAATTCTCCTTGTTTATTTTTCTTTCTTTCTTTCATAACAATATTCATATCTGAAAAATGATTAGCTGTTATTATTATGTCGAAAATCGAATAACCGCGGCACAATACGGTTCAATCAATGCTAAACGTCAGTAAAAAAAAATGCGACAAGAAGAGAAGAAGAGAAAGACATTTAGCGTTGTTTCATTTAGTTGTTCGATTTGCAGTTTTGATCTTGAGTTTTAAGAATCACTGGCTGAATGATGTTGTTTACAGCATCTATATTAATATATATATAATAGCCGTGTGGTGCCGGTTCAGAATACCACCACCCCATTTCCTCCCGTGGGTGTCGTAAAAGTCGACTATGGGATTAGCCGGAGGATGGGCAGCAGCTTCCTTCGATTACATTAACAAATCAACTGCGATCGCCAACCCGTAGGCCAAGCGTGGCGATTATGGCAAAACCCCCCAATGAGCCCACAACACACCCATATCGGTCGTTGTGGTGATCTTTGGGGGAGGCCTGTGTCCAGCAGTGGACTTCATTCGGCCGAAATGATGAAAAAAATGATGATATTATAAAGGATAATGAGCGTGCTATCAGCTTAACGGAGCAAGCTGACTCCAGCGGGAAGGACGACATGCAGGACTGCGTCGTAGGCGAGCTTCCATTAGGTGGGGCCATAAACCGACCCCTGTGAAACCCGCGTGAATCTCCCTCTGCTTTACGCTACCGTCCCTGCCCACGTAGCGAATGCGCCTATCGCGCAGATCAGGCCTTAAGATGCCCTGCAGGTAGGGGGGCACCGATGATGGACTAGTGCCCATGGGACGCGATTAGGTGCGTCAAGGCGCGGCAGGAGCTCGCTCTAGTAGAGCCTCGTGAATCTCTGATCGTGAAGGCGCTCTGTAGCGTAATTGTGGCCACCCGTTAGACCACATAGACCTCGGCAGTCTCTCCGGCTATATAACACTACGTCGGCGTTGGCCTCGTTGATATCCGCGGCGGGATGCTAGGCAGACTGCGCGCTATTGCGCGATCTCATCCGAGCACCAGTACACCGCCGTACGCAAGGAGCACCTAGCCCAGGGATAAATGTGTCGGATATAGACGTCATCGCCTCCCGGACATTATACCTAGTACCAAGTACATGTTTAATTTCTAAATATATTTTAAACAAACTTATAAACATCCCACACTTTTTCTTTCCAGACAGATATGATAGAACTAAAACAATGTCCAGTTACTTCAAAGTCAAAAAAATATAACGAAAGCAGACAACAGCGTCTACAGACAAAAAAATACCTTTAGAACTCAGATGTCGACAAAAGTAAGTTATTTTTAAAGAACAAGGGAAACTAAACGTCTGTAAAATACAAATAATGTCGATCGCAAAGACAGTGTGCTTTTTACCCCTGAAAGACAGCTTCTAAGAGAAGTATTTCATTGTTTTCCGGGGCTTATTGTACCAGATATATGTATTTGTACAAAGTAATTTATCGTATGCGTATCTCGAAAGGTGGTATTGTCATACAGTGAAAAATTGGGGTTAGGTTTGTGCAGCAAAAAACACTTTTGTGCAGTTGAAAGGGCGAAGGTCGGTGCTCTTGATCGGTACTATTGATTTGACAGCACGGTTGGTGCAGTGGCTGATACAGTCGATTACTGCGCTCTGGGTCGCGGGTTCGATTCCCACACGGAACAAATATTTGTATGATCTGCAGTTAGTTGTTCCGGGTTTGGGTGTATTGTGTGTGAAATTGGTGTCTGTAAACGCACCCACGACACAGGAGAAATCCAAATGTGGGGCAAAGTTAAAAAAAAAACTATACTGTACGTAGTCAATAAATGTAAGTTGAGTCGAAATAACTGATTCCTGAATAATCATCATAACAGCCAAAGGATGTCCACTGCTTTGGCCTCAAAGGCCCATAAATTGCCACAATTGTGTCATCCACTTGGGGAGACAGTACTCACCATCCTTGGCTGGTGGTTTGGCTGTTGCTCTACAGTAGAGACGCTGCAGCACATCCCTCTGGGATAGAGTCTCTATGTCGCCTTTTATAACGTCCACAAGAGGAGGTAGAGTTCTAAATAATATTGAATCTTTATTGTGTACTAGCTGGGAGCGGTGGTTTCACCGGCGTTTGATTTGAAATAAATTTAGAGTACTTCGACATAGACACTTCATCATTTCGGCCGAATGAAGTCCACTGCTGGACACAGGCCTCCCCCAAAGATCACCACAACGACCGATATTGGTGTGTCATGGGCTAATTGGGGGGTTTTGCCATAATCGCCACGCTTGGCAGACGGGTTGGCGATTGCAGTTGAGTTGTTAATCTACTCGAAGGACGCTGCTGCCCATCCTCCGGCTAATCCCTTAGTCGGCTTTTACGACACCCACGGAAGGAGATTGGTATTCTGAGCCGGCACCACACGGCATTTAACATTGAATATTTACATTGAATTTCAAGGGGTTTTTTTTTAGAGGAACTCAGGAAAAAAATAAAAGTAGCCTAAGTTATTCCTTATAACATCAGCTATCTGCCAGTGAAAGTCCCATCAAAATCGGTTTAGTCATTTCGGAGGTTACCCGGAACAAACAGACAGACAAAAAATAAAAATGGTTTTATATTATATGTACTGTATATACTTTCATATGCATTTAGTAAAAAGCTGTTATTTTGATTACTACTATTATTAATTTGTTTACGTTGCCCAGGGCTTAGGATTTCTCCTGTGTCGTGGGTGCGTTTACAGACACAAATTCTACACTCATTTTTTGACATTACAAACAGGCACTTCAATTTTATTTATTCCATGATTGCTATGCCCTTGCTAGAAAGTTCGATACAATATGTTTTAATAATAAACTGTAACAGCTGTAAATATATGCCTAACAAACATATATGAATGTAAGAATAGAAAATATTGTTGATTCAGAATGCGAGTTTTATCACACCGGATCAGTTTGCGGTTCGCTCTGAGAGCGTTCGTGTGTTTCACTTAGTCTACAGTAGAGGGTTCTGTGTCGGGAGTAGGGGATGTGCGCTATCCGATTTTTGAGGACTCATTCTTATTTTGGTAACCCAAAATAATGAGCTTTAGCCTTGAAGTAATATTAATGGCTTGTAATGAGGGGGGGAGGAGTATGCTCCCACCTTCAGTGGTATGGTGCCGGCAACGAATAGACCAACCAATCTCATCCCGTGGGTATCATGAAAGGTAACTATGGTATTAGCCGGATCCACCCTACGAGTATATTAACAACTCAACTGCAATCGCCAACCCACCTGCCAAGCGTGGTGATTATGGCAAAGTCCCCTACTGAAACTCCTACTGGAGTCCATAGGGAACATACATAAACACATAGATTTTTATATATATATAGATATATACCCTTCTGTAATGACGAGTATAAAAATACATATCCCTGGATGGTTTAGATTCACAATTGAACTCGGTAGATGGTGCTTCAATCGGGATTGCATGAACCTGCCTGTGCGAAGCTGGGGCGAGCAGCTAGTAATATATAAATACATAAATACTGATAAAGAGTCCCAATTTACCCCCAAAACTATCTGTCACCCTAAACAAAATTGGTTTATGTAGTGAGAAACAAGCTTTACCTCCAGAATAACTTTCGCTTAGGAATCTAGTTTGTTTTATATAACACTTTATTTTTCAGTGTGGTATAAAACTTGAAACTCGCAATGTTCAGCTATGTTTCTGCGGTATGTGAGAACTAGCAAATTTGTTGCGATATATGCAAAATGAAAGTTATCTTCGATATATTCAAAAAGAAAATTATCTTTGATGATTGTGTCATCTGGGGTCCCGTACCCCCGTAGGCTACGTCATGTTTAAATGACTTGATTCAACGGCAGCTAGGATACAGTAGAAGTAAAATTCTCATGACGGAACGTTGGCGGCAGCGGTAGAGTTTCATTGCTCAGTACGGAAGTAGTGTCGCGGGTTCGGCCACCGTACAGATTGTTGTTCCGGGTGTTTGTGTATGTGAGATTTGTCTCTGTAAACTGTACCCATGACAAAAGAGATCACTAGAACGACCTGTATGATGGGGGTTTTGCCACTATAGCCATGCTTGGAAGGCAGGTTTGCAGTCGCGTTGTAAATATACTCGAAAGACGTTGCTGCCCATCCTTTGTCCAATCCCATACTCGTTTTATACGACACCTATGGTATGAGAAGGCGATAGCATACTTAGTAGGATCCAAAAGACTAGGGAGTCCCGTTTAAAAATGTATAATTAATGAAGAGAAACAACAAGAAGGGTCTGATTATGAAGACTATTGTTGAATCTTAAAGTTACGAGTGAAAAAAGACCGACTTTTAGACAAGCATGCACGATCGTCGACCGCCAATAACGCTCAACATCAGGTAAGATCGTGGGTTCAAAGAAAGGTCACGCAGTATTAAAAAAAACGGTCAAGTGCGTGTTGAACTCGCGTGGAGAGGGTTCCGAAATTGCTGAATATATTGTCTATTGTTGGATTCGGTCTTGTATCAATAACTTATCCCATGAACAAACTTAACATGGTAGTTGAAAAACATGTTTTCCCATACATTCCAACCGCAAACGTAAGTTTGTACGCACAATATTGTTAGATTTACCATGTTATTTTAATATAGCAGTCTACATATACTAAAATAACATAGACTTCTTTTAGCTTTTCCTGTAATCTATAGTTAAAGTAGTCAGTAGTTTTGGAGATAAGGGGCATTCCCGTCAAATAAGTAAATTTCACTGTATTTTCTTAAATAACTTTAAAACTGTATATTTTAAAATTATAATATAAATACATTTAAGATCCTCACAAGAAGCCCTTCCATTTCATATATTACACAGTACAGTTCGTAAAACTTTATTCTTAAATTTTCTATATGGCCCCCCAAAAAAGATATTCATATGTGTACCAAATTTCAACTTAATCGCGCCAGTAGATTCTGAGCAAATTGGCTGTGACAGACGGACAGACAGACAGACACACGAGTGATCCTATAAGGGTACCGCCGTTTTTTCCTTCGGGCGTTCGGAACCCTAAAAGTGAAATTAAAATTTTCGTTTATGGTCGAATACTGAAACGCCGCTCAATATATAAATCCCGCTGAATTATTTTAGTAGCCCGGCTTCCTACCGAAAACGAAACGTTTCACAAATCGAAATAGATTATTTCATAACATCGTATAGTTTCGAGTTTCAGTTTTTACATGGAGTTGAGTGCTAACTTACTTTAGAACCTTCAGAGCAAACTAGGATTTCCTAGCATGATGTTGCCAGTGGATGCAAGTATCAAAACTTCAGCTAAAAGACGAAATATTTACATCCCCAAATCAACCCCGAAGGATCAAAGTGAATGATTACTGTAATTAAAATCAAATTGGTGCGCAGTTACACGGTATAATTAAAAAATATAACCCAGTGTTAGGTCGAAATTTATCCAAGCGGTGGCTAATTGGTCGAAACTGTAATTTCCCGAAGGACGATTTGGTGTAAGCTATTGGCGGGAGAAGTTTTTTTATGCAATTTTTTCCCCAGTTAATCAGCAAGTTATAAACGACTCGTGTGCCTGCTAAAGAGATGTCACGAATGTCTTTTAGCGGATGCGATTGCAGGAGAGGATTTATAGATGATCGGATTTGAAGATGCAGAGAAATATTAGATTTTGTAACAATGTATATTTCTAAGAATTTTAAGTAATTATCATATTATAATATTATATATACAGGCTGTAAGTGACAACGTACTGAAAACTTAGGGAAGAAGTTACACTTAGAACTATCTCGGGAATAATAGGTTACAGTTTCTATCATTGTAAGCACGCAATGTATCGTAAACAACACGATCAAAAAGATGCATAATTATCGTACTATGATATGATAATATATTAATATTATGCTATTGCGAGCGATGACCTCATCTGTGAACTGTAGCAAAACAACAGCCGCATATTTTGTATTTATATTGCAGTTTTATGTGAAAATAAATAGTCTATTCTGTTTTTATTCAAAATAGTGTTAAATGAATTAAGAAGACTGGGCATTTTATAATTGAACATTTGTGTGCTTGTGTGCAATGATTTATAACCGTTACAAGCCTAGTCATACACACAGGTACAGGGTAAACGGAACACAATAATGTCTACAGTTTAAAGACTACTTGCATGGGGGCAGAATATCTAGCACTGCGGTGGTACTTGGACTCTTGCAATGAGGGTATTAAAACATCACGATATTGGTTCAAGATACCACTAAAAATTTAAACGTATTGTTATGTGTACACAAAGGCTAGATTATAGCCTAGTTCAGGGATCAGAGCTTTCATAAAATTATGTATTCATTTAGTGTCAAATAAATAAATAAATTGTTGAAAATTTACAGTCATATCTGAGACTTGGAACATTTTATTGACGTTTACTACAGCGTACTGTTAAAACTTTAGAACTATTATTGCAAAACGGCATCTGAAATGTGTGAATAATAATAATTATTAGCCAAAAACATCCACTGCTAAGTGCGTTAAGGCGTATCTTCTATAGACAATAGCAGCAATATACGGCCGATCTAGAAGATCACAGTATATTTATATTAACCACACAGGAGAATTCCACAAGCCACCATCTTCATACAGTGTATCTTTTAGACTTATTAGTATAATATTTTAGAACAGAAATATAAGAAACAGAATGCGTTTATTTTTAGAACAGGTTTTTTTTTTTTATTAGACTTTGGCCCACACTAGTATTTCTCCTGTGTCGTGGGTGCGTTTACGGACATACATCCCACATACAATATACCCGACCCGGAACAACTATCTGCAGATCGTACAAATATTTGTTCCGTGCGGGAATCGAACCCACGACCTGGAGCGCAGCAGCCTGTATTAGCCACTGCACCAACCGGAACTGGATATAAAAATGTAAGAGCACCGTGTGGTGCCGGTTAAGAATACCACCACCCCTTCTCATCCCGTGAATTTCGTAAAAGGCGACTATAGGATTAGCCGGAGGAAGGGCAGCAGCGTCCTTCAAGTACATTTATAACACTACTGCAATCGCCAACCCGTCTACCAAGCGTGGCGATTATGGCAAAACCTCCCAATGAGCGCACAACACAAACTCATACCGGTCGTTGTGGCAATTTTTGGGGGAAGCTTCTGTCCAGCAGTGGACGATTTTCGGCTGAAATGATGATCATCTTCATTAATTTTATTTAGGGATACCAAAAGGCGGACAGGATGTACTGCACTTTTTTTAAATTGATAACTCTAACCGCTTTTCACTTGGACCAACAGATTAAAATAACCCGATGATATAATTCTGTAACCGGTTGAGTTATTCGCTAATGAGTCCCGCTAATAGGGTTACTTTTGGTTACCATTAACCGTTTCTTAGTATAATTGATATAGGATTACTTTGAGTTTCCTCGTTGTGTGGTTTGTTATTATTTCGATAAAAGTGCAACGCATCGCACAGACAGACTGGCAAAACGACAACTATAGTTTTTCTGCCCACCCCGCCAGGGGCGCGAGGATCGGGTTCTGGATTTTTATATTTCCCACCCGAAGTATCCAGGGTCGCGATCCATAAAATTATGGGTCGGGCATTGGGGTCATTATTTACTTTTCAGTAAGTAATTAATTAGAAAGAAAGAAAGAAGAAAGAAAAATAATTTATTTGTCACAGATGTATGAGACACGTATTACAAAACAGTATACATAGGTTAAGCACACAAAAAAAAAGCTTGTAGAAATTAAAAATTATACAAAAGGATTAGATATGAGCAATCATATGTGTCTCACGTCTGTGCCAAATAGGCGTCCAGCTCAGCATTATGCCAGGCAGTGATGCCTAGCGCTGGTTTTCAGCTGGAACCCGAAGCGGCATACGGATGTCAGGTAACACATTTTTTTAATAATAAAATGAAAACCTTATGTGTCGTACTCGTTCTTGATACATAAATAAACTCAATAGTAAGATACGGGATTAAAACTATATATACTATTTCAAAATATATAAAAATGTAAGTGCATTTATACCCTCGCCAAAATAAGTTGAGAAAAAAAAAAAAATTGTTTTGCTAATTGGATTGCAAGGCAGTTTCATATTTTATTTCTGTCACAAAAAGATCCCAGGATTCAGGAGGAATAATGCAAGACGTGTTACAAGTGCTTCATTGTTGTATTATGAGAAACCCAAACGTATTATGAAAATCACGCTAAATCCACCAAGTAAGTGTTATTACTGATGGAACTTTATTATTCCTATGACTCTGGGTCATATATGAACCAGAGTTTAGAGTAAATGGCAAGACGAAACGATATGGGGTCGCTTCTATTCATTCTTCCTTCTGTTTCTTCAAATCAAATCAAATCAAATCATTTTATTTGCTAGAATTGCTTCGTCTTACTTCTTTCATTTGGTTAATGTCTTATGTTGGAATTGTTCATGCCACCCAATTTTATTTTGAGTGGCTTCACGGTGACTTTTCAGAGAACTGCCGCTGCTCATTCGGGCGATTTGGTGATGCCAAACGCCTCTCCAGCCAGGCATAAATACTTCCAAACTATACAACTGCAGCTAAGGGTACCCCCTGTGGCAGTCGAACCTTAAAGTACAACTTTAAAAACAGAACATAATCCTTATTCAGCCAGAAAAAAGTAATGTCTACCCGGCACCACCAACTTATCCTTTTTTTTTTTATTGCTGCCCAGTGGAAATTCTTCTTGAACTTCCTTCACCCCGGGGAAGGGCGAAGGGGTATGCCGGACTCCTACCGGCTAAAACCACTGGAGCGGTCATCTTTGGCACCTAAGGGAGGCTCCAGGTCCTCGTATGATCACACTAGAGCCGCCCACTGGTGCCACGCCTATAGGCACATCTCGGAGAGGGTGACTGTAAAGCGGTCACCCCCCGGGGGATTGTAAGGGATCCCCCAAAGCATCCCACGGCAGCGCGTGACCACATGCGTGCTACCGTACCACCAACTTATCGTAATCTTCATTACGTATAAGGTCACATACAATACAGAGATCAAGTTGTATCTTTAGTTCTGCTCAACAGATTGAGATGAATCATGCCTTAGATTTTTAGTCACGCTATTATACCTACGCATGCATACATATATTAAAAGCGAGTTACTAATAAGGAAAATGTATTAGTTCAAGTAAATCCCCTCTTCCGTTGTTCATTGTTATTGTTACCTACTTCCGTGTTGACTTCGAATTAATGAACGCCAATATTGTGATGACATCATGCATTTTTTATATTATCATTATTAATTAATTAATTTTAATTATTTCATTTATTTGCTAGAAATATGGTACACAAGATGTTACATAAATTAGACCACGACATATTTCACCATTAGTATAGGCATGCAAAATATTGAAAATCATGCATTGCTCGAGCTCTGTTGTTTGGTACGTATGACATAATTATGTCTTAAAACAGCCTTATGCCTCGATAGGTTACTAGGAATGGGAAATATATCTTATTTGATGTCTAATTAGTAAAAGTCGCCTTAAAGTACACGTTTTAAAAATCATTTTTGCTTGAGGCTCACACGGCCGAATACTGAAACGCTACTTAATATTTAAGTTCCGCTAAACTATTTGAGACACTTTTTGGGGTTCCGAAGGAAACATCGGGAAATCGTCTGTCACAGCCAATTTGCTCCGAATCTAGTGGACCGATTAAGTTGAAATTTGGTACATATATGGATTTCTGCGATCCAAAGACGTATATATTTGTAACGTAAATAAATGAATTTTGAATATATATATCCTTTTCGGCAAATAGAAAATTTAAGAATAAAGTTTTGCGAACTTGTACCATGCAACATATTAAATGATAGGGCTTATTGTGAAGGTCTTAAATATATTTAATTTATAATTTTAAAATAAACAGTTTTAGAAAAGAGGAATTTAGTTGAAGAAAATAGGTGTCGTAGTTTTTTTAATTTTCAGTAGGACATAAGATATCTCTGCCCATCCCTCTGGTTTAGAGTATTACTAATGTTACTACTTAACTAAAGTTGCCGACATAGCTAAAGGGATTTATTAATACCTCGTTGGCAACTTTAGTTCTGCAGATTTCACCATTTGAGATTCCATCGTGTAAAGAAATACCAAGCATAACTCTCTTCATAGTCTCTCTCTCTTGCTCTCTTCGCGCTGAGTGACCTTAAACTTTCTTATGAAGTCGATCGTGAGCGACCACTTCTCCGTGCCAAATTGTAACACACACTGGTTAAAGACACTGGTCTTGAGGCAAGGCGATATTGATGACGAAAACTTGCAATTGAAATTGCGAAGTTTCCCGAATGCTGCCCGGCCGATTCAGATTTGAAAACTCTTTTTCGAAGTTAGATCTACTTTACGGCACGGTTGGTGTAGTGGCTGATACAGTCGGCTGCTGCGCTCCAGGTCGTGGGTTCGATTCCCGCACGGAATTAATATTTGTATGATCTGCAGGTAGTTGTTCGGGGTCTGGGTGTATTGTATGTGGAATTCATGCCTGTAAACGCACCCACGACACAGGAGAAATCCTAGTGTGGGGCAACGGTTTTACAATAAAAAAAAACTTTACTGGATGGTTTATTCTAAGTAGACATACTCATCCACAACATCGAGAACAGTGTTTCCAACGGATATTGGGATAGGCACAACATGGGCGTTAGACATGACTTTCGTCTTGTCCGTGGCCATTGTAACACCATTCAAAGGCAAAGTTTCAAATAAACCAAATATTGGCACTTATGAAACGTCAGAATATAAATTGCACGGTTCCAAATAGCTGATCCCGTGGAGAAGAGCTGGCAAGAAACTCCATGGATACTTCTTTAAATTATTGAGATTACAATGTTGATTGATACTACGAGTACTTATTGTAAAACATATACCGAGAAAAATGTATGTCAATGTGTAAAGATGGAACATATCACAATGATATAATAATAATAAATTATTTGCCGTGGCAGGTAACGGCTAACTAGTCCCAACAGACGGCACCCGTTCACGATCATGACGCATGCATCAGCATCGCTTAGCTCAACCATATTGTAGGGAACCGAACGACCCGATACACAACGCCACCGTCAGCAAGACATTTTAGTGAGCATGACAGAATACAATCAATATGAGTACTAACAATAACATTAATGGCTACATGATGCTCACACATTTACAGTTTCGTATGAATTTTATAATTTAATTTTACAAGAACAATATTTTTTGTTGTTGGTAACTTGTTGAGATTATCGCGAATTTATTATTCTGCCATGACTTTAATTTGTCGCAAAGATTCCACACACTGGAAGATTTTTCCCATGTTCTGGTGGTTCTGGGTTCATGGATTAAATGCAAACACAAAATAGTTTGTTAAATCATTATTTATTTAGCAGTTAGCAGGTTTAACACATTTTCCTGTCTTGGTGTTCCTTATGGTAGGTGTGTTGCAAAAACATTGTGGTATGTCACAAGCTGCAGGTCTATTTAGCTCGTGGAGAGTCGGATTGTCACAAGATGGCTCTGCCTTCTGGGGACAGTAGAGCACTGAATGTTCGCCGGGTGGACAGTTCGCTGAAAGAAATTGTATTTTAGTTTTTGCAAAATCTCCGGACCATTCGTTTTGAGATCCTGTAGCCGCCTTCGTTGTTGAAGTTCATCAAAAGCAGCTCTCAATTAAATATTGGCATTTGTTTTGGAATCAGACAGACGCTTCAATTTTATAATATTGGTATAGACTTGAGAGCGACATGGAGACATTTTTCTTTACTTGCAAATCTGCCCATACCTAGATAGTCTGGCAGAAATACCCGAGTGCGATAAGCTCTTTATACAAACCATTTTCTGTATTGGATCTTTTTTCTAGTGTACAATATCATCATTTCCGCCGAATGAAGTCCACTGCTGAACATGGCCTCCCGCAAAGATCACCACAACGACCGATATGGGTGTGTTGTGGACTCATTGGGGTTTTGCCATAATCGCCACGCTTGGCAGACTTGTTGGCGATCGCAGTTGAGTTGATAATTTACGGTCAAGGGTTATGACTGAAAATAATATTGACATATTATCGTCATAGATATAAAATATTCCAAAATACTCACCGGTTGGGAACCCCTGACTTTGCGCCGTTATCGCACAACACGCAACCATTACAAATACAAACACAGTCTTCATTTTCAAAGTTTTACTTCTTCAGGTCACAGAGAACCTCAAAGTAATGATGATCAACAGAATATCAATGTGTATTTATACTAGTTTCATGCAAGGGGAAGAACAGATACAAGGAAAACGCTCGCGTATCAAAAGCATTGTAAGAAAAAGTAATTTCCCGTTTCACTTATTTGCATACAAGTGTTTGTCACCTCATTAGTATAATTGTGACACACATCTACATCTTACCGTGACTGGTTCAATTCCCACGTCATTTATTTCGTTCTTAAGGTTCCGGACCTACCAATGAAAAACTCAGGTACCCTTATAGGATCGTGTGTCTATATGTCCGTCTGTCACAGCGAATTTGCTCCGAATCTACTGGACCGATTAAGTTGATTGATGATTATGATTGCGAAGTACCTACAGGGACTTGTTGATTTGCCAGCGGAGGAGTAGTGCAGGGCTTTGGGCAGCACGATGGACCCAATAGGGTCGAAGTGCGTTCGGCTGATGCTGAGCCCGTGGGAGCCAACAATAGAATATAATAGAAGTTGAAATTTGGTACATATATGAAGTTCTGCTACCCAAACACGGACGTGTAACGTAAATAAATTAACTTTGAATATGGGTGTCACTTTTGGGTGGAAACTAGAAAATTAAAGAAAAAAAATTGCAGTCTACCGTGTAACCTGTCAAATGGAATGGATGGGTTTTAAACATATGTATTTTATCATTTTAAGACATATATCTTTAAAGTTGTTTCAGAAAATAGATAACCATTATAGTTAGTTCCGAAACTACTGAGGCTAAAACTTAGAAATATACAGTAAAGTCTATGGTTTTAAAATAATATGGTAAAAATCTTTCAATATTTTGCGTACAGGCTAACATTTGCAGTTGGGACTATCAACTACAATGTTAATTTTGTTCTTGAGATGATTTTTTAAAATTAATTTAAAATAAAACGTTGCCCCACACTAGGATTTCTCCTGTGTCATGGGGTGCATTTACAGACATGAATTCCACATAAAATACGCCCAGACCCGGAACAACTACTTGCAGATCATACAAATATTTGTTCCGTGCCGGAATCGAACCCACGACCCGTAGCGCAGCATATTATTGGTAAAGACAGAATTCAACAATAGACAACATGTTCAGCAATTTCCCTCTACAATCCGGTACCACACATACTTTTTTACCACAAGCAAATTTGGATCGGTGTTAAAAAAAGCATGGTAGATAACATATTCATTGTACGGAACCTCTCCACGCGAGTTCAACTCGTACTTGTCCGGTTTCTATCGATTCCCCACACTATTGTTTCTCCTGAATCATAAGATCACTTGCCGTGTGTTGCCGGCTAAGAATACCACCATCCCATCTCATCCCGTGGGTGTTGTAAAAAGCGACTATGGGACTAGCCGCAGGATGGGCAGCAGCGTCCTTTGAGTACATTTATAACTCAACTGCGATCGCCAATCCATCTGCCAAGCGTGGCGATTATGTCAAAACCCCAAAACGAGCGCACAACACAAACCCATACCAATCGTTGTGGCAGTCTTTGGTGGAGGCTTCTATCCAGCAGTGGACGCGTTCGGTTGAAATGATAGGTACAGTTTACTAGCTCTTGTGTGATCATACGAGAACCTGGAGAGCCACTCCAGTGGGTTTAGCTGGTAGGAGTTGGGCATGCTCCTTCCACGGTGTGAAGGAAGTTCATGAAGAATTTCCATTGGAGATCAATAAATAAAAGTTACAATTGACCAATAACAATCTCACATACACAAACACAAAATCTGTACCGACAATCTTAGGTCATTCAAATATTTTTATTTCAAATAAACCAATTACTGGCACTTATGAAACGTCAGAATTTAGGTTTCACGGTTCCAATTAGTTGATCCTATGGAGAAGAACCGGCAAGAAACTCCATCGAAACTCCTTTAAAATAATTTATATTACAATGTTGAACAATATATTGAACATTTACAAGGTGTTGACAGCTTATACATTGATGAAAAATTTATATAGCAGCCATATAGTACAAATAACACCTCAGATATATTTGGTTACCAGGGAAGGCACATGTGCTGAAAAGAGCTAACGCCATATATCCCTATCGTCAACATAGTGTTTACCAAGGTACCACGTTTTTTATAAAAAATAAATAAAGGGAGGGGCATTGTTAGTGTATTAACATTTTAAAGATATCTTTAAGTGATTCGCAAGGACCTATATCATAAATTGCTCGGATGGCCCTTTTCTGTAATATAATTATTGAATTATCCCCTACACATTATATTACATTAGCCGCTGCTCCCCACAACAGAATGTCATATGACATTATGCTGTGGAAATACGCAGAATACATAAGTCTGGCCGTAGCTACGTCAGTTAGTTGCCTAATTTTTCTGACTGTAAATACAGCAATACAAGTTTTGTCAAGTCGAAGTCGACGTAGTCATCCTTCATCTTCATTTCAATCAACCTCTTTCATGACTTCATACCTTTTATCACCATCACTGCCCACCTCATGATTCATTCTTTATTCAAATCAAAATTCGAATTTAGTATGTGGTGTCGAATCCCTTGGTGTCGAGCCTTTATATGAGCACCCCACTGTAATTTCGAATCAATGGTTATACCTAGAAATACAGTTGAATTTACTATTTCTAGATTGCTGCCTTTAATAATTATTTCTAATTCGACTTGAGGTACATTTGGCATCGAAAACTTTAAACATTTGATTTTATTACTATTTAATAAAAGGTTATTTACAGAAAATCGTGTAGACAGTGAGGATAAACTATCATTAACGTGTGTAACATCGATAACTCTCCTATTGATTTTATAATGATATGGAGTGCGGAAAAAGAAAACGAACACTGAAAAAAAACACTGAAACTGTTTGCTATAATAAACATCTTGTTATAACAATAATAATAAACCCCTCTGGGCAAACGTTATCTCACCATGGGATAAGGTAATCCTGGAGGGCAGATTAAAGTAGCTGCTTGATTTCTTCCTACCTACTGGTATTAAAAAAAAGTATATCATAAGAAAAAAAAAGTATATTAAGTAGCTTACAGAACGGAAGGCAGTTTGTGACGAGCCGAATGTGAGTGGCGACACTGCGTACCCGAATGCTCCCGAGAGTCGGTCATGGCCAATAAAGGCAAGCCGGAGACGACTCCGGCTTGCCTTTATTGGTTGGTTGGAGTGATACCCCATGAGTGCCCGTAGGATTTTCAACTCTGGCTTGCCTTAGTTGGCTGATCAGAGAGGCGCCGCCAGAGCTATATGCTCGGGGGTGGAAGTGCCTAATGGCGTAATAACGGGGAAACCCGCTCCGAGTCTTCGAGACGCGCGATGGTGAAACCGGTGCCGCACCTCTCTACACCCCTAGCCGCTCACACCGGTGTTGCTCCTTGTCGCCTGTAGTGGTGGCCATTTAGGGGGCCCATCTTGTGAGTGGCGAGTCACCGTCTGCCACAGAATTTCACTTTCAAGGTTGAAAGGCAGACGCCGTTGTTTCCGTTTTGAGAAGTATATAATCCATTTACCACCCATTACAATAGACCTAATAATTGTAGTTTCCATCTTATACAATAGTTTTACACCTCCGGGGACAATTCGAGACTGCATTTTATAGTGTAGCCATGGAGAATTCCCAGTTAGTGTCCCATTACATTTTAGATTAAAATTATCTAAAGGGCCTCTGCGTGTTGGACCCATGTCCCCGCGTAAGCCTATTAAAGGGCCGGGTTCCCCCTTACAGGGGATATAAACCCGTGTAATAGAGAGACATGTAGATAATAACAAGGCAGAACAGTTTGTGGCGAGCTGAATGTGAGTGGCGACATTGCGTACCCGAATGACGATTTTCCCTACTGTGTCATAATTTTGGGGGGTATTTACCGCTTGGCAGGCGGGTTGGTAAGCGCAGTATGGCTACCGTTTCACTGAAGGGACGCTGTTGCCCATTCCTCTGGTTTAGATTTCCATCCTAACACACTATGGATGTCTAAATTATCCGAAATAAAAGCTATTTTTTATTTCATTTTTATTTAACCATTTTGTAAGAAGTATATTTTTGCTACATAACGTAAATAGTATGAAATGTCTTAGGTTTTAGCGATTATTACGCGTTGTAATAAAATACTTTGAAACCAATTCTAGCGCGTATATTTTAACTTTTTTAAATCTATAACGTCGCCTGTCACCTTAGTCATCCTGCAACTACGAATGCTGCAAAGTATTCGGAACGTCAGGAAAAACAAAAATCTAAAATATACGCGATATAATCCGTTTAAAATTGTTCTATTGTAAATAGTATGACTTTGGATATCTTAATATTTTCTGAAGTTTACGCGAATAGCATCCATCGAATTGAATATAGTTTACGGAAATATATCGCGTTTAATTAATTCATTCTATATACTTACGTACAGCATCTATACGTGCAACGTGCAGCCCTGAAATAATCATACGTGCAATACACAATTAAGCTACACCTTTGTATAGTGGAACATAAATGCATGCACCATAAATATATAAAATAAAATACTAATGTTAATATGCTCAACGTTTCGAACACTTTGCAGCGTCCGTGGTCACGTGGTCTGCTCGTACAAAGGTGTTGCTTAATTGTGTATTGCACGTATGATTATTTCAGGGCTGCACGTTGCACGTATAGATGCTGTACGTAAGTATATAGAATGAACTAACTAAACGCGATATATTTCCGTAAACTATTTTCAATTTGGATATCTTCACAATCCGTAATTATTTGCATTTTATAAGGGATCCGCAGCGTCTCTTGTAGAGCAATAGCAATGCCTCGCTCTTGGTGAGCGACCTGCCAAGCGTGGTAGTAGGTAGGTAATAGATACTAGCAAATTCCCCAAAAAGATGAAACAACAGTGGAAGGCTATGGGGGACGCCTTATTCAGTAGTGGACGTCCTTCAGCTGATTTGATGGTGATGATTTATAAAATCACTATACAAATAATTTATACGCGCTCCTTTTTGGATTGGAAAGGGTTTAGAATACATAATATTTTATGAAAGGTTTGCAAATACCATTGTTGTTGTCATCATAATATGGTGCCATTGTCCATTTGACTATTCACATTTTCGCAACATAGCGTGTCAACGCGCCTTGTTGCATCGTTAATTAAGCTATGTGAAAAGTTAAAGCGCGCGTTATTCACGTGACTATCTGAACTCAACCTTAATAAACATATTCGTGAACGAACGATTTACTTTACATTTATACAAACTCTTATCATTTAGCTTTATCTCGTTTTATATTTGTCATCAATATTATGTATAAGTATTTTGATGTCAATAGAATGTTCACTGCGTTAAATATTACTAAGATTTCCTTATTAGTTTAATTCATTTTGATTTGAATGTGCAATGAAAGATAAGCTATTAGAGGTATCATGTGGGTAGCTTCTTCTTTAGCTTTTAACAATACATCTTTGGCCATACTTGGGGTGCAATTTTATAAGCTCATACATCCCTAAATACAGAATCAAAATAACGGTGTAATTCAATACTCGCTAAGACATGATTGAAGCTATTCAAGGAGATGTTGCAGAAGGTAAGCCAAGAGGACCAGTCTTAGCGAATACCAAATTGGGCTATCACTGTTATTTCAATTCTATACTCAAGGATGTATGGATATTTGACCTTAGAGAATTGCACCTCAAATCGTTACCATCTGATGTCAGACCAAAACATTACAAAAAGGAAGAATAAAGAACTATACATCTTTATACCACACCAAAACACAACGGTTTAGGGTTGGGTTAAAGAAACTTTTTGCAGCGAGAGGGTTGCGACAAAAGGTGGTATTAACTTTACGAGTTCTCGTAAAAATGAAACGGTAAACAAGGAGATAAGGTTTAAACTGTTTTTTCGTGTTTCACGTGCGCCCCCTTTGCGTAAAAACTGCTTGTAATTGAAAAATAAGGAAGTTTTTTTCAACTCGTCTTTGTGATATTTCGTTAAACTAAGTGGCTCTGAAAATAGTATCAACTATTTACAACACTTCTGATGACACACATTCTTGGGGTATCCTACGCCATATCGAAAATCTAGTCAGTGAATACAAATTGATTGACAACAATTAATCAAATGTCAAAATAGTCAAACGTTCATTTTATCCAAAGCTTAATAAGTTGAGCCTCCATACGTAGTGTTAAAAATATCGAATAAGTACTTGGGCGATCGGCCGTCCATCAGCATTCATCATCATTATATCAGCCGAAAGACCTCCACTGCTGAACAAAGGTCTCCCTTAAAGATTTTCACAATGACCGGTTACACGCCGCCCGCATCCAACGACTCCCAAGATATTATTTTCCGGTCATAGTTTATATTGAATTTATTACGTTTACTACCATATGTCCCAAATTGAACTATCTTAGTTTTAGTAATATTTACATTTAAATAATTTAGGATTAGCCAATTGATTGAAGTATTAAGGTCATTTATATATGCATTTATGTCAGAATTTATTGGTGAAGTAATAATGATTGAAACGTCATCAGCATAAAGAGTATATTATATGGATTGTGTGTCACCGCAGAAAGATCGTTGAGGTATGGTAAAAACTACAGTGGCGTCAAAATACTTCTTTGGTATGGCCGGAATTATTAAATTTAAACTGATTTTTAAAATTCGTTAGCTCTTTTTTATCATTGATGTTTAAAATTGTAATGCATTGCTGTCTGTTAACTAAATAAGTTTCTAACCATACCGCTCTAACTTGGCTTATATCAATTTACGAGAAACGAAGTCGAAAGCTTTCGACATGTCATAAAATAAACGACTGATACTAGTTTATCTGCATCTACGATAGATTTTTCAACATTAAAACAAGCCAGAGTAGTAGTTTTTTTTTAAATCCTTGGATTTCTTTGTTATTGATGTTTATTATTTATTATACTCTTTACTGTACACCAATCGTTAAAGGTAATAAAAACAGTAGTGCTTATAAGTATATTTTAGAGTACAATGGGCGGCCTTTTCGCGCTCGGCGATTTCTTCCAGGCAACCTTAAGATGGAGAAATACTTAACTGGATAATGTATGCGGCAGTTGATGGTGCACACAGATACATAATAAAATAACTAAATTACGTATACTATACTAAATATATAAATAATGGAAGATTATACACAATATAGATATATAAATACACAAACATTTATATATACACATATACATGTTATGTTTTTCAATAAATGTCAATAGTCGTCCTGCATGGCTTCTTCAAAAACTTTAGAAATGACTGGAATAAGGCTGGTTGGTCTATAATAATCTGTTTTGGAAATATCCCCTTTTTATGGAGCGGCTTAACAATTGCAGATTTTAGGTCGTCTGAAAAACATCCATCTGTAAATGATGATTTTATCAAATGTCAGTACAGGAGTCAGTTCAGTCAGTTGATTTGTATATATTTTGTGTTAAGATCACTGAACACAAAATATATACAAATCCTCAATCCCGAATCCAAAGATTAGATTACATTTATTATTTATTTCGGTCGTAAAATTACCTATCTACCCAAAAACAAGTCCTATAAAAATATTAATAAATTTATTATTATTTATCAGTGCCGATTATGTCAAACATTAATACGATCACTAAACATACCCACAGACATCTTTTAAAAAACAACTACCCTTTTTCATATCCTAGAAGGATAGTTGTATCTGGGATGGTCGGCTTTGACACACTTGAACTCAGGCGAAAGTTTATGCACATCATGCACTATATTTCGATGATAAATAATAAAGTAGATAATCCATCGGTACGGGAGTGTGTTAATTTATATGTACCAAATAATTATTTACGCGGATATGGACGTCGACATCGTCGATTCCTAACTTGTCCCCCAACATGGCGCCTTCCACATGCAGCTAATAGCCCTACTGGGAGAGCTATTGAATTAATCAATAATTTTATGCAGAGCAGTCTAGATGCAGTTAAATTTTTCGACAAGTTATTTGTATTGATGAAATATGTAATGATTCATTTAAATACAATTTAATATTCATCCATAACTTCTTGCCGTGTTATTGTTTTGTTTTTATATAATTTATTTTATTGTTATAACTTACTTTATTATCACAATTTGTAATGTCTTAAATTTTATTTTTATTCTTTAGGTTATTGATTTGATTTGTTTTTTAAAAGAAGTAGCATAACATATAAGCGTTTTGGTCCACACTGTAAGCTTGTATTGTTTGAAATAAATAAATGCTAGTTTCATCATATCAGCCACAACACGTCCACTGCTGAACAAATTTAAAGTATTTTTTTATTTCGCATTTTAGTATCTAGAAACTAACGTGACATGACATATTATTGCAGTCCACAATTAACTCCAACCCACTCTCACCAGACGTTTACCACCAGGAAAATATCGAGTCACTAAGATGTATACTTATAAACATCGTTCTTCATATTCACACTAACATATGTTGGCAAAATTGTTCTCTGCAATCATCATGTCTTATTATCAATTTGATATTGATATTGATATTTGTATGTGTCCGTGATCCCAGAAGACCAGCTCAAGTTCGAGAGAAATTAATGTATCTCAAGAAATGTTAATATTCTCGATAGTTATAATTTAATTGACCATTTATTTGTAGAGGTAGGCTAGTAGCCCATGGGGCAGTAGTTTATTAATATATCTAACACCTGGGGATCTCGTTCAAATTTGTGACGCACGTTTTGCTGGTCCTCCCTCCTGACTTTATTGGGGTTACTCTCAATATTGTTGCAGATTTTAATGGTATTGTAGCCCTATTTCAATACCACATTTTCATTAGTCGTAGTGGTTTAATTTATACTAGCATCGCTTGTAGTCGAAATACGACCAATTATTTTTATAAAGTAACGAAATTGAACTTGGTTTTTATACAATTAATTTGATTTTATTTGTTTGCACATTCCTAATTCTTACCTTGACGCTATGAAGAAAAGAGTGGGAAAAAGGAAGATTAAAGGAATTAATGTGAAAAACTACAACATATGAACTTCCTTAGAAGTTTCATAACTCAACCATAAAATGGTACAATAATATAACGAATAAATAAAGAATTGCCAGGTGTGACACTCGTTGAACTTCTTCGTAAATTAAGACGAGGAATGTTCGAGAAACTGAAATAAGTCAAGGATAAAGGCCAGTACAGCTGTTCGATCATACGGTAAAACTGATCAACGTCAAGTAGGAGCTATTATGTTACTTTGTGATATTTGTTTAACATTAAAGAGGTCTAAAGCCCCAACCACAATGGGAAGTAAGCAATCACAGAATACGCGTCTAGTTAGGAACTACCAAAACTATTATAATTGGCATCGGGTCCATAGAGGCGCGCATTGAATTTAATTACGTACACAACTTGGTCCGTCATTAAACGTTATTGCTAGTGTAAATACCAGATTATTGCTAACGTTTATTATATTAATACGGGCGGCTTTGATTTTTACTGTGGGAACAAAGGGAGCATGTTTCCTTTTTAAGTTTCCTGCATATATCTATACTAATATTATAAATGTGAATGTAAGTTTGTTTGTGACGCTTTCATGCGAAAACTACTTAACCTATCATCATGTAACTTAGTTAACATATTCTTGGAGGTATTAGAAGTAACATAGGATACTTTAAATTGATTATTTTTTACCAGAGATAAAAAATAGTGTTTGTTATTAGGGATTGATTCATTTCTATTGTAATTATCTGTGATACTTATTTCATGGTATGGTATGGTATAATGTAATGCGAGTGAAGCCGCGGATAACAGCAAGTATTCTATATTTACGCTCGGGTTATCACTTAAATGTGTTGCTGGCCTGTGTATTGGGTGGTTGAGTTTACACCCTACAATATGATTAACTTGAGCGACTATTTTCTTCTTTCTTTCTTTTATTTTCGTATGGTTAGTGGCCAACCTTGTGTCAGAGTTATTCAAACCGCCCAAAGGTGATCGACTTGGCTTAAAGACTGCCATTTAATGACAACAACCGGGACGGACGATTTTACGTGTCCTCTGAAGCACGGATCTCAATTCTCTCAATCAATCAATCTTTCAATTTAAATACCACTATGCGGTCACCCATCTATATACTGACCTCCCTGAGCGGTGCTTAACCTCAGCGATCGTTTACTGGTCAGTGAGTGCCTATGAGCGATGATAGATACATTAAGCTTGTAAACGGGTGGGGTCTGTCGGGACTAGTCAACTTCTAGCTGCTATTGCATTCTTCCATTTTCAATCAATGGTTTATTTTTACAAAATGTATTTATTAATATAAAAATAAAACACTTGACATTCAACTTAACTTATTTATATATATATCTATTTGAATGATATTAAGTATTTGCTCGTATTCATTATTACGACAGCGATTTATTCCTATTTAATCATAATCTTATGAATTTCATTTATATTATTATTTCGGCCGAATGAAGTCCACTGCTGGACACAGGCCTCCCCCAAAGATAACCACAACGACCGACATGGGTGTGTTGTGTGCTCATTGGGGGGTCTTCCCATTATCGCCACGCTTGGCAGACGGGTTGGCGATCGCAGTTGAGTTGTTAATGTACTCGAAGGACGCTGCTGCCCATCCTCCGGTTAATCCCTTTGTCGACTTTTACGACACCAATGGGATGAAATGAGATGGTGGCATGCTGAGCCGGCACCACACGGCAATTTATATTATTCATACAAAACTAAAAGTGTGGGTATTATGAAAACAATGATGTTATATTAGTATTTATATATTTATATACTCTTTATTGTACACCATATAATACATAGAGATAAATATTTAAAAAGATACATGTACAATGGGCGGTCTTATCGCACAGTATTTAGCACTTAAGTATATTGACTGTATCTTTTGCCTGGCAGTATTGTCTTCTTATAATGCTCACCAAAATGTCTTGCTGATGGCAACATTTATTGTGTCACCTAAAATTGCGATCGTTATTGTCTTTCTCAAAAGTTTTTTATTCATGTAAACCATTTGCTGGCACTTACGAATAGTCAGAATTCAAATAGTTCCAAGTCGTTGGTCCTATGGAGAAGAACCGGCAAGAAACTACATGGATATACTCTTTTTAACCGACTTCAAAAAGGAGGAGGTTCTCAATTCGATACGTATTTTTTATGTATGTACACAGATTACTCCGTGATTTGTAGACCGATTTTAACAATTATTTTTTTAACTGATGCAGAATGCTTTCGAGATGGTCCCATATAAGATATGCCCCAACCATGGTTCATGCAGACCAACGAGAAGTTATATTTTATACCTGGCCCCGCCCAACTTCATAAATAAAGTTGATTTTTCCTTTTCAGTGGTTTTAATGTTTTTATATCGTGTAGGGATTTAGAACTCGGTATTTTTTGATTAAAAAAGTTTTATAATATGTTATGGTACAGTGATTATGCCATTAGGCTCAGAAGGTAATAGGATCGAAAATATTGTGCTTTGCTGCTGTAGATCATATAAATTATTTAAACGTGAGGGGATCGAACCCGCGACATGAAGTGCAGAAAGCAAACCATTTAGCGACTACGCAAACCATGCTGTAACGTTAACTATAACTTGTAGATCGATTTGTATTCATTTAACGTTATCTATAATAACTTGTAGATCAATTTCACTTCATTCCCCTTCGTCACAATATCACGTTTTACGTTACTCCAAAGCAACTTAAATGAGAATATTACAAAGTCACTCAACTAACAATTCTAGAATTGCACAAAGACAATATTCCGTGTATTTCCACAGAGATTTGTCGCTTCCAAACACCTGCAGATCTCAGTGGATCGTCAGGTTGCCTGTGTAGCAACTAATAGGAAATATAAGACGCGCTTGTAATTCTGATAATACTATTATTGTTGAACTTTGATGAAGGAAGCAAGGATGTCTTCCGTGTGGTGTCCGGATTAAGAATATAGCACCACTCCATCTCATCCCGTGGATGTCGTAAAAGGCGACTAAGAGAGTCTGAACCCGAGGGATGGGCAGCAGCGTCCCTTCTGTGAAACGGTAGCCATACTGCGCTCACCAACCCGCCTGCCAAACGGTGAGTATAGGCAAATACTCAAAATGACGACAGAGTTGTGAAAATCTATGGGGGAGGCCTTTGTTTAGCAGTGGACGTATAAATGGCCGATGCCTTAATGGCCTTGCTTCGTGCATCGGAAGAAATAGCTAGCAATAAGTTAAGCATGATAATGTGTATTTTATCTTACTATTCAGTACCTACGAGAACACGCATTATAATATTTCAGCCAAAGGACATCCATTGCCGAACCGCGGCCTTCTTTATAGATTTTACCAGTACTCACCATGCTTAGCAGGTGGGACCTGGAGCCCCCCCTTCGGTGCCGAAGATAACCGCTCCAGTGGTTTTTGTTGACCGCAGCATAATTACTATTCCAGGGAAAGGATGCTGCTGCCAACCGTCTGATTAAGAGCCCCTTAGTCGCTTTTTACATCCACAGGAAGACATAGAGTGGTACTATACATTTGATCCGGAGACCTGTCTTTTTCTTTTTATTGGTTCCCGTTGGAAATGCATCATGAATTTCCTCCGCCCCAGGGAAGGCCGAAGGGGCACGCCAGACTCCTACCGGCTAAAGCCACTAGGGCGATCATCTTCGGCACGTAAGGGGGGTTCCAGGTCCTCGTATGATCACACTATATAATTCAAACACCTGCACATGGTTAAATAATAATACAGCGTTTTATCAACGGTAAGTGTATATTATATAATCCATGTGGAACAACAATAGTACCGCCCCATCTCTTCCCGTGGGTGTCGTAAAACTATGCAATTAGCCGGAGGATTGGCAGCAGCATTTTAAGAGTACATTTACCTACAACTTAAAGGCGATCGCCAACCCGCCTGCTATGCCAAGCGCGGCGATTATAGACAAGCCCGCCAGTGAGCATACGTATTACTTAAACCCAGACCTATGGCTTTCCCTATGTGTCGTCATTTTGGGGGTATTTGGTCAATACTCACCCCGCTTGGCAGGCGGGTTCGTGAGCGCAGAATGGCTGCTGTTTCATGGAAGGGAGGCTGTTACTCATCTCTGTAGTTCCTTAGTTGCTTTTTACGATTCCCATAGGAGGAGATGGGGTGGTGCTATATTCTTAATCCGGACACCATACGTATACTTACAATCACACCACCAGTCATAATCGTGTGACTCACAATTTAGAAATTTGACACAAAAGGAGTTCTTGTGGCACAAGTGAAGTAATAAATCCGAAAGAAAATTATTTATTACAAATCGCATCTGTCTGATATCTGGAAATGTCTCTCTTTCCACTGCAGGCCACTTTGATATCTCTTCGGGCAGTCGTTGCTGGTTTCTTCTAATATAGTTACAGCTTGTTTCTTCGGTACCTCCTCTTATCTCATCTTACAACAGAAGGCTACATTGGTAGTCAGTGGCGAGTCATGGCCACCGTGTACCACCCATCCGTTAGTTGTACAACGCGAGCGCTGGCTTAATAAGTTTCTTTTTTCACTTAAACGCGTATCCTACAGAACTACTATTGCTACGCTTGCATTAACATGCACCATCCAGCTCGGACATAACCATATACACATACAGACGACATGAGATGGAGCTGAACTATTCGTTGTTCTCGTTTTACTTTCAGATCCATACATAATATCTCAGGAAGTACAAAAACCTTCAAGTTCCATGATTAAAGCTCTTCTCTGATAGTAGACCTTTTACTTTGAAAAGCACTTCAAAAGCGAAAATCTCCCGAAAATGTGTCCAACAAAAACGTTCAAGTTCGTTCAAGTTTTTGGTAAGAAAGGGGCGTTTAACGGCTGACAATACAAATAGTACGGGTTATCGACAGTTTGGTGCCAACAAAGGATGCAATTTGTCAAATCAAACATCTCTCTTAGAAATTCACGGGTAGAAAATTATCAGCATGTCAGCTTATGTAAATTTTTTCAGTAACTTTATATTTACGCGCGACTGTTACATAGACCATACATATGCTCGGGCAAGATCTCTCTCTGCCGGCAGTAGTGTCGGCTATCTTGGCAGAGCATGACGCTCTGCGAGAGCATCATGCTCCAGAAGGAGACTGCAGAGCGGGATCGGGAGTGGGCCGATCCCGCACGGAGAAGGATGAGATGGCGCCGGGGTAACAACCACCTCAGCTCCCAGGTCCAACACGCCTGAGCCCCCTGCCATCGCTACATGGGCAGTCCGCGTGCTCACACCGAGCGGCCCCCGAGAAGAAGGCGGCACGCATAAGGGCACGTGCTACCGTGTGCGCAGCACGGCGCACAGCGAGGCTTGGGGGATCCTTTACAATCCTCCCCGAGAAGTGCCTGGGAGGCGACAATTTTACAGTCGCCTTCCCTCCGCTAGAGGGGGTAACTGCTTTACAGTCATCCCCTCCGAGATGTGCCTAAAGGCATGGTATCAATGGGCGGCTCTAGTGTGATACTACGAGGACCTAGAGCCACCCTTTGGTGCCGAACATGACTGCTCCAGCGGTTATAGCTGGTAGGAGTCCGCTTCGGAGCGATACCGCTTCACGCTTCCCTTAGGAGGGATACCGCTTCACCCTTCCCCGAGGCGAAGGAAGTGCAGGTAGAATTTCCACGGGACACCAATAAAAACAATGACTTTGTATGATGGGACTATCTTGAGAGATGAATCCTCGGCTACATAACTGTCGTATTTTCCCCGAGCAATACACATGCCAAAAGATAATTCCGCTTGTATGGCGTATCGCTGATAAATTGAGGGTCAACGACTTGCTGCGTCATCTCAGTCAGTGTATTAGACCGGTCGCTTACAGCAAAGACAAGGCGCAGTCAAGGTGGACTCGAGTACTCGAGAGACTCAGCGTGGGAGAGTATAGAGTATACTAAGAGTCGAAGTGATATCGATTATGCTATGTTTAGACGCATTTAACTATTCAACATGTCCTCTTCAGAAGACAACAACAGGCTTGCGCTAATTCAAGTCCTAGACAATTTAAATAGAATGTCTCCACAAAGGTTTTGTCCTTAGCTACAGCGGTTGGAATGTGGGCTTACTGGCTGCAGCCTTCTCACCAGAGACTATGCTCTACGACCCAGCGGACGACTGGACCGCATCAGGTCTGCAGCCAGCATTGATTATTAAGGCTGAAAGTTGACATAATGGCTATGCTTATGTTGCTATCTGTCAGCCGTCGGAACCCGTCGGTCTACGTATGATTCAGAACGTTCTGGAACAATCAGGATACCTGTAATGTAAGAATGAAAAAGCGTCAGTTTATATTAAGATTATTCAGCATCGCCGACAGTGATAGAGGCCCGTATGTTTTCACAAGAAGTAAATCGTTTCCTCAACACTTGAGAATCTGATCGGCTACCGAAGGAATCTAAGAGATTAGTGGACGATATATATACATATCTATGTAAAAAAGGTCGCGAGGTTTTAATTCTGAGGCTTCGTCATATGCCTCATAGTTCTCATATTTCAATGTATACATATTTTGTCTATACACAGAATAATTAGGCCTGAAGTGTAAAATACTATAAGAGCTAACTAGAAAACTCACTTCTTCATCAATTTCAGTTCCTAGAAATTTCACTGCTCACTTCAGGTCGAACTTAATAATAATCAATCTAATCCAAATCTTCGGGTTTGAGATTAAAGATTTTTCTGTCTGAGTGTTTAGTGTGTGTCATAACACAAAAACGGATGAAGTTCAAAATCTTAAACGTAAAGATTTTGGATTAGATTGATTGTTAATTTCGGTCGTTAGCCGAGAAGGTAAGTTGTCTATGTTGTCACAACGCCCCGCAAACTGTTGTCCGCGAAATCGGTTCTGTTAATCTTACACCCCATCTGCAATAAAGTCAGCTGCTTCATTCAGCCTAGTAACGAGATGACAGAATAATATTTCATTTTTACACTACTTACTAACGTCCCCGACTAACCAGCCGAACTCTTGCAGTACGATAGCTACGATTAATAAAAGTTCTCTTTAATCCCCATGTCAATTTTTTCAGGGACTTTGATCTAATTAAGTTTTTGTCTCTTATTCTAACTATATAGACTTACAAAATGATAATACAAACCAAACAGAAAAGATAATAGCATTTCTAAAGCAAATTGTTTCAGAATTTAATTAAGCAAACGGTCGTAAATATTTCACAGTACAAGTTACACGGTTCTTACAGAAGGTGAATGTTTTCTGTTGATACTGGAGGAATTTCTGAAAACAATCCCTATTTTATTATTCGAATATAATTCTTAAAACCTTTAACAGTAATTCGGTTTTGATCTATCAACAGTTTCAACTATTAGACATTTTGGTTTCAGGCTTTGTTTTGCAGTGAATATGAAGTTTCGGTATTCAGCTTATATAGGACACGATTATATGGTGAGGTGTTGAAAAATTGGCCTTTGACATATTTAATTTACTTAAAATTTTGGAAACCTACGAGACGTAACTGTATTTATTTGAGAGTAAAATTTTCTATTGAATTGATGTTATGTGCTGGTTTTACCCGCTTCTGCAACATTTGAAAACAAATTTATTTCGTGAAAATAAAACTGTCTGTCGACTTTTAGATGGGAGAGGGAGGGCTTGCGTGGCTGTGTACCTATTGTCCCGACTTTTATGAGAGAGTACACACAAAATCGCTAGGCCACTGCACGGGACCAGCACCCTGATTAGATAAAAACAGCGCCAGCAGACATGACAGCACGTATCGCGCAGCCAAGCATCCACCGGTGGCAAATCGCCTGAAATTGAAACGCGAGGATGAATTTTTAGTTCATTGCTCGTCCGCACACTCTGCGTAAGAGATCTTCGTCTGTTTGAACGCTATCAGCAAATATGTAATACCAAAATCACGTTGGACAGTCTGCGCGATTTACGCCTGTCGCAAATCGTCTGTGATAGACGCAATCAGTCCGCCGATGCACCGCTTTAAATGTGAATTGTTTTATATACGTGCTCACGCCCACCTCCGCTTTTCTGCCGTTCCATCTAGCAGCCGCTAAACAGTAGAACAAAATATAGCAACTACATAAATTATAAAATACTAGTTAGTTTTACGGCACCTAAGGCGCCGGTTACAACAAACATTTTTATCATATTTAATATACACAGATATATACACTTCTTCTTACAGCGTTACAGAGTCAGTCAATGAGTCCATCGGTAAGTCAGTCAGTGAGTTACTGCTGAGAATAAATACATAATGTGCTTTGCTCGGAGTTTCTCTAAAGGATAGAATCCGAAATGAGGTTATCGGAAGAGAACCAAAATGATCGACATAGCACACCAAATTAGCAAGCTGAAGTGGCAGTGGGCTGGTCACGTCTGTCGAAGGATTGATAGCTGATGGAGCAGGCAAGTCCTAGAGTGGAGACCGCGTATGGGTAAGCGTAGTGTGGGGCGCCCACTAATCAGATGGACGGACGACATGAAGAAGATTGCTGGCTCCGGCTGAATGCGGAATGCTGATGAACGGGTGTTGTGACGCACACTAGGAGAGGCTATGTCCAGTAGTGGACCGATATAGGCTGATGATGATGATGATATATTTATCATTATCATCATCATCATATCAGCCAAAGGACGTCCACTGCTGAACAAATGTCTCCCCCTTAGATTTCTACAACGAGCGGTTATATGCCCCTCTCATCCATCAACTCCCAGCGACCTTCAGCAGCTCGTTTGTCCGCCTCATTGGAAGTCATCCACGGTGCGCAGTCTCCATTCGAGAACCTTTTTTAGTCGCCCATTGCTACTTCAGCTTACTAATCCTTGCAGCTATGTCGGCAACTTTAGTTCTTCTAGGGATCTCCTCATTTCTGATTAGATCTCGTAGAGAAATACCTACCGAGTATAGCTCTCTACATAGCTCGCTGAGTGACCTTGACCGTTCTTATGAGACCCATTGTGAGTGATATATATTTTAATATTATTATTATATTATGTACTTTTTTGCCACAACGACGCTTCAAACACTATATAAAGTCAAAGAACTATTTGAATATACCACAGTTTTGCTAATATAGAATTGTAGACTTATTATATTAGAATTATTCTCTTGCTTATGTTTATGTTTGAATTTAGTTTAAACAGTGTCATACCACAACGAGACAAGATATTCCTTATACTTGTTTCGCAACTTAACGAACGCCACAAATATTATCAAAGGAAAGTGCCATTCACACATAATGTAGGTAGGTACATAATTCAAAAGATTTCACGTCTCCATACGAGATCTGAAGACTGAAAGTAATGGCGTAGGTAGGAGAAACGTTCCGAAGCTATAAAGGTTGCAAACTTATTTATGCTAAATCTTTTTTTATTATTTTCCGCGTTGGTAGGCACAGGGATTAAGGAGGGTAGAGATGTGGCATGTTTTAGATTCTTTAGAATGATTCATCATCATCATTTCGGCCAAATGAAGTCCTCTGCTGGATACAGGCCTCTCCCAAAGATCACTACAACGACCGATATTGGGGCTGTTGTGTGCTCATTGGGGGGTTTTGCCATAATCACCATGCTTGGTAGACGGGTTGGCGATCGCAGTTGAGTTGTTAATGTACTCAAAGGACGCTGCTGCCCATCCTCCGGCTAATCCATTAGTCGAATTTTACTACACCCACAGTATGAGATGGGGTGGTGGTATTCTAAGCTTATATTTATAGAAAGAAAGAAAGAAAGAAAGAAACTTGCTTGCTTGGTCTTGCTTAGTCTTCTTAAGCAAAAGGTTGCGGGATGCGGGTTCAAAACTTGGCAAGAACCGATGTGACTCTTTCAATATCACAAGTACTTCCTTAGTTGATCTAAGACACCATAGTGACTTTAAGTGAAGGAAAACAGCATGGGAAATCCTGGATCGGATAGTCTGGTCTAATCCGCAACACGCAGAGGTTAAGCAACGCTCGGCGTGTTCAGTCTATAGATAGTTAAACTGAGGGTCTCCTTGCTTTGGAGAGCGCGTAGTCTCGTTTATTGTAATGACAACGAAAAGGTCGAAGGTCTTTGAGCGGCTTGAACAACCCTGGCACAAGGTTAGCCACTAACACTCAATAAGATAAGATAAAAATAATTTTATTCATGTAAAACCATATACAGGCACTTATGAATAGTCAAGGCTTTAGTTGCCGCGTTCCAAGATGTTGATTTCCTATGGAGAAGAACGGGCAAGAAACTCCATGATTACTGTTTTTAAATCATAATAATTGTTACAGTATTTTTGGTTACATTGTTCTCAAAATAAATAATGTGAGGACAATGTAGCAGAAAAAAGTAAACTTCTTTAAAAGTCCACACTAAACAAGCCTGATAATTATGTTAAATTATGATTAAATTGTCATGGCAGCATTAAGCTGACCAATCCCAACAGACAGCACTCGTTCACGAGCATGACGCATGAGATCAATAAGAATCAATAAGAATAGAATATACTTTATTGTATACCATTTGGATTTGACAAAGAAAACTTAAATATTAATATTGACAGCACGGTTGGTGCAGTGGATGATACAGTGCAAACATACGGAACAAATATTTGTATTATCTGCAAGTAGTTGTTCCGGGTCTGGGTGTATTGTGTGTGGAATTTGTGTCTGTGAATGCACCCATGACACAGGAGAAATCCTAGAGGGGGAACATAAAAAAAAAGTACAGTGTACAATGGGCGGTCTTATCGCTAAAAGCGGTCTTTACTAGACAACCTTAGGATGGACAAGAAAGTTATGAAAAATAATAATGGGGTAGTCCGTGGTGTACGGATAAGTAGATGATAATACTAAATATTTAAAACAAATCTCATTATAATATAGTAGATACATACATAAATACATACATTTTAGGTAATTATGAATACAGAACTCACTGACACTGGCAATTCATTCCACAACCGTATAGCCTGAACTGGAAAAGATTTATCGGAATATAGGGTCATCTGAAGTCTAAAGTTCTAAGAAAATATTATTTTATATATAAGGTCTTATTTTAGTAGTCCGCGATATGTTGCATGGCACCTTAGTGAATGCTGAAGATACTGATAATGTAAGTGTGAAAAAAAATAAAGCCGTTGTATTTTTAACACGTTCCGGGACACTTGACTATTTGTAAATGTCACGATATGACACTCCAAAATCCCACACATTTTATCATACCGTCTACAGCCATACTACCACATTATATGTATTATAATGATACGACAAATACGGCCACATCCATTGTCGCCTATGGGCGCATATTTCTCAGTCTACGCCTGTCAGCGGTGTGAATGTGTTGTGCATAAGCACTGCATATGGGTGTGTTGAAAAATAACTCGAAAAGAGTTTGCCGTGACACCTACGAACGAATGAAGTCGCGTGATGTGACACTAGATTATGTGTTTCCTAGGAATGTTATGAGCAAGCAACGGCTACCGACGGTTTGCCAAATTACATGAAATAAAGTTCATCGCCCTTAGCTGTACTGTAACGTAACGATATACGGATATAACGTCGAGAGGCGGTCTGTCTCGGAAAGCAATCATTTCGTTACTTACAGGCTCTCTTAGTTATAATAATACACACGTGCATCTAAATATGGTGGAAGCAGCCACTTGACCGATTTATATAAGTTAGCAACATCAAAGGAAACAGGTGGCCAGCGGCGACACACAAAAGAAAGAAACGGATTTATACTATCACACTTTTTCTTTATGGTAGGTACATCATCTTTGCTATAGTGTGATTTTTGTATTTCCTGACGTTTCGAATACTTTACAGCATTATAAAAAATAAAACTTGTCATGACTCGCAGAGCCTAAACCGTTGGGGCTACAGACTTGAAATGTTGCCAGTTGATGCCTTTTATAACGTAGGCATCCAATAAGGTTGGCTCTAGTGTGATCATACGAGGACCTGGAGCCTCCCTTACGTGCCGAGGATGACCGCTCCAGTGGTTTTAGCTGGTAGGAGTCCGGCATACCCTGTCACCCTTCCCCGGGGCGAAGGAAATTAATGTAGAATTTTCACTGGAGACCAATAAAATAAAAAAAGTTACATCATCTTTAACATTTACTGAGGTGCCATGCAAAATATCGTGGGTTATTAAAATAAGACCTTATATAAGAAGATATTAGTTCTATGTTAAGGGTTCTACTGGGACGATAATACAGTCCTACCTATTTCACTCACCATAATAACTATGTGTAAGCGTATGTGTCCCGAGGGAAGAGTAGGGACAACTAATGCAATTATCGGAACAAATAAAGGATTATCATCACTTACCATTAAGTGGGCCATTGCTGATCCACTGTAACTACCACCGCAATTAAGAAGAATGCTGTAGTACAATAGTATATACCAAAGTAGAAATCAAACCAGTCCCCAATAAAACCATTCTCAGGTTATAAATGAACAGGATAACACCTGCTTTATGTATTTTAAAAAGTACACACAAATACACTTTTCGAAATACTATTTATCACATCTACACAATACCGTTTCTTATTCTTTGACCCTTCCCTTACGCAATTCACGCCCAATTTGACAGCGTCTGTGGGCGCAACAAAAAGTTTAATGCTCTTAACGCATGGTGCTCACTTAACTCGATTTAAAGTGAATTTCCTCTTCAAATGGAGGCTATGAGATTAGCGGGAAAGCGGTTTCAGATACGCTGTGACTAGACGAAAGAAAACTGGGGCTGAAAATGGAAAACACTGGTTCAAATTGAGTGTCAACATTGCTGCATAAAAATGACGAATCAAATGTTGCTACCAACAATGTTGCCACCAACAATGTTGCCGCCAACCATGTTGCTACCAACAATGTTGCCAACAACAATGTTGCTCTCGGGAATGTTGCTACCGACAATGTTGCTATCAACAATGTTGCTACATCACGCTGGTATCGTGTGACCGCATGGTGCTTTCCCGGTCAAGCCAGCTCATTTTACATGCTTAAGTCAACTATACTACAGCTAGGCTCACCCACACACAGTAATATATAATAGGATATAATTATGCAATAGTTATTCAGTGAGTGAGCCCAGTCACGCTGATTTCAAAGCTGCACACATAAAAACATTGTTTTCATCCGGTGGTGGATTCGCGATCGTTTGTAGATTACTCCGTTCAATATGTTTGTTTATTTTCGTGGAATGAACACAGAGTAGCGAGGGCTTAGCTCCAAATCCAGCGATGGTTTAACATACGAATCTTTTCAACTGAGAGTCGTAAATTTTCCTTCAAATCCTGTAGAGGAATGTGTTTTTCGTATTTCTTTGAAAAGAGAAATAGTGTTGTGTGAATTAGGTAGATCTACAACGAAGATGTACAGAAGTGAAACGGGAAACGCACAAAAAATTTGAAATAGCTAGATAAAGCTCCAGATATAGAGAGTTACAACTGTAAACATGACGATGATCTTGGTGTAAAGATAATAAAATCATAACATAACAGTAATATAAATAGTCAAAAGTTCCCCGAAAATACCGATTGTAAATGTGGTTTGCAAATAAAAGGACAAAAATAACCTTCCCTCTCCATTAAAACGGTAAAAATAACGAAATACCAAACATTCATTCAATTTAGCTCACAAAACACAAATTCAAAGAGCAAAATTCTTTTCACATATTTTCTTCACAAAAAAATCTTAATGAGCTCTCAATTCAACGAATCAAAATATTCGACATGCCGACGTTAAATTCGGGAATGGAAACATCTTTCCGAAAATCAAATCAGCCAATCAGAGGCGTGCTTATAAATACGTCATCAATCATGGCTGCAAAATTCTTAAATCTCGATACGTTCAAATTCCAATGCTAATTGAATTTGTCTTTATTTAAAACGCCGTGTCACGTGTCATTTTGTTATTCAACACAGGAATTGAATTTACTGTCCGTTCTGTGGCTCCGTGGGTAAAAATGAAGATATTGTTTCAGTAAATGTTTTATTCTGTTCTTGATCTTACTGTTTCCCTTACCGAAAAACCGCTAATCGTTAAGTATCTGTGCAATTTATGTATTGTGTTAAAGCAAAGCTCGAATAAAAGCTTCGTTAAACATCCGGCAGTTTATTTTTCAGATCGCTGACTATAATCAGGTATAATTAACTCCAGTGAGTAACTAAACTAGAATTCATTATGCTAACATCAAAATAGTGCATATAATATAATCACATAAAATATGAGCGCCATTACACAATACACACACCCTCACAATTTTACGATGCTACAGTAATTTCAACGTCAAACAGAACAACCTGGAATTCTTAAGGTATTCAAATATTCAAAAAGCAAATGGCGCCTATAAAATGTTTGAACAATGGCGGAATACGTCGTACAGTTCTCGAGGACCTCTAAAAAATGCATTAAATATTTACGAATAGATCCCCAAGCGTTTGTGACGTCAAAATAATCGGTGTTCTAAAACTGAAATGCCCGCCAAAACTCGATGGTGAATTTCAATATGGCGCGACCTTGTCAATATGGCGTATTGTTTTGTATCAAAGATATATAGTTTTCTTATACCTGTGTGGTGTCCGGATTAGGAATATAGCACCACTTCATCTTCTCCAAGGCTACTGAGGGACTTTAAGCCAAAGGGATTGGCAGTAGCATCCCTACTGTGAAATAGCAGCCATTCTGCGCTCGCCAACCCGCTTGCCAAGCGTGGTGAGTAGTGGCAAATTTCCCCAAAAACGACGACATAATATTATAGGAATCAATCGGGAGGCCTGTCTTCAGCAGTGAGCCGTCTAATCCGTTCTGCCTCTAAAAAAAGGATTTTCAGAAGCTTGTCAAACGTGAAATCTTTTTAGCTCCTTAGGATTATGCCATAAAACAACAACAAAACATGAAAACATATAACCATTTTTAACATTAGCCTTGCTGTAAAACACTGCACTAAAACACAATATTTTCCACTGATCGGAAATAATAGCGAAACATTAAAATTCGTGCATATAATTGAATTTAGTTTGCATAATGGCCGTTACATTGAGTAACTCATATTAATATGCAAAATTCTGACGTCGTCCGCGAAAATCAGTTTCAACGTTATGAACTAAAGGTGATCATGTTGTGTACGTTTAATTTACGCTATCGGTATAAAGGTCGGTTCATACCAAGACGGGATGCAACGCGACGAGACGCGGCCATTTACGTATCGAAGCAGGACTAATTACACCGCCTTGCGCCGCGAAACGTCTCGCTGGTCACCGCAAGCACTGAGATGCGACGTGGAGCGCAGATACTTGAGAGAATACGCGCTACCTCCCAATACTACATGCTGCGCAAAGCCTGGAAGATATGCTTCTGGCGTCACGATTCACCTCGCGGCGCCGCATTACGCGGCGTGGATTCTCCTCGCAGTCTCTTCTTCAAGCATCTGTGTGGCTCGTCACGTCGGTCGCATGGCGTCGTATCTCGGTGTGAACAGACCCTTTTATTTCTCCGGGTAACAGTGTTAAATCATTATTAAAAAATTCTGAAATGGAGCGTAGTGTGATGGATATGTATGTATTATCATTTACTCTTTCATGATATATCGTTCATGCTATCACAAGTATACAAAGCCAGTATAAGCTGATATGGCTTTGTATAGGCTTTCCGTATGATGAGAGTTCAGCTTAAACTAGTATAGTATACCTTGATGTGTAGCCGTGTGTACCAAACCAAGAAAGATAATTTATTTTTACACCTGCACCGCTCACAATCTAAAAGTCCACTGGTCAACTAGGCCTCTACATAGACAAAATTAAGAATATAATGCAGATTCGTCAGGGAATATTGCTCTGATCACTATACTTGGCAAGCAGATTAATAATATAATAATATACCTACGTATACTCTGTGTCGCTTTGATAACACTCGCAGAAAGGCAGGTAGGTTCTTTGCCAGGCTATGATGAAACAAAAGTGTAGATATTTTGTAATAAATTATTAAGACCGTTATTTTTTATGGTTATATCATTCCTCTTTTAGCAGTCATAACTTATAGCTATATCGTTTATAACATCCGTAGATTTTTCCTCATCTTGTAAGAACCATCGTTCCGCAAGGAAGCGAGACACCTTTGCAGTAAACAGCGGTAAGCCGGCGACTTATGAGAGGTGCACCCAAGGGAAATAAGACGCGTCGCATCTCTATTTGTCTCTTTGACCTCCAGGCAGGGCTGGATATAAATGCTCCTTGAAAACATCTCAGATGATCGACGGTTTTCTGCTTGTTAACGGGCTATAAATTGTTCAATGATGATTTTTTATTCCCGTGTAAGGAGCAGTGGGCACGCATGAAGTAGGGTTTTGTAGTTTTAAGAATTCAAGAAAGAGAAAAATGACAAAGTACTTTAATAAATGATAAGTGCTGCCATGCTGCCATGCTGTGTGGGGCCGGCTACGAATAGCACCAACCCATCTCATCCCGTGGGTGTCGTAAAAGGCGACTAAGGGATTAGCTGGAGGATGGGCAGCAGCGTCCTCCAAATACATTAACGACTCAACTGCGATCGCCAACCCGCCTGCCAAGCGTGACGATTATAGCAAAACCCCCCAATGAGCACACAACACACCGATATCGGTCTTTGTGGTGATCTTTGGGGTAAGCCTGTGTCCAGCAGTGGACTTTATTCGGCCGCAATGATGACATTTCTTCAGAAACTAGCTTTTGCTCGCGGCTCCACCCACGTGGTTCACTTTACGGTACGCACTACTACCCGAGTGGATATCGACATGTAATAACAGTTTTTTTTTAATTAAAAAGTATATAAATCCGACTTTTATAAGGTGAAGGGTGTAAACGCCACTCCTATCCACCCCGCATTATTCCACTCTGCCCCACTTTGTCTCTGGCCATCCCTCGGTTTGTCTCTTTGTCGCATTTTACGACATCCACGAGAGGAGATGGAGTGACTCCTATATTCTTAACCCGGACAACACATGGCAAGTCCCCCCAAAACTGATACATTATTGTTGAAACCTATGACGGAGGCCTTTGTTTATCATTGGCACTTATAAATGGCTGAAATGATGATGATGAATTGTATTCGCTAATAAGTAGAATTAATTACTATTTTTATTCGTTACACCAGTATTCATTGCATCACTAATTAAAATCATCAAAACCATTCCACTCAACTTTCGAAGAATAGCACCTTCAACGGCGTTTAAGAACGGATCTATCATATCTACAAACCACAAGCTAATATACTGGCAGGAAAATCGGTGTTTGTTTAATTTTCAACCTTACTACCTAGCCTTTAGACACTTGTGAGTGATGTATAGAGTTGATAAACGATAGTCCAACAAAAGCCATCTGTCACAGACTGATGGTTATTGAATCTATCGCCAGTTTTGATTTATAACCACGACAGAAGTGATCAATTGTAATCGAATCTTCAGACACCTTGAGCTGGTCGGATGGAAAATTATTAGTAGATATTATTACGATTTTCAATTACATAATCATCCCATTCCTGTCCCACTGCTGGGCACGGGCTTTTTCTCACAATATGAAAGGTTTAGGCCTTATTCTGCTATCCTACCATATCCTGCATCCGTGCTGTGTGGTACCGGCTACGAATAGCACCAACCCATCTCATCCCTTGAGTGCCGTAAAAGGCGACTATGGGATTAGCCGGAGGATGGGCAGCAGCATCCTCCGAGTACATTAACAACTCAACTGCGATCGCCAACCCGCCTGCCAAGCGTGGCGATTATGGCAAAACCCCCCAATGAGCTCACAACACACCCAAATCGGTCGTTGTAGTGATCTTTGGGGGAGGCCTGTGTCCAGCAGTAGACTTTATACGGCCAAAATAATAAGGCCTTATTCTACCACTCTGGCTTTGTGCAGATTGGCGGACTACACACACCATTGAGAACATGTTGGAGCCCTATGAGGTGTGCAGGTTTCCTCACAATGTTTTTTTACCGATACCGCAAGTAGGTAATATTCAAATTCTGATCCGAACATGAATCCGAATCAGACCCTTCTGTATGGAAGGCAAGCGTTCAACCATTAGGCTGTTACTGCTAAAGGCTGCACTGCCACATTACTGCTACGATTTTCTGTTATTAATATTAAATAATAGTTTTATTTTTTTGAATCGGCAATTTACATGATGTGATATTCGAAAATTCGAATGGGGTACTGGTGATACGAGTTGGACAGCCAATTTTTTTTTTTTCTGGCCATATTCCATTGAGTCTTGGCCCAATACGATTCTGCCAATGTCAACGTTGTAAGCTAATACACGCTAGATATTCGGCGGCTGCAAATTTATAAAGAGACTGTTCAGTGTTTATCCGCCACCTAAAACAACACGAAAAACAAACACAATGTCACAAAGGAAGAGACGTCACATTATAGCACGGAGAGCCGATATGGTTAGGGCAAGCAGTTCCTGTTAAGCATTTCATATAAATAGACGTTCTAAATTTGAAACATTGATATTCCAGTGCTGATTTTTTAAATAGAGTCTGTTTTATTGAGTAACGAGTGTTTATTTTCATATATTTCTTTCTTTTATATATAAAATGCTGAAATAGAGTTTATTTAAAATAGACTTAAAACAATAACAATTAAAGTTTTTTTAATTATATAGGTAGGCAAAGCAAGGTGAAGATCAGTGAAGTCGCTGAGAGTCCATAGATGCGGGCGAAATGTGACCGGTCATTGTGGAAATGTTTGTAGGAGGCTTTTGTTCTCTACGATCAGACACGCTCCCTCCGCCAGAGCGGCGAAGGCGCGCCTCCAGGGGCCGTTGGACAAGCTGCGGCGGCTAGTTCGGCGGCGCGCACTTGTAAAGTGGCGTCATCGCCTGCGGATGCAGTTTGCAACCAAGCGAGTCGTCGAGGCCGTCCTGCCGCTCTTTGGAGCCTGGCTCAAAAGGAGCGAGCGCGTCACCTACCGCCTGACGCAGGTGCTCACCGGGCACGGTTGTTTCGGCGCGTACCTGCACAGGATAGGACGCGAGGCCACGGCACAATGCCACCATTGTGATAGCGACCAGGACACCGCACAGCACACGCTCGAGGCGTGCCCTGCGTGGGCCGCCGAGCGGCGGATCCTGGTCGATCGGATCGGGCAAGATCTCTCTCTGCCAGCAGTAGTGTCGGCTATGTTGGCAGAGCACGAAAATTGGAATGCAGTGGTCTCCTTCTGTGAGAGCGTCATGCTCCAGAAGGAGACCGCAGAGCGGGATCGGGAGAGGGCCGATCCCGCTCGAAGAAGAAGGAGACGGCGCCGGGGTAACAACCGCCCTGGCGCCTAATTCCGATACGCCTGAAAACCCCTGCCGTTGCTATAAGGTGGGGGACCTCTGGGTTCGCGGGTGCGTAGATTGGGGAATCTGCGTGCCCACACCAAGCGACCCAAGAGAAGACGGTAGCACGCATGTGGTCACGCGCTGCCGTGGGACGCACTGGGGGATCCTTTACAATCCCCCTGGGGGGGTGACCGCTTTACAGTCACCCTCTCCGAGATGTGCCAATAGGCGTGGCACCAGTGGGTGGCTCTAGTGTGATCGTACGAGGACCTGGAGCTTCCCTTAGGTGCCGAAGATGACCGCTCCAGTGGTTTTAGCCGGTAGGAGTCCGGCATACCCCTTCGTCCTTCCCCGGGGCGAAGGAAGTTCATGATGAATTTCCACTGGGCACCAATAAAAAAATAAAAAATAAAAAAAAGGAGGCTTTTGTTCAGCAGTGAGTGACCTTCGGGTGATGATGATGGGCAAACGAGCTTGCTGGTCGCCCAAGCCATCACCTCACCAGCCAACCACCTGTAAACATCTGAAACACTGGAGGAGTCGCTGATGTGGTGCTGACCTGACCACAGAACACAAAACTAAAGGCCTTTAAATGTCTAGTTCAACTAAATATCTCGGTGTCTCATGCCAAGAACTTCACAGATCATTGTTGATATTAGGTCTAGGGTCAATCATATCCGTTTTGCGGGGTGCCATGACCCCCCCCCCGGATTCGGCCTTGGGACCGACTTTGGCGTAATGATCAACAGCCTAACACCGGTCACTCTGTAACGCCAAACCTACAGATAACGCGCCTTCCAGTGCACAATCCACTCTATAAACCGGTGTGCCGCGAGGTTTCTAGGATTTCTCCTGTGTCGGGTGCGTTTACAGACATTAATTCCACACACAATACACCCAGACCCGGAACAACTACCAGCAAATCATAAAAATATTTGTTCACAACCAAAGCAACTGACTGTATCAGCCACTGCACCGACCGTGCCGTCAAATCGTTGTCGGTATCGGCGTACAACGCGGCGCGTAGATACAGAACAGGGGTGCAATTCCTTAAGCTCAAAGATCTATACATCCTTAAATACAGAATCGAAACAACGATGTAAAAACAATTTTGGTATTCGAAGACATGATTGAAGCTATTCAAGGACACGTTGCAGAAAGTAAGCCATAAAGACCAGTCTTAGCGATTGCCAAATTGGATTATCATCGTTATTTAGATTCTATATTCAAGGATTAAACATCTTAAACAAAACAAGCTTAAACATCCATCGTCATCGTTTCGGCCGAATGAAGTCCACTGCTGGACACAGGCCTCCCCCAAAGATCACCACAACGACCGATATGGATGTGTTGCAGACGGGTTGGCGATCGCAGTTGAGTTGTTAATGTACTCGAAGGACGCTGCTGCCCATCCTCCGGCTAATCCCTTAGCCGACTTTTACGACACCCATGGGAAGAGATGGGGTGGTGGCATTCTGAACCGGCACCACACGGCACATCCATACATCTTTAAATACAGAATCGAAATAACGGCGTAAAACCAATTTCGGTATTCGCTAATACATGATTGAAGCTATTCCAGGACACGTAGCATAAGGTAAGCCACGAGGACCAGTCTTAGCGAATACCAAAACGGGTTATCACCATTATTTCAATTCTGTATTCAAGGATGTATGGATGTTTGAGCTTAGAGAATTGCAACCCAGGTTCGCTCACTGGTGACCTACATGGCGTATAACGTGTTAAAATACGTTAAATAATTAAGTCTACGGTTATCCAAAGTTTGAGCTAAAACTAAAAATCCGAGTCACTAATTACCACCACCTCGCAAATTGGACTTGTCATCAGCAGATTTTTCTTCGGGGCTTACTAAGTTAATTGAGTTTATATAAGCCGGTCGCTCAGTGAATTCATTAATCTGTTCTTAATTTCATATTTTTACTTTAATTCGGTTGGTACGGCATGAAACGCTGACGAGAAGACTTTAATTATAATTCCGATGGATGAAAGTTGAGATAACTAATTAATAAGTCATATTAGAACTCACAGATTACGTAGAGTTATTGGGTAAAACAAATATTAACCGTTTAGGTTAGTAATTAGTGTGGTGTCCGGATTAAGAATATAGCAACACTCCATCTTCTCCCGTGGATGTCATAAAAGGTGACTATGGGATTAGCCGGAGGATGGGCAGCAGCGTCTTTTGAGTACAACTGCGATCGCCAACCCATCTCTGCCAAACGTTACGTATTAATATATAGATAACAGGATTTCAAACAGGTGGTACGTGCCAACCATATTCTCTATTGAAATTAGGATGTTTTAAATTTCCATAGCCTCACATCTTCTGATATTATAAAATTCATACAAAATTGTAAATAGAAAAGAAAGAAAGAAAGAAAATTTATTTTTACACAAACAAGGACGCACATAATATAGAAACAATGTATAAAATGTAAAAGTAAAAATTACATAATCAAATTAAAAAACTAATTGGCCGTACAGGATTGTCCTAGCTATATATCAAAGCGTAGCGCGACGGTAGAACGCAAAACATGCAAGCATGCGAGTGTACCGTGCACATTGCACTACCCAGCTAGGAAAAAAGAAAAACTACAAGTTATTAAAAATAAAAAGCATTGTTTTTTTTTTTAAACGTTGCCCCACACTAGGATTTCTCCTGTGTCGTGGGTGCGTTTACAGATACAAATCCCACACACAATACACCCAGACCCGGAACAACTACCTGCAGATCGTACAAATATTTGTTCCGTGCGAGAATCGAACCCACGACCCGGTGCGCAGCAGCCGACTGTATCAGCCACTGCACCAACCGTGCCTTATTATGTTAATATGTTCACTGGTGTTTATCTATGTTATGGGAGCATGTGCGCCACGTCTGTGCAAAAAAGGGTTGTAGCTCAGCATGAAGCTGCGATTTTGCGAGCAAGGCAACACCGACAGCGCTGGTTTTCAGTTACACCCCTATGATGATGAGCATCATGAACATATACTGTGCCTTTCACCTGGCAGTATTGGCCTGTCATGCTCCCTACAATGTCTTGCTGGCGGTGGCGTTGTGTATCGGGTTGTTAGGTTTCCTACAATACGGTTGAGCCAAACGATGCTGATACATGCGTCATGCTTGTGAACGGGTGCCGGGTCAACCGTTAACTACCATGGCCAATAAATTATTATTAGACATATAATTGTAGTATGAAGTTCCTTACACATTAATCAATATTAATGTCGTCGTCCGTGTGGTGCCCGGATTAAGAATATAGCACCACTCCATCTCCTCCCGTGGATGTTGTAAAAGGCGACTAAGGGAATTTAAACCAGAGGGATGGGCAGCAGCGTCCCTTCTGTGAAACGGTAGCCATAATGCGCTCACCAACCCTCCTGCCAAGCGTGGTGAGTATTGGCAAATACCCCCCAGAATGATGACACAGTTGTGAAAATCTATGGGGGAGGCCTTTGTTCAGCAGTGGACGTATAAATGGCCAATATGAATGTCATTATGTTTTACTATCATTTGTATCAATCGACATTGTAATCTCAATTATTTTAAAAGAGCATGCAAGGAGTTTCTAGCCGACTCTTCTCCATAGGATCAACTAATTGGAACGGTGCAACTTAAATTCTAATGATTCATAAGTGCCTGTAATACGGTTGGTTTTGGTTTGATTGGTTTACGTATTTGAAATAAGAATATTTGACTTTGACTTTTAGTACGCATCTTGCATCCTCTAGAGTCTAGATAATATACCCGAATGGGGGAAACAATTGAACAATTGTACGACGTTGCTATGTAAAGACGGATATGTAAAGATTAATTAATCTGAACGCCGTACAACGTTGCCTTATACTTGACATTGGCGAAATTGTGGAGGATACTCTACAGAAGCCATATTCTAAGAGAAGAAGAAGAAGAAGATAATATACCGTTTACGACACCTATAGGTGGAGAGGGTTGGTCTATTATTTGCCGGAAATCCAACTGACCCGAAAAAAACCGGCAAATCTAAATATAATCCTGATTGGAAAACCAATTCAAACGCTGATTCATATGTTTAGGGTTCCGAACGTCCGAAGTAAAAAACGGCGGAACCCTTATAGGATCACTCGTGTGTCTGTCTTTCTGTCTGTCCGTCTGTCACAGCCAATTTGCTCCGAATCTACTGGACCGAAAATTCAAGAATGTTTTTTTGTTAACATATGAAATGGAAGGGCTTGGTGTGAGGGTCTCAACTGTATTTATTTTATAATATAACAATATTATAGTTTAACATTTATTTAAGAAAATAGACAAAATTTTACCATTCCCTCCCCCGTATCTCCGAAACTACTGACCCTAAAATTATGAAAAAGATATAGATAATACCTCTTTACCTATACATTATAGGAAAACCTATAAGAAGGCTATGGGTCTTACATACGAATGGCCAAACTTACGTTTGCGGTTGGAATGTATGGGAAAACAAGTTTTTCAACTAAGTTTTTTCTTGGGATAAATTATTGGTACAAGACCGAATTCAACAATAGACAATATATTCAGCAATTTCGGAACCCTCTCCAAGCGAGTTCAACTCGCACACTCGCCCGGTTTTTTCTCAAACTATTCATTCGTTCAATGGATACTAACAATAAAAACTAAACTGCGGGTAGATTCGATTGCAATTTTCCGATGAATTAAACACATGGGATAAGCCGACTATTGCGATGACGGGGAAAAAATGCAATAATGCTGATCTGAGTTATTTATAAGGAGTACCTAAACAGTACGAGTATTAAGTTTTCGATTATTGCGGAAAAACGGTTTTCGTTTTGGCTTTCTTGTAGCTTTCGCTTATCAATTCATATTCTTAACAGAAGCATAGATTATACATGCATGGTGTATCCCTCCGAGTTATTTCAGTGAGTGAACAGCATGCGTATTAAGGAATTGGAAAAAATCGGTAGTTATTTTGGCCTCAGTTGTGGCCTTATGTCTACAACTCGCATGTGAAGCGAATTTATGGATTCTTGCTGCACGGATTCTTTGAATTAATAACTTACATTGTGAGTATGTACATAATATGTGTGTATCATATCCGGTCACGCGTACGGGAATAAAACGAAACGCTAAGTGCGGCCATCTTGCGGTATTCCTGGAAGCACGGCAACAAGAGTTCGGCGCGCTTCAACTAGTGGTCGGATACTATCGATTGTTTTAATAAGACTATCGATAGTAATATCGAAAAATTAACACAGGTTATAAAAAGTCAAGAGAGTCGTTTACTTTAGTATTTTAATAAAGTAGATAAATAACACAGAAAATAGTTGAAGGTATGTACCCTAAATTAAGTTTATTGTAGGTTGACGTTATAATACTAACATTGTATATTATAACATCAATCTTCAATGTGGCGCTCATAGCCAGTTGCACTCAGCGAGGTTAAGCAACGCTTGTCATGGTCATTCTATGGATGGGATACCCCATAGTGGTATTTAAACGTCGAACGTCTCTGTGCTTCAGAGGGCACATAAAATCGTCAGTCCCAGTTGTTGTAAGTACACGGCAGCCATTAAGGCTTTTTGGAGGCCTTTGGCTGGCTTGAATAACTCTATCACAAGGTTGGCAAAGTGTAGCTAGTGAATCACATGAAAAGAAAGAAGGTCCAACTATAAACTGACCAACAGTTTAGTGCTAAAGGAGTTCAACCAAATGGTACTGAGTTTATATATTATGTATATTTTTTTATATTGTATTTAATACATCGATTTTATATATTATATTATACGTTACATTAAAATTAATATGCAACAAAATTGTGAGTTGTAGCTAGTAGAGAAAACTGGAAAAACATATTCAAAAGTTATTGTTATAATCATCATTGGAATCGATTCAGTTGATCGTATTTGTCGAAAGAATACTAAATGAATACATAAGTATTTCTGTATTAATAAAAAAAACTTAACCAGAAGAATAATATAGTACTCTTGTATTATGCATTAACTTAAATAATCAAATAAGTATAACATAAACATATACATTAGTTTTTATCACGACACTAAATCGATAGGCAAAAATATCGGTACGACGTGTCAACTATCATTTTCACTTCATTAACTCTGATTTATGATTTTAAAGTTATAACCTATTAAACTTTACCATAACCTCTCCACCCGGTCACCCATCCAAAGGTTGACTGACCCACCGTGCCTTTATCGAATATTGTAAGTTTACGGATTAATAACAAAATACGGCTTATTGAGCTATTTATTTTCAGAAAAAGAGCAGGTTCTTGTATGAATGTAGAGTATTTTTATTAAATATATAAATCAAGATATCTCATTAACCCCACTAGTTATCGAAGTCAAATAAAGACTAAATATACTACAAAAATAAAGTTTTCAATGGCACATGTTTTGTTATTGTACAAAGAACTTGATATATATATATATATAGGCAATCCACTCCACAAACAATAAATACGGGAAATATTTTTATTTACCTATGTATTGATATATATTTATTTTGCAAAAGTTTTGTTTTGATTTTAATTTCGTAAGTTTCTTTGTATTTTATTTTTCTGTAGAACCAGCAGTCTTCCTTGTTGTTTATTATTCGTAATAAAGGGGACGGGCTGAAAACCAGCGTTGACCCGTGCGTGGTTTTATCACTGCGCACTGCCAACATTGCTGAGTCCGTTCCTTTTACCATACTACACAAAAAAAAATCTATCTGTATTGTTTTGCACTGAACGAATTATGTGTTTGGTTTGGTAATAAATTTATCTTTATCTTTATATCAGTACCAAAGCCCTATAGAAAAAGGTTGATGACAGGAACGTATTCTCTTGCGGCGGCCAGGCCACACTTTGAGTCATACTCGTACAGCTGTGTTCGATGTAGGTGACTCGAGCACAACTTGATTGAAACGGTGGCGTCCTTTTAGCTGTATCACGGGATTTTCATTCAGCTAGAGTACATAACTGGGAAAGTAATAGCGAAAACCTTTGGATAAATGTTAAACTGAGTGTCAACAATATTGTAAAAAACATAGCAATTTGCATCTTGTACCTATCTCCACCTGTAACAATTTTGATGATATTATAATTCTCGGAGATTATAATGTCAATTTAATAGGGTGGTCAATCTAAAGCGGTCGATAAACATTGGGGTATTTGTTGGTTGATTTTCAGGCGAAAAAAATATATATATATAAATATAATTTTTTTTTTTTTTTTTTTAAGCGTTGCCCCACACTAGGATTTCTCCTGTGTCGTGGGTGCGTTTACAGACATGAATTCCACATACAATACAATTGAATTACGCTTGTAACATTGACGATAGGACATTAGACTTAGTCATTAGTAATCTGCACAACCTGGATGTTACCTCTACCTCTGAATTACTAACTAAACTTGATGCCAAACACCCACCTCTATTGGTTTCTCTATCATAGGGAGAGGTGAGATTTTTGCGTCCAAAAATCAACATTTGTCTAATTTCTACAAGTATAATTACGAACAATGACACAAGGAATTTTCTAATTATAATTGTATTAATGACCTGGTCTTTACATTCTACTCTAAGCTAAGAGAGCTTATTGATAAGTAGGTACCTAACATCGGCCTGACAAATCCAAATAGCCCATATGGTTTACGAATGCGCTCATTAAATTACTTCTAAAAAGAAAAGTATCGAAGAAGGTTTCGGAAGTCCCGAGATAAGTTGAGTTTCGAATTACTCAGAAGCCGTTGCCATATGATACGTAATAAAACTTATAGTGAATACAAAAATAGAAATAAAAAAGATATAGCTAAGGATCCTAGAGCATTTTGCCGCTATATAAAAAACAAGCGTAACAGAAAACCAACGATACCTGCCAGAATGTACAGGAATGGCGTAGTAGCTTACAATGGACCTGACATTGCGAATCTTTTTGCTTTCCACTTCTCATCTGTTTTTACTATTCTAACTAGCAGCTTGGTGACTGATATTCCAGAATCATTTGATGTATTGAACAGTACTCAATTTACAACAAAAGAAGTGCTTGCCAAAATTAAGAATCTAGACACGTCTAAAACTGCCGGTCCTGATTCTATACCATTTATAATTTATAAAAACATGTGGAACGGCGATCGCATTGCCACCATGCCTAATTATTTAATTACTATGGTCTTTGGAACTAGAAGTATTTCCTGATGAGTAGAAAAAGGCCCGTACATTCCCTATATATATAAAATGTGACTCAAGTGATATAAGAAGCTATATTCCTATATACCGATTCCCATTTTGTGTTTCTCCAAGCTCTTTGAATGTCTTGTTTGCCTAATGATTATGAAGTATTTAGATGTGAAGCTTTCCAAAAGTCAACACGGTTTGTGGGTAGGGACGCAGACTTACCTAGTGATATATATAACGGATATATCGGAGGCTTTAGATGACAGACATTCTACACCGATTTAAGCAGTGCATTCGATAAAGTGAGTAAATATCGAAGCTACAACTTAACGGCATTCACAGGTCCCTTTGAGGTGGTTTGCATCCTATCTCAAGCACCGTTCTCAGTTTGTCACAGTCAATGGTCACGTATCAAACGAATGGTTTATTATTTGTAAACGACATTACAAGTTATATTAAGCACTGTCAAAGTTTGCTTTATGCTGATGATTTAAAAATTTATAGATGGATCACCGGGCCTGGAGACAGTTTGCTTATTCCAAACGACTTGGAGAACATAGAAAACTGGTGCCAAAATTACAATATGATCTTGAAAGCAATAAAATGCTTTCATATACGTTTCACGAAATAAGTGCCTATTCCCACTACGTACAAACTGTGCAATACCACATTGGCAAAGGTAAGTCAAATCCGTGATTTAAGTGTGACAATGGACAGTAGTGTGAGTTTCAAAACTCATTTCAACGACATTGTCAAAAAATCTGGGCATAACATCTGCTGGTTTCATAAAACGGGAATTCAGATTGCCTAAGACTATATGTAAAATAATTTTATATAATGGCCTAGTGCGTAGTCGGCTGGAATATGCTAGTGTTTCTTGGAATCCGTTTTATGTTATCCATTCGCAAAGAATGGAGGGTATACAAAGAGCTTTTTCTAAGCACCTAGCATTTATAGCACGAAATATTAGTCATCGTTGTTCGTACCAACAGCGCTTACTACATTTTAAAAAGAAAACACTGTGAGACTGTCGCCGTACGCATGACTTAATATTTCTCTGTAAAGCCTGATGGAAAGCGATGAATGAGCGTCCACGATGGAACAAGTGCACCCAAAAGATCCCTTTTCACTTTACTTGAATTCATTATTTTAGGATCCGTATCTGTAATCAATGGTAAACACTGCAACTAGGTCAAACATTCGCATACAATTAACAAGCAAATAAATATTTGCACGACTTTAAAGTCGAATATAGTGAAACCATTCAGTAATTTTACCATGTAATATGTACCTACCTATATTCTGGTAAATAAATCATTCATTCATTCATTCAAACACTATCATAAAATAACCGGCACATTCTGAATGAAAATCAAAATCCGTTCTATCAGCAAACTAGTAAGAAGAGTAGAAGTAAATCCCCGACGGGGATACTTCAATTGTTCAAACTTCTGAACGTTGGCCGGAAGGAATGAACGAGCAAATTGTATCGGACGACTTCAGTAGTTTGCTATGAACGAAATTGTGAAGCTTTATAGACCCACTTATTTTTATTTTCACGTTTGTTTTCCTCTGATGTTAATACAGCTACAATGTAAAAATTAATAGTTGTTACTACTCTCAACTAATTTTGGCCTTAAGTGTACATGTTTCAGGGAGATGACAAATGCGGAGATTCGATCAAATCCTTAAGGTAGATTATGAATTCAAGGAAGTTGTTAAAATTACAACGCTGTGAGGTGAATTCCCTAAAGAAAGTAAATTATTTGATCAAATCCTTAAAAAAAAGTGAGGCGGATCCAATGTATATACATACTACAAATAGCAACAGCACGCTACTGCAAAATACAATTTACACGTAATTGGACCGACTGCATTATAATTAGTCCAGCTGCCTTGAAGGCGTCGTGAATTTCTCACACAGTTGTGCACTTATGTTGCCCGAAAACATCAAAACTGCATTTAAGAATTGGTTATAAGTTGGAATGTAGTCTGTCTGATTTAAATGTAATTTTTTATAAATCATTCGGGCATTTGGAAATTGGACCGACTGCATTATAATTGGTCCAGCCGCCTTGCAGCCTTCGTACAGGTTCTAATGCAGTTGTCCGCTTATGGTAAACGAAAACAATATCTAAACTGCATTCAAGAATTGGCTATTAGTTGGAATACACGGGAGGAGATGGAATAGTGCTATATGCTTAATTTGGACAACATACCAATTATAACGGTTGTTATGTTACTAGACTGTTCCATTTATTAAATAAGAAAGGTTGTAGAGTGGAGTGGAACTGCTAACCGGAGTCTATGTTACCTGCCGGTTATAAACTGAGAACTCAAGTCATAAGTGAACAGGTTTGGTACTTGAGGTCGCCGCAATATGTAGTCGCAAAGTTTTTGGCCTGCATGACCAACCCTCCTAGGGTATTTATTTATTCATACTTTTATGCACAAAGATGGTACACAAGGCGGCCTTAATACTATATAGCATTATCTACCAGTCTACCTTTGGGTAAAAAAAAATGCATCGAAAAGAGGTACAAAACCAGATATATTACAAAAAGTTATAATAAGATATACAAACATAAAAATCTACATACTATAGATACGATCAAATACATAGGTTTAAAATATATTGTATATAATACGTACTATTATTTATCATTTTAACCATGCCCGTAATTGTCAATTAGGATTTCAGCGAATTCAAAAAGTATTCCCGAACTTTACGTTTGAAAGAAAATTTACTTGGCGCTTTCTTTATATCAAGGAGAAACTCGTTCCATATTTTGATTGTTGAGACAGCAAAGGATTTAGAAATAAAACCTGTACGGTGGGAAGGAAACTGAGGAATCTAATTCTCGGCAGCACGTAGGTTTCGGCTATGAGAGCTACCCAACACTAGAAAAAATCATTTGAGACAATCAGGAGCAAAAGGATCGTTAATAATGGTGAACAAGAGACAAAGAGGTATGCTAGTGTTGGTGGTTTATCCACCACCTGCGGACAACCCAAAGTGTTTAATGGTTAGCATCAGGCCCTAAACTCCCTGACTTGCCTTCTGCGACCCCCACGGGATGTGATAGTGGAGGTATATGGTCATCCTTGGAGCGACTATGACGCAGTAAAAATGCTTAATAAAAGTAATACTTCAACCAACGCTATCTCCTTAAACTCAACCAGCGCGATGATCTAGCTATGCGCATTACATAGTTTTTACCTAAGTACGTCTGCATCGGGCTTCCGAGCCATTGCACTAAAAGCTCCACACTTGAGATTATTGCTAACGTAAATAATATATGGCGTTCCACCGTAAAGACTTACTGTTGTGCGATGAATATTCTGGAATGTTGTATCTAGAAGCCAGAGCAGAAAACCGTCAAACACTCCGAGTTTTATATCGTGTACGCCTGCTGTAAAGTTTGCTTTCAAGAAATGTAGAGCGCTGAATCATTATATCAGCCAAAGGACGTCCACTGCTGAAGAAAGACCTCCCCATAGATTTCCACAATTTTGTCGACATTTCAGGGGGAAGTTGCTAATACTCACCACTCTTAGCAGGCGGTTTGGTGAGCGCAGATTGGCCACTGTTCCACAGAAGAGGTGCTGCTACCCTTTGGCTTAGAGTCCTTTATTTGCCTTTTACGAGATCGACTGGAGATAGAGCGATGCTATATTTTTAATCAAGACACCACACGGCGGCGCTGTGCAGTTAATGCAAAATAAAAACCATGAAATACTTCAATATCGTTTACTGCTTTAATAAGTAAATGTTTCGTTATGCAACCTAAATAGTGCAAAGGTCCAGCGGGCAAGAACCTCAGGTTCGATCTGCGCATTAGTAGCATATGCGTAAGTGTTTGAGCATGATGATTGTATCTGTTGAACATATTGTATAAAAGAAGACTCTCGAGTGGAGCAAAAATCTTATTATTACGTAACATTGAGTGGGAAGATAACAACGGGATTTCATAAATGAATACCTTGATAACAGCATATTCCTAACTAATATTGTTTTCCTATACAGCAGCGGCAAACGAGCATACGGGTCGCATAAGCAATCACCGCCGCCTATATAGTATTACGAGATTATCAATCTGAAGAATAAATAAAACATTTGTAAGAAAATTGGATTCACGAGTCTTTTACTCCTGGGCATAGATAGACATATTAAGAAAGTTAAAAACACTCGATAATCACGTGTTACGACTAAAAACAATAGTTTAAAGCTAAAATAACATGTTTTTGTAGATAACCGATAGATATCAGATATGTTCAAGTTGACGCTACTTTTACAAATATTTACAACAATTGACATCAAGCACGCTTTTTTAGGTTTTTTTTTTTTTAGAGTATTAGGTATTTAATTTCTATTTTTTATTACGGCTAACTACAAAAATGTGTTTTTAATTGTTTTGCGCATGGCTGAATGTCCATGTTGCCTGTCCGTAGTCTCAATAACTCCGGGTGGTAATTATTTACTCAATCATTTTCCTTTCGACGTTTAAATAAACGAATTCTCCCTCCATTACGGATAAAACCATGTGAAGAATGAGACACTATTCGAGTCTCATCGCACTCTTGCCGCGGAAAATTGAATCGACATCTTATGTGTAATATTTTTTGTACGAGTTTGTGTATGTCGGTGAATTTATCATTTTTTCCGGGTATCAGAGATGATGACGCTAATCCTGAGGATCCTGGCAAGGATAATGGGACAAACCATTTAAATTATTGCATTGTCATCAGTCTTTCATAAGTGTGCGAAGTTTCAAATCAATCCGACGTTTTGAAGGGGATGAAAATCAAGTTCAAAAATTCTATTACATAGATGCATGGATTCATAGATACATACCAAGCTAATAAAAGCGTGTTAAAATGGTCCTGATAAGGAAAGAAGTCGTGGTCAGCGCACTGAATAAAAATCATACGGCAGTTGAGATTAAATATTCAAACCTTTCACACCTCCAAATATACACCTCAATGAATAATGGGACTACCTGACCTGAGGACATCCTAACACGAAATCCTGGGAATCAATCCCGGAGATTTATAGCTCTATCCACGTCCCATTCTAGCTCGGACAGTTTTTGTCACTAGAGTGGCGCGTTCCCGGGATCCTGTTGAGTTATAAGGGTTCTAGATAGACGGAAAATTGGATATTAGCCCGTGATTTACATATGTAAGATATTTTTTATTCGTAGGTGAGAATTTATTTCGATTAGTCCGTATATATTTCTTTGTCGAAATACATTTAGAGCGTTCGCATTTTTGGGAGATTTGCGTAATAGTATATTTCTATTGAATGTTTAAAAGCTAACTAACCGTTTTTGTGTGGGGGAAGCCTTGTTTTTCTGTGTTGTTTCTGAATTAAGAATACAGCACCACTCCATCTCTCCTCATGGATGTCGTTAAAGGCGACTAAGGGAATATAAACTAGAGGGATGGGTAGCGGCGTCCCTTCTGTGGGGCTGTAGCCATACTGCACTCACCAACCCACCTACCAAGCGCTGTGAGTATTGGTAAATTCCCCCAAAAATTATGACACAACTGTGGAAATCTATGAGGGAGGCATTTGTTCAGCAGTGGACGTCCTTTATGTGCTATGATGATGATGATGATGATGAAGACTTAAAAATGATTCAGACTTATTTGAGGGAAGAGGCTGTATGGAATCCTTACCTATTAAAATCCCTTCGGTGGCCGTACTCATCAAGAAATTGAATTGAGTTTGTGATGAAAAATAAACCGATTTTATGAAAAAAAGTATTTTTTTTGTTAGTTGGAAATGAAAATTAACTCTACTAAGAATATTATAATATAATTATAATTATATTTTTTATAATTAATGTTATAAGTATAATTTTATAATTAACTCACTTAGTTAATTATTGGGGACGGTTAAAAAACTGTATTTTGCATTATTTTTCTTCAACGGTAAGTAAGTACCTACTTCTATTATTTAAGGGAAAGAAAGTATAATACAGTTGCAAACTATAGGAGTCAGATTATACTAAACTATATTTCCAGCACACACAGAGGGGCTTCAGGTTGTCCAGGGGAACGCACCGCGTACTGCTCCAGGGTATTGCCGTAGCAGACTCGGGAGAAGACAGAATGTTTACCAACACCGAACCCATCGCAGTGTCCATGGCGTTGCGTGTCCACTCGTGTTGCTCTCATTCCTGCCATGTCTTACACGCGTTTTTATATACATGCTTCGCCAATATAATTTACAAATGCATGGATAGAGCAGAGGGCTCTGGTCAATAGTTGCATGAGAAAAATAAGCATGCATCAGAAAGCAGACAGTAAAAAAAAATACAGAAAAGAATACTAATACATTTTTCAAAGGCACTTTGCACTATTTGCTAACTAAACAAACTAATATGAACATAGTTAGACATTTCTCACTGAACAAATAAGCTGGTGTACTGCTAGCTCCCTTGGGCTCACATCAGTTTGCACTGAGGTTGGCTAAACATGGAGTCGTCTGACTGTCTGTTCGTTAGTCACAGTCAGAGTTCGGGTTACGTTTGTATGTCTATTCTGTATTCAAAGCGATTTAATTAGTCACAGTTCATTTCTGTTCTGTTGTGGCGACACCTATATCACTGCCATGTAACTATAACAATGTACAGTGACCTCTACTGAGACGATCAATACAACTCTCCGGTGACGTCAAGATTCCTGAATCGCGCATGTGAAATTTTTGTCATAATGCCCCATATACAAAAACTTAGAAAGTTCAACATAAATCGTTGAACTTCTCCGTCAGACATAACACCTGCACCGTTGGAGGATCACCCATTTCATCGGCAGAACATCACACCTCATATCTCCAAGCGTAAATTTGGCAACAGGCGATTTTTTTCTCAAACTTTTATTTGCTATCACTTTCCATTACATCACACAAAATCAAATTTAATTATTTTTCATGAGCAGCATTCATAGGAAAATGACAGACCACTTGCTGTGCAGCGAATGGTGGCATATCCGTCACCATCCAAATGTACACGCATAGCGTGTGCCAACTATCTTTCTAGATGTTTTTATCCAAGCCCTTTTCTTATGTTCTGCGATCAACATTGTACTGTAATAGAGTTCAAACTCTTTGAGAGAAAAATCCTAGCCACATAGAATAAGAAAAAGATTATTTGAAATAATTATATGAGAACATTTTGACAGAGAAAATAAAAGAAGAGAATGAATTAGGGTTGCCGTTAGCACGGTTGTTGATTGTAGAAAAAGCGAATTGTATTATCATCTAAAATTTAAATTTAAAATTTATATAGAAATAACTAGAGTTTCTTAATTCCAAGATTATACATAAGTTCCTTCCCGTACCTATACCAATACGCTAACCCAGATTTCAGTTATTACAGTACACAATCATCATCATATCAGTAGAAGGACTTCCATTGCCGAGCAACGGCCTTTTTTTGTTTTTTTTTTTATTGAACCGGTGGAAATACCTCATGTACTTCCTTCGCCCCGGGAAAAGGCGAAGGGATATGCCGTACTCCAACCGGCTAAAACCACCGGAGTGATTATCTTCGGCACCGTAGGGAGGCTCCAGGAACTCGAAAGATCTCCATCTAGAGCCACCCATTGGTGCCACGCCTTTAGGCGCATCTCGGAGGGGATGACTGTAAGGCGGTCATCCCCTCTAGTAGAGGGAAGGCGACTGTAAAGAGGCCACCCCCCCAGACATCTCTCGAGGGAATTCTAAAGGATTCCCCCGAAGCCTCACTATGCGCTGTGCTGCGCACACAGCGGTACGTGACCACATGCACACCGCTGTCTTCCCGGGGGTCGCTCGGTATGAGCACGCAGATTTCCCAGTAAGCGTGCTCGCGACCCCCAAGGCCTCCTGCCATATAAGACGACAGTGGCTCAGGCGTGTTGGACACGGACACCGCGGCGGTTGTTACCCCGGCTCCGTGTCCTCCTCCTCCGAGCGGGATCGGCCCTCTCCCGATCCCGTTCTGCGACCTCCTTGTGGAGCATTACGTTCTCACAGAAGGAGACCACAGCACGAGCAACGGCCTACCTAATAGATTTCCACAACAACCGGTTACACTGAGGGCTGGTGGTTTGTTTTTGTCGTCATTGGGGGAAATGCCAGTACTTGCCACGCTTGGCAGGCGGGTTGGTGTGTGTGGTATGAGTGCTTTCCACAGAAGGGAAACTGCTGGATGGATTCGATGATTGGATGGGCAATGTTTAAAAAGGTTAAGAGTCCTTTGGACATCCACGGAAGGACATGAGATGGTGCTATATTCTAAATTTTGATACCACACGGAACATGAGATAAAACATTTAGAACACCCATACGTACCTACAATTAATGTTTTATCATCATCATATCAGCCGTAAGAAGTCAACTGCTGACCAAAAGCCTCTCCCGTATACTACCGGTTACATGCCTTATGTCGTCATTTTAGGGGCAATTCGCCAGTACTCACCACGTTTGGCAGGCAGGTTGGTGAGCGCAGATTTGATTCTCTTACACAGAAGGGACGCTGCTACCCGTCCCACTGTTTTAAGAGTCCCTTAGTGGTCTTTTATGCGGATTTTACGATATATCCATGGGAGGAGGTGGAGTAGTGCTATATTCTTAATCCGGACATCACACAGCGTAATGAATGTTTAAAATGTACAAATGACGCACAACAACTTTTACAACTGATCAAATATAGAATTGTTATTGTTAACACAAATGTTTATTCTAAACTTAAAATCAACACACAAAAGTTGGACGTCATCATGCCATTGTCATCAAATAGTCATTGCTTTTTCAACTTTAAATCAAGGCGAGACATTAATGAAGTTGAACATGTTAATAAATAACTAGTTAAATGAACAAATTTTGCCATTGAAAGTAATCTAATAACACGTTTTGTCTCTCGAGGATACATCCGTAATTGGTTTGGGATTTAAAACTCATCTATGTATTTTTGCTTGTGTTGCCCTCAGCCACGGTAACGACGCGTCGCTGGCTTGGGTTATAACGTGACGGCTTCTATTGTCACTCAAAGCTAAAGGGAGGAAAAAGTGGACGACTAACGCAGGTATGCACTAGTCATGGTTGTTTCGGTGCGTACCTGCACAGGATAGGACGTGAGGCCACGGTACAATGCCACCATTGTGATAGCGACCAGGACACCGCACAGCACACACTCGAGGTGTGCCCTGCGTGGGCCGCCAAGCGGCGGATCCTGGTCGATCGGATCGGGCAAGATCTCTCTCTGCCGGCAGTAGTGTCGGCTATGTTGGCAGAATATGAAAACTGGAGTGCAGTGGTCTTCTGCGAGTACGTCATGCTCCAGAAGAAGACTGCAGAGCGGGATCGGGAGAGGGCCGATTCAAGAAGAATGAAGGATGAGACCGCGCCGGGGTAACAACCGCCCCGGCACCCAGGTCCAACACGCCTGAGCCCCCTGCTGTCGCTACATTGTACTTATTGCCAATTTAACAAATCTTATCTTTGAGATACTAGTGAGAATTTGTAACAATAAATCCAATCAAATGCACTCACTTCAGTCGAAGGTCGTGATTTTGACGTGAATCATCTTGGCGCGTCTTTGTAGCGTAATAACGGCTCCTGTGAAACGTTGCGACGTGCCATTCGGACAGCCTCGTGATCGTCAGCTCCTTCCGCCTGGTCGTCTCTATTAGGTGCTTCCCACTCGTCATTATACGTATACGTATCGGTATATGCCGTATGGTGCCGGTAAGCAATACCACCACCATATCTCATCCCGTGGGTTTCGTAAAAGCCAACTGTGGGATTAGCCGGAGGATGGGCAGCAGCCTCCTTCGATTACATGTATAACACAACAGCGATCTCCAACCCATCTGCCAAGCTTGGCGATTATGGAAAAACCCGCCAATGAGCACACAACATAAACCCATACGGGTAATTGAGGGCCTCTGTCCAGCAGTTCACATTTTTCAGCTTAAATGATGATGATGACGATCTATATATTGGCATCAATATTGTTGAAATGTACCGATTTATAAGAGTGAAATATCGATTTTAGTTAGTACGCGTTTTCTATAGCTATAATTAGCTTATAACAAATACCTTCGTTACAACTAGAATTAACTGCTACCAAAAATTAATGATGACCTATTTTAACGAGTTCCATACATATCACTTGGTAACGAGGGTCTGATGATGGAGCCGGGAAGTCGATAGTGGAACAAACCGTGATTTTTGTTTTTTAAACTATTATAATTTATTTTATTTTAACCGGTGTATATGCATCATGTACTCCCTCCGCCCCGGGGAGGAAGGAAGGGGTATTATAAAAGGGGACTACATTTTTTCTTTTTATTGGGCCCATTCGAAATTCTTCATGAACATCCTCCCCTCCAGGGAAGGATGAAGGGGCATGCCGGACTCTTACCTGCTAAAACCACTAGGGGCGGTCATCTTTGGCACCTAAGGGCGGCTCCAGATCCTCCTAAGATCACACTAGAGCCGCCCCTTGGCGCCACGCCTTTAAACACATCATAGAGGAGATGACTGTAAAGCGGTCACCCCTCCAGCAGAAAAAACATCAGCTACCTAGTAATTATTGTAGGGTCGCCTAGGGCTTAAGTTAAGGACGCGCAGATTGGGGAATCTACGTGCTCATACCAAGTAACCCCCGGGAAGACGGTGGCCCCCCATGGTCGCGTGCCGCCGTGCGCTCAGCGAGGCTTGGGGGGATCCTTTACAATTCTCCTCGGGAAGTGCGTGGGCCGGCCTTTTTACAGTCGCCTTCCGCTAGAGGGACTGACCGCTTTACAGTCATCCCCTACGAGGCGTGGTGCCAATGGGTGGTTATAGTGTGATCTTACGAGGACCTGGAGCCCCCTTGGGTGCCGAAGATAACCATTCCAGTGGTTTTAGCCGATGGGATTCTGGCATGGCCCTTCGCTTTTATAAAGGGCGGGGTAAGTTCATGATACATTTCCACACGAGATCAAAAAAAGGGCTTAAGTTAAAATGCTTTGTGTTCCGGTAATTTGGCTCTTGTACCCTAAACTAGGAACATAACTATGCTTAAACTTAGCTGTTTAGCGGCAGAAGTGTAACTACTAGTGTTGGCAGGTACCCCGATTCCCGCGGGGCGTCTCGATTGTCAGCGGTATGTGGACTCGTCCGATTTACCCTTGATCGGGACGCCAAATTTTCCAATTTTCTTTGATTAATTAGTTGGAGCCTCTTAGATCTCTAATACTTTAACTTATGCATGTGAATATTAAATACAGACAATGTTAAATTTAAATTTTTTTCAAATCGGTAAATTGAGGTAATAAGATAATAGATAGTCTTCTTGGATGTCGTAAAAGGTTTAGAGTCCCAGAGGAATGGGCAGCAGCGTGCCTTCTGTGGACCAGCAGCCGTTCTGCGCTCACCAATCCTCCTACAAAGCGTGATGAGCACTGATACCCCCTTATACCTTAAAGAACGTTTTGAGTTGCTGAGTGACACACATTCTAAGTTCTTGAGATCATCAGAGAATTTGACATTAAAAATCCTTATGCATTCAACAAATTTCGTAGATAAATCGTTCACAACTAAAGCTGTTCGACTGTGGATTGCATTACCACCTGTGTGTCCTGTGAGACGTGCACAATCACTGCCTGTTTAAAAAAAAATAGTAAGTACTAAGAACATTATTTGTCACGTTAACTTGCTATTCCTTAGTAATTTTTCTTCATTATTCTTATTTACGATTTATATACACATACAATATTTATCTGTATATAGCATTTATTTATTTTTATTGTAATAGTATGTATTTTAATCATTATATTTGTGTAATTTAAAACATGTCCTACTTTGTACATGTAGACTGACACACCTAGACTGCTCGTTTACTCTTTCTTATTTCTCAAATCTATCCAAAGGTTGTCTGGAAGAGATCGCTGTATGCGATAAAACCGCCCATTGTACATTGACTATGACCCATTGTTTTTCTTCTTTATCCCTTGTTTTTGTTATATGGTGTACAATTAAGAGTAGGTAAGTTCCTCGCAAACAGACGACACAATTTTGGAACTTTACAGCGAGGCTTTTCTTCAGCAGTGGACGTCTTTTCGCTGATATGATGATGATCATAAACCAAACTTCATCATTCATCATTTCGGCCGAATGAAGTCCACTGCTGGACACAGGCCTCCCACAAAGAGCACCACAACGACCGATATGAGTGTGTTGTGAGCTTATTGGGGGGTTTTGCCATAATCGCATCGCTTGGCAGACGGGTTGGCGATCGCAGTTGAGTTGTTAATGTACTCGAAGGACGCTGCTGCCCATCCTGCGGCTAATCCCTTAGTCGACTTTTACGACACCCACGGGAGGAGAAGGGGTGGTGGTATTCTGAGCCGGCACCACACGGCACTAACCAAACTTACATGAGTACAATACTACTTTATCCATACCCACATTACTAGTGTCAAATGCTGCGATATTTTCTAAGTAAAATATAATTTAGGTTCAAAATAAATGTAAGCTGTCCCAATTTGAAAGTCAAACTCCCGAAATGTTCTACTTTCTGCCTAATATATGGTTCACTAGACCTGGCAACACTAGAAACTACATAGTAGAGTTATATGTTAAGGGTTCTGGGGCAGTACCATAACTCCACTGCTCGTAAAAACTTGCGACAACTAGACAAATAAAGCAGTAGAACTGAGATATATCATATATTTAACTCGCTACAAAGACATTCCAGCTGTAATTGTTGTAATGACTAAAGTAATGACTAAACAGTAAAATCCTCTGTATATGCCAAAAAACTGGGTCGCTCTGTATTAAAGACTCCACTTACGTAATCAGCACTGTTTTATACTAATTAACGACGAGACGATGAACGAAGAATTCCTTCTGTGTCGTGGGTACAGTTTTCAGACATAAATGCATGCACTCGGTTTTGTTTCCAAGTGAAGAAAGAAAGATATTTAATTATGGGCTTGCATAGGAAGTTACAAATAACATTAAGTAAAAAAACAGTATATATAACAAAATTAGGCATATGCAACCTGGAGGAAGCCAAAAAGGCCCGCATAATAAAAATAAATAAAAATCTCAGCATAATGCTGGGACATTTAAATAAATAAATAAAAAATGCCACAGCGCTGGTTTACAGATAGGACCAAGACAGTTGTGATACCACGGGCGGCTACGACATAAATCAATAAATAAGTTAATAAAAAGACACACTGAGTATTTAGTCAAATGTGTAAGTTATAAAATATCCTATATGTGTAGTTTACTACTGAATAAACTAATAATTCAATATATAAGTGTTACTTAGTGCATGTACTAAATGTATATATTTATGTCATGATACTCTGTTTACGGGAGAAAGTCAGACCAGGCTGTATGGCTCAGACCTTTGCCTGCCTGGCCTCCACGCGGTCACGTCACACCGTTTCGAAATAACCACTCCATATTAAAAATGCAATCGCGACGCAAGTTCCATTTGGCCTGCCTTTTATTTGGTGTAATTAAATTGAAAACTCCAACATATTTGTATAATGGCCTTTGATGGGTTTCAAGTAGGAGAGAATGTTTGATAAGGCTACGCACCCGGCAGCTATCAGTCCAACAGCACAGAACTGCAGCGTTTAGGGGTAGCTTCCGGTATGCCGCGACTAAATGTTGGAATAACATCCCCCACCGATTAATAACTCTAACACTCTGTTTAGCTTCCGATACCGATTACGGAAACATCTAATTGATGCTCAGACAGAGTTGGTTGCCACGCTTTTAGGCACATCTCGGAGGGGATGACTGTAAGGTGCTCACCCCTCTAGCGGAGGGACGGCGACTGTAAAATGGTCACTCCCCAGGCACATCTTCGGGGTGCAATAAAATACCTTATTTTTTTATTGTCCTCAGTGGAAATTCATCATGAACTTCCTTCGCTCCGGGAAGGGTGAAGGGGCATGCCGGTAATTTTCGGCACCGAAGGGAGCCCCCCTTCCCCCCAGGTCCTCGTAACATCACACTAGAGCCACCATGCCTTTATGCACATCTCGGAGGGGATGACTGTAAGGCGGTCACCTCCTCTTGCGGAAGGAAGGCGACTGTAAAATGGCCGCCCACCGAGGCACTTCACGGGGGGATTGTTGATCCCCCAAAGTCTCGCTATGCGCTGTGCTGTGCACACAGTGGCACGTGATCACGTGCGCGCCCCCGTCTTTCCGGAGGTCACTCGGAGCCGTAAACTCCCCGCAATAAGAGATGTCTTTTTTTTCTGGATTCCTACCGGTGAAAACCACTGGGGCGGTCATCTTCGGCACCTAAGGGGGCCTCAAGGTCCTCATGAGATCACACTAGAGCCGCCCATGATGCCTTAAGGCACATCTCGGTTGACTGTAAAGCGGTCACCCTTTTAGCGGAAGGAAGGCAACTGTAACCTACCAGAAGTAAACTCTGCTTACCATCAAACTACGCATTACCTCCACATCCAGTCAACAAATAAAACTCACGTAAACCATAAAATATTCTTAAATCATCACACCGAATGTTCGGCCGTAAACCGTTCAAGAGTTCCGACCGTCAAACAACTGAAACATTAAACTAGATTATAAAACCAAACCATTTTATGGCACACGTTTAACTTGGTGCACTCACCAGTATTACAAAGTTGTAAATTCTATGTATTGAATACTTACTGCTTGTATGTTTTAAATATTAGAGTATGAAGGATATTGGGAAGATTTCAAATGTATTGGATTCAGTTGCAAAGCTTATTTCATAGCTGTGAAGATGTGGAACTCACATATAATCTTGTACACTTTCGAGAAATTGTAGACAGTTTGCGAGTATGTCTCTTAAAATATTATCAGGAGACATCGACTGTTGCAAATGATTAGGATTTTCTTTTTAATATCCTTATTAAATTACTATTTTATTTTAGTGGCTCTTTCGTTATGTTGATGATTCTTCCAATGTCAAGAGTGGATAAAACAACAACCAATAACACCAATAATTAAAATTTCCCTTGATTGTCTATCAATCAGGTTGAGTAACCCAAAAATAGGATACAAAGTTTTTTTTTACTTACAATATTCTTCATCAATATATTTTGGAGAACATAGTAAATTCATAAGATTGAATACCTCATCAAAATTCCTATTGTCAACTAATTCCTTAAGTCTCAATTACTACCGAAAATTCAATCACCCAAAAGTACCTACCGCCCCTCTACCTCCAGAGCGGAGAATATATAGAATATTACCTCACGATAAAAAAGACTGTGATTGTGACCGTTCATAAGACAAAAATCCTGGAAGATTAGAAGAAAATTGCATATTCCTGTATCTATATATGTTTATTACTGCAGGTGCCGCGTGTTGCCGGCTACGACTAGCACCAACAGATCTCATCCCGTGGGAGTCTATGGTATTAGCCGGAGAATGGGCAGCAGCATCCTTCGAGTATATTAACAACTCAACTGCAATCGCCAACCAGCCTAGGGTTGGCGATCGCAGTCGCCAAGTGTGGCGATTGTGCCAAAACCCTCAATGAGCACACAACACAACCGATACCTGTCGTTGTGGCAATCTTTGGAGGAAGCCTCCGTCCAGCAGTGGACCTTTTTCATAGACAGCGTGGTCGTAGGCTAAAATTGTGATAATGAACTTAAATTCTGACGTTTCATAAGCGTCAGTGTCAGTGTGCCAGTTTATTTGAAATAAAAACATTGGACTTTGAGGCCAAAATCTAGCCCGGCTATGAGACTTATAAGCAGTTGTAATAAACGAGTGAACGCCAACGAACATAATGTAGTTGAGCATGTTGAGCGCTAATCTCAACGTCGTCACCTCGAGCGGTAGAAGTTGAACAGTGAGCGCCACTACGCGTGCCGGATTGAGACCAGTGTTGAGAGCGGCACGCAATTTATAAGCTGAAAGAGTTTAAAAATATCAAAATATTACGCCTAATGCAATGACCATTTCGGCCGAATGAAGTCCACTGCTGAACACAGGCCTCCCCCAAAGATCACCACAACGACCAATATGGGTGTTTTGTGGGCTTATTGGGGGGTTTTGCTATAATCGCCACGCTTGGCAGACGGTTGGCGATCGCAGTTGAGTTGTTAATTTACTCGAAGGACGCTGCTGCCCATCCTCCGGCTAATCCCTTAGTCGACTTTTCCGACGCCCACGAGAGGAGATGGGGTGGTGGTATTCTGAGCCGGCACCACACGGCAAGCCGGCACCACACGGGAATGATATTATATATTAAAAGAAGTAGATATAAAATAATATATACACGTATAATATACAGAACACGCATATATAAAAATATAAAAAAAAAATGTCCTAATATCTACTGTGCACCGATGTAATGGCCGTACGTCACACAGGTGACTCATTGAAAACCAGCGCTGCAAGACCGCCTCGCTGTTTTGTAGCTTATAGCTGAATGAGTGACCCTTGTTGGTACAGAAACAATAATTTGTAACCAATGTTCTATCTATGTCAATGTCGTGAAATGTTTATTTTTTTAACTTTATATGTAGTAGGTATACGAGTAATTATCATAGGTATATATTAATAAGTATTGTTGTTTGCTGTCCAATAAAAATAATTCTTTCATTCTTTCTTTCATATGTTACATGCGCGTCAAAAATAAGAACCAAATCTGTAGTACCTCGCAATCAGTTCACCCAAAACAGGACATCGAGCACACACTGTCACAGTATGTATTGTTTTATTAATTAATTAAGTAATAACAATGCCGTCGTGCGTATATAGCAAATGCACAAGCTATCAAGCAAAAATAAATAAAGAACAGAGGATCTCATACCACACATAAATAACAAACTGTATAAAATATTTGAATAAAATACTGTTTACATTATTTATCTATACAAATAAATAAAATTGAAGTGTCTGTTTGTAATGTCAAAATAACAGCTTTTTACTAAATGCATATGAAAGTATATACGGGACATATAACAAAAAAACAATTCTTAATTTTTTTGTCTGTCTGTCTGTCTGTTTGTTCCGGGTAATCTCCGAAACGGCTGGACCGATTTTGACGGGACTTTCACTGGCAGATAGCTGATGTTATAAGGGATAACTTAGGCTACTTTAATTTAAGAAAAATAAACAATATTTAAGATGGCTATCTCTTTCACTCTCGTAGTTTTTGTATCTTCTTTCTTACAGCATAGGTGTGTAGTTTTATAGGTTTATACCTACAGCGAGACTAAATTAATTTTGCGCACCATTTAATATGAACATGACGATACGGTTGGTGCAGTGGCTGATATAGTCGACTGCTGCGCTCCGGGTCGCGGGTTCGAAAAAAAAAAAAGCTGTGGTATAATATCATAAATAACTCCGATCCTAGTGTCACTAGTCGAGTCCTGGGTAGCATTACAATTGTTATGGGTAGGCATGACGCTTACCAACAGATGAATGACTTGCTAGGCTCGTCATCAAGTAGTACATAAAAACAAATAAACAAATATTTGTATGATCGACGGATAGTTGTTTCATGTGACTTTTGTTTCTTTAAGCTGTGCCCGCGATACATCGCATCGCATCCCGCCCACCTTCCGCCTGTTACCTTAGGTCTCCTGGTAACAGGTTTCCCTGCCTTCAAACTACAAGATAGTAGGGCTAGGGACTTAGGGACTGTAGGGTAAAACTAGGGACTTTAGGGTGTGGTAGTAAGTTAGATAGGGAGTATTAGGTTTAATTACGTACGGGACGTTCGTTAATATACGTTGGCCCTCGCCTGTACATTTGGTCATCCTAGACTCATCGTTAAAAAAAGAAACTGTGATAAATAACGGTGATTAAAAAAAGTCCTGTTATGAAGCTTCTCTGAGGATAGGCAGCAGCGTCCTTCGAGTACATTTACAACTCAACGCGATCGCCAACCCGTCTGCAAAGCGTGGCGATTATGGCAAAACCCCCCAATGATCCCACAACACACCCGTATCGGTCATTGTGGCGATCTTTGGGGGAGGCCTGTGTTCAGCAGTGGACTTAATTTGGCCGAAATGGTGAAGCTTCTCTGTGCGCTATACTACGCACACAGCGGTACGTGACTACGTGCGCATCGCCGTCATCCTGGGGGTAAGACAGTCGGCTCAGGCATGTGGGACATGTGCGCCAGGGCGTTTCCTACCCCAGCTCCGTGTCCTTCATGTCTGTCTTCTCCTTGCAGGATCAGCCCTCCCTCGATCTCGCTGTGATGTCTCCTTCTGGAGCATGACGCTCTCACAAAAAGAGACTTAAACACTTTCATTTTCATCTCAGCATAGATGACGGCACTACTGCCGGGCAATAAGAGACCAACCTCCAGCAAAAAGTGAATTAAACCCAATTTTTTTATGTTGGGTTTCTCGCATACATTTCAGCGAAATATGGTTGCTTAGCCGGTCATTTCTGGCGAAGCCAAAAGAGGCCTCCAGCCAGTAATTAAACCCTAAAAACCGCTTCCGCTTATAACTCAAACCACGCCCCACCGCGTACCTTCTGTTGATATGATGCAAACTTCGGGTAGCGATGTCGCTGAATTATTGGTACCATGTACCGGGGGATAGTGTGGGGACGCAAACTTTCCTCGCCTGCTGTCTCTACAACGACAACTAGGGAGAAGTTTGTCTACGGAATTATTGTAGTACATCTTGGTAAGTTGATAGACAATTATAAGTATTGCTTTGGAGAGTAAAGTTTGATCTGTGGGTAAGAAAGGTACTATTCCTTTGTGTTAATATTATGGGCCATATGTTAATATTTATTAATAAATATGTACATAGGTTCTGTAGAGCTTTCTCTGTCAAGTTGAGCATATTCATGATGATACTATTTGATATGAACAAAGTTCGTTCTCCATCCACCTTGCTGATGAAGGGTGATATTTTATGTCGTAATAGAGAAGAAAAGACAAATAAGAAATTCTTTTTGGAACGAAGTTCCTTACGGTAGGCTTGGAGGGGATAGGGATTTTGCTGCGCGACCGAACTGAAAAAATGTGATAGTAAAACCGTAAGAAAAAATCCGTGGAAAAAATCCGTGGAAAAAAGTGCGTGGAATAAAACCGTTAAATGAGACGTGCGCAGGCGCGACAGTCGCATACACAAGCGAGTAGTGTATAAGTGTCGATTCTACATTAGCCGAAGGAACTTCGTTCATACCTGGTGTCCCACGACACCACATAATTTTTTTTTTAAGTTTGACGTGGGTGCGTTTACAGACATGAATTCCACATACAATACACCAAAACCCGAAACAACTACCTGCAGATCATACAAATATTTGTTCCGTGCGGGAATCGAGCCCACGACCCGGAGCGCAGTCAGCCAACTGTATCAGCCACTGCACCAACCGTGCAGAAGAAATTCTAACTATATTTCATCCATTGAATTGAAAAAGCTTACGGAAATAGATCACGTTTAATTCATTCATTATATATACTTACGTACAGCATCAAATACGCGAGTTTCTTTTTACTCTCGAAACGTAAACGCGTGCGCCGCGTTTACCGCGTTTTTTTTTTTTTTTTTTTTTAGTTTTTTAAAACGTTGCCCCACACTAGGATTGCTCCTGTGTCGTGGGTGCGTTTACAGACATGAATTCCACATACGATAACACCCAGACCCGGAACAACTACCTGCAGATCATACAAATATTTGTTCCGTGTGGGAATCGAACCCACGACCCGGAGCGCAGCAGCCGACTGTATCAGCCACTGCACCAACCGTGCCGTCATCGATTCGCCGCTCTTAGGGTTACCATCGGACAGGCATTTGCCGCATTTGACAGGCATAATCGCGTCATTCGTTTTACAATAGACAGGCATTTTCTGAAAACCTTGGCAATATTTTACATCCTCGATAGGCATCCTCCCTTACAAAGACGGTAACCCTCATCATTTCAGAACAACGTCCACTGTTGGACAGAAGCCTCTCCCAAAGATTGCCTCGACAACGACAACGACCTCTATGGGTTTGTTCTGTGCTCATTTGCTATAATTGCCCTGCTTGGCAGACGGGTTGGCGATCACAGTTAAGTTATAAATGTACTCGATGGACGCTGCTGCCCATCCTCCGGCTAATCCCATAGTCGCCTGTTATGACACCCACGGAATGAAATGGGGTGGTAGTATTCTTAGCTGACACCACACGGCAGGTGGTAAACCTACCCGCTCTAAACTCTTTAGCCAATTGGAACACGCTTACATTTCGATTACGAAAAGAAACTCACCCTCGGCCCCTCTGGTAAAGGTAGCTGGGTGTCGTTGGATGCGGACGGCATGCAACAGGTCATTGTGAAAATCTATGGGGAGGCCTTTGTTCAGCAGTGGACATCTTTCGTCTGTCATTTCAGCCAATATCACCACAACGACCGATATGAGTGTGCTGTGGGCTCATTGGGGGGTTTTACCATAATCGCCACTCTTGGCAGACGGGTTGGCGATCGCAGTTGAGTTGTTAATGTACTCGAAGGACGCTACTGCCCATCCGCCGGCTAATCCCTTAGACGACTTTTACGGCACCCACGGGAGGAGATGGGGTGGTGGTATTCTGAGCAGTCTGACATGAATATAGTTATGAATTGCTGTAAAAACATATATGCTATATCATTATACTAAGCGAATTTATATGCTGTTTGATGTATAAATTGCTGGCATAATAATTGGATCCATTTACTCAATATAAGTGTATAAAACACGTGGTTCAGACGTTATACTTACCCCCATTCAATAAGGGGCGAGGTTATATTTCACTTAATTAATACTATCATTCCCCTGGCTCATTTATCATTTCCGTGCATTGCAACTTCCGTCATTAATATTCTGACAGTAAAAGCGTATGTAACATACGAAACGTTCTTAGTTAGCTTCGTTAATTAAATATGGGCTTTCGGCGTGGTTTTGCCTGTATTTGTTATATTAATATTATAGAGAGGCTACTTATGCTGATAAACTGCCACGCGCGGACAATATCGCAAACGGAGTGGAGCATTACTTTGTTTGAAAACCAAACGACCTGGGCACACGGCAACCACACCGGACGCCGTCGTGCTTGTGGTGTATAAGTCGATAGATTTTCATAAGAAGTCATCATATCTTGACAGCTAAAAGAAGACCACTGCTGAAGAAAAGCCTCTCCATAATCTATCTGTTACTACCATGTGTAGTTTAGGGGGAAATTTGCCAGTACTCACCAAGCTTGGCAGGCGGGTTGGTGAGCGCAGAATAGTTGCTGTTCCGCAGAAAGGAGCTGCTGCCCTTCCTTCTGGTTTAGAGTTCTAAGTCGTATTTTACGACATTCACGGGAGTAGATGGAGTAGTGCTATATTCTTAATCTAGACATCACACGGACAGTGAGTCATAAGAAGTAGAGCAACAATAAATCCGTCTCATTACTCGTTGTGGCATGAATTATTGGCTCTTGCGCTTGAAATGAGCCAATAAGCAAGGTATGTATCTTAAAGGTACCAGCATATTGGATAAAAATTGCTATATCTATAGCCACTCTTATAAGTGTTTATCATCATGACTTTCTTCAGATAAATTGGCCTTCGAACACCAAGCATTTCAATAGGTGATGGTCGCTATCACAATGGTGGCATTGTGCCGTGGCCTCACGTCCGATCCTGTGTAGGTACGCACCGAAACAACCGTGCCCGGTGAACACCTGCGTCAGGCGGTAGGTGACGCGCTCGCTCCTTCTGAGCCAGGCTCCGAAGGAAACCTAGATCTAATGGTCTGAAATCACCAACGTACTGTAAGCATGCGTGGTGATAAGTCCTCGTTATATTCGTTCGGATATCCTTGTGGTATCCGGAAATCCGTGTGGTGTCCGGATATCCCTGTGGTGTTCGGATATCCGTGTGGTGTTCAGATTAAGAATATAGCACCACTCCAACTCTTCCCGTGGATATCGTAAAAGGCAACTCATGGACTCTAAATCAGAGGGATGGGCAGCAGCGTGGAACAGTACCCATTCTGCGCTCACCAAACCGCCTGCCAAGCTTGGTAAGTACTGGCAAATTGCCCCAAAAACGACGACACTCTGCTTGTAACCGGTCATTTATGGGGCAGGCCTTTGGTCAACAGTGGAGGTCTTTTGGCTGAAATTATTAGAACAGATATACAGTCAAACAATATTCTATAGACATCAATAAATTATATCGATAGTATTCTAGTAACGTCGCCCTAACGTAAATACGCTTTGTTCAGTAGCAATCAGATCGTGTTTGTATTATATTAACGTATTACATAGTAGATCTTTCGTGTATTGGTATCAATTGGCTTGGCATTAGCAGAGAAGTCGTTGTTAAACCCCGGTGGGGAACAAGTTGGGTATTAATTTATTATATATTTATCAAAGATTTAAATCGTAGGATACTTAAGCCATTTTATGTAGACATGCTCGTATATTACTCGCACAAGTTTATCGTAAAACTATATTCAATAGCATAACCAAGCAAAACATTGTGTCGATGGCTTATGATGTCACGCAAAATAATTTCCGCACTGTGTCGTTAAGTGGAAAACATGTAGTTCGGACAATGGATTAACGTTGTATTACGAAACTATCTTTGTCACTGTTTTTCTCATAAGTATTTCAAATAGTTCGTTCTCTACCGCTATTGTCAGCGTTTTTAATGACAATAAACAAAAATGGCGTTATGAATTGTGACAGATTGTGACATTTATCTAAATATTAAAGTATTACATTTCTTTGTACTCGCACGTATTTTTAGTGATGTAAGTGCATATTTATATTCTTGAATGCACATAACGTCGTACTTTATATTATTTTGTAAGATTATGTTTTCAGACGGGTACTCGATCGCATCTGAAGTCAAATGTACTCGATCACTAGTTTGAGTGATGACCCATGTACCAATCTATCATCATCATTTCGGCCGAATAAAGTCCACTGCTGGACACAGGCCTCCCCCAAAGATCACTACAACGACCGATATGGGTGTGTAACGTGCTCATTGGGGAGTTTTGCCATAATCGCCACGCTTGGCAGGCGGGTTGGCGATCGCAGTTGCGTTGTTAATATGTACTCGAAAGACGCTGCTGCCCATCCTCCGGCTAATCCCATAGTCGCCTTTTACGACACCCAAGGGATGAGATGGGTTGGTGCTATTCGTAGCCGGCACCACACACCAATGTATGGTATGGGTCTATGTAACGATTTATATCTTTGATAGTTATTATACTTTTAACGAAATAGTAGCATGTAGAGTACAATGGGTGGCCTTATTGCACTCGGCGGTTTCTTATCGACAACCTAAGGGACTAACTACACCTATTCAGCTCGATTCAGCTTTGTCTGTAGATAACACCACTTTTGTATGGAGATACGTATGCATCCGTTCGGCTTTCTTCGTCTATTCAGCTTACGCGGCAAACAGGTATGAAATGGGGACAAGTGTGTTTTTATCATTGACATCTTGCACATGCTAAAGACAGTGTTCAGCAGCGCAATTCCCTAAGCTCAAACATCCTTACATCCTTGAATACAGAATTGAAATAATGGTGAAAAACCAATTTGGTATTCGAACATAATTACACCAAGACTGGTTAGTTGTTAGGACAATTACTGTTGTGCCATCATTAAAATACCTTGTTTGTCTAAAATTATACTGTGTGTCTAATATTACCGGAAATAAAATAGAATTTTGGTTTCTGATCCGCTTACATTTAGTTAAGAATAAAAATAAAAATATTGCCCTAAGTTGAACTAAACGATCAAACTCTGTGTAGGTATCATCATTTCAGCCGAAAAAACGTCCACTGCTGGACAGAAGCCTGCCTCAAAGATTATGTGCTCATTGGGAGGTATTGCCATAATCGCCACGCCTAGCAGACGGGTTGGCGATCGCAATTGTTATAATTGTACTCGAAGGATGCTGCTGCCCATCCTTCGGCTAATCCTATAGTCGCCTTTTACGACACCCACGGGATGAGATGGGGTGGTGGCATTCTTAGCCGGCACCACACGGCGTAGGTAATACTAACGGCTAAAATGAATAATCAATCTAATCCAAAGCCTTTGGATTTCGGATTAAGGATTTGTCCGTTTTGTGTTAACTGTGATCGTAACTCAAACAGATGAATTTAAAATCTTAAATATAGAGATTTTGGATTAGTTTGATTATTAATTTCGGTCGTAAGTCGTTAGGTTCCGAGAATCGGGTTTTATAGCATCCCATTGATGGGTAGCATCCATCCACCCAGGTTCCCATCACTACACAAAATATGTCGCGGTCGAATCCGACTTATTAGATTCTCAGCATAAATAATATTCATTTATTTGGTTCACCAATAATTGCTTACACTGGTAATAAGCTAAAATTTACATGTAAAATATATGTATTATATTGGCTTTTAATTTACTCAGTGTCAAAGTTTTTTTTTAATCTTCGCCCCACACTAGGATTTCTCCTGTATCGTGAGTGCGTTTACAAACATGAATTCCACACACAATACACCCTGACCCGGAACAACTACCTGCAGATCATACAAATATTTGTTCCGTGCGGGAATTGAACCCACGATCTGAGGCGTAGCAGCCGACTGTATCAGCCACTGCACCAACCGCGCCGTCAAGTGCAGATCGATTTGATCGCTGCAACTATTCATGACCTTGCATAACCTCGCTTATGGGGAATTAGCGCCTAGATCCGTTCTCCTTTCCGGTGGGGAGAGTAGAGTTATTCGACTGCGAGGAATTCTTGAGGGGCACGTAAACTATAGGTGTACAGTATCTGCGGGCAGTAAACTCTTTACTCACAAAAATGGCGTCGTTTTCGTCGGCGTTTCTTCAGCGAAACTTTGAAGTGTCTCAGTCTGTTATTACAAGAACGGACCTTTTTACCTATTCCGCTACATAACGCCAGGTGCCTTAGAAGATGTTTTTGAACACGATCTAGACGCAGAGAATGTGTAGCATAATGTGGTCGCCAGATCATGCTGCAATATTCCAATACACTTCGAATAAAGAACTTGTAGAGCAAGTTTTTTATAACACCTATACTGTTTGGGAGTTTCTTAAAACAAATCCCAGAATTTTAGAAGATTTTTTTTATTATACTGTCTATGTGTGGAACGAAGGTTAATTTTCTATCAAACGTTACACCAAGGTTTCTATAATATTATAATAATCTATGTAATCTAATATATTTTATAATATATTATTCACACATAAATAATTCAACCAAATGTAGAACTGATAATACGGATATTAAACAAGAATATTATCTTTATCTATATAATATTCTAATTCCAATATACCAATGCTGGCAGCATGTTTATTAAGATATTTTAATTCGCCCAATGTAACATCGATAAAAATGATAATCTATTCAAGTTAATAAATAATTCGTTTGCTATAAAATTTTGGTAACGGACAAAAAGAGTTTCCCGTACCGGGAATCGAACCCGAGCCTCCTGGGTGAAAGCCAGGTATCCTAGCCACTAGACCATACGGGAGATATTAGACTCGACATAATGAAAGTACACATACGCTATTCTTGTTTCGAAAACATCTTTTAGTGCTTAATGATGAGATTATTGGTGAGCGAAACGTACATGATTACTTAAATTATGACAAGTTTAAAGAATTAATTCAAATATATAATATCGTCGACACAATAAAAAAAGTCAGCCATGAAGGTCATCATGCAGGTTCCTGGGGCCCACAGTTCGAAAAGTTCCGAGAGTCGTGTGATACCTGATTATGGTGAAAATGTGGAAAAAGTATTCTGGTAGAGCTTGGTACTGGATTTTTATAAAAATTTATGTAACTGATGTTTTATATTGTATTCTCTCTTATTATTTCTCTTTTATTCAAGCGACAAGACCCTATTTTACTTTTTATTTTGGCGTGGTGGAATCCTTATTGTCTTCCCCGCCTTGGGAAGGACTCTTACCGGCTACAACCCCACGGTGACCTTCCACTTACCTCTGGCTTGGTGAAGTGTTCCCTTTGTCAGTATTAGACCGCACCCTAAGACTAGAATCCCTCATTCTACCAAAATTTCTACGCATGGCCAAATCGTCATGTCAGAACATTTTCAAATAAGTACTCTATTTAAATCATATGTTTTTTTAAAGTGGTCTGGCAACTTAAACCATCGTTACATGAGCTATATACAATATGGCTTCGTGAAAATTTATTACAGACATAATCTAATACTATTAATTACGTAATAATTACGTAATTAATAGTATTAGATTAGTCATTTTATTTTTTTCTTACTTACAAGTTTTAATCTCTACCTAGTTCGAACTTCAAATTCCCAACCCTATTAGTAGTGGCCAGATATTATAATATTACTTATCCAAACTCTTTGCTGACCGCGGAACAAAACGGTTTCAACTTTAAAAAAATTATGATTTTTCCAATAGTCAAGTCTTTAAAGTCGAATGAAGAAATGGCTTATGGATGTACTAAGTACTGCAGTACCACTAGCTACCTGGGAATGACGATTTACATATTACAATAATTGTATTAAACAGTTCATCATAACAGCCAAAAGATGTCCACTGCTGAACAAAAGCCTTCACAGATTTCCAAAACAGTGTCGTCATTTTGGGGGAAATTTACCATGGGGAACCGTTTACCTTCAATGGGCCCACAACACAAAACTATACCGGTCGTTGTGGCAATCTTTGGGGGAGGCTTTTGTCCAGCAGTGGACGTTTTTTATCGAAAAGGTCACTGTCTAATTACTGCAGTACCACTAGCTACCATGACGATTAACATATTGCAATAATAATCCGTGTGGTATCCGGATTAACAATATAGCATCTTCTCCCGTGGAGGTCGTAATAGGCGACTAAGGGACTCTAAACCAGAAGGATGGGCAGCAGCGTCCTTTTTGTGGAACGGTAGCCATTCACTGCTGAACAAAGGCCTTCGCCTTAGATTTATATAATTGTGTCGTCATTTTAGGGGAAAATTTGCCAGTATCACCACGCTTGGCAGGCGGTTTGATGAGCGCTGAATGACTACTGTTACACAGCAGGGACGCTGCTGCCTCTGGCTTAGACTCCTTTAGTCGCGGTTTCCGACATCCACGGGAGGAGATGGAGAGGTACTATATTCTTAATCCGGACACTACACGGACGGATGTAACAGTTAATCTTTTTACATAATTTTATTAGACCAATGGCGGTTATTTATCATGTCGTGATTTTTTGTACAAAAGGCTTGCGGTAAAACATGAAGTCAGATAACATTTTTTTAAATTCCGGTTTGTTTTTAATGGTTACTCGTTATAACATTTAAAACACGAGGATCGACTTTTTTATTGTTTTCCATAATAACTGTGACATGTGCTAATTTACAACCGTCATGTCTCACAACCTCATAAACTGCAGGCAGTGAAATTAAGTGCTCTAACTACTCTATAAAAAATTATAGAGCACTTATTTTAACGTATTATTGATACAATAATGTATACAATAGCCGTGTGGAGCCGGCTACGAATAGCACTAACCCACCTTATTCAGTGGGTGTCGTAAAATGCGACTATGGGATTAGCCAGAGGATGGGCAGCAGCATCCTTCGAGTACATTTACAACTCAACCGCGATTCCCATCCCGTCTGCCAAGCGTGGCGATTATAGCAAAAACCCCCCAATGAGCACGCAACACAAACCCATAGCGGTCTCGCTAAGTGTCTAGGTAGGGGCTTCTGTCCAGCAGTGGACGTTTTTCGGCTGAAATGATGAAGCAGTGTGTTATAGGTATTTTATTACTGCGGCGCGTGTTCTTTATCTGTGTGCGTATTAGTAATAATATGATGATATAATATATTTTTAGCCAACCAGTATAGGGGCCTAATAAAGTTATATCAACGTATTGGAAAGTATTCATCAAGAGAACTGTAATAAGAGGAAGCATCTTGATAGAATCAGATACACGAAAGGAAAAAATTCACTTAGCACAGTTTATGAAAGACCAACATTGGAGTTCTGAGGTGGAGGCCTGGTGACCTGAAACAGGCTTCGGCCTAGCTTAGGCACCAGTCTCCCACAATAAGTTTAAATAATACCGTAACTCGGCAACATAGTATTTTGTTGCAACTATTGTGTGCGTGTGTACTATTTTCACTATTGTGGTGAGAAAATAAATTACACACTTACCTAATTAAATTTTTCGGACATCCAGAAGTATCTTTATACTAATACGTGAAGAGAAAACTTTGTACCCCTTTTTAAGCATAATTGCGAGCATGAGGAATGTGAGATTTGGCATAGAAAGCTTTTATGGAGAAAGAGTGCAGAAAGCTAAATTAAACTTAAAAAGTAATGAATTACGGTCGAAATTCGACCACTCGGCGGCCAGTATATTTAATTTTACCTAGATTCATCTAAAATATTAGACTCGCTGTTTTAACAGACGCCGATCGATTTATTACCCTTCCGCAAAGAACAAAAGCCACCATTAACGACACTACAGGAGGGTTGTTGAGGGTCTATTGTCACAACCCCTTCCCTAGGGAACCTAGGACACCCTTCACAAAAGGGTTTGTAATAAAAGGCGATTTGTTAGTTAACTGCTGGCTTGATAATCAGTTTTCGGAGGTGCCCATAGAATTGCGAGTTTCTATATATGTGTATTTTGATAATATGTACATGTAGTACGGAATTGTAAAATACAATAAAAAAATGAAATATACCAATACCTAGATACCATATAATTGTGATTAGAAAACAAAAATTTACTTTCCCGTACCGGGAATCGAACCCGAGCCTCCTGGGTGAAAGCCAGGTATCCTAGCCACTAGACCATACGGGAGATGTTGATGTTGTAACTTTTTGGGTATGCTGCCAAAGAAATCAGAACAATCTCTTAATAGCCAAATGACGTAATGCTTATCTACATTTTCTCTAATATCATCATCATCAGAAATATTGTGTTTACATAATGATAAGACTAATATTGAGTATAGAACCACAAAAATTACTCAATTAAATATCTCCCGTATGGTCTAGTGGCTAGGATACCTGGCTTTCACCCAGGAGGCTCGGGTTCGATTCCCGGTACGGGAAACTTTTTTGTGCGGTGCCAAAATTATTATTGGTTAATATAGCAATCGAAAAGTCTTTTTATTTTTATTTTATATTATTGTATCATCTTTCTAAACATGTTGCGAGAATTGGTGTTGTTCGAATTACAATATTAGGTATATCAGGCGCTTATTAATATTTTTTGTTAAGGCTTCACTATTCATATTCGTGTGGTGTCCGGATTAAGAATATACCAACTCCATCTCCTCCCGTGGATGTCGTAAAATGCGACTAAGGGACTTTATAAAACAGAGGGATGGACAGCAGCGTCCTTTCTGTGGAACGGTAGCAACCCGCCTGCCGAGCGTGGTGAGTATCGGCAAATACCCCCCAAAATTATGAAACAATTGTGTAAATCTATGGAGGCCTTTGTTCAGCAGTGGATGTGATAATGGCTGAAATGATGATTATGATGATGATGATGATTTATAACATCTGAATAGTTTTCAGTTGTTCTACATTTCATCGAATTATTTATTGTATTATAAATATATCTTACCGTTTTTATATTTCAATATTATTTGTGTATAATCTTTATTATTTATGTCGAAAATCTATGAGGTCGGATTTGACAGTAGTTGATATCATCATTTCAGCTGAATAAAGTCCACTGCTGGACGCACGCCTCCCCAAAGATCGCCACAATGACACGTCTGGGTGTGTTGTGAACTCGTGGGGGTGTTTTACCATAATCGCCACGCTTGGCAGGTGGATTGGCGATCGCAGTTGAGTTGTTAATGTAGTCGAAGGACGCTGCTGCCCATCCTCCGGCTAATCCCATAGTCGCCTTTTACGACACCCACGGGATGAGACGGGTTGGTGCTATTCGTAGCCGGCAGTCTAGTGGCACACGGTTAAATACATAGAGTATATAATTAATATTTCGTTATGTTGAATATTTCTTGACAATCATTTTTGTACTCATTAATTTTGGGGCGAGGTTAACACCTCGTGTAACCAACTGTGAAAATAATAAATATATTAATTAACTATATTTATTATTTTCACAGTTAACTTTAAATGCTACGAAATATATATTATTATATGAAAAACTATGTAAACATTTTTAAACGATGCCCCACCCACACTTGTTTCGTATTTCACCTGTCTTGAGTACAGCAGTGCTATTCTATAAGAACTCACTTACAAACTCACTCATGAATCCGCAGTGAAAAGTAGTAAAAACAATACGAAATTAGAGATTTTACTTCGGATTCAGAAGTGAGCTTGCTAGTGAAGCAAACTCATATAAGAATCCGAAGTAAAAAGTAGCAAAATCAAGACGATATTAGAGATTTTACTGCGGATTTAGAAGTGACTTTGCTAGTGAGTTCTTACAGAATAGCCATGCAGTTCACAGACATAGATCTCACACGCACTAAAACTCAGACCCGATGCAACTAACAGATAGTTGTATCGGGTCTGAGTTTTTGTGAGGTGAGGTCATAAAGCTATTTGCTCCGTTCGGGGATCGAAATCGCGACATACCGCGCCAAACGCGGCATTTTTTGATAACAAGGACCTTAATGGTAAAATATACACAAATAAATACATAATCTACCTTTTAAATACTGGCCGAAAATTAACCGTCCACAAGTACTTTAGCGTATATTTTAGACTAAGAATTATTTTTACGAAAAACAGGAAAAAATATTAACTAAACCCCTCAATCCACAATGACAACAAGGGAGGGGGTGGCGGGTGAAGGGGTATCGTTAAGTCGGTGATTGCTTCGCCCTATTCCTGGTAATTTATTAATAGTATTACACAGCAATGCTTTTAACAAGTACCTAACTGTAATAATGTTTTGAGTAACAAATGATGTATCGCTTATGATGGGATTTCATACTTGATGAATTTTGCTATAGTGATGGGCAGTTTTTAGTTTTACAGATATTATAATACATAAACGAATTATTTTCCGTGTGGTGTCCGGATTAAGAATATAGCACCACTCCATCTCCTCCCGTGGATGTTGTAAAAGGCGACTAAAGGAAACTAAACCAGAGCGATGGGCAGCAGCGTCCTTTCTGTGGAAGAGGAGCTATACTGCGCCCACCAACCCGCCTGCCAAGCGTGGTGAGTACTGGCAAATACCTCCCAAAATGACGAAACTATTGTGGAATTCTATGTGGGAGGCCTATGTACAGCAGAATAGGATAGGACGTATAAATGGCTGATAGGATGAGGATATCCGTGTGGTGTCCGGATTAAGAATATAGCACCACTCCATCTCATCCCGTGGATGTCGTAAAAGCCGACTAAGGGAATCTACACCAGAGGGATGGGCAGCAGCGTCCCTTTTGTGAAACGGTAGTCATACTGCGCTCACCAACCCGCCTGCTAAGCGTGGTGAGTATTGGCAAATTCCCCCCAAAATGATGATACAGTTGTGGAAATCTATGGGGGAGGCCTTTGTTCAGCAGTGGACGTATAAATGGCTGATATGATGATGAGGAGGATAGGATGAATTAATTGATTACAATAGATTAACAATCGGTGTTATTCAACATCAATATGATCATCATGACAGCCAATGGACCTCCACTGCAGAGCAAAGGTCTTCATATATTTCCATAGATTTTCATAAGCACCGATTTCGTCCCGGGTTAATGTACACAATATGACATTGTTTACAGCTTGATGGCCATATTGCCCTTTATTTTAATATAATTTAGCATCTTCTACATTTTGTAAATGTGATAACTTCGTTGACTCGTACCTGTGCGTTAATAATTATCAATTTCTGATTGTGTATTACAGAAGCAATAGTGTGTTTATTATCGTGCATATGTAGTCCACTTTGTTTCCACATAGCGAGCAATGTGTTAAATTGTAATATCACTTTTTTTAAAAGAGTGTCTATGGAGTTTCTTGGCGGCTTCTTCTCCATAAGATCAACTTTTCCGAACCGTGCACGTTAACTTTCGACTTTTCTTAAGTGCCTATTAGGGCCTATATGAAATAAAAACTTTGACTTTGACTTTGGTGTCGTAATTTTGGGGAGAATTTTATCAATATTCACCTCGCTTTACAGGCACATTGGTGATTGCAGTATCTCCCGTAAAACGGTTCAGCGGATTATAGACTGATCTGTCGGAAGCACGGGTTTTAACGGGTCAAACCAGGATCCCATTTGTGGCTTTAACATCGACTACACGGACGACCGAATCGTTGTGTTACACCTTTTATTTGCTGGTTTCCATCATCACTCACTTTCACATTTGGTACTTGGTTTACCCAATTTTCTCTCTGGTGTAATGTAGGATGATATTTCCGCAGCCAACTCGCGTTAACTGTTCCACAGAAGGAACGCTGCTTCCCATCCCTCTGGTTTAGAGTCCCTTAGTCGCCTTTTACGACATTCACGGGAGGAGATGGATTTGTTTTATAATATGATATGGCGATTTTATATTGATTCGATTTTGATCGAGGGTGTTGCTTGCTAGTTTCACTACAATACTGTTTTTTTTTTTTAAACTTTGCCCCACACTAGGATTTCTCCTGTGTCGTGGGTGCATTTACAGACATGAATTCCACATACAATACACCCAGACCCGGAACAACTACCTGCAGATCATACAAATATTTGTTCCGTGCGGGAATCGAACCCACGACCCGGAGCGCAGCAGCCGATTGTATCAGCCACTGCACCAACAATATGGTTGAGCTAAGCGATGCTGATGCATGCTTAATGCTCGTGCTAGTTTAGTATTTGTGCTGCATGTTAGGATTGGTCAGCTGGATGCTGCCATGACAATTGAATCAAACTATTAATATTACGATAAGGTTTGTTTAGTAAGTAAGGACTTTTTAAGAAGTTATTCTCTACGTTTCTCCTACATTGTCTTCACATAATCTTTATTTCGAGAAAAAATTACCTTTGACCTTGTTTTCACCCATTCATCTCCGTAGGAAATCCTCATCTTGGAACGTGGCGACTGAAATCTCAACTGCATATTCATATTCTCGATTTCTCGACGAATAAGTGCCTGTAAATGATTAAACAAGTATAAACTGTTATTTAATTTAGTGCCTGCTTAACCAATGTTTCCATTTGCGCCACCATGATAGACAATTCTGCCATAGCATTAATGGAAATGAGTCAATTTATTCCTCGGCGTTGAACCAGTTAAGTGCCTAAATTGATTGAATTTGAAAGTTCCCGTCAAAGAATAGGCCGCCCCTCCACCAATGGGCGTCGAAAAGGGCGACTAAGGGCTGATATCAAGAGGATGGACGGCAGTATCCTCCCGCATGCTAATAACAACATACTGCGATGCCAAGCAATGTGATAATGGCAATATCCCTCTGACCGTTGATTGTAGTGATCATTTGGATTACCATGTTCAACAGTGGACGTCTATTGGGCTGATGTGTGCGAGTGTCTGCAGTGTGGTGCCAGCTGAGAATAACACCACCCAATCTGAACCCGTGGGTGCCGTAAAAGGCGACTGTGGGATTAGCCGGAGGATGGGCAGTGGCGTCTTTCGAGTACATTTACAACTCAACTGCGATCGCCAGCCCGTCTGCCAAGCGTGGCGATCATGGCATAACCCTCATTAGGAATGAGCACACAACAGAAGCCCATAGCGGTCATTGTGGCAATCTTTGGGGAGGCTTCTATCTAGCAGTGGAAGTTTTTTGGCTGAAATGAATTTATAAAAATGTGCATGTGACCAGTCACTATAGTACATTACATACCAAATATCAAAGTCAAGGTCAAGTCAAACTCAAGCATTTATATTTCAAATAAACCAAGCAATTGGCATTTGTGAAACGTCAGAATCAAGTTGCACAGTTCCAATTCGTTGATCCTATGGAGAAAAGCCGGCAAGGAACTCCAAGGATACTCTTTTAAATACAATGTCGAACAAGATATTACGGACATATACCAGGTGCTTAAAACTTTATCAATACATTGATGAAAATCAAATATACCAACTATACGGTACAAATAGCACTTCAGATATATTTGGTTACCAAGGAAGCCACATGTGCAGAAAAGAGCTAACGCCATATGTCCCTATGGTCAACATAGTCTTTAATCCTTTAATGTGCTTTTTTAGGAGAATTGTTTTAACGTGTGCCGTCTATGAGATCAGTAATTGCTTTAGGTATCTTGTTGTGAAATTGAATACAGTTTCCTAAAAATGATTTATTAGTTTTTGACAATTAACATAGTATATATACAATAAATGTGGTTCATAAATTGAACGTATATTTGTTATGCTAATATCTGTAAAGTGGCTCCACCTAGCGGCTGCATATCATTTGTTTAACAGCACAGTAGGCACCCGATAGCGAGCCCTAAATCTGCTTGTCGCTACCTTACTGAAAGTGGTGGCTAGATAATTATACAACACTAGTACTGAATACAGGCATTGCTTGAGATGACATTTTTTATTAATATTGTTTATTTTTTTAATAGGAAAAGTGACCTTAGTGGTCACTTTTCCTATTAAAAAAATAAACAATATTCAGGAAAATAATGACAACATTTTTCAAATCAGGCAGGAAACACTATAATTTTTAACTATCACCATTCACCCCAGTGACCGTGTGGTGTCCGGGTTAAGAATATAGCACCACTCCATCTCCTCCTGTGGAGGTCGTAAAAGGCGACTAAAGTACTCTAAACCAGAGGGATGGGAAGCAGCGTCCCTTCTATGGAAATTCATTTATTCCCCAATAATAAAAAGGTTCTCGAGAGGAGACCGAACACCGGAAAACGCAGCGTGGGATGACCTCCAACGAGGTAGACAGAATTGGTAAAGGTCGCTGGGAGTCGTCGTTTTTTTTGTTGGGCTTCACGCTTACACTTCTTGGAAGAGTGGATGTTTAACCGGTAGTTTCTAGCGAAGCCAAAAGAGAACTCCAACCAGGCTTAAAACTTATATTAAAATCTAAGCAAGTTGCGCTAAGGGCGCCCACTGCGGGACACGGACCTCTGCTTAGGGCGTTGCTATAGGATAACAAGCTATTGTTTTTGGGAAAAGCTGGATCGGTATTATTTAAACCATATAAGGGGATATTTGAAGCTACAGGCTCGGCACGGGCCGGCGCGAGCAAGAGACGGAGGGGAGAAGAAGTAACTTGAACGGGAAGGTGACGCGCTGCTAGGCCTCCGCGCCGGAGATCAGGAGGCCTTTGTTCAGCAGTGGACATCCTTTGGCTGATATGATGATGATGATGACAATATTTGTGAAGGTTTGTATGTTTGAGGCGCCAGTAAGCTCAAAGAACTGAACGAATTCAAATGTTTGGCAGAGAGGTAGTTTATGTCAAAGAAAAGGACACAGGTCTACTTATATTGTGTTATCAAGTTCCTTAAGGGTTTAAATTACTTCCTTGTGGATGAAGTCAAGGATGTTACCCGTAAATGTACCCACTATTATTAAATAAACTCGGCCTTTATCATGTGATGGACAGACGAAGATGTTATAGGATTTATGGCTATAAGATGGATATGGATTATGTTAAATATGACTAGAAATAAAGAATGTGAGCAGCCGCTACCCAGATACCCAGATAATAATGACGTAAAGATAAGTTTTTGGTTATAAATCCGCTTGTCCAGGGTTACATATATGGGCAATATTATTCGTAATTCCTAATAGGAGGGGGGTTTATGACGGGTGTGGTGAATGCGAGAGTTAATTATTGATTAGCAGGCATATTGCTAGTCATGCTGTACCTCCTAAGTTCGTGGCTTGGATTGATATATTTTCGGTTGGCGGCACAGTCGGTGTAGTGGCTGATACAGTCGGCTGCTGCGCACCGGGTTGCGGGTTCAATTCCCGCACGGAATAAATATTTGTATGAGATTTGTATGATGAGTTGTTCCGGCTCTGGGTGCATATGTGTGTGGAATTTGTGTCTGTAAACGCACACACGACACAGGAGAAATCCTAGTGTGGGGCAACGTTATTTAAAACCTCAAGCGTTATTTAAAAGCTCGGAAAACCTCAGACCTGAGGTTTCATTATCATCATTTGAGATTTCTGCATCTGCAATGTTGTAAAGATTTTGATAATGATTTTCCAAACGCCGATGAGTAGACGCTTGAATTAATACGAAGTAAAAATCTTATGCTAAAGGAAAACACAATGGATAATCAGACAAACATATCCCTCTTCCCATTAGAGAGCTACCGTGAAGACATTATCATAAATTGTCGACACTCAGCCCAGATAGTCTGTTCCGAACATAATGGTTTAGGGAATTAGATGAAAAAATACTGAATCTGAAGTCCAACCCCAATTTTAGAATTAGCATCTAAAGCTTTTTAGGTGTGACGTAAAAAAAAAACATGCTAGATATCTTATTGAATATTTATTCATTAAAATGCCGTGTGGTGCCGGCTATGCCGTGTGTTGCCGGCTATGTCATGTGGTGCCAGCGATGCCGTGTGGTGCCGGCTCAGAATGCCACCACCCCATCTCCTCCCGTGGGTGTCGTAAAAGTCTACTAAGGGATTGGCCGGAGGATGGGCAGCAGCGTCCTTCGAGTACATTAACAACTCAACTGCGATCGCCAACGCCAAGCGTGGCGATTATGGCAAAACCCCCCAATGAGCCCACATCACACCCATATCGGTCGTTGTGGTGATATTTGGGGGAGGCCTGTGTCCAGCAGTGGACTTCATTCGGCCGAAACGAAATGAATGGAAAATGAATGATTCATTAAACTATTGATTCACCTAAATAATTTTAAGTATGGAGTATACTTAAAGATAAAGATAAAAGTATTTTTATTCATATAAAACCGTTCCCAGGCACTCATGAATAGTCAGACTTTAGCTATCATGCAAAATAGATCATAAAAATTGTACAGTGCGGGAATCGAACCCGCGACCCAGAGCGCAGCAGCTGACTGCCAATCTCGCTAAAATTGTATTTTAAGATAAGATAAGATAAAAGATAAAAATATTTTTATTTATATTAACCAATCACAGGCACTCATGAATAATCAGACTTTAGGTGCCGCGTTCCAAGATGTAGGTTTCCTATGGAGAAGAACGGACAAGAAACTCCATGGTTACTCTTTTTAGATCATAATGTATGCTACAACATTTGACTACATTGTTCTTGAAATTAAGGTTATGTGAGGATAATGCAGGAGAAGTCTACACTAAACAAGCTCGATTTTAATATTTATTCAAGCTTATGATGAAACTGACATGGCAGTATTTAGCTGACCAGTCCCGGCAGACAGCGCTCGTTCACGTCGAGACGGGAATATCCGTGAAAACGTATTCAAATGCTGGAGCGACTTGTATATCTGTATTAATCGTTTTTCCATTTATGATGAAGTTACTCACCGTCTCGGCTATTAACTCTTCCAGTTTCGATACTTATAATATTCCCAGTCATTTTTATAACATTATAAAAAAAAAATTGGAACCCAAACTTCGAGATTTTGCTATACAGCAAATTATTTTGAATATATTAGCATTGTTTAAAAAAAAATGGCAATTTATTTTTTGCGTCCATCCCGCCACCCTCTCCTAGCCACTGCAACTCCTGTAAGCCAGGATCTACAATGGCGACCAACGGAAAGAACACCAACCAATGGAGCTCAGTGTGTCCCAGAGAAATGAATCACTGTTTTGGAACTCGCAACGAAACTAATCCGAAAAGAAAAAGGAGGAGTAAGAAAGAATATACGTTCGGAGGGATCCGTAGCAATCAGGAGACAGAGAAAATACTATAGGCCATAGGCATAATAATTGGGAGTGTACAACTAAGATAAGCCTAGTTGCCAAGCACCACGGGTACAAAATATTTATAAATATTTAATTACGGGTCCAATGTTGTGAGCTACCTAACTAAATAATTTACTCTTAAAGATACCATGAACCGCGAGACATTGAGCCAGTCAATGATTTACTTCCAGCCGTGCACTTCTGCTCAAGAACGGATGGAAAGAACTGGTATAAGTGACGGCCCTTAATAGATGTGTCCCACCTGCATCGCCATTCGGCCAAGAGTAAATTGTTGCTATTAACATATGTAAGTTCATGTTCTCTATAAAATATCTAGCTCATATAGTCTCTTTCCATATTTCTTTGCTCTTTTTTTGTATTTTCTTTTTAAAACGTTGCCCCACACTAGGGTTTCTCCTGTGTCGTGGGTGTACAGACACAAATACCACACAGACCCGGAACAACTGCCTGCAGATCATACAAATATCTATTCCTTGCGGGAATCGAACCCGCGACTCAGAGCGCATCAGCCGACTGTATCAGCCACTGCACCAACTGCCCCTGAGATGGACAGATAACTTGCTAAATGTAGCTAGTAGGTATGTGACTAGTTGATGTGGAAATCTATGGCAGGGGCCTTTGCATGATAATTGATTAGATCATCTTTATTAATTATATAACCTGACCTATGTAATATCACAGTCTCATGATTTACGAGGTTACATTATCACATCAGAATATTTAAGTATTGATGTCATTCTAGATGCTTCCAGTTATTTCATGTTAACTGTATAATTGTTCAAAGGATTGCGTTAAATTAGGCATTGACTGTTGGGATTTCTCTTGAGTCAAAGCCGTTCGATGTTTTATCCCTGTGATATCCATCCAAATCAAGTGTCCCTAAAATGTTGTTAACCAAGCGTGATACAAACACAAAGCCAATAATTCTAAACCACTCCAAAATACGTTTTAATAGGGTCTCAAGCCCCCCAATCTATTTGGGTTAACGTAATTCCCGTTCAGATATCAAACAACTCTATTCCAAATTGCGCTGCTAATAGCCTACTCGGCGAGAAATTGCATTATTCTTTGGCATAAAAACAAAATAGGATGGAACAGAAGGTCCACGGGCAAGATTTGACTGATTAGACTGTATCAAACATGCACAAATATCACATGCGCAAATACCCAGACTCGGAATTAATGTCTGTATAAATCGGCAGGTTTCTGAGAGAGAGAACTGAGTCCTGGGGTGCAATTCTCTAATCTCAAACGTGCATACATCCTTGAATACCGAATTGAAATAACAGTGATAACCCAAATTGGTATTCGCTAAGACTGGTTCTCATGGCGTACCTTCTGCATCGTGTACTTGAACAGCTTCAATCATGTTTAGCGAATACTGAATTGGTTTTACATCGCTGTTTGAGCTTAAAGAATTGCACCCGTGATATCTAACCCCAGAAAGCCAAACAGGCATTGTGATAACTAGACTACCTAAATTAATGGAGACGTTATATTGTTGATAAAATGGAACACTTTTGAACAAATAACAACTCAGCACATCACAACCTACTACTTGGGATAGGCGGGGGCCTCAAGCACTTTAAAAAAAACACTTTGATTTCTCCCCACAGTGCATTAAATTCAATAATGTTACCGTAAAAAGAAAGGAGTCCGTGTGCTACCTTGGTCTTGTATTGGAGAGAAATTTTTCATTCGTTGAACACATAAAATCTGTAGGCGAAAAAGCTAAAAGGAACTTTTATGCCCTGACAAGGATATCAACAGCTACATGGGGTCTTTCATTTAATACTTTGAAAACTATTTACAGCGCTACCTACTTAGGTTGTATTTGCTATGGTTCACCTGTGTGGGCCGATAGGGCTACTATCGGCGCGGCAAGACGTAAACTGCTCCAAAGCCAGCGCTTAGCGTTGATATTCTTGTGCAAGGCATATAGGACAGTAAGTACTGAAGCTCTGCCTGTGCTAGCAGGTGTTTTGCCAGTCGATCTTGAGATACAGCGACGTGCTGCAATGTACTACTCAACTAGAGAAAACATGGACGCGGAATTTCTGCTACAACGCGATCGTGTTAGGATCTGCAGATTGTTTAAACCACAGACTGGTGTTTGGGAGGAACTCTTGGCCGAATGGCAATGCAGATGGGACACGTCTATTAAGGGCCGTCACCTGTACCAGTACTTTCCATCCATTCGTGAGCGGCTGGCAAGTGCATGGTTGGAAGTTGATCATTGCGTGGCTCAATTTCTCACCGATCATGGTAACTTTAAGAGTAAATTATTTAGCTTCAAGCTTGTTACCTCACCATTCTGCAAATGTTCAACACCGGACTGTGAATATGAACAGTCTGCACATCATATCCTGTGGGAGTGTATTCTTTGGCAAGATGAACGCAACATTATGTTTGACAGCATGCAAGTTACATCCGGGGTTGTTTACTATACAGACCTTGTTGCGACTAGGACGAATTTCCGTGCGTTCAAGTGTTTTTGCCATACCTACTATTGGAATCAGTCACAATAGCTCACAACATAGGACCCGTAAATAAAAAAATTGTACCCGTGGTGCTTGGCAACTGGGCTTAACCCTGTTGTAAACTCCCATTTATTGTGCATATTATGGCCTATCGTTTTTCTCTGTCTCCTGCTTGCTACGGAGGGAAGTGGAACGTATATTCTTTCCTACTCCTCCTTTTTCTTTTCTGATTAATTTCGGTGCGGGTTCCAAGACAGTTATTCATTTCCCTGGGACACACCGAGCTTCATTGATCGGTGTTCTTTTCGGTGGTCGCCATTGTAGATCCTGGCTTACAGGAGTTGCAGTGGTTGGGAATGTGTGGCGGGCTTGTCCCACAAAAAAAAAAAAAAAAAGACATGAATTCCACAGAATACACCCAGACCCGGAACAACTACCTGCAGATCATACAAACATTTGTTCCGTGCGGGAATCAAATCCACGACCCGGAGCGCAGCAGCTGACTGCACCAACCGTGCCGTCACCGCATCTAATTCCGTATCGTGCATGATTTTGTTTTCACTCATTGTGCGAGGTGGGTCTTCTGACCTCTTTTATTACATAGCCCGTTTGTCACCTGAAGAGCTAACGACGAGCGCAATAAACATGCAAATTCTACCGATGTTCGCTTCTTACGCAAAAATGTTTCAATATCGGCACCTCGGAATAAGACTGTTGGATGGTATGAGTGTCTATTTGGATTTTATATTAAAAGTAGTGAGTGTAGTTGGTTGTTTGGCGTAGCATTGACGCTGTAAGAGATTGATGAAGTGAGTAAGGTTAAGAATAGCACCACCCCATTTTATCCCGCGGGTATCGTAAAAGGTGACTATGAGATTCGCTGGATGATGGGCAACCGCGTCCTTCGAGTATATTTAGGATTTAACTGCAATCGCCAACGGCAAATGTTAAGTGCTGAATAAGGCAATTATGGCAAATCCCCACGCCAAGCTTGTGTTCAGCAGTAGACATCTATCGGCTGAAGTGATGAAGTGGGTTTTTGAAGTCAATTAAGCAGCCAGAAGATCCTTGGTTAGCTTACGGTATGCTCAACTGTATTTATTTTCATAAAAACAAAGAAAAATATTTAATTTTATAAAGAACACTAGGTGGGACCCGCTGTTTAATTTTATATATATAGAAATGAAATTCATTGGAATGATAGTGGTGCCATCTGTCAAAGATTGGTCGTACCAACTCAGAAACCTTTGTGGGCTCATGCACAACACTTTGCTGAAGATCATGACATGATCAAATGCTTAGTTTACGATTCTATAAAGGACATACACACAAACATTCATTTTTATATATATAGATAACTAACAAAAACAATGGTACAGTCGACAAATATCTAGAATGTTAATAGTAAAAATAAAATAGAGATACGTTCTTTACGTTTCATCTTCGCTAAAAAGGCTTTGTGGGAATTCCAATAATAATATGAATGATATTATTCTTTATTTTGATAGCACGGAGTCGGAATCTCACGGCAAATACTTGCACTTTAGAGATAACAGTAACAGTGGGCTGTGTGAGGGTGCAGGAGAAATAAATATACACTGCACGGTTGGTGCAGTGGATGATACAGTCGACTGCTGCGCTCCGGGTCGTCGGTTCGATTCCCGCACGGAACAAATATTTGTACGATCTGCAGGTAGTTGTTCCGGGTCTGGGTGTATTGTGTGTGGAATTTGTGTTTGTAAACGCACCCACGACACAGGAGAAATCCTAGTGTGGGGCAAGGTTAAAAAAAAAAAATGCTCGGTTCCAATCAGTTGATCCTATGGAGAAGAACCGGCTAGAAACTCCACGGATACTCTTTTAAATTAATTGAGGTTACAATATTGAACTATATAGGTATAACACAAATTATTTGATGCTTCGCAGGCGGGTTGGTAAGCGCAGTATGGTTACTGGTCAACAGAAGGGATGCTCCTGCCCTCCCCTTTGGTTACAGTCTCTTTTTACGATATTCACGGGAAATGGAGTGATGCTATATTCTTGGTCCGGAAACCACACGGAATAAATTATATTACCACAAAGTAATCCAGCAAAATATAAGGAAGAGCATTAATGTAATCAAACTAGCACTAGAAGTAATTTACTTAGCGGGAAAGCTTAGAGCGTGGCTTTTAAAATCAATATTGATCTAATTTGAAGCCGTACCAGTGAGAATTAATTAGTTTACTATTGGAGATTTTTATGTTCTTATTATTTAGCGTGCTTGTGCTGTGTGTTTGTAGAGGAGTCAGATTATAACTATTACAATGCAGGTTTTTGGTTAACCTTTTTAAATTAACGGCGCCAAATTCATTGAGTCGGTTGATAACAACTATATGTCGTAGACACTGTAAAAGGAGTAAGAATATGACAGCATAAATCATCACCATTATATCAGCCAGATCCACTGATGATGGTGATGATTTAAGCTGTATATAATAACCTATATTAACTTAAAACTATGAAGGAGATGCTTCAATAAGGGCACAATTTTTAACACATTCAATAAGGGTGACAACAGCCTGTTGAAAAATGATACTCCATCTCGCTTCCAAACCATGTTCTAAGCTGTTTTTAAGGGTCATCACGAATCTTCTCGAGCGCAGGACTGATGACTTCCAGCCTCGCGGAAAGTCGGTTTCCGAAAAGGTTTTAGTACCATGCATACGCTGCGGCAGATTATACAGAAGACCGAGGAATATCCTGCCATAGTGGCTTAGCGTATGTGGACTATGAGAAAACATTCGATTTGATCGAAACCTGGATAGCCAATCTCTGAAGCGGTGCCATATTGACTATCGGTACATCGAAGTGATGAAGTGCTTATACAGAAACGGTTGGCGTTTGGCGGCCCGAGTATATGAACAAAGCTCAAACAATTGCAAGCATTCCATTGCAGAGAGGTTTGAGACAGGGGGGCGTCATTTCTCCGAAACTGCTCAGTGATGCAATGGAGGATGCAATGGAGGAAGCTACTGGACTGAAAAGGATTTTCCGACGATATCGTAGTCATGGCAGAATCGCTGCAAGGGCTTAGCAAAATACCAGAAATATAGTTTCCCAACAGGACAGGGCCTTAAAATGAACATGGGCAAAATGAAAATCATGTCAAATGCCCATGTCGTGCCCATTGCAATATCCGTAGGGAGCTCTGTTCTTGAAGCTGTTGATGCGTATGGCTGGACAAACTGTCCAGTTAAGTAGGTCCAACTTCGAAAAAGAGGTCAATCGTCGAATCCAACTCAGCTCGTTCGGGAAGCTTCGCAAAGTCTTTTCGTCATTAATACTGCAATACCACAAATCAAAAGTTCGGACCAGCGATGACATATGGAACAGAGACGTGGTCACTCACTATGGGCCTCATAAGAAAGCTCAAGGTCACTCAGCGAGCTATGAAGAGAGTCATACTTGGTATTTCTCGATGAGATCGAATCACAAATGAGGAGATCCGTAGAAGAACTACAGTTGCCGACATAGCTGAAAGGATTAGTAAACTGAAGTGGCAATGGATGGGGCACGTTACTCGTAGAACTGAAACCCGTTGGGGTGAAAAGTTCCTCAAGTGAAGACTGCGCACCGGAAATAAATGGGCAAGTTCATTATAATATAAGAACTAAAATAAGATTAGCCTATAACTCATTGGCAAAGGCTTCTTCTCACACAGAGTAGGCACAAGTATTGTTATAACCACGATACTACCTGTATGTTGGCGATTTCAGACTATTAGATTTTAGGTATCCCATGTTTTTATGATGCTCTCCTTTACCGTTTTTTTTTTATTCAACCTGGTTACGAGGCGAGTAAATCATTTGCCTACCCATCACAATTGTCATGCTACTCTGGACTAGGCCTGCGTGGTACATCACTGCGGTCGTTACCTCGAGACATTAAGTTATTAAGTCTCTTATGCTTAGTGCCGTGTGGTGCCGGCTCAGAATACCACCACCCCATCTCCTCCCGTGGGTGTCGTAAAAGTCGACTAAAGGATTAGCCGGAGGATGGGCAGCAGCGTCCTTCGAATACATTGACAACTTAACTGCGATCGCCAACCCGTCTGCCAAGCATGGTGATTATGGCAAAACCCCCCAATGAGCCGACAACACACCGATTTCGGTCATTGTGGTGATCTTTGGGGGAGGCCTGTGTCCAGCAGTGGACTTCGTTCGGCCGAAATTAAATGAAAATGAATGATGCCCAGTAATTTCACTAGCTACTAGTGCCCTTCTAACTGGAACACAATAAGTTAGTCTTAAGTTTAAACACTACTGCTTAGCGGCGAATATCTGGCACTGGAGTGGTACTTACTTAGCCCGCCCTTGCAATGAGAAGGCTATAAAATATAATATACACAAAACAGTAAGTACAAAGACACGAATAGCTTCGGTTGCAGGCATATTAATTAGGACTCGAAACAAAGCGGGGCGAAACAAGCGAAATGCTTAAAAGCTGCTTTATAGCTACCAGGAATGACTCTCGAACTTTAGAACATTTTGTGCAAGAAAAGGGGAGACTCCATGAGATCTAAAACTTGTTCAGAACATTTAAGTCCTAGCGATCATCAGATTAACACAAGATGATAATGAGTTTGCGTCTTTTGTATTTGTAGTAGGTCTATAGTAAAGTAGTAAGATTGGATACAACTTGAGATCCATTAATAGAGGCTAAGAATACCACCACCCCATATCATCCCGTGGGTGTCGTAAAAGGCGACTGTGGGATTAACCGGAGGATGGGCAGCAGCGTCTTTCGAGTATATTTATAACTCAACTGCGATCGCCATACTCTCTGCCAAGCGTGGCGATTATGGCTGGATGGATATCCCTAATGAGCAGATAACACAAACTCATACCGGCCATTGCAGCAATCTTTTGGGGAGGCTTCTGTCCAGCTGTGAACGTTTTTACGGCTGAAATGATGAAGATGAATAGATCTTTACACTCCACTCTACTCTCTTGATCCAATAATAGATTAATTCCGTGTAGTGTACGGATTAAGAACATAGCACCACTCCATCTCGTCCCGTGGATGTATAAAAAGGTGTCTAAAGGACTGTAACCAGAGGGACGGGCAGCAGCGTCGCGTTCTGTGGAACAGCAGCCAGTCTCCGCCTGCCAAGCGTGGTGAGTACTGGTAAATTGCCCCCAAAATTATGACACACGGCCACCAGCCAACCGGTCGGCTATGGAGGAGGCCTTCTTCAGCAGTGGATGTCTTTAGGCTGATATGCTGATGATGATAATAGATCTTTTGCAATATTATTCATAGCGTTTAATAAACCTGAAAATGGTTTGTTCGGAGTCTGTATATTTTTTCGTCCTAATAATAAGTGAACAAGGTTACAAGTTGGACATTCATACGCAAATAAGTGACCGTGCTGCTGACATCAGTAGATTAGGGATGTTACTCCCCCTCGCACTACCCCCCGTGCATCTGGAGCCGTGGGCAATGGGAAAACATAAAAATCCTAGGGCTTGGCTATATCACCGCGTGCACAAAGTCATGCCGTGCAAAACAACATGGTGCCTTCGCCGTAAAATGGGACGGTGTCGTGGCGCGGCACGGCACGACGTCCAGCCGTCGCCGCAACTGCTGGACGAGGCGGCTCAGTTGATGTATAATTCTTGAACAGTTCGTTCGTTGCTTGTTATGCATAAAAAGGTGTTCGCATGAAGTGGCAGTTTCTTTCCATATCTGGAAAGAAGCCACGTGACCGGCAGCTGAGGTGAGGGCTGCGGCGCCGAGCCGTGCCGCGGCACGATGCTGCACTAATGACGGCGAGGGTACTGTCTCCGTAAAACGAAAAAATGATTTTATTTGTTATTTCTTATTTTAATGAAAATCTCTTAGGGGTGTCAGGCTTTAGCATATACTAAAAATAATGTTGTGTATTATTTAATTCTTTGATCGGCGAAATTACAGCGTTTTTTGAAGAGTGTGTGTGTTGTTTAGTTAGTAGTTCTTAAAGATATCTATCTACACACCTCTACATTATACATGTCATTCAAAGGATCTGGATCTAAGAGTCTTTAATTCGCAAACGAATTAGTAGGTCTTTAATTAGAAGTCATTTATCTAAGCCAATTTAAATGCTTAGTAATTGCCGCAAATAAACTATCAACCCGTGGACTGATTACGTATGTCCCAAACGGTTTGCGACAGGCGTAAATCGCTCTCAAACGTCATTTTGGTATTACAGTGCCGAAAGCGATTATACAGCTAAAGATCTCTGACGCACCGGAAGTTCAAGAAATTGCACTTACATAGCTTTATTATCGCTACTGGCGTTTGTAACTATACATCCATCCGGTGCATCCAGCGGGCGCAATACCATTTTTTGCCGAGTTGCCACCGGTGGTGGGCTGCGCGATAGCTGCTGTCGCTGTTTTTAGATAATCAGCGTGCCAGAACTATGAACTAATTTTATCTGAATAAACTTCAACCACTTGAAAGCAAGTCGCCCGATTTCAACTTTTGTTTCACGCGGCGCAGCAGAGTTTAAAACCTTCGATGGATACGTACTCTATTATGCAAATAATTCTCGCATACTCCACGAAGTTCATAAAGTAATCTCTTGTAAATGTATAAGAACAATGGGGAACTTGGCGAATGTTGCCATGTACTCTGGATTGGTATTTGTTGTCTTGGAACCGAGGGCACTTCCGTACCCTTGAGTCTTGACGTTGGAGGTTTATTTGAAAGAGGTTGTGTTATTTATGGAGCGGGAGAAGTGGGGGAATGTTGATCGTGTTATGTTGACACCAGCGCTTGAAAGTACGAGTAATTGTAACGTGCTTATTACTAGGGATGTACTGGATATGGAATTTACGATATGGATGAGGACATTTTAATTATTTTATTGGTTTCGCGGTATGGATATTAAACATATTTCGGATATCTGAATCATTTCGGATAATTTCAGTTGCGGATTTTAATATTTTACACTAACTTATCGCGTAACATTGCGTAGTATTTTTTCTATTTTTTGTCGAAATACCATGTTTTAGAAGCAAATATAAATGAAAACTATTATGTAGTGAACATTGATTTAGTATAATTTTAGAGGACTATAATTTGAAGGCATTTATCTAAACCAATTTATATGCTTAGTAATTGCCGCATAAGATTTTATTGGTTCAATAGAAAAAAAAAAACTCGAAAAACAACAAAAAATACGTCGTAAATAATGATTGAAATTTTATCAAAACCTATATTATAATTTCGGATATCCGAAAGTTTCGGTTACGGATACAGAGCTCCATATAATCCCTACATACTATTATAATTATAATTAAGTTGATAAAAAATTATGAAAAGTCCCGGTAAGTGTGTGTTGTTAGACACAATGTGTGTAGTTAGAGACAAAACAATACCACTTAATGTGTATGAATGTTTCTCAAAAAGATAAACAAATTGAGCTAAATTTTGACAATTTGCCTGCAAATTAGGTATTAAATTGCAATAACTAAGCATTTTCGCCCTGATCTGACTAAGCACGACACATGAAACGTAATCAGCATGATAAGCAAGTATCAAATGCCCCTTGCCACGCAAGACCTTACAGATGATGCAAGAGAGAAACTACAATTTTATTTTAAATATTAATATCAAACTGAATGTGATAGCATTAAACATACATATACATAATCAGGCCATTACTGTCCCACGCCGACCGTGCCCGATAGGGCACGTGGCTTTTCTCACGATGAGAATGGTTAGGCCTTAGTCCACCACGAACCCACTAGGCCAGCGTGGTGGACTGAGGTTAGCAGACTATACACACCATTGAGAACATTTTCGAGCCCACTGAGTTGTGTAAGTTAAGAGATAATCAAATTTTGATCCACACATGAATCCCAAAAATCCAGTGGTACAGGCCGGGATCGAACTCAAACCACTAGGCTATCTCTACAAACGATTAACGCTGGCGTTTTATTATTTACTCTGACAATGCAGAATACTGCTGATACCGTTTTGAAAATGAATGAAGAACGAAAAACAAATGAAGACTTTTTATAAATTGTATGTATACATTCTGTATTTATTCTTAGCATCCAATAAACACTACTTGTGGCCGATAGGCGAAGGATGATATGTAAAACAACACCTCAAGCGCACGTAATACAGCTAGCGATAAACACTGGTGTTCTATAAAACTTTCTGGATTGTTCCTTCTCAGATAACACTTACTGACCGTGTAGTACGATTTGTTGGTATGTGTAACTCTTACATGCATTCGCTTCTATCGGCTAGAACAGGAGACTGGACATTGAAAATATTATTTATAATTAATAATGGCAAATTCACCATTACATAATTATATTATATTTAGATTGTACTGTGTGCAGCTGGGTGCTGTGTGGTACCGACTACGAATAGCACCAACCCATCTTATCCCTTGGGTGTCGTAAAAGACGGCTATGGGATTAGCCTGAGGATGGGCAGTAACGTCTTTCGAGTACATTAACAACTCAACTGCGATCGTCCGCCTACCAAGCGTGTCGATTATGGCAAAACCCCCCAATGAGCACATGACACACCCATATCAATCGTTGTGGTGATCTTTGATTGATCTTTATTCGGCCAAAATGATGATGATGATTGTAGGTATGTAGCTATAACTTCTTTTTACATTCTAAAAGTTGATAGAAATGCCGATCAAAGTCAGACCATGTTTAAATTTACTCTACATTTACCCAAAATTAAAAAAAAAAAATGTCCGTCCGTGCGTAGCCGGGACGGGCCGCTAGTCAATAACATTTTTGTACACCAATGTAGAAAGTACACACACACACACATAAAAACAATTGCCTTAGTAGTGTATAGCGTGTATAACTTGGAGTAGTGTAGTAGTTGCTCACTTAACTTTACCCTGTGTACATATAGGACACTAGCTGTCACCCACGGTTTCACTCGCGTTACAAAAGCACGGAAACATATATCTTTATCTTCAACCAAAAAGCCAATCAACAATTCCAATAGATCTAACTTCAAAAATATCGGATACTCCATACTGACTTTCATCCCCTCATTTCTTTATTTTGAACCAAAAAGCCAAATACCAATTTTCATAGATCTAATTTATAAAACCTTCGGGCTATAATTAATTAATATTATATATAATTTCTCGTTGGCCTGCATGAACCAATGTAAAGGCAAACCTGTCCCCGCTCGATTTCATAAATAAAGTTGTTTCTTTCGGTTTTAATATTTTTATATCGTGTAGTTTTTGAAGTCGGTATTTTTTTTTGTTTAAGATATTTGACTTGTTTCTTTTTAGTGTAAATAAATAAATATAAGAACTTTTTACAATTTAGGTATCATTTTAAATCGTAATCAACCCGAGATACCTACTTATCTAAGTTAGTAGCACAACTCACGGATGACAGATCTAATGCCGTGAGAAACACAACCAAACATAGTTATGTGTAACCAATTCGAGAGAACATAACACAAATAATGAAAATTACTCAAATCGGTTCTGTAATCTTATCGGGAACTAAACTTCAAAGTAATATGTAAATTAAACTTTATGAAAAAGCTGAGTAGGATAGACAGAAGAACCCCACAATATCAGATGTAAGATTATCACATTATTCAAGACCATGGGCTGAATCTACCTGTCTGTAAATAACCATAAAGTGTGTATAAAAATCTTCTAAGCTTGGTAATTATAGCAATATGCCCTACAATATTGATATAAATATCGGAACTCAAACCCAGCTCCTGTACGGGAACTATTTATTCTCAACATGCCTGTGGTACTTTGCACCTGAGTCTAGAAACGAACATAATGGCTATTCACTTTGTTTCTTTAAAAAGAAATGCTAAACATAGTTTGTTTCGGTTTCCAGGAGACGGAAATAAAAACCGATCTAGGTAAGACCTTTCTTAGGCAAAAGTGTAGAGGATCGACATGTGGCAACATTTTCATGAGTATTGTATGTTGTATAGTATTTTGGAACCATGCTACGGTTTACCGGTGTACTACTACAATTTTTTTTTTTAAACATTGCCCCAGTCTAGGATTTCTCCTGTGTCGTGGGTGCGTTTACAAACACAAATTTCACACACAATACACCCAGACCCGGAACAACTACCTGCAGATCATACAAATATTTGTTTCGTGCGGGAATCGAACCCACGACCCGGAGCGGAGCAGTCGACTGTATCAGCCACTGCACCAAACGCGCCACATATGATGAAAATAAGCTTTAACTAAAGCTTATTTCATCATATGTATGAAAATTAGTAATCCATAATTCCACCGAACCGACTTTAGTCTACTGATTGCCACATGCCTCCAAAGATCGCCACAACGATCGGTTTGGGTATGTTGTGTGCTCTTTGGGGGCTATCGCCTTATTTGCAAGACTTGGCGTTCGCAGTTGAGTTGTAAATATACTCAAAGGATGCTGCCCATCCTTCGGATAAACCCAAAGTCCCGATATTAGTATTAGATATTATTGTTTTATTTATTAGATACGTTATAGATATAGATAGTACGTTATTAGATACCCCTGTAATCTTTTATTAACCAACGCAATAATATACTTCATGACCGAAGAGACCGTTGCGCCATGCTCCCTGTTATAACTGTAATGGCCATTTAGAGGGCCCACCTTATGAGTGGTGGGTTACTGTCTAAAATATTATATTAAAGGTTGGAAGGGTATGTCTTTCTTTCTGTTTGAATTCCTTTAAGTTTTTTGTCCACGTACCACCCATGGTAATATACCTTATCATCTCATACTACACTACTACACGTCTGAAGGCAATTTTCGATCATATTTTGTACAGCACAGCAAAAGTTCTTAGTTCATTTAGGATTAAAAATCTCTAAAGGTCATGGGACTGGGTGTTGGACGCATGGCCCTGCGTAAGCCATTCGAAAGACGGTGTTCCATCCGATAATTTTAACTTTTGGAACAGAGACACAAAAATATTAAGTTTAAGTTAGGGTAACTTTGCGATGGCATTCAACACCCGGGAACTATGCAGTATCAATTGTTTGACAATTAGTTTTAAAGTTTAGGTTAGTATTATAAAGAAAATATTCAATAAAATTTAGGTTAGTATTATAAAGAAAATAAAAATATTTGCATCATAAAGAAGCAGAAGTGTATAATAAAATCACAAATTAAAATTTTGCGATTATAATTTGGAACCAAATTGGCGAAGAATCTAAATTACATACTTCAAACCTCATCAGTTACAAATAATAACCTCAATTCCCACGACTCAGCTGGAAATCGAGTTTTTACACATAGAAAATATTTTACGAACTCCATATAGAATAGTTAGGAGTTTCGCTCTGCTGCGCTCCCGGGGGCTACAAGTTTAACAACAGCTTACTACAGTAACAACAGTCGTAGAATTTTGTTCCCCTGCTGTGTGAAATTATTGGCTTACGATAGTTTGAAGTTCGTCCAATATTGGGGTCAATGTGAAATTAGAATTACCTTTGGAGAAGCTTAAATTTTTTATTCTTTTCGTGTGGTTGGCCAACCTTGTGTCAGAGTTATTCAGTGTATTCAAACCGTACAAAGGCCTCCGACTTGGCTTAACGACTGCCGTTTAATTACAACAACCGGGACCGACGATTTTACGTGCCCTCCAAAGCATGGAGACGCTCAGTTCAAATACCCGCACAGTGGTACCCATTCACAAACCGACCGCAACAAGCGTTACTTAACCTCTCCGATTGTGTGGAAGTACATATAGCAGTGAGTGCCACTTAAAAATTTAATATTTAGTATGAGAGAAAGTGAAAAGTACAGTTAGTTACAGAGGGTCTCTAGTCTCCACTTTCCCGTTATGTAATACTTATCTTTCTCTACTTAAAGGTGAAGTTGAGGTAAATCAATTGTGGTTTTCCTTGTATTATTAATTATTTATTATTCATATTATTCACTGTATGGATAGATAGCATCCAGCGGAAACCTAATTTCCTTATCAATTCTACATAAGTCGTTATTCAGGATATTGTAGAAGGCGTCCTAAAATGATTCCAAGTCCAAGATTAGTCCTCGGGACAGAGTACGAGTGTTGTGTTGAATTTGAGGGAGAAATTATATCAGTCCAGAAACTTCCGCTGCTGATTAAGGGCCTCCTAATAAATGCTATAACAATGATCTGCATAGCTTATAATACCAAATCGCCTGGCAGCCCAGATCACTGTATGCTATTTCTAGGCTCATTTATGACTGAGATGGCAGGGATCGACACGCAAGTGGTTGTTGTAGTAGCCGCACGGCCGCTTTACTTTGCCTTGGACCCGTCGCTTGTGATCGCTAGACTGCCGACGACGGTGCTACGAGTGGCCACGCGGTCCTTCCATGCCTTTCAAGCGATTTTATGTATTTTAGTAATTAAGGTAAAGGTTAAAATACTGCGTTATGTGTCGCTCGATTCGTTGCTGGTGCTGCCATCTCACTGTGAATTGAGTCTTAGCACACAAAAGGATGCTGCTGCCTACGCTTGCATAAATCGTTAGTCGGCTTTGGCGACACCCACGAATGGAGATGACGCTTCTCTTCTCACAACACTCAGCCAATGCATGATAATCATCGCTCAGCTTCTTAAAGCAGACTATAGAATTTTCGTCCAGGTTAGTAAAGCGATAAGAAAAGACAAAGAAACTTTAGCATGTATATCTTCATCACTCGAACCAAGTATTCTTTGAACTTTGTTTTGCTCATATATGTCGCGCCCGTCCAACGGTGGTACTGCTTGAATGAACTTTACTAAGTTGTTAACTTTACTTGCTGAGTTTATACTAGTTTAGTGTTAAGAACACGAAAATAATTCAGTATTTTATAGCTAGAAGTTTTAAAATAACTAATCAATATTTATAATCCATAAAGGCTATAAACAACCAGTGGAATGAACGTATCCTGCACTGATACTCACGAGAATGAGCGGGACACCGTGGTCGACTACTACAAAGTTGGTGGGACGATATTGTCAATGACGGGAAAATTATGGATCAGGAGACCAAAGAAATGGCAACGGATGGAGGAGGCCTTTATCCAGAAATTGGTGACCTCTTAAATTGACGTTAGTAAGAAACGGTTTTGTTTATAATTAAAAAACTAATCATTGTTAATTTTTTCAAACAAGCACTTATTAATTATTTTCGTAATCTTCTCAGCAAACGCATCTATTTGATATCATGGGTGTGCTTAAAAATAACTTGGTCTGCCATCTTTGGGAGTCCGCCAGTGAGCTTCACTTAGCTAACCATACATTGTCATCGAAACTAAACGTGTATGCAAAATTTCTGCCCAAGCAACCCGTAGAGAGCCACGGACCGCACGGGAGTCAGTTTGTACCTACTACCGATATTCATGTCGTTGGATGCGGGCGGCATGTAGCCGGTTGTTGTGGAAATCTTTGGGTGAGGCCTTTGTTCCTTGTTGTCCTTTGTTCCTTCTTTGTTGGCTGATATGATGGTGAAACTGTACCTATGACACAAGAGAAACGCTAGTGCAGGGCATCGCTACAAATAAACTCTGAAATAAATAGTAAGACCCATTTTACAAGCGCGGTCAGTTTTATAGCCAACTTTAATTTAAGTCAACGTAACACAATTAACAATGGCCGTAAGTGTCGTATTGTTAGTTTTGTGTAACTGCTACAGTTACTGCTGCGAGTGCCCGTCGTAAACTGGCGGTTATTGCACGTTTGGGGAGGTGACTTTGTGTTGTTTGAAATAGTATGTTTGGAATATTGTCCGCTGGTTTTGAACGAGTTACAAGAGTCAGTATTTCATTCCTATTTACTTATACTTCATGTTAAACAGTGGTGCACAAGGTGGACTTAATGCCATATGGCATTCTCTACCAGTCAGCTAACATTTGGGGTAAATAAACAATTTTAAAGAAAAAAATACCGACTTTAGCAAACCAAAGCACGAATCCAATCTTCATATTTACAGTCTTGGAGGCGTCTGTTAGTAATTTATTTATTTATTTCAGGGTTTCCAACAAAAGATATACACATACATTCGCAAATTTGATTCGACTTTGAAATTGAAATTGAATTCGACCTCCAACGAGGTGGACAGACGACCTGGTGAAGGTCGCTGGGAGTCGTTGGATGAGAGCGACATGTGACCGCTCGTTGTGGAAATCTGAAGGGGAGGCCTTTGTTCAGCAGTGGTTGTCATGTGGATGATATGATGATTCGAAAGTTATGGTAAATAATAGGCATTAATTAGGTAAGTGTACTCCTTCAATTATAGAAGACCATAGCATACATCATTATGATCATGATCGTGTAACTTCTGAACGTCCTCGACCGCGTGAGGTCATATTCACATTAAATTTGTTTTGTCGGGACGATGGTTCATAGTTATGCTAGGAACCGATAGGTGGCGCCACCTACAGGAAAGGGCAGAAATACTACGGCCGAGCTATTTAGTAATCATACACATGGCTACAGATGCATTACACATTACATGTAAGCATTATTCATAATCCACCAAACACGATTATTAATGCCACAAAAAATACTATTTACCCACACCTTGTTCACATTTTTAACCTGCGCCTATATTCTGGTATCTTCCCGCATGTTTTCTAAACTGCAATAGTCCATCCTATACACAAAGGGGGAGGCAGGGATCTTATATCCAATTTTAGGCCTATATTTGTCCTCACGACCATATAAAAAATCTTCGAGTAAATTATTAACGTGAGACTGGTAAAATTCCTTACTAAATTTAATACCCTGGCCAACAATCAATATGGTGCCAGAGCTCGAAAATCTACAGAAGACGCTATATTGGATCTCTCGAACACTACAATGGAACACCTTAACAATAAGCAAAACCCGTCGGCATTTTCCTCGACATATCGAAGGCATTCGATACGGTTCCATCCCTAAATTAATTGACAAGCTGGAACAAATTGGCATTCGTAGCTATACCCTCGATATCTTTCGCAACTAGTCGATGGGACGTAAACAAGTTGTAAAAGTAGAAACCTTCATAAGCAGAACAGAAAACATAAATTGGTGTACCTCAGGGTAGTATCCTAGGACCTACCCTCTTCCTAATCTATGATAGAGATTATCTATCTATGATAGACAATATTAAATATTTCGGGTTTATAGTAGACAATTTTCTCACGTGGAAAAAGCAGGTTGACTCTGTCATGGTTCGAAGACTGATCTATTTATTTAAAAAGCTTCGAGTGACTGTTGATTTCTTATGCCTAAAATTTATTTACTTTGCTCTCGCCCAATCAGTTATCAGTTACTGCATAACAAGGTGGGGGGCGACCCATAAGACAACCATGCTGGGGTTAGGTTAGGTAAGGTTAGGTTAGAGCAGTGCTAAAAGTACTCTCGAAGAAACCCATTCGATTTCTCACATCTGAATTATATTCACATTGTGAAGTCCTCGCAGTAAGACAGATGTTCTTATTACAAACTGTTCTTAAGAAACACCACCTTTTGCATTATGACCTTATGTACCATTATGTACCTCGCAAAGAAGCGTCGCTCTGATAGAATCTGCAAACCTGAGAGCTCTCCAAGTTAGTAAGTCGCCACTTCAACCAAATTAGCTCTAAACTTCATAATTGCATGAATATGAAAATAAAAATGTACTCTTTAATAAGGAATATGCTAAGACCAAAAATTACAGTATAGCTGAAATCCATATCCAATGACGCAACTAAATTATTTGTGGTTTCATAAATTAAAATAAAACACGCTAACACATCCCCATTAATGACACACATAAACGCACACACAACGCACGCACACTCAAACACGTGCACAATAACACAGCCATACACACAAATCTCTTCTTTGTAAACTAATAGTACGATTTATTGTAGTTCTTAAAATTCCATGTATGTAATTTTCTTTAAGATAGTCTGGAACAAATGCCTTTTATTGTATATTGAGTTGGGCGTTGGTAGCTGCGCCACAATCTTATACTTCTGTATCGTTGCTTTTGTAAAACTACAATTGTTCCTAATAAAAGTTTTATTATTTTTCTCTTTTACACGGGTTTATATCACCCGGAACCCGGTCTTTTGATAGGCTTACGCGGGGACACGGGTCCAACACGCGGAGGCCCTTTAGAGAATTTTAATCCAAAAAGTAATGGGATACTAACCGGGGACTCTCCATGGCTGCACTATTAAATGCATTCTCGGATTGCCCCCGGAGGTATAAAACTATTGTATGAAATGGAAACTACAAGTGTAAGGTCTATTGCAATGGGTGATTCTACTACGGAGATTCTATTTATCCTTTATATGTGTATAGGGTTTATTGACGGCACGTTTCGCACAGTGGCAAGTCGCTTTGATTTCTGAGCTACGTGTCGTAGGTTCGATCCGTTCCGTTCAAATATTCATTTGGTCTATAGACAGTTGTTCCAGCTCTGAAGGATAGTGCCTGTGGAATTGTCTGTAAGCTGCACAACCGTGTGGTGCCAGCTAACAATGGCACTAATCGATCTCATCCCGCGGGTGTCGTTAAAGGCGCATATGGGATTAGCCGAAGGATGGGCAGCACTGTCCTTCGAGTACATTAACAACTCAATTATCAACAAAGGCTTTATTATTATCTACATGTCTCTCTATTACACGGGTTTATATCCCCTGTAAAGGGGAACCCGGTCTTTTGATAGGCTTACGCGGGGACGTGGGTCCAACACGCAGAGGCCCTTTAGAGAATTTTAATCTAAAATGTAATGGGACACTTACCGGGAACTTTCTCGACAATCGAGACGAAAATCTTCTTCGACAATCTCGGATTGTCCCCGGAGGTGTAAAACTATTGTATAAGATGGAAACTACAGATATAAGGTCTATTGTAACGGGTGCTAAATGGATTAAATACTAAGAAAACGGAAAAAACCGCGTCTGCCTTTCAACCTTTAAAGTGAAATTCTGTGGCAGATGGTGACTCGCCACTCACAAGATGGGCTCCCTAAATGGCCACCACTACAGGCGACAAGGAGCAACACCGGTGTGAGTGGCTAGGGGTGTAGAGAGGTGCGGCACCGGTTTCACCACCGCGCGTCTCGAAGACTCGGAGCGGGTTTTCCCGTTATTACACCATTAGACACTACCACCCCCGATCATATAGCTCTGGTGGCCCCCCTCTGATCGGCCAACTAAGGCAAGCCAGAGTTGAAAATCCTGCGGGCACTCATGGGGTACCATTCCAACCAACCAATAAAGGCAAGCCGGAGACGAGGCCCTGACCGACTCTCTGGAGCATTCGGGTACGCAGTGTCGCCACTTATATTCAGCTCACCACAAACTGCCCTGCGTTCTGTAAGCTACTTAATATACTTTTTTTTTTCTTATGATATACTTTTTTTTATCATAAGGTACGAAGAAATCTACTTTAATCTGCCCACCAGGATTACCTTATCCCATGGTCAGATAACGACTGCCCAGATTATTTTTTATTTTTATTATTACAGATCAAGCTATACACGTCCAGTTTACGCTGATCTCACATCGTACGGACTATATGATGCTTCAGATGGATCTGCTTATACCGGAAATGTATAGCTGATGTGATGATATGTTGCCGTGCGTACATAATAATGTCTTAGGTTTTCGCGATTATTACTCATTATAATAAAACCTTTCAAATGGATTACATCGTGTGTATTATAGAATTTTGTTTTTTCTAACGTAAACATCATAATTTTAATAGGGAAGATGGTTGGCACGCACCACCAGTTTCGAATCCTGTTAAAATTATAAAGTTCTAAACCACACTAAAAACATTAAGATACGGTGAGTATTACTGCGTGCATCGAAGTAATTTATGATTAGAATTGTACAGTAGATAAAATAACGACGTTTGCCATCTTAGTCATCCTGCGACCACAAATGCTGCAGAGTGTTCGAAACGTCAGGAAAAACAAAAATAAAATTAAAACAAAATCAAAATGATTATTTCAGTAACTTATCAGTATAATTTTTTTATTTGTAATTGAAAAGAAATCGGATCATCTCTACAAATAAATAAAATTGAAGCATCTGTTTGTAATGTCAAAATAACAGCTTTCTATAAATAATAAATAATTTAGAGTACTTCGGCATAGACAGTTGATATGTAATATATATAATTTAAATAAAGAAAGGAAGACAAAAAGAAGGAAAGAAAGATAAATGGTTTATTGGCTTACAGCAGCGTACACATAGACACAGGAAAAATAAAAAAATAACAATAACAAATGCAATTAGTTGTCTAACGGAAAAAGAAACAGGAAGTAAAACAATTACTACAGTTATATTTAAACAGTTATAGCGCTTTAACTTATAAATAGATTATAGTGTACGACGCCGTTGTACCAATAAGGTCCCACGCTCAGCATAATGCAGCAGCGCACAATTTGCTGCAGCGCTGCTATTCAGCGAGAGCCTAGATGACGTACAATTTCGGCCAGCGGCTGATCACAAAACAACACTTATTGCATACGTAATAATTTATTATATTTAGATATACTCGTATATGTATGTAATACATATAAATTTTTGCAAATTAACATGACTGACTTTAATAATCGATGATTACTAATTAACTAATGATTGTCAAGTTTGTTCTGATCACCAATCACCATTTCTTAATAGCCGGGCTATAGCTGGGCGATGAATGATACTAAGATTGTACTAATTAGTAAACGTAGCAATAAATATTATTTTTACTACATAAACATCAATTGAAAAGAGCGCCTAACCAAAATGTAATGGCAATTTGCGCCCATACAAACTATACCAAAGTATAAAGTCAGGCGAATCAATCGCTAGTTGGATATTCTGCAATATCTCTTCCATCTCCTTTATCGGGAACTAGTCTTAATATTCACAGGTTGACTATGAAGTGTTTGAACTTCGGAAAAAAATCGAATACGTTTGCGGACAAAATAAATAAATGTTTGTAGTTATCCCACACCAGTGACAGTGCATTATCCTGACATAGCTTTTTACGATTATATTCCATTACGTAATAAGACTGTAATACTTTCATATATTATTTCAAACGTGTATATCTATGGAGTTTCTTGCCGGTCCTTCTCCATAGGACCAACGACTTGAAACCGTGCAACTATTTAAATTCTGACTATTCTCTATTGAGGAACGTTTTAAAATGAATGCTCAACTCAAAACTAGTTTTAAACTGAGATCAAAGCTTGAGTTTCGTTCTGTAATACGGACCTTAGTTTGGCAGTGACCGGTGTTGTGGCTAGACGTCAGTCTTAAACGTAATTCTTGCAACATTATGCGGAAAATAATGCCTTCTCGGGTTTATAGAATGTTTGTTCACGAACTATACTGCACCTGTGACAAAAAAACATCATTTCATGCGTAAATCTATACTGTAAACAGTAATTACAGTATTTCATTTTATTACGCGGTCTTATGGCGGCTGGTGCCTGAACGACACTGAACGAGCATGCGTATAGCTGCTAATGCCACGTAACTGACGTAACTAAAGGTGTATATTCATCTCTTTCTAACAACCGGTATGCCGCATGGTGGCTTTTAGTTTCTCCCATTCTACGCGCATTGTTTGAGAGCTGTATATTTTATATGTACTGGTAGTATAGTAAATTTTACGCCTTTCTGTGGTTCAATAATGTTCGAGTATGGTGCGTCTAATGGTAAAATGTCATTGATCTATTCACATTGCATTTTATTATTTTTATAACCAATCCTTTTTGACAACTATTAACTTAACTCCAAAGTTTAACTGCCCACCTATCATTATACAGAAGAGTGTACAAAAAGCGGTGTTAGCATGTCCCTAACGATTTTCCTTTGTAGGGGTACTCGGAGCCCCATCTGCCCTCTAATCCGCTATTCTTTGACAACCCTGAGGGGTTGCAACGTTATTGGCGTATTTTCTTCAACCCTTACTTTCTGAAGTGTCGTTAAACTTGCTTTCAAATTCCTTGTAATGTTTTTAAGGTTGTGGAGGGTTAGTCTGCAATCGGTGTTTGTATTTTAAGGTTTAGGTAAATTAGTCGATTTGAAACAGACGTGTTAGGTTTTAGTAACATTATGCTGTGAGCTTGGTATATCAGTATACCCCCGAGAAGACGGTGGCGGTTACATCGCTTCGTGCCACCGTGTGTGCAGCACAGCACACATGAGGCTTGGGGAGATCCTTTACAATCCTCCCCGAGAAGTGCCTGGGGGGCGGCCTTTTTACAGTCGTCTTCCCTCCGCTAGAGTCGCTTTACAGTCATCCACTCCAAGATGTGCTTAAAGGTATGGCACCAATGGGCGGCTCTAGTGTGATCTTTCGAGCACCTGGAGCCATCCTTAGGTGCCGTAGATGACCGCTCTAGTATTTTAGCCGGTAGGCGTTACCTGTTGGCCTTTCCTCGGGCCGGAGAAAGTTCATGATGAATTTAGAAACCAATAGTAAAAAGGTATATGAGTATGCGTATCACCTGATGGTAAGGCTGCCATCTTATGAAAATCTGGACCCCAGTGAGTTCTCCTTCGCATTTCTTTTTATATATGTTACAGTTTATATACATAAAACAAATTGTTTAGCCACTACACCAAGCCTTTTCTTTTTTTTTATTGGTGCCCAGTGGAAATTCTTCATGAAATTCCTTCGCCCCGGGGAAGGGCGAAGGGGTATGCCGGACTCTTACCGGCTAAAACCACTGGGGCGGTCATCTTCGGCACCTAAGGGAGGCTCCAGGTCCTCGTATGATCACACTAGAGCCGCCCACTGGTGCACTACACCAAGCCTACCGACCATACTACTGCGATACCCATCCATTAGGGCGATATAGGCATGTAAAATATTTTCTAGGACGCCGCATGTGCTTCTTTTCCATTAGATTCGCTTACATAATAGAGCATTTGGCAGCTTCAGTAACATAAATATTAATTATATTGAAAAGGTGGTGTCCGGTTGTGTGTGGTGTCCGGATTAAGAATATAGCAAAGAAAGAAAGAAAGAAAAATAATTTATTTGTCATAGATATATGAGACACGTATTACAAAACAGTATACATAGGTTAAGCACACAAAAAAAAAGCTTGTAGAAATTAAAAATTATACAAAAGGATTAGATATGAGCAATCATATGTGTCTCACGTCTGTGCCAAATAGGCGTCCAGCTCAGCATTATGCCAGGCAGTGATGCCTAGCGCTGGTTTTCAGCTGGAACCCGAAGCGGCATACGGATGTCTGGTAGCACATTTTTTTAATAATAAAATGAAAACCTTATGTGCCGTACTCGTTCTTGATAAATAAATAAACTCAATAGTAAGATACGGGATTAAAAACTATATAAACTATTTCCAAATATATAAAAATGTAAGTGCATTTATACCCTCGCCAAAATAAGTTGAAAAAAAAAATGTGGTGCTAATTGGATTGCAAGGCAGTTTCATATTTTATTTCTGTCACAAAAAGATCCCAGGACTTAGGAGGAATAATGCAAGACGTGTTACAAGTGCTTCATTGTTGTATTATGAGAAACCCATACGTATTATGAAAATCACGCTAAATCCACCAAGTAAGTGTTATTATTATTTACATACTTACCGTATAAATTATATTTTATTATTTTATTACTTGCTTACAGACGCTGATACGAAATCATATGAAAGAAGCATTGAAATTCACGTTACCCAGCTTTTTCTGAGAATCGATGAGGCATTTTCGTAAGTGAAAACAAAGGTTATAAAAAAATATAGCACAACTCCACCTCCTCCGGCTGATGTCGCAAAAGGCTAAGATCCTCATCATTTCGGCCGAATGAAGTCCACTGCTGGACACAGGCCTCCCCCAAAGATCACCACAACGACAGATATGGGTGTGTTGTGGGCTCATTGGGGGGTTTGGCCATAATCGCCACGCTTGGCAGACGGGTTGGCGATCGCAGTTGAGTTGTTAATGTACTCGAAGGACGCTGCTGCCCACCCTCCGGCTATTCCCTTAGTCGACTTTTACGACACCCATGGGAGGAGATGGGGTGGTGGCATTCTGAGCCGGCACCACATCCTATTAAGATCTTATTTAGAGATTATTATATTAAGATCCTATAAATAGGAGACAGCAGTGTGCCTTCTGTGAAACAGTATGCGCTAAACAACCAGCATGTCTTTAGTTCTTCTACGGATCTCCTTATTCCTGACTCGATCTCGTATTGAAATACCAGACAGCTTTCTCCGCTATTCTCGCTGTGTGACCAATACACATTGTATAATTATATATAAATATAGACGTGTGGTGCCAGCTAAGAATACCACCACCTGATCTCATCCCGTGGGTGTCGTAATAGGTGGCTATGGGATTTGCTGTGGGATGGGCAGCAGCGTCTTTCAAGTACATTTATAACCTCACTACGGTCGCCAACCCATCTGCCAAGCGTGGCAATTATGACAAAACCCCCCAATGAGCACACGACACAATCTTTGGAGGAGGTTTCTGTCCAGCAGTGGACTTTTTTCGGCTAAAATGGTGATATTTATTTTCTTTCTTTCTTTCTTTGTATATAAAAAAGCCTGTGCACATTCTACTACCAACCAACGCCAATTCGAACTGTTGAAGATTTAAATTCTATTTACTGCTCAGTAAATAAAACAAAGAATATTACCATTCATTTTAATCGCAAAAACGTCTCCAGCTTTTTCAGAACCGACTTCTTTAAGTTCTTTTCGAGTCAGTGACTTTTTGATCAATTACTGTTGGCTTCAGTAGACTTGACGACAGCTGGTCAAAGAGGGCGACGCCTGAAAGGCGCTCGGTCAACCGAAAATGGGTATATTTAAGCCTTTAGTTTGTTGGAAGATATACACATTTACGAGTAAATACGGATAAAAATGATGTGGTAGATTAATTACAAATAAAAACTGTATTTATAAACAGTCATTTTATCAGCTAAAGGACGTCCACTGCTGGACAAAGGCCTTCACATAGATTCCCACAATTTTGTCGTCATTCTGGGGCAAATTTGTGGCAGGTGGGCTAATCACGGCGTATTATGGCTACTGTCGCACGGAAGAGACACTGCTGCCCACCCTTCTGGTTTAGGATCCCTTAGTCGCCTTTCACGATATCCACGGAAGGAGATTGAGTGGTGCTATATTCTTAATCCGGCACCAGACTTCATTGATGATCGAAAAAAGAAAACGTTTTCCGTATGCGTCTCAACTTGAATTGATTATTATTATGTTTGATGTATCATTTCAGCCGAAAAACGTCCGCTGCTGAACAGAAGCCTCCCCCAAAGATAGTCACAACGACTGGTATGATTACTGTGGGCCCATTGCGGGGTTTTGTCATAATCATATTTGTCAGTTGAGTTATAAATGTACTCGAAAGACGCTGCTGCCCAAGTTCCGGTTAATCCTATAGTCGCCTTTAACGACACCCACGGGATGAGATGGGGTGGTGGTATTCTTAGCCGGCACCACACAGCTACATTTGATTATAACAATTCTTTAATGTTAGTAGGTACCGTGCGCTAGTTCGCCGTCTCTACGGAGGAGTCGTGTGGTCCGTGGTCCTATACGGGGCGCCCGTATGGTCAGCTCGACTATCAGGCGCCCAGCGCTGCAGAACCAAAATTGACGGTCTGCAGCGCAGAGTAGCTATTCGGATCGCACGAGGTTACCGAACAGTCTCCTACCAGGCGGCAACCCTCCTGGCGCGTTTTCCGCCTTTTGACATCCTGGCGGAGATGGATGCGTGGGTCTACGATCAGACACGCTCCCTCCGCCAGAGCGGCGAAAACGCGCCTCCAGGGGCGTTGGACAGGCTGAGGCGGCTGGCTCGGCGACGCGCACTTGTAAAGTGGCGTCACCGCCTGCGGATGCAATTTGCGACCAAGCGCGTCGTCGAGGCCGTCCTGCCGCTCTTCGGAGCCTGGCTCAGAAGGAGCGAGCGCGTCACCTATCGCCTGACGCAGTTGCTCACCGGGCATGGTTGTTTCGGTGCGTACCTGCACAGGATAGGACGCGAGGCCACGGCACAATGCCACTGTGATAGCGACCATCACCAATTGAAATGCTTGGTGTTCGAAGTTGTGATAGCAACCAGGACACCGCACAGCACACGCTCGAGGCGTGCCCTGCGTGGGCCGCCGAGCGGCGAATCCTGCTCGATCGGATCGGGCGAGATCTCTCTCTGCCAGCAGTCGTGTCGGCTATGTTGGCAGAGCACGAAAACCGGAATGCAGTGGTCTCCTTCTGTGAGAGCGTCATGCTCCAGAAGGAGACCCCAGAGTGGGATCGGGAGAGAGCCGATCCCGCTCGAAGAAGAAGAAGACGGCGCCGGGGTAACAACCGCCCTGGCGCCTAATTCCGATACGCCTGAAAACCCCTGCCATTGCTATAAGGTGGGGGACCTCTGGGTTCGCGGGTGCGTAGATTGGGGAATCTGCGTGCCCACACCGAGTGACTCAAGAGAAGACGGTAGCACGCATGTGGTCACGCGCTGCCGTGGGACGCTTTGGGTGATCCTTTACATTCCCCCTGGGGGGTGACCGCTTTACAGTTACCCTCTCCTAGATGTGCCAATAGGCGTGGCACCAGTGGGTGGCTCTAGTGTGATCATACGAGGACCTGGAGCCTCCCTTAGGTGCCGAAGATGACCGCTCCAGTGGTTTTAACCGGTAGGAGTCCGGCATACCCCTTCGTCCTTCCCCGGGGCGAAGGAAGTTCATGAAGAATTTCCACTGGGCACTAATAAATAAAATAAAATAAAGTTACCGTGCGCTGCCGAGCGGCGGATCCTGGTCGATCAGATCGGGCAAGATCTCTCTCTGCCGGCAGTAGTGTCGGCTACGTTGCACGCACGAAAATTGGAGTGCAGTGGTCCTCTTCTGCGAGAGCGTCATGCTGCAGAAGGAGACTGCAGAGCGGGATCGGGAGAGGGCCGAGAGGGACGACACGGTGCCAGAGCAACAACCGTCCCGGCGCCCAAGTCCAACACGCCTGAGCCCCCGTCACTTCATGGTGGGGGGCCTCGGGGGTCGCGGGTGCGCAGATTGGGGAGTCTGCGTGCTCACACCGAGCGACCCCCGGGAAGACGGTGGCGCGCACGTGGTCGTGCCGCCGTGTGCGCAGCACAGCGCAAAGCGAGGCTTGGGGGGATCCTTTACAATCCTCCCCGAGAAGTGCCTGGGGGGGCGACCTTTTTACAGTTGCCTTCCCTCCGCTAGAGGGGGTGACCACTTTACAGTCATCCCTTCCGAGATGTGCTTAAAGGCGTGGCACCAATGGGCGGCTCCAGTGTGATCTTATGAGGACCTAGAGCGCTCCGCTCCAACCGCTCCAGTGGTTTTAGCCGGTAGGAGTCCGGCATACCCCTTTGCCCTTCCCCGGGGTGAAGGAAGTTCCATGTGGAATTTCCACTGAACATCAATAAAAATAAAAAAAGTACCGTGCGGTAACCAGTTATTGTTCCTGTTCCTGGAAAAGAACGGATCCCTTGGCGTTATATATTTTCGCATCGTTTTTTCATGAATTTTCAGATTTATTCCCATTTTATTTAACTGGTTTCAATATAAAATTACTGTTTTCGTCTATCCTAACGCTATTTAATCCGTGTGGTGTCCGGATTTAGACTATAGCACCACTCCATACCTTCCCGTGGATGTCGCAAACAGCGAATGAGGAACTCTAAACCGGAGGGATGGGCAGCAACGTCCCTCCTGTGGAACAGTAGCTATACTGCGCTCACCAACTCGCCAGCCAAGCGTGGTGAACACTCGCAAATTCTCCCTAAAATGACGACACAGTGGAAATCGGGGAAGGCCTTTGTTCAGCAGTGGACTACCTTTGGCTGATATGATAACGCTATTTTGAATATAAACACAATACACTGTTTATTTTCACATAAAACTGCAATGTAAATAAAAACTAAACGGCTGTTCCTTCACTACATTTCACGGTTGAGGTCATCGGAGCAATCGCATGTCGTTCATATGGCGTTGTTTACGATACATTGCGTGCTCAAAAATGGCAAACACCGTAACCTATCATTTCCAAGAAAAATAAATGGTTTTTCTATTTTTATTTTACGCTATGTAACCTCCAAAATATTCGGTAGATACGTTAATTAGACCCAAAGACTATACTTGCACTTATAAACTAGTTTGTCCCTAGACTAGATAAAACAACACTACCCAATTTTGACGTGAAAAAAAGAAAGGCACACGGTGCGCAACTGTACAACTCTGACGTCAACCGCGTATTTTCATACGTGTGCACAAAACGGGCATAGAAATGCGGATATTATGCAAAACAGCCGGCATAGGCCCCATTCAGTTTATTTCCAGTTTTCCTGGCGTTACTCTGTTAATACTCGCTTAATACTGACAGTTTCCTGTGTGCACACAGCCTTGTGTCTGACGTTAAAATTAAGCAGCGTTTTATGGTTTCTTAAGGAGTTATAAGGCTACTTATTAATGTTAAGTAGGGTTGGCTAAAATGTTATGGGTTCGGGAAAATAATGCAGATACATTTCTTTGCAACTTAAGTATAGCGGCTGTTCGTCGATTCCAGTTTTATTCTGCCGGTTTGGACTGGGTATAACCATCTGGGTGGTCATCTTCGGTACCGTAAGCGGGCTCCAGCATCTCGAGTTTCCACGCTCCGGAGCCGCCGAGGCTCCATCATATCATTATCAGTAATTTTCTTGTTCTCACCACGCTTGGCAGGCGGGTTCATCATATCAGCCATTTATACGTCCACTGCTGAACAAAGGCCTCCCCCATAGATTCCATAATTGTGTCATCATTTCGGGGGGTATTTGCCAATACTCACCACGCTTGGCAGACGGGTTGGTGAGCGCAGTATGGCTACCGGTTCACAAAAGGGATGCTGCTGCCCATCCCTCTGGTTTAGATTCCCTTAGTCGCATTTTACGACATCCACGGTAGGAGATGGAGTGGTGCTATATTCTTAATCCGGACACCACACGGCGGGTTCATATTCATATTCATTTATTTGCAAATAAATGTAGGTGTTTAAAATAAGATGAAAACAAAATTTATATATGAATCCTTGTACATTCTACCATTTTGGCATGCAAACATTAAAGGGTAAATAAATAACAATTGCACTTATACTAATTAAATTTAAATAGTATATACTGAAACAATTAATATGTTATATACATTCAAGACTCCTACCAAAATTAACACATGAAGTTATGGACAGTGTAAATAAACAAATCTAGAAAAAGCTAAAGCTCATCAGACAGGAAGTCCGAAACAGAGTTTGGTTGGGTGGTTGAGTGCAGTATGGCTACTATTCCACCGATGAAATGGTGTTGCCCATCTCTCTGATTTAGAGTCTCTAAGTTGCCTTTTACTCAGATAACTCAGGTCCAGTCGTATAAGAAATAAACATGTTCCAGGGCAGTTGTCGCCTTTTTCCAATCCTCCGAACGGGATCAGCCCTCCTGACCCCGCTATGTGATCCACTTCTGGAGCATCACGCTCTCACATCACTCGAATGTTTGGTCTCTGCCAGCATAATCATTATCTTCCTAGCCTTTACACTAGCTAGTTGTAATAATTACTCACTGTGCATGTCACCAAATCTCAAGTACCTTATTGTACAACTCCAGTGCCAGTTATTCGGCAGCCAAGCAGTGGTGTTAGACATTGCTGTTTTCTGGTTTGAAGGGCACTGTAGCTAGTGAAATTATTGAGCATATGAGACTAAATGTGTCGTGTGGTGCCGGCTACGAATAGCACCGATCCATCTCATCCCGTGGGTGTCGTAAAAGTCGACTGAGGGATTAGACGGAGGATGGGCAGCAGCGTCCTTCGAGTACATTAACAACTCAACTGCGATCGCCTACCCGCCTGCCAAGGCTGGCGATTATGGCAAAACCCCCCAATGAGCACACAATACACCGATATCGGTCGTTGTGGTGATCTTTAAGGGAGGCCTGTGTCCAGCAGTGGACTTTATTGGGCCGAAATGATAATGATGAAGAAGAGACTAAATAACTAGTACCACGCAGGATTTGTCCTGTCATATGTAAACATGACGCTTACCACCAGACAAATGAATTGCTAATTTCGTCATCAGTTTGAATAAAAAACTACGACATTGTCATCTACAATAAACAATGACAAAGAAGCGCCCACTGATAGTTAAGATTTTCTTTAACTTCTAAGGTATACAGACTAACTTGAAACAAATACACCTAAAAGTTATTTACATAAATAATATTTACTCAAAATCTTATTTAAATAAAGCTAGGTATTTTAAAACCGCAGGCAATGTCAGACCATATATTTGCAATGCAGATTAATATAAACTTTATTTTAAGTTTACGAATTGTTGAACGCTTTAAATGACTTCAGTAATATAATGTAAATGATAGTTTGTTGTCCTGGCGTCGCTTGGATTTGAAGAACTTTTTAATCGACTTTGATGTTAATTTCTTAATATTATTCACGGAGAGGATAGTTTTTGTGCTGTGACACCTTGATCAGAAGTGATGACGTTTAAAAACATACCCTTACTATCGGTTGTCAGAGTCGGTTGCATAAATCTAAATCTTACTACTACATTTCATCATATCGGCCATACCACGTCCACCACTGAACAAACATCTCCCCGATAGATTTCCACAACTGTGTTATCGTATTGGGGGGAATTTGCCAGTACTCACCACGTTTGGCGGGCGGGTTGGTGAGCGCAGAATGGCAACTGTTCCACAGAAAGAACGCTGCTGCCTATACCTCTGGTTTAGATTCCCTTAGTCCCTTTTACGACCAGGTAGAAAGGTTTTTATGGGTATCTGTGAATGTTTTAATCTTACCGAAATAGCACGAACGCCGTTTGTTGTCACGTAATCGTTTATTATACCTAATTGACTGCAAGGTGTATATATATCTTGTGCATGCGTATGCATGAGTTCTTGGCTGACCAGCCGAGGTGAGATATCTAGACTGTCTGTCATAGTGGGGGTAGTGACGCGTCGCCAAAACGTAACAGAAGTGATGTGACACATTCACCACATTGGGTCATACTTATATTCAAAAATAATGGTGTGGGTTTTATAAGTTAGTATTTTTGTTCGTTACCAATTAAAACAAATACTAAAATTGTTCTTAGTAATTAGGATATACGGCTTAGAAGCACCGGTATAAATTTTTACTCGTTGCTGTATGCTCGAAAAGCATGTGAAAAGTGTGGACTTTTACATATAGATATAGAACCCATATACACATATAGATATAGTAGCTCTACTCGACTCTAGTGTGCTTATATTAATGATATTATAAGTAAAAAATATCATTGACTTATACAGAAAAACTAATTTGAAAGCAACAACATGAAGAAGATAATTATTAATAAATGATATTCTTTAGACTTTACATAATTGGAAATAATTAATGTATCTACATATTAAGTTCACCTACTAATACCCTTTGTATGAAGGTTGAAACACTTGAACGTATATGCATATATTTACATAATTTTATCTCATGAGTAATTGTCTAATATACTTCAATTACCAGACTTAATTACGTAGGTGAATTTTATGTACCTAATTATGACACGTTTACCCTGAATTGACTCTAACACAAATATTATTCCACCCCATAAAATATACATGCAGAGGTAAGAGTGAATAGTTTCATGAACAATATGGCAGTCAAATCAATTGGTTAACTTGAAAAAGCATAATACAAACAAGGTATGTTAGCATGCATTAATATCAGAGATATATTTTTGTGGTTACCAAACCATTTGACAAACGGTAGGCGTTAATTTCCAACACTACATTAACTTGTTGATTGTGGGTAAATTTTCAAGGACTTCTTCTGTCCTGTGGAACGGTGAAGGAGCGTGCCAGGCCATTACTTGGCAAGATTCTTACCAGGCAAAACCCCGCGGTGTTGTTTCTACCTACCTATGGCTAGGGGTGCTGAGTTCACTCGCGCATTAGACCTCATCCCCAGCAGCTTCCGGCCCGTCATTTAGTCTGAAGGGCCCTGTGCGTCCAGGCCAGAAGCACATGAGGCGTACTTACACAATATGCAGCCGTTTCTGTTCGGGCGACGAACTTGGGGCAGTCCGTCCCCCGCAAGCCACAGCGCATTGAGGCTGGAGATTAATCAGTGCCATCTGACACCTTTTTCACACCGGCCTTCTCCCGATCCCGCTCTGCGACCTCCTTCTGGAGCATTACGCTCTCACAGAAGGAGACCACAGCACTGCAATTTTCATGCTCTGCCAGCATAGCCGACACTACTGCTGGCAAAGAGAGTAGTGGTATTAACCTACGGTAAGCTAAATGATATATTTTTGAAATTAATTACTGTTTTTCAATAGCCTGCTCTGGAACCTCCTTAAAGACACGATATATAAGCCTTTTTTTTAAAGCAACTTGATTAATCTAGTTCCATACAACAAGGTTAACTATAACACTTTTTAACGGATTAAATCACATATAATACGGTTTTTTGAAGTGATTAATTGTGATTGTGGAAGGTCATACATAAAAAGCAAACAAAGCGTAGTTTAGCTAGTAGCACGAAAAACACATAGCTGATGTCAAGAATAGTCGCTCCACAAAGTCTGCAGTATGTGAACATGTCTTAGACAAACCTAACCATTTTCTTCGTTTTGATAAACCTCAAGTTCTCATGAAAGAGAACCGATATATATCAAAAATGTATCGTGAGGCTATTGAAATAAAAAAACATCGTAATTTCAATAGAGAAGATGGTTAGCAGGTACCACCAGTTTGGAATCCTGTTATTAAAATAATGAAAGTCCCAAACAAAATACCACACTAAAAAAACATCAAGACACTGTGAGTAATTACTGCGTGCATCGTAACAATTTTTGATTAGCTTTGTACGGTAGATAAAATAACTTTGTAAATGTGTAATGTCGCTTGACACCTTGGTCATACTGCGACCGAACCCTGCAGTGTTCAAAGGTGAGGAAAACCTTAAATCTATAATATACGCGATGTAATCAAGTTACAAGTTTTTTTATTATAACATAGCTGAAGTCAAGAATAGACTATTTTTGGAGGATCCAATAAGTGTGTTATAATGATTAATTACGGCCTACTCAAAGCCTCTGCAGGTCCCTACATGCAGTACCTGTGCCGCATTGTATAGTGTGAATATTTTTAGAGCAGATAGTTATCGGCTTTGCAAACTTTCACACTTACGCATGCATCCCTGTTGATTTTCTAATTAAACACTACAACACATCACCCTGGAAACATCCACTACTGAACTTCGGGCTCCCAGTGATTACTACGATGAGCAATCATATTGGCTCACCACACTTGGTATGTTGACCCGAAACAGCTATCTGTGGATCATACAAATATTCGATCCGTGCGAGGACCGAACCTGTGACAAGTTGCGTAGAACGCCAAACGCTAAGCCAACCGTGTCGTCTTTCTGATTGTGCACCTGTCATTAGCCCGTCCTTTTGAGATTAACCCTCATTCACCTTTTATGACAACCATAGATAAAGAATGGTAGTCTCTGCTGGGAATGACACGGCAAATAATAGACCACCTAGTATATCATCCATTTAAATAAACAGTAACCAAATAAACGCATACAAACTTCCTACTTCAATTGCAGTATAATCTTAACATCCTTTCAAGATTTTTAATGTTCTCACCGTTTCAGATATATGTATTATGAAAAGCTAAACAGGTTAAACAAAAGTCGATTAAAAAAGCACACATACTTAAACTCCATATTCTCGAATGCAAAAGACAAATAACTTGTACGTACAAGTCATTCTTTGTGACGAGAAACATCAATTTGCACCCCTTTGTCGTAAAAATACAAAGCATATTTGATCTGCTACAAACTTACTTCACGCGTTTTCTTCTGTTCACATTCGCTTTGTAATGTTGTGTATTTTAAAAACACGAATTTTGGCTTCTCTATTGTTCATTGTTATGTTTATTAGCTGCTTCTTTCACAAGGTTTGTGTTATGTACAGATCTTGAGAAGCAGCAGACAGAAGGAGTCAGTTGGACTGAGCAACATTTGGCAGGAATTGCCGAGCCTTCTCATCATTTATACCGCAATGTTTAAGGACAAAGTCAAGTGCGTCCTATCTATCATGTATTCATGACATACGGTGCTGAAAGGTAGGCACTGAAACGAAATCAAAATCAATCAGCAAGCTTTGGAGCAAGCTATGCTCGGAGTTACTATAAGGTACATAATTAAGAACGTATGTATCCGCAAAAGAACCGGAGTCACTGACATAGCCTGCAGAATTTGCAAGTTGAAGTGGCAGTAAGCTGGCTGGCTATGTCTGTTGAAGGACCTATGGCTATTGGATCACACGAGTCTTTGAGTTTTTCATTCATTTTAGCCGAATGAAGTCCACTGCTGGACACAGGCCTCCTCCAAAGATCACCACAACCACTGACATGGATGTGTTGTGGGCTCATTGGGGGGTTTTGCCATAATCGCTACGCTTGGCAGGCGGGTTGGTGATCGCAGTTGAGTTGTTAATGTACTCGAAGGACGCTGCTGCCCATCCTCCGGCTAATCCCTTAGTCGACTTTTACGACACCCATGGTAGGAGAAGGGGTGGTGGCATTTTGAGCCGGCACCACACGGCAACAGTCTTTGAGTTGAGACCGCGAATCGGCAAACGTAGCGTGGGACACTCCCTAGCCAGATTGACCGTCAACCTGAAGAACGATGCTGCGATAGTTTCGATTCAGAAGGTGGAGAAGCAGATGTTTGTGGCGCAGTTTGGGAGAGGCCTATGTCCAGCAGTCGACTGCGATAGGCTGAGTTAATTGATTGATTGAATGGCCTATTTACCTCTTTCAGGTAATCTGTAGTCGCTTCAAGAGAAATCAATACTAGCCACTATCATCACGACACCTATGTTACAGCTGGGATCCAGCAGAATACCAGCACATCATGAGCTGGACACCCATTTGGTACAATCCTGAGACACATTGTACGCTGTTCATTCCAAAACTGATTGTATCCATCTATCATTCATATGCTCCACTCTATAATTTCAAGCAAAACAACTATCTGTAGATCATACAAATATTTGTTTCGCCCGTGGATCTATCCGCAAAACGTAGCGCAGAAAGCCAATCAAGCCATTGTACGGTCAGTAACATAAGTCACTGAACAATGTTTTTTAAATCGCTCTGAGGTTGCAAGCTCGTTTTGCATCATACCCATATTTTCACTTTTACTTTTTTATTTTGCCATAGTATATGGCATATTTGTATATGGCAACGTTGTACGGTGTTCAGATTAATCAATCTTTAGATATTCATAAAGGACTTCACAAAAATGAAAAAAGTCTACAAAAATATGTCGAGCGCGTCGTACGGTATTCAATTGTTTTTTTTGAGTAAATCTCTCTCTCTCTCTCTCTCTCTCCCCTCCACCCGTTTCCCCTTCTCTCTCTACTTGTAAATTTTTGTTCCACACATATACTTTCGCATCATCATAACAGTGTCAAATAAAAACTGTCATATAAATATGACGTTCCAATATTTTAAACCGAATCCCATGCAGGTGAACGGCGCCTCTGCAGTTGCAGCCAGACTAAGGAGCTTATAGTCTATTATTTTGAGATTTGACTTAAGTATTTTGAAGGAAGGTTCTGTCTGGCATTATGTGGAAAGTGAATGAAATTTTATTTTGTATTTTATACAACAGTGAATTGTGGATGGCAACAAGGGAAGTTTGTAAATAGTACTAGGCATGCCTTTTAAGTTCGGTCGTTTCCATATTTCCCGGCAATTTTGATTTTGGAACTGTCCTATATTCGAATGTGTTGAAGTTTTGAATCTCAAAACAGTTGAAAGGATTAGGATTAATGCTATTGTTTAGTCACAGCGTCGAATGGAATCTGTCAGGTTACGTACGAAAATGAATCTTTCTAAGGAAAATGTTGGTGCAATAATTTTCTACGACTTTAGAAGGGGCCTGACACGGCTTTAGTGTTTTAAAGTGCTAACATCTGTGTTAAGTGATGAAGCCCCATGTCTGCGGACTGTCGAACGCTGGTATTTAGAATTCCAGCGTGGACATACAAGTGTTAGTGACAAATCTCGCGAAGGACGCCCAAAATCCGCCTTCACTGAAGATAACATCATTGCTGTGAGACAACTAATTCTCGAAGATCGTCATGTGACGTATCGAGAGATAGAGGCTCTATTAGGCATCTCAGGGACAACCATTCAGAAGATCTTGCATGAAGCGCTTGGTGTGAGAAAGCTAGTTCGCCGTTGAATACCGCATCTGCTTTCCGACGATCACAAGGCGGCCAGGATATTTTTTTGCACCGGATGGTAGAGGGAAATTGCTGAATATGTTATCTATTGTTTTGAACCTTGAATTGTATTCTGTCAATACCAATAATTTACCTCAAAATAAACTAAAAATTGTAGTTGAAAAACATGTTCTCTCATACAATCCAATTGCAAATTTATTTATTTATTTATTTATAAATAGGAAAACCAACAGCTATACAAAAGTAAATAGATAACTAGCGTAGGTTATAAAAAGCCAATTACAGGTTTTCACTGATAGAAATCGGAATAATATACAGAAATTTTAACAATCACAACTAAGCACAGTGATGACCATTAGAAATAAACAACGACATTAGGAAATCAGTGTTACTGGAAAAAGTCAAGGTTCAGCCGATTTCGTGCCGTGAAGCTTTTTGTACAAAATGGGTCGAATGAGAACTCCTTACATAATTTATTAAAGTCTTTGCTCGCTCGCTAAGTTTGTACGTACAATATTGAAAGATTTGTCATGTTACATTAATACCCTAGACTTTTATGGATTGCCTGTAATCTATAAGTAAAGAACAGACAGTACTGTATAAAAAAAACGTTCGGTAATTTCTTAGATATGGTGAATGGTAAATTTAAATCTATTTATTTCATAATTATTAAAAAAATTAGGCCCTCACAATAAGTCCTTCCATTTGATATGTTACACGAAAAAGCTTCCAAAAATAAAAATAACAATCTGCTAATTTTTCCCCTCAGAGTGCCCCCCATTTTCAAAATTCGTTTATTTGCGTTACATGTCCGTATTTGGGTCGCAGAAATTCATAGTTGTACCAAATTTCAACTTAATCGGTCTAGTACATTCGGAGCATATTGGTTGTGACAGACGGACTGACAGAAAAATCCGAGCGATCCTCTAAAGGTTCCGCCGTTCTTTTTCATTCGGACGTACGGAAAACTTGAAAACACATTCCATGCAGATAACTCATACAAACTCAAACACATTTTAGTTCATTCAATGTGACATGAATTTGATTAAACTGACTCGAATGTATGAACTAATTAATAACTCGACTGTTTCTTTGAGTAAGTATACTGAAGCAGTAACTGTTTCTAACACATCATAACATTATATTGTTCTGTACAAATACTGATAACAAGACGGGTAAACAATTTTACATCGCCGGGCTTTCTGCAATATACGAAATTACTGATGACACCTATCTAAACAATTTGACTGCTTCTGAACTGTTAAGTACTAAAGTAGAGCGTATGAGTCGTACATTATTATGCTTACCGTTACCCCTCCGCTTGGCTGGGCGTTAAAGGAAATTTTGTAGGTAATGTTTTTTGTAATAATTCTAATAAAATATATTCTGTACCCTCATCATCATCACCATCGTTTCAGCGAAGGACTCCACTGCTAAACAAAGGCCTGCCCAATGATCTCCACAGTAAATTGTGGCGTCATTTTTAGGGGAATTGGAGCTTTAAAGCAGCGCCAGATATACCCAATTAAGAAACTACGTTAGGTTCTGATGGCATTAACAACATTGGGTAAAGACCTTGGTCATGGTCAAGAGGGAAAAACAAAGAGTGTAGGCCAAATGAAACTTTTTATATGTTATTTTTATTAACCCGGTGGAAATATGTACTACCTCCACCCCGGGGAAGGGTGAAAAAGCAAAACGGACTCCTACGGGCTAAAAACACCAGAGCGGTTCTCATCCCGTGGGTGTCGTAAAAAGCAACTATGGGATTACCCGGAGGATGGGCAGCAGCGTCCTTCGAGTATATTTATAACTCAACTGCGATCGCCCAGACGGGTTGGCGATTTTGCAATTCTTAATTCCGCTTCAGGCTCACAACACAGAACCATACCGGTCGATCGACAATCTTTGGGAGAGGCTTCTCTCCAGCAGTGGACGTTTTTTGGCTGATATGATGATTAACATGAGATGACTTGCTTGTCTAGTCACTAATTAGTATTAACAAACACTTTTCCTGTCTCCAGTACAGTTTAAAGACAAATGTCACGTGCACGAACATCTAGACCCAGAATACGTTTAGGCCCACAAATATTTGTTCCTTGATCGAACCCGCGACCTGGAGTGCAAAAAGCTAATCGCTTAGCCACTGCTCCAACCGTCCCATTTTATTTATCATCATATCAGCCACAGGACGTTCACTATTGAACAAAGGCTTAGATTTCCACAACAAGCGGTCACATGCCGTTCTCATCCAACGACTTCCAGTGACCTTCACCAGGGCGTCTGTCCACCTCGTTGGAGGTCGTCCCACGCTTCGTTTTCCGATCCGCGGTCTTCATTCGAGAACCTTTGTGCCCCAATGGCCATCAGTTCTACGAGCACTGTACCGCGCCACTTCAGTTTTATAATCCTTTCAGCTATGTCGACAACTTTAGTTCTTCTACGGATCTTCTCATTTCTGATTTTATATATAGCATGTTTAAGTAGAAAACTCACGCTTAAATCATGTTTGAAGAAATATGAAGCGCACGTCTTCGCTTCATATATTTCAAAACAGCCTTCAAAACTGTTAAATGTTCTCAAACCTATAAAATCAAAGTAGGCAGTGTAAGGGTGATAAATGGAAGCTGTTGTTTGAGCGCTGCCTCTTAAAGTTGATTGTCTTTTATGATCGAAGGTACTCAGATGTGGTACTTAGTGGATGTGGTAGTTATCATCAGCAAAGTTAGGCAGTAAAAGACATGGGCGGTTTTGGGCCTGATCTGTTACAGAAATGAAAGTTTAACTAAAAAAAGTGTTTATTTTTATAGTTTGTTTCGCTATTTATCTTTGAGATTTTTTTTTTCTAAAGACGTTGCCCCACTCTATGATTTCTCCTGTGTCGTGGGTGAGTTGACAGACAGAAATTCAACACACAATACACCCAGACCCGAAACAACTACCTGCAGATCATCAGACAAATATTTGTTCCGTGCGGGAATCGAACCCGCGATCCGGAGCGCAGCAGTCGACTGTATCAACCACTGCACCAACAGTGCCATCACATTGCAATTAAAATAAAATGTGCAACAAAATAAGAATACAACATGAATAAACTAGTGACATTGCAACGAAACGCATACTATTGTCTATGGCCTTGTGCTAAATATGTAAAAAAAGTTTTCTTAGATACCGATTTGTCTGGAATATTGCGAACAATTCCTTAATTACGCGTATCGATACGTATAGGTATTTTTATAAACGATAGTAGGTATTGGATCATATCGTAATACTTAACCTCACTGTCACAAAAAAGAGCCGCAATTCCTAAAATAAATAGTAATTAATAACTCATTAAATTTGCCGTGTGGTACCGGCTCAGAATACCACCACCCCATCTCCTCCCGTGGGTGTCGTACAAGTCGACTAAGGGATTAGCCGGAGGATGGGCAGCAGCGTCCTTCGAGTACATTAACAACTCAACTGCGATCGCCAACCCGTCTGCCAAGCGTGGCGATTAAGGCATAAACCACCCAATGAGCCCACAACACACCCATATCGGTCGTTGTGGTGATCTTTGGGGGAGGCCTGTGTCCAGCAGTGGACTTCATTTGGCCAAAATGATGACGATGATGACATTTTTTTTTTTCAGAAATTTGCTGTGGCGTAAATTAGGTGGAACTGTGTAGAGATATCTTTTTGTTTAAAAATACCTACACACTGTTTAAAAACAAAGATAATGAAGCACCTACTATTCCTTCCTACTTCCCTCATTTAGCTGTCACTAAAGATCCATTGGAGCGTACTGAACGAGGCTTTTACTGAAAATTATGACGGCCTGTCTTCAGAGTTTTAAGTCATCCTTATTTAAAGGCTTCAGGAAATAGGCTATATATTTACAGAACTTTACATTTAAAATCGTCAACTTAGCTTTCTGTAAAATAGCAATTCTCATTATAATGGGTTAAGTTACATAGTAACGAAAACTTATACCAGGGATTCAGTATCTGATGACAGTTGATGATTTATTATTTATCATTATCATTTTGGATCCTTCAACGTTAGAATTTTGCGGCGATTATTTCCAGTTTATTTGACTGATTTTAGTATAAAATAATTGTTTTCGTCTATGCTAACGCCATTTTGAATAAAACACAATTAACTGTTTATTTTCACATTAAACTGCAATGTAAATAAAAACTAAACGGTTGTTCACGGATGAGGTCATTAGCTTAATACTACCATATCACAGTAAAATAATCATGTAGCGTTGTGATCACGTTGTTTTCGATACATTGCGTGCAAATCTGTCAGAAATTGTAACCTTTCATTTCCGGGATTTGATTTATAAGGCTTTACAGACACCCTCTCCGAAATGTGGATATATCGGCCTGGCACCAGTGGGCGACTCTAGTGTGACCATACGCGGCCCTGGAGCCCACCTTAAGCTGTGCCGAAGTTGCTCGCCCCAGTGGTTTTAGCCGGTAGGAGTCCAGCATGCCCCTTCGCCGTTCCCCAGAGCAGAGGAAATTCATGATGAATTTCCACTAGGGACCAATGAAATTAAATAATTAAAGCTGGCCCCTCTGGACCTGACCTGCTACCCAATAAAGATGAAGCAGATTGAAACAATCGCTTATGCGCCGACACCTTTTATGCTCGCGCATGCGCCCGCACATAACGTTACACACAAAATGTTGCACTGAAATTTGACCTTCTGGTTACTCTCAACACACCCAAAGAAGATTCAAAATGTCTTAACAATCTCCTGGTATACCAAAGAATCGCTAGCTGATCATTGTGAAAACTGACATACTATTTTTTTTATTGGGGTTCTCGCATACATTTCTGGGAAATGTGTTTCCTTAACCGGTAATTTCTGGCGAAGCCAAAAGAGGCCTCCAGCCAGGCTTAAAATTAATATTAAAAACTAAGCAACTTTCGCTAAGGGCGCTCCCTGCGGGACACGGACCTCGGCTTAGGGCGTTGCTGGGGATTTGCTATCCCCAGCAACGCCTATGTTTTGGGGACAGCTGGATCGGTATAATTTATAATGAATTAGGAGACATTTAAAACTACAGGCTCGACACGGGCCGACGCGAGCAAGAAATGGGACGGAGAAGTGCTAACTTGGACGACAGGTGACGCGGAAAAACTGACATACAAGCAAAATTTTTTATTTATTGGGATTGGGGTTATTCTGCTGGAAAACACGCCCTAGCTGTTGCCAGGGTCAAGTTAACGCTCCTAGCGAAGAAGAAGAATTGACTAAACCTTATCTTCCTGCTAGTAAAATAAGCGGAACACGTGTATATTAAAGAACTTCGTCCCTACAGCTGTGTATCCGTCGCAGTTGTATCGTAAATTCTGTTTTATTACCGATCTACTAAGTTAATATTTGATTGATACATCTCATAGCTCTAATTTTTTTAAGGACCTATTACCCACACCACGATTTTTATAGATTTCACATGCACAAACACCCAAACCGGAAACAACTATCTATCAGAGAAATATTTGCTCCGTGCAAGGATCGAACCGTGTGGTCCGTGTGGTGTCCGGATTAAGAATATAGCACCTTTCCATCTCCTACCATGGATGTCATAAAGGCAACTAATGGCCGAAATTAATATTCGATCTAATCCAAAATGTTTGGATTTCGGATTGCGGATATGTCTGTTTTGGTGTTAAATATGATCGTAACACAACAAAGGATGAATTTCAAAATCTTAAATCTGAAGATTTTCGACTAGATTGATTATAAATTTCTCTATAAGTGACTCTAAATCAGAGTGATGGGCATCAGCCTGCGTTCTGTGGAACAGTAGCCATTCTGCGCTCACAAACCCGTCAAGTTCCCCCCAATATGATGACACAATTGAGAAAATCTTTCTTTTGTCAGAAATGGACGTTGTACGGCCGATATGACGATGATGGGGATCGAACCCGCGACACGTAGTGCGTTAGGGCAAGTCGGTTGCTTTGCTGTGCGAACCATGCTGTCAAATTCCAGAGACTATCTCCTATGAAAATCTATTACAGTATTACCTGTGAAGTGACAAATTCTAGTAAAATTATAAAAGGAATTCGCTTCTTAAGTACTGGGTTAAAAGACTGGCATGTGCCAATGTGACTTTTTCAATGTCACATGTCACTGTCTTATTCAAAGTCAAAGTTATTATCGTTACTAACAAGAATGTTCAGCTTAGCTTTCAGTGGTTGGTATCATTGAAAGCGCTCACTGAGTGATATTACACCCCAATACTGAGGCATTTTGTAGATGTTTTGGTGCGACAGGGATAAGCATAGATTATACACTAATATTGAAGGGATAAGTTCGTTTGTCATCGTTATTACCTATAGTTTATTTGTTATTTGAATGTTTATTATATTATTTTGTATCTTAATTATTTTATTTTGTATGTTTTCTTTCTTTTTTCTAATTTTTTTTTTTTTATTCGTTTATTTATTTGGGATTTTTATCCGCATGGATATATCAACCCCATCGTACCCTATAACATTTTTCTATTAAATAATAAAACTTAACACTAACTTATTTGTATACTAAAAGAATCACTGATTAGTTTCTTTTATCAAAGAACTTAGTTTTTTAGCAATGTCAGAATTTGGGGCAGATAATATTGTTTGGATTAAACCCACATCTAAAGTATTTAGCTTAAACTGATTAAGAAATGACTCTCTTTCTTCTTTATTTCGGACACATTCCATCAGCAAATGTTGTACATCTTCAATTTTATTGCAGTAATTGCAGTTTGGCGACTCAGCTTTTTTTCTAATTGTTTTTCTTACTTTTAAAAAAAACGTTGCCCCACACTAGGATTTCTCCTGTGTCGTGGGTGCGTTTACAGACATGAATCCTACATACAAGACCCGGAACAACTACCTGCAGATCATACAAATATTTGTTCCGTGCGGGAATCGAACCCACGACCCGGAGCGCAGCAGCCGACTGTATCAGCCACTGCACCAACCGTGCGTGTTTATTTGTTGATACCTTTTACTAACCCCGTAGTATATAAGTCACACTAACCTTTGTAGTCACAATAAATAAATGTCAGACTTAATATTATAAATGTGAATGTACGTTTGTTTGTTACGCTTTCATGTGAAAACTACCAAACCGCTCATCATGAAACTTTGTACACATATTCTTGGAGGTATTAGAAGTAACATAGGATACTTTTTATAGTAACTTTTTTTAAACGCAAGGTAAAAAAATACCAATTTAATGGCTTCAATGCGAGCGAAGCCGCGGGTAAAAGCTAGTATTATTATAAAGTAAAAAGCTCCTATCTTCTTGACATAATTTCTTAGACGCCTTTTGCCGGGAAGAAAAGAGGTGACCTAATCCAAACTGGAAATTACATTGGAATACCCGTTCATAACATAGCTGCCACATATTGATCGTTTAAAACTTCGAAAGCGACACCCTGAATTATCTCCCCCATAAATATTTATAGGTCTACCTTCAACTTTTCCCTAACACTTTCTTATTTCCTCATTTGAATATCGCGAGGATAATATGAGGTATTTTTATTTATATCCTGATATATCTCACGAATATTATTGTTATTACCGTAGCGAATATTTTGAGCGTATAAGGGCAGGAAGCGTGTTAGTAGATTAGTAGGAAGCTGTAACAGTAAAAGGGAAAAATGTTGACGTTAAAAACACGCAATTTTTTATTATGGTCTACCCGGTACCTAATAATCTGGTGTTATGACTTCTGAGACCCCTATGTCTATGAGTCGTGAAATAGTTTAGTTTTTAAATAAACGATTCCCACACACAGGGTTATTGTGCCGTGGGTTCCGGTTTACAGACATAAATCTCCCATGCACAAACACCCCAATCCGAAACAATTATCTGCTCCGTCAAAATAAAACAAATATTTGATACGAGAGGGGATCGAAACTTAAAAAAAAAATTGTTTCCCAGTGGAAATTCTTCATGAACTTCCTTCGCCCCGGGGAAGGGCGTGCCGGACTCCTACCGGCTAAACCCACTGGAGCAGTCATCTTCGGCACCTAAGGGAGGCTCCAGGTCCTTGTATGGCCAACCACACTAGAGCCGTCCGCTGGTGGCACGCCTGTAGGCACATCTCGGAGAGGGTGCCTGTAAAACGCTCACCCCTCCGGGGGGATTGTAAAGGAACCCCTAAAGCGTCCCACGGCAGCGCGTGACCCCATGCGTGCTACCATCTTCTCTTGGTTCGCTTGGTGTGGGCACGCAGATTTCCCAATCTACGCATCCGCCAACCCTGAGGTCCCCCGCCTTATAGCCACGGCAGGGCGTTTCAGGCGTATGAGAATTAAGCGCCAGGGTGGTTTTTACCCCGGGGGATCGAACCTACAATATATAGCGGTCGAAAGCCAATTGCTTAGCCACTGCGCCAACCATGCCGAATGTATTGACTATAGCAGGACACGTTAGTAATAAAATGGAAGTAAGCCGAGCAAGAGCGTTCGTGAAGTTGGTTAACATTTTATGTTGGTTCGTTTTTACGTGTAAAGCTGGGATAAAATGAGGCTAGTTTAGCTCTGGGTTGACTCTAGTTCTTTCTAAGTAAGAGTCATGATTCCAGCTTGAAAATATGACGTCATAAAGACCAGGTTTTGGACAATTTGCTCGTTTTCTAATATAAAGATATTATAATATAAGAATATTTTTGTGTTTAATATTTTTGTGTTTAATATTTTTGTGTTTAATATTTTTGTGTTTATTGTTTAACGTTCATTAGACTCATACATTGTATACAGGGAAGGAACTGGCTTCGGACATACAGGTCACCCTAGTTTAGAAGCCAGGGCTACATTACTTTGTAAAATTGGACTGAACAATAAAGTTATTACTTACTTAAAGAAAGAAACTATTTATTTCCGCGACACATCGACGCACAATACAAATAAAAAATATAAAAATCGACAAAAGGCTAAAAAGCTTAGAAAATACACAATCTACTAAAACTATCAATATAATAGATAATAACTAACCCTTTACATTTTAATGCACGTGCTGGCAATGCTGATAATAAAATAATAATTTCTAGATGTAATAGTGCGTTATATGAATGTTTCATTATAAAAATTGTAAAGTTTCATTGTATGAATTATGACAATTTTAGGCTGTATGACCTTTGCCTGCTTTTTTAGCGAAACTATTAAAATACAAGAACGTTATAAAATAAGAATGGAAAAGTAGAAACTGTGCGTCGTATCTGCGCAAAAACTTGGTCGCTGCTCAGCGTAATGCTGTAGCATTGGAACGAGCCAACAGCGCTGATTTTCAGCACCAACCTCCGATATAGACTGCGGTTTGAATTCTGATTGTTATTGACAAGGACTATTGATAATTAGTTAATCTTTCTCTGGTTAACTTATGCTCATATCATCATATCAGCCATTTATACGTCCACTGCTGAACAAAGGTCCACCCCATAGATTTCTACACTTGTGTCGTCATCTTGTGGGGTATTAGCCAATACTCACAACGCTAGGCAGGTGGGTTGGAGAGTGCAGAATGACTGCTGTTCCACAGAACGGATGCTTCAGCCCATCCCTATGGTTTAGAGTCCCTCAGTCGTCTTTTGTGACATCCACGAGAGGAGATGGAGTGGTGCTATATTCTTAATCCGTTCACCACATAATACGTTAATAAATAAACATAAATATACCACCCGTGTGGTGCCGGATTAAGAATATAGCACGAATCCATCTTCCCTCGTGGATGTCGTAAAAGCCGACTAAGGCACTCTAAACCAAAGCAATCAGGTTCTGTGTTCAGCCATTCTGCGCTTACCAAACGCCTACCAAGCGTAATGAGTACTGGCAAATTCCGCCAAAACTACGATACACCGCATGTACCCCCTCTTTTATAGAAAAGGCGGTGAACTATGATGAATAAATAAATATCTAAATCTGTGTGTCACCACAGATACACATCTAACAACATGGTAAGTTCAGATTTCCCTCGTAAAGTCCCAAGCCAACTCAGATCTAACCTTAAAATACTTGAAACTTATCCCTCCTGCCAGACTGCCGAAACACGACATAAGACTTGCAAATCTCCATTCCCAGAGTTGGAGATCTTGCAGGCACTTAGCTTAGAGAATAGGCGGCTGACTTTTTGTTGCTTGTCGGACCACAATATGTTGCGAGGTTGTGTAAAATTTGTCCTCGTAGTGTAAATAATAAAACGATGTATTGCAGTTGAAATATTCATAATTTTAGCCAAAAAACGTCCAGTTGGACACAAGCCTCCCCTACAGGCAGCCTCAACAACCAGTATGGTTTGTGTTGTGTGCTCATTTTGCCATAATCGTCACGCTTGGCAGACGAGTAGGCGATCGAAGTTCTGTTATAATTGTACTCGAAGGTCGCTGCTGCTCAGTTTTATTGTTTTAGGTGAATATACCATATAAGACATTGAGACTAGATCCGAATAAAAGTTTGTACAAGATCAAATACGAGAATCAGACCTCCTGGGCTAATGTGGGTACGGGGTGCTGTCTTACACTGACATTCAAAAAAGAACATTTTGTTTTAACTCTATTTCATAAAATAGGTTTACAATTTTTCATTCTATTGACATTGCATCGTTATAAATTTGTAGGATATGAGTTGGTTCTCTGAATCAGGAAAATTGCGATACCCAGTCAAATGTTGGCTTTCAGTCGGTTTACCCTTTTTAACAAATTGCTCATACTATCAAGCGAACGGCGGGATAAGGGAAGTACATTATTTTCTGTTTTTCTCTTTGGGATTTTCAGGTAATGCGTGAATTTTATACAAAATTACTTAGTGAGCAAGCAGCTGGTTCTCAACAAAAAGTTGTGCGTCTGTCTCTCGTCTAAGCATCGCGGGAACCGAATTGAACCGAGCACCTGTTCGCGTCTTAATTAATTATACGAATATAATTACATCTTCAGTGTTATTAACGTGGAACTTTAAGAAGATTACGTCTCTAAAGTTTTCAGCGGTAACTTGTGTTTATAAATGCAGTAGTTACTGGCAGTGAAATATGAGATGATATATTGTTTACTGATTTACAGTATGTTAAATTACGAAATACATTCCTTTCCTGTTCTTAATACTATCGTCCAGGGAAATACAAAGACACATACGGCTAAAAAAATAATGTGTGCTAGCGGACATGTAGCTATGACGAAGTATGGTAACCGTCTAAGTAACTATCCTCTTTGTTACATTGTTTAATTAAATTAAGAAGCATATTAAATAAGATTGTATCATGACAGACTAGAGTGTTGCTTTGGAGTTTGTTGCGCCGTTTCTTCCCACCTTAAACACTGGGGAGCGTAGAAAGTTGGTCTTATATGTATGGTTGCTGTCTTGTGTTGACGTTAAAAAAGAACTATTTCGAAATTTGAATTTGAATTTTGTCAAATCACACCAAACTAAAATTAGTTTTTATTCATTGCAAATGATGCTTTACACAAATAATATAGATCATCATCATATCAGCAAAAAACGTCCACTGCTGAACAAAAGCCTCTCCCATAAGACGACCGATTACATGCCGTGTGTAATTTTGGGGGGAATTTGTCAGTACCAGGCTTGGCAGTCGGGTTGGTGAGTAGAAAACGGCTGCTGTTCCACAGAAGGGACCCTGCTGGTAACCCCTCTGGTTTAAAGTCCCTTAGTCACTGTAAGGTATTTGATAATATGTTATTAATAAATTAGTCAATAAGTAGTAGGTAGTCCGATATATATTTTGAATATGTCACTTCTGCAATATACATCATTTGAGTTAGAGGTTATTCGTATTATTTATAATATATCCATACATATTTCTCAGTGGCGACGAGTTAAAGGGATTTGAAATAATCTAGTGCAGACGAGTATAAACAGTAAACGCGAAAAATGTCGATCGGCAAGATTTCCGAGTTCAATGTGGAAGGCGACAATTGGCGGTTGTACGTGGAACGTATGGAACAATATTTTATTGTTAATAAAATTAGTGAGGAGTTGAAGGTTCCAACATTAGTGACGGTGATGGGAGCAAGGGGATACGAACTGTTGGTAAATCTTTGTACTCCAGATAAACCAACCACCAAAACATTCAAAAACTTAACGGACATAATGGAAAAACATCTGCAACCACGCCCTAGTATTTTGGCGGAACGTTACAAGTTCCATCATAGGAAGCAGACCAATGGAGAGAAAATAACTAATTATATTGCAGAGTTAAAGAAAATGTCTAGATCATGTGAATTTGGTCAGTGGTTGAACGAGGGCTTGCGCGATCAACTGGTATGCGGATTAGCTAGTGAATCGATACGGCAGCGTTTGTTTGCAGAAGAAAAATTAGATTTCCATAAGGCTTGCACTTTAGCATTGAGTATGGAGTCAGCAGAAAAGGATGCAGCCTTGATGGAATCTAAAAGCGGGCGAGATATGGTATCAGCAGAATGTCAGGCAATTGCGAGGGTGCAGAGGAGTCTGGAAGCGGCGATGCCACAGGGTCGAGACAGCGGACATGCGTCGACAGGCAATAGAGCGCGCTTCACTCCCATAGGTCGCGGATCACGGATCGCGGCTGGGCGGCACAACGCGGGTGCATCTGCCACCGTAGCCGCCACTGGTCCAGGTGGGGCCACTCCGCGCCAACAGTGTCGAGTGTGTGGCGCGAATCACGATGCTAGGACATGCAAGTTTGCACGCTACGTGTGCAGAGTGTGCAACCAGGCGGGCCATCTGCGACGAGTGTGTCCAGTAGTGAATAATATTGGTCATAACTATATTGATGACACCGCTGAGTTGAGTAGTGGCGGCAGTGACGAGGTAATAAATATTAATCAGTTGTCCTTAGAAAATTATCCCCCAATTATTATATCACTATGTATTGCTAACAGGTGTATAAAAATGGAATGTGATACTGGCAGTGCCGTATCGTGTATCAGTTATGACATGTACAGAAAGTATTTTGCTGATATAAAATTAGAAAAATGTAACTTGTCATTAAGATATTATACTGGAGAAACTATTCAGCCAGTGGGGGTAATGAAACCTCTTGTTAAATACAGAGACAAAAATAAACATTTAAACTTGTATGTAATTTATAATGAGAAGAGTATTTTGTTAGGTAGACAATGGATTACTGAATTAGGTATAAGTATACCAATAGTCTGTAGGAGTGATTGTAATGTTAACAATCTATCTTGTAGAGATTTTAATTACAAGGAATTCAGTTCCAGATATTGTGAGGTGTTTGCGGATGGACTGGGCCGATTCACAGGTGGCAAGGTCAGCATACATTTGCGTGAGGGAGCGAGGCCGGTGTACATGCGCGCGCGGCCGCTTGCCTACGCACTTCGCGAGCCTGTGGAGCAGGCGCTCGACCAGCTGACGCGTGATGGCGTGCTCACTCCTGTTGACCGCTCCGACTGGGCTACGCCCATCGTACCCGTCGTCAAGAAGGACGGTAACATTAGGATTTGTGCTAACTATAAGTTAACTTTGAACAAAGTGTTAGATGTCGACCGTTACCCATTGCCTAGGGTTGAAGATTTGCTGGCGCGCTTGCATGGTGGGCAACGATTCTCAAAAATTGATCTATCCCAGGCCTACGCACAATTTGAATTGGATGACAGTCGTGAATATACAGTAATTAATACCCATAAAGGTTTATTTCGATATAACCGACTGGTATATGGCCTTGCGTCAAGTCCAGCAATATTCCAAAAGAAACTGGAACAGTTATTCGCTCATTTACCATATGTTGGAGTATTTTTGGATGATATAATTATCACTGGGCGAGACACCTGTTCACATTTAACAAATTTATGTAAGGTATTCGATATATTGCAATCAAATGGGTTAAAGGTTAAAAAGGAAAAATGCAGTTTCTTTGCACAGTTTGTTACGTATTTAGGATATAAAATTTCGCAAGAAGGCGTACATACGTGTCCCGATAAGGTCAAAGCCATTAGTAACACTCCCACCCCTACAAACGTCAGCGAATTACGGTCATTTTTAGGAATGGTAATGTATTATGCCAAGTTTGTTCGGAACATAAGTTTTATTCTGGCGCCGCTTTATAATCTGTTACGGTCGGGAATAAGTTTCGTGTGGGACGAGCAGTGCGAAACGGCATTTAGGAAAGTAAAGTCTTTGTTGTCTTCCAGTGCAGTATTAGCACACTACTCTCCTGATCTGCCGCTGATACTAACAACTGACGCCAGTAGCGTAGGGGTTGGTGCAGTTATCTCACACGAGACACCGCACGGTGAGCGTCCCATCGCTTACGCATCGCGGTCGCTTACTAAGGCCGAGCGTGCGTATGCACAAATAGACAGAGAAGCTCTCGCTATCGTGTACGGTGTTAGGAAGTTTCATCAATATGTTTATGGTAGACGGTTCACTTTGAGAACAGACCATAAACCATTGACGTGTATATTTGGCAGCAAGGCTGGTATTCCAGTAATGGCCGCCAGTCGTATGCAGAGATGGGGAGTACTGCTATCAGGATATAATTATGACATCGAATATGTCCCGTCAGCTAAAAATAGTGCAGATGCCTTATCGAGGTTACCATCACACCATACTCAGCCAAGTGCAGTAACTGAAATAACATACTTAAACTTTGTAGAGGATTTTTTGCCAGTTACGCACATTGATGTTAGAAAGGCGTCTGCTACTGATACGGTATTGAGTAGAGTCCTTTTATACACTCAATCTGGATGGCCGACTCAGTGTACCAACGAGACATTAAGGCCGTATTTTACTAGACGTCATGAAATTTATACTGAAGGTAATTGTTTGATGTGGGGTTATAGAATAATTATTCCCTTGTCATTGCGTTCCCAAATTCTCAAACAGTTGCATAGTAGCCACATGGGCATAGTAAAAACAAAATCATGCGCTCGTAGCTACGTGTGGTGGCCGAAAATTGATGCTGATATTGAGGAACTGTGTCGAAGCTGTGCTACATGCGGGGCCGAGCTGCCGGCGCCACCTCGCGCGCCGCCGCATCCATGGCCATACATAACACAACCATGGTCAAGGTTACATATCGATTTCCTGCGCCAAGTGGGGTCGATATCGATGCAGCATTACAGACATTTTTATTAGCTTATAGGAATACGACACATAGTACGCCGGGAGAATCACCAGCTCAAATTTTGCAAAAACGACCGCTACGTTCGCGATTAGATCTGTTACGACGGGATAGAACCGTTGTCGATCGTGTAAGTGACGCACAGCGTCGCCAGACTGATTACGCTGGTGGTAGGATGCGCGAACTCGAGGCAGGTGAACCAGTTTGGTTCAGGGACTACAGAGGTCAACAAAAATGGGAAAAAGGGACTGTAGTACATACCGAACGAACACGTATTTGTGTCAATGAAAGTAACGGTCGACAACATACTAGGCACATAGATCAGGTTCGTCGTAGGTCACGCATGTCTAATGTTCCCTGTCCGGATATTGACGCAAGGGTGGGACCTGACGATCAGGAGAGTGGTCATTCTAGAAACATCCCTACTATTGAACATGGTTCAAAAAGTAAGGAAGAGGATGAAATTAAGAGAGGAGGAGGAACCGATAGGAGTAAGCACCCTGAGGCGCAGGAAATAGACGAGCATTTCAGTACGCCTCCACGGTCCATGTCACCAGCACAGGCTATATCCGATTATAAACCTTCGCCATCAGTGTCGCGTCCCACAAGAGTCCGCAAGCCTGTAATAAGATTTCAGGTCGAATGATTGTGTGCCTTTTTGTTGTTTAGGATATACCTATAGTGTTAAGGAAAGTGGAAAAACTTAAGTTTTAATTTAAGGGTGGAGGTGTAAGGTATTTGATAATATGTTATTAATAAATTAGTCAATAAGTAGTAGGTAGTCCGATATATATTTTGAATATGTCACTTCTGCAATATACATCATTTGAGTTAGAGGTTATTCGTATTATTAATAATATATCCATACATATTTCTCAGTCACCTTACGACATCCATGGGAGGAGATTGAGAGGTGCTAAATTCTTAATCCGGACAACACGGATAATAATAATACAGATACTACGCAGTAAACAAACTGTACTATAAAGCAAGAGCATACCCACCCCCCATCATATCCAAGCCACCATTATATCCGTCCAAAATACACCATTACACTGCTCTACTAAAATTTAAATTATTAGTGCCAATATATTACAGAACAAAGGAGATCGGTGCGCGTGCGTTTCCGAACAATTCCGTGTTATAATTGATTGCTGCGGTCGATTCGCCATTTGTATCGGACCTTAACATTTGTGTCTCTGCGTTAGAGATTTACTTCGCACTGAACTTTTGAGTACAGCCTATTTATAATTGCAGAAAATAAAATCAGGGAAGATAAGAAAATTTAAGCTTGTTTATAATGTTGATTAAAAGAAAACTAAAATGACCTTACCTCATTTCAGCTTAATCGTGTCAGCCAAATGACATCCACTGCTGGGGTGCAATTCTCTAAGCTCCAACGCCCATACATAATTGAAATAATGGTGATAACCCAATTTGGTATTCGCTAAGGCTGGTTCTCATGGCTCGCCGTTTGCACCACGTAGCACTCACGTCACAACACGTCCTTGAATAGCTTCAATCATGTCTTAACGAATACCAAATTGATTTTACACCGTTATTTCAATTCTATTTATTTTTTGAAAAAGTCCCACACTAGTATTTCTCCTGTGTCGTGGGTGCGTTTACAGACATGAATTCCACATACAATACACCCAGACCCGGAACAACTATCTGCATATCATACAAATATTTGTTCCGTGCGGGAATCTAACCCACGACCCCTGGCGCAGCAGTCGACTGTAACAGCCACTGCACCAACCGTGAATGGATGTTTATGCTTAAGGAATTGCACCCCTGAACATCCTTCCCCCATAAACGAACGGTTACATCAGTGTGTGGTTTAGTAGGAATGTTCCATTGCTCACCACGCATAGCAGGCGGGTTGATGAGCGCAGAATGGCTGCTGTTCCTCAGAAAAGACGCTGCCACCTATCCCTCTGGTTTACAGTCCCTTATTCGCCTTTTACGACAACCATGAGAGGAGATGGAGTGGTGCTATATTCTAGATAGACGAAATAAACTGAAATTCGATTAGATCCTAATATTTTAGGCTCTAGCGTGATCTTACGAGGACCTGGAGCCCCCCTTCGGTGCCGAAGATAACCGCTCCAGTGGTTTTAGCCGGTAGGAATTCGGAATACCCCTTCGCCCTTCCCCGGGGTGAAGGAAGTTAGTTCCATGTATAATTTCTACTGGACATCAATAATAAAAAAAAAAGATCCTAATATTTTATAATTGCTGTTTTGAGCGATATCATTTGAATCTACGTCTATTTGTACGGCGATCAAGACAAAACATGTTGGTCTTTTTATGCAAGCTGCTGAGACGCGCAGGTCATTCGCCTGGTGGTAAGCTTCATGCCTGCCCATATGAATTGTAATGCTACCAAAGACTAGTTCTGCGTAGTATCACACTGTGCTTGTCACCTCGAGACATGAACTTATTTAGTCTTTTATGTCCAGTAATTTTACTGGCTACAGTGCCCTTCTAATGGGAGCACAGTTATTTGTAAAGTTGAAATACTACTACTTAGCGGTGAATATCTGGCACTAAGGTGTTATCTACCTAACCGGCCTCATAGAACAAGAGACCTACGACCATTAAAACCACTCACTAACTGACTCACTGACGGACTCACTGATAGACTCACTGACGGTCACACTGACGGACTCACTGACAGACTCACTGATGGACTCACTGACTGACTCTGTCTCTCTTGGAGATAAATTCTTTTGATACTTCATTCTTTTACTTTATAAAAGGGCACCTAAGGCACCTTACAACTCGCTAGTTGTATTATAATCACACCAATCAACACATGTTGATGGAAATAAATATAGCTTTATAACTAAACATATCAGAAGTCGCAAGGGGAACACACCAACGTAACCACGTCTGGAGGCAACCACAAGCCCAACTGAAATTAATTGCGGCCCACACCCGCGCCGTTAAGATATTGTCAGATGAACTTAACTAGGTGCCTAGCAATGAATATAATTGACTTTTATATTAATGTTATATTTAATTATAAATGAATCTTAAGCTAAACAGAATCAAATCTGACTAACGTAACTAACCCCAACATAATCAAATTAAACTAAGCTTAATTTCCAGTTAAGTAATGAATAAATCTTCTCAACGTAGCCAAGTCATTAAAAACAATTCTAAAAGATTTTTTTTATTTTTTTTAACATTCTCGTATGAAACTGCGTTATACTCGCTATAAATGAAATATCTGAAAACAACTATAGTTTCTGATTATTTTTTATTAATCTTAGATATTGTCCGTGTGGTGTCTGGATTAATAATATAGTACCACTGCATCTCTTCCCGTGGAAGTCGTAAAAGGCGACTAAGTGATCATAAACAAGAGGTATAGGCAGCAGCATCCCTTCTGGCGAATCAGTAGCCATTATGCGCTCGATAACCTGCCTGTCGAGCGTCGTGAGTACTGGAAAATTACCCCCAAAATGATGACACTGTTGTGGATTTCTATGGGGGAGGACTTTGTTCAGCATTGGACGAATGAATCATAGATATCAGTGATGTTTGGTTAACACTTATACGATTACGTAAATTTTAATTGATATTGTTCCTTTTGGTACGTTCCGAAGCTGGGTTCACGATGCGATGGTGAATTGAGAGTGAGGCAATTTAGCTATGGGCAACGGCACCCTCGAGGACTAAGGCCGGCTGATTTTTTGGAAAAGGAAGGACTCTCCGTAATTAACTCCTTTTTCCTAAAGCTGCCTTAATAAGTCCCGATGGTTCCACAAGTATAACATTGACAAATAGAAGACTTCATTATGACCAATAAAAGACAAATATTTAATGATGTCTCCTGGATTGATCAATAGGGCGGAAACCAGCTGTACTCATCTAACGATAAGAGGCCATTGAATATTTATCTCAAACTTGAGAAGGTCTTGTCTGATGAAGTCTGCGTGCCGGGCCTCGAGCGCTCATATCCAAAACTCAAGCTTTCTTCTCGAACTCAAAAATCATCGAATCCGACTAGTCTTGACAGCGTTTGGGAAGCTTCGCAACGTCTTTTCGTCCAGAATATAGCAGTGATTCAAGTCAAAGACTTTTACCGGTGTGCGGTTAGCAGACTACACACCACTGAGAATATTGTGGAGCCCTCTAAGGTGTGCAGGTTTCCTCACGATGTTTTCATCACCGTTAATGCAAGTGATAATCAAATTCTGATCCTCACATGAATTAAGTCAGAGGTGTGGGCGGGGATTGAAGTCATGTATTATGAAGACAAGCGTTCAATCATTAGACTACCACTTCCAGACCCAGCATATAGCTCTGGCAGCCCCACTTTGATCAACCATCTAAGGCAAACCAGAGTAGAGAGTACTGCGGGGATTTATAGGGTTCTACTCCAGCTGACCAATAATGGCAAGACGGAGACGAGGCCCTGGAGATCTGGAGTATTAGGGTACGCAATCTCCAGCATTTACACACAGCTTGCCACAAACTGCGTATTTTGTGTGAAATTTGTGTCTGTAAACGCACCCACCCACAACAAAGGAGAAATCCTAGTGCGGGGCAAAGTTAAAAAAAAACAAAAAGAAAGTATAATTTGTGTATTATCCCGAGGAGAGCACACCCTTAGTATAACTTCTCACAAGGGTGCCCCGATAACATCTTTTTAATTCAATTTCTGGCGCGTTTGACATGCGCACATGCACGAAAATTGGACAATATGATATATTTAAAAGTGATTATTTATTTTAATGGCATTTTACTTACTTACCTGAATTATGTGTGACAAGAAAAAAATGTTACGAGGCAATAATAATGTACTTAATTGACTTTAATCATATTCATTAACAATAAAATTCCCTTTGAATTTTATTATTAATACGCGTACATCAGGCGGTTTTTAACGTGCCGTGTGGTGCCGGCTCTGAATACCACCACCTCATCTCCTCCGGTGGGTGCCGTAAAAGTCGACTAAGGGATTAGCCGGAGGATGGGCAGCAGCGTCCTTCGAGTACATTAACACCTCAACTGCGATCGCCAACCCGTCTGCCAAGCGTGGCGATTATGGCGAAACCCCCCAATGTGCCCACAACACACCCATATCGGTCGTTGTGGTAATCTTTGGGGGAGGCCTGTGTCCAGCAGAGGACTTCATTTGGCTGAAATGATGAAAAAAAATGATGGAGGAGTGATAGCGGCGAAGTGAAGATTCGATGCTTCTTTGCATCATGCTTTGATGTTCATGGTCAGGGGTCTTCTCTGTTGCCATATCCACTCCGGATATGGCAACACCTACATCGCCATCATATAACTGCAACTTACAGTGACATCTACATGAACATTACGGCACGGTTGGTGCAGTGGCTGATACAGTCGGCTGCTGCGCTCCGGGTCGTGGGTTCGATTCCCACACGGAACAAATATTTGTATGATCTGCAGGTAGTTGTTCCGGGTCTGAGTGTATTGTATCTGGAATTCATGTCTGTAAACGCACCCACGACACAGGAGAAATCGGAGTGCGGGGCAATGTTTAAAAAAAAAGTAAGTGCAACTTTCCGATGACGTCAAAGAATCTTGAATCGTGCATGTAAAAGTATTCGCACAACGCTGCACATATAACAGATGCTAACATCAACCGTTGCTCTTCAGCCCGCCAGGCATACCACCCGCCTGGTATTTTTTTTTTTTATGTAGGACTTCTCGCAGTAATCCCGAGGGGGATATATCTGCTTAACCGGGCAAATATCACCCGCCTGGTTGGAGGTTCCTCCCTTTTCTACGGAGGAACTCGACACCAAAGTTTCCCCCTAAGTGTATGTGTGACAATAGGAAACATCTTTATGGATGTGTCGAAAACCAAAATGTACGTATTCATTTTCAGTTCAAAAACTGGCGTTGAAATTGCGCTCTATCAATTCAAAGTCCAACTCATCAAAATGTTCTCATTTACATAATCTGCATATTACTTTGAAATTCAATGAATATTGAAATGTTTAATATGCTTTTTATTATAATAAAATACTGGCGCTTTAAACTGCCTTTGCCTATGCGACAGTAATAATATTATTTAAAAGCTAGAAGGTTATGATTTTTATTATGCCCAGTAAATGGCATGACGTGCCTCCTCTTACATTACACTGATAATATGCGGTTATTGGCAAAAAGTTGGTGTGTCATTTCTGCCTACGCTTTTAGAGAAAACAGGCGTGATCTACAGTAGAAAAAACTTGAAAGTGTCGTCGTATACCCAAATTTGTTGAAGCATTTTATATGTTACACGGTACAGTTTTCAAATCTTTATTTTTTAATTCGGGCCCTAAATGTGAACGCCATATTCAAAATTTATTAATTTACGTTACACGTCCATAACTGGGTTGCAAAAATTCATGTGTCCGAAATTTCAACTATATCGGTCCAATAGATTCGGAGCAAATTGTCTGTGACAGACGGACAGAAAAACACATTAGTCCACCGATAGCTCCACCAATGATATTAAAAGAAGAACTACCGCAACTTATATCGAGAGCAAAACGTTTAACGACAGAATTTGCTCAGAATATTTTCTAAGGTATAAACTGGCTTCAAACAATCCACTTTATCGTGTGCGTATTGCGCGCGGTAAGAGAAAAGTAGGATTAAATGTATCTGAAGGTGGCTTAACCTAAAGCCTAAAATTAGAGTCAGCATTCAAAGGTATATATATATATAAATACATTAGTATATATATATATATATTTATATACATTAGTATATGTATATATATATATATATATATATATATATATATATATATATATATATAAGTCTATAAATTGTCTATATGCAGCGTCCTTCGAGTACTTTTGCAAATCTATAGAATAATATTCTCGAACAAAACACAGGCCAAGCGAAGAAAAGAGACTACACATATATTCTATCACAGGTGCGATAAAGAAATCGAGTAAACGTGTTGTCATTTTAGATAGGTATCTCTTTTACACTCGTAGTTTTTGTATCTTCTTTCTTACAGCATAGGTGTGTAGTTTATAGCTTTATACCTACATATAGCGAGACTGACTTTTGCGCACCATTTAATATGGACGTAACATATCTATGGTATAATATCATTGGGCTCCACCGTATTATTCTGTCGTACGTACGCAACCCTAAAAACCAACTGGTGCGATACTAACAAACAAACATACGGCACTTGTTATTTATTTAATAATAATAGTGAGATAAATTATCATATGCATGAAAGAGGACGTGAGGCTATAAATTTGATAGGTGTATCATAAAATATTGTGACAAAAACATTGAGTTCATTTTTGTGTGTATTCGCACGGACTGACAGATTACGTTGAATAAACTCGCTTTGTTTAGCTCAAAGGATTTAATTTGGTTGTTTTTGATTGTGATAAACGTGTGTATGAATATTGCAAATTGATTTTACGGAAATGAGTATTTTTTTTTATTGTTTGACAACCAGACCGCTGCAGTAAAATGCCGTTATAATAATAATATGGTGGGTGTTCCACCCACATACCTACGAAGTGTTTTACTTCCAGATTTTTCGTACGTACCCAAAGAAATAGGAAATAAGGCGAAGTGGTACGGGGCGTAACCGCGCCACCGTGACGTGTTCAATCCGGGCCATTCGAAAAAAATGGCCGATTTATAACATCAGTTTAGATTCGATCGCGTAAGATAAACTTTTTAAAGTGTCGTGGTGTTCGGGGATAATATGCAAAAACCGAAACGAAAATAATAACTTTATCAAGGAAGGAATCCGATACCATATGCAAGTAAAAGAATTTTCTTGTATTTGTCTATAAAAATGAAAAAATATTGTTTTCTTTATTATGTTACATTTGTATTGATGGAGCAGAACGACATTATTATTTTTGTACAAAATACAATGCTTCTTATCTACCACTTTTAACTAGCAATCGGTGAATAACAAACGCATTGAACATAGAACAGCGAATGGTACTCCCAATGAACTTACGCGTTGCGTGGTACGACTGCTGTGTTGCAGTCCGTACGCTCGGCATAATTCGCTGCCTACAAAGTCGTGGGTGTGTTTTAGTATGACAAGCCAATTATAACATTGTGTTTATTCAGTTCATTGGATGAAAACCTGTAACTGTGGGTTTTTATGACTAAGGGTAGGGGAAAAATTGATTTCTAGGCTCGCATACATTTTGAACTATATTGCATATCTCCTTTCTTCCAATATCTTTGTGCGTACCGCTAAAGTATACCTTCTTGCCAGAGTCTGTGTATCCCGACCGCGACGGTTAAAACCTGGGAATCTTCAAGACGTGAGTGAACAGGTTTGTTCTAGGGAAGCATGCACAATCGTCGAGCATATCGTCGCATAACCTCAGGTGAAACAGTGGAATATATGTATTGTAATATATTACAATACGGGGCTAGAACAAATAATAAAATAAAATAAACGAAATGATGTAGGAACTTGTTAATTTTTTTCAAAATAGTCTCAGTTCGTTTCTAAGCACCGTCGCATACGATGGAACCATTGACTGAAACACTGAGCCCGCTCTTCTTTAGGGATCATTTCCCCTTTTTTTTTTAACGCAGCCACGGAATTATCTGGGTGCATAAAGCGAGTTCCTCTGAGTTCATCTTTTATTTTGGGTTATAAATAAAAGTCGCAAGGTACCAGGTCGGGACTGTAAGGAGGGCGACTTACTAATTCTGCACCTTCCATGGACAAAATCATTTTCGATTGTACGTCTGGCGGAGTGAGCTGGAGCGTTGTCGTGATGGAGGAAGATCCTGCTTCCTGGACGATGCTGTCGAACATTTTCCAAGACAACCGGTGAACAATGACTGACATACCAGTCTGCAGTAATAGTCATTTTATCTTCTAGAGCAATTGTTGCGAAATGACCCGTCCGTCAAAAGAATGAGGCAATCATTTTGTTCCCTTAACTTCTGCCCTACTTTACTTTTGCTGGCAAATCTTCGAATGGAAACACCCATTGGGCAGATTGTCTTTTGGTTACGGGATAGTTACAATATGTGTGTGGTGTCAGCTAAGAACACTACCACCCCATCTCATCCCGTGGGTGCCGTAACATTTATACCTCAACTGCGATCGCCAACCCGTCTGCCAAGCGTGACGATTATGATAAAACCCCCCCAATGAGCACACAACACAAACTCATACTGGTAGTTGTGGAAGCTTAGGGGGAGGCAACTGTCCAGTAGTGGAAGTTTTTCGGCCGAAATAATAAACGAATGAAGAACAACGACGACGGCACGGTTGGTGCAGGGGCTGATACAGTCGACTGCTGCGCTCCGGGTCGTGGGTTCGATTCCCGCACGGAACAAATATTTGTATGATCTGCAGGTAGTTGTTCCGGGTCTGGGTGTATTGTGTGTGGAATTTATGTCTGTAAACGCACCCACGACACAGGAGAAATCCTAGTGTGGGGCAACGTTTTTAAAAAAAAAAAGGCTATGTCCAGTTTTCATAACCTGTGACGATGTCAAACACAACGCACGTGTCACCACCGATATAATTTTTAAGCATTTCACGGCACAAATCTAAGCTATGAAGTTTTTGATCTTCTGTCAAATTATGAGGTAGGTACCTATCCATCTGGCGCAAAGCTTTCTGACGCCTAAATGTTCGTGTCAGACTTTCTGCACTTGACTCATCATCATATCGGCCATTTATACGTCCACTGCTGAACATAGGCCTCCCCCATAGATTTCCACAATAGTGTCGTCATTTTGGGCGGTATTCGCCAGTACTCACCACGCTTGGCAGGCGGGTTGGTGAGCGCAGTATGGCCGCATATTTGTAAAAACAAATGACATATGAATTCAATGTACATCTACAACTACCCGAAGAGTTCTTTAGTCGAAATTTAAATTAATTTTACAAGGGCAATTTTTCTTACTGGCCAATTCTAAAAACATTCAGTGTGACCCTCGCAACCATTGATGTATATATGTTACTATGTTGTTTAACTCAATGCTCGCAACTATGTATACTACAGAGCTGTATAAATATGGCGAACTAAATACCAACCAAGATAAATATAGAGTTTAAATCAAAACTGAACGGTCAATATCAGACTAAATGCAAACCATACGCACAACACATACATCAACTCGTTCACTCTGCTACGCTTTCCATTTACTTCGTATTATCCCCAAAAAGTCATTTCAATGACGCATCTATACTAACCTCTTGCATGTCAATTTCTGGCAGCCGTGTAGACACAATAGATTTTTAATTGTGTCTCGTTTAGAATTAACTTCCGCTGGTGCCCCCGAAGAAGTTTTTTAAAACTGCCGCAACTTATATCGAGAGCAAAACGTTTATCGACAGAATTTGCTCAGAATATTTTCTAAGGCATAAACTGGCTTCAAACAATCCACTTTATCGTGTGCGTATTGCGTGCGGTAAGAGAAAAGTAGGATTAAATGTATCTGAAGGTGGCTTAACCTAAAAGCCTCAAAACAGTTTCAGCATTTAAAGGTTTTTTTTATGATGGGCTTCTCGCACTTGTCCCAAGAGATGCTTAACCGGGCAAATTGGCGAAGCATTAAATAGCCTCCAGCCTAGCTTTATTCACTTAAAGGTATATATATATAAATCTATAAGCAGCGTCCTTCGAGTACTTTTGCAACTCGACTGCGATTGCCAACCCGCCTGCGAAGCGTGGCGATTATGGTAAAACCCCCCAACGAGCACACAACACAAACCCGGACCGATCGTAGCGCATTCTTTGGGGGAGTCTTATGTCCAGCAGTGGCTGTCTTTCGAAATGATGATAAAACAAACGTAATTGGGCAGTAACAATAACACTATAGAAACGAAAATAAAACACGCCCCTCACTAGATATGGGGACAAGAGCCTCTCCAAAGAGATTTGGGGCTATAAACATAAAATAAACGTCCCTTTCCTATATTGCATTACGAGAGCAGATGTGAATTTGTATCGTTTGCTACAATAACCTGAGGATTGCTGTTTTTATGTTCAGTTCGCTTCGCGGCTTTGCTAGGAGTATCTAGAAGAAAATGCTCACTTGACATGGTTTGGGAACTATAAAAGATACTTCCGTGTGGTGTCCGGATTAAGAATATAGCACCACTCCATCTCCTCCCGTGGATGTCGTAAAAGGCGCCTAAGGGAGTTTAAACTAGTATGACAAATTACTAAACTATATCATGTAACAATAAATAAACTCTAATTCCGCCCAAAATGACGAAACAAAAAAAAAATGGTGAGCAAACGACCAAATAATTGGCCTGGTGGTGAGTGTCATGGCTGCAGAATATCTAGCACTACCGGTCATAAGAGACCTTTTTTTTATTGGTGTCCAGTGGAAATTCTACATGAAGCTCCTTCGCCCCGGGGAAGGCCGAAGGATTATGCCGGACTCTTACCGGCTAAAACCACTGGAGCGGACATCTTCGGCACCGAAGGGAGGCTCCAGGTCCTCGTAAGATCACACTAGAGCCGCACATTGGTGCCACGCCTTTAGACACATCTCGCAGATGATGACTGTAAGACGGTCAACCCTTCTAGTGGAGGGAACTTTGTAAAGGATCTCCCCGAGCCTCACTGTGCGCTGTTCTATGCACGGCCATAAGATACCTACCACTAGTAAATTGTGGTAATTTATAGACGAGGCCTTTGTCCAGTGGGCGTATTTTCGCTGATATGACGATGATAATAGGTTATTTTTTACACACAAAGTTAAGATTAAGCAAATCAAGAACTAATAAGTGATGGGTGACATATTTAATACAGACGTGGAGGAATGGTGCTAAAACGTGGACACTGCTAGCTAGAAGAAAAGTGAGATGTGCTAATTCGTTGTCCAAAAAATAGGTGAGCCCTCTGGTCACGCGAAGAGTAGTCTAACGTCTAGCAATATCTTTAAAAAAAATTGTTATGTACTCGGGCCCCAGGACCCAAGCTTTTAGGCCCCAAACAGCTCAAACACATAACTTTCAATGAGATAATTATATTTGCACCATTTGAGAATCTCTACAGTGGCAGCGGCAGCGCTATCACAGCCTGCTTAGCTTGAAAGATGGGATGGAGCAAGATTGTCGACACAAGATGCATGCCACACCAGAGGCCAACCCAACTTCCATAACATACCATTGTTCTCTTCCCATCATCATGTGCCAAGCCACTGGGTTCTAATATAGCTGGCACGCCGGAGGTGACATGAGCTCGACGAATAATGTCATTAAGTTCCACGCTCCTACCACAAGACAGGCCATGGTAAACATAATTATTTAAAAGAAAATAGTGCACAATACTTTAAACTAGTTCGTAATTTTACTTTATACAAAAAAAAAATGTGTTTAACATTTTAGTAATTTAAAATCGTCGTGTCTCGAGACAAAGTGCAATTAGTAAATATTAATAGAGAATATATTTAAAGTTTCAATAATAGAATGATTGTACCTCGATCCTCACTAACAAATTCACCTTTGTCCGTACTTTCCAGACGGTGTCGTTGGAACATAGAGTGCGATAGGATGCGGTATGAGAGAAAAGGAATGAGCGTTTTGATTGGAATAACCTCTCCTATTTAGATGCGCGATAGATTTTCTTAATAGATAAAACGTTGCCCCGCACTAGGTTTTCTCCTGTGTTGTGGGTGCATTTACAGACATGAATTCCACATATAATACACCCAGACCCGGAACAACTACCTGCAGATCATACAAATATTTGTTTCGTGTGGGAATCGAACCCGCGACCCGGAGCGCAGCAGCCGACTGTATCAGCCACTGCACCAACCGTGCCGTCAAAGATGTTGGAATAAAGATCTAAATTCGCCATACTATGAATATTGTTGTTTTTTTTCGTTAGCCCAAAATTTCTTGTCATAATAGTAAGTGAAAATACATGTGGGCGACTAGAAATACCAAATGGGCGACTATTTATAGTCACTCGCTTGAATACTATCTTTATAATAATAAAAAGGTTTATTATTAATCTTAAAGACCAAATACTGTCCGGCTGGGGAGCCCTTGGGCTGTAAAGATGTGCACACACGAAAAATAATAGTTGCTCACAGACAGTCACTCACTTAATATGTTGTTACCCGTTTTCAGTATTTTTGACACCTTTCAATGAGAATTTACCGTCGCTAATGCATTCAATTCACTCAACACCCGACCGTTATACCGCCGTCGCCGCCGAGGATGCCCGCCTCACCGACGTCGCGGAGGCCTATCGCCGCGTCACCTTCCCGTTCAACTTAGCACTTCTCCCTCCCATCTCTTGCTCGCGCTGGCCCGTTCCGAGCCTGTAGCTTTAAATGTCCCCTAATACAATTTAAATAATACCGATCCAGCTGTCCCCGAAACTATAGCTTGTTATCCCCAGCAACGCCCTAAGCCGAGATCCGTGTCCCGCAGGGGGTGCCCTTAGCGAAAGTTGCTTAGTTTTTAATATTAAATTTAAGCCTGGCTGGAGGCCTCTTTTGGCTTCGCCAGAAAATGACCGGTTAAGCAAATTTCCCTGAAATGTATGCGAAAAGCCCATCATAAAAAAAATGTTATGCATTAAAATGAACCAGGCCTTGATCAAAGGCAATTAGAAATCTCTAATCCATAATCATCATCATATAGACTGGAGGATGTCCACCGCTAAAAAAAGCCTCCCCCATAGATTTCCACAACGACCGCTTTCATGCCACTGGCATCCAACGACTCCCAGCGACCTTTACTAGGTCGTCCATGCCATCTCATGCTGCGTTTTCATGTGCGTGGACTCCACTCGAGAACTTTTCTGCCCAACGTCATCAGTTCTACGGGCTATGCCTATAAACGCAATTTATGTCTGTAAACGCACCCACGATACAGGAGAAATCATAGTGTGGGGCAAAGTTTAAAAAAAAAAAAAAAAAAACCCATTGCCACTAATACTTTGATGTTCTAATTGACTGTAGTAATATTCAATTTAATTAATACAACATTTGACGTCTTCACCAACCTTGACCCAAGGGACCCCGCATCCCGCTTCCTCTTGTGTCTTCGTTCTTCAAAGCGGCAAAGTTCATCAGTGTCTGACGGTAACGTCGTTATGAACTCAATCAGGGAGCATTGACGACACGACGTAAGCTCAACTCGATTACGTCACATTATTCACGCCTTACCCCCCTAGACCCTCGGCAAAACGGTTATTAATGAGCCCAAATTAAAGACCGAAAGTTGCACTATCAGATTTAGTTTGATTCATTAACGGTTTGCGGCATGGCGAAATCATCACAAAATATGAATTTTTCGGGTTCCGTACGTCTGGCTGGAAAGTTGGAAAGTGGAAAGTGGACGTAACAGGGTAACGTCGGAACCCTTATAGGAACACTCGGTGTCCATCAGTTTGTCCGTCTGTTAAAGCTAATTTGCTCCGAGTCTACTGAATCAATGAAGTTGAAATTTGGTACACATTTGAACTTTTGTGACCCAAACACGGACGTGTAACGTCGATAAATGAATGTTGAATATGGGGCTACTTTTGAGGGGGAAATAAGAAAATTTCCAAAAAGTCTTGCAAACTGTACCATCTAACAACATATCAAATGGTAGGCTAAAATTGTGTTTCTATAATTTTAAAATAAATAGTTATATAGTTATTTAAGAAACAGATAAAAATTCACCGTTACCGCATCGTATCTCCAAAACTAATACTCCAAAAAAAAAACACAATATTTTGTTACTTAAAGATTACAGGAAAACCTATAAGTTCGAGGTGATCGTATCAAATAACCTTAAATAACATAGTCAATCTTTCAATATTGTGCGTAAAAACTTACATTTGCATTTGGACCCATACATGTGGGAGAACACATTCTTCAACTACAATGTTGAGTTAGTTCTTAATATTAATTATTGGTATAAGACAAAATTTTACAATATACAATATATTCAGCAATTTCCCTCTACAATCCATTATCATATTTTTTTAATTACCACATTTTTTTTGTGTTACATTAAAAAATCGTACTCGTGGTATGGAACCCTCTCCACGCCAGTTAAAGTCGCACTTGTACTGATTTTTTTTATCAACAATCTTACCTTGCATCTCTGAATACAGCTTTTTTGTAGGACTTCTCGCATACATTTCTGGGAAATGTAGTTGCTTAGCCGGTCATTTCTGGGCGAAGCCAAAAGAGGCCTCCAGCCAGGCTTAAAATTTGTATTAAAAACTAAGCAACTTGCCCTAAGGGCAGGACACGGACCTTGGGCTTAGGTCGTTGATGGCACGGTTGGTGCAGTGGCTGATACAGTCGGCTGCTGCGCTTCGGGTCGTGGGTTCGATTCCCGCACGGAACAAATATTTGTATGATCTGCAGGTAGTTGTTCCGGGTCTGGGTGTATTGTATGTGGAATTCATGTCTGTAAACGCACCCACGACACAGGAGTAATCCTAGTGTGGGGCAAAGTTTTATTAAAAAAAAAAAAAAATTATAGGACATTTAAAGCTACGGGCTCGGCACGGGCCGGCAAGCAAGAGACGGGAGGGAGAAGTACTACCTTGAACGGTCCACTACTGGACATAGATTTCCCCCAAAGATCGCCACAACGAGTTGTCTGGGTATGTTGCGTGGTCATTGGAGAGTTTTGCCATAATTGCCACGCTTGGCAGGCGGGTTGGTGATCGTATTTGAGTTCTTAATGTACTCGAAGGACGCTTCTACCCTTCCTCCGACTAATCCCATAGTCGCCTTTTACGACACCCACGGGATGCAATGGGTTGGTGCTATTCGTAGCCAGCAACACACGGATAATGTTTATAAGATTATATAATATTGTTGGGATGTTTTATGTAAGTAGCTCTTACGAGTATGTCACCGGAACGTCAGATATATACAAGAATGTTGAAAAATATCAGCGTAGTGGTTTTGGAAATTTATAGTGTATTGTGATTACATTTAGGTGAGGCCATCATATATCTCACTCTCACTCACCTCATTGCTCATTTTTAATTTGCTCTTTTGGTTTCTTGTCTAATTTTATTTTTATTCATTCATCATTTTCATCATTTCGGCCGAATGAAGTCCACTGCTGGACACAGGCCTCCCCCAAAGATCACCACAACCACCGATATGGATGTATTGTGGGCTCATTGGGGGGTTTTACCATAATCGCCACGCTTGGCAGGCGGGTTGGCGATCGCAGTTGAGTTGTTAATGTACTCGAAGGACGCTGCTGCCCATCCTCCGGCTAATCCCTTAGTCGACTTTTACGACACCCATGGGAGGAGATGGGGTGGTGGCATTCTGAGCCAGCACCACACGGCAAATTTATTAATTTTATAAATTTATTTTTATTACCGACTTCAAAAAGTAGGAGGTTCTCAATTCGACGACTATTTTTTTATTTATGTACACCGATTAGTCCGAGATCTGCAGACCGATTTGAGCGATTCTTTCTTTAATAGGTGCAGAATACTTTCGAATTGGTCCCATATAAATTTCCTTACATTTTATTGAGTAGTTTTTAACCAGCTTCAATAAACTGGTTTAATTTGACTGCGTTTACCTAGATTGATGGCTTAATAGTTTCGATTCGTAGAATTATTTTTAGTGTTAGATACTGATACCAAATTAGGAAAAGTTCTTACGTGTATTTACACTAAAAAGAAACAAATAAATATCTCTTACATAAAAAAATATTTAAAAAAATATGCACGGGTATGCCACCATGGTTCATGCAGACCAACGAGTTATATTTATGGGCCCCGCCCGACTTTATAAATAAAGTAATTTTTGTTCTTTTGAGTGGTTTTAATATCGTATAGAACTTTGAAGTCCGCATTTTTTTTTGTTAAAAGCCATTATTTTTTAAACTTTAATGTACATTGATTATCCTCAAGGCGGACTTAATGCAATGACGCATTCTCTACTGGTCAACCTTTGGGTTAAAGAAGCATTTCGATACAGATACAAAAACAAAGATAATGATGAAATCTTAATTACACATTATAAGAAAACACTTTTAAACAGACGGCTCCGTGTGGAGGAGATGAATTGGTCCTGTCGGGATTGCTTCATATCCTCGGATGGAGGTCTTAAAAATCGATTAAGGGACTCTTAACCAGAGGAATGGGCAGTAGCGTGTCTTTTGTTGAACAGTAGCAATTCTGCGGTCAGCGACCCGCCTGCCAAGCGTGATGAGTACTGACAATCCCCCCCGTCCCACTATGGGGACGCTTTTGTTCAGCGGTGGACGTCCTTTGGCAGATATGATGATGATGAAACGAATTACTACTACTACAATTACTACAAATTTTTATTTGTTTAGAATTGTATGGTAGATATTTTTTTATTTTTTTTTAATCTGTAACTACACCTGTCACCTTCGTCATCCCGCGACCACAAATGTTGCAATGAGAAACGTCATGCGCGATGTAATGTGTTTTAAAGTGTTTTTTTATCAATTATTATTACTGTTCGGCTATGCGTTTTGTCCGTGTAGGAGAAAGAGTAGTACTTCCCCTTCTTTCTATATAATAATAAATTAAAATACATTTAATTTCGTTGGTAACACACACACAATAATCAGCATAATTACTAGCTAAAACAGCAATGGAAGTTACTACATTATACATTTGTATGACATAGAAGTCCCAACCACTATTAATCGTCAATGTCAAATCTCACGTCAAATTAATAATACACCGACCATCGTAACTTTACACTTAGTAACCTAACAAAACCCCCTTCAAAGAAGTAAATTTCCTATACTAAGGAGACCGAGGGAGGTCTAAGATTTTGGTGGTAATGCATTTGGTATTCCGACGGTCAATATGCACAACCCTGAATTATTTAGTAACCACTAAATAGAGATACATAGTAAATATTCAAAGGGGTAGGGGACAATATTTTGGTAGCAAATACTATGGAGGTTTGCGTGTAAAGGGAATGCGTGATTCAGATTTGGAAGGGGTTGTGTTATGTGATTAGGGAAATTCCGGGCTTAGGGGTTCGAATGAATCGAGTGAAATTGGAGATGAAACTGTCGCTGTGTTGACGTAATTTAGAATAGGATATCATAGAACAGAAAATGCTTATTGCACCATTTGGAATCATAATGTATAAATATAATGTACACTCGGCTACATATCAAGCTATACAATTCCAGTATAAGCTGATCTCGCATTGTATTATTATTTCGGCCGAAGTGAGTCCACTGCTGGACACAGGCCTCCCCCAAAGATTACCACAACGACCGATATGGCTGTGCTGTGGGCTCAATGGGGGGTTTTGCCATAAACGCCACGCTTGGCAGACGGGTTGGCGATCGCAGTTGACTTGTTAATGTATTCGAAGGACGCTGCTGCCCATCCTCCAGCTAATCCCTTAGTCGACTTTTACGACACCCACGGGAGGAGATGGGGTGGTGGTATTCTGAGCCGCACCACACGACATAGCCTAGCCTTGTATAGGCTTTCAGTATGATGAGAGATCAGCGTAAACTGGTTTTGTATAGCTTGATGGGTAGCCGTGTTTGCGATGGGCGGTCTTATCGCTAATAGCGATCTTTTCTAGACTACCTTAACATTATTTAGTGTTTTGATATTAATTAAAATAGTTTCAGTTATAAAATCAGATTCTAGTAGATGAGTTGCGTATTTGACACTCAATTGTATAATCACTTCATAGTAGGTATTATACTTATGGTACGCTTGAAATGTATTACATTTATGGATTTCTCGCTTGACGTAGAGCTTTTCGTTTTTATCCATCGAAATAAATAACACTTTTTTGGAGTTTTCTTTGCAAAGATGATGTATTAAGTGTATTTGTTGGAAAGGTTACATTTTTTTAAACCTTGCCCCACACTAATTAGTCGCCTGTGTTGAAGGGGGCGTTTACATACACAATTTCCACACACAATACACCCAGACCCGGAACAACTACCTGCAGATCATACAAATATTTGTTCCGTACGGGAATCGAACCCACGTCCCGGAGCGCAGCAGTTGACTGTATCAGCCACTGCACCGACCTTGCCGTCATTGTTGTTTAGTTATATATTCTCTTATGCCCCAATTTCAGTAGCTACAGAGCTACTAGCCCTTCAAACCAGAACCTACCTAGCCAGCCCCTTGAAATAAGAGATCTTTTTTTTTATTGATGTCCAGCGGAAATTCTACATGGAAGTTCCTTCGCCCCGGGGAAGGGCGAAGGGGTATGCCGCCGACCTTCTACCGGCTAAATCACTGGAGCGGTCATCTTCGGCACCGAAGGGGGGCACCAGGTCCGCGTAAGATCAAACTAGAGCCGCCCATTGGTGCCACGCCTTTAGGCATACCTCGGAAGGGATGACTGTAAAGCGGTCTCCCCCTCAGGCAGGTGGGCAGGCGGCTGTAAAAAGGCCACCCCCCAGGCACTTCTCTGGGAGGATTTTAAAGGATCCCCCCAAGGCTCGGTGTGCGCTGTGCAGCGCACACGGTGGCACGTCACCACGTGCGCGCCACAGTCTTTCCGGGGGTCACTCGGTATGAGCACGCAGACTACCCAATCCGACCTACCGACTACCAAACCCGTGACCCCCGATGAAATAAGAGACCTACCACCAGTGCCGTTTGAACTTTTTAAGTCTTCTTCTTCTTTTTCGTGGCCAACCTTGTGTTAGAGTTGTTCAAGCCACCCAAAGGCCTCCGACTTGGCTTAACGACTTCTCCCTAATCAACCGGGACCGACGATTCAACTTGCCGTTCGAAGCACAGAGACGCTCAGTTGAAATACCACTATGCGGTCATTCACGGCACGGTTGGTGCAGTGGCTGATGCAGTCGGCTGCTGCGCTTCGGGTCGTGGGTTCGATTCCCACACGGAACAAATATTTGTATGATCTGCAGGCAGTTGTTCCGGGTCTGGGTGTTTTGTATGTGGAATTCATGTCTGTCAACGCACCCACGATACAGGAGAAATCCTAGTGAGGGGCAAAGTTTTCTTACAAAAAAATAGTTGCTGAACCTCGCCGATCGCTTACCGATCAGTCAGTGCAACTGGCTATGAGTATACAGTATTAAGTATTTGTATGGTCTATATGTTTTTTCCGGGTCAGTGTACTTGTGCATGAGAGTTAATGTTATGTATTCAGTGTGGTGTCCGGATCAAGAACAAATCACCACTCCATCCCCTACCGTGGATGTCGTAAAATGGGCTAAGGGAATCGAAACCAGAGGGATGGGTAGCAGCGTCCCTTTTGTAGAACAGTATCAATACATACTGCTCACCTACCCGCTTGCCAAGCGTGATAAGTAACAACAAACAGAATTCCGAAAATCTATGGGGAGCCTTTTTTCAGGAGTGGACGTCCACTGGCTGATATGACAATGACGTTTTGTCTGTTTCGTATATTTATTTAGATTTAATATTTAAATATCGCGTGGCGAATGTTGGGTTCTCTGCTGGTTGATTGTTTGGTCGCGCCATCGTTTTCTAAGCCAATCAGAACGTATTTTTTATGAAAATACAAATGCGTTATCCCACTTCCTCTTTCTGCTACGCAAACGCACACCTCACCCGAAAATGCGTCTCTCGCTTGCACTGGTTGGAGGAAGCCATTAAGCACGTTCATCATATAGGCCATTTATACGTCCACTGCTGAACAAAGGCCTCCCTGACAGATTTTCACAACTGTGTCATCATTTTGGTGGGTATTTGCCAATACTCACCACGCTTGGTAGGCGGTTGGTGAGCGCTGTATGGCTACCGTTTCACAGGAGGGACGCTGCTGCCCATCCCTGTGGTTTAGATTCCCTTTGTCACCTTTTACGGCATCCACGGGAGGAGATGGAGTGGTGCTATATTCTTAATCCGGACACTTAGAATTTGTAAAAATGATGCACGTTACCTTCGAACAATTAAAATCATTTAATTAAGAAATATTAGTTTGTGTGAACTGCGACACCGTGAATAACACCTTGACTTTGAACTTGAATCAAAATGATATGGTTTGGATACTCTTGTGTGACCATTCATCGACCAGCTGAAAACGGTGATCGGCAACCCTCTCATCGTGTATTTCTTTTCATGGATTGAACTTATGATAACGAACATTAAAATATCCGAAATAGGTTAAAAACTAAACCCACGCTACAGAAGACATACAAGTGTTTTGTATTGAAAGAACAAAATATGTGTTGCTGAACAAATATATCACAAAGATCAAAGAAACTAATACTATACAAGAAACAAATACATCTAATTAAATAGCTTATTGAGCCGAACACGTATACAGCCTAATACAAAAGGGTTACCTGAGATGGGAATGTAACCGAATTACCTTGTCCCTCATCAGAGCTAATCAGGGCATAACATGCCTTGAATACGTTATGAAACGTGTACCAATAACGAACAATGCTGCGTAGGTTTTGCGAAATTTATCGAATTACATCCCTAAAAGTAAATGTGTTGGCTAATTTAGAAATGTAAAAAAATAAAACAGAACTGACAAATTGAATTGTGTGATCAATTTAAATTTCGAATTATATTTTTTTTATCGTCGTGGCTGCCAGTATGTTTTCGGACTCGTTTCTAAGTTTTAGGTTGCAGGCTGAACATCTGGTAAGTAAAACGACTTTTTGATTTATATATTTTTTAATTTATGTACTTTTGACTTTTCAACTTTGGTGTAGTTTTGAGGTAATTTAAGAGACTACTGATCGTCATCACTCCGTGAACAACCGTGGTGACCAATGCTCATTTCCTATCCGTATAATCCGTGGTGTTTTTGCCCAGCTGTGGGTACAGTTTACAGACATAACTATCACATGCACAAACTATTCGGCGTGCTTCAGTTGCTATTAACTACCTACCTAAAATGATGACACTATTCTGAATGGGGAAGGCCTTTGTTCATCAGTGGACGTATAATTGGCTGATATTATGAGGGATAGATGGACCGGTACCTGCTATGCAAGAAAAATTATTTTTTATTCCAGCTTATGAGGATACAGCCCCCCGGCCTCCTGGACTGGGGGTCGGCCTCTATACTGTTGTCGAAATGTGACTATAGGCGTGGCAGGAATGGACTGCTCCGGAGTGTTCTTTCTCGAGTACCCAGAGCCTTTCCTCGGCACCGAGGTCGAAGTCTATCAGATAAACATCACACCAATTTTATTAAATTGTATTTCTTTTTTATTCTTTCACGTATAAATCTTTTACAGATTGTCAATCTATGAGAGCAAAATAAATCAATACTTTCTTGCTTCCTTAATTTATTTCTTTATTTCCTATTAATTTATTTGACTAAGGCTTCAGCTGAAAATCAGCGCTGCAGTATCATGCAGCATTATTGCTGAGCTGTTGCCTTTTAGAGACACAATATCACCGAGACTGCTATTTTAGAGAAATAAAAACTACAGCCTAATTGTAATGACAGCTAATAAGTGTACGTTATCTTTTAGCTGGGAGTCCAGACGTGTCGCCACGCGTCGCAGGATCATGTCACATGTGACTGTTTCTAGAACTCTCACGTAACCTAGAACAGAAATAGAATTGTCAGGTTATCCTTAATAATTATGTACCGTCTAGCTCTGGAAATAGACTATATGGTAAATACTTTACCTAAATGATTATGGCTAATAGGCATATGAAATTCAGTCCGGCGACGTTTGGTGTCACTATGGCATCACAAATGTCCTTGGTGACAAATCCATACACCATACCATGCCCGCTAGGCGTCCCTTTACCTTGAAATGCAGTTAAGAAAGTCTGTAAGAATAATATATGTAGATAAGGTAATAATAAATACTATTAGGTATAAAATATTATTAAGTACTTTGTATTCACTCACCAAATGGATCCGGCTTTCAGAAGTTTTCACCATGGGATTCCGGCGGCGTGTGGCGGTGTAGTTGTGTACGTGCGTAGGTAATTAGTGAAAAATCATATTTTTCTTTAGAAAAACATTATTATGGCGAATGAAATGCAGCGTACATAGGCTGCACTAAAAGTATCGGGAATGGAATATTTCCACTGTTCCTGTCATATTAAAATCTTTTTAATTGAAAACTCCTTGGTTTTACAAATCGAATACCATTTATTTATTTTAAAAAAGATTCACGGTCTTGTCACAAGGTTTTGTCAAACTTGTTTAGTCGTTGAGAAAATGGAATTGACTCGAGAAAATTCAAGAGCGATGATTTATTATGACTTTCGAAGTGGTTTAACACAAAAACAGTGTGTTGACCGGATGATTTCTGCATTTGGTGATGAAGCCCCATCCAAAACCACAATTTATCGCTGGTTTGCTGAATTTCAACGTGGACGTGTCAAGCTCAGTGATGATCCTCGTCAAGGTCGTCCAAAAACTGCAGTCACCCAAGAAAACGTTGATGCTGTGCGTAAGCTGATTGAGGAAGATCGACATGTGACATACTGCGAAATTCAGGCAACTTTAGACATTGGCATGAGTCAAATACAAATAATCTTGCATAAACAATTAGGTGTAAAAAAGTTGTTTTCCTGATGGATACCGCATTTGCTATGTGAAGAGCAAAAAGCGGCTCGCGTTACTTGGTGCGTCAGAACTCTCGAAAGATTCCACGTAGGATCCTCAAATGCTGTATACAACATCGTATCAGGTGACGAATCCTGGATATATGCGTATGAACCCGAAACAAAAAACCAGTCACGAGTTTGGATGTTCGAAAATGAGTTAAAGCCAACAAAAATTGTTCGTTCACGGAGTGTTGCAAAAAAATGGTGGCCACGTTTGTCTCCAAAACCGGCCATGTTACGACTATTCCTCTTGAGGGACAAAGAACGGTTAATGCAGAATGGTATGCTAGCATTTGTTTGCCACAGGTCGTTTCTGAACTCCGTAGAGAGAACTGCAACCGCCGCATCATCCTCCATCACGACAATGCGAGTTCTCACACCGCGCACAGAACAAAAGAGTTTTTAGAGCAAGAAAACATAGAATTATTAGGCCATCCGCCGTACAGCCCCGACCTAAGCCCTAATGATTTCTATACTATCCCTAAAATAAAGAATAAATTGCGTGGACAGAGATTTTCATCACCTAGAGAAGCTGTGGACGCCTACAAAACGGCCATTTTGGAGACCCCAACTTCCGAATGGAATGGTTGCTTCAATGATTGGTTCCATCGTATGGAAAAATGTGTCAAATTTCGCGGAGAATACTTCGAAAAGCAATAAATACATTTTTAAATAGTAATGTTGTGTCACTTCCTTGATTCCCGAAATTTTCAGTGCCGCCCTCGTACTATAAGAAATAAATTATATAATCGGTTTGCGGCAACCAAAGCCGTACGATTTTTCACACAGCGCAAGCGATTTGATAACGGGCGACGGCCACTCACTGCAAATTGTAACAGGTCACTGAAGGCTAGCGTGTGCGCGGACGGCCGAGACTATACTATAAGCAGAGACCCGTCACCTATTGTTCTTTTTGCGTACCTACGGTTTGTTCATTTGTTCATTTCTTCTGATTTATATTTTGTTATTATATATTATGTTGACGTTATAACTTGTGTGCGCTACTCTTGTTGTAGTCTTTGTAATTTTGTGTCTTCTAATAAACCATTTTTCTTTCTTTCTTTCTTTCTATCTAACCCTTATTAGAAACCTCATTAGTCAAATTAGAATCACGCCAGTTTTATTCTCGACGCACTGAAAGACGAATGATAATGCAAAATTCGTTTGATACACTTAAATCATGGTCCGTCTAGAAAGCACCCTTACAAATAAAATAATGGGGTGTCATGAGGGGTGAATTGTGTGAATTTACAGGATTTTCCCTTTCATTTTAAGATGATTTTACTTGAGAGGGGCGGATTGTCGTGACTTGCCGAAGGGGTTTGCACAGACTTACTAAAGTATTTTGATGGAAGTTTGTTCAGTTTTTACAGAATAGATAGATTCGGTGGTTCTGATTTTTCCGTGTGGCGCCGGCTCAGAATGCCACCACCCCATTTCATCCCGTGGGTGTCGTAAAAGTCGACTAATGGATTAACCGGAGGATGGGCAGCAGCGTCCTTCGAGTACACTAACAACTCAACTGCGATCGCCAACCCGTCTGCCAAACGTGGCGATTATGGCAAGACCCCCCAATGAGCTCACAACACACCATATCGGTCGTTGTGATGACTTTTGGGGGAGGCCTGTGTCCAGCAGTGGATTTCATTCGGCCGAAATGAGATAGATTCGGACATAAGACGATTTTGTAGAATTGAACCATACGACGTATGCGTATGCCCACATATTTTATAGATTTTTTTCATTTTTGAGAAAAGTTTTATAAATGTATAAAGATTAATTAATCTAAACACCGTACAACATTGCCTTATACTTGATATTGGCGAAATTGTGGAAGATACTCTGCAGAAGCCATAATCTAAGAGACGAAGAAGAACAGAATAGATAGAATAGATAAGTTTATTTGCAATGAATGTAGGTACAAAAGTTAGATGTTACAATTTTTATAGAATCCTTATTCTGCCTTAATATGGCATGCACATTTAGTAACGAAGAAATTTACTAAGTAATCTATTATTTATAACAGCTTATCGGCTAAGAACTCATGCACTGAACAATAACTTTTTTCTAATAATAATGCAGGTATTTTTAAATATTCTCAAATGCTGACATTTTATACTATCTGGTATTTTATTAAAAAATAAAGGTGCCATAGTTTTTTTTTTTTTCATAATTATGTTTTATACGCGCTCCTGTGCGAGTACAAGTACGAGTTCTGATAATGTGATCTCATATTTGAGTCTATTAGAATCAAATACCGCAATGTCCATAAAAAAGCAAAAATGCGTTTTCTATGCCGTATGAATCTACAGATTAAAAGGAATCTATTTGAATATTCAAAATGCAACCAAAGCTGCAATGTCATGTAGAAAACTGGCATTAAAAATTAAAGTATGCTACAAATATAGCATTATCCATTGGTGTATGTATATAAAAAATATGAATTATGGCCAGAACACGAAAATGGACATTGCGGTATTTGATTCTAATAGACTCATTTGTAGAATGTTTTCTAGTATCGTTTAAGGTGGCGAAAACATTTTTATTAATTTTGACAAATAAGGCTAATTCCAGAAAGAGACATGGGTAGGTTAATAATAATATTGGGGGTCGCGAGCGCGCTTATTGGGAAATTGGCGTGCTCATACCGAGCGACCCCCGGGAAGACAGCGGTGTGCATGTGGTCACGTACCGCTGTGTGCGCAGCACAGCGCATAGTGAGGCTTCGGGGGAATCTTTTACAATTCCCTCGAGAGATGCCTGGGGGGTGGTCTCTTTACAGTCGCCTTCCCTCTACTAGAGGGGATGACCGCTTTACAGTCATCCCCTCCGAGATGTGCCTAAAGGCGTGGCACCAATGGGTGGCTCTAGATGGAGATCTTTCGAGTTCCTGGAGCTTCCCTTCGGTGCCGAAGATGATCACTCCGGTGGTTTTAGCCGGTAGGAGTCCGGCATGCCCCTTCGCCCTCTCCCGGGGCGAAGGAAGTACGTGAGGTATTTCCACAGGATCAATAAAAAAAAAAAAAAAAAAAAAAAGGTTAATAATAATAACTTATGCGACTTAAACATAGGTAGGCAGCTGTCTGTTACTTTCAGGCTAAACATAGCTCTGAGGCAGCGTTTTTGGGCTTTTATACCTAGGTATGTGTATTTTCTGGCTTTGTACAGTAATGATAATGATGTTATATATATTTTTTGTTTATGTGTTAAAGATAATGGTAAGATGTTTATTCATGTAAAACTACTTACATACAATTACATACCTATAGGTGTACATTACCTTTCTCTATTTCGATGGAGAAGAACGGGCAAGAAACTCCATAGATACTGTTACGAGCCGGGGCTATTATTTATCGAATAGCGTAACAATACTCTTTTTAAATCATAACATTACAATAGTGATGACTAAATTGTTCTCGACATGAAGGTTATATGAGAACAATGTAAAAAAAACCTCAACACTAAACGGGCCTGGTTGTAATATTTATTTGAGTTTATGATTAAATTGTCATGGCAGAATCAAGATGAGAAATCCGAACAGAAAGCACTCATTCACGAGCATGTTTTCTGTGCAAGTTCAGTATAAGATTTACTTTTTAGTGTCATAGGTTCCATCTGACGGCATAAGACGAAAATATATGCACAATGTAGTAGTAATAAGTGGTAATTACTTACTAGTCATGCATGACAAATTGAAAAAATCTGTAACACCATATCAATAAAAATCCGAACAAGTAAATACAGACAATTAAAGTCCTACTTACGTAAGGCATAATACGTTTATTATAAACCACGTACTTTAAAACTATATCATAATGTAATTTTTTTACTAGCTAGGAGTCCAGCATTTCCCCCCAATCTTCCCCGGGGTGGAGGCAGTACATAACCACGAATTTCCACCGGGTAAAAACACAAGGTTAATTTCTACATCTCATTTACCAGAACCCGCTTTCTGAATAAGTTTTTATTCATTAGCACCATGCTCCGCTTCGTATTATGAAAGGCTGAAAAATCCTATCGATTACAATATCGGCCACCTCTAAATTTCACAGCTCTGTATCAAGTAGGGGAGCTTGCGTTTAATAACACTGAAGACTAAACTGATTTATTGTCTTCAAAGACGATAACATTGCACACGTGGTTTGTACAACTACTGCAATATCATAGTAAACATATCGAGGATAAGGTTGTGTTTACTGCTATTCACATTTTTGCGTAGAAGAGTCTAACTGTAGTCATTCGTTGACTAGAGCTCGTAAATGGAACGGTTGACCGGCACCCTCATCATATCGGCCATTTATACGTCCACTGCTGAACAAAGGCCTCCCCCATAGATTCCACAACTGTGTCATCATTTTGGGGGGTATTTGCCAATACTCACCACGCTTGGCAGGCGGGTTGGTGAGCGCAGTATGGCTACCGTTTCACAGAAGGTGCTGCTGCCCATCCCTCTGGTTTAGATTCCCTTAGTCGCCTATTACGACATCCACGGGAGCACATGGAGTGGTGCTATATTCTTAGTCCAGACACCACACGGAATGCGGCCCGTACCTCCGTACAAATTTTTTTTGGATTATTCACTTGCGGTAAAGGAAATTGTGAGGAAACCAGCAAACTTGAGAGGGCTCGAAATGTTTTGAATAGTGTGTGTAGTCCGCTAACCCGCACTAGGCCAGTGTGGAAGTACCTAAGGCCTTAACTTTCTCATCACTAGAAAAAGGTCCGTGCCACGCAGAGGGACAGTAATGGGTTGATCATGTATGTGCGTGGTGTATCAAGCTATATGAAATAAAAAAAATGAGATTGAGTCGAGTTGAATCATTATTCAGTAATTAGACCCGAACAGATACTTTTACATGTCATATTGAAACAATAGTGGGCATTAACAACAGCGAAGAAATGACAAACCATGATGATGCTTGAGAACTATAGATGACAGAAGAGAAAGGTGACTGCCCATTTGGTACAACGCAACACGAAAATTGTGTTAAATAGAAAGTTTATTTAACACAATTTGAATGGATATTTTTAAGAAAGACAGGTATGGAACGGTCTAGACAAAGCTTTGTACAACAAGTGAAGGAAAAAGTGCGAGTCGAGCATCGAGAGGCCAAATAGAACACAACGGATTAGCGAATAGAGACCAGTGGCGAGCGCTCCACTGACAAGACCTTAGCTCTTTAATCGAATAAATATTGTATCACTGGAATGGTACGGCAGTGCAGATATGGTTTTCATGTGGTGGTTCTGGATTGTTGAAATAGTGGAAATACATATTTGCACACAAATAAAAAATGTGGGCTATATTTTAATTAGCATGAACTTCAGTCCCCGGTAACAAAATAGAGTGTGAGCTCCAAAATAAAAATAAAATGCAATCACAACAAATCACTGTAACACTGACAGTACGACAACCATAAAAACAAATGCAAAAAACCCCGTTCGTTTGCATTACTTTTATTTAACCGACCGCGACGAAACGGACAGTTGTGTAATTGTTTTTCATTGCACAGTAATTGACTTGTGGTGACTGTCGATAAATGTTTTTGCATTTAATCGGTCGAAATTTGGGGTTGGACATTTTTGTCCATAGCCCTGTTTTTATTTTAACATCAACGTGTTACATGCGATTTCTTTCAACAAATTTATTTATTCATATTAGACTATGATTTCGGGACTTTTCGCGCACAGATAAAATCAAAACAATATTTTGACTAACCTCAAAGTTTCGGCCAAGCTGCATTGACCGTGGTCACGAGAAGAAAAAAAAATTGATTTAATTATTTTTTAACTTGTGCAAACACAGAAACATGAATATAAAGAGAAATGAAATAGGACACAAAGGTACTGTTTATTTCCTAAAAAATCTCTTTCAGCTGACCTGTGCGAGGAGAGCTTGAACAAGAAATCTGTACGCAGTGTGTAAAGGAGTAAATAAATGAAATACATACACATATATTTGTATCAAAATACACAATAAACAAAATATAAATATATATAAATACACACATACATAATATCCAAAATTTCAAATTAATTACATACGCAACTATGTTGACAGGGAGAGACAGTGCTCTTTAAGGTCTTTTTAAATTTCGAGACGGTTGTAAAGTCCTTGTATCAGGCGGGACTGAGTTTCTAACCTAACTAACCGCATATACAGAAAAGGAACAGAAATAGTAGGTAATCAGTTTTGTAGGATGGGCATTTGAGCATGATTCTAAAATGGGTATATCAGTTTATTGTTTGTTTTAAAATACATTTGCCGTTTTTTGCTGCTTGGTGGAATAAATGAATGCTGCAATGATCTGGGCTTATATCAACGTTTCAATTGCCAATGGCGAATTTTAAACGAGCCGATTAAAAGAGCTTTAAGGAGTCTGCCTATTACTCCGTACCATACTACTAACGTATCAGGCAAAAATTGAATGAATGAATATGAAACAACGCTCACTAAACCGTTCAGTTACCGACACCGTAAGGTGCTATGATCAGACTGAGAGCAAATTCACGAGTAGGTGCCATTAAGTTTAGTGCATGGTACGATACGTTTTGTGTGCATAGTAGTCAAAGTCAAAGTTTTTATTTCATATAGGCCCTAATAGGCACTTAAGAAAAGTCGAAAGTTAACGTGCACGGTTCGGAAAAGTTGATCTTATGGAGAAGAAGCCGGCAAGAAACTCCATAGACACTCTTTTAAAAAAAGTGATATTACAATTTAACACATTGCTCGCTATGTGGAAACAAAGTGGACTACATATGCACGATAATAAACACACTATTGCTTCTGTAATACACAATCAGAAATTGATAATTATTAACGCACAGGTACGAGTCAACGAAGTTATCACATTTACAAAATGTAGAAGATGCTAAATTATATTAAAATAAAGGGCAATATGGCCATCAAGCTGTAAACAATGTCATATTGTAAACATTAACATGTCAAAAAGGACATATGTAATATGTCCTATTTAAAAAAGTTATCAATTCTAACAAGAATTATATCTTCATTCATCGCAATTCAGAATAATTAATAGATAAACACATATTTTATCAAAAGGGTACCAGGGAAGCCACATGTGCAGAAAGAATCAGTGCCAAACATCCCTGTCATCAACATAATCTATAGCTTTATAATAAGCTTTTCCAATAAGAACGCGTTTAATATAGGCCTTAAACTTTCCCTCGGTAAGATCTGTAATAGATTTGGGCAGCTTGTTATAAAAACGTATACTATTCCCTAGGAATGACTTATTCGTTTTAGCTAATCTAAATTAGGTACTACTATTTTATGTTTTTGCCGTGTATTGATGTCATGAAAATCGCTTCTTTTATGATACTTGTGCAGATTTTTGCGGACATATAAAATGTTTTCAAAGATATAAAGTGACGGCAGTGTAAGTATGTTAATTTCTTTAAACATGGTTCTAAGAGACTCGCGAGGGCCCATGTTATAGATCGAGTCTCTAGTCTCCGTCATTTATTTTTCGCGCCTAATACGATCATAAGATGGTCATGATATGGTACATGGTAGTGGTCAGAGACCTTTAGCCGTCAGTTAATGGCTTAATTTTTCATCTGGGCAAATTTTATTTTTGCTAATATTTTAATTATCATCAATCATTTTAAGCCGTTGTGGTGTCAGCTAAGAATATCACTGCTCCATCTCATCCCGTGGGTGTTTATGGCGATTATGGGATTAGTCGTGGGATGGGCAGCAGCATCATTCGAGTATATTTACAACCGGAACAGCCGACACGCCTGCCACGCGTAGCGATTATGACAAAACCCCCATGAGTACACAACACAAACCTTTTTTTTAATGGGCCCAGTGGAAATTCTACTTGAACTTCCTCCGCCGCGGGGAAGGACGGAGGGCATGTCGGACTCCTACCGGCTAAAACCACTGGGGCGGTCATCATCAGCACCTGAGGGGGCCCCAGGTCCTCGTATGATAACACTAGAGCCGCCCATTGGTGTCACGCCTATGGGCACATCTCCGAGAGGGTGACTTTAAAGCGGTCACCCCCCCGAGGCACAGGACAAACCTAGATCGGGTGTTGTGAGTATCTTTGGACCATAAGCCTACGTTCATTAGTGGTATTTTAGCTGAAAAGTGATGATGGTGCGTTTTAATAAAAATACATTTTATTCTATCTCACTGATAATGTGTCGTTATAGGAAAGTTTCGTGTGGTTTCCAGACGAGAATAGAACATCCCTCTCTAGCCATTGGTAAGAGGGGACTAAGGGTCGATATCAAGAGAATGGGCAGCAGCATCCTCCCACCTGCTAATAACAATCTGTTACGATGATGACCAAATCACCTCCTAGGCGTGGTGATTACGGAAATATACCTTAGACATTGTCCGGCTGATGTGTTATCTCGGGAATCTTCATTCCGCGGGAAATTGGTGCAGCAGAGCGCACAAAGTCACCTGCCACCTTGTGCGCAGCACAGCGCGCAGCGAAGGGGGATCCTTTAAAATGCTCCCCGAGGTGGGGGCAGCTTCTATAAAGTTGCCTCGCCTCCGCAAGAGCGAGTGCCCGCTTTATAGTCATCCCCTCCGAGATATGCCTAAAAGCGTGGCATCAATGGGCGGCTCCAGTGTTGGCGAGTTTCTCGGTTCCAAAGAAGACCACTCCAGTGTTTTAGTCGATAGAAGTCCTGCCCCTCCTCACTTCACTACTACTGCTAATACTAGATGATTTTATTCCATAGTGTGAAAAAAAAGGTACCGACTTATCCCACCGATAGTGGAAAATCCACACCCTATCTCGAGTAAAACCACAGACGTCATGTCATGACTGAAGAAATGTAGTGTCTTTAGAAAATTCTGTACATAAGCTAAGAATAGAAAAAAGCGAAATACATAAAACCCAACATTTGTAACATTGCAATCCCTTACATTCCCTATATAGGTAAGAACAGATGTTTGGCGCGGCCCATTGTCTCACGGCAATAAATTCTATGGCACACCATACCGGGCAGAGGACAATGTGGAATTATTGCAAACGGTTAACATAGATCTCTCACCTAGGCAAGGCTATTGGAAAACATTGCTGCATTAACTAGATTAGGAAGCCGGTTTGTTACTGAAAAAAAAAGACTTGTACGGTTTGTAAGGGTACAACTTAAGTCGCAAGTGAAACATCATCAACGGCACGGTTGGTGCAGTGGCTGATACAGTCGGCTGCTGCGCACCGGGTCGTGGGTTCGATTCCCGCACGGAACAAATATTTGTATGATCTGCAGGTAGTTGTTCCGGGTCTGGGTGTATTGTGTGTGGAATTCATGTCTGTAAACGCACCCACGACACAGGAGAAATCCTAGTGTGGAGCAATGTTTTGAAAAAAAAAAAAAAAAAACATCATATCAGCCAAAGAACACCCACTGCTGAACAAAGGGTTCCCCATAGATTTCCACAACGGCCTGTTACAGCCGCGTGTCATCACATTAGGGGGAATTTGTCGGTATTCATCATTCTTGGGTTGGTGACCGTAGAATAGCTGCTTTTCCACAGAAGGGCGTTGCTGCCCATCTCTCTGGTTTAGAGTCCCTAATTCACCTTTTACTACATCCACGAAAGGAGATGGAGTGGTGCTATATTTAGAAACAAATTAACTGTAAATAGTTGTGGCGATCATCGGGGAGGCCTAATTCCAGCAGTGGACGTATTTCGGCTGCTGAATGATGAACTGTAAAATATGTTTGCACAATTTAAAATTTCGCGATGCAAATTGGGCTGGTAACGGCTAGCAGAATCATATACGATATAAAAGGTATTGAAATAGAAAGTACTTGGTACTGTCCTAGATTTTCGCGAGTGTTCTCTTTATTTTACAACACGTTTAAACGGAATTCATACAGTTTGGAATCCTGTTAAAATACTAAAGGCCCTTGACCTAATATATGCGATGTGATCCGTTCTAAAAGTGTTTTATTATAAGGAAGTAGGTACTTGTCTATCTGTTTCCACTTAATCATTACGTGCTGTACACGACCCTCGCAATGAATAGTCTCATTCCACTCTCTCGGCAATATATTAATTACAAAAATAACATTTAATTGAATGGGACCTAAAAACTCTCACCTTAAAGACAAACCTTTCATCTTTTGACAGGCAAAAGGGAGCTCTTTTGATGCTTTCAATGCTACGAGAAATGAGCTCACCTCTTAAGGATGGCACCTTAGAAAAGACCCGACTTAAAGGACATGGCAAATAAAAACGGTGTAACGGACGCGTTCTTAAAGGCGTCTTGGACATGTATAGTTGTGACATATAGAATAAGACCATATGTACCCTACGTTATGTGAAATAAATGAATTTGAATTTAAAATACCGAATGGGGAGAAAATGAAATGGAAGTAAAATATACATGGTTTATCTGTTGGCTTAATTTGGGTGCAACCGCGGTTTTAGACACAATCCATATTAGAAATGAGAAAAAAAGAAAAAGTATTTATTTGACATGCAATTGACACACACCGCATAAAACTAGACTTTTCTACAGCGAAAAAATTATTATCATTATACTCGCATACGTGCCGTGTGGTGCCGGCTCAGAATGCCACCACCCCATCTCCTCCGATGGGTGTCGTAAAAGTCGACTAAGGGATTAGCCGGAGGATGGGCAGCAGCGTCCTTCGAGTACATTAACAACTCAACTGCAATCGCCAACCCATCTGCCAAGCGTGGCGATTATGGCAAAACCCCCCAATGAGCCCACAACACATCCATATCGGTCGTTGTGGACATCTTTGGGGGAGGCCTGTGTCCAGCAGTGGACTTCATTCGGCCGAAATGATGAATGATGATATATATTTTGTAAAGTCTAAAGAATAAAATAGAATCCTCGAAATACAAGACGGAGAGAGCGTCTTGTTCTGAATTTTGTTTCAAGGACTTCAGTTTTTCAGAGGAAATGTTATGCCATGTGTATGAAATTTTTTAATAGGTTGACAACCTCCACATTCAGGAGCTTCCTCTACCTTAGTTTAAGCGCAAACTGAACCTATACCTGGGAAAAATGATATATTCCACACGGGAGTGTTTTGACAATAATAATAGAAAATATAATATTGATAATATATAGCCATAAATGACTTATTAACTTGACATGTGCATCGATCGTAATTTCAGCATTGACATTTTATTGGCTACTTAAAATAAAATCCTTGACTTATTGTGTACGTATGTTTCTAATTTTATCTTTTAATGTTTCATAATTTCACATGCCGTTTGAAGGTTAAATATACTTAGAACTATTTGTCACGTCTAAACATCCATTGTACTCTATTTATTGTGAATAAAGAAATTTCAATTTGAATTGGAACAATTGGTAACGCTGATTTGAAAATAACTGTAATTCAGTGAAAATCTGTAATACTATCCAGTTTATAACGGTTTCTTCACCAAGTTGTATGTAAAAATTCCTAATGCCAACAGCGCTGATTTTCAGCAATAACCTATTAACGTATTGGAGTCCTAGTACTTGTATAATGAGGCACTCATAGTCAGCTGCACTCACTGATCGGTAAGCGATCGATCAGTGTGTGATGTATTTGACCTGAGCGTATCCGTACTTCGGAAGCACCTAAAATCGTCGGTCCTGGTTGCTGCTATTAGACGGCAGTCGTTAAACGAACTCGAAGGCCTTCGGGTGGCTTGAATAACTCTGTCACAAGGCTGGCTAACCAAGCGAAGTAGAGACACACTTTATCCAAAATGGCAACATATTATTTGAAGACAAAATAAGGTAGTTATCACGTGATTTGTTATAACCGTGTGGAGCCGGCTAAGAAAAGCACCGACCCAGCTCTTCCCGTGTATTTCTATTTGTAGATCGTAAAAATATTTGTTCCGTGCAGGGACCGAACCTGCGACACGTAGCGCTCAAACCCAATTGATTTGCTACTGCGCCAACCGTATAAATCATACATAATCAGCCAATACTGTCCCACTGCCGGGCATAGGCTATTTCTCAGGATGAGAAAGGTCAGGCCTTTGTCCACTACGCTGGCCTAGCGCGGGTTGGCGGACTACACAAACCATTGAGAATATTTTTGGAGCCCTCTCAGGTATACAGGTTGCCCCGCGATATTTTCCTGCACTGTTAACGCAAATGTTAATCAAATTCTGATTTCTATGGTTTCTATGGAACCCTAACCAGAGCAAAATATCTAAACTACACTTAAAATTCACTACACTGACCTCAACTTTACTTCCGACAGTAAATCATTTCGAAAACCCCGGCTTTGAGTTTTTGAAACAAACTCACTGCTATAACAATAGCGATGAGTCGTTGCCAATTAATTGCGCGGGAAAGTCAACACGAGCATTTGATTTCACTTAGCGTACAGATATTGGGGACTTTTGGATTTAATGGTGGGTTATTTTGTTGCGAGGATGGTCATTCGATTGGAGTTGTGGAATTTGATCACTAAAATGATCGTAGACATGTCACAAAAAGACGTGTTCACGAGGGTTCCAATTACAGTGATAATTTTATTATAGTCTACAAAGAATACATGAAATGTGTCTTCTAGAAAAATCGTTTTACTCAATCCTAAAATTGTTAGAATAAAAATCATTATGAACATAAATGATCTATTGATTGGTGATTGCATTTATTATTATTGTTATGAATTGTCCTAATTTTTATATTTGGGAATGATAATTAATTCTACAATATTATTTTAATATGAACTTAGAATATTAACTATGAGACATTTTTTGTTGGTTTCAAGATTTGCACGCCGCAATGTGGCTAAACATATCTGGCACTGTACAAGATAAATCACTATTTCATCAATTATGTAACCTATATTATATGCAAATAAATTATTCTTATTCTTATTCCCGTGATAGAAAATGAGAAAACTTATTCCACTCATTCTTAGAACATATTTGATTATGTAGACATTCAAGTTCAAATTACTTAGTATTCCTAATTAAGGTAAGTATTCGAAAAAAGTACGCGCGGCGTTTCTATCCATCCGTACACATTGCACATAAATTAACCAAAAAGATTTTAGCATCTTCGCTGGTCGATTTCAATGCTTGAACGACGCTGTGAAAACCTGGATATTGATTTTCCTGATAACGGGTTTGCCCGTCAATCCTTCTTCCCAGAGACAGTGGGACGAGCCGCTCCGCAGTTTGTACGGAATCAGTTACCTTATACGTCTACCAAATACTGCTGATCATGCTTGTTTGCTGGCTGTGAGACAATTGAAGCCGGTACTCTGGCTTCAGGCATTCTTATCACCCAATATAAGTCACCATAGCCCGTCTTGTAGTAGAAGTGCGGGGGGGCTTAGCACGTTACACCGATATTAATGACTATATTCGTCGTGCTTTTGTCATCTCCAGCGTGCCAGCTGTATCAGAACCTAGTGGCTATCATGGTCTAGTAGTAGCATGAACGTGAAGTAAACGGGCTGATGTGTGTGTTTGTGTGGTGTAAGGCCTTGACAGTTCTATCCTAGATAGACATAAGTAGTGTGGGACTTCTAGCAGCTAATCCAGGTGGCTATAAAACCAGCATGTGACCAGCCCGTTGTAATCTATGGGGGTTTATACCCAGCAGTGGTTAGTTAGACGCTAAGACTGATGATGATGATTTGAGGTTTAAGCAGGAGTTACCATAAGTGATACTATTCTTCGGCCAAAGTAGGGGTCAATTCAAGTTAGTTCTTATTTCAAATATACTGATTACTAGCTGTTATGAAACGTCATTATTTAAGTTGCACGGTTCCAATTGGTTGTTTCTATGAAGAAGAGCCGGCAAGAATATCCATGGACACTCTTGAGCAGGGAGCTGTTTGTTTCTATAATTTTCCTTTATCCTTTCTTTTTGAGCAAAAATTACAGTAGCACGAGTTAAAAAAACGAAGTTCCACACTTGGATTTCTCCTGTGTCGTTAGTACAGTTTACAGATTAAATTACACATGCACATAAACACATACCCGAAACAACATTTTGTAGATCATACAAATATTTGTTCCGTGCGGGGATAGAACCCGCGACAAGTAGCGTAGAAAGCCAATAGCTTGCCCACTGCACCAATGGTGCCGTAAATATATCTTACATAAAAAAATTTGGTGCAATATATATAATATATTTGGGTTTTTTTGACTTAGGAGGTAACTGAAAACTTCCATGTATTGACAGCAGCTTCTGAAGACACCAGGTAGCACAAACTCCAGTGACTGTTAAGAATATTAGAACCAAATGAGCAGTAATCTTGTTCTCTGGAAAAAAAACACGCACTTCACCAGAGGTTTGATCCCGTATTGCGTGTTTAGTTTATGCACATAAATATCATAGACACGGGTATCCCAGTTACAGAAAAAACTGGTGGGAGGTCTTTTATGTAAGAGACCAGCTAAGTAGGTATGATCCTAGTGCTAAAAGCACTGCCACTGTCTGGGTAGACCCGAAAAACCTGTCATATCGGCCATTTATACGTTCACGGCTGAACAAAGACCTCCGCCATAGATTTTCACAACTGTGTCATCATTCATTTGGGGGTATTTGCCAATACCCATCAAGCTTGGCAGGCGGGTTGGTGAGCGCAGTATGGCTACCGTTTCACAGAAGGGACGCTGTTGCCCATATCCCTCTGGTTTAGATTCCTTTAGTCGCCTTTTACGACATCCACGGGAGGAGCTGGAGTGGTGCTATATTCTTAATCCGGACACCACACGAAAAACCTGTACGCTATACAAATATTTATTCCGTGCGTGTATCGAACTCACGAGACGTAGCGCAGAAACATCCGTTTGTGCATGTGAAATGTGTGTTGTCTCATAGAGGAAAGCCAAGTAACAATAAACTTATGTCATGCATGAGCAAATGAATGAGAATAGAAATAATAAAAAGCCCACCAAATACGTACACACACTGACGTTCCCTCCAAAGCTTCAAAATTTACAAGTTAAGTAAAGTATTTTGAAAACATGACAGACTTTGATCGCTTCAATGGCTCGCCGAGAAGGCCTATTAACAAAATACCACAAAAGTTGTTTAAACTTTCGAGTGAAATACATAATAGCCGCGCTATAACATTTTAAGCATAATGGCTCTTCCTTTTCAATATTTTCGAAGGGAAGCTACATTTGAAATGCTTTTGTTTTATTTTGATGATAATTACTTACGTTGATAGTTTTTGTTTTTGTATAAACAATGCTCTGTACAAGTAATTATCCTGTAACTAATACAGGAGGTAACCAATAACTGTAACTAATAATACTATTGTAAGTGATTTATAAAACAATTTCTTAAAAATAAGAGATTACAGGCGTATCTAATCTATTATTAACATTTAATAATATTTAAAGAATTGCCTTACTGACCAAAATCATTTTAGAGACAGCATCAAATTTCTAATACTAGTTTGCTACATGAATGAATGTTGATCCTTTCTTTTCAGCTTCAGTGGAAATAACCTTAAAGTCATCTATTATTGAGTCTAACCAGAGCACCAAAAAGTCATAACCAACTGGTTATAATATAGGCCATCTGTAATAACAGTGTGCTCTATATTGTGGGTAGGTACGTTTAATTGCGTGAGCTCTTAGTAGTATTGGTATTGATTAGAACTAAAATTTTATTCATAAGGCGATGAAAATAGTGACGGGTACCTGTTGAATGATATTCACAGATGTGATTGCGATCCAAACTTGACAAAATATGTTGAAAAGCTACAAGAAACTTCATACAGGTAGAAATGATTATCAAGTTAGCAAACTTTTGCTCGTGTCAGTCACGGAAGAGAATCGGCTAGGGAGAGAAGGGATTCTCAGCTGAAAAAAGTTAATAAGATATGTCAAGAGAATGAAAATTAGCGTCATCCTGTGAGCTAAGTCAAGCCTAGTGATGATATCGAGATCATTCATTTTCATGGTCATATTTAGTAGAGGATGTTCCAGTGCTAAAGAAAGAGACAAAAAAGCAACGTTGGATTAACATCAAGATTAACATTCTGACATTATTAAAGCATCAAGTTCAACCTCGACCATCATACAAATAAATACTCAACACACACAAGTTATGTTGTTATCCTCTTATCCTAGGGTACCCTAGCTCTAGGGTCTTTTGCAGGGCGAGTAGAATGTCGCCTGGTGGTGAAGATACTTGGCCGGCCATAAGGTTGACGGGATGGAGGAATTTGAGACACTTACATATATAAAAATTATAAGCCTGTCAACAGAATTCATCAAATCAGCCAAAGGACTTCTGAACTCACTTCACTTTTGATCAAATACCTCCCCATATATTTCCACAACTATGCCATCGATGTGGGAAGAATTTGCCAGTACTCACTACAGTTGACAAGCGGGTTGGTGAGAGCAGTATGGCTATTATTCCACAGAGGGCACGCTGCTGCCTATACATCTGGTTAGAGTGCCTTTGTCACCTTTGACGACATCCATGGGAAGAAATGGAGTGGTACTATATTCTTAATACGGACACTACACGTAAATCCAGAGGTAAATAAAAAAAATAGGAATAATAATTTTGATTACGTTAATAATTTCTACACATTTCCAGATCAGGCAATCCAGTCCAGACAGATTGTCCTGGGGACAAGACTTGTAAGACTATTACATAATGGGATGGGAGCTAGATAAAATGGTGGGTCGACTTAATACTTTACAAAAACGGAAACAATGAGTCAGTCTTTCAATCTTTTTACGAAATTCTTTGGCAGATGGTGGCCTGCCACTCAATAGGTGGTCACTCAAAAAACTCAACTACATGCAAGGGTGAGCAAGATTTGTGAGTGGGTTGGAGTGTATATAAGTATAAATACTAACAATTATTAAAAACGTCAATGATAATAAATTCACTTTACCCAACGACGTCTTCAACCAAAACACAAATTGTAATAACAACTGATTAACCGTCGCTATCTTTCGGGCCCAACATAAGTGTAGGTTGAACGCGCAATTTGCTGAGGTTATATTTAAATAAAGAACTTTTTTTGTTTGCCACGCAAACTCGCTTTGGTGAACGTGACGAAAGCCAAGTTTTGCGAAATTTTGTTTTAATGTCACTTTTTCTGGGAAACGCAAATAATATTTTGAGGGTTTTGTTTTACTTACAATTTAACAATTACGTTGTTTGTTAGCATTGATACAATATCATAAAGTAATTATCATTGTCGTCATTATAAGCTGGACAGTGTAAGTGAGTGAGAGAATGTGAGTGTACGTGTGTGTGTGCGTGTATCATTAACATAATTATAAATTTACCAGATTCTTCACCACGTTATTTGCAGCAGTTTGCTATTCCTCCATCGAAGATTGAACAGTATCACTAAGAAGGATACACTCTTGTGGACTGCTGTTGCAAACGCATACATTTTGACGACACAGTTGTGAAAATATATGGGGTAGGCCTTTGTTCAGCTGTGGGCATCCACTGGCTGATATGATGATAGAACGACGGCTTGGAGAGTAATTAATGTCGTCGTATCACAAATCGTCGTAGTCAATCATGTTGTGATTTTTCGGGAACAGCATTTAGACTGAAATTACAGAGCACCAACTGCGAATGGTGTCAGATCTGACACCGATCAAATTGTTTCGCATTGTGACGGCTATCCTTCTAGGACTATATATATTATTCTAAGATTGCAATCATCTATATTATTGTCGAGCGTTGTTATATGTTTTGCGTTTTCTCTATTAAAGACTGAAAACGTGTAAATGTCTCTTTTTATACTCGATCATGTACAGATCATAAGAGTCCACAGTTGAAAAAGGCGCCTTCCTAAAAAGGGATATGTCTGTCAACTGTACCCACGATACAGGAGAAAACCCAGTATGAGGCATTGTGTAAGAAAATACATGTTTGGCCTTTTCCCAGCTATGTGAAGGTCGACAAGACGGTACATTTGGCGCATTGGCTAAGGCTTAGCCCCCTAAGCTATTGGCTTTCATATTTGTACGATCTACTGCTGGCTTTACAGTCACCGACTCTACGATGTGCCTATAAGCGCGGCTACAGTGGGTGGTGGTTAGCACTTAGCCGTTTTACATGGTAGGAGTCCGGCTTGCCCTTTCACCCTTCCACAGGGTGGAGGAAGTTCCCTTCCATAATCCTTCAGCACAGTCTATTCGATTATAGTGATAGGCGTATCTGCGACCTCACAACGACACACATCTTCGAATCCGGCTTGCCTTTGGTCTACGTACCATCTTTAGATCTTTAAGTATTTTATATACTCCTCAATTCTACTAAAGGACTTGTTTTCGTTTACGGAATCTTGCAGAATATCCCAAGTTTTGTGTAAAATATGTCCTCCGGTAATATTATTTTATCAACAACTTTGTAAGCGTGGTTCATTCAATTTACTTTGCCAGAGATTTTTCACATCCCAAAGCGATCCTGATCTCCACAGTGTAAAAAGTTTTAATCAAATCTCTTGTTCTACTGCTTAAATATAAAATTTGTCGAATACCTTACTTTAGTCTGTGCGGTTACAATTTTGTAAGATCCGTAATATAGAGTTTAAAATGTTTAATAAGGGAAACGCGACCCGGTTGTGCGAGGTTTATGTCGCTTCCACTTTAAAACCCAAATTCTGCTCAAAAATGAATGAACAAATATAAAATATAGCTTATATAGCCTGGCCCATGTATGCCTATCTTTTCGTTAGAGTGTTATGCTCCAGAAGGAGACCGTAGAGCGATATCGGGAGAGGGCCAGAGGGCCGATCTTGCTCTGAGAATTAGGAGTTTGGGCGCCAGGGTAACAAACGCCCTTGTACCGTGTAAAGGCAGCAATTCTGCGCTCAACAACCCGCCTGCCAAGCATGATGACGGCCTTCAACACGACGAAACACGTCATGTAACCGATTCTAAATGAGGGGAGCTTCTGTTCTGTAACGGACTTCTTTTGGATTATATGACGATGATAAATACTACTAAAATTATTTGTTTAATGGTTTTCGGTTACTTCAGGCAGTGCAAGATGATTTTCGCTCTACGTCTCTACCTAGAGCGGATGTCGGCGCGCGACTGCTGTTATCTCACAGCAAACCGCACCGGTTACATATATCTACCAGCTTTCTAGAGTGTGGGTTGTGGAGAAACAAGGTATGGTATTCAGGGCAATCCTTATCCCGTGCGTGTTTTAAAAGGAGACTATGGGATTAGATGGGAAGCAGCGTCCTTCGAGTATATCAATAATTCCACTGCGATCGCTGACCCGCCTGGTAAGCAAGGCGATTATGGCAAAACCCCCTAATGAGCACACAACACCCAGATCGATCGATGCGGTGAGCTTTGGGGGAGGCAATATGTCCAGTTGTGGAGAAGAGATTCTCGGAAAACTATCCCCTCTTATTAAATCTAAACAAAGCGATGCTATTTTTAGTATTTGATTTAGTTCTTATATTCCTATACAAAGAACAAAAAACAGTTTTATTTTAGAACTACACCGCAAATTAGCTACCTCTTATTACGTGTTAAGTGCTTAAAGAATTCCTACGCCACCTGCGTAGTGTCTGATAAACTGGAGTAGGTGGAACTGCGAACAATGTGCTTATAACTAAGTTATTTGCAGCGTTGTGAGTTCCCCATGAAGAGTAGATTACTGTTCTCGTGCGAACTACTTTATAATCAGCGCCATATAAAAACCACTGACATTCCTTATTCCACAGTACCGTGTATCACTGCCGATACACGTGACTAAAATATTTTTTTTTTGCCGTTCTACTGAACAATGGTCTCCTGTCAATTGCCGGCAGCCGTGTAGACACAAAAGATTTTTAATGCACTGTAGTGAGTTCCCCATGAGGAGTAGATAACTGTTCTCGTGAGAACTACGTTAAAATCAGCGCTATTTGAAAACCACTGACATGCCTTATTCCAGTCCTGTGCCACCTACATCCTACGACTCCCAACGATCTTCAGTAGGTTGTCTGTCCATCTCGATGGAGGGTGTCCTATGCTGCGTTTTCATGTCCATGGCCGCTACTCGAGAACCTTTCTGCACCAATGACCATCAGTTCTATGAGCTTGCTTACTAATTACCACTTCAGCCTATTAATCGGTTTGGCCATGTCGGCAACTTTAGTTATTTAAAAAAAAAACGTTTCCCTGCACTAGGATTTCTCCTGTGTCGTGAGTGCGTTTACAGACATGAATACATACAATACATACTAATCATACAAATATTTGTTCCTAGCGGGAATCGAACTCACGACCCGGAGCGCAGCAGCCGACTGTATCAGCCACTGCACCAACCATGCCGTCGAAGTAGCAGCATTGTTGCTACGTTTCGTACGATGAGTGACAAATACGGGAAGCTCGACCCCAAAAATATGGCAGACATTCGTTAAGTGGGTTTTCATGGAAAAAAGTGTATGTCTGCTATAAGGGTCAGCAACGCATCCTCCGGTGTCACAGATGTTTATATGTGGTGCTGATGGCTTAGGCGCCCCGCATGATCGTTTGCCCACCGATAATATTTAAAAATCGTCATAACAACCGGTTTGGGTTCGTGTTGTGTGCTCATTGCAGGGTTCTGCCTAATCGCGGTTTGGCGTTCACAGTTGAGTTGTAACTGTACTCGAAGGATACTTCTTTCCCATTCTGCTGATACAATCGGTTGCTGTACTCCGGGTCGTGGGTTCGATTCCCGCACGGTACAAATATTTGTATGATCTGCAGGTAGTTGTTCCGGGTCTGGGTGTATTGTATGTATTCATGTCTGGAAGCGCACCCACGACACAGCAGAAATCCTAAGGTGGGGCAAAGTATAAAGAAAAAACGCCTTTTACGACACCTACGGGATCAGATGGGTAGGGTGTTATTCTTATCCGGTACCACACGGTGAAATTCCTGCCTTGGGAGCTCTAAATTATTAAGTATTTTTTTAGAATTCCCAATAGCTACTTCGTTCCGAAGTCAAAGTCATTGTTTAAAACTGTACTGAGCAATTACACGTAAAGCGCTTAGAGTATATCCCCACGGCACCTGTGTCGTGTCTGGTCGAATCGGCTGCAACGGGTTGAGATTTCCCCCGAGTATGACGCCGGTTCGTCCTGGTCACTGACCTGGTAAAAAATTGCATTGAATTTAGAGGTACACTAATAAGGTGGTTCTTTTCTATTTAGAAACTATAGGAGATTTGGTTATGTCTTAAAAAAAGAACCTAGACATTTCTTGCACGAGACATTTGAAGTCGGAAATGAGAAGATGCAAAAGAAATATTTTCAGAAAGATGAGCGTCTGATTAAAGAAATCTATATATCATCATCAGAAAAATCACAGCTAAATAAAGTTTAATACTCAATAGAGGCCGTAAAAATTGACAATAAAAAATCCTAACTGACAATTACGGGCATGAAAATGATAAATAGTACGTATTCATCATTTCGGCCGAATTAAGTCCACTGCTGGACACAGGCCAAAGATGTCCACAACGACCGATATGGACCTTTACGACACCCATGGGAGGAGATGGGGTGGTGGTTTATTTAAGACACCTGACTAACTAAAAATAAATAACCATGTAACATAAGACCGCCCTTTGTACATGTCGTTTTCTGTATTGGATCTTATTTTTGGTGTACATTAAAGAGTGTTGTATTGTATTGTAACTTAAAATGAAACATCGTGCATCGTGAGAAAACTTGGACCTAATTCTTTTTCTTCCTGTCCTGGCACCTAGTTACTTAGAGTTGGCGCAATATGATAGTCATATTGTGCTAACTCTAAGTTTTACAGACAGCCACCCTCATGACACAAACACTCCTTGGGTCTGCGAGTGTTGCTGTTTTACCCGCCATCTGCAAGTAGCTCAAAGTGCTCATTCCTTCTCTGTATAAGAACAGGCTTTTGCCCCACAGTGGGACTGTTCCTGGCTGATATTGTCATTCATTATTAAACTCATTGCTACGAGCAATAGTTGTTGAAGATTAATTTGTGTATCTGCAGGTAACCATCGCTTAAGGCCATCGGAAATTGTAACGATGCAACATCAAATCGAATCAAAGTATAGCGTTGAAATGTGACCTTTATATCGTGTTATTTTTCAACATTTAAGTGTTAGTAGTAGGCGCTTCGACCGCGTAGGACTTGCTGATACTTTTCACTCGTTTGACCCACGTCGCCCACTCGTCGATCACGCGTTAACTTCGCGCTTACGAATCGAGGTCAAAGCGTTGCGTAGCATTGTTGTTTTAAACTCTACACGACTGCTCTGGTTCGAATTCAATCAAAAACTAAGATGTGGTAGACCTAATATTGATAGTTGACGCCAAGTTGTCGGCTTGTTGATAATTCGCTGTCCACTTTTTGACACCGTGCGGTTGTTTAGTAGATTGAGCATCTAATGGAGATAGAAAGTTGGGATTGAGACGGTATCGCGTCGTTATAGTGTGCGAAGGCCTTAGTCATATAGCACTCATGGAAGAAAATGGGTCAAGCTGTTGTTAAACGAGATCTTCACAATTTTCTGGGTCATAAGAACTCTGCTCTTAAGAGATTGCTGGAGTCGACTAAAGCTTGATCAGTTTAGTTTTCAAGGTTCATTTACGCGACTCTAGCCTTTGGCAGATTTGGTGTCTATACACCATGAAGGCATGGTTGGTGCAGTGACTAACAGCTTGGCTTTCTGCACTGCGTGTCGCGGCTTGGATCCCTGCACGCAACAAATATTTGTATGACATAGAAACATAGCTCCAGCTCTAAACGCCGGGATTCTCCGGCAGATCATGGTCGATTGAATCGTTCAAGATCTTTGGCTGTGCAATAGTGTCGTCTATGTTGGCAGAGCATGAAAATTGAAGTGCAGTGATCTCCTTCTGTGAGAGCGTCATACTTCAGAAGGAGGCCATAGAGCGGGATCGGGAGATGTTCGATGAAGGAGGAGACTGCTTCTCTGAGCGGGATAAGAAGGACACGGCTCCGGAGTCACAGCCACCCTAGCACCCAAGTCCTACATGCCATCATTATATGGCGGGGGCCTAGGGGTCGTGGGTGCGTAGATTGGGCAACCTGTATTAGCCAAAGGACGTACATCAATGAACAAAGGCCTCCCCCATAGATTTCCTCAAATATGTCATTATTTTGGAGGGCATTTGCCAGTACTCAACACACTTGGCGGGCGAGTTAGTGAGCAAAATATGGCTACTGTTCTACAGAAGGGATGCTGCTGCCCAGCTTTCTGGTTCAGAGCCCCGTAGTCGCATTTTACGACATCAACGTGAGGAGATGGTGGTGCTATATTCTTTCGGACACCACACGAATTCCTCTTGCATGATCATACTGACTAGAATAAGTCAGTAGGCAATGTATTATTTTTTGTGAATGTTTATATTTTATGTCATAGGTGACATGCACAGAAATAACTCAACTTTATACCATTGTAACTCATCCCATAATTACATACTATTACTAGTATACTAGTCAGTTGAATATCTACTAATTACTTAACTGATTGATAACACGGTCAAATTTACTACGAACTAACGAACTACGTTGACTTCATTATTGCTGTGTTAAAAATTATTTCCCAGTTCTCGAGAATGACCATTCCATAGTCTATACCATTCTCGACAGTGAATGTCCATGTCACGTTGTACTGGGATCTATCATCACTAACAGGACTATTGCAGCCAATAAGCCTGATATAGTGGGGATAGATTGAGCAGAGCGCCGCACAATGATTGTGGATATAGCTATCCCACATGACAAGAATCTCGTGAAAGCCGAGAAAGATAAACAAATTAAATTTATTGACTTGGCACACGAGGTTGTCGATGTGTGGGAGGTAGACTCTGCAATCATTGTGCCGATAGTTGTTACAGTCTTACCTAATGGCCAAGAGACTCGACCAACAGCTTAAGACGCTCTCGTTAGGCGGCTGGGTCAAGTGCTACAGATTTTGTGCTGCTGTTGATACAGAAAGCGATACTCCTAGACACGGCTCGTATTGTTAGGAGGTTCCTCTCTCTGGAGCCCTAGTCACCGATGGCTTGAACCCTGTTCCCGGTGCCAGTGGGCTACTATTCTTTATGTTTTTTAATTTACATTCTATTTTCAATTTCCTCTCAGTATTATAGAAGGAATCGTGTGTTTTATTATTTGATGTTTGTGATGTGCTTCGGCGGAACTCTTATAGGATCACTCGTGTGTTTGTCTGTCCGTCTATCACAGCCATTTGCTCCGAATCTACTAGACCGATTATGTTGAAATTTACAACACATATAAATTTCTGCGACCAAGCACGGACTTGTAACGTAAATAAATGAGTTTTTAATATGAGGTTACTACTGAGGGCAAAATAGAAAACTTAAAAAAAAGTTTTGAAAACTGTACCGTATCAAATAGAAGGGCTTGTTGTAAGGGCCTCAGTTATTTAAGTAAATAGATGAAAATTGTCCTTATTTTGTGCCCATAGTCACTCTTAAGCTAAAACGAAAGACGTTCAAATTAAGCATAAAGGATAATAAAACCTAATAAGTTTTTTTTTTTAATCTTCATTCAATATATTTATATCACCCACTACTATTACATTTAGAAATAACGATAATTGTTCAAGAATATTGTAATAATAAGAATAAATTTGTTGCACAGATATCCCAGACGTGATTAAGCAATTTGCGACCCCATCTCTCACGAGTCAGTCTATGCGGGAGGCTTGCATTCAAGAGGAGGTGTCTTCCGTCTGACATTTTGATGATGTGAAACTAGATTTGCTAAGCGAATATTGTGATGCCAAAATAAAGTTTAATAAATTATCTAAGAACTAGGTATATGGGCTTAGGTACTGTAACCGAAGTAATTGTGTAGACGGTAGAGATAATCATAATGAAACTATGTTTATCTGTATTATTATATATTTTGTTCAACGTCTGTACTTTACAAATGATAAAATATTAATGCATTATTTTACCGACATTCTTGCGAATCCCAAATGTAATGTCAAACTATTTTCAAAGCTAGGTTCTAATTTCAAATTTGATTTAGTTTTTATATTGGTTTTTTGATTTTAATGAGGTGAGGATGTATTTACACCAATGAGGGGTCTAATATTACAGTACTCATGTGGCTTACAATATTCTACACGGGAAAATTCTCATGGACTTTTTTACTCTAGGTAGAGCGGGGGACGGTGTGGAGGTTGACACTTAATGGCTAGAACTACAATGGTGTCACCGACCCCGAATACGTTAACAGCTAGGCAATCTAGTTCATTTCAATTGTTTTCATTTCTTGGCGGTAAGAGACTGTTATCTTGCCTGGGACTGCCCTCAAATTAGCCTATTTGGTACTCAAAGCTACGCAGGTAATTATTTGCCAATCTTGTACTATTTTACTTAAAATATAAAATATTTTAAGGTGCAAGAGATACATACACTATTTATTATTCCGTACACACATTTTACACTGCCACTGTCAGACAAGATGCTTGTAAAAACCGTGTATTTATAAAAAGACTATCATTATAACTTTCTGAGTAAACAGTAGTACAGAACTTGTCGATTTATTTTGCACAGACTGGATTCAATTTCAAAAAGGTATACTAGAACATAATAATTTTGTAGCGACAGCAGAAACATTTCTGAGAAATTTTGATATCGATTAATATTTGTTTACTGAGAATTTTCTTTCGCTCGTAGCTCCTAAAACATATATGATAGTATAAACATTATAAAATAATTTGTTAAATATACAAAATATACAACCTACTAAGGCAGTTTTTTTTTAAATGTATTAAGTAATTGATTTACCATTGCCCTCATTAGTCAGGCACTTGATTATCCTTATAATTGTATGAAAAATAAAAATAGATACAATTGTAAACCACACAAGTCAACATGTCAAGCTTGAGACCATAAAAACTAAGTAAATTTTACAGTGATAAAAATGACCGAAAGAGTATAAAAACTAAGTAAATTTTACAGTGATAAAAATGACCGAAAGAGTATCTTGGTTATTATTTTGATTTATCTTAAAAATGTATACTAGAACCTAGAACCCTAGAATATAGAGGTGTTCTTATTATTTATATATGATAGGTAGCGGAAAATCAGCGCTGCAGTTATATGTAGCATTAGCTGAGCTGTGACCACAGAAATAAGGAGAAGTGCTACGGGGGCGTAACCGCGCCACCGCGACATGCACAATCCGGGCCATTCGGAAAAAATGGCGGTTTTATAACATCAGTTGAAATTCTATCGCGTAAGTGAAATTTTAAAGTGTCGTGTTGTTCAGGGATATTATGGGACTAAAATAATAACTTTATCAAGGAAGGAATCGTATAATATATGCAAGTGAAAGAATTTTCTTGTATTTGTCTATAAAAAAATTAAAAAATTGTTGTTTTCTTAATTATGTTACATTTCGATTGATGAAGCAGAACGACATTATTATTTTTGTACAAAATACAATGCTTCATATCCACCACTTTTAACTAAACTCTCAGAGTATGAGCTGTATTCCAGGTGAAAGGTAGGAAGTGACAATGACATTTCTTTTTCTTTTAAACATTGTCCCACACTAGGATTGCTTCTGTGTCGTAGGTGCGTTTACAGACACAAATATCACACACAAACCACCCAGACTCGGAACAATGACCTGCAGTACCTCTACCATGAGTTTACATGGCCAAAACTCGCTAGCGTCTCCGTAAATGATTTATATGAATGATTGTAAATCGTCTCTAGCGGTAACAGAAAAAAAAAAATTGTCCCATGAGCAACAAAGATTTTGATAGGTAAGAAACCTAACGTAATCTACTCTAGTCACTAACGTTTTCAACTATCACCATATAAAATGCCACCATAAGTCACAAATTCGACAGAAGTGGACGAAATATACGCTAACGATAGTGGTTACGTAGCTCACTAGCATTTTGAAATGTGAAAAATTCGTTTACATTTGAATTGAATACGTTTTTGAGTCTATTAAAGTACTAAATATCTCGTACAGCTTAGTTAGCATTGAATATGTTAGTGGCTGTTGAATTTAATGACTAACGACGTGAACAACGTGAATTTCAAGCCTAAATAATAATTTATGTTGGATGCCAATTGTAAAATATAAGTGAAAGAAAGTATATTAAACTCTAAGGTAATTCCGGTTACCCTCAGAGGGCCTGGTTGATTTCACCAGACTTAGATCTAGTCCCCAAGTCCGTAAAGGATAATTTCATTAAGGCTACTAATGGCACCAACCCATCTCATGACGTGGGTGTCATAAAAGGCGACCGGAGGATAGGCAGCAGCGTCCTTCGAGTACATTAACAACTAAACTACGATCGCCATCACACCTGCCAAGTGTGGTGATTATGGCAAAACCCCTCGAGAAGCACACAACACACCCAGACCGGGCGTTGTGGTGATCTTTGGGGGAGGCCTGTGTCCAGCAGTGCACTTTATTCGGCTGAAATTGTGATGATGATCATGAGCAAATGGAAGTACATTTTACAGGAAAATGAAACTTCTAGCCATTTCCTAATAGGCAGAGCAATACGGGAGCAGCTAGTTATGAGGCTTTCTGTGATGGATATTAACTTAAATTCTAATTTATACATGTTGTCTACATAAAGGTTGGTGCAGTGGCTGATACAGTCGGCTGCTGCGCTCCGGGTCGTGGGTTCGATTCCCGCATGGAACAAATATTTGTATGATCTGCAGGTTCTGGGTCTGTCCGTTTTTCTATTTAGTCGATTATTTCGTGATATTTGACTGTCATTACATTTTTAGCATAGCAATACCACCACATTTTAAGCATATGAGCCGTTTTCTCTTTTTAATGCTGAGAAAGGAAGAAACAAAACATAAGGAGTGAAGTTAGCTAGTTAATACTTTGTGCCAACATAACATTTCAAAGACGACACAATCTATCGAGCTTGCCTAGCGTCTGCGTAAGACTTCGCAAAACTCATGGTGCAAGCATTATCGAAATCTATTTAATGGACGTTAATACGATAGCCAGGTTGACGCTAGCGAGTAAGTTTTCTATCATGGTAGACGTACAGATCATACAAATATCTGTTCCGTGCGGGAATCGACCCACGACCTGGGGTGCAGCAGTCGACTGTATCAGCCACTGCTGCAAATAGCCGATGTCTATGGGGCCGTGACTCGTTTGCTGAACATACAAAACCATATATACAAAACCAGCCAATACAATAACCAACACAGGGAACATTACTATAGTCACAAGACACACGCTCGGCAAACGGATTAATTATCGCACTTAATTGATTTAGCTAGAAAAAGGACGTTTATGATCGTTTTGATGCACCACTTATCCTGACGTACTCTAGGTCACCGTTTCAGCGTATTCAGCGTATATTCTTTGCCGGAAATAAGCACAGACATACGAATGTTCAGTGAGGACTGGCTATGTGATTATCAAGTCATTTAGGTCCAGTTGGCTAAGTATAGAGATAGAATATTTTATGTTGTTTCTGTTTTTACTTATTAAGACGATGACACTACTCTGTTAGTTCTTCCGCGTTAGTTTTATCATCATCATTTTAGTTGGATGATGTCCGCCGCTGTACACCATGACTGGTCTGGATGTGTTATGTGCTTATTTAGTTGTCGCTTGGTGATCGCAATAATAATAATAATAATATGCTCCGAGTCTTCGAGACGCGCGATGGTGAAACCGGTGCCGCACCTCTCTACACCCCTAGCCGCTCACACCGGTGTTGCTCCTTGTCGCCTGTAGTGGTGGCCATTTAGGGGGCCCATCTTGTGAGTGGCGAGTCACCGTCTGCCACAGAATTTCACGATCAAAGTTGAAAGGCAGACGCCGTTGTTCCCGTATTTATTAGTTTTTTTATTCCATGTAACACCCATTGCAATAGACCTTATCGTTATAGTTTCCATCTCATACAATAGCCTTACACCACCGGGGACAATCCATGACTTCATTTTATAGTGCAGCTATGGAGAGTCCCCGGTTGGTGTCCCATTATATTTTAGATTAAAATTCTCTAAAGGGCCTCTGCGTGTTGTACCTATGTCCCCGCGTAAGCCTGTCAAAAGACCGGGTTCCCCCTTACAGGGGATATAAACCGGTGAAAAGAGAGACATGTAGATAATAATATAACCCCTATGGGCAAACGTTATCTCACCATGGGATAAGGCAATCCTGGAGGGCAGATTAAAGTAGCTGCTTGATTTCTTCCTACCTTCTGATTTAAAAAAAAAGTATATACTAAGAAAAAAATAACGTATATTAAGTAGCTTACAGAACGCAGGGCAGTTTGTGGCGAGCTGAATGTGAGTGGCGACACTGCGTACCCGAATGCTCCAGAGAGTTGGTCAGGGCCTCGTCTCCGCTTGCCTTTATTGGTTGGTTGGAGTGGTACCCCATGAGTGCCCGTAGGATTTTCAACTCTGGCTTGCCTTAGTTGGCCGATCAGAGAGGGGCCGCCAGAGCTATATGCTCGGGGGTGGAAGTGTCTAATGGCGTAATAACGGGGAAACCCACTCCGAGTCTTCGAGACGCGCGATGGTGAAACCGGTGCCGCACCTCTCTACACCCCTAGCCGCTCACACTGGTGTTGCTCTTTGTCGCCTGTAGTGGTGGCCATTTAGGGGGCATCTTGTGAGTGGCGAGTCACCGTCTGCCACACAATTTCACTTTAAAGGTTGAAAGGCAGACGCCGTTGTTTCCGTTTTTAGAAGTATATAATCCATTTAGCACCCGTTACAATAGACCTTATATCTGTAGTTTCCATCTTATACAATAGTTTTACACCTCCGGGGACAATCCGAGATTGTCGAAGAAGATTTTCGTCTCGATTGTCGAGAAAGTTCCCGGTAAGTGTCCCATTACATTTTAGATTAAAATTCTCTAAAGGGCCTCTGCGTGTTGGACCCACGTCCCCGCGTAAGCCTATCAAAAGACCGGGTTCCCCTTTACAGGGGATATAAACCCGTGTAATAGAGAGACATGTAGATAATAATAAAGCCTTTGTTGATAATTGAGTTGTTAATGTACTCGAAGGACAGTGCTGCCCATCCTTCGGCTAATCCCATATGCGCCTTTAACGACACCCGCGGGATGAGATCGATTAGTGCCATTGTTAGCTGGCACCACACGGTTGTGCAGCTTACAGACAATTCCACAGGCACTATCCTTCAGAGCTGGAACAACTGTCTATAGACCAAATGAATATTTGAACGGAACGGATCGAACCTACGACACGTAGCTCAGAAATCAAAGCGACTTGCCACTGTGCGAAACGTGCCGTCAATAAACCCTATACACATATAAAGGATAAATAGAATCTCCGTAGTAAAATTAATCTGCAAACGCTACCACAGCAAAAATCCCACCCAGCTCATAGTGGAATGTAAAAAGTGCCTGGCCTCGACTCGACTCGACGATCCACGCGAATTATCTCAAATGAAGACATTATCCGGTCGGGGCGTGCGCAAACGCAGCGTACGTGAGGTTTTTGCCGCCATCTTACTTAAGGGCAAAGTTGAAGGTCGATTAATGGGTTTTGGGTTACTTTTTTGTTTTCTGATAATTTTAGATCTGGTGCTCTTTGTATTTAGATTCAGACTGAATTTATGTGAAGTCGTTAATGTTAGTTAGGATCAGAATAAAATAAAATGGGGTTTATTCCAGTTTTCAGTGCATGCATTGCACCATATATTTTAACAATCTATGTTTAGATTTTAAAATGTTGCTTTTTATATAGAAGAAGAAGAAGAGAAGAAGAAAGCGCCACTCCATCTCCTCCCGTAATGTCATGTCTTAAAAGGCGCCTCATCATCATCATTTCGGCCGACTGAAGTCGACTGCTGGACACAGGCCTCCCCCAAAGATCACCACAACGACCGATATGGGTGTGTTGTGGACTCATTGGGGGGTTTTGCCATAATCGCCACGCTTGGCAGACGGGTTGGCGATCGCAGAAAAGTTGTTAATGTACTCGAAGGACGCTGCTGCCCACCCTCCAGCCAATCCCTTAGTCGACTTTTACGACACCCACGGGAGGAGATGGGGTGGTGGCATTTTGAGCCGGCACCACACGGCATAAGGCATCTAAGGGACTCTGTGGAACAGTAGACATACTGCGCTGATTATCCCGCCTGCCGAGTGTGGAGAGTACTGGTGAATTCCCCCCCCCAACATTGCAAGGAAATCTATGGGGAGGCCTTTGTTCAGCTGTGGACGACTTTTGGATGGTTTAAGATGATAATGATGGGATTCAAATTCATTATTTATACAGGTCTAGTATATGTAAAGGCGCCTGGGAGTCGTTGGATGACGGCGGCATGTAACGGCTCGTTGTGGAAATCTAAGGGTAGGCCTTTGTTCAGCAGTGGACGTCCTGTGGCTGATATGATGATATGTGAAGGCGGTTTTTTTATCATTAGCTTAGATCCTGGTGACATCACCATGTCACAGTCATGTCAAATTATTGTTATCTCATCGATTCTTCATACGACTGCAAAATTTCAAGTCACTCATTCATCTAGAAGTGGGTGAAAGTTGAACTGCAAGATTGCATTACATTTATAAATAGTTACATACATATATATAGCGGGTATAGCAATACATAGGTTCATAGCGTATAAGAATAATTATTTTTGACCTTCGCCTCCCGACAAACAAGGTAAGTACATATCCAAAGTATTAATTTTATTTATTAACATGATTATCGTTTTATACCATCAATTAAGGTGGATTGGTGATTACCATATAATCAAGACGTCGGGTATGTGAGAATAATGGGACGAACAACATAATCATTGGGTTGTGTTTAATCACTACTTGATTGGCGGTGATTGACCGACGTGATTAAGGTATTTTTAAAGGCATTCTTTCTTATTTTTGAAACACAGAAATTATTATTGGCGTTTCATAGTTTACACTTGTTCTTTTGCAATGTAAGAGATTTATGTGAAGAGTGCTGCTGGCGACTAACATAAAACAATAAATACTAATGATTTTATTTATTTATTATATATATTTCTTAGACTTCAAAAACGTCAAGTGTCAAAGGAAAACAAAGATATGAAAAATTGAAATTAAAAAGAATAATATGAAACTCTTATTATATTGTATGTATTTATATTATATATATACTATTATCTTTATTGTTCGGGAGGAACATTTACCTTATTTATGTTTTGTTTATCATCATTGTGATTTGTTTTGACATTATAATATAGAAGTGTAAGCATTACATTTTTAGGTTATTCAACCGGATCAGTTTTGGTTTGCTATTCAAGGGCTATTTATTTTGGTTTTTATAAAGAATATCTACATTTTTGTTTTATCCAACCTTGACATTGGCAGAATCATCGACAAACCGATGGAGCCATAAACTAAAATTGGAATTGGAAAAACTGAAAATGCATTTTGATAAATCGCCAATATTGAGTATATCAAAGCCATAGTATACACATTTTATTAGATCAGCGAGTTTATTGTTATATCTAGATGTTGTCTGTAGCGAAAGTGGGCATTCATGGGGTGCAAGATGATAACCGAGCTATAAAGGACAAAATCAACCAGTATCGGGGCCTGATAAAGTTATATCAACGTATTGGAGAGTATTCATCAAGAGAACTTTAACAATAGGAAACAACTTGATAGAGTCACATACACGAAGAAAAAGAAAATGGAAAAACTATAAATGGCACGGTTTATGAAAGAGCAAAATTGGACTTCTGGACTTATGGAAGGCCTGGTGACCTAAACACAGGCTACGGCCTAGCTTAGGCACCAGTCTCCCACAATAAATTTGTATAATACTGTAACTAAACTAAAAAAATAGTATGGCGTTTAGCCATTAACACTCAATTAAACTAATCATTCATTTTGTCCGCTCACAAAATCGCAAACATTCCAACATTATCGTCTTACTTTCATCAGCAAAGAAATCCAAACCTGGGCTGGTCTCCACGAGCGCATTGGGCATGGTCAACGTACGTGGTATGGGGGAGGTGGTGGGCGGGATACAGTACGACAAAATGGGACATTAAATAATAATGATCTTTTTGCCCGGTTAAGCAGATATATCCCCCTTGGGATTACTGCGAGAAGCCCTACATAAAAAAAAAATTATGATCTAAGTGATTTTAATGTTTTCATTGCTTATATAATTACTATAGGTATTTCTCTACGAGATCTAATCAGAGATGAGGTGATCAGTAGAAGAACTAAAGTTGGCGACATAGCTGAAAGAATTAGTAAAATGAAGTGGCAATGGGCGGGGCACATTGCTCGTCGAACTGATGGCGGTTGGGGCAACAAGGTTTTCGAGTGGAGATTGCGCACCTCCAATGAAGTGGACAGAGGACATGGTGAAGGTCGCTGGGAGTCCTTTAATGTGGGCGGCGTGTGACTGGACGTTCTGGAAATCTATGAGCTCCGGGGCTTTGTTCCACAGTGGACGTCGTTTGGCTGTTATGATGATCTTAAAGATACATACTATCATGGCGTGTCCCATGTCCCAGTCAAACTGGCAACCAGCTCAGCATAATGCCGGGCAGTGATGCCCCACGCTGATTTTCACCTGGAGCCCATAGTGATATAGATGCCAACCAGTACTTATAAAATATATAATATAAAGCTATTTAATATAATTTTAAATTTATATTAATTGTTCTACTCTGTTGATGATACTTATTCGTAATTGTTATTATATTAATGTCTTAGGTTTTCTCGATTATTACTCATTATAATAAAATATATATGAATGAATAATAAAACATTTTTAAATGGATTACATCGCTTATATTATAAATTTATACACGATGTATGCCATTTATGTATATTATACATTAATCTCTTAATCTTAAAAAAATCATAAACTATTAAATAACATTATAGTAAAACACGTTTTAACGGATTACATCGCGTATTTTATAAATTTATACGTAATCTTATTAAGAGTATAATGTATATAGTTGTTTAAATTTTATAAATTAAAATATGTTTGTGTATTGACCCGGTCAATAGTGCGTCATACGAAACTCAGTTATTTGCATAAATTGATAACAACCTTCTAATATGTCACTGATGGCCGTTGGGGCACAAAGGTTCTCGAATGGAGACCGCGAACCGGAAAACGCAGCGTGGGACGACCTCCAACGAGGTGGACAGACGACCTGGTGAAGGTCGCTGGGAGTCGTTGGATGAGAGCGGCATGTGACCACTCGTTGTGGAAATCTAAGGGGGAGGGCTTTGTTCAGCAGTGGACGTCCTGTGGCTGTGTAAATGCTTTTACATTATTACTGAATTCATAACGTGTATTTCATACATAAAGTCAATGATAATGATGTTCTCTTTTGCGAAATTCTGAAATAATATATTGTAGAAGATGGAAGAGATTAGGAGGGGGAAGACCTATATAAGGCGGCGCAGTACTAGCACCGCTCTCTTTTCACTTGGACTCGTCGTGGGAACTACATCGTGAGGACGTCACTCTGTCGGTTACATTTTTCATTTATGTATTATTGATTCTTTCTTAAAATTCTCTTTAATGATTATTCTTGTTAGGATTGTATTTTTAGTTTGGTTATTTTGTTATTTGATGTTTAATATTAAATTGTTGTCAGTTGGTTTTGTCTATTTGAATCTTTTCCTGTAGGTATTTGATAATTATTTTTAAAAAAAAGTCACTTCTGGTCTAATTTCCAAGATCAGAAGTGGGATTCTTCCCATTTCTACTGCCCACTATTACATAAATTCCCTCATTTTTATTTTTTGTCTCGACTTTTTTTTTTCTGTTGTGGTTTTTGTGTCACATTTTTTTAAATCTGTGTGTGGGTACTTGTGTTGTGTGTTACTGGAATACGTTTAATCATTTGGTAGTCGGTTTGTTCGCTATTTTTCAAGTGTCTTAGGATGGCAGACCGCAAACGCGATCGTAGTCATAGTCGCAGTCGCTACGAAAGTCACGACAATAGCTCGCGTCGTGACTATAGTTCTCGTCGCGATCATCGCGATTCTCGTCCCAATAGTCAAGAGCGGCAAAATAGTAGGTACCGTGAGCGGTCCCCTAATGAAAACAACACGTTAAGGCTCGAGATACAAACGATGATGTCTCGCCTTAAAGCGTTAGAAGACAAAACTAGGGCTTCACCATTGCCAGTGCGTTCATGTGACCGTGATAGAACTTTAGTGTCTAATGGTGTACGTGGTCAACGGGCATTGCGGCGCCAGCTTACACCGTCGCTGGAACGTAATATATTACGATCGCCGTGTCGAATAGAATCGCGTAACGTGCGTCATTCGTCACCACCGGAGCGTCGCCGCCATTTAGTTTCACCTCTACCTAGAGAGACTGTGCCTGAACATACCTCGCCAACTCGCGGATATAGCTATCGTCGTTATTCGCGTTCTCGCTCTAGAACACCGCCGTTACGAGTATCAGGACGTGTATCTAAGCAGGCGTCTGTGCATGTGTCGGACCGTTTAGTTAGGAACGAGAATGAAAATTCGTATTCGGCACAAGCTACGGTAACCGATCGTATCGTAGATGCCATTCGATCAATTAATACTGCGGGTAGATCTCAGCACTTTTATATTTCAAACTTTGATCCTACCTTACATAATATTGATGATTGGTGTGCTGAGGTCGATCGCGCTAAAGTTTTAAACAATTGGAACGATTTCGAATGCTTGTCGCGTATTGGTAATTGCTTGAAAGGTGACGCTCGATCATGGCTTAACGAATGGGTAAGTAATGACCGTTCGTGGAGCAACTTTAAAAGAGAATTCAAGCCTTTGTGCCCTAGAGTACCGGACATCGCGAATATTTTATATGATGTTATGATCAAGAATTCCGATAGCTATTCTACGTATGCGGACTACGTGCGTCGGTCATTACTTCGTTTACGAATAGTGCGAGGACTTAGTGATGAGCTAATCTCGGCGATAATAATCCGCGGTATCACTGATCCCAACATAAGAGCGTCGGCAACTAATGCCAAGCTGTTGCCCAATGATTTAGTGGAATACTTTTCGATTTACGTTAAACCAAATAACACCAGTACGTCAAAAAGTGCCGCGTTTCGTTCTGCAAGAGATAAACAAACTATAGATCGTAAGCGTAATCTAAACGATGTTAAGTGTTTTTCTTGCGGTGAATTAGGACACAGACAGGCAACGTGTGCTAAAAAACCGAGAACTGACCAACATCCCAATGGTTCGTCAAATTATTCCCTGACTAACCCTACATCCGTTTCTGTATCGACTAGGTCCGAAACTTGTAGTTTTTGTAAGAAACCGGGTCATAAAGCCGAAAATTGTTTCGCTAAGCAAAGATTGGAAGCTGCAAATAAAAGTAGTGTCAATTATTGCAATGAGTTTGTGAACACCAACAATAGTGACGTGGTTGTGGCAATTATACAGGACGTAGCGGTCGATATTTTGATTGATAGTGGGTCCACTATATCCTTAATTTCGTCCTCGTTGCTTAGGCATTTTAAGTGTTCACGTAAGCCAGCTTTTCGTACCTTGAAGGGGTTAGGTACTCAAGAAGTAGAGAGTACAAGTTATGTGACGTTACCTATTGAATTTGACGGCTTAACTCTCGAGGTAGATTTGTTTGTAGTGTCTGCCGAATATATGAACACGCCAGTTATTGTAGGAACCGATGTTCTTAATAGGGATGGTGTTAGGTACGTTCGCACTAGAGACAGTCAGTCACTTACAAGAAACTTTAATAACTTGCATAGGATAATGAACGTACAATCTGAGGCTTCAATTCCAATTAATACACCCCTAATTGATGGACACTTAGATAAGTTGTTGGATATAATTAATAATTTCTCTCAGTATTTTATTTCTGGTACTGCAACATCAACGGTAAATACGGGGTGTATGTCCATTAAACTTAATTCCAACACTCCTGTTTACTATCGGCCGTACCAACTTTCTCACGCTGAGACTCTTCGTGTCCGTGACATAATTAAAGATTTGTTGGACAAAAGAATTATACAGGAATCGGAATCTGATTACGCGAGCCCGATTCTTTTAGTTAAAAAGAAAGACGGCACAGATAGGATGTGCGTGGACTTTCGTAAACTAAACGAGATCACAATTAAAGATCGTTTTCCGCTGCCACGTATAGATGACTACATAGATCGTTTAGGGCATAACAAATATTTCAGTTCTCTTGACATGGCAACTGGATTTCACCAGATTCCATTAGACCAGGACTCAATTCCGCTTACGGGTTTTGTCACGCCAGAGGGACATTATCAATATTTGAAGATGCCTTACGGTTTGGCGAATGCTCCAGTTGTTTACCAACGTATTATCACAAAAACGCTTCGCGAACTAATTGAGTCCGGTAATATCCTGGTTTACATAGATGACATTTTAATAATGAGCCAAAACATTGATCAGGGCCTTTTTCTGCTACAAAAAGTCCTTGACACGTTGACTAAAGCTGGGTTTTCTATCAATTTGAAAAAGTGTTCGTTCTTGGCCACAGAGATCGAATATTTGGGTAGATCAATTCGTGAAGGTCAGGTTAGGCCGAGTCATGAAAAAGTGAGGGCTTTGATTGACTCAGCCGAACCGCAAAATGTAAAGCAGGTCCGTCAGTTCATGGGCTTAGCCAGCTATTTTAGGCGGTATATAGCTGGTTTTTCCCAGAAAACTGCGTGTATTGCGGCACTCACTAAAAAGGGAGTGCGCTTTGATTGGGGAGTCGAACAACAGGCTGCTCGTAAGTACATTGTGGAATGTCTAACGAGTGAGCCAGTACTTTCAATTTATGATCCTTCATTACCCATAGAAGTCCACACAGACGCGAGTTCTATTGGGTACGGAGCAGTCTTGATGCAAGTGCATGAAGGTAATCGTAAACGGGTTGTGTCCTACTTCAGTAGACTTACTCAGGGAGCTGAGAGTAGATACCACTCATACGAGCTTGAGACCCTTGCGGTAGTAAAGGCCCTTCAGCATTTCAGGCATTACCTTGTGGGTATGCGATTCACTGTGGTCACCGACTGTAACGCATTGAAGCTTACACAGCGTAAGAAAGATTTGTTGCCCAGGGTGGCTCGGTGGTGGATATACCTCCAAGATTTTGACTTTTGCCTGGACTATAGGAAAGGTAGCCTTCTGTCCCATGCCGATTACCTTAGTCGGAATCCGGTCAATGTGTGCACGGTTCAGAAACCACTTAATTGGGCGCAAATTGCCCAGGCTTCCGACGAGGAAACTCGGTCTCTTATTCAAAAATTGGCAGACGGCCAATTGGACTCCAGTCGTTATGTTTTTAAAAACGACATCCTTTATGTAAAATTCGTACCTACTGGTGAAGATCCCAAGTTCCTTTGCTATATCCCGAAAGGACATAGACTTAGCCTTTTACGAGTTTTCCATGACGAACATGATCACCCCGGTATCGATAAGACTGTTGATCTTGTCACAAAACACTTCTGGTTTCCAGGGCTGAGGTCATTTGTCCAGAAGTATGTAACACACTGTTTAGTGTGTCTCTCCCATAAAAAAGTTCCCCGAGCCCCTCTACAGCCCATTCACTCTTGGGAAAAACCAGATACACCCTTTGAAACTGTCCATTTAGATTCCCTAGGTCCTCTTCCCGAAGCCGAAGGTTATCGCCATGTTCTTATAGTTGTAGACGCGTTTTCTAAATTCTGTTTGTTATACCCAATGTACCGACAAGACGCTGACGAACTAAAACAACATTTCACCAATATGGTCTCCCTTTTTGGGACCCCCAAGCTAATAATAGCCGATAGAGGTCGCATGTTTCAGAGTACCGAATTTCTCAATTGGGTCAAAGACATGGGTTGCGACACTCACCTCATAACCCCTGAAATGCACCAGTCCAACGGGCAGGTGGAACGCTACTGCCGTACCGTTCTTAACATGGTGCGTATTGAGTGCAACCATCGGCAGCAAAAGTGGCCGAGTGTTATGTGGAAACTGCAGTTGATTCTCAATATCACAAAACAAAGAACAACTCAGTATTCAGCTTTGAACCTATTGATAGGTATTGATGCCGCAACGCCCCTCATTCGTAGCTTGGTTCGCGATGTGGCCTTTGAAGGTTCCAGCCCTAATCGGGAAGCCCTTCGCGAAATGAGTCGTCAAAGAGCATCTGAACGTCTCCGTGCAAATCAAAGACGTCAGGATGACTATGTCAATCAAGGGCGAAAGCTACCCCGTGCTTTTAATTTGAACTCGTTAGTTTTTGTGAGAAAACAGGCACAATCTACTGGAAAGCTGGATTCGTGCATGCGAGGGCCGTATCGTGTGGCAAAGGTACTCCCACACGGTCGCTATGAGCTGCATCTTGTGGCTGGCTCGTACGGCAAGACGACACAGGCAGCTGCGGAATACATGATCCCGTGGCATGGGGAATGGACTCCCGATGTGTGTTCTGCTTTCTTTAATGGTGAGTGAAATGTTTTTGTAAAATGAGTTAGTGTAATGAGCTTTGCTTGTTTTTATGTAAGCACTAGAATCACTTCTGCCTTATCTGATATAATTGTTTGTAAAAGAGGTTTATATTAAATTAACCTCTTAAGTGCTTTCTTGTTGGGAGTGATAATGCTGAACGACGCTCAAGGGAAGTCGAGTCTTGCAATTTGAAATATGCCTCTGTCTTGGAGCGCATCGGACATGCTATCTCAAATTGACGGATACACTTCAAGTAAGGTACGGTTTCATGTTATTGGATGGGCCCCTGTCTTGGAGTGCATCGGACATGCCACCTAGTATATGGAACATACCTTGGGAACAGCTCACGAAGGGATACTGTCTTGGAGTAGCCTTATCGGACCTATGGTCTTGGAGTAGCCGTATTGGACCTGTGGTCATGCGGTGGTGTTCTCGGACATGTTATCCTAGAGCTGTGGTATACATAGAGTCGGGCCACAGGTTGGGCTCGGACTATTGTGCCTAGCGAATAAACATCTCGATGATATATATGGAGTTGGTTTGAGACATGCTAGTATGTAAACCGACTTACACACGCAAAGTTATGCCTCACGTAGGTCTCTAACGAGTCGTGAGGTGGCGATCTTCCGACAAGTCCCGCCCCGGGTAGTTGGTTTGGATATTTGTATGTTTCACACCTATCGTGCGTAGGCTATACAAGGCTAGCCTAAATTGATTTGCTCTTGAAATGAGTGTTATTGAAAAGAGCTATTTCATCAACAGCTATTTTGCTTACAGTAGCTGTTTTGCTGTCTTACAAAATTGATCTTGTGCTGGCTGTTTGTTTCTTTTGCAGAATCAGACAACGATAACGAGGAGTCTAAACAGGCTATCGACGAAGAACCAGAACCTTGCACCTCTGGCATGCAGCAGATGGAGATGCCCATCAGCACTGCACCTGCAAACAGTGAAGACTCAGCCAGATTTTCCATGCCAACATTGGACACAGATCTTCAAAGCTAGAAGATGAAGGAGTCCGAGGACGGTCTCCTGTCAGGAAAGGCCGTGTAGAAGATGGAAGAGATTAGGAGGGGGAAGACCTATATAAGGCGGCGCAGTACTAGCACCGCTCTCTTTTCACTTGGACTCGTCGTGGGAACTACATCGTGAGGACGTCACTCTGTCGGTTACATTTTTCATTTATGTATTATTGATTCTTTCTTAAAATTTTCTTTAATGATTATTCTTGTTAGGATTGTATTTTTAGTTTGGTTATTTTGTTATTTGATGTTTAATATTAAATTGTTGTCAGTTGGTTTTGTCTATTTGAATCTTTTCCTGTAGGTATTTGATAATTATTTTTAAAAAAAAGTCACTTCTGGTCTAATTTCCAAGAATATAATAAACTTAATTTGACATTTTTAATGTAATAATTATCGGTTATATTTATGAAATTAGAAACATTCTAACTTAATTCTTAGCATTATTATAATTTTGTTTGACATACGTACGTTCTGTGGTAAATATTGTCATTCATAGTGCACTAATTCAACATAATTTTATAAATAATATTACTGACTATGGTGTATTCAAATTTAATTTATATTTTATTGCATATGTTTAAGTTTATTACTGGGTACAGTTATATAGTTATAATATATAACACTTATATAATTTTAATAACAATAGATTTTTGCATGCCCATTGTACGGTTAGACGTGCTGCACTATACCAATTAATGTATCATCCCTGAAACCACGTTTCTAGCAAATGAATGTTCTATTTTTTTTTTTTTTTAAAACGTGGCCCCACACTAGGATTTCTCCTGTGTCGTGGGTGCGTTTACAGACATAAACTCCACATACAATACACCCAGACCCGGAACAACTACCTGCAGGCCATACAAATATTTGTTCCGTGTGGGAATCGAACCCACGACCCGGTGCGCAGCAGCCGACTGTATCGGCCACTGCACCAACCGTGCCGTCAAACATGACACACAACTACGTTCATACAACTATGTTCTGAAGGCTCATTTTACGACAGTGCACGCTTGCCTAGAAGAAAATTGTTGCATTCTAACCTTATCCTATACTTATCATCTTACGTTACCAGTAGCCCCGTATAAAAATAAACAAATAGTATTTTTGCTTTCTAGCACTGCTTTCAACATGCGTTTGTCCCTTGAAACCAAAACACAATAGCACTCTGTGCAAATATTAGTGTTGTAACATTTATCATAAATTATTCCGGGTCCCGGAAATAAAGTCTGCTACGGGCTATGTATTATTTACTTATTCTACTTGAAAAGTTGTAAGAAATTAGGATAGGACTGTGTTAGTCGACTGCGAATATTTATTAACTCTTGAGTTTTAAAACTCGAAACCTTTAAATAATATTTAAAAAAAATTACATTTTAACTGGTATAAAATAAAAACGGGTCGGTTCGTAAATCTTATATTTAAATTGCGCTTCTAAACCAAAGCAAACTAAAACACATAATGGAATAGTGCTTCTGTACTAAAGCAAACTAAAAACTTATTCACAAAAGGCAAAACCACCCCGGACTTAATCCCACGAGGGTACCAGAACTTCAAAATTCCCGGGAATCCAGAACATTTGCCAGCACTAACCGCGGACATAATAAAACGAATGCCATATAAAAATGTTATAATAAAGAGTCTCGCGTACTGAAGGAATAATGGTGGTATTCGTTATGAGACATTTAAAGGGTAAATTTTGAACAGTTAAATAGAGAACTCTTTAGAATTTATGGACAGCATATGCTTTGAGCTGTTGGAAATGTTCGCTAAGAGATATGCATGCAGAAATGGAATAAAACTGCGGGCTATTTTTTCTCTCTTATATTCATGTTCTGTCTTCGCAATTCTTCTTCGTAAGGGAAGAAGAAGATGTCCAGCCGCGGTCTGAAATGTACAATGTAGCGACATACAAACATGCTATACGGTTTTATTTACGTGCATTGCAGATAAATCAACTTAAAGAAATTTTGGTAAAGAGCTCCGAGTGACTCCGAAATTAGTCGAGCAACCCCGAAATGTGTATTATGAATATTATGATAGGTATATGAGATGTGTTTACATTTATACCTATAAGTAAATGCATATGGCGAAAGTACTATAAAATGGTTTTTTCTTGTTGGGCTTCTCGCATACACTTTTGGGAAGTGTGGTTGCTTAACCGGTCATTTCTGATGAAGCCAAAAGAGGCGTCCAGCCAGGCTTAAACTTAATCTTAAAAATGAAGCAACTTGCGCTAAGGGCGCCCCCTGCTGGACACGGACCTCGGCTTAAAGCGTTGCTGGGGATAACAAGCTATTGTTTTGGGGAAAGGTGGATCGGTATTATTTATAATGTATTACATTTAAAACTACAGGCTTGGCATGGACCGGCGCGAGCAAGAGTAGGGAGGGAGAAGTGACGTGGCGATAGGCCTCCGCGACGTCGGTGAGGCGGGCATCCTCGGCGGCGAGGGCGGTAAAACGGTCGGGTGTTAAGTGAATGAGACAACGCGAGTCTCTTTATATGATCTAACGTGATGTTGTCGTCTGGGACGATCAGAACGTGCCTCGGGCGGCGCAATCTACTAAGACGCAATAAAATGGATCATCTACGGATAATATATACCTACCTATCTTATTTACATTTTTATTTGACAAACATTTTCTATCAGAAAATGGCAATCCAAAGGGTGCGGTTGCTACTGGTGCTACGATAGAAGTGGTGAATGTGGCTCCAGGAACATGAAAAATTCTCCATCTGGAGCCCCCTATTACTGCCATGCTTTACAGCACCTCTCGGAAGACACGACTGTAAAGCGGTCGCCCCTCTAGTGGAGGGAGGTCGACTGTAAAAAGGCCAAGGTACTTCTCATCAACAACCTGCTGATCAATGATACCCCAATACTATACCAACCGTTTTCTATTTTATGGTCTTGTCGAAATCCTCATGGACTTCTTTCGCCTCCAGGGCGGAGGGGCTGGACTCTTACCGGCTAAAACCCTAGGGTATTCTTCTACTCTTCTCTACTACCTCTTGCTGGGGGTGCGGTGTTTGCCATTCAGCATTAGACCGCACCCCGGGCAGGTAGCGGTTGTTTCCTGAAAATACGTATTTGTAGATAGACCCTAAAGAAATACCGAATGAAATAACTTTTGTAATGTAATGCTTTTTATTTTCACTTACATTCCCGCTGAATACTCAAACAACAAAGTAATTCCTAACGAATCAGTACTAACATAAAACCTATTTAACGGCCAAACGAATCTTTCACACATTTGTACCAAAACAGGCTAATGTAAGTTTTTGTTCGCATCCTTGGAAAGTTAAAGGGCAACTGCAAAAAGTCCTAGTGGGCTATTAAGTTGGGCTCGTTATGTGAAACAAAGCGGCGCCGCCCACGCCACCTATCTACTATCGGGTGATGAGCTTGGAATTAAGAATGGTGGATCGGAAAGGCTATCTTAAAACAAACCATTTGATAGTGTTTTTTCCTTTGAGGTTATATTGGTTGTTTATCTTCTTTTAATTGAAGGTAGGGTTGGTGCAGTCGCTAAGTGAATGGCTATCTGTATTACGTGTCACGAGGTCAATACCTGGGGTGCAATTCTCTAAGTTCGAACATCCAAACATCTTTGAATACACAATTGAAATAATGGTGATAACCCGATTTGGTATTCGCTAAGATCGCTAAGCTCGTAGCTTACCTTCTGCAACGTGTCAGTGAATAGCTTCAATCATGTCTTAGTGAATACCCAAATTGATTTTACACCGTTATTTTAATTCTGTATTCAAGGATGTATGGATGTTTGAGCTTAAGCACCCCTACACTGATATTTGTTGATGTAGTGATTATTGTATTGGGGCTGAGTATTCGTGCATGTGAGATTTACCTCCGTAAGCTGTACTCAAGACATATAATAAATCCTAGCTGTATCCAAAAAAAGGAATTTAAAAATCTTGATACGATTATTTCTCTTTCTTCTATCCTACGACCTTCTACGACATCCACTGGATGGCATATGGTAGCCCTATTTGTTACTAAAGCTACACGGCTGTAGTCAGTGTTGTTTTAGATTTACAAGAATGTACCTTCATGCCACCACACCACAGTTTAAAATATAGGTAATAAATAACTAATCCAGTCCCAACGATTCCACGGGACAGTGTTTAACTCTAATGGTCGGCGCCTTGTAAATATGGTCGTTAGCATTTATTCACATAATGACTTTATTATGAGCGTCCATCTTCCTACATTTTATGGTTTACGAGTATGTTTCTCATGCTTTTGTTGGAATTTTCTTATTGCGCAGTGTTTTAAAGTTAGTGCAAGGAAAGTGTTTATATAGTATATGTTTGTAAAACTTTTGAAAGAAAAATAGTAAAAAAGAAACTAAAAAAAAAAAGGTTTTGTAGATAACCGAACTAAAAAGTAGAAAATAAGTTTAAAATAACAATAGAGTGATTAACAAAAAAAAATGTAAAAAAGCGTGGGGTGCTTTATCAGATATTTTTATGATAATGCTACTTTTACAGATATTTACAACAAATGACATCAAGCACCTCACGCTTATTACAATTAGTTTTTTTGTTATTCACTCTATTGTTATTTCAAACTTATTGAAAATGATTTTCTACTTTTTAGTTCGGTTATCTACAAAAGCGTATTTGTTTAGTTTTTTAAACTATTTTTTTTGTGTATATCGTTGAATTTGACATTTTTCCCGGGTATCAGAGATGAAAACATCGCTAATCCTGAGGATCCTGTTAAGGATAATGGGACAAACTATTTAAATTATTGCATTGTCATCTGTCCTTGATAAGTGTGCGAAGTTTCAAATCAATCCAACGTTGTGAAGGGGATGAAAATCGAGTTATAAAATTCCGTTACATAGATTCGTAGATTCGTAGATTCATAGATTCATAGATTAACAGATTCATTGATTAATGGATTCATGGATTCATGGATTCATGGATTCATAGATTCATGGATTCATAGATTCATAGATTCATAGATTCATAGATTCATAGATTCATAGATTCATAGATTCATAGATTCATAGATTCATAGATTCTTAGATTCATAGATTCCGGTCGCGGCGTTGAGCCCTCACACAGCTGGATCGAGAGTTGCTCGTCGTAGCTGCCAACGTCGCGGCCTGGCCAGAGGTAGATCAAGGGATCTTGCCCGATCCGGAAGAGGAAGCGTCGTGGTTCCGGAGGACGATGACGTCAATATGCGACGCATCCATGCCCCGGGCCAGGCGCTCCCGGCGTACGGCAGTGTACTGGTGGTCGGATGAGATCGCGCAGTTGCGCGCGGTCTGCCTGGCATCCCGCCGCCGGTACCAACGAAGCCGACGCCGGCACAGCGCTACAGCCGAAGAGACTGAAGAGGTCTATAGGGCCTACCGGGCGGCCACACTGGCGTTTCAGACCGCCATCAGCGAGGCGAAGGCTCGGTCCTGGAGCGAGCTCCTAGAGGGACTAGACAGGGATCCGTGGGGGAGACCCTACCGTATGGTAGTGGGCAAGTTGCGCCCGTATGTCCCCCCGGTGACCGAAACCATGGCCCCGGATTTGCTGGAGAGAGTACTTTCAACGCTTTTTCCGGCGGTTCGGGACCAACCTGGTCCCTCTCCACCCCCAAATACCACGGACTGGGCCGAGGAGTTGGGGGTTTCGGATGGGGAGCTGGGCCGAGCCATTGGCCGCCTGAAGAGTCGCAACACCGCACCGGGTCCGGACGGCATTTCGGGCCGTGCGTGCGTGTATGCGCTACAGTCTCTTGGGGACCGCTTGAGGCGGCTGTTCACCAGTTGCCTCCGTAGTGGCGTGTTCCCGTCCGGCTGGAAGGAAGCCGGATTGGTTCTCTTGAAGAAGGAAGGAAGGGCTGCAGAGTCTCCCTCTGCATACCGTCCCATTTGCCTGCTCGACGAGGCTTCGAAGCTATTCGAAAGAATAATTACCCGAAGACTCGTTGAGCACCTGTCGCGAGTTGGCCCCGACCTGGCCGAAAGTCAGTAGGGCTTCCGGCAGCGGCGGTCCACCATCGACGCGATTCTTCGCGTCCGCTCGCTGTCGGAACAGGCAGTGTCCCGACGGGGTGGGGTGGCGTTGGCGGTCAGTCTAGACATCGTCAACGCCTTCAACTCCATCCCGTGGGGCGCTATTAGGGCGGCACTAGTCTATCATCGGTGTCCGCCCTACCTGCAGGGCATCATAGGGGCCTATCTGCGCGATAGGCACATTCGCTACGTGGGCAGGGACGGTAGCGTAAAGCGGAGGGAGATTACGTGCGGGGTTCTGCAGGGGTCAGTTCTCGGCCCTCTCTTATGGAACCTCGCCTACGATGCGGTCCTGCGTGTCGTTCTCCCTGCTGGCGTCAGCTTAGTCTGTTACGCTGATGACACTCTGGTGTTGGCCAGCGGGGAGTCCTTCGAGGGAACCATCCGGCTTGCGGAGCAAGCGGTGGCAATTGTCGTGGCCAAAATCCACGCCCTGGGTCTGCGGATAGCACCTCAGAAAACCGAGGCGCTATGGTTCCACAGACTGCCGAGAAGCAGAGAACCACCCAGTTTGTGGATACGCGTTGGTGACGCGCAAATCGGGGTGGGCCGGTACATGAAATACCTGGGGCTCACCCTGGATAGTCGTTGGGGCTTCGAAGAGCACTTCCAGCGCCTCGTCCCCCGAGTTGAGAGGATAGTGGGTGCTCTACACCGGCTGCTGCCCAATCTCGGGGGACCATGTGAGGAAGTTCGCCGTCTCTACGGAGGAGTCGTGCGGTCCGTGGTCCTATACGGGGCGCCTGTATGGTCAGCTCGACTATCAGGCGCCCAGCGCTGCAGAACCAAAATTCACGGTCTGCAGCGCAGAGTGGCTATTCGGATCGCACGAGGTTACCGAACAGTCTCCTACGAGGCGGCAACCCTCCTGGCGCGTTTTCCGCCTTTTGACATCCTGGCGGAGATGGATGCGTGGGTCTACGATCAGACACGCTCCCTCCGCCAGAGCGGCGAAAACGCGCCTCCAGGGGCGTTGGACAGGCTGAGGCGGCTGGCTCGGCGACGCGCACTTGTAAAGTGGCGTCACCGCCTGCGGATGCAATTTGCGACCAAGCGCGTCGTCGAGGCTGTCCTGCCGCTCTTCGGAGCCTGGCTCAGAAGGAGCGAGCGCGTCACCTATCGCCTGACGCAGGTATTCACCGGTCACGGTTGTTTCGGTGCGTACCTGCACAGGATAGGCCGCGAGGCCACGGCACAATGCCACCATTGTGATAGCGACCAGGACACCGCACAGCACACGCTCGAGGCGTGCCCTGCGTGGGCCACCGAGCGGCGGATCCTGGTCGATCGGATCGGGCAAGATCTCTCTCTGCCAGCAGTAGTGTCGGCTATGTTGGCAGAGCACGAAAACTGGAATGCAGTGGTCTCCTTCTGTGAGAGCGTCATGCTCCAGAAGGAGACCGCAGAGCGGGATCGGGAGAGGGCCGATCCCGCTCGAAGAAGAAGGAGACGGCGCCGGGGTAACAACCGTTCTGGCGCCTAACTCCGATACGCCTGAAAACCCCTGCCATTGCTATAAGGTGGGGGACCTCTGGGTTCGCGGGTGCGTAGATTGGGGAATCTGCGTGCCCACACCAAGCGACCCAAGAGAAGACGGTAGCACGCATGTGGTCACGCGCTGCCGTGGGACGCTTTGGGGGATCCTTTACAATCCCCCTGGGGGGGTGACCGCTTTACAGTCACCCTCTCCGAGATGTGCCAATAGGCGTGGCACCAGTGGGCGGCTCTAGTGTGATCATACGAGGACCTGGAGCCTCCCTTAGGTGCCGAAGATGACCGCCCCAGTGGTTTTAGCCGGTAGGAGTCCGGCATACCCCTTCGTCCTTCCCCGGGGCGAAGGAAGTTCATGAAGAATTTCCATTGGGCAACAATAAAAAATAAAAATAAAAGATTCCTAGATTCATAGATTCATAGATTCATAGATTCATAGATTCATAGATTCATAGATTCATAGATTCATAGATTTATAGATTCATAGATTCATAGATCCATAGCTACGTATATTTTATTGCTGACTAATTAACTAGTGAACCTATGAAATCCCCGGGAATCTGAATAAGAGTCTCTTGTGGAGAAAATACAAAATAATCTTACGAGATTTCATTATTTGGTGTAGTATGGGGCTTACCCTTATTATTCGCTTTGCCCATTGTAATCTTCGTCCGCGATTGCCTAGTTGTAGTCCTGGAACCCGAAGTGGTCTACAAACATGAAGGTTGACTTTCAGTCTCTTGCAGTCTCTACCTCTCAGTGTGATTGCTCACGAGAACCTGGTACTTATTCCGACTATAACTTCAAAATTTCTTAGCCCTATGTTGCAAAGCAAGCAACAGGCTTGTCTTAAGGCGGTGACATGACTATACCTAGACTGTCGCTCAGCCACCTCTCCAGTATCTTGGTAGCTTGACTTGGTACCAACCAATGGTATCAGCTTTGCATTCAACATTGCACTGGATCGCGCCCACTTCCATCATGCCTATTGCTCTCCATATCTCGTCTATAGTTAAAGGTGGAAAACACTACTAGTATAAATTAACTTAACAATATTGTAAAATCTTTTAAAACAATTAAATTATAATAAAACACTTTTAAACGGATTCTATCGCGTATATTTTAGGTTTTTGTTTTTCCTGACGTTTCGAACACTTTGCAGGGTTCGTGGTCGCAGGATGACTAAGGTGACAGGCGTCGTTACAGATTTTAAAAAGTTATTTTATTTTATCTACCGTACAATTATCATCAAAAATTATTTCGATGCACGCAGTAATCACTCACAGTGTCTTGATGTTTTTCAGTGTGGTATTTAGTTTGGGACTTTATTATTTTAATAACTGTTGGTATTGGTATGGTATGGTAATTCCAAACTGGTGGTACCTGCCAGCCATCTTCTCTATTAAAATTAGGATGTTTTTTAATTTCAATAGCCTCACGAAACATTCTTGGTACATATCGGTTCTCTTTCGCGAGGACTTGAGGTTGATCGAAACGAAGAAAATGGTTGGGTTTATCTAAGGCATGTTCGCACACTGCAGACTTTGTGGAGCGTCTATGTCTATATATATATATAACAATTAAATTCTTGAAGACGAAAGACGAAGACTAAAAGAGATGAATGTTCACGCAGTAAAGACAATTCAATTTTACTGTCTCCGTCTTTCTTTTGTGTTTATTTTAAATTTAGAATACAGAAGAGACATAAACGTGCCAGAAATAAAATGAGGTTAAAAATATATTTCTTATATGGCCGTATAATATCCTAGGCAGTGTGTATTAGGCAGTTTCAAGAATTTCGATTGTACTCTATTTTCAAATTACTATGTCTATATGTGCAGTGTGGTCCAGGCTAAGAATACCACCACCCCATCTCATCCCGTGGGTGTCGTAAAAGGCGACTATGGGATTAGCCGGGGGATGGGCAGCAGCGTCCTTCAAGTACTTTTATAACTCAACTGCGATCGCCAACCCGTCTGCCAAGCGTGGCGATTTTGGCAAAACCCCGCAATAGGCTCGCAACACAAAACCAAACCGGTCGTTGTGGCAATCTTTGGGTGAGGCTTCTGTCCAGCAGTGGACGTTTTTCGGCTGAAATGATGATGATGATGATAATGTCTATATATCTCATGGTTTTGTAGGTCCTTTAACCTTAATCGTTAACCGATCAGTGAGTGCAACTGGCTATGTGCGCCTCAATGGTGATGAATACGACACAGTTGTAACATCTACTTCGCTTAGAAATTGTGAACACAGAGCGGTAAATGCTTTAATCCTAACGGATTTACGTGACTGTTGCCCAATCATGGCTAATTTAAGTGTTGCAAGGTGAAAAAACAAAAAAACACATAATTGCTTTATATCGACTGATCGGCCGGCTATACAGGTAATGGTGGGTTATGTGTTAGGCTGGGTGCATACTGAGTATTTATTTTATTATTATTTCGGCTTAATAAAGTCCACTACAGGACACAGGTCTCCCTCAAAGATCACCACAACGACTGATATCGGTGTGTTGTGTGCTCATTGGGGGGCTTTGCCATAATCGCTACACTTGGCAGGCGGGTTGGCGATCGCAGTTGAGTTGTTAATGTATTCGAAGGACGCTGCTGCCCATCCTCCGTCTAATCCCGGGGTAAGATGGGTTGATGCTATTCGTAGCCGGCACCACACGTAATACAAGTGATTATTAGGAAATACTTCAGGAAAGCCTGGTGACCGAAAACACAGGCTTCGGCCTAGCTTAGTCACCAGTCTCCCACAATAAGTTTGAATGATACTGTAACTAGGTAATATTGTATTTTGTTGCTACTTTTTCATTATTGAGGTGAGAAAAAAAAAACTAAAAATATTTACTTGTAGATATTTTATTAGACTAAACTTAGAATATCATCCGAAGTTGCGTTGGAGTCAAATAACAGTCAACACGCGCTACGATCTCTATATCATTAGCTTGCTTACTTCAATTTATTACAATAAGAGAATGCATTAATCATTTCTAGTGACTCAGAAGGGATATTGTTGATTGATTAACTGGAGCGTGGAACCACTATTACAGGCCAATATTATGCAGCTTTAATTCCCAAGTTGAGAAATGTCATCAAAGAGAAAAGGAGAGGGATACTTCGAAGGGGCGTGCTGTTTCATCACGACAATGCACCCGCGCACAGGTCGGCAGTTGCGATGGCTGCCATTCAGCAAGCTGGCTTCGAATTGGTTGACCACTCCCCTTATTCACCAGATCTGGCGGCTAGCGATTTTTATCTGTTCCCCAAATTGAAAAAATATTTAAGGGGAAACAGGTACGAAGACGATAACGAGGTGATGGATGCCGTGGAGAGCTTTTTGCAGGATCAAGACAAATCTATTTTTGTGAAAGGGATAGAAGCCTTGGAAAAGCGCTGAACTCGGTGTGTAGAGAGACTTGGAAACTATGTAGAAAAATAAATTATTAAGTTATCAATAGTCATTATATTCTATCTCATTCTCACTACTTTTTGATCCCTCCTCCATTACAGAAGATAGGCTGAAAATGTCTGAATATACATCCTGTACATGAATGACATCGTACCGAAAACTTTGGGAAGAGGTTACATTTAGGCCTGTAATAAATACAGGAAAGCCATTTATGTCGGAATTAATAAGTTACAGTATTTGTCATCTTTGATCACGCAATGTATCGTAAACAACTCGGTCAAAACGCTACGTGATTATTGTATGACATTATTATGCTACTGCTATTGATGACATAATCGGTGAGCTGTAGAGAAATAACAGACGTTTAGTTTTTGTTTACATTGCAGTTTTATGTTAAAATATATTTAATTGTGTTTTTATTCAAAATAGCGTTTTTGAAATCAGTTAAACAAACTAGAAAAAATGATGCCTCCACTGGATGACACGTACGCGATTTTGTTGCGAGGTCTTAGCTGCGATAAGAACGAATGAAAAAATCGTTTATTAGATACAAAACGACATATTTAACTATAAGTTTATAAAAAAACACCGTGTGGTGTCCGGGTTAAGAATATAGCACCACTCCATCTCCTCCCGTGGATGTCGTAAAAGGCGACTAAGGGAATCTAAACCAGAGGGATGGGCAGCAGCGTCCCTTGTGTGAAATGGTAGCCATACTGCGCTCACCAACCCGCCTGCCAAGCGTGGTGAGTATTGGCAAATACCCCCCAATAGATGACACAGTTGTGAAAATCTTTGGGGAGGCCTTTGTTCAGCAGTGGACGAATAAATGGCCGATATGATGATGATGAATATAAGTTGGCTAGAAACAGTATCCACATATCAGTTATCAAGAGAAATCTACTTTTTTAATTTTTTTATGGCTTTACTATCGTGTTTATTTCGGGGATGACCGATTAGTTTAGGACTCGAGTTTGGCTCGAGAAACATTATTATATTCACAAAAGTTTCGATACGCAAGGTGGATCTATCAGAAGATGTGAATATCAGATACTCCAAAAACATAGTTTTTTGTAAGTCACGTTGATGATGCTGATGTCCAGATAAAAAAATATACCACCACTGCATCTCCTCCCGTGGATGAAGTAAAACGTGACTTAGGGTCTCTACACCAGTGAGATGCAGGGAGATGGGCAGCAGCGTCACTTCCGCGTTCACCAATCTGCCTGCTAAGCGTGGTGACTACAGCGAAATTTCTCCCAAAATGAGGATACAGTGGAAGTTTTCGTCACCATGTTATATAAAAAAATACAAGCCTTAATAATTCATAACTGTACTTTGAAATAAAACTCCATTGTACACCCCTCCTAACAACGAACCGCCCGGGCGTAAGTTTTATACTATAATTTACGCTCCGGTCTTCAATCTTATTAGATTTTGATGAGCCCGTAGCAGTTATTCCTTCTCTGTAAAGTTCAACTTTATTGGCGTTTATACACTATATATATTATGCCTTTTCATGTGTAGGTAACTGAGGCAGGTAAGCATTATTGTTTTAGTGTGGGATATGATCGATTATCTTACATTTTTATCTTGGTGTGGTGAATGTATTCTTACTGTCCGCTTCAATTGTACTGTTACTAATTATTTAAGTCTGATTATTGTGTCACTTTTTTTTATCCTTGCCCCACACTAGGATTTCTACTGTGTCGTGGGTGCGTTTACAGACATAAATTTCACACACAATACACCCAGACCCGAAAAAACAGACAGATCATACAAATATTTGTACCGTGCGGCAATCAAACCCGCGACCCGGGGCGCAGCCGTCGACTGTATCAACCACTAACCACCACCAACCGTGTCGTCTTCATTTCAGCTGAAACACGTGCACTGCTGGCCATAGGCCTCCTTTAAGGTCACCACAACGACATTGCTACGCTTGGCAGACTTGGTTGACGATCACAGTTGAGCTATAAATGTACTCGATGGATGCTGCTGCACGCACTTTCCCGTTCAAGTAAGCACTTCTCCCTCCCGTCTCTTGCTCGCGCCGGCCCGTGCCGTTGAGTTTTAAATGTCCCCTAATACATTTTAAATAATACCAATCCAGCTGTCCCCAAAACAATAGCTTGTTATCCCCAGCAACGCCCTAAGCCGAGGTCCGTGTCCCGCAGGGGGCGCCCTTAGCGAAAGTTGCTTAGTTTTTAATATTAAATTTAAGCCTGGCTTACCTCCTGGCTGGCCTCCGCCTCTTTTGGCTTCGCCAGCAAATGACCGGTTAAGCAACCACATTTCCCAAAATGTATAAGCCCAACAAAAAAAAAAAAACGCTGCTGCACATCTTGCGGGTAATCTCATAGCCGCATTTTAGGACACCCATGGGTTGAGATGGGGTGGTGCTATTCAAATCAGAACCTCATTGTATACCGTTTTTGGGTACTTCATGGAATAGTTACAATTCATTTTTAGAAGTATTCCTCTTTAGACACATATTTTTTGGGTACCAATGCTTTAACCACCAAGAAATTCCACTAAGAGCGCCAATCAATACTTTAGTTTGATGCTCAATGTTCAATCAAAAAATTATGCAATACTTATTGATTGGTAGCCATACAAATATTTGTTTCAAGCGGGTATCGAATCTACGACCCGTAGCGACGAATGCCAATCATTTAGCCACTGCGCTAATAGTGCCGTGATCTTGGGTTACCTTAAATGTTGTAACGAGACTGTGGACAGTCACGGCCTGATATTAATGATAAAATAATTAGGTTTATTTTTACTCGTTTTCTAATAAGTAAATAATTACTTGGCTTTTGGTGTTGCAACAAAATTTCCCGTTTATTTTACCTTCCGTGCAAAATTACCAAATTATACAACATGTTCACAGAATTCTTAACATACATAAACACAATGTAGGGTAGTTAAACACGTCTCGAGTGGCAGTTATCACATCTCGCCTGCGCGTGTACTACTCCAACAATTTCCTGCGGGGAAATCTGCCACTTAAGTAAATAAGACTTGCATGACGCATGTGTTGCTTAATCGTAACTTGAGTTCGTTGAAGTGATGGATATTTGAGGTGGCTTTGAGATTATTTATAGTAAGGGAGGGAGTTAGATTATTCATATAAGGTGCTTCCAAATTTGGAGCGGATATTTTTAGTACATTACAAATAATACCGTTAAGCAAGAAATAAACAAAAATATAACTTATAACGTTTTATAAAATTAAAGAAAACAAATGTTGATTGCTTAAATTAGAAATCCTGTTAATTAATTGAATTCAAATTACTAACTAAAACCTTATATTGGAACGAACACTAGATAGAGATTGCTTGTAATTTCTAACCTGTAGTTTTATATATTTTTTGGAATGGATTGAGAATTTTAATAAACTAATTTGAATATTTTGATAATCTGTAGTTATTTAAAAGAAAAAAGATTTAAGGGTTTGAAACTTTTAAAGGATGTGACGTTGTGAAGTAAATGGTTTGTGCCGTTGCCTTGCTAGTAGCTATTAAGAACTGTCAACCACAATACCAATTCACGCAAAATGATTTATAACCTATGTAATTTTTTATCCTGTATTGCATCATTTTCGATCAATTCATAGCAAATTTTAAACCAAAGGTGTTTTTAAATATGTAAGACTATGTTGGCCATCAATGCTGTGCTGTTATTTATTTATTGTCAAAACCAAAGTGAATGATACTTTTGTGGAAGAGGAGAGAGTTTTTTTTTTACATTGACACTAGCGACTGACGACTAGACTAGACATTGTTTTTTTAATGTTACTTGTAGACTGCAAAGTAATTTCATCATAAGTCCTCTGATAACGCACTGAACGAGTGATTATCAACACTCCACAGCAGGAGACGGAGTTGTTCTAAAATCTTAAGCCGGACACCATACTGAATATACGCGAAATAAATAAATACTAATATACCAGACAAAACACAAGTAACAACCAAGGTTTGTATCTAGGAAATTTAAAGCATGCCCGGTGCTTTTCCTCTTTTTTAAGCCAACCAACCTTATTATTATATTACTCCGAAATTCTTTCGGTCTAGTATGTAATAAATACCATTTGTATCGTCTTGTATTTTTTACATTTGGTTTCGATTTTTCGTTACAGCAAACCTAATGTCACTTAAGTCAATCTTAATTAAAGACTTCACAGTCTTATTTGAGACCAGATATATGCAGTTTTCTGTTTTTATTTATTTTCGTGTGGTTATTGGTCAGCTTTTTGTCAGAGTGAACAACTCATACGAGCCGCCCAAAGGCTTCCAACTTGGCTATAACAACAACAACAACTGATGTCTAATGACACTTACGGGATCGATGATTTTACGTGCCCTCCAAAGCACAGAGACGCTCAGACCTCAGTTCAAATACCACTATGCGGTCACCTATCCATAGACTGACCACGCCAAGCGTTGCTTAACCTCACCGATCATTTACCAATCAGTGAGTGCAGCTGGTTACGATTTAAAATGGTCAAAATATATGCATCATAATATGATGCATATATTTTATATATTATATGCTCGAAATATGCAACAAAATCGCAAAAAATTACAAAATACATCAAATACTAGAAATTAATGCTTGTTTTACTTATAAAAACCTGACTACATTAAATTAAACAAATTAATTTATTTACTACATTTTCAACGAGATATTACTTTTTTGTGATAACGTTAACAATCAAAAACCCACCGATCGAATCATTAATTAGCAACATTAAAATTATACCTATTACCACGTATTAAATTATCCATGTACATTTTTTAATATGCAATTACTATAAAAAATTTGCAAATGCATACGCAAATATGCAAATAATACGGTCTTTACCTATTATGTTTCAATATTTGCTTTTATTCAGTATTGATATTTAAACAAGCTTTGAATCTATTGTTACTACTAAACGTTTACGTATTAAATTTTTGTTACAATATTCAAGTTCATTGTATATTTAATAGGTTTTGCAAGGCTTGATATCGCATACAAACAAAAAATATTCACATCGCTTTACGCCTCAATAGTTCAGTTGCGATAATTTTACTAAAAACACGTTAATTCAACTGTGACGAAACTGATAGGGTGCCTAGCGACGCAAGTTATGTCGATAAAGCTTGAATTTAGTGTACAATAAAATGGTGATGCCATTGACTGTGTAATAATGTTTTTGAAGATTTAAGTGTTGATCATTGCTGTGCTAAGTGTTACTAAAATAGTCAAAACAATCTTGCGAATACTGTGCGCTATGACTGTCTTAAGTGAGGTGTTAATAAATTGATTTTGAAACATATTAAGTAAGAGTTTTACTTAGACTGAGACTAGAAAACAAAAGTGAACGTTAACATTATGAGACAAACGCTATTACCAATTTAACATAGAAAACAGATAGCACAATGTGAAAATATTAAAACAAAGTAACACAACCCAAATTATAAGCAAACCAAATAAGAATTTTAAATTCTAAATAACATAAAGACTATTATTTGTTTTTAACAAAATGTCTAACAAGACCTACAATGAGTTACTGATCGAGACATCAGAACTGATAGGTGAAGCCACTCAAGGAGATGAAGCACTTTTTGAAGCAGGAGCTGCTGACAGAACAACTCTCCTCCCTCTTCTTCTAGAGCTTCGAGTTAGGTATACTGTCTTGCTAAGTAGGCTAGATGCGGTCTACGATCAATTGCTGCAACCACAAAAGCGCATGATTGTTAGGAGACTATTAGAATCATGCTTGGGAAGACTGATTGAAATCAAACACGATTTAGTAGAGATGCGCTTATCTGATCATACTTTTGATGATGATGAGGTAAGTTGATGAATGATTACCGATTTACTAGAACTAAAATTCAAAATTCTTTGACTAAGCGCGTTTTAATGTCGAAAGCCTACTATTACGTAAATTAATACGTGTGGTGCCGGCTCAGAATACCACCATCCCATCTCCTCCCGTGGGTGTCGTAAAAGTTGACTAAGGGATTAGCCGGAGGATGGGCAGCAGCGTCCTTCGAGTACATTAACAACTCAACTGCGATCGCCAACCCGTCCGTCATGCGTGACGATTATGGCAAATCCCCCCAATGAGCACACAACACACCCATATCGGTCGTTGTAGTGATCTTTGGGGGAGGCCTGTCTCCAGCAGCGGACTTCTTTTGGCCAAAATGATTACATCGATGATAAAGATGTCTGGCATACGATTCCCTTCTGCACACTGTGACCCTCTGGCGCTAACTAATTTATTTTATCATTTTTGACATGATGGAAGTGTTGTTTACACTTACAATCAACATAATATATAACAATTGTAATTAAATATATTATTAATGTAAAACTGAAGTGGAAAAGTGAACATTTGACTTGAATTATTTGAAATTGCATACAATTTTTATGATTCGTATATGAGTATTTACTTAGATTTAATATTACGCATATTGATATACTGTTATTTAATGTTAATAGTGTTAAAGTTACCATCCAATACTTAATTCAAGAAACGGGCATTTCATATGGAAGTATTCAATCCATATTGAAACAATCTTTGAACATGAAAAAGTCTCCGCAAGATTGTTGCCAAGAATGTTAACTGACAGTCAGAAAGAAAATTGACTTGACATTTCGAAGACATTGTTAGACAAGTTCTCGTTTCGTGACAATGGACGAAACATGGGTCCATCATTTTGATCCGAGACAAAACAGCAATCTTCGCAATGGAAACGGCCATCATCACCGACCCCGAAGAAGTTTCGTGTCGTGGCATCGGCTGGCAAGGTTATGGCCTCAATATTTTGGGACTCAGAAGGGATATTGTTGATTGATTACCTGGAGCGTGGAACCACTACTACAGGCCAATATTATGCAGCTTTAATTCCCAAGTTGAGGAATGCCATCAAAGAGAAAAGCAGAGGGAAACTACGAAGGGGCGTGCTGTTTCATTACGACAACGCACCCGCGGACAGGTCGGCAGTTGTGATGGCTGCCATTCAGCAAGCTGGCTTCGGATTAGTTGACCCCCCTTATTCACCAGATCTGTCGGCTAGCGATTTTTACCTGTTCCTCAAATTGAAAAAATACTTAAGGGGAACAGGTACGAAGACGATAACGAGGTGATGGATGCCGTGGAGAGCTTTTTGAAGGACCAAGACAAAACTTTTTTTGTGAAAGAGATTGAAGTCTTGGAAAAGCGCTGGACTTAGTGTGTAGAGAGACTCGGAAACTATGTAGAAAAATAAATTATTAAGTTATCAATGGTCATTATATTCTATCTCACTACTTTTTGATCCCTCCTCGTAAATTTTTGTCTTTTACCTGTTACCTTTTTACCGTTATTACGCCATTAGACACTTCCACCCCCGAGCATATAGCTCCGGCGGCCCCCCTCTGCCAACTAAGGCAAGCCAGAGTTGAAAATCCTGCGGGCACTCATGGGGTTCCACTCCAACCAACCAATAAAGGCAAGCCGGAGACGAGGCCCTTTTTTATTGGTGCCCAGTGGAAATTCTTCATGAAGTCTGACCGACTCAAGCAAATGCTCCACGGTACGCAGTGTCACCACTCACATTCAGCTCGCCACAAACTGCCCTGCGTTCTGTAAGCTTCTTAATAGACGTATTTTTTCTTCATATGATGTACTTTTTTTATATCAGAAGGTAGGAAGAAATCAAGCAGCTACTTTAATCTGCCCTCCGATTTAGGATTACCTTATCCCATAGTGAGATAACGACTGCTCAGAGGGGCTTTATATACTTATTATTGTAGTATGTTCTATCTTTACACCACCTACATTTTTCTCGTGCTGTTTAAACCGTAATTTGTATCAATCAACGTTATTACCCTAATTAGTTAACAAGTAATATCAATGGAGTTTATTGCTATTGTAATACTGAACTGGTAGTTAAGGTACTATCAATACAGTGAAGTTTGGGATAATATCGGACAATTTCAATTGGATAAAGTTCTATTTCTTAATTTGGCCTGTCGGTAAATATCAGTAGCCTATTTTTCATAGATAGTTTTTTTTTTTTTTTTGATGTCCAGTGGAAATTCTACATGGAACTTCCTTCACCCCGGGGAAGGGCGAAGGGGTATGCCGGACTCCTACCGGCTAAAACCACTGGAGCGGTCATCTTCGGCACCGAAGGGGGCTCCAGGTCCTCGTAAGATCACACTCGAGCCGCCCACTGGTGCCACGCCTATAAGCACATCTCGGAGAGGGTGACTGTAAAGCGGTCACTACCCCGGGGGGATTGTTAAGGATCCCCCAAAGCGTATCACGGCAGCGCATGACCACATGCGTGCTACCGTCTTCTCTTGGGTCGCTTGGTGTGGGCACGCAGATTCCCTCCGATCTACACACCCGCGAATCCAAGACAAACGACCTGGTGAAGGTGTTAATCACTCGTTGTGGAAATCTTAGGGGAGGCCTTTGTTCAGCAGTGGATGTTCTTTGGCTGATATGATGATGGTGATGATAATCTGAACTCCGCATCTCAAATACTGCCTCATTAAATTCGGACAATTGGTAATAAAGCGATCAAATGTTCATTTGACGGCAAGGTTGGTGCAGTGGTTGATACAGTTGGCTGCTGCGCTCCGGGTCGCGGGTTTGATTCCCGCACGGAACAAATATTTGTATGATCTGCGGGTAGTTGTTCCGGGTCTGGGTGTATTGCGTGTGGAATTTATGTCTGTAAACGCACCCACGGCACACCAGGAGAAATCCTAGTGTGGGGAAACGCCTTTAAAAGAAACATTAAAGTAATGAATGCATAAGTAAACAATTGTGTTATGGCGTATAATAGTTATGCAAACCTAACGGTATTTTATATTTCCAGGCATTAGTAAAGCTCCACGTGACTCCGCATGAAGCAGAGCCATGTGTTCCACAGTTTTTTGTTCGAGAGAGACAAGAAGAAATTGAGAGTAGACGACAATTTATCACTGAGACTTTGAGGAAGTTGGGATATGAACCCCCAAAAGCACAACCCTTGGTCCTGACAGAACAGCAAGCTGTGATCATTATACAAAGCCACGAAAGAGCTAGGCAGGGCAGACTGAGGTATGTGATACTGAGAAAAGCAGGACCAGGCAGAGCAGTTTTTGTTTCCTATAAACATGTGCCAATTTTTGAGTTGTGCTTGCAATTTTTACACGTTTTAAATTGTGACCATTATTGGACGCAACTCACTTCTTACTATCCATTTGCTGTTCAATGACTTCTTTCTATACATTATATATGTTTAAACTACGAGACCAACAAACGGTGTCTAGCAATGCGTGAAATCCACTTCTTCGTTTAGTTTTGATATTAATGTACGGCTGTAAATTTCTACTCCTTAATGTAAGCCTTCTCATGAACCAATGAACATCATGCAGCAATATTACCAAAATCACTTGGCAAATGAATGGATGATCGTCGCAGTGTTATGTTGTGCCGCTCACAGCTTCTGCGTGGTCTTGACATCCTTTTGACTTAATAATATTCATGAAGAGAAAGTTATAATGACTAAACATTGCTTAAACAGAGGGCAGTTCATGAAGGAAATAAGACTGCTAAAAGAAAAAGGCAGAGACCAGAAAGGAGAAATGTCAGCAGCTGCAGCAACTGCGATTCAAAAAGTCTGGCGAGGTTTTCTAGCAAGAAGGCGCACAAAACGCAGGAAACAAGAAGAACAGCTCTTGATCGGTATGACATTACCACCGTATATGGAGTCTGAAGCTATTAAAAAGGCTGAGGAAGTGAGTACAGTTTGAACTGATTCTTAATTCTGTAAACTTCATTTAATTTATCAGTGCAAACACTCTCTCATGCGTGTATAATGTAATAATATTTCAAGATATTCATCGTTATGCTAGAGCTATGCAGATCAGTTCTGTTTACTAGTACATCGCAAAACCGAATTATGCTAGTACAGAACAGTACTGCCATTTGCCAGTTAGCTGAACCATGATAGGATTCCTTTTCGACAGTATCATTCCTGTTTTAACACCTATTATCAATTTTTCTCTGCAGACTGCGGTGCACCCTTCTATCTGACGCAAAGCTTTCATTATCCCTTTTCCTAAAAATTCTAACCCCAGTATAGCTAATCATTTCAGGCCGATATCAATACTTCAATTTCTATCCAAGGTACTAGAAGCTGTTGTTCACAAACAAATTTCCTCCTACATTTTCAAGAATAACTTTCTATCCCAGTACCAATCCGGATTTCAGCCTGGTCACAGCACATCTACTGCTCTTCCTAAAGTCACAGAAGACGTAAAGTGTGATATGGAGAATTCGAAACTTACGGTTTTAGTTTTAATATACTTTTCCAATGCGTTTAATGCCGTTGACCACGATATTCTCCACGCCATTCTATCAGAAATCGGTATCTCGTCATCATCTCAGGGTTGATTCTCATCATATCTTCGTGGTTACCAGCAAGCAGTACGTGCTGATCAGAAATTATCTGACTGGTGCAACCTGGCAATTGGTGTACCACAAGGCGGTATCCTATCTCCAATTATCAATTCCATAACTAATATGCTGAAATGCTCTTACCATGTGTGCATGATGACTTGAAATAATACGCTCAAGCTGACATCGGCGATTTAAATAATTGTATTTCTAGTCTTAAGCCTGACCTGAATACGATTACAGACTGGTCACGTAATTTTGGAGTTGCTGTGAACGTCGGTAAATTTCAAGCCATCCTTACGGGTAGCTCATTCCACTTAAAAACCTAAACACTGATAACCCTACGCTGATTGTATTTGACAGTACAGTTATTCCGTTATCACCTTACATAAACGATTTGGGTTTGCATAGTGATGATAGGCTAGGTTGGAATAAGCAAGTCTGTCAGGTTAGCCGTAATGTCACAGCCATACTGCGACCTTTCTATATATTTAAGCATTTTCTAACATCTCACACTAAACCCCTTCTGGTCCAGTTTCTTGTGCTTCCTGTAATTGATTATGCGGATGTTTGTTACTCGGTTTTATCCCAAAGTTTCTCAATAAATTAGATCGACTGCTAAATAACTGCATTCACTTCATTTTTGAACTGCGGAAGTATGGCCACATCTCTTTATATCGTTCTCAGCTTAAATTACTGCTTATCCGTCAGAGAAGATCACTAAAGATCAAGTCACATATTTTAAACCTATGTATTTCACCGTACCGTCCGTGTGGTGTCCGAATTAAGAATATAGTACCACTCCATCTCCTCCCTTGGATGTCGTAAAAGGCGACTAAGGGACTCTGAGCCGTAGGGATGGGTAGCAGCATCCCTTTTGTGAAACGGTAGCCATACTGCGGTTACCAACCCGCCTACCACGCGTGGTGAGTATTGGCAAATACCCTCCAAAATGATGACACAGTTGTGCAAATCTATGGGGGAGGCCTTTGTTCAACAGTGGGCGGATAAATGGCTGATATGATGATTTGACCGTATCTACAGTCAGTACAGCAGTACAGTATAAATTGTTTCTTTTCGACATACAGAATTCCAGCAATTCGTTTTTTTATCGGAACATACACATATGTTTTTTTTTTATAGATCCACGTTTGTTTCTTTCTTCGGAAATTTAAACTAAATGTTATCAAATACTATCGCCTAATAATTACTACGCTTATTTATAGACGCCACATTAATGAAAACCTTATATTTTGTATTTTGAATTTTATATATTATAACTGACCGTAATATATTAGTCAGCCACCTTAGGCATCAGCTGAAAACCAGCGCTGTAGTGTTACTGCAGCATATGCTGAGCTGACGCTTTCGGTCACGCACCAACATATCGGGCCTAGTTCATTGCCTTATAATAAATGTGCCGTAGTATACATGCTTGTCATCATGCTGCATCGTTATTATATCTATAGAAGTTTTTAATAAGTATTGTGTGAATTCATGTTTTCTTTTACTTTTTAGCTTGTGTTTGGGTGTTTTGTGACCAATAAACTATTTTTGTTTCTTCTTTATTTCTTTCAGTAAGTATATTTTATGTATGTATATCATAATATTATTATTTTTGATATATATATTTTTTGTACCTCCTTTTGATGCATTTCTTTTTTAAGCCAAAGGTTGACTGGTAGAGAATGCCATGACATTAAGTCCACTTTGTGTACCATCATTGAGAATAAAAGTATAAATAAATAAATAAATATCTGTTCTGCACTAGTACTCGTATACAGATTATTATTTAGCTGAAAAAAGGTATCCTAAAAAAGCTTCTAATGTAAATAAACCGCGTAAAATACTAACATTCCGCTTTTTTCAGGTCAAGGAATACCGTCGGAAATTGCAATTGGAAAGAGAAAAAGAGTATCAAACAGCTCTAGTCTCTATTGAAGAGCAGCTTCGAGCACAGCATGAAATGAGGATCACAGAACAGATAGGAGATGAACTGAGGAGATGGATCCGGGAGTACTATGATAGGACTGGGAGGTTTCCTGAGATGCCATCTGAAGAGAGTGGCGGTAGTAGAGCGATGTATAGCCGTACAGGTAAGCAACAGGGAAGAGTTGTTTTCATCATCATCATTTCGGCCGAATAAAGTCCACTGCTGGACAGGCCTCCCCCAAAGATCACCACAAAAACCGATATGGGTGTGTAGTGTGCTCAGTGTGGGGTCTTGCCTAATCGCCACGCTTGGCAGACGGGTTGGCGATCGCAGTTGATTTGTTGTTTGCTCAAAGGACGCTGCTGCCCATCCTCCGGTTAATCCCCTAGTCGACTTTTACGACACCCACGGGATGAAATGGGGTGGTGCCATTCTGAGCCGGCACCACACGGTAAGAGTTGTTTTGCTTCAATTATATTTCAAAAGTGAACTTGCTATTCTTGGATTTAGCAAAATCAATCAAAATGGTAAATTTCTATTTTCTTTGTATTCTGACACTATCTTATGTCGAGACGTATAGTGAATTAGTCGGAAAGGGTGTACTAAGCCACAGACAATTACATAAACAATTAAAGTGTCACTGATGACTGTTTCACAGTAAACGCCTCATCTTAAAAAAACGTTTATTTTTTAGTAAATTTCAAATTCATCTAATTGTAATCAAAGATCCACTATCAAAGATAGTGGTCAGGGCTTGATTTATTATTTTCATTCCGAAATAATTCTTTGTCGGAAAGTACTCGGTCTGTGAACCCAAATATACGTTAAATGTAAGACACAGCTGATGACAGGGTTGTGGCAGCGTATTTTTCATGAAATGTTTGAACAACTATAACTCTGTAACTATTGACTTTTTAGGAAAATTTCTCATTCATCCAGTATTACACCCTTTCGGCTTAGTTACACCCTTTCCAACTAACCCGGTATGTCATGTTGGTTGGGATATCTTTACTTTTCTGATGACTTGACGTTTAATTAAACATTTACGAGAAGTGATGGACTTTATCGTTCTTAGCTTTAGTATTAATAAATTTAGGTTATTATTTACAGGAACTGGTATGGACAGTGAACTTAGTAAAACTTCACCTGTCTCTTCGAAAGAATCTAAAAGAAGTAAGGAGAGCAAAGATAAAAAGAACAATAAATCTGAGGAAAACAACAAAAATAAAGAAGAAATAGATGATTTTAATAATTACAAATGTGTTGATTCTGCCTTTTTAAAAGATATGACTGGAGCTAATGAAGAGTAAGTTGAATAGTTGGTATATCTTATAAAAAAACTAATATAGGCTAAAATTCAAACAAATACAAGCTATAATATAGCCCTGTGTACCATCATTATGCATGAAAGTATAATTAAATCATGTTAAGGTATTAAACTAATTGCAGTTACTATAACTGTAAAGGCCAAAACTAATGGAATAAGAGAAAAAAAGTATTTAATGCAAATGTACTTTACTACATTTCTCATACTTACAATTAACGAGCATTGATCACAATTTACAAATTTCTTATTTTGATAATAAATAAAAATAAACATACATAATAAAACACTTTTAAAGGGATTATATCGCGTATATTTAGATATGAAGACATATGGAAATTCAAAGACGATGCAGACAATCCACACGAAAGATACTACCAGGACATGATAGAAAGAGAAAAAATGGTTAAAATCGAGCAAGAAATAAGGAACATTGTCGATGAGATGATGAGAAACGAACTGGAATTATTGCAAGCTGCGTTTGATAGAGATAGAGCACAAAAGGGAAAGAAATCAAAGAAGCAACAAAAGAAGGTAATTGATAAATATGTCATTGAATTAACCCACTGGTTATGTTATTATAATAATTGTGCTCAATTATTACAAGGTCCGTCGTGGAGGTAAAAAAAGTAAAAAGAAGAAGGAGAAAGATTTAACGCCAGACAGGACTACAGAGTCTCTATTTGAGGAACTTGTTACCAATGGCATCATACGTCCTTACCCTCTTGTAAATATAAATGATTATATTGGAGAAAAGTGCTATGTAGGATCTGATTGGAGAGAGCAAGGGATGGAGGCAGCACCGTGTTTGGGTGATATAAGACAGTTGGTAAAGGAGTACTGCATACTACCATTGGGGTCTGAACTTGTTAGAAATAATGCACCTTTAGTGAGATCAGTTCTTATTACAGGTAACATTATTTCATGTTTGTATAATTTCCAATCGGGTATTTTTTTGTTAATCACACAGTTTTTACCGTGGTGGCTAATCGATATTGATTTACAGTTATTATAAGCAGGTCTCCATGTCATGTAGCAATGATCAGAGTGCCTCAACATCAGTCAAAGTACTTAATTTTACTTCGGATCCTGTATTTCTATCTATATCTATTATCATTATTCTACCTAAATACAACACCTCTGAATATCATATTACAAATATGCTGACTTAAGAATATAACACTTACGATTAATTAATTGCCTTAGGCCCACCAGGATGTGGCAAGAAAATGCTTGTTCATGCAATTTGCACAGAAATAGGAGGAATGCTGTTTGATTTGACTCCAGCAAACATAGTGGGGAAGTATCCTGGCAAAACTGGTCTTATCATGCTGTTACATCTAGTTATGAAGGTTTCCAGGCTTCTGCAACCATCCATTATATGGATGGATGATGCCGAGAAGCCTTTCGTGAAGAAAATACCTAAAACTGACAAAACTGACCCAAAGAGGTTGAAAAAAGATTTAGCAAAGATTATAAAAGGTAACGGTTCAAATTAATAAGTAATAAAAACAAATAATTTATGTGTTGTCATGGGGCGGTAGTCCTTCGTGCTACTATTCAATCAATAATGCAGACTGCATTATTGATTGCTGGGAAGTCTTAAGAATTTTTATAGCTACTCTATAAAAAATTGTGTGCATAAATTATTTAAAAAATATATTAGCATTTTGAAATCATCCACCAAACTCTCTATATGTTTTAAGACTATTAAAGTACAAACATAAATCGGTACTTGATTTACTCGCTATAATTCGTCATTGTTTATTTTCGTTTATTAACCAATTTACTGATCAACTACCGCACTTTGCAGGAATATGCCCAGAAGACCGTGTCCTATTTATTGGTACCACAAAGTCTCCATGGGACGCTGAGCAGAAACTCCTGTTCCAGTGTTATCAGAAGATCATTCAGATACCGAGAGCGGATTACGGGAGTATATCTTTGATGTGGAGAACCAAGTTACACAGGGCTGGTGCCTTGAATCCGAGACTGGAGATATCTTGTTTATCCAGAGTTTCAGACTCGTATACACTTGGTAAATTAGTGCGAATTTTCAAAATTTCATAAGTTAATGTTCGTGGGTTGAGAAGATGTTCTGATGAAATAATAATGAAAAGGGTAGGCTTGTTACCAAATTTAAATGTACTTGATTAACTGTATTTTGATTCATTAACAGAAAGGTATGTTTGATGTATTTTATCAAAAATAGCATTTGTTCAGTCTTTGTATTTTCTGATATTTGTATTAGCTTCCCTACAGCAAAACCATCAAGGAATAACAAGGGTAGAAGGTATTCTTGTTCAATACGATTTTTGCAAATATAAATAATGAAAACCTTAAATATCTCTTTTTAGGAACATTGCTGGCGGCTTTAGACGCGGTGCTCACCACAAAAAGGCGTTTGCAGCTGCGCGTGCGCGCATTAACCGGTGCCGAAGTCGCCGTCCAACTAAGTTTCAGAGAACCAGTGTATGCTGAGCATGTAAGTCTCTTCCTAAAGTCTTTCTCCAGTCAAATCTTTGGCGCTGATTATCTTTATTGCGTTAGTAAAATGGTCTACGTTCTGCGTCATGTTTTACCCAGTTTATTGGTCTTTACGTGCTTTACTACTTATCTCTTCTTTGCCTTGAACCGCGAATATCATTAGATGAATTATCAATTTATTGCAAATTCGTTCTGAGTAATATTAATACTTTGGAGAGAGTTACGGCTGTTTTACATATATTTAACATATAGTTTCGTAAATGAATCCCAGAGACGGATTAGAAAGCTCTGTGTATAATGTCCATCATCATATCGTCCATACCACACGCAAAGATCGACACAGCGACCGGCCTGAATGTGTTGTGTGCTCATTGGGGAGTTGTCGCCAAGCTTAGCAGGCGGGTTGGCGATCGCAGTTGAGTTGTTAATGTACTCGAAGGACGCTGCTGCCCATTCTCCGGATTATCCCATAGTCTTTTACGACACCCACGGGAGGCGATGGCTTGGTACTATTCGTAGGCGGCACCAGAATAACACAATATGGCACACGCATTTCATGAACATCAATCGTTATAGGATAAGATAAAAATGAGAATAGAATGATGGTGATGTTGACGTCTGGCTTCGGTAACACAGTATTACGACTGTGTTACCGAAGCCATTTTGGAATTTGGACATAAGCTTTTTGTAACAGGTACCAATAGAATGAATCATTTAAAAGCTACTGTAGAACTCTCAGAAAAACATTTTCTTAGTTTAATTTTTAGTAACCGGTAAAAACTTAAAAAATGTCTACGCTGGAAACCAAAAGCAATACAATTTAATGACATAAAGGTAGTAATTCATTAGCTTCACCTTCCAGAGCTTTATACTTATACTAGAACTTATTATAACATAATTTGCTTAGAACCAAATAAATTAATATTTTAACATTTATCCTTAATATTTATTTTCTTAATAATTCCGCCGCGCCGTTTGGGAAGCAATACACATTACATACAACGAAAATTACATTATTTTATTATCAAAATTAACGACACTAGTCCTTTAGTTATAGCCCTTCAGAGTTTACACTTATGCAGCATGTATTTACTTTCATTATTTTTTTATTTTCCCGACGTTTATCTTTTCCAGATTTTATATGTGATTTGCTTACATATCAAGTGATATATTTATAGGAAGCTTCGGCGGAATCTTGGTGGTATAAAACGCCTATGGAGAAAAGAAGGCAGAAGGTGCTTCAGAGGCTGGAGGAAATGCAAGCGGAAGCAGAAAATGGCGGTTGAAATTCCTAGTAACAGAACAGTTTATATTAGTTGTATAACATGTTAGTTGTAGTACTCGATTTTTTTCATTTACTTACTAAATCTTTAATTATTTTATATTATCAACTTAAGTGAAAATAATCTTTTGGGTTGAACTATTTTTGTGAGGAGAATTAAATTAAAACTTAAAGTATAGGTTAGTAAGAACCCGATTTCAATCATTTTCACGGCACTGTTGGCGCAGTGACTAAGCGATTCGCTTTCTGAGCTACGTGTCGCGGGTGTGATTCCTGCACCCAAAAAATATTTGTTTGATCTACAAATAATTGTTTCGGGTCTGGGTATTTGTGCATGTGTGACGTCTTCAAACTATACCCACGTAAAAAAATAATAGAATTCCATATTTGAAAACAATTAAACATAATAAATATGATTCTTTTTATTTATGGCGATCTCTATTCTAAGAGAGAATAGATGTATGTTGTAAGACTACATTTAAATTCTATAAAAATACTATAGAAAGTATTAGTATTTAGCTGTAGGAATATCAATAAATCTATTATTTCACATATAATAGGTTTTTTTTCCTATTGGAAATTGATCACATGAAAAGTTTTTGGTCCAGTGGTTAGTCGTTTGGATTATTGTGCTACGTGTCGCGAGTTCGATCCCCGTACATATCAAACATTCGTATGACCTACATATCCTGGACTTGGTGTTTGCACATGTGAGAATTATGTGTATTATCTGTACCCACAATACCGGAAAAGTCTAAGTGTAGGAGAAATCAATATGTAAAGAAAAATACATATAGACCTCGTAGTCTTACAATGGTTACAGGTTGTTCATCGTCATCATCATTTCGGCCAAATAAAGTCCACTGCTGGACACAAGCCTTCCCCAAAGATCACTACAACGACTGATATGGGTGTGTTGTGTGCTCATTGCGGGGTTTTGCCATAATCGACACGCTAGGCAGGCGGGTTGGCGATCGCAGTTGAGTTGTTAATGTACGCGAAAGACGCTGCTGCCCATCCTTCGGCTAATCCCAGCATACGGGTTGTTATACCAACTTTAAACCATGTGGTGCCGGCTAAGAATAGCACCAACCCATCTCGTCCCGTGGGTGCCGTAAAAGGCGACTATGGGATTAGCTGGAGATACCAGATATTTGCCGCTAAGCAGCAGTGATTAAACTTTAGGCATTACTGTGTTCCGTTTCGCAATGTGGTACTGCGCTGGACTACTTGGTCCTCGATAGCATCATCCTTATCATTATTTCAGCAGAATAAAGTCTAGTTCTCAATACAAGCCTCCCACACAGATCGCCACAATGACCGGTCTGAGTAGTGTTGTGCGGTTATTAGGGGTTTTGCCATAATCGCCACGCTTCGCAGGCGGGTTGGCGATCGTATTTGAGTTGTTAAGGAGAGGCATTGGTAAACTATTGATCTCAAATCGGGCACCGCGCCCCGCATTCCGCTCTCGTCCCGCAAGCTGATTAGCTAAAAACAGCAACAGCAGACGCGATAGCAGCTATCGCACAGTCAAGGATCCACCGGTGACAAAGCGCCAAAAAATTTGTATTACGTAAGGCACCACCCGCCTATGCATAGTTACTAGCGCCAGTAGCCACCAGTGGAACTAAAAATTATGAACGTTTTTAATTCAATGATTGTCCGACACAGGCGCATTAGAGATCTTCGCCTGTTCGGTCGCTATCGATAAATAGGCAATAACAAATTGACGTTTGACAGCGGCGTTGGAGCAATTTAAGCCTGTTGCAAAGCGTCTGCGACTTAGGTAGTCAGCCCGCCGGTATTCTTATGCGGCTAACTACAACTATAATAAAGTCAAATTCGCGTTTAGGTTTTTAAGCATATCTCACATTATTTTTATTAAAAAAGCTTTTTTCATTAGTTTAGGACCTTTACAGCTTTACCCCCTGTTTTTAGTAAAAATGATACTCGCAAGATATTTTGATGCTACGGCTATCAATGGCGCGTGGGAGTTCGAATGACACAGAACCATCACTGACAATTGACGGCACGGTTGGTGCAGTGGTTGATACAGTCGGCTGCTGCGCTCCGGGTCGTGGGTTCGATTCCCGCACGGAACAAATATTTGTATGATCTGCAGGTAGTTGTTCCGGGTCTGGGTGTATTGTGTGTGGAATTTGTGTATGTAAACGCACCCACGACACGACACAGGAGAAATCCATGGCATGGCAAGGTTTTCACAAAAAAAAATTGTCAGTAGGTATCAGACTGAGGGGGAATCGTTGCATACAAAAAGGCGCGCGTATTTTATGTTTAAAATAAAGACTGTCGCTAATTTTATAAAATCCAATCACGGTTTTGGAGTGTGTGTTTAGACTATACAGAAAATTGAGAGACTTGAATCGGTCTCGGTAGCCTGTAGAATTAACATCTCTGTTTTTAAAGAGTAGTTTTAGATATTTTTGTCTCTACTGTAAAAGTTAACCAATCATGTAACGCAATTACAAAAATGAAGTCAAAGACACGATGAATGAAATACTAAAATATCAGTTCCGAATGTTTTATTATTGCTGAGAAATATTGACATCCCTGATGCCAACACAACACGGTCCGTCCTGGATAGAATTACAATTGTTATGAGTAGGCTTGATGCTTACCATCAGGCCAATGACTTGCTCGTTTCATTACCATATTGGATTAAAAATCAACAAGGAGTAGTTAATGAGTTTATCACAATGTTTTCAATTTTTCAAATTCAATAACGTTTAAAAAACCCGTATTCCAACAAAACGTGAAACAAACAAAAAAAGAAAGAAGAATGTTGCGAAATCTCTAACTTGTAACTCAAAAGAACATTCCGACATTTGAAATAGGAGAGAAATATTCGGATGGGGAATAAAAAAGAGAAAATTCACTCTTTCAAACTTGTTATACTTCGTCGAAGTGAATCTTCAAAGAAAAAGGGGTACGCTAAGAGGATGTCGGGCCGACACCTGGCTTGTTCACACGGGCATTTCTGAAGGAAATTAGAGATGGTATTACCGATTGAAAATCTTTTTATTCAAATCTGTGATATGTTTTTATGGCATTCTTTTTATATATTGAAGCCTACATTCCATGACATACTGCCTACATGTAGATCGGTAAGTGATAGCTGATATTAAGCAACGCTTGACGCGGTCAATATTTGCGAAGTGTGTGATAAAACGGAGGACGCAGATCATGTGTTAGGGGAATATATCCGATATTTGCCATAAAAGGAAAATACATAAAAAGCCAATCCTTCCAGTGACAACACTAACAAACAACTGGCTACCCAAATGTATATAGGGAGGTCTTTGTTCAGCCGTGGACGTGTTCAAATACCACTACGCGGTCGCGGGGACCGCTTAGTGGCGTTTGAACTGAGAGTCTCCATACTTCGGAGGTTAGGCAAAATCGTCGGTCCCGGTTGTTGATTAGACGGCAGTCGTTAAGCCAAGTCGGTGGCCTTTGAGCGGCTTGAACAACTCTGACACAAGGTTGGCCATCAACCAAATTAAAAAGAAAATGGTCGTTCAGTAATTCAGGCCGTGATTTTTTTTGTCATTTCTAAACTAGATTTGAATTAGAATACTGTTATTGTACCTCAGCATGTCAGCCAAATGACGTCCACGGCTGAACAAAGACCTCCCCTATATACATTTGGGTAGCCAGTTGTTTGTTAGTGTTGTCACTGGAAGGATTTACGTTTTATGTATTTTCCTTTTATGCCAAATATCGGATATATTCCACTAACTTATGATCTGCGTCCTATTTTTACCACACGCATCGCAATTAGCACGAGTTGGATTTACACATAAAGTAAACAAAGTCGTTTAATGGAATGTGTCCTGAACGCAAACGAAGCGCAGCAACACATTGTTGCTATCAAGTTATACAAGTTCAAAATTTCCAATCTATGGATTTTGGATCAGATTGATTATTAATTTTGCCCGTAAGTTTACATTGCAGCCTAGTAAAGCAAGACAGGGTGAAACCAAATTACCAGAAAGCCAGCAATGTTTGGCTCGCATGAATATTCTATGTGCCCACCTACAGTTAACCCACGTTGTTTATCTGAACACCGGCTAGGCTAAACGGTTCGTGATTGTTGGTACGTTAACTTCACCGGGTTAGACACTGTTCTTGAACCGCACATATTAGACAAAGGTTAAATAAAATATTCTGGTACACTCGAAGTTATTAAAAAAAGTAAAATACGGGCAAGGTAAGTAGGGCAGAATTAGTTTTTCTTTTTACCGACTTCAAAAAGGAGGAGATTCTCAATTCGATGCGATTTTTTTATGTATGTGCACTGAAACTCCGGAATTTGTAGACCGATTTGTGCAATTCTTTTTTTAACTGGTGCAGAATGCTTTCGAGTTGGTTCCATATAAATCTCATTACATTAGATTGAGTGATTTTTTAGCCAGCTTCAATAAACAGGTTAATTTGACTGCGCTTATCTAGATGATGTCTTAATAGTTACGATTACTCTTAGATCAGAGAACCGATTTAAGTCATTCTTATTTTTAGTGTTATATACTGATACCAAATTGGAAAAATTTCTTACATTTATTTAAAAGAAACAAATAAAACATTTTAACTACGAAAATACCGACTTCAAAAACCCTACACGATATAAAAATATTAATACCACTGTTGTTTAGTGGAATGTGTCCTGAGCGCAAACGAAACGCAGCAACACATTGTTGCTATCAAGCTATACAAGTTCAAAATTGCCAATCTATAGATTTTGGATTAGATTGATTATTAATTTTGCCCGTAAGTTTACATTGCAGCCCAGTAAAGCAAGACAGGGTGAAACCAAATTACCAGAAAGCCAGCAATGTTTGGCTCGCATGAATATTCTATGTGCCCACCTCCAGTTAACCCACGTTGTTTGTCTGAACACCGGCTAGGCTAAACGATTCGTGATTGTTGGTACGTTAACTTCACCGGATTAGATACTGTCCGAGAACCGCAAATATTAGATAAAGGTAAGGCTAAATAAAACATTCTGGTACACTTGAAGTTATTAAAAAAAGTACAATAACGGACAAGGTCCTTAGGGTAGAATTAGTTTTACTTTTATGATTTTATTTGGATTTTTTAATATGGACTTTCCTAAGGCGATCTTAGGTAAGTCGACATACCTGGGTAGTGTTGTCTCTGCGTACTGATATACTATGGGCCAAGCTCAAAGAATATACGTGTATGTAAGATCAACTCTAAAAATATAGTCAGTAGATTCAGTGTGGAAATCGGATTAATAATATAACATCACTCCATCTACTCCAGTGGATGTTGTCGTCGTGAAAGTCCTGAAATCACTACCGCAAGGTGTTCAGAAACTGACAGTCTAATCCACTAGCTATCATATTTAGGATGCTGTTGGCGTTGGCTCGAACCCTACTGACTAGGGATGTGAATCGCCTCCACATGACTGCATAGAAGCAGTAGACGTGAGCGTTTACAAACATCCCTGATGCACTGCAGTAGCGTGGCAGCCCAATCAGAACCCTGAATGCGTTATTATACTGTATGCGAAGGGCGCCATATACTTATTCAGTCAAATGAGCCCACAGACTACATGTGTCAAACGAGGCGCAATATGCTCTGAATATACTACGTTTGACCTCCTTAGAGGTACGCATGAATCTACGGGCGATCATGTTCGCTCTTACTTACAGCTAATATCTTCATAGTTTTTGAGGCCAGTGGTCAATACATGACCTAGATGTGTAATGCCAAGATAACGTCTGCTCCAGAGGGGTTTTATTTAGTTATTATTTTATATTTAGTACAGCGAATAGTCATTAACATTAAATGAAAAACAATAAACATAAAATAAATATTTTAATTTACCCTCCACTGGTGTCTCCGTGTGGTGTCCGGATTAAGAATATAGCACCACTCCCATCTCCTCCCTTGGATGTCATAAAAGGCAACTAAGGGATTCGGAGCCGTAGGGATGGGTAGCAGCATCCCTTTTGTGAAACGGTAGCCATACTGCGCTAACCAACCCGCCTGCCAAGCGTGGTGAGTATTGGCAAATACCCCCCAAAATGATGACACAGTTGTGAAAATCTATGGGGGAGGCCTTTGTTCAGCAGTGGACGTATAAATGGCTGATATGATGACCCTCCACTCTGTCCTCTCACAAAACCGCAAACATTCCTATCGTCTCCCATTCATCAGAAAACAAATTCAATCCTGGGCTGAGATCCTCATATCCATTGAACATGGTCAACGTGCATGGTATGGGGGAGATGCATCGGGATACTGTACGACAAAACACGACATTAAATAATTCATGCTTTTTGGAGCGATGGTAGTTATTAGTTTCAGTAAAATTCACACAGCTCCTCAAGTAAATGATTCAAGACTGGGTCTTATATTTTTCTCGAATGGACAACTTTGTGTCTGAGCTGTTCAAGTCGCCGAAAGTTCTACGATTTGGCTTAAGTACTAACATTAACAGCAACCGGGACCAACGATTTTATGTGCCCTCCGAAGCACGGGGATGCTCAGTTCAAATACAACTATGCGGTCACCCATCCATAGACTGACCACGGCTTCCATTGTTTAACCTCGCCGATTGTTCACTGACCCTATCTTACTTTTTTTTAAACGTTGCCCCGCTCTCCTGATTCTCCTGTGTCGTGGGTGCGTTTACAGACATAAATTCCACATACAATACACCCAGACCCGGAACATGATCGGAACAGATCATACAAATATTTGTTCCGTGCGGGAATCGAACCCACGACCCGGAGCGCAGCAGCCTACTGTATCAGCCATTCCGCCGACCATACCGTCCAAATCTGGAAGTGCAATAAGCCCTTAGAGTTGATAATACGGCAACATTAACTCGAACACCCGCAGCTTCGTTATACCCGAATTGGCGTACCCCGCAATGCTCACGTTCATATCACTACGCACATGAATTTTAGATTTGCGCATCCAACCCGCTGCCCATATGATTGTTCGTTAATTTGTGACTGGAATAGTAGCTCTGAGCATGGACTAGCTATTGAAATGTTCATGTGGTAAACCCGTAATCAACTTGGGAATTTAACCTGATTTTGGCTAGAAGCCTATCTCATCTTACTGTGGTATATTGTAATCTGAGGCTCTATCACACTTAAACGGCTGAATAAATAAAATCAACTTATTTCTACATGAAATCGTCACAAAAACATATATAAATGGTTAAAATTCGACTTAAGGTATGTCTAATCAAATGTTAAAATCTACATACTAAAACTATGAATATAATAACTTAACGTTTTCATCTACATATTACACTTTAATACAGGCGCTGGCAACGATGATAATTTTAAAATTGCTAGGCTACGATTACCTACGTGATAGTACGTTCGCCTTGCCATTGTCATGAAAACATGTAGGCTATATGACTCTGACCTTTGCCTGCCGTTTGGCGAATTTATTACATATTGATGTGACTGGAAAAGTGGAAATTGTGCGTCGTATCCACACAAAAACATGGTTGTTGCTCAACGTAATGCTATGGTATCGAAACGCCCCAACAGCGCTGATTTTCAGCAGCAACAAATTTTACTGAAATCTGGCACATAGGTAGACTATGTCATAAATAGGGCATAGGATTTCAAGTTCCCTTAAGAAGAACACGGAAATTCACGGCTGGCATCTAGTATACATTTGAACTGCTACAAGCTACTCGAAGATCGTGAGATGTAACCGTAATTACCATCCTTAGCAAAAGAATTGGTCGGTGCAGTATGCTGTAATTCGAGATTTTTTTATTTTTATTTTTTTATGTGATGCCCCGCACTGGTATTTCTCCTGTGTCATGGGTCACGTCACATTAGTGTCAAAGATTGTTCTCCCAGCAAGAGAGATACCAAGTGCACCTATATAATATGTCATCATCATCATCATATCAGCCGGAGGGAGGCCCCCTGTAATTTCCACAATGACCGCTTTCATGCCACCCGCATCCAATGATTCCCAGCGACCTACACAAGCTCACTGCTCACCTCGTTGGAGTCGTTCCACACTGCGTTTTCGAGTACGTGGTCTCCACTCAAGAACCTTTCCGCTCCAACGGCCATCAGTTCTACCAGCAATGTACCTCGCCCATTGCCACTGTACTGCAACAGAGGATGCCCTCACCTAATATGTAATAGTAATATTACACTATAAGTAGATATTAAACACAATAATAAAACATGGAGTGTGAATAAAGGAGAGCATATGCATATTATTGACACGTGGAACGATGTCCGTGAAGCTGCCTGATTAAGAATATATCACCACTCCATCTCCTGCCGTGGATATCGTAAAAGGGACTCTTAGCTAGAGGCACGGCCAGCAGCGTCTCTTTTGTGGAACAACATCCATTCTGCGCTCACCAACCTGTCTGCCAAGCGCGGTGAGTACTGCAAAATACCACCCAAAATGATGACACACGGCACGTAACCGATAGTCAAGGGGGAAGCCTTTCTTCAGCAGTGGACGGCTTTTGGCCGAAGTGATAATGATGATAGTTTGATGGCAGGAACGAAACTTCTTTAATTGACAAATTACCCTAGCGGGATAATGAAACTCGGAAATGGCTTACAATTAGAAGTCAAGTATCAGTCGATCGCAGTATAATTATTACCACCATGTGCGGCCGTACTTTACATCATTTATGCAGTGAACTACACACTGCATAAGCTGAAGGCGTACCAACGAATACAATGCTAGCAGTGCCAAGCGCAACAACCACAGTTTAATTTAAAAGAAATTGGAAATGTTATGTGCTAGTTTCCTTGACATAGGCATGCACAGTTCGGCACTTCTCGGTAATGCTCGGTTCTAGTCGGCGGGCCACCTTGGCCCCTGACCCACCACGTCGCATCGACGGCCCACAGTATTACTTCGTTTTCACTTAGCGTTCTGTCTGACCTTTTTCCTTTTTGCTCGGCTCCTTAGAATTGTAGCGTGATCTTAAATAAACTATAACCTTTCTGAAGAATTGGGCTATTAAATGCCGAAAGGTTTTTCTAAATCCGACTTTAAGTTGCAGAGATTAGCGCGTTCAAACAAAAAATAAAACAAACTCTTGAGATGTATCGATTACACCCTGTCCAATCTGAAAGGAACGTATATTTTGATAAAGATACTTTCAAACGACAATCATTACGAATTTTGAAAATAGTCGAAGTAGGTAATACTATTTACAGCGAGCAGCGAAAATAAACTAATGTTTTCATGTTTTAATCTGTGTTCTAAAACAAAGAAGTTTCGCATCTGAAACGTTTACTAAGTTCCAAGCAATTATTTCTCTTTCTCTTTCTTATTTCTTCTGTATCATCATCATTTCTGCCGAAAGACTTCCACTGCTAGGTACAGGCCTCCCCCAAAGATCACTTCAACCCGGTTCTGGGCCTGGAGCGGTGTGCGTTTGTGTTGTGTGCTCATTCAGCGGAATCACCACGCTTGGGTTGGCAATCGCAGTTGAGACTTGAAGGACGTTGCTGCCCATCCTTATCTTCTTCTGTATCGTGGGTACAGTTTACAGGCACCAATATCACATGTACAATCACTTAGACATAGAAACATCTGTATAAAAAATATTAGTTTCTTGTGAGAATTGGACCCGTGACCTGCTTATCGCATCATTTATACTTACTTCATGGAAAGAACTCTCATAATTAATTTTCATACACAAGTATAAAACTCTCAAAGCAATAACGCAAACGCGAAATAATATTAACTCAACATGCATTTTCGCTGGAATCGAAAGCTTCAAAGGGTAGAAAAAACACAGTTTTAGTAGAAAAATCTCGGTACTCACAAAGGGCCGCTAACAACTTGCTAACGCAGATTTTTGCGCCTTTCTTTCTACGCTTTGTAGAGTTTGCCTTTGTGACTATAATAGAATATGTTACCTGCTGTTATGGGATGATATATTAAACGTTTAAGTCGCTTAAAAACGATTGTGATAGTAGTGTCTTAGGTTTTCGCGATTATTACACATTATAATAAAACACTTTTAAACGGGTTCTATCACGTATATTTTAGATTTTTGGGCAACATGCAAATATACATAGGGCAAACAAAGCGTAGTATAGCCACCCGTATAAAAGAACACATAGCTGACGTCAAGCACAGACGCTCCACAAAGTCTGCAGTGTGTGAACATGCCTTAGACAAACCTAACCATTTTCTACGTTTTATTCAACCTCAAGTCCTCGCGAAAGAGAACCGATATGTACCAAGAATTTATCGTGAGGCTATTGAAATTAAAAAAACATCCAAACGTGTTTGGAATCTAGTCATTAAAATAATAAAGTCCCAAACAACATACTGCAGTAAAAAACATCAAGACACTGTGAGTGATTACTGCGTGCATCGAAACTAATTTCTGATTAAAACTGTAGGGTAGATAAAATAAAATAACTTTTTAAGAACTGTAACGACGCCTGGTACCTTAGTCATCCTGCGACCACGAATGCTGCAAAGCATTCGAATCGTCAGGAAAAACAAAAATCTAAAATATACGCTATAGAATCCGTTTAAAAGTGTTTTATTATAATGACAATTGTGATTTTTAGGGTTCCGAACGTCCGAAGGAAAAAACGGCGGAACCCTTATAGGATCACTCGTGTGTCTGTCTGTCTGTCCGTCTGTCACAACCAATTTTCTCCGGATCTACTAGACCGATTAAGTTGAAATTAGGTTGAAACACATATGGATTTCTACAACTGAAACACGAAATGTAACGTAACTAAATACATTTTAAAATGGGTCACTTTTGTGGGTCAATACGATAAATTAAAGAATAAAATTTTGCGGACTGTACTGTGTAACATATGAAATGAAAGGGCTTGTTGTGAGGGTCTCAAATGTATTTATTTCATTATTTTAAAATATAAAATTTTAAAGTTATTTAAGAAAATAGACAAAAATCTACCATTACCATCTATCTCCAAAATTACTGAGCCTAAAATTCTGAAAAAATATAGGTTATAGTTATAGTCATGACACCGTTGATCCTAATTTTTAAGGCATTATCTATATCGTCATTACCCATCTTTCACAATGACACACACAATCGTTTTTATTTCCTTAATTTTTTTTTCATATCATTATTATGATGTGAAAAAGCATGGTGAGCATGGCAATATTCCCTATGACCGCTTATTAAAGTAATCATTGGGAGGAGTCGTGTTCATTAGTGGATGTTTACAGGCTGATGGTAATGTACACATAACATACATAATCAAAACATTACTGTGCCACTGCTGAGCACGGGCCTTTTCTCACGATAATAAGGTTAGGCATTGCTCCACCACGCTGGCGTAGTGTGGGTTGGCGGACTACATACACCATTGAGGGCAGTGATTTTTACAGCCCTCTCAGTTCTACAGGTTTCCTCACAATGTTTTTCTTCACCGTTAATGCAAGTGACAATCAAATCTGCTGATCCGCACATGAATCCTAAAAGTCGGAAGTGCGGGCCGGGATTGAACTCAGACCTTCTTGTGTGGAAGGCAAGCGTTTAACCACTAGGCTAACTAACTAGGCACTAGACTAATCCCGGTGAAGTGATGTCTGTGTACCTGTCATCCATCTAATCGACCATTTCCATTGATTTTAGGGGGTGCAAGAAAAGAGCTGGACAATACTTAAGTACGTGCGGCACACCCAGGGTTATCTTGCTGACCGGCTAATCTTTTCACTACGGCATGAGCTAATTCCATGTGAAACTTGTGCCTACTCGAAAGAATAATATGGCAAAATACTTCAAGCAAAGCTCATAAGATTATTGAAATATACTCTCTATACACAAAGGTAAAACATCTCTGCTCTACCAAAAAAAAAGATCCAATTCTTCGGTACAGTAGCATATTGTAGGCCGTTGGTAATAATTTGGTATTACGGTATTACGTACCGAAATCTCGTAGTGGTGGGCTGCTATATATCGACGCTTATCCCCCTTGTCATAAGCAGGTAGCTGTAAAGTAATAATTTTACGATATCCCACTTAAGTTCGTACCTGATAGTAGTTGGAGGATAGTGATGTGGCCGTATCGATGTTTTAAAATATATTATCATAAAATATATTTTTTTGTTTTCATCCATAACATAATTTGTTATGTTAATTTATATGTTCCATTTTGTTTATGTTGAAGTACCGAAGTCTCATAACATCCGACCATAGGCATGTATTACCGATACGCAACAGAATCACCCTTTTTCACCATTATCATCATATCAGCCAAAGAATGTCCACTGCTGAACAAAGGATAGATAGATGATATATATAGATTTCGTAGATTTCCATAACGCGTGGACACATGCCACCCGCATTCAACGAGTCCCAGCGCCCTTCACCAGGTCATCTGTCTTTTTTTGTGAAGGAAGGCAGGCTTACCGGCTAACACCCCCTGGAAAGTCATTCTTGTCAGCCGGCTCAGGGATCTCGAGAAAATACGCTCCGAAGCCATCCATTGGTTCCATGACTACATACATTGGTACATCGGAGGTGGTGGTTCTGAAGAGGTCACCCCAACAGAATCAACCTACGGACTATTGTCATCACAAATCAATCACGAAACCATATCTTTATCAGAAGATTCGTGATAAAAATCTCGTCGAGAAAACACCTGCGCACGTCAATGCACTCCATTAAAATCAATTAAAATCACTATCTCGTCAATAATTGATAGACTGTTTGGCGTATCGATATGTTTTTAAAGATAGTATAGACTTATGACCGTCCGTACGCGACTTACTTCGACCAGCCTGTCTGGGCTTAAGGTCTATCTACGAATCTCTACGTATGTCCTGTGTTGTGGTATAAGTGAAATATGAAATTATTCAATCAGTGTGAATTCTGTGAAGTACAAATAAGGACAAAAATGCCCAGCTGGAGATTAAGTGGAAATCTTTATTTATTTTGACGTGAGGTTCATGCGCTGCGTGTTAGTTTGGATTAAGAATAATATAGCACCACTCTATCTCCTCCTGTGGATGTTGTAAAAGGCGACTAAGGAATTCTAAACCGGAGCGATCGGTAGCAGCGTCCCTTCTGTGGAACTTTAGTTATACTATGCTTACCAACCCGCCTGACAAGCGTGGTGAGTACTGGCAAATTCCTCGCAAAATGATGACACCCTTTCGTCTAATAGCTGTAAATCAATAAATAAATCAAAGTTTCTTAAATTGATCTCTTTTTTTCATAACTTTTTCATTTCTTTTTCATATAAGCCCTAACAGAATTTTCAGAAAACTCAAGATTAAGTATGTGAGAGGTCTTAAAATATAACTTAGTACTTAAATTAACAGACAGAGACATCTTACTGTGCGCTATTAACAGCATCTGTGATCCCCAAGACACGTGCCAAGCGCAGCAATTATGGCAATATTCCCTGTCTTCGTATATTATGGTCTAAGAACAGTCCCATGTTCTTGTAATATATTAGTTAATAGTTATTTTATATTTTATGAGCTGACTAGCTAGGACCCGTGGTTTCACCCGCCGTTTAATTTAAAGGAAATTGAATTATTTATAAATGTTTTAGTGTACTTAGATAGTCTAGGATAGACACTAGGCATAGAATACATATATTGCATTTAATAAATTTTAATTTCTTTCGCGGCACCCTAATTTATTAATTATTTTTCTAAAAGTATTAGATTATATATATATATAAAAAGTATTCTAAGTTATTCCTTATAACATCAGCTATCTGTCAGTGAAAGTCCCGTAGAAATCGGTCCAACCATTTCGGAGATGAGGAACAAACAGACAGACAGACAAAATAATTAAAAATAGTTTTTGTTGTTGTAGGTAACATATATACTTTCATATGCATTTAGTAAAAAGCTGATATTTTGACATTACAAACAGACAGTTTATTTGTATACCTTTTTTTTTTATTGGTGCCCAGTGGAAATTCTTACTGAACTTCCTTCGCCCCGGGGAAGGGCGAAGGGGTATGCCGGTCTCCTACCGGCTAAAGCCACTGGGGCGGTCATCTTCGGCACCTAAGGGAGGCTCCAGGTCCTCGTATGATCACACTAGAGCCGCCCGCTGGTGCCACGCCTATAGGCACATCTCGGGGAGGGTGACTGTAAAGTGGTCACCCTCCCGGGGGGATTGTAAAGGATCCCCTAAAGCGTCCCACGGCAGCGCGTGACCACGTGCGTGCTACCGTCTTCTCTTGGGTCGCTTGGTATGAGCACGCAGATTCCCCAATCTACGCACCCGCGAACCCAGAGGTCCCCCGCCTTATAGCTACGGCAGGGGGTTTCAGGCGTATGGGAATTAGGCGCCAGGGCGGTTGTTACCCCGGCGCCGTCTCCTCCTTCTTCGAGCAGGATCGGCCCTCTCCCGATCCCGCTCTGCGGCCTCCTTCTGGAGCATGACGCTCTCACAGAAGGAGACCACTGCATTCCAATTTTCGTGCTCTGCCAACATAGCCGACACTACTGCTGGCAGAGAGAGATCTTGCCCGATCCGATCGACCAGGATCCGCCGCTCGGCGTTCCTTATTTGTATACCTAGATGATACAAAAAATATCACGCTTCCCTCACGTAACTTAAACCAGTCATAAGTCGCAATACTTACACGGGACTTATCGATAGTAGCTCCTGCATCACTACTGCTAGTGATGCGATTAGTCAGTTAACACTTTATTTTATTATGTTTATTTTAGCCACAACAATTTGTGTTTACTTTGTCGTGTAATAATATAGGATTGTTAATATTTTTGTTTATTTTAGTTTTATTAAACGATAAAAATAATATGAATACGTATGTTGGGAAAACGGCTTACCGTCAGGATTTTTTATAGGACCAGTATACTAGTAGTTTATATGTTATTTAAATAAGTTCACCGCTCTTATTCAACGATTGATTACAAGTGCAAATATTGAGCTTGAGAGTTGGGTATGATTCTCCAGTCAAGTAAATTCTTAGTAGCAGCTTGGATTGGACATTGCATGCGATAACACCTTCCACACTACCGAAAACACACACACAGTCAAACAGTTCACACTCCTCACTTAAACTTCCATACGATACCTGAGATCCAGCACACACATTACACGAATTAAATTAATTTGTTTATGCACGTAAAAAACTGATTGTCATGTAACTACTTTTATGTGGTGGGTAAATGCTCATGGACTTCCTCTGCCTTGAGAACGGTGGAGGGGTATGCCGGTCTCTTTCTGGCTAAAACCCCACGGTGTCCTACCACTTATCTCTCGCTGGTGGTGAGGCGTTCGCTTTATCAGCATCAGACTGCATCCGGGATATAATAACTACATATGTCCATTACGTAACGAAAAAACACTGGCTCCTGCAACACAGTTATCACTTGTGCAGGAGAGAGCGTATTCTTTATTAAGTGTACATTTATGCAATGTAATAAAAAAAAAGAAACGTTGCCCCACACTAGGATTTCTCCTGTTTCGTGGGTGCGTTTACAGACACAAAGCCGACCCAACACATCCATACCCGAAACTACTACCTGCAGATCATACAAATATTTGTTCCGTGCGCGACTCGAACCCGCGACCCGCAGCGCAGCAGTCGACTGTATCAGCCAGTGCACAACCGTGTCGTCATTTATAACTTTTCTCACACACACACATACACACATTAGTCTGTAGTTATCCATTACTGCCTTCCATGTGGTGTCCGAATTGAATATAGCGCCACTCCATCTCCTCCCGTGGACGTCGTAAAAGGTGACTAAGGGACTCTAAACCAGAATAACGAGCAGCAGCGTCTCTTCTGTGGAACAGCAGCCATACTGCGTTCACCAACCTACCTGCCAACCGTGATGAGTATTGGCAAATACCCATCTAAAATGTCGACACAGTTGTGGCAATCTATGAGGGAGGCCTTTGTTCAGCGTTGAACGTCCTCTCAATGAGCGGTCATAGGGACATCGCTTCATTCACCACGCTTGGCTGGTGGGTTGGTGATCGCAGCGTGTTCTTTTATTTATTTATTTCCTGATTGTAAATACGATGATTTTTTATAGTCTGATGACGGGTTGGTTACGGGGCCGGCTTCTGAGAAAAGGCTATACAAATTATAATTTTCGTTTTGTTTTTGTAGTGGCAATTTATAATCTACATAAATCCTTTTTTTTTACTTATATTTAATTTTGTTTATTGTACTTTTAGTAGGTGTTATCACATATAAAATATTTGTAATTTACATAACGGTAGTAAATGGGGCGGACTGAAAACCAGCGTTGGGCAGTGTTACGGCTATGCTGCCCGCTGTTCAAAATGTTGCTGAGACCGCTCCATTTGTGTGGCAAACAAACTAATTACTTGTTATTCTGTTTAATTTTTAGTGATAAATTAGTATGGTAATAAATGCTTTCTTTCTTATTAGTCCTCTTTTTTGTGTCCAGTGGAAATTCTACATGGAACTTCCTTCGCCCCGGGGAAGGGCGAAGGGGGCCAAAACCAGTGAAGCGGTCATCTTCGGCACCGAAGGGGGCTCCAGGTCCTCGTAAGATCACACTAGAGCCGCACATGACTGCACGCCTTTAAGCACATCACCCCCTCTAGCGGAGGGAAGGCGACTGTAAAAGGTCGCCCCCCAGGCAGAGATTTGTATTCGTATATTTTTTCATTCTCGGGGAGGGATGTAAAGGATCCCCCCAAGCCTCGCTTTGCGCTGTGCTGCGCACACGGCGGCACGTGGCCACGTGCGCACCGCCATCTTCCCGGGGATTCTTATTAGTGCCTACACGGGAAGATGCTGATGATAAATGATCAACCATTACTTGCCTTTAAGGACACACATGGGTGGGGAGGGATAGTCTGTTCTTTGCAGGAACCACACGGAATACGTATTGTCCTAAATTATTTTTGGATCCAATTTTTATCGTCGCCTAGCTATGCTCCGCAGTTACACTCGCCGTTTAAATTAAAAATATATTGGATTATTTATAAATAATTATTATATAATTAGTAAGAATATGTATTGGATTTCATGGGTTATAATTTTATTGCGCGGAACCCTACTTAATTGTATAAAATAAAAGTAGTAAGTAAGTTGAGTAAGAAACCGAAGTTACTCCTTATAACATAAGCTATCTGCTAGTGAAAGTCCCATCAAAATTGGTCAAGCCGTTTTGGAGATTAGCTAGAACAAACAAATAGACAGAAAGACAGACAAAAATTTTAAAAATATATTTTTTGTTTTATGTACCGTTTATTTATACTTTCATATGCATTAAGTAAAAAGCTGTTATTTGGACATTGCAAATGGACACTTCAATTTTATTTATTTGTATAGATAACAACAAATCTTTATACGTTTATAGGATTTCCAAAGGAGTTTACAAAGTAATACAACAAGAGCTGATTGAATTCTTATCCTAGATAAAAGTACGAGTAACAGTACAGTTAGGCTTTGTATTGTTTTTTCTACATATTGGGAACACAAAGACTCCTTTGTATCTCCAGTGGTGGAAAATAGGTTTTTATTTGTAGGTACGAAGCTTATTATCCGAAAATGGCTTATTGTTTTGATGTCTCGACGAATTTATTCACTCAACGAGAGCTGTTTAATTAATTAATTTTCAAAAGCGTAGCCAGAGATATTCGGTATTGCAGTACACACACATTTAACTGATGATATCTCAGGTCCTGTGGAAGAGAGGCCAAGCCATTCGCTAGGTATCAGAACGAAACCAATCTTCTGACTACAATGTTTTTTATGAAATTGACAATCCGTGTTCAGATTAAGAATATCATCATCATTTCGGCCGAATAAAGTCCACCGCTGGACACAGGCCTCCCTCAAAGATCACCACAACGACTGACATCGGTGTGTTGTGTGCTCATTGAGGGGTTTTGCCATAATCGCCACCCTTGGCAGGAGGGTTGGCGATCGCAGTTGAGAGGTTAATGTATTCGAAGGACGCTGCTGCCCATCCTCCAGCTAATGTGAATGTCTTGGTCGCCTTTTACGACACCCACGGATGAGATGTGTTGGTGCTATTCGTAGCCGGCACCACACGGTACTGATTAAAAATATAGCACTTCTCAATCTCCTCCCAACAAAGGCGACTATAGAAGTCTAAACCAGACGGCAGCGCCTCTTCTGTGAAACACCAGCCATTCTGCACTAACCAAACCACCTGTCAAGCGCGGTGAGTACTGGTGAATTCCTCCTAAAATGATGACACACGGCAAGTAGCTGGTCGTATGGGGGAGTCCCTTGTTCAGCAGTGGAAGGGTTTTGGCTGGTATGAATCTGCTCTAGTTGTATTTGTTGCGCATATGTAGGGCTGTCGCCAGAAAACCTTACTATAAAAGATTTGTGTAGATTAAGTAGACTCCAAAATTATACTTTAACAGGAAGAATTCCACACACACATACATCATTACATGCCAGTCGCAATCTTATGCTTAAGAAGCGAGTCCGTATACCTCCGGGCCTCCACATTTCTCTCATCCTACGTATCTTCTTCTCAGCGGGATCGGGAGAGGGCCGCACGGAGACGGACGAGTCGGCGCTGGGGTAACAACCACCCCGGCTCCTAGGTCTAACACGCCTTAGCCCCCTGCTAATGCTACATGGTGGGGGGCTTCGGGGGTCGCAGGCACGCAGATTTGGGAGTCTGCGTGCTCATGCCGAGCGATCCCTGGGTAGACGGTGGCGCGCACATGGTCACGTGCCACCGTGTGCGCAGCACAGCGCACAGTGAGGCTTGGGGGATCTTTTACAATCCTCCCCGAGAAGAGACTGGGGGGTGACCTTTTTACAGTCGCCTCCCCTCCGTGACTGCTTTACAGTTATCCCAGTTTACATTATGCTGAGCAGTTACCTATATCTCTGCGCACATGTGACGCACAACTTCGGACATAAATTAGTTAGTGAAAATATTGTTTTGATGTATCTGTGCGCGAAAAGTCCCGAAATTATAGTCATATTATTTTATTTTGGCATTTAATTGTCATCTATTTGTTGTGTGCACAGACTACTTAGAAATAATACGGATTTTGATTGGATCAAGCAATCAAAGCAAGCAAATTAGTATTTAGATATATATATTTATACATAAATAGAGCGATTGGTAGCACTTATTTTAAAACAACTGTGTCTGTAAGAATTTTATATGTAATATTTTAAAGTGTCAATTGCGCGTAGAAATAAAATCATTTTCTATTTTATTTTCTATATAAATATAAATACAATCGCTGCTCCAACCGTGCCGTATTTTCTGGTGTTGTGAATGTTCTTGGGCGGCAGTTATCCAACTCTTTCAGGTAACATGTACGCTAGTTTGGTCTGATATATACAGAAAACACATAGGTACTCATAAAATATTCCTTCAATTCCCCGTAGTCACCCTGTGTTTACCCTGCAGGATGATAAATGACAATGACGTCACAACTCGGTTCATTTTTCTGACCGCCCTTTCTGGCACCCCCATATTACATTCCTGGCGTTATGGGATTTGGGTAGCGTTAAATTGAGTATAGGAATGATACGTTGTAAGACTTTGGAAGCTTGCTAATGGAAGCTATGGTTTTGGTTTTAGTTGTGGCAAATTCAAATTGCAACTGGTACTCCCATTCAAATTCTAATATGAGGTATTTATCCCACACATTCATGCATTATCCTCACATAGCTTCTTTTTTACGATTATATTGTGTTTAGTATTAAGACTGTAATACATCATATATTTTAAAAGAGTATAATCCATGGAGTTTCTTGCCGGTTCTTCTCTATAGGACCGGCGACTTGGAACAGTGCAACTATTTAAATTCTGACTATTGGTAAGTGCCAGCAAATGGTTTAACAAGAATAAAAAACTTTTGACTAAAATAAATTCTGAAAAGCTTTAACTATTTGAGTCGCCCGGTATCCTACCGAAAATGGGGTTCTCGAATAGTTTAAGGGGGGCGTAATATTAAGTGGCGTTTCAGTTTTCAGTCGTTACCCACATATGAATAAGGAGAAATAAAGATAAAATCGCAGAAGAAAGGTAAAATGTGTGAACGAAAAGTGCTGTTACAATTTTCTTTTTTGGTGTGGGCCCGCAGATTCCCCAATCTACGCACCCGCGAACCCAGTGCAATAAGAGTTCTACCACCAGTATAAGACTAAGGGTTCATATTAAGGAGTTAGCCAGCAGCATCCTCCCGTGTGCTAATAACAATATACTGCAATCACCGATCCACCTGTCAAGCGTGGTGATTCATCATATCACCTCATCATGCTTGGCAGGCGTATTAGTGAACGAAGAATGGTTGCTGGTCCTCGGAAAGGACGCTGCACGCATACTTAGTCGCGTTTTACGATATTCACGGATGGAGACGGAGCGAAGCTAGCCTGGTGATTATTGTACTTTATATCCCCAATAACCGCCCATTACAGGATCTTTGAGAGGCGTATGTTCAACAGTGGAAGTCTACGGGTGGATGTGCGTATATATACTGTATCACAACTGTCACATTGGGTTCTATCTCAAAACAGCGTAGCGGTTTTTTTAAATGCAAATAATATAAAAATGGGTTAACCCTGAAAACCAGCTCTGTGTTGTGGCTAACGTTACAACACAGCACTATCCTGAGTGTTGACCTCTTTGCCACTATTAAGACGTGCATCAGCAAACTGCTATTTTTGTTCTGATTATTTTGTATCTCATTTTTTTATTTTTTTTAGTTCTAGGATCTAGGATCAATCTTTTTGTTATGTGGTTTTTATTGCAAGTTTAGTTGAATTAATATGAATGTACCGATACGCGTTCTGTTGTGGTAATAAATCGCTTTTCTTTCCTTCAAATGTTGATACATATTTTGGCTTCGCACAGTTTGCTACAATTAAGTAAAAAAAAAACTGTTATTTCCTGTGTGAGTCCAAAATAGAACTGCTTTCTTTCGTCTTTATTATTCATCATTAAAAAAATTAAGCTTCTCTCACCAATGCCTAAACATAAACCTGCCTTTCATTTAATATCACACCAGACAAAAAATATATTTGCCAAAAACATGGGGCATAACATTTGAACCATCTGTGCTATGATTTATAAGCTGTGTTTTGCGAGAAATACGTAGCTTTGAGCCGATAAATCACCGCCCGTCGCAAAGTCGAGACGCACACTGTCGTAAATAAAGAAATCTTTAGATTTTTGCATTAAATATCGTTCGTTTTGACGCACGTGGGCGGATTAAGATGTGTCGTGATGTTGTGAATAGATAGGGGGACTGAGAAAAGAATTATGTTTTTTGCATCATAAGTTATTTATTGTTTATTCTTAAGACGTTCACTGTCCGTGACCTACATGCGGTGACCCACCGTGGACCTTGGAGCGAGGATAGAATCGCAGGTAAACTCATACTGGAATTTATGCGGATTCTGAGGCCACCAAACCGAATGGGAACTGTGGCTTGACGCCAAGCACGGTCGTCCAGTGTCACATTAAAATTTTTTTTTTTACATTTGCAAGTAACAGTACATTTACAGTATTAACAAGTAGATTTGTTTGAACGTCCAAACCAGCATCCCTACACAAATCTTGTAGTCTCCATGATTTTAAAGTTTTTGAAGTTGACAGATAGCATTGACCCATATGTGTCGCAAGAACGTCTTGTTGTAATCTTGGGTCAGCTATTGTAATCTAGAGTGAGCTATTTTAAATGTGACATTGGACGACCGAGCTTGCTCGAGCAAATTTAAAAATATTTTTTAAATTTGCAAGTAAATACTAATGTTGGTAAAGTTGTAGAACATATTACGTGCCTGATCAAGAAACCGCGGTCGCCGTGATTTCTGTCCCGATTAAGTATTCATTTCACATTAATTTATTTCTATTTATACAGTTCAAAGTTCTCAATTTATATACATAATTATGTACAAAACACGATAAACTATATGATCAAACTATAAAACAAAAATAAACATAAAAATATAAACAATAATAGCATAAACTACACTACACTAATCACTGATTGTTACACAGTAAATCAAATATAACTATTATTCTACGTAAGCGACAGTCCTGTAAATACTTTTAAATGAATCTTCTGATTATAATAACAAGATAAGATAACTTTCAAGTCCAAAACAATCTATACAATTAATAAAATTGAAATGTCTGTTTGTAATATCAAAATAACAGCTTTTTACTAAATGCATATGGAAGTATATACGGTACCTATAGCAAAAAATCAATTTTTACATTTTTTGTCTGTCTGTCTGTCTGTCTGTTTGTTCCGGGTAATCTCCGAAACGGCTGGACTGATTTTGACGGGACTTTCACTGGCAGATAGCTGTCGTTATAAGGAATAACTTAGGCTACTTTTATTTTAGAAAAATGATTAGAGTTCCGCGCGAAAAGTATAAAACCCTTGAAATTCAACAGATATAGGTATTCTATGTCAATTATTTATGTCGAAGTACTCGAAATTTCTATTAAATTAAACGCGGGTGAAACCGCGGGTCCCAGCTAGTAACAAATATAATATTAAACGCAATTAAGTAGGCTTCAATCGCAAGGCTATCACCGCTACCGCTACTACTCCTTGCCTTCTATATAGGAGATTCTGAGATTGATCCCGGCCTATATCTCTGACTTTTTGGACTCATGTGCTGATCTGAATTTGATTATCACTTGAAGGAAAACATCGTGAGGAAATGCACATCTGAGAAGGCTCCAAAATTTTTTCAAGGGTGTGTGTTTTCACCAACCCGCACTAGGCTAGCGCGGTGGTCTAAGGGCTAACCTTACTCATCGTGAGAAAAGTAGCGTGCCCAGCAGTGGGACAGTAATGGGCAGATTATGTAAATTGGCTTACTCAAAAACTTATGTAGTTCACTCACTATCATTTTAAGTGTATTATATATACAACTAGCTTTTACCCGCGGCTTTGCTCGAATTGAAGCCATTAAATAAGTATCATTACAATAGAAATGAATCCATCCCTACTAAGACTAGAGACTAAAACTCCCCTTTTTTTTCAATAATAGTAATGTTTATTTGATAGCAAACAAAGGTTATTTGTAGTACATGAAGGGAAGGGATACAAGGAAACTTAGATAAAAAAAAAACATGTACCATGTACACACAAATTAATGGGTGAAGCACTGCTCCCCTAGCTAGATCACTGAGTAATATGTATTTAGGTTGGACAGTAAATAAAAAAAAAGTAATTTTTTTTTCAATAAAAATGTTATATGGATATATGTTATTTCTCATACCTCCAAGAATATGTGTACAAAGTTCATGATGATCGGTTAAGTAGTTTTCGCGTGAAAGCGTAACAAACAAACTTACATTCACATTTATAATATTAGTATATATATTATCGTTCTGTAATGAAATATCTGTCATCAAATTTAGTTAATGTGGCTATCCCTAATATAATTACCCTTAATTACCATGAATGATCAATACAATTGGTAAAATAATACAGAAATGTACCACCTATTTTTGGACAGTCAATTCGTCAAGGAGGGAGATGTCTATTAGCGAAGGGCTAGAGGTAATTTCAAACTAAGGATAGGTTCAGGTATATTCCCTATCACAGGTAGGTGTATCTCCACAACTAAAACTACGAACTTGATTACCGATCCGCTTGTGGTGATTACAGTGATGTTTATCACCGACTATTACAGCAGTCAATAGGAGTATCTTTTCCTGATAAGAAACTATATGCGAGCAAATTGCAGTAAATATTGCAACTGAACTGATGCCCAGTCATTAGTCTACATCGCAATGATAATCAATCAAATAGCTACTTAAAACAACACAAACAAATCCCCAACTCGTAAAACACAAATTTGAAGATCCTCTTGTCAAAAACATTCAAGATTTGTGCAGAGGACAAATTGAGTAAACAATTTTATTAATACTACCATAACAAATTAACCGAGCCGTGCAAAGTTTAGCGTATCAAATAATTTGGAAACGACAGAATTTATAATCCCTTCAAAACGAATTAAACGGAGACCCCCAAGTAACAAATTTGGACGATTTAGAAAATTTAATTTCACCCTTGTTATGACTTATCTGACAAATTAGTGACTAACAATTTGGCCAGAAGTGTGGACATATAATGAAAACACTTTAGAAAACAGTTATATTTCAACCAAATGGCGTGGCCACGCGGCCAAGTTTCAGCAATTTATTCATGCATGTGTGAGAATGTTTAGATTTTCTCTCATCTATACAAATAAATAAAATTGAAGTGTCTGTTTGTAATGTCAAAATAACACCTTTTTACTAAATGCATATGAAAGTATATACGGGACATAGAACAAAAAAACAATTTTTAAATTTTTTGTCTGTCTGTCTGTCTGTTTGTTCCGGGTAATCTCCGAAACGGCTGGACCGATTTTGACGGGACTTTCACTGGCAGATAGCTGATGTTCTAAGGAATAACTTAGGCTACTTCAATATTACAAAAAAAATTGGGGTTCCGCGCAAAAAAAAGAACCCTTGAAATCCAATATATATATTCTATGTCAAGTGTCTATGTCGAAATACTCTAAATTCCTTTTAAATTAAACGCGGGTGAAACCGCGGGTCCCAGCTAGTTACCTCAATATACTCGTAAATTTTGTTCGTATTTCATAAAAAAACAAGTGTTGACTGATTTATTTATATGATGTAGTATGTTGTAGGTTTTTTATTGGGAAATAAAATAGTAGTGTAGTAATCGCTTACCAATCATCCCTGGCATTCATGAACATTCACAACAACAGGAGTCGCCAATGCGGAGAGGGGAAAATTGAGGAGGAGTGAGTTGCCGGCTTTCATTGTTATGTTGGTATTCTGTGTCAGCGTGGTTTCCGGTTGTGCTAGTCTACTTTCAAATATTCTCAAATACTGCCTATAACTAGGCTCTTCTACAAATTTGTAGTAGACATTTTTTATATTATAATTATTTAGACTTAGATTTAGACTCAATATCAGTTATTTAGATCATTATTTATTTAGAATCAGGTGAATCCGCAAACCAAGGTAACCGACACAGCCCGAAGAATTGCTAAACCTAAGTAGTGGCAGGTGGGGCAGCTTGCTCTTAGAATGAATGGCTGATGAGCTCAAATTTTTCCGATTGGTGACTGCGTACCGGCTGACCCAAGTTCGACCGACAACCTGGTGGAGTGGAGTGGCTTGCGGAGTCCGAGGCATGCAAGCAGCGCAAGACCATTCGTTTATCTTTTGGGAAGACTTATGTTTCCAGTAGCGGACGTATTTCGGCAGAAACGATGTTGATGATGACCAGTTATTTGGGATGTCATATACCTAATAAATTACATGAATTCCTAACATAAACACCGCAAGTTTCCCCTTTACAGTATTAAGACGATTAGATTATCATTCGTGCCATGTTGCTGGCATTAACTTGGCGAAATGGATTACATAGGATAACAAGTTGCAAGAATCAACCGAGGGGAGTGAGTTCATATTGCATGCAGGTGATAAGCCGTAACGTATTTGGGGCCCCCTTTCAGGGCCACCCCATATTTTCCCGGGGGAGTCGTTGTAATAAGAGTATTCTGTTATAATTAACAAACAGGGATGGTATCATCAGGTTGTCAAAATCTTGCTGCAAAAAACTAACTGCGTCTGACCTTGAGTTAGCTGGGGTGCAACTCTTTTTTCAAAGTCAAAGTCAAATTGTTTTTATTCATGTAAACCATTTGCTGGCACTTACGAATAGTCAGAATTTAAATAGTTGCACGGTTCCAAGTCGTTGATCCTATGGAGAAGAACCGGCAAGAAACTCCATGGACATACTCTTTTGAAATAATATTTGAAAGTATTACAGTCTTCAATATAATCGTAAAAACTATGTGAGGATAATGCATGCCAATGTGTGGGATAAATACACACATATTTATGCACAGTGATAATCAAATGCATTACAATTAGATTACTTTAACAGTTATAAGCTGACCAGTCCCGACAGAGGGCACCCGTTCACGGGCATAACGCATGCATCAGCATAGCTCAGCTCAACCATAATGCAGGGAACTTAGCCACCTAACACATAACGCTACCTTCAACAAGACATTTTAGTGATCATGACAGACTCATACTGCCAGGCCACAAGCTGGTGTATATGTTATTACATTAGTGGCTACATAATGCTCACATTCACGATAATAAAAGAGTAAATTATTATATATGCAATATAAAATTAATATCATTTATACTAAAATTATTAAACATCAAATATAATGTACCTATAATGTAAAACTAACAAACGTCCATACATCCTTCAATACAGAATTGAAGTAACGGTGATAACCCAATTTGGTATTTGCTAAGACTGGTCCTCATGGCGTACCTTGTGCAACGTGTCCTTGAATAGCTTCAATCATGTCTTAGCGAATACCGAATTGGTTTTACACCGTTATTTCGATTCTGTATTCAAGGATGTATGGATTTTTAGCTTAAGGAATTGCACCCCTGGCTGTCACTCAGGAATTTTATTTTTAAGAATGTGGACATTGATTCCGCATGTTATAATTAAATGCAACACAAACCTTCTATCAACAAATAGTGTCTCTATTTGTTGATAGAAGGTTTGTATCAGCAGCTAATTAACATCATGCAGCAAAAACTAACTTGGTTTGACCTTGAGATCTTGGTTCATCATCAATATTATATCAGCCATAGAACATCCACTACTGAACAAAGACCTCCCCGGAGATATTCACAATTGTGTTATCATTTTGGGGGGAATTTGCCAGTACTCACCACGATTGGCAGGCGGGTTGGTGAGCGCAGAATGGCTACCGTTCCACAGAAAGGCTGCTGCTGCGCCTCCCTCTGGTCTAGTCCCTTAGCTACCTTTTACGATATCTACGGGAGAAGATGGAGCGGTATTATATTCTTAATCTGGACACCACACGAAATTCCTGGTTGCCTCTCAGGAATTTTGTTTTTAAGAATGTTGAAATTGGTTGCTGTATTTTTTTATAATTTGCCATAAACTACGGGGATGTAAGCCAAGGTTTATTGGTATATCATAAATGATACTGCCTCCGCATACCCAAGTAAGTATCAAATTCCGAAAAGTAGTAACTTCTAAAGTAGAGCAAAAACATTACATCTTTTTATAGTCCTGTGTTGCTTTTTCTATCTTAACTTCTTTTTTAAAACTATTTTATCTCACTGGGATTCTCCTGTATCGTGCGTACAGTTTACGAAGATAATTCTCACATGCATTAATAGCCTGACCTGAAGCTATCTGTAGATCATGCAAATATTTGTTCCGTTTGGAGATCGAACCTACGACATGTAGTACAGGAAGTCAGTTGCTATATATACAACAATCTATAAAATAATATTACCTCTATTAAATTAAATTGGAAAGAATATGTTAATCTCACTATCTTTGTATGTTCCTATTTCATCGCATCTCCCTTTCGGTAATATCATTGTTACATTTTGTATTTTAACCGTAATAACTCCGCGTTGTGCCAAAATTAAGAATATAGCACCACTCTATCACCTCCCTTGGATGTCGTAGAAGGCGACAAGCCTCTAGAGGGATTGGCAGCACATTCTGCGCTCACCGACCCTCCTGCCAAGCGTGGTGGGCACTGACAAATAGCCCCAAAAATGATCGCACAATAGTGGCAATCTATAAGGGGTCTTTGTTTGTCAGTAGGCATCCTTTGGCTAATATCATGTAATGATGATGATAATAAGCTTAGCTGTCTTAGGTTTTCGCGATTATTACACATTATAATAAAACATTTTTAAACGGATGATAATAACTTAAATAAAAATGGTAACTTCGCTTGTCACTTTAGTCATCCTGCGACCACGAACCCTGCAATGTTCGAAACGTCAGGACAAACAAAAATCAATAATATACGCGCTTTAATCCATTCAAAAGTGTTTTATTATAATGATAAGTTCCAGTTGCCTGTTGTATACATATTTACGTATAATGTATTTTACTGCTATTTTCGTGTCCTTAAAGTGCAAGGAATAAATGTATTATCTTTGTTCTTTCATTCCTACGCACAAAATGTAATCAAAGCGTAAATGCAACACAATATAATAATAAATTAGGGTGTTCAGAAGAAGAAAGTTGTTAATGGATTATACCGCGGTCACAAACGGCGCTTGTGTGCCGCAAAACTTCGACTGGACGTGCAAAACTTTGCCATTTAATTTTCTTATATATGTTTACTTGATCTTGTAAATGTTGTTTTGTTTGAACGAAGAAAATGTGGTTTTGTTTGGTGATATTTGTATGTACATTTAGAAGTCTAAGAAGAGGCTTATCATTCTTCTATATCATAATACCAGCTCGGATGACGGGTGACTGGTTAGTGGTAGTATTTGAACTGGACATCTCCGTGATTCGGATGGTACGTAAAATCTTTGCTCCTGGTTGTTGTCATTACTAACTTCTATTTTATATGTATGTATTTATTTTTATATATTTACAATTTATGCACACATAGAAATAAAAACCAAACGAAAGACATATGAGTAAAAGGTACGAAGGTATTGCTTATTTCTTATGAAATCTCATACAGCAGACCTACAAGAGGAGTGTATAAATAAGAAAAAAATGGAGACACAATTTGTAAAGGATTAAATAAATGAAATTGTATATAAGAATATATAATAATAATAATAACATACAGATGAAGACAGAGAACAGAAATAGAAAGACGTTTTTTAAATAGAGAGACAGTTTTACAATTCCTGAAATTCGGTGGGAGCGAATTCCAAAATCTAACCGCATGTAAAAGTACAAGACAAGGAGTAGGAATAATAATCAGTTTTGTGAGATGGGAATTTGAGGATGGTTCTAAGATGGGATCTGCAGGTGCATCAGTTTGGCGAGTATGGAAAAATCTTTCCCGTAGGTAGGGTGTGGATGTTGGGTTATGGTGGACATTAAAGAGGAGGCACAGTACTCGAGTGTTTCTGCGAAGAGGAATTGGACATTGGAATTGGAGGACCTACTTAAGTTCCTTGCGAAAATGGGAGACATTGTCACAGTATTTTAAATTAAAAACAAAACGAATGCATACATTTTGCAATCTCTTAAGTTTATGTAAGAGCTCGTCGGTGGCATACAGATATCGATAGAAGTTAAATTTTGTTTTCCAGGGGTGAGAAGCTCTGGAGACTGAAGTCAGAATTAAAGATATTTAATTTATTAATTAAATGGCAGTCATCAAGCGAAGTCGGAGGCCTTTGGTTGGTTGAACAACTCCGACAAAAAGTTGGCCACAAGCAGCAAAGAAAGAAACCTGAATCATTATGATCACCATGAGAAAAACATCTCATTAATCACCTGAAATGAATTTAGCTCCACTCTGAAGAGCCACTTATACAGAGCCAATATAAATCTACCTTCACATGTTGGTATATGCGTTCTGAGTACAATTGGAGCACAACAGTTGTGCTCTAATCAGGTGAAGTCTATGGTGCTAAATTAAGCTACCATGCGGGCATATAATAACTATTTACTTTTGCGAATCCGAGATTGCAAGAAAATACTGAATACATTTCCAGGGAACGAGTTGTTGTTATTCCAGTAAATTTGTGAGTGTTGACTGCATAACTATACCGCCCCACACCTTATTGATGTTAAACTGCGATATTTTTAAATATTTGAATAGCAAATATTGTTTTAGTTTATTTTATTGGTTTGTTATCTTGGATAGACTCCAAATGAATAATTACTAAAAAAATACGTAACTAAATCTTTGAATGTAATTTGTTTTGATCTAACGCCATCGACCGTGTGTTGTCCGGATTAAGAATATAGCATTAGCATCCTTCCACCTGCTGCTGTGGATGTCGTAAAAGGCGACTAAGGGACTCTAAACCAGAGAGATGGGCAGGATCCCTTTTGTGGAAAACAGCCATATTGTGCTCACCAACCCACCTGCTAAGCGTAGTGAGTACTGACCAATTTCCCCTAAATAATGACAAAATTGTGGAAATCTATAGGAGATGCTTCTTCTCAGCAGTGGACGTACGTTGGCTGATGCGACGCAACGCCATTGACAGTCATCGATATCCCTACAGACACGCACGCACGAAATTACACGCACACACACACTGAGCCTCTCAATGATAGCTATAAGAAGCGGTCGTAGAGGAATCGCCATAATAACCAGGCTTGGCAGACGTCTTGGTGATTTCAGTATTTTAATTTGAGGACACGGACAGTTACTGCTTCCCATACCCTTAGTTAGTATTTTATTTGACGGAAACCCTACCCCACTACATACGAATTTCCTAACACTACTACATAATTTATATTTCTTCCCAGACAAGCTTTACCAACGCTATAAATAGCCTTTACCATATAAGCAGCAATTGACGGACCCTTGCAGAACCCTCCCTGTAAACAACTCGTTAATAATTGCTCTTAACCCTTCCTATGTTTTATTCATATTGTCCTGTAAACCGAACTAGCATAATGAAAAGGGACAAGTTCACATCATACGGGAAGTTTGTTACACCGTTGGGTACTGTCAATCGAAGGACTTTGTATGAATCTTAAATGTCAAAAGTTATAGAGTTGATTCTGGATGTTTTATCCACTAAACATACAGGAGTCATACTGTAAGCCAAGAACGACTGTAAAATCTGCTTCCTTTTCTTTGGTTACAATTATAGGTCTCGGACATACTTGCTTCTGATGCACTAGGCTAGAATTCAATTGGGGTTCGCGAGCACATCTGTTGAGAAATCTACGTGGTCATACCGAGTGACCCCCGGGATGACGGTGGTGTGCATGCGGTCACGGGCCATCGTGTGCGCAGCACAGCATATAGCGAGGCTGCAGGGGAACCTTTCACAATACCCCCGAGAGGTGCCTGGGGGGTGGTCTCTTTACAGTCATCCCCTTCGAAATATGCATAAAGGCGTGGTGGCACCAACGGGTGCCTAGAGCCTCCCTTCGGTGCCGAAAATGACCACTCTGGTGGTTTCAGCCGGTAGGAGGCCCTTGCCAGTGGAGTTCATAACGCACTTTGGGTTAACCACCAACACTAGCATACTCGAGGAGAATTGGTGTCAGGTGTGGCCGATTGTAAAACTGTTTTGCCAAAACCTTTGCAGTACGACTTATAACATATTGCGCCAAACCGAAGTAACTTAAGACCAGGTCAGGAAGAAGCAGATATACTTTCTTAGTTAATTTAAGTCACCACTAACTTTCTGTGAAGAAAAAAATCGTGTTTCCTCTTCACTGTCATATTTATTGTTAACCAGAGCTACACAGTAGTGAAACTAAGGAAGTAGATCATTGAAAAAATCACATTGGCAAATGTTAGGATTTGAAACCTAGCCCCATGCTTCAGAAGCGAGTCTGATAATATACGGGCCACCGAGACCTATAATTGTAATCAACCAACCGACTTTACCGTAGTTCTTGGTTTACAGGTTTGGTTGGTTTCCTGACTCCAGTAAGTATAGTGGATGAACATATCCTAAATCAACTCTATAACTTTTGACATTTAAGATTCATACAAAGTCCTTCCAATGATCCGCATTGTAAATCGCCAACACGCAGTGAGTAAGTGAGCATATGGTTATCAATACTCGTTTCTTTTTTGTAAAAGAAGAGACCTGTGCCCTTGCGTCAAGTACAGGCTGATATAATAAAGATATTGGAGACTGAACATAATTAATCTTGCTACAAAAGGGGTGTATATTGTTTTTTACAACCTAGTAACGGGACGATCAAGTCACTTGTCTGATAATAAACGTCAAACTTGCCCATAACAATTGTAATGCTATCCAGAAATAGAATGTACATCGGACAGTGTTCTGAGGAATTGTTCAATATGATACTTTCTACCATCGCACCTTCCGCTACGGGCGGGGAGTTCATCCACATACCCTAGAGCCAAAATGGTCCCACAAACTGAACGTCCGCGGGAGGAAGTTCCTCTGAAACTGTACGGCACGTTTCAGAGGAACTTCCTCCCGCTGGCGTTCAGTTTGTGGGATCAGCTCCCTACCGTGGTTTTCCCAAGAGACTACAGCATGGGGCTCTTTAAAACGGGCGTGAAATTTTTTTACGGGGTCGGCAAAGCGCGAGTTGTAATGTGGTGTTGCAAGCGTTCATAGGTTACGGTAACCGCTTACCATCAGGTGGGCTGTATGATTGTTTGCCACCTTAGTGGCATAAAAAAACGCACTACAATGCGTTCGCCTCGAGACATTAAATTTGTAATACTTATACCCAGTAATTTCAATAGCTTCAGGGCCCTTCAAACCAAAACACAGTACTGTCTAAAATATAAACATCACTGAATAGCGACGAAAACAGTTTATTGGGTATTTAACGTATTCATAATTAATTTAAGAGTTAGGCTCTTTTTGGTGGAGTATTTTTATAAAACGTTGCCCCACACTAGGATTTACCATATTTCACCGCATGATTCTCGGTCCTCTCTTCCTCTTTCCATCTATCTTATCTTCTATAATAATAAATAAGTAGTCTTTATTAAATTATCGTGCTTTAGCAGGTGTCCCAACAATATTATTTATCCTGTTCTCTTCTTCTTCTTGTCTTCGATTACGGCTTCTGTAGTATATCTTCCACAATTTCACCAATGTCAAGTATAAGGCAACGTCGTACAGTGTTTAGATGAATAAATCTTTACAAATTCATAAAATATTTTTCAAAAAGGAAAAAAAAAACTAAAATACATGTCGGCAACGTCGTTCGGTTCTTAATATATCTTTATTTATTTTTTTCCTGTTCTCAATAACTTTTAATTTGAATGACAAATAGCTGACATTCGTAACCATCGTGTTCATGCAATAAAATGTAGTTTTTACTTTACTGTGTAACAGGCAACCATAGTCAAACTTATTAAGACGGTATCGAGCATTACGTTTGATATCTTGTACACAATGTAGTTTCAAGAGAATATCGTGCACAAAGTTTGAAACAACGTCTACAGCTTCGTCCATTAAATTTGCTATATTTACTGTATGTTTGTAGCAAGGGTCTTTAATAGCTTTACAGTGTTCTAGTTGTTAACAAAATGATTAATTTGTTTACAGTTCATTTTGGATAATTACATATATTCCAAGGGACAAGGATGCAACTCATCATCATCATCATTTCGGCTGAATGAAGTCCACTGCTGGACACAGGCCTCCCCCAAAGATCATCACAATGACCGATATGGGTATGCTGTATGCTGTGTGCTCATTGGGGGGTCTTGCCATAATCGCCACGTTTGGCAGACGGGTTGGCGATCGCAGTTGAGTTGTTAATGTACTCGAAGGACGCTGCTGCCCATCCTCCAGTTAATCCCTTAGTCAACTTTTACGACACCCACGGGATGAAGTGGGGTGGTGGCATTCTGAGCCGGCACCACACGTTGCAACTAATTTGTCGTAAACATTGAAAATTGAAATTAGTTCAGTGACAAATTAAATTTTTCGTGCGGTGTACATATTAAAAATATACCAGCTCTCTATCTCCTCCCATGGACGTCGTAAAAGGCAACAGAGACACTAAACCAGAGGGATGGATAGCAGCGTCCCTTATGTGAAATATTAGCCATACTGCGTTGACCAGCCCACCTGCCAAGCGCGATGAGTACTTGCAAAATGATGACTTACAACATTTTTTTTTGGTCTTCTTGCATACATTTCTGGGAAATGTGGTTGCTTAACCGGTCGTTTCTGGCGAAGCCAAAAGAGGCCTCCAGCCAGGTCTTACTCCATCATTTTGGCCGAATGAAGTCCACTGCTGGACACAGGCCTCCCCCAAATATCACCACAACGACCGATATGGGTGTGTTGTGGGCACATTGGAGGGCTTTGCCATAATCGCCACACTTGGCAGGCGGGTTGGCGATCGCAGTTGAGTTGTTAATATACTCGAAGGACGCTGCTGCCCATCCCCCGGCTAATCCCTTAGTCGACTTTTACGACACCCACGGGAGGAGATAGGGTGGTGGTATTCTGAGCCGGCACCACACGTCAATGAGCCGGCACCACACGGCAAGGTCTTACTTACAACTATAATAATTATGGAAATATATGGTGGCGATCTTTGTTCCGTAGCAGACGTTATTTGGCAGTTAAGATATTGATCCTCATATATCCAGCATTTAAAACGATTTCGTAAATCCATTATTTATTTTTGGAGGATTATACCTTTAATTTTGTCTTCTGTAAGTAAGACCAAGATCTAAAGCATTCCAGAGATCTATCTCTGCTAGGAGTGCTATTGTCAACAATACAACTTGTAAGCGGTTGGGAGTAAAGGGAAAATGTTTAATATCAATAGTTACCGTGGATGCTGAACGATACGAAATTGTTTTTTTATATGTGAGTCGCTATCATATATCGCTATCAATAATGTTGCCCGAACTCAAATTAAATAATTAATTTTTTTTAAAAAGTCTTCTGCTCCTTGTTACGTAACTGGGTGTAAAATAAAAGATTCAACACCCAATGTAAACGTATATTAAATAAGATAAAATAAAACAAGAAATGGGTGTGGTCGTATGCCTATCACTATTAATTTTCTCTCTTCCTAAGGTCGGTAGTCACAGCTGTGCTCTCCTGGCTCAGTAATCGAGGTTGAAGTTGACAGTGGGCACAATGACGCGTGGCGGCCATCGATACGAAGATGGTGACCCAAGGTGGTGATGGTGTTCCGAGGTGGTGATGGGCTGGGACTAAACAGGAAAACACCGGCCAATACTCGATGGGCAGTACTAAGGTTATGCGGGTGTGATGTACCCGGTACGTGGCACCCTAGAAATAATGTCCAGCGTGTTACAAAAGACTCCCCTGCTGCCCCATCTGACTGTGACCGCAGGAAAGCCCGAGTGAGTGAGATTTACAATTGCGCTATTGAGACTGATGTGTGTTCGTCACAATCAGATCGGAGTATACAGCAGGTGGAGGTTTATAATACACCAATAAAAATGCATAAGACAAAAAGAAAATAAGCTGAAGGCTCCAAGATATAAATTATTTGAAACAGATAAATAATCGTTGACAGTTAAAACACTAGAACACAATAAAAACGGCTACTTACGTTTAAACACAAAGATAGGTTCAACACTTATTCAAATATGGAGATTACGATACAGACTTTACGAAAAGTTAAATATTAAATGTCTTTACATCCTTTTAAACTTCAGTCCGGTTTCAATACGATTTTAATGTAGTCTGTTTTAAATCTCAATTTTGACGTTAATTTAATGATAATTTCACTATCTGTGCCAGGTAAGAATATAAGCAGCACACTGTTTTGGCTTTAGATCTCATTTTCAATCTCATTATAACATAAGTTCACATTTGACGTAGTTTGGTAATTTAGGAGAATACTTTTTGTGACATATATGACATTGAGACTAGATAGAAACTGTATTTTGGATATGTCTAAAATTAAAACCTGTGTTTGAAATTTTAAAGAAAGAAAACTTTTTGAAACAATATACAGGAATCAGCCTCAATGACTAGTAAAATAAAATAAATAATGATGTATCGATAAATAACTTCTGACGTTAGAGCCAAGTCAAAATAACAAATAATCGGAAACGGCAAGACATAGTTTAGTAGTTTGACACTGACTACATAAAGTATGAATTCTTTTTATATGTATTTATTACTGCTTCATGTTTTTTTTTTCAGTGTTTTTGAGGCTGACTCCGACATGTTTCTGCATCATGGGTATATTTTACACAACAACAACCTCTAGGGTATATAAATCTTAATTATTCTGAGCGGAAATCGAATTCGCGACCCGTCGTGCAGAAAGTCAGTCGCATAGCCACTACGTGTTGTTGCAACTCTTCAAATGTTTCCTTAATATTTTCCACCGTTTTGTACTCTAATTTGCTATTTCTTTTCTGAATACCTGCACAATACAATATGCTAGAAATTTATTACTCTGCAATTTTTTTTACTGTGGAAGATAACTGATGATGCGAAGTGCCTAATATGGTCTAATAACATCCGTAAAACGTATTGTAGATTACAACAACATTCAAGAATGTCTTTTTCTTCTTCTTTCTTGTGGTTAGTAGCTAAACTTATGTCTGAGTTGGTCAAGTCATCAAAACCCTCCAACTTGGCTTAACCGCTGCCGTCTAATGACAACAACCAGGACTAACGATTTTACGTGTCCACCGAAGCACGAAGATGCTCAGTTCAAATACCACTATGCGGTCACCAATCCATAGATTGATCGCGCCAAGCATTTCTTAACTCGTCGATCGTTGGACGATCAGTGAAAATAACTTTCCATTCGAAAAATGTCTCACTGTTACTTATTTTGAGGCACCATTTTGAATCTTATTCCATAGCAATAATCGTATAGTCCTATATTTGTTTTTCCAAATGTTGTATACGAGTTTAATTTCATCTAACCCTTTACCGTCGATGTCCCAAAGGTCCCAGTCCGTGGGGTGACCGCGTAATGAGAATTCTTGGTGGGTCCCGTACGTACGTTTCGTTAATGACTGTACATTTGTTCTTTGAAATAAAACGTGGGGTTTTGTTTTAATTCCCTTTTCTGTACATGTATGTTTATATTATGCTTTTATGGCTTTTGGAGGGTAGAGCGAGAATTAAAATACATTAGTGAATGATTAAGGTAAGTCATTTGCGACACGATCGTAGGTTTCATTATGTCTGTGCATATTTGGCTTCTCATTGTTCTCAAAGTTGTTGACCTGTATATTTACCTAGGACAAACCATCCAGTCAGGTAGGTCCAAAGAGGTCATTCATCGAATCCGACTCAAATGGGCAGTAGATGATTATCTAAATGATAAATATTGCTGGTCGCTTAGTTGAATACAAGATGATTCTTTATACTTTAGAGATTTCTTTATTATAGAAAAGAAAGAATCTTCGATGGTATCATCTCATCGTAAGTAGAAATTTATAAGGACAAGTTTTTTTTTTGCCCCACACTAGCATTTCTCCTGTGTCGTGGGTGCGTTTACAGACATAAATTCCACACACAATATACCCAGACCCAGAACAACTAACTGCAGATCATACAAATATTTGTTCCGTGTGGGAATCGAACCCACGACCCGGAGCGCAGCAGCCGACTGTATCAGCCACTGCACCAACCGTGTTTTTTTTTGTGTAATACGACGCTGATTTTAAATATTTGATATAAATTATTTTATGGTTTGGTTTGAATGCGTAATGGTGTATGCTAGTAGACATGTGGCTATGACAAAGTTACTACAAGTACCTAATCATACTCTTTATTATTTTGTTAAATATGAAGCATAATAACATATTTTAAAATATTGTATTAACCATGACAGACTAATGTGTTGCTGTGGAGTTTGTTGCGCCGTTTCTTCTCCCCAGCTTAAACACTAGGAAGCGGTGAAGGGGCTTATTCTTATGTTGACGTTTAAAAATAACTATTTTAGTCTATTTTGAATAAACACTACTTCATTTCATTTCAACTTTTACTGACATGTATTTATTTATTGATCACAAAATAGTACAAGTATTTCTCGGCATATACTACTGGGCATTCAGTAACCAAATTTGTTTAGAATGTAACCCCCACAGGCATGTCTAACCTGGTTTTCAAACTTCTCACTTTCATACCTTTAACTATCTGAGAACTATTGATCACTTTGTAACATTCCGATAGATTCCCACAGCGTTGTTTCTACGATTTCAGTCATATTCTAAACACACCTACATCTCCTCTTTGTACTGAGAGCTATTCAAATTTCGCCTTTAAAGATACATTGATAAGAGCTATCAGTTCTGCAACTGATCCATCTATTCCTCTGGTACGTACATTTTCAATGCTTACTAATCTGCATGCTCCCTTTGTAAGCTTTCAGTGTGCCATTCCTTTGTGAGAAAGATTTCTTGGAACATCTGATACAGGACTGTCTACGTATTTGGGTCAATTTCGGTGTATGATATCGGAATAGTCGATATGGAGTTGATTAATGAGAATTCGCCGCAACAAGCCAGTTAAAAGAATTGACTACATCGGACAGCTCCAAATTCGTACGCAACGAAATGAAACTTTAAGACATTAGTTCTGGAGTTTTATTCAGAATATATTTTATTGTCTTACAGATTTTATCTACAATAAAAAGAGCATTCTAAAGATGTAAAGATAAACTCATTCGAGTTTTACCGTACATCAGTATCATCGACTATACATTAAAGAAACCAAGATGTATCAATATCTTCTGAATCCAAGGTTTTTAGTCAAATAATGAAACTCAATTGTTTAGATTTACATGAAACCGAGATGCAGAATACATTATTATTCTTGACAATGCTTTCAAATCAATTTGTAAAAATTAAGCCCTTCTGATAACATAAGTCTAGTGAAGTTATTTAAAAAAAAATTACCATGGTCATTAAATACTTACATTATTGCAGCCTGTGGGTGAGGTATACGAAACGAGCCTACAACGTCCTGCGGGTACAATATAACAACGCTTTCAGGATGCTGTTGGGGCTTCAGGGTCGCTGTAGTGCCTCTGGAATGTTTGCCGAAGCACGTACGGACGGTTTTCACGCAATTATGCGGAAAAAAAATGCTTCCTTACTAGATCGTCTTAGATGTAGCAAAAGCAGCATTTTGAAAGTAGTTGCTGATAAATGGGATTGTCCGATCCAAACGTTTTGGGTGAAACAATTGATTGGTTTTGGTATGGCAAGTGAGAAAAGCGATAACACCTTCTCACTTGGCATAACTGGCGTGATTTGACTTTTGTTTTGTTTTGTATAGTATTTATTTTTGCTACTAACATAGTTTAAGCCTTCACTAACAATAATATGGATGTTTTGTCTGAATTAAACAGTTTATTTATTAAAATATTGGTGTTACTTATCCTATTCATAATAATCCGAGCTAGGATTCTAACACAGTTCTGTTTCCTAGTAATGAACGGATTGAAACCATTTCACGTGGCTGAATGAATTGACGAACATGCTACTTGAACATATTGCAAGGGGATGATATCATATCGGGTTTTAAGCAATTTCTTTTGTTATGCTGTGCATAGGTCATGTTCATTCATTCCCCGGGAAGTCGGTGGCGCGCACGTGGTCACGTGCCGCTGTGTGTGCAGCACAGCGCAAAGCGAGGCTTGGGGGGATCCTTTACAATCCTCACCGAGAAGTGCCTGGGGGGGCGACCTTTTTACAGTCGCCTTCCACTAGAGGGGTGGCCGCTTTACAGTCATCCTTCCAAGATGTGTCCTAAAGGCGTGGCACCAATGGGTGGCTCTAGTGTGATCTTACGAGGACCTGGAGCCCCCCTTCGGTGCCGAAGATGACCGCTCCAGTGGTTTTAGCCGGTAGGAGTCCGGCATACCCCTTCGCCCTTCCCCGGGGTGAAGGAAGTTCCATGTAGAATTTCCACTGGACATCAATAAAAAATAAAAAGGTCATGTTCATTATTCCAAGTGTAAAAACCCGTGAGTCCAGTGTGACTTAAATAAGACCAACTTTACGCACAGAGTTGTGTTGTTGACGAGTTTCATGCACCGTTTTTCTCTCTCCTAAGATTATACATGAAGTATGGTGAAGAGATGGTGATTTCTGGATCATCATCATCATTATATCAGCCAAAAGAACAAGGGCCTCCCCCATAGATTATCACAATTGTATCGTCATTTCGCTAGTACTTACCGTGCTTGGCAGGTGGGTTGGTGAGCGCAGTATAGCTGCTGTTCTATAGAAGGGACGCTGCTGCCCATGACTCTAGGTTAGAGTCCCTTAATCGCCTTTTACGACATCTACGGTAGGAGATGGAATGGTGCTATATTCCTAATCCGGACACCACAGGGATTTTGGGTGTGATATAATATTATTCCGAAGTACAAAAAAGTATTTTGGATCATTATTGCATATTTTTATTCTTTTAAGACTCATTAAGGATATAGGGGACTTAACTCTGAAGTACAAAGAAGTATTTTGGATCAGTGATAATTACATATTTTTATTATTTTAAGAGATTAGGTTAGGTTAAGGATATAGGGGACTTAAATAATAAAATAACTTTTCCAAACTTAACTAAATGCAGTATCGAAGTTTTAAACTTTGACGACCGAAAGATGGCAGGATCATCAACCAATACAACGGACATAAGGATGTCAGCCGGTCTGTTGTCAGCCAAGAACTTCACCTTAACTTTATGCATTTCATATCAATTTCCCTTTTTGTCGAGTCTCTTATAGTGTGAAGGCCCTTATGGAAGTATAGCCCACTTCATTTTATCCAGAACTTGACCAGAAAATCAACTATAAAGAAAAATCTGACGACCATGTGAAGTTTGTATAATTCCTGCACAACTGTGATAAGTAACAACTTAATCACTTCCAAATGCACATTCGACTCCAATTTTCACGGCACAATGAACACCCTCTTTCCGATCCCCTAAACAAGGGACACAATATCCTGCGTAGACACATTTGCCCATTCAAAGGGCTAATTTCTTTAGCCCTAAACAAATTACAACAATAGACGAACAGGTCTGTGCTCAATCAGTGTGGATGTAATTAGTCCTCAAACAAAGGCTCTCTGTGTGCGGTTTGACGTGTACTCTGTGGTTTATTACTCTGTACGGAGTTTTGATTGCTTTTTGTATATGAGGTCTGAAAAGAACATGCTACTTTGTATATTCGAGTGAAAGAAACGACGTAGGTTATCGGCCCTTATAGCAGTAAAGCAGAGCGATATTAACTGAGACGACATATTTTATTCTGTATTTAAAACGGACTTAAATATCTATATAAATGAATAATTTACTTATGAATAAGATTTCCAATAATATTTCTAATTAATTGTAGCCGGTTTTCAACGTTCCGTTGTTTTGTTTTTATGTAATACACTACTCCCCTCTAACTATGGGTGGCGTAAAAACCGACTACGGGTTGATATCAAGAAGATGGGCAGCAGCATCCTCCCTTGTGCTTATAACAACATACTGCAATCACCAATTCGCCTGCCGAGCGAGGTGATTATGGCAATATACCCTATGGTCGTTCATTGTAGTGATCGACGCCCATATTTAGGAGGTAACGAACGTGTACGGGTGACGTGTGTGAGCTCTCAACGTCAAACGGCCTAAATAAAATATTATTAAATGTTTCATAATTTCGGCCGAATGAAGTCCACTGCTGGATACAGGCCTCCCCCAAAGATCACCACAACGACCGATATGAGTGTGTTGTGGGCTCATTGGAGGGTTTTGCAATAATCGCCACGTTTGGCAGACGGGTTGGCGATCGCAGTTGAGTTGTTAATGTACTCGAAGGACGCTGCTGCCCATCCTTCGGCTAATCCATTAGTCGACTTTTACGACACCCACGGGAGGAGATGGGGTGGTTGTATTCTGAGCCGGCACCACACGGCTTTATATGTTTACATTTTGAATATAAGTGGTACTAAGTACAATACTTAAAATATTTACACAATGAATGGCCCACGTTAATAATAAAGGGAAACATAGTTTAAACGTAATACAAATGGTAAAAGGGGCATTAAATTTAAAGAATTAATATTCATACCAAAAATTAAGTCTTTCCTTGCCTAGCCTTTGAACATCGCACCTCAGGGCAATAGATCTTACCACGGGGAATTAGTTTTGATTTAACAGCTCCGATGCAATTAAGGGAACACCCATTTTGACTGAAATTTATTTTTATAATGAAATGAAAAATCTCCCCCTAGACAGTAAATTAGCATACCTCTTGGGGAGAATATGATGAATTAGCGGTGTTAAGAAGCATTGCGCCAGAATTAATTGGGAGAGATTTTGGGGAAGCACTATTTTTAATTAAAAATATGCAGATTTTTGTATTAAATGTTGAATTAACAGGCAGTATTTTGTAGGTCTTTTGATATTAGAAAGGAGATCGATCAGTCTGTAAATCAATTAAAATCCTACTTTGATGAATCGTGGTGCATCAGCCTTGTAAAGTTTTTAACCAATATGTATTATCCACCAATGACATTATACCATAGATATGTTACGTCCATATAAATGGCGCGCAAAACTCAGTCTCGCTGATTAGGTATAAAACTATTAAACTATACACCTATGCTGTAAGAAAGAAGATACAAAAACTACGAGAGTAAAAGAGCCAGCTATCTAAAATGACAACATATGTACTCGATGTCTTTGTCGCACCTGTTAGAGAATATATATGTGTTGTCTCTTTTCTTTTCTTAGCCAGTGTTTTGTTTGAAAATATTATTCTGTAAATAATTTGAATAGGTTTTTAACAAAATATTTTATATAGTTTGTTACTCACGTGTGGTATGACATCCCTTGTTCTTTATTTATTTTTGCTTGGTAGTTTGTGCATTTTCTATACGCATTGTTATAACATAATTAATAAAACAATACAGATTGTGACAGTATGTGCTCGTTGTCCTGTCTTAGGCGAACTGGTTGCGAGGAGCTACAATTGAGGGAGCTTTGGTTCTTACTTTTGGCGCGCACGTAACATATTTACTTCTATTAATATATAATGTCATTGTTATCACTGATATAAAAACATCACTGTTGTAAAGTGAAGTCTACTGGTGACTACTCTTTTAAAGCATGTGTATGGGGAACACATTAAAATTTATTAGATATTATAAAACGGAATGTCGTAGGAACCTGTTATCAGTTTTATTGTTTTTCTAAGATTACCTTCACATGCGATGGACCCACTGACTGAAGCAGAGAGCCCACTCTTTGCAATGGCACAAATGGCATGGAAACGTGGTCGCTCTGTATGGGCCTCACAAGAAAGTTCAAAGTTACTCGGCGAGCTATGGAGAAAGCTTAACTCTGTATTTCTCTTCGCAATCGTATCCCGAATAAGAAGATCCATATGTGGAAATAGGTAGGTGATAGATGAGCTCATAGAACTATTGGTAATTGGGGTACAAAGGTTCTCAAGAGGAAACCACGCACTGGAAAATGCAGCGTGGGACAGCCTCCAACGAGATGGACAGTAGACCTGGTGAAGGTAGGTGGAAGGAAATCTATGGGGATTCCTTTGTTCAGCAGTGGATGTCTTACAGCTGATACCTGGCTCCAGGTCCACGTATGATCACACTAGAGCCGCCCACTGGTGCCACGCCTATAGACACATCTCTGAGAGGGTAACTGTAAGGCGGTCACCCTCCCGGGGGTATTGTAAAGGATCCGCCGAAGCGTCCCTGTGCGCTGTGCTATGCGCACATGGCAGCGCGTGACCATATGTGCGCCACCGTCTTCTCATATAAGACCCTAGGTGAGACTTCTAAACAGTAGTGGACTGAAACAGGCTTTCTATTTAATGAAAGGTAGAGTGAAAATCTTAAAGTCTGTGCATAGTGTAGTATTTTATGTAGTTATAATAGGGAAAGGTCTTAATTACATCACTCTTGCCCCATAAACAAACCTTTTGTTTATGGCTCTAAAAACATTACAGTAACATTTTAGTCAGAAACAACGAGACATTGGACACGTTCGTCCCCAATTAGTGCCGAGTATGTCAAAGGCCATGCTGTTCAAAGCCTTTGTGTACGATTCGAAATTTTGTCATAGAATTAGTTAGTTTATACTACCTTTATTTTTTTATTTGGTGACTGTTTTTCATGTCAGTGCAATATCTGCGTATTATAGCATTCATAGATTTTTATCAAAGAGGCCCCCGACCGTTGTACCGCCCTCGCCACCGAGGATGCCCGCCTCACCGACGTCGCGGAGGCCTATCGCCGCGTCACCTTCCCGTTCAAGTTAGCACTTCTCCCTCCCGTCTCTTGCTCGCGCCGGCCCGTGCCGAGCCAGTAGCTTTAAATGTCCCCTAATACAATTTAAATAATACCGATCCAGCTGTCCCCAAAAACAATAGCTTGATATCCCCAGCAACGCCCTAAGCCGAGGTCCATGTCCCGCAGGGGGCGCCCTTAGCGAAAGTTGCTTAGTTTTTAATATTTAATTTAAGCCTGGCTGGAGGCCTCTTTTGGCTTCGCCAGCAAATGACCGGTTAAGCAACCACATTTCCCAGAAATTTATGCGAGAAGCCCAACAAAAAAAAAAAAAAAAAAAAAAAATATCAAAGAGGTGACGAATAAATAAATATGAATATAATGTTTTCTGGATATTTGTGTATAGGCTAGGCTAAAATTGTTACCGAATATACCCTATTCGTACCCGTTACATTTTAGTATGATAATATGCCATGCAATATACTGTAGAAAATCTTTTTATAATTTACCCTTGTTCCTTTATTTGAGTGGTCCTTGAATCCAAAGTTATTTTACCGTAAAAAGGAAATAAAAGAAACCCGAACAACAGAAATACACAACAAAGGACATCACTAAAAATAAAAATGTCCGAATCATGGGCTGACAAAAAATATCTCACAATCAAACTTTTTCCATTTACGCGGTTGAAACAGCTTTAGGCGTCAGACATTAAGCTGTTTCATACTTTTTCGCGATATGGCTCAAAGTGAATGGTTATATAAATTATTTATGCTTGTCTTACAAAACTGGTGGCAGGTTTTTTGCATTACGACACCTACCACTATACTACTAGCTAGCTAGCTAGGTACCGCCCCAGTACCCCCAGGAAGACGGTGGCACGCACGTGGTCACGTGCCGCTGTGTGCGTAGTACAACGCAAAGCAAGGCTTGAGGGGGATCCTTTACAAACCTCCCCGAGAAGTGCCTGGGGGCGGCCTTTTTACAGCGGCCTGCCCTCCACTAGAGGGGGTGACCGCTTTACAGTTGTCCCCTCCAAGATGTGCCCAAAGGTGTGGCACCAATGGGCGGCTCTAGTTCAGTGCCGAAGATGACCGCTCCAATGGTTTTAGCTGGTAGGAGTCCGGCATACCCCTTCGCCCTTCCCCGGGGTGAAGGAAGTTCATGTAGAATTTCCACTGGAAAACAATAATAAAAAAAAGCTACAGCCCCAGTGTCAGATATTCATCGCTAAGCAATAATGTTTAAACTTTAGACATTACTGTACTCTGGGCAGAAGAGACTAAATAACTTTACATCTCGATGTGATGGGTGCAGTGTGATGCCTTGCAGGACTGGTCCTGGGTAGCATTCTATTTTTTTGTGAGCAGGCATCATCATCATCATCATATCAGCCACAGGACGTCCACTGCTGAACAAAGGCCTCCCCCTTAGATTTAGTAGACACAACGAGCGGTTGGTTACATGCCGCTCTCATCCAACGACTCCTAGTGACCTTCACCAGGTCGTCTGTCCACCTCGTTGAAGGTCGTCCCACGCTGCCTTTTCCGGTGCGGGTGTCCATTTGAGCACCTTTTTGCCCCAACGGCCATCAGTTCGATCTCGTAGAGAAATACCAAGCATAGCTCTCTCCATAGCTCGCTGATTGACATTGAGCTTTCATATGAGGCCCATTGTGAGTGACCACGTCTCTGTTCAATATGTCATCACTGGTAACACACACTGGTTTGCACAGGCATTGCGGTATTGTTGACGAAAAGACGTTGCGAAGTTTCCCAAACGCTGCCCAGCCGAGTCGGATTCGACGATTGACCTCTTTCTCGAAGTTGGACCTACCTAAATGGACAGTTTGTCCCAGGTAGACATTCTCGTCAACAACTTCGAGAACAGGTATATTGCTTACGAATGACTTGCTCAACACCAAGTTGTATAAAAAACTTGTTTTCTAATAAGTTAAAACCAACAAGCAGAATAAACCTGCTTAGACGCAATCATAATTTTCAATTGTCAAGGAATAGAAGCGTCTATATTATTACTAGCTTAGTTACTATCGATCATGTGATCATTAACCGATATTTGCATACGTTTAGCTTGCGACGACTTTTACGCGAAGCGAAAAGCAATCGATCAATAATCCTTGAATCAAAGCGAAGATGTGTAAATAGTATATGTATTTTTGAAACTTTTTTTTAAAAACGTTGCCCCACACTAGGTTTTCTCCTGTGTCGTGAGTTTACAAACAACAAATTCCACACACAATACACCCAGACCCGGAACAACTACCTGCAGATCGTACAAATATTTGTTCCGTGTGAGAATCCAACCCACGTCCCGGTGCGCAGCAGCTGACTGTATCAGCCATTGCACCAACCGTGCCGTCAATATGTTACGTATCTATTATCAAAAAATCCCTATACTGCGGACTTATACAAAAAAAAAGTGCTCATAATATGATTGAATACAGTTTAGAGGTGTAATATTTAATGAACAACAAAAACTTGAAAATATTTTTGTCTTAATATTTCCAGCGAAGCGACCTGCGCTGTTCTTGTGAAGAATCCCTAAAATTCCCAGTGAAACTCTTGAGTTGTCTGAGCGATGACGCTTTCACATATTTTGCTTTATGAAGTTTATCTTGCCTTGAAATACTTAACGCTCATGGAACATTGCTTTTTAACGAGTTTTCTGATTTGCAGAAATACTTATAGTGCTTCAGTTTAAGCGTAAGTGTTATGAATGTGTCAGCTGAATCATCTTCTAGAAGATTAATTATAAGTGTTTATGAAATGTTTGGTAATGTTTAAGATCGCTTACGACAGAAACTAGATAAGTTCCAAGTAAGAACTTAACACTATAGCTGGATAAGGTAGTAAACCGAGAGAGAGAGAGAGAGAGAGAGAGCAATTGATCGACAATAGGGAAACTATATAGAAACGTGTTTTTTCTTGCAACCTAAACTCTATAAAAACGTTTATAGTTGTCTCACACTGTCTCAAAAGAAGTTTCACTTCAAAAACAAGAACTATATTGACTAAACTGGACGAAGTATATTCCATAAAGTCGTAATGTTTCCGTTTCCAATTCAAATTAAGCTTGCAATCCTTCTGCCAATCCATTAACATAGTTAAGTAAAGCAGACGTCACTAAACTTTTCTTCCTATTTTTTTACCTACACCGTATCTAAGGACCACTTTTGAAACGCAGGTAAATGCAAAACGGAACGCAAATACACTAGTCCCCAATAAAGGAGAGCTTTTCATTTCGCTACAGTGAAAGTGCTTCGTTCTTCAAGAGGTACTAACAAAAGTCCCCATCAACTGGACATGAGAGCCCTCGGATCATAGAAAATGCAAAGATGACACTTTAAATGTATATGGTTCTGATATCTAAACTTTAAAATAATTGTGCATCTATTTAGCAAAATTATCTCTTGCCCATCGAAATCCCCTTGTGGTATCAGCCGCCGATTACTAACCACTAACTAGATGATAAAATCTCGTCAGATCACATAAAAATATTCGCGTTAACTCATTCACTTAACACCCGACCGTTTACCGCCCTCGCCGCTGAGGATGGAGAATGCCCGCCTCACCGACATCGCGGAGGCCTATCTCGCCGGTAAGGTGACGACCTTCCCGTTCAAGTTAGCACTTCTCCCCCCCGTCTGTTGCTCGCGCCGGCCCGTGCCGAGCCTGTAGTTTTAAATGTCCCCTAATACATTTTAAATAATATCGATCCAGCTGTCCCCGAAACAATAGCTTGTTATCCCCAGCAACGCGCTAAGCCGAGGTCTGTTTCGTGCAGGGGGCTAAGGGCGCACAAGTTGCTTAGTTTTTAATATTAATTTTAAGCCTGGCTGGAGGCCTCTTTTGGCTTCGCCAGAAATGACCGCAGTCCACGGCTGAGCATAAGTGGGATGCGCTAGTTCTTTAATCATGAGTAGACACTAATGCTTACGCTGATCACTGACTGGAGTCGGAATATTTAAGCTTTCCAGTTTGATTGATACCCTACCATTAACGAGTTTGGAGTCCACCAAGACTCAGTGACAGGGTACATATACTTTGGGATATTTTTTGGAAACTGAATATTTTGTACTCGTATCTATATCTACAAATAAATAAAATTGAAGTGTCTGTTTGTAATGTCAAAATAACATTAATAAATTAAATAACAGTACAAATTATAAAATAACAATAATAATGACTAAATTAATATAAAAGTATATACAGTACCTACAACAAAAAAAGTATTTTTTGTTTTTTATCTGTCTGTCGGTCTGTCTGTTTGTTCCGCTAATCTCCGAAATGGCTGGACCTATTTCTACGGGACGTTCACTGGCAGATAGCTGATGTTATAAGGAGTAACTTCGGCTACTTTTATTTTAGAAAATTCATAAATATATATACCCTATTTCAAGTGTCTATGCCGAAGTTATCATTTTGGCCGAATGATGTCCACTTCTGGACACAGGCCTCCCCCAAAGATCACCACAATGACCGATATGGGTGTGTTGTGGGTTCATTGAGGCTCATATGCCGAAGTACTAATGCGGGAGCAACAGTTATATTGGCATATCTCTAGTTTCTAGGATCACAGTGAGTGCTCAAGTCATGAGTGTGTCCGTTGCAAAAATGGAGTAAACAGTAATATTGAAGGGGTAACAGAATAGAAGAGTGACCAGTGTATGGACTGAAGAATAAGTAACTACGGGTTTGTGGCAGCGATGTCTGTTGTGACTTTATTTGGATAAGCATACAATTTTAGCGTTCGTGAATCTAAAAATATGTTATAAGTCTTCCATTATTATTTATTAAATACCTGATACACTAAAATTGTACAGACGCGGACTTAATGCCATTAGGCATTTTTAAGCAGTTGACTTTAAGTTTATGCAGGGATAAAACATGCTAAACACAATGAAGAATAAGAGACTACCATTTGATTTAAAATCGTCTATAATTGTCATCAAGTCAATAGCTGTGAACCTGGCAATTAGTTGGAGAGCCTAGCTTCAGTCTTCGGTTAACTAAAGCTGGTAAGCGGGCTTGATCGACCGGGGAAGTACCACACTGCACAGAATACTGGTGTGAAATAGCAACATTGCTGCGTTTCGTTCAGTGAGTGACGAATCGAGAACTGGAAGCTCAGCCCCAAAAACATAGCAATCATACCATATAGGGACATCATAGAAAGCGTGTATGTCTGTCCTAGAGGTCGGTATCCCATCAACAACTCCGTGATGTTTATGAGCGACTGTGATTATTTAGGCGTGCCGCATGCTCATTTATGTCATAGCCATATATGTATAAAATCATATCGTAAATATCATAGGTAATCTCTTAGTACCTACAAATAAGAATCAGCTGCACACAATATTTTCAATACACTTTAAATAAATTTCATTTCACAAAAGCATCATCTGAAATTCAATTCTACTAATAGCGACTCCTAGTAAAGGATAACAGTTCAGACCTAGGAGGTAGTGTTTAGTAAATGGCCGGGATTTTGCATCGCCTCGGAATCTCACTACTTCGAAATTTTAGGGAGCATTGCTTAAGTAACATAACATTTTATGTGTACCTACTCTAGCTGTGTAGAAAGTTGGGTTTCTATGGAAAATGAAAAGTAAGTAAATTGTGTATCGAGATAGGAGAGGTATTTTGGTACGGTTAGCTGCAAGTGAAATCTTATCGAGATGAATATGAATCTTTTTCTAATTTATCTTAAGATTTTTATGAATCATTGAAGCGAAGCCTGTTTACGCACGTTTTGGATGGGACTTTTATACACAACATGTGAAACGAGCGAACGCACTATTTCGATTCTGCCCTGCCCTACCCAAATCCCAATGTGGTATCAGCCGCCGATTACCAACCCTCCAGTATAAGTAGAGTACGCCGCCCGAGGGCAGGTTCTGGTTGATCCAGACGATAAAATCACGATAGATCACATAAAGAGACTTGCGTTGTCTCAATCACTTTAATATCCGACCACTTTACCGCCCTCGTCGCCGAGGATGCCCGCCTCACCGGCGTCGGGGAGGCCTATCGCCGCGCCACCATCCCGTTCAAGTTAGCATTTCTCCCCCCCCCCCCCCCCCCCCCCTCTCTTGATCGCGCCGGCCCGTGCAGAGCCTGTAGTTAATGTTAATAATACCGATCCAGGTGTCCCCAAAACAATAGCTTGTTATCCCCAGCAACGCCCTAAGCCGAGGTCTATGTCCCGCAGGGGGCGCCCTTATTTTTAATTTTAAGCCTGGCTGGAGGCCTCTTTTGGCTTTGCCAGAAACGACCGGTTAAGCAACCAAACTTCCCAGAAGTGAATGTGAGAAACCCAACAAAAAAACGAGCGAAAGCGAATGCGGCAATGCAACCCACCTCATTGGCTGGACAGTGAATTGAAAGCGTATATTAAGTTGTCTGGTGCCCAACGACACGACACGTTTTTTTATTATCTTTCTATATAATGGACTGTAGTGGAGGTAGGATATTTAGCAGCTTAAACTTCTTAGTGATTTTGATAAGCTGTTGTGTTTACGAATAATGACTGTACTCAGAATGTTTTTCTACTTCATGATCATCATCATTTCAGCCGAATGAAGTCCATTGTTAGACAAGCCTCCCATAAGATTGCCACACCGACCGGTCTGGGTGTATTTTGTTTTGATTGGGGGGCTTTGCCATAATCGCCATGCATGGCAGGCGGGTTGGCGATCTCAGTTTTCGATACAAATTTTTGGAAATGTAAGTAAACAATAACAGCAAAGACGGTAACATAAAGCTTGTAAATAGCTTTTAGAAAATACTGTCGCGTAACAGCGAGTTAGATGCAAATTAGAGTTCACGAAAGAAATAATAATTTTTATGATACCATATTTCAAGACTCACGGCCTAGAATGACTATGACAATACGTTCAATTTAAAGAGTAAAGGTCCATGTATATTGTATGAAGCGGCCTTTTTTGCATATTCTCTATCACCACGAGTTAGGTACCTGAGTTAATAATGACAAAAATAACTTTGGTTTCTAGCTATTGAAATTTAGTCCACATTTAAGGGATGCAATACAAATAGTCCAGAAAACTTGAACAATCTTTTCAGTAAAATTATTTACAACTAGGTAAGTAGGTACTGTAAATTGAACTGAAAAGACTTGAAGCACCTATTCCAGAGTATCGGCGTATAATATTTAAATATTGTAAAACAGACGTGTCTACAGCTACAAACACAAACACCACGTAAATATATAAGGTCTTACTTTATTAATGGATAATATTTTAGGAGGTAAATCTATAGGTTGCAATGATGCGTCGTAGCAACAAAAACACATAACATCAACCTTTATTTTATGCATATTCAAAATTAATTTAAATAATTCATGTTTCCGTTTGCATAAAAAGCGCAATTTACCATGTAAAAACTGTAGGCACTATCACTGTTATGTCTTTCTAAAAATACTGTGGTACTATCATCGAACAAGCAAACAGAATAACACCAAAACGTGTTGGAAAATGGTCCGGTTAAACTACAATGTGGTCGTTTATTAGCCCACCAGTGTGTTTTCATACTTGAAATTAATTCTATACCATTCATAGAGCCTAGCCTTATAACATTTTTTTATTATATATAAATTTTAAACGAAGACCCTATATATAATTTTTCTGTAGTTTTGTATTTGCTGAGTCTTATACATTTCATAAGACTAGAATCAAGATCAAGAAGATATATTCACTGTAACAGTAAACAGCATGGCTTATTTTCCTCCTTATTTTTCACCTTAGTCATCCTGCGACCACAAACCCTGCAGTGTTCGAAGTGTCAGGAAAAATAAAAATCTAAAATATACGCGATAGAATCCGTTTAAAAGTATTTTATTATAATTTTATACCCTCTACAATATATTGGGGCACGCCTATAAAATCCACATGTCGTTATTTTTTTAACATTTGGCATGCGAACAAATTTGTGTCTATGACATATGGATGAACCGAGCGTGTTTACATTTTTGAATATTGCTTTGTTTAAATATTGTATATCGGTAAAAATGGAAAGCTATTGTTTTATCTTTGTCTCTCATATTTATTTGAGGCAACGCGCAATACTCGATACATGTTCTCATGTGGAGGTATAACCGGTGTCAAATTAATCCGTCCTTGAATATTTAGTCGTGTATTGTAAGCAAAAGTCAACCATTGCTCACAGTACGGCAGCCGATCGCTCAACATCTGCCATTGCTGGAAATCATACTAATGCTTGTGTACATTAAACGATAAGTAGACGACATGGTTGGTGCAGTGGTTGATAAAGTCGACTGCCGACTCCGGGTCGCGGGTTCGATTCCCGCACGGAACAAATATTTGCATGATCTGCAAGTAGCTGTTCCGGGTCTGGGTGTGTGGTGTGTGAAATGTATGTCTGTAAACGCACCCACGACACAGGAGAAATCCTAGTGTGGGGCAACATTTTGATAACAAAAGAAAAATACTATATATATGTAACTATCTAGGAAACTCTTAGGGATTCAAAACAGTACGCCAGAGAATGACTTAGGAAACTAGTTTAGTGCAAACGAGCATACACAGCAATGTATGCAATAGTTATTATAGTAAAACATTAAATCTGGTACTCTGATGTGTAATAGTTGGTTTACGTATATAAAGACCAAAACAGTACACAGTCCCGAAGGACCAAAATTTTCTCAATTTAGCACAAACATCACGTTCAGCACAGCAATAGCAATAAATTCAACAATGCACGTATCAAACACCAAATGTTTTGGGGACATATTTTTTGGAAATCGACATAGGGCGAGGGGTGACTACAGTAATTTCGATTTCACACCCCTGAGAGAGATTTCGGCCCCTGCTTTTTATTTTTGTGAAATATACGACGGATGACGTTAGCATATTTTAATGCTTAAAGGATTGTTGTATTTTAGATGGATTATAAAAAATATAGCGCTGCCACAGGCAGGCATTCGTAATTGGAATAATAGGGGTGTAAAAGATGTTCATAAAATTTAAAATATGTGATGTATATATACATAAATGATGAAAGACATAAGAGTTTATTATAATATCCTTTGTCTTTCGTTATTCTATTTCATCATTTCGGCCAAATTAAGTCCACTGCTGGACACAGGCCTCCCCAAAGATCACCATAACGATCGATATGCGTATGTTGTGGGCTCATTAGGGGGTTTAGCCATAATCGCCACGCTTGGCAGACGGTTTTGCGATCGCAGTTGCGTTGTTAATGTACTCGAAGGACGCTGCTGCCCATCCTCCGGCTAATCCCTTAGTCAACTTTTACGACACCCACGGGAGGAGATGGAGTGGTGGTATTCCGAGCCGGCACCACACGGCTAGTTATTCTATTTATTACGATTGAATTGTGAAAACAGTTATGGTCAGATTTATTTGTTTTTGTAGTACCTTGTCTGTTAATAAGGTTTCGGACAATCGGGGTTCTGCGTTCAACTCTCAGGTGGACTAAAATGATGGGTGAATCTTAAATAAATGTTATTATTTGCAGCTTGTGATAATCATTGTTTAGTGTCGTTCGTCGTTGTTTCTTGTCGCAGCGCCAAGAACAATTTATAAATAAACTATAACAAACTGACAAAGACATGGGTGATGTTGGGCCTGATCTGTTACAGGAATGGAAGCTAAACCTACTGTATTTTTTGTATTTTGTATCGCTATTTATCTTTGACATTTACAATTGAAATAATATGTGCATTTAAATAAGAAGACAACATGAATAAACCAGTGACATTTCAATGAAACGCATACTATTGTGTATGACGTTGTGCCAGATATGTAAAATAGTTCTTTTGGATGCCGATTAGTCTGGAATATTGTGACCAATTCCTTAATTACAATTGTATCGATACGTATAGGAATTATTAATGGGATCAAATAAACAATAGTAGCTATTCGATCATACCACCATACTTAACCTTACTGGAACAAGAACGGGGACTTTAATTAAACGCAACTAAGAAAGCAGTGTGGTGCCGGCTCAGATTGCCGTGTGGTGCCGGCTCGGAATACCACCACTCCATCTCCTCCAGTGGGTGTCGTTAAAGTCGACTAAGGGATTAGCCGGAGGATGGGCAGCAGCGTCCTTTGAGTACATTAACAACTCAACTGCGATCGCCAACCCGTCTGCCAAGCGTGGCGATTATGGCAATGCTCCCCAATGAGCCCAAAACACACCCATATCGGTCGTTATGGTGATCTTTGGGGAGGCCTATGTCCAGCAGTGGACCTCATTCGGCCGAAATGATGAACTAAGAAAGAAAACTGTGATTATATGAAATACCCTATCACACCATATCCATTTCTTGAATGTGACGACCAACATAATCTGGGTCCTAACTGGGTGATTGCCAGTCTCCTTTTTTAAATAATTTAGTTCTTAATAACATTAACTCAAGAAAGTATACAGTATACAAACCGTTCTGACCGTACAAGTGTAAAAAACCATCAATGGCATCTGTCCAACGGTGGACATTCTATGGCATTAGCGACAATAAAAACATTAATTTCAGTTCACGCAGACATCGGTAGCGTGGCCGAGCGGTCTAAGGCGCTGGTTTAAGGCACCAGTCTCTTCGGAGGCGTGGGTTCGAATCCCACCGCTGCCAATATCTTTTTGTTGCATAATAAACAATTGAATACTTTTATACGATAATTGTCATCGGGGATAGTTCAATAGCGCGTTAGTAGCATTCGTAAATACTGTGTAAGTACTATCCCGATACGCAGTAAATAACAACTTTTGGTAAACTTATATGTTATAATAGATAACAATGTGTTAAGCTTGATAATGTCATATTATTTTTTTACATAATGATAGATAGCGTAATTTATATAAGTATTATAATTATTATATTATGCAGAGCGTTTGACAATTTTTTGATCCACCATTTAGAACTTAAATTGAAGTAGTACTTGCCAATAATTGCATATCATACAAAATAATTTCCTACTCAAATTTCAATAACTGCCGACTTGTATGCCATTTATAAATAATTCTTTGTTGCACAATATAAATACGAAGTTTCTGTAACTTCTCGGGCAGAATTGTAATGGATCTCCCCAAGCCATGGTATGCGCTGTGCTGCAAACGCGGCGTCACATTTGTAATTGTACGGTAGATAAACTAAAATAACTTTTTAAAATCTGTAACGACGCCTGTCACCTTAGTCATCCTGCGACCACGAACCCTGCCTGTCTTCGAAACGTAAGGAAAAACAAATTAAATATATAAACATATTAAAATGAACATGGGCAAGACGAAAGTCATGTCAAATGCCCATGTCGTGCCCATCCCAATATCCGTTGGGAGCTCTGCTCTCGACGTTGTTGACGAGTATGTCTACCTGGGACAAACTGTCCAGTTAGGTAGGTCCAACTTCGAGAAAGAGGTCAATCGTCGAATCCGACTCGGCTGGGCAGCGTTCGGGAAACTTCGCAACGTCTTTTCGTCAACAATACCGCAATGTCTTTAACCAGTGTGTGTTACCAGTGATGACATATGGAACAGAGACGTGGTCACTTACAATGGGCCTCATAAGAAAGCTCAAGGTCACTCAGCGAGCTATGGAGAGAGCTATGCTTGGTATTTCTCTACGAGATCGAATCAGAAATGAGGAGATCCGTAGAAGAACTAAAGTTATCGACATAACTGCAAGGATTAGTAAGCTGAAGTGGCAATGGTCAGGGCACATTGCTCGTAGAACTGATGGCCGTTGGGGCAAAAAGGTTCTCGAATGGAGACCGCGCACCGGAAAACGCAGCGTGGGACGACCTCCAACGAGGTGGACAGACGACCTGGTGAAGGTCGCTGGGAGTCGTCGTCTAAGGGGGAGGCCTTTGTTCAGCAGTGGACGACCTGTGGCTGATATGATGAACCTTATTGATAGTGACCATAGTACCCAAAACACCACGTCATCCCTACACAGGTGCTTCCCATCAAAGCGACATAATCCGGTTAAACACTGACAGCAAACAATGTAAGTCCTCGTTGAAGCGACAGCTATGCCATGATGTTTCCCGTACGTGCCGAAATCTGGACAAGCAAGATTTAATACATGAAAATAGTGTGAGGTAAGTTCGGTGGAACGTTTTCTGTTTCGTCGTTTACAGGTGCCCGTAATTTTCAGTTTGTTGATACACTTTTCAATCTATAACGATTGCACGAGACGAAATTCTTATACGTAATGTCTTAGGTTTTCGCTATTATTACTCATTATAACAAAAGTATTTAAACGGGTTCCACGGCATCCTGCGACCACGAACCATGCAAAGTGTTCGAAGCGTCAGGAAATTGACGGCACGGTGCATTGGCTGATACAGTCGGCTGCTGCGCACCGGGTCGTGGGTTCGATTCCCGCACGCAACAAATATTTGTGTGATCTGCAGGTAGTTGTTCCGGGTCTGGGTGTATTGTGTGTGGAATTTGTGTTTGTATTGTGGGTGTGTTACCCGCGACACAGGAGAAAACCAAGCGTGGGGCAACGTTTTAAAAAAAGAATGAAGTGAAATGAAATACATAAATCTATAATACGCGATGCAACCCGTTTAAAAGTCTTTTCTGATACGTAATCGGAAATCAGGCCCCTCTTTTCCATTGGCCACTTTTGGCAAGTGCCCAGGGCTCCGCGATCTACGAGGCCTCCTAGTTCCTGCCAGATCCCCATCCAATGACCGATATTTGCTAGAAGTAAGAAGAGTTACTTTTCGGATTACATTATAATTACCTATTCATTTAACAAAAGAAAATTTCAGTTGATTAAATCTAGAACTTGCTTACCTTAACTTTAGTCTGTTGTTAATAAAATGGTCCTCTGTCATATCATAGACATAGCGGCCTCGTTATCCTAAAGTGCCCAGAGCCTCAAATAGGTTAAAGTCGGGCCTGTTGGAAATCCAATAATCATTTATCGCCTTTATTTTACGTTATGAGAAGTATTACACTCCGTGTGGTGTCCGGATTAAGAATATAGCACCACTCCATCTCCTCCTGTGGACACACACAGGCCTCCCCCATTGATTTCCACAATTGTGTCATCGTTTTGGGGGGAACTTGCCAGTACTCACCACGCTTGACGGACAGGCTGGTGAGCACAGTATGGCAACTGTACCACAGAAGGGACGCTGCTGCCCATCCCTCTGGTTTATAGTCCCTCAGGCAACTTTTACGACATCCACAGGAGGAGATGGAGTGGTGCTATATTCTTAATGCGAATAATATACGGATAGACCTTTTTTAATAACCCGGTGGAATAACCTCGTGCACTTCCTCCGCTTCTGGGTAAGACGGAGGGCCATGGTGAACTCCTACCGAAAACTACCGGAGCGTCACCTTCGGCACCGAAGAGCGGATTCAGGTCCTCGATACAATCACACTAGAGCCACCCACTGCTGCTACGCCTTTAGGTATATCTCGGAGGGGATTACTGTAAACCGGCCACTCCCTCTAGTGGTAGGAAGGCGACAGTAAAAAGGCCATCCCCCATGCATATCTTTGGGGGATTAGATTTATCTTTGTCCATGTATTATCATGTATTATCTTTAATTATTGTTATTAGTTTTTACCGTCTTAATTAAAGTAAATTAAATCGGAAATGCAACTGATAACCGGATTCAATCTTATGTCTAAGTACTCCCCTTTTTGAATGTAAATAAAAAGTAGTAATCCGGGTTGGATTCCGAAAAGAAAAAAGAAACATCAGCAAAGTGCCTCATCTACAAGCGAGATTTAAAAAATAGCAGCACTTAGTAACAAGATCTCCTTTGTATTAATTACGGCTTAAAAGATCAGCTGTAAGACAAGTCGCTAGCTCACTATTACAATGTTCTACGTAAATCTAAACAAATAAATTAAATTTAAGTGTCTGTTTGTAATATCAAAATAACAGCTTTTTACTAAATGCATATGAAAGTGTCTACGGTACCTACAACAAAAAAACTATTTTTCTTTTTTTGTCTGTCTGTCTGTTTGTTCCCGCTAATCTCCGAAACGGCTGGACCGATTTCTACGGGACTTTCACTGGCAGATAGCTGATATTATGAGGAATAACTTAGGCTACTTTAATTTTCGAAAATAATAAGGGTTCCGCGCAAAAAAATTAAAAGCCATGAATACCAATATATATATTCTTTGTTAAGTGTCTATGTACTCTAAATAATTTATAAAATAATCAAATTTATTTTAAATTAAACCGCGGGTTCCAGCTAGTTTTTAATAAATCCGGGAATCTGCATTCTTATATGAATTTCAATGAATCTTCAGTCATTATTATTATAATGGTAAAGAATACTGGCAGAAGCCAGTAAAAATGTAATGTAATTATTATTATTATATTTATTATAATTAATAATTAGACGCGCCATACGCGAACATTATTGCACTACAAAATGGCGCGCCGGCCGCCATTGATTAAAAATAAAACAAAATACTATTTTTTATATACAATATCGATTTACCTTACGCAGTTATTTATTTATGAAATAAAACGTCTTTTTCTCTCACAATAGTAGTATACTTCGTGCATCGTCTATAAACACAGATGGCATTATTTTTCCGCAATATGTAGCTGAATTACGCTTATAATTCACGTCGAGCCATGACACTGGTCGGTACGCGACTAAGGTCCGTATTACAGAACGCTCCTCAAGTCCAGTTTGATCTTTAATCACCTGATATCTCTTTAAGTATAGAATCTGTACTTGAGTATCGGTCATATTTCAGAACAGTGATCGTCTAAACTCAGCTGAGACGAGATTCAAATCACGCCTCAAGCAAATATTACTCACTGTCTATGCATCAGCCTGTTTTCGATTACGATTTATTTCCATCACCAACTTTGTTCCGATCTGCTCAGAATATGAAATATTGAAATATACCTCAAAAACCCCTTTAATTGAGAAATATAAATATTCACAAAGTAGTTCGTCTTTACATACAAGGTTCATTTTTAACATGTTTTTATTAGCTTGGTATGTATCTATGAATCTATGAATCTATGAATCTATGAATCTATGAATTTATGAATATATGAATCTATGAATCCATGAATCTATGTATGTACGAATCTATGAGTCTATGAATCTATGAATCTATGTATCTATGAATTTATGTATCTATGAATATATGAATCTATGAATCTATGTATCTATGAATCTATGTATCTATGAATATATGTATCTATGAATCTGTGAATCTATGAATCTATGAATCTATGTATCTATGAATATATGTATCTATGAATCTATGTATCTATGAATATATGAATCTATGTATCGATGTATCTATGAATCTATGAATCTATGTATCTATGAATATATGAATCTATGTATCGATGTATCTATGAATCTATGAATCTATGTATCTATGAATATATGAATCTATGTATCGATGTATCTATGAATCTATGAATCTATGTATCTATGAATATATGAATCTATGTATCGATGTATCTATGAATCTATGAATCTATGTATCTATGAATATAGGAATCTATGTATCGATGTATCTATGAATCTATGTATATATGAATCTATGTATCTATGAATATATGAATCTATGTATCGATGTATCTATGAATCTATGTATCTATGAATATATGAATCTATGTATCGATGTATCTATGAATCTATGTATATATGAATCTATGTATCTATGTATATATGAATCTATGTATCTATGAATTTATGTATCTATGAATATATGTATCTATGAATATATGTATCTATGAATCTATGTATCTATGAATCTATGAATCTATGAATCTATGTATCTATGAATCTATGTATCTATGAATTTATGTATCTATGAATATATGTATCTATGAATATATGTGAATCTATGTATCTATGAATCTATGTATCGATGTATCTATGAATCGATGTATATATGAATTTATGTACTTATGTAACAAAAAATTGGACTCGATTTTTATCCCCTTCAAAACTGATTCACACACCGTGTTGTGTGCTCACTGTGGGGTCATGAATATATTAATCAAACAATATATCTTATTGAATGTTAGTCTAGTTGCCAGTGGCGAACATTCCATATAGCCCGATTTCAATCAGCTTCGAATTGTTTTTTTTGTCTTTGTCAGGCCCATAATAACAATAGGAAAGCCATCATCATCATATCAGCCACAGGTCATCCACTGCTGAACAAAGGCCATATATCTCGGAAATAATAGGTTACATATATTGTCATTTTTGAGTACGCAAAGTATCGTAAACAACGCAATCAAATCGCTACGCAAGCTTGTATACCAATAATCGCGTAGCGTTCATTATTATGCTACTGCGAGCGACGACCTCATGCGTGGCTGTAGCGAAACAACAGCCGTTTAGTTTTTACTTACATTACAGTTTTAGTGAAAATAAATAGTTTATTGCGAGGCTTGGGGGATCCTTTACAATCCTCTCCGAGAAGTGCCTGGGGGGCGACATTTTACAGTCGCTTTCCCTCTGCTAGAGGGGGTAACCGCCTTACAGTCACCAATGGGCGGCTCTAATGTGATCTTACGAGGACCTGGAGCCCCCCTTCGGTGCCTAAGGTGAAGGCTCCAGTGGTTATAGCCTTATCAATTTGAATGGGCTTTTGGATGGATCCTAAAAATAACTTAATATTTATTAACTTAGGTCACGGACAATATTAAGCAACATGCAGCCCAATAGCGATTATGAAAAAAAATTGGTAGGTAGGTAAGAACTTGAGCATTACTAATATTGTGTTTATTCATGTATATATTTTTAATATTGGGTTTACTGATAAACCCTATCGATCCCAATCGATATGGAACCTTTTCTTTGTATACAAATGTATTATTTTATTAAACTACCATAATTTAATAATGAAAATACGTTCTTAACATACTAAACGGAATACATAGGCACTGAGTAATAAATGGCGCCGTCGAGGTTTTGTCGTATGTAACCTTCATTTTATATGTTGGCTGCGATTTTTCTAGCTTGATATAGTTGTATAAATATGAACGCAGTATTTATTAAACTATAGTGTATAAACGTTCATAGACAAATAAAAGCCAGCAATTTATAATGAAGAGAGATTTTAGTAACATGTTACTTTTCAGTTTTGCTGGGTCTCACCGAACGTCCCAGCTGTACTTAACGGTATGTATCGTTTACTGGGACCCGTGAGTCCTAACGGGGATAAACCTAACTCCGTTCCGCCGCTGTGTGTACCAGGACCACAGATCGGTGGCGGCGGTGGCTGCAAAGATAGCGTCGGCGAATTTATATGTGCGCCCGCACGTGGTGACAGCACCGCACCGACTACTACTCTACGCGCATGTCTGCCTGGTACCGCCAACTAGCTTCTTGCATTAAAGCAGTGATTTATTGTTTTCAGTAAATTTTTCCTTTTGTGGAAAGGATACAAAATATATTACATACAAATATATTACAAAGCTAGTAAAATAAAGATTTAGTCATTTTTTGTAACGTTTCAACTAAATATAGGATTTCCTACTTTTGTTCTACTTGATGCCATTAATTACTTTTAGAGCTTATAAACAACTCGTTAGTGAGTCATTAATCGAATATGAAATGTGTTATGATGACTTACTTACACCATTTCATCCCAAAAACGTCCACTGCTTGACAGAAGTCTCCCCCAAATATTGCCACGACTGGTATGGGTTTGTGTTGTGTGCTCATTCATTGGGTTTTACCATAATCGCCAAGCATGGCAAACTTTGGTGATCGCAGCTGTGTTATAAAGGACGCTGCTGCCAATCTTCCGGGTAGTCCCTTAATCGCCTTTTACGACACCCACGGGATGATATGGGGTAGTGGTATTCTTAGCCGGCACTAAGCGGCATTATGTCATTCATTTCGGCCTAATGAAGTCCACTATTGGACACAGGCCTCCCCCAAAGATCATCACAACCACCGATATGGATGTGTTTTGAGCTCATTGGGGGGTTTTGCCATAATCGCCACGCTTGGCAGGCGGGTTGGCGATCGCAGTTGAGTTGTTAATGTACTCGAAGGACGCTGCTGCCCATCCTCCGACTAATCCTTTAGTCGACTTTTACGACACCCATGGGAGGAGATGGGGTGGTGGCATTCTGAGCCGGCACCACACGGCAAAGCCGGCACCACACGGCAAAGCCGGCACCACACGGCATAAGTAATTAATTATAAGAAGTGATCTATCATGTTTCACAATAACTGGCGAACCTTTATTGACCTCTTATTTTCAAATTATCAGTAGGCAAGAAACTGGCTATAACGCCGCTTTTTATAGCAACCCTTTTAAATATCTGCAAATTTTACAGAACTGGCTCTAGTACGATTCTTCTACCACTTTATTTCGGAAAGCGTTTCCGACAACGTCAAACATTTGTGTATATCTATGGGGGAGGCCGTTGTTCAGCAGTGTACGTCTTTGTGGAAATCAGGTAAATAAACTGATCATTCATGTTATAATAAAACACTTTTAAAAGGATTCTATCGCATATATTTTAGGACATCCTGCGACCACGAACCCTGCAAAGTATTCGAAACGTCAGGAAAAACAAAAATATACGCGATAGAATCCGTTTAAAAGTGTTTTATTACAATGTGTAATACTCGCGAAAACTTAGGACATTATTATGTGAACATTCATGATAAAACCGAAGCAAAATTGTAATGTTGAGGTCATCAATCATGTACTGAATCCAATGATATCAGTTTTCTTTACGATTTCACTTACACCCGTTATATATACTTCCTTAATGACGCACATTCGAGATTCTTGAAATCGTCGGAGAATCTGAGACTTGAGATGCCAATGCATTCTACCAAATTTTGTGATAGATCCTTCACCGTTCAGGCTGTCCGTCTGTCGGTTACTTTTAAAAAAATAGTAAAAGAATATTACTTGTCTGTTTCAATGTTTGTTGTATTTACCAATATAGTTCTTTCTTCTTATTGTGCATTTTCCATACCTTTATGTACGATATCCAATATTCTTATGGATGATTTATATTGTATTGTATAAAGTATAGTATACATACATACATACATATAATCACGCCTCTCTCCCGTAGGGGTAGGCAGATACCACTTCTTTCCACTTGCTACGATCCTTACATACTTGTTTCGCTTCGTCCACTTTCATTATTCCCTTCATACATGCTCTTCGGTTTAGGGTACTCCTAAACCTGGCCATTTTCCAAGACGTCCCTAATTTGGTCTCGAAACGTCCGCCTAGGTCTACCCCTTCCAACACTTTCATTCACACTCGCCTTATACACTTTTTTCGTCAATCGTTCTTCATTCATTCTCTCGACATGGCCAAACCATCTCAGCATACCTTTCTCAATTTTTGTCACTACATCTTCTTTCAGACCACAACGTTTTCTAATCTCACTATTTATTATCCTGTTACTCAGTTTAACTCCTATCATACTTCTTAACGCTCTCATCTCAACTGCATTTATTCTGCTTTCATGTTTCTTCTGCCATACCCAACTTTCACTTCCGTACATGAGTGTCGGAACCAACACCCCCTCATGCACAGCCAAACGAGCCTTGTAAGACACCTTCCGACTGTTCATAAAGGAGTGCAAAGCCCCATTCACCATGTTTCCTGTATTCACTCTTCTTTCAATATCACTCTCACACTTCCCATCTCTTGTAAACTTTGAACCCAGATACACAAACTCATTCACCTGTTCAATTTGTTCATCTCTAATCACGATATTGCAGTCTGTCACTGCCTCATCTCTTTCAAACATCATCACTTTCGTCTTCTTTACATTTATCTTCATTCCCTTTCTAACAAGAGCTCCATTCATAGCAGTTACCATCTCCTGCAACTCCTCTGCCGAGGACGCAAGTAATACTTGGCCAGGATAGAGAAAACATTTGACGAGTAACTCATTCATTCTCAACCCACTTTCATTCTTTTTTAAATCTGTCAAGCAATTGTTCATGAACAGATTAAACAGCCACGGTGACGCTACACATCCCTGTCTAATACCTTTTTCGATATTAAACCATTCAGTGTACGCCCCGTTTATCCTTACACAAGCACTAGATATAAGTGTAGTATATGATTGTATATATGTATGTATAGATTATTTATTATGTCTTGTATAAAGTATTATATCTTATTGTATATATGAGCATATTATTTAGGTAATTTATGGAATATATACCTATTTGTATTATATTTAACTGTGTAGATAAATAATAATGAGTACTACACGGAATACCCCCTTTGTCTTTTTCCATCTTTTTCTTGTCCATCCAAAGGTTGTCTGTAAGAAATCGCTAATAGCGATAAGACCGCCCATTGTACAATTACTGTTCATAAAATGATTCCTAGTAGTAGTTTATAAAATGGTGTGCAATAAAGAATATTCTATTCTATGGATTCCTTGCTGGGTCTGTTAGTGATCGTGTAACTTCTAAACGACTTGACCAATTGTGTTCATATTCACAAAATGTATTTGTTTCGTTGTGACGATGGTCCAAAGCTATGCTAGGATCCGACAGGTGGTACCATCTACTGGAAAGGGCAGAACAACGTCTACCAAGCCAGCTAGTTAAGATTATATTTGGACAGTAAAGTTAACATGCTTTGACACTTCATAATTTTAAATCAATTTAGTTGTGGTTGTAAGTAGTTTAACTAAGAGATCTCGGCTTAGCTGTTAATATTAACCTTACTTGCCATAACATCAAACACATTTTTGGAACAGCTTCGATTCTTACACCTTCCACCTTCCCTTCGCTACTGCTAGTTACTTCAGTATAATATACTAGCTGTGTCCGGCGGTTTCACCTGCCGTTTAATTTAAAAGAAATCAGATTATATTGGAGTTCATGAGTTTTAATTTTGATTCACGAAACCCTGATACTTAAAAATTAATTATATATTAATTAAAAATAGCCTAAGTTACTCTTTATTACATCAGCTGACAACCAATGAAAGTCACGTCAAAATTAGTCCAGCCGTTTCGGGGATTTGACAGACAAAAAAAATTGTTATTATATTTAGCTATATGTACCTGATGTACGATGTCCGTGTGGTGTCCGGATTAAGAATATAGCACCACTCCATCTCCTCCCGTGGATGTCGTAAAAGTCGACTAAGGGACTCTAAACCTGGGCAGCAGCGTCTATTCTGTGAAAAGGTAGCTATACTGCGCTCACCAACCCGCCTGCCAAGCGTGGTGAGTATGTGCAAATACCCCCCAAAATGATGACACAGTTGTGCAAATCTATGGGGAGGTCTTTGTTCAGCAGTGGACGTATAAATCGCCGATTTGATATGATGACCCGATGTACTTTTATATGCATTTGGTAAAAGGCTGTTATTTTGGAATTGCAAACAGACACTTCAATTTTATTTATTTGTATATTGACTAATCTATAAGTATCGTCTGTAAACATCTACCGCTTTAAGGATACCCATGGGTCGAGAGGGGGTGGCCATTTCCTTACCGACAACTGCACATAACCGTTAACAACAACGTTCAACTCGCTCATATTTCAACATGAAAATAACAATTTTCAAGTACTGAAAATAAAATTCGTCCCATGCTTTCTGTTACACGTGTATGTAAGAGCGCAATAATTTTCAGACGCCATTTCACCTGCTAATCCACTAACATCCGGTGCAGTTAGTGGCGGAAACGCGACGCTGTTTTCAGCTACTTCCGGTGACTTAGTGCCGGTTGTACTCTGTTTTATTTTTATTCAGACTGTGGAGGGTTTATTTTGTGGTACTTTTACACTTCGAGGTGAATGTTGTGGTTAACGGAAAACTGAAATTATATATAATTTAGAATGAAGATTATGTTTGTTAGTGGTCTTCTATGACAGTCAATAAAAAGGTGTCCACCCTAAATCCAACCATTGGACACTAATCAGTCAGCATCATCATATCAGCCACTTATAAGTCCACTGCTGAACAAAGGCCTCCCCTATCATCATTCCTCATCATCCGAATTAAGTCCACTGCTGGACACAGGCCTCCCTCAAAGATCACCACAACTACCGATATCAGTGTGTCCTGTGCTCATTGGGGGTCTTTGCTATAATCGCCACGCTTGGAAGATGGGTTGGCGATCGCAGTTGAGTTGTTAATGTATGCGAAGGTCGCTGCTGCTCATCCTCCGGCTAATCCCTTAGTCGCCTTTTACGACACTCGCGGGATGAGATGGGTTGGTGTTATTTGATTTCCACAATTGTGTTGTCATTTTTGGGGGTATTTGCCAATACCTACCATGCATGGCGGGTGGGTTGTTGAGGGCAGTATGGCTTCTGTTTAACAGAAGAGACGCTGCTGCTCATCCCTCGGGTTTAGAGTCCCTAGGCACCTTTGAGACACCCCACGAGTTTTCGACTCACGTATAGTGCTATATTCTAAATCCGGACACGATACGGACATGTGCCCAACAAGGAGACTAATAATTGAATCATCATATCAGCCGAAGGACGTCCAGTGCTGAAAAGAGTCCTTCCCTAAGATGACGACACGGTTGGTGGAGTGGTTGATACAGTCGACTGCTGCGCTCTGGGTCGCGGGTTCGATTCCCGCACAGATCAAATATTTGTACGATCTGCAGATAGTTGTTCCGGGTCTGGGTGTATTGTGTGTGGAATTTGTGTCTGTAAACGCACCCACGATACATGAGAAAACATAGTGTGGCGGAACGTTTTAAAAAAAAAAAAAAACGTACACAGTGGTGTTGTAATTTTGGGGGGAGTTTGGCAGTAGTCATTACGCTTGGCAGGCGGGTTGGTGAGCACATAATGGTAGCTGTTCCACAGAAGAGATGTTGCTGCCCATCTTTTCGGTTTAGAGTCCCTAAGGCACCTTTTACGACATCCACGAAAGGAGATGATGACTCTCAATCCGGAGACCACACAGATTCTATAGAATTCACGAGTTGTGTCCAACAAGGCGACTAATTATTTAATCATCATAGCAGCTGAAGGATGTCCACTGCTGAAAAGAGTCCTCTCCAGAGATTTACACAATGGTGTTGTCATTTTGGGTTTTTGTCAGTACTCACCACGCTTGGGAGACGGTTTGCTGAGCGCAGGATGGTAGCCGTTCCACAAAGGGATTACCTAGTTACCTACTACGATATCCACGCGAATAGGAGTGGTGTTATATTCTTAATCCGGACACTACACACATTCTATATAATGGCAGAAATATTAATGCTGGAAATTATAAGTTCTTTAAATAAACGCTGCGCGCCGTGTTGAGCGGGCTACGAATGGCATCAACCTATCTCATCCCCTGGGTGTCATAAAAGGTAGTCACCTTTGCGATGGGATATGGGATTAGCCGGAGGATGGGCAGCAGTATTCTTCGAGTACATTAATAACTCAATTGCGATCGCCAAACCGCTTGCAAAGCGTAGTGATTATGCCCACACAAATGAGCACACAACACACCCAGAGACCAGTCGTTGTGATGATCTTTAGGGAAGGCCTTTGTCCAGCAGTGGACTTTATTCGGCTGAAATGATGAATATTGAATATTGGAGGTGGATCTTTTTTAAATACACCCTAATTCTCCCCTTAAAATGAAGTTCACTATATATACTTGAGAATATTCGTGAATACACAATCTGTTGTCTTAAGATCACTTTTCAAGATGTTTGCCGATCTCTATATCCCAGTTATGGGGGTTCGGAAGGTCAGATGGCATTTATTTTGATTGAACTTAAATTACGTAGGGTTCATATTTCATTAACGAAATCTCGACTTAAGTTCTACTTGAGTTTTGATTATCGATCTGTAATACGGGCCTAAGTGTGATTCCGAGGTGCTAGATTTCTTACTCTAAATACTCCGTTATGTGTCATAGCTTGGTGACATGTATATTATTTTAGACAGAAACCATTAGTATCACGAGATAGGAAGGAGAAGGTTTGTATTCCTTGAGCCCATAAATAACACGAAGTTCTTGGAAAAGGATGTACAACGCAAAACATGGAAGTGGTATCCTTACTTATAAAGTGAAGCATTTGTGTGAATGTTTGGGATCCGGGCTTTATCATAAATTATGAAACGAGTGAACGAGCACGCGATGATGAAACGCTCCTCATTGGCTGGGTATGCTAGACGTGTGGTGCCAGTTCAGAATACCACCACCCCATTTCCTCCCGTGGGTGTCGTAAAAGTCGACTATGGGATTAGCCGGAGGATGGGCAGCAGCTTCCTTCGATTACATTAACAAATCAACTGCGATCGCCAACCCGTCTGCCAAGCGTGGCGATTATGGCAAAACCCTCCAATGAGCCCACAACACACCCATATCGGTCGTTGTGGTGATCTTTGGGGGAGGCCTGTGTCCAGCAGTGGACTTCATTCGGCCGAAATGAAAAAAATGAAAATGAATGGCTGGGTAGCGCATATGAGCTGCACTTCAATCAATCAATCAAATATTGAATTGCTTTAAATATGGTTACAATTGGTGTTACATAATAATTATATTCGGTAGCTCAGCATATTTCGTCATAACATAGTGACATGCTAATTTTTACAATAGGTAATATTATGACAGCTCGTATTTCTAAGTCACGACTTTTTGAAATTATCGGTATTAATATTATTTTATCTTCTAAATATGATTTAATTCCGTAAAAGGCTTTTTTAATGAGCCATTTAAGTAAAATTTGTTTGAACTGTGTCATTGGTACGTCCTTGATCTGTGCTGGAAGCTTATTTAAATTTTAATGCACATTGGAACTGTAAATGCGCTTGTACAACTCTGTCTTAATTTTAGGGATGTTAAATTTATTTGGAAGTCTCGTTTTAAAAGAACCATTGACACCAACTTTATCAAATAGATCTACATTTACAGACTTCTTCAATGTACAGACCCAGTTAATGTTAAATCTCCTAATTTTCTAAATAATGGTTTACAGGACGTAAGTGGATTGACATTACATATGGCACGAATGTACCGTTTCTGGGCGATGAAAGTTCTGTAGTAATTCTATCTTCTATCGGATGTCCCATAACACCTCAAGTTTATTTTAACACGTGTCATCATAATCCTGGGAAATGACTTTCGCTGCATTAAATATCTTGGTGGTTTAAATAATGCAAGTGAGATGGCTCTGTGGTTTTGTCCCAAGTGCAGTCAAGCTTAAACTAGCAAAGGTTCAACTACTCCTCTCCATCTGTGAGTAAATGGGACTATATAGACAGGCACCAGGTGTCCAGGTTAAGAGTATAGCACCATTCCATCTCCTACCGTGGATGTCGTAAAAGGCAACTAAGGGAAACTAAACCAGAGGGCAGCAACAGCGTCCTTTCTGTTGAACAGTAGCTATACTGCGCTCACCAATCTGCCTGCCAAGCCACCACGCTACTAGCCTGGTACTGGGGGTATTTGCCCTCAAAATGATGACCCTATTGTGGAAATCTATGGGGGAGGCCTATATTTTGCAGTGGATGTATAAATGACTGATTTGACCATACTCCAGAGGAGGAGCAGAGGCCCGAGATAACAGCGTGATGATGGTGACTCTTATATCAGCTTTAAATTGGGTCTAGTAATAGACTAGAAGGTATAAAAAGGAATAGGTAGGAGAGTTTTATGAGCTCCGTGTAGTTCTCGGCAAATAATGGACTACCCTTATTTGCTCACGGGTGTCATAAAAGGCGACTAAGGGTTGATACCAAGAGGATGAGCAGCATTCTCACGCGTGCTAACAAGCACACACTGCGATCTCCAATCTGTCTTCCTAATTTTGATTATGGTAATAGGATCATGACCACTCATTGCAGTGATCATTGGGAGGGCCATGTTCAGTAGTGGACGTTGATGGGCTGATATCTGTAAGGCTTTTATGTGAAGGGCTCTACTGATGCAGTAATACAGTCCTATGTTTTCACGAGAGAAAGAAAATTTGTTTATTTTGAGTCCTCATTCATAAACAGTAAATAGCACGTGGTTGTAAATGCGTGAGGCCAAAATTTATACCTATCTCAGCTAGTGCTATAGCAAACAAAATGCTCCAGCGCTGCTATGCTAGGCCATAGACATGTCAACTATGTGTAAGCGTAGTGGCGCTCCAGATGGAGGGTAGAACAGCTAGTAACATTATATAAACAATTGGAATTCAAACTAAATCTTTCGTACTGCCAACGCATCAGTAGCCCTCTCTAGTGTGATCTTGCGAGGACATGGAGGTGCGGTGCCGAAGATGACCGCTCTAGTTGGTTTAGCCGGTAGGAGTCCGGGAATTCGAGTTTCGGGACGGAGAAAGTTCATGATGAATTTCCACTGAGGACCAATAAAAAAGAATATACATAAATAATAGTTAAAAAAACTAAAAAATACGCCTTTGTGGATAACCGAACTAAAAAGAAGAAAATAATTTTCTATAAGTTTAAAATAGAGTCATTTCTATAGTAAAATATATATTTTTAATCACTCTATTCTTTTTCGTGCTTCAATTTAAGCTCACTTTTAAGTTTAAATGGAAGCACGCTTCTTGATGTGACCAATTCAGTCGGTGACTCCCTCAATGAATGGTGAAAAAGCAGGTCTTAGATCAATCGTGGTGAGTTTCGGGCGGCTTCTGCGATGGTATGTGGTGCTCTCAAATTGTTACGTTGGAGAAATTCCTCCACATAGTAAAGGGTGTCCAGATGGTCGAGGTCGCAGATGCCATGTGCTCTCTGTTAAAATAAGATTTAGTAACGGTAGCTAACTAACAAGGATAGTGATGATATTACCAGATAATGTACCTGTCTGTATGTGTAGGTTGTCTATAGACGGTGTGACTACACTAACAGACTGTCAGGATTGTGGATGAGAAGTATATCCAGAAACGCCAAGGATTTGTTATCCTCCAATTTCATATAAATACCTCTTTTCTTTACACAATACTATATACGTATAACCGGAAAAGATTCTCCAAACCCCATTACTTTAAACTCTTGTTTACCCCCTCTGGATCCGTTCCAGTTTCACTAAATCCATTCACTTTATATTGTTCTGTTTCAATTAAGCCAAATTGTGTGATAAATTCGTTTGTCACGTCGAGATTTCCGATATAAATCAGCATTTATCTTGGGTACATAACCGTTTGGGTACAAAGTTTTGTGATTAACTTTATTAACTGTTATATCTGTATTGGTTATAAATTATCATGTTGTTTGGGTCAATGTTTGAAACAGATATAAATTGAGTTATGAGATGTACAGAGGAGCTGATGAAGTTAGCTGAGAGTCACTGAATGCAGGCAGCATGTTTAAAGCTACACGGGCCGCAGGCTGCGTTAGTCTAATGCGCCATGTAACAGTCCTTGTGGAAATCTATGGTGGGGGACTTTGTTCTGCAGTATACGTCCTTTAGTTGATGTAATGATGATGATAGTTCCTGGGAAAGGAAGCCATACCCTTCACCTGTGGGTGACACGAAGGGCGTCATCCACGATCGTCTAAGCATCTTGACATAAACATCAAGACAGTTTTTCAAATGCGTTTTCATGTACTAATAAATACAATATAATGAGCCCGTCTAAAACTCAACTAAATGACTAAAAGACTTGAGTCATCTACTGTTTATTACTATCGAGAGCCATTTATTCGAACTAGTAAAGTAGTTAATGAAGAATTATGAGGAAAACTGGAGTACTGTTCACAGAAGATGGTTCCATCTCTATAGGAGCAGGTTTAAAGGGCTCCTATGAACATGACTAAGCTTACTTTGCTTGCAGAGGATATTTGCTGTGAAAACTTAACTTTATTTGACGTTGAATAAGGATCAATCTGACAACTCAGCCTATCTCAGTCCATCGCTTGACATAAACCTCTCCTAAGCTGCGCCACAACACCCTGTCCGCTTCCGCATCCAATCTGTCCCAGCGGCCTTCTTCAGATCTTCAGTCCATCTGACTGGGGGGCGTCTCACACTTCATTTAATGATTTGTCTCTAATTAAGGCCTGACTCGTCTGCTCCAGTCCTTTTACAGATACTTGTTGCCAGCTCACTGCAACTTGCTTACACAATATTGACGTGAAACCACTTCTTTTTTTCCTCTACACGTAGGTATTACAAATTAGGGTGAGATTCAGAAACGAGTCTAAGCGTGAACTGACGCTTCCATCTGTCAAAATTAGGGGCATAAGTAGTGCATTTTGACAGATGAAAGCGTAAGTTCACGCTTAGACTCGTCTCTGAATCTCACCCTTAGTGACGCGATGAGCATGATATTTGGATGGTGGTAAGCGTCACACCTGTCCCTAACAATTGTTTTGCTACCCAGGACTAGTCCTGACTAAAAATTTCGTAATGAACAAATACTTTCACAAATATGGTACGGCTGGGGATGCTCTTGGACCGGTTTCAGTAATTTTGACACCTTGTGATTTGAATTGACAATCGCTCGTTTAAATACTACCCTTAATGCCCAGTAATTTCAGAGCCCTTCAAATCGGAACAAAGTGATGGCTAAAATTTAAAAATGACTGCTTGGCAACCGAATATCTGACACTGCAGAGGTACCTACCTAGCCCGGCTCTTGACCTACCACCATTGAAACTATTCCTATCACAACCATATTAGTTATCAGAACCAGTTAGAGTGGTGTTTATAAACCATAACATAAGAATTTAGTTTTAATTTATACGTGTATTTTTTTTGTTTTTAACATTAATAATGTTTGTATTCTAAATATTTGAGGGTGGTAACCTTGACCTATTCTCCTCCTGCTACCTGCTACGAAAGTCATGTTATTGTGCTCTCCAATAAAATATTCAAAAAGTGCAAGTTTATGTTTTTTACTAACAAGGGGTTAATAGGAATACTAGTAATGTGCAAGCCATGCCACCATCTGCTTTGAATTGGATAATATTTTTAGAAATAAATATCAAGTTGTACTTATCGTTAAAAACATAAAAAACCAGACTAAACTAAGATTATAGTTCTAGCACATCTTGCAAGAATCTAACGTTTTGAACCTCGACAACTTTAGCGAGAACATAGTACCAACCCAAAACACACCCTAAACATCCCTACAGCAAAAATTAACGCCCTAGTGATTTTTACACATCGCCCGCCGACCGGAAGCCGCAGCCATTTCCTCACTTCCTGCCCCCGAGTGAGGTTCCGTGTACTGCCCTCCTGACCTCTGAGGTCATCCATCTTGTCCTGAAATGTTTGTCTTCGCAGCCATTTTGATTTAAAAGTGTACGCTCGAACCGAGGCTTCTTCGTGTTTTCTTTTGGTTTATTTTCGAACTAAGTTTTCTTGGCGGAGATGTTTCTATGTTGAAAAATGGGTCAGCACAAGTACATTCAGCATTATAAACCGAAAAAAAACCCGGTCAAGTGCGAGTTAAACTCGCACAATATGGAAAGATTTGCCATGTTAAGACCACATACTTCTCATAGGTTTTGCTGTTTATTCTTTAGGTAAAGAGCTTTTATCCATATTTTTGTCAAAATTAGGGGCCAGGTCCTGGGTGGGGGAATTGTCAATTTTCGCCCACTATCTTAAATAATTTTAAAATTATATAATAGATACATTATATCTTACACGGTACAGTTTGCAAAATTTTGTTCTTTAATCTTCTATGTTGCCCCTCAAAAGAGAAATTCATATGTGTACCAAATTTCAACTGAATCGGTCCAGTAGATTCAGAGTAAATTGGCTGTGACAGACAGACAGACACACGAGTGATCCTATGAAGATTCCGCCATTTTTTTCTTCAGACGTTCGGAACCCTAAAATGGGGCCGTATAAGTAGGTACCTTCAGCATCATAAGCTGATAAAAATAGTAGAATTTCAAAATTAATAGCTATCGTATGAGCTAATTATTGCTTTCAATATATCATAATACACATGTATCAAGTTTTCAATATTATTCATCATTATTTCAGCCGAATAAAATCCACTGCTGGACACAGGCCTCCCCCAAAGATCACCACAACGACCGTTATGGGTGTGTTGTGGGCTCATTGGGGAGTTTTGCCATAATCGTCACGCTTGGCAGACGGGGTGGCGATCGCAGTTGAGTTGTTAATGTACTCGAAAGACGCTGTTGCCTGCTGCATCCTCCGGCTAATCCCTTAGTCGTCTTTTACGACACCCACGCAAGGAGATGGGGTGGTGGTATTCTGAGCCGGAACCACACGGATGATTTTACAACTATCATTTTTATTACTTACACATTATTATTATTCCGTGTGGTCGCTCCTCCCGTGGATGTCGTAAAAGGCGACTGAGGGACTCCAAACCAGAGGAATGTGCTACCAGTGTCCTTTTTGTGGAATAGTAGCCATACTGCGCTCACCTTCCCGTCTGCCAAACGTGGTGATTACTGGCAAATTATCCCCAAAATGGAGAGGGGGAGGTGGATGCTTGTGTTTAGCGGTGTACGTCCTTTGACTTAAGTAATGGTGATGATGATGAGGCAATAAAAAAAGTCGAGTTGCAGTCAACACTGGCTTTTATATGTTTATTTTTCATTTTATTTTAGGACAGATCTGTTGGTTACCCTACTATATTGTAATTTAATAGGCACTGAAATATATCAATGTTGCTTAAAATAACGCATTTATTCTAAAGATCATGCAAAACAGCTATTCACTGACATGGCTAGCACGCTGGCTACACAACATTAGCATTTACGCACGCTCATAAAACCTAATCTATCTGCACCCAATACACTTACGACCAAAATAAAGTTCCCACCTGCCCACTAAAGGCTATCAACATGTACACTGTATGGCAGTCAAACTGTAACATTACACAAGATAATAGAACTGGCGTAGTTCCAGATAGTTTCACGCCGGGCAGCCCACTCGATGATGGCGCTACGGATTAACCAATGTTGTTTGCACTACAGTGTACGTGTGTTGCAGTTTATGTGCAAGTCAGCGTGTCTTACAATGTTTGGATATATGGTGTTAGATTGCATGTACTAGTATGTTTTGGTTTCAGTCTTTGTACAGAAACAATAATCTACTACTAGTACAATTGTAATGGTGTTGAGCGTCTTACTGCAAGATAACGGCACTGTAGGTGGTTTTAGACCAGGACAGAAAAAGGGTGATATGGCATTCGAATAAAGTACATTTGATCAATGAAATTGGATCACTTCATTAAATTTATGTTTTTATTTGATCAAACATTTTGACACTTAAATATCAGATCAATCCTAAGTACTTTTTTTGTTGGGCTTCTCGCATATACTTCTGGGAAGTCTGGTTGCTTAACCGGTCGTTTCCGGCGATGCCAAAAGAGGCCTCCAGCCAGGCTTAAAATTAATATTAAAAACCAAACAGCTTGCGCTAAGGACGCCCCCTGCGGGACACGGACCTCGGCTTAGAGCGTTGCTGAGGATGTCAAGCTATTGTTGAGGGGACAGCTGGATCGGTATTATTTAAAATGTATTAGAGGACATTTAAAACTACAGGCTCGGCACGGGCCAGCGAAACAAGAGACGGTGAGGAGAAGTACTAACTTGAATGGGAAGGTGACGCGGTGATAGGCCTCCGCGACGTCGGTGTAGCGGAGAATATGGCACTTGACAAGCATCACAATATAAAGGGCATGTCACAGCGTCAAAAAAAAAGAAAAAATATTGGCCAAAGAAACAAGAAGAGTTGCAAAACACATTACATACATGTTTACATAATTATGAAAGGCATTTATTCCTGTATTATTAATAGCTCTTTAAGTCATATTTTCCGACTAATTTATAAGAAAGGATAAGGATTTCATCTTTAAAGAAATAATCTGTTTTTGTGGAATGTGCTTCTGAACGAAAAATTCAAAATTACGTTTTGTTTTGCCAAATGTATTCCTATTAATAGAAAAGGTTCAAAAGGTTTGATCTACCTTGCGGGCCACTTTTGTCTGTTTTATTAAACAGATTGTAAAAATTTAAATACACATCAATCATAGTTCCGACAAACAATTCAATGTCAATTAGGTTCTAATGGCTAGTTAAATGTCGCCAGACTCTCCCAACCCATCATGTCTGTCATAACATAAATCTCACGACAAATAAATTTCAATTTAAATTATGTTATTTAAGTAAGATATTATGAAAAAGATTTTACTTCATTCTATTCAGTATTCGTTTCCCAGGTTTTCTAAAGTGTACATATTGTTATGGCCATGTTATATGTTTGTATAGGTCTCCTTACAAAAATGAAAAGTCTCCTTTTAAAAGAAAATAACTTTCTAGCGACCTGTATCAGAATTTGGTGCAGCTAGAATACTATGGAAAGCACCTACATTACCTACTTATATTTATATTGAATTTGCTAACAATTTGGATTATTTTATCACCATTTTAACACATTCCACGAGTCGATGTTGAACATCGTCCAGCCAACCACATTGTTTACAATCGGGTGCTTTTACTTATCTCTTATCGTAGAAAATATAATAAATACTTTTGATTATAATGACTGCGCCAATGAGTAGAAATGGAATGGCTATGGCAACACTGCTAAGATGAGTTTTCTGGAAGTGCATCATTATTTCACTCGTGAGAACTTTATTTTGATTTTAGGCAGCCAAACCACTGGTTTTTGTTATTTATAGTCTCATTTACAACGGTATGGTCCGTGGCAAAGAATATACTACCTCTCTCCAGCCATGGGTGTCGTATAAGGCGACTAAGTGTTGATATAAAAAGGGTATGTAGCATCCTCCCGTGTCCATATACATAATTAAGTTTAAGTTAAAAAAAAACGTTGCCCCACACTAGGATTTCTCCTGTGTCGTGGGTGCGTTTACAGACATGAATTCCACACACAATACACCCAGACCCGGAACAACTACCTGCAGATCATACAAATATTTGTTCCGTGCGGGAATCGAATCCACGACCCGAAGCGCAGCAGTCGACTGTATCAGCACTGTACCAACCGTGCCGTCATAATAACTGTAGTTCGAGCGTAGTGGTTAAACGCTTGCCTTCCATAAACCCTCTTGGGGTTTGAGCTCGATCCCGGCCCACACCTCTGACTTTTCGGACTCATTTTCGGATCAGAATTTGAATATCGCTTACGTTAACGGTGAAGGAAAACATTGTGAGGAAACTGAGAAAACTCCAAAAAATTGTTCTCAGTGGTGTATGTAGTCCTCAACCCGGACTAGGCGATAGACCAGCATGGTACATTAAGGCCAAACCTTTATCTATGTCAGAAAAGGCCTTTTCTAAGGTGCCCAGCACTGGGACAGTAATGGGCTGATTATTAGTACCAATCTGCTTGTCGAGCGTGGTAATAATGGCAATATGGTATCACCGCTCACTGTAGTGATCACTGGGGTGCTCATTTTCAGCAGCGGACGTATATGGGGTGATGTGTGTATGTTTGTGTTACATTATGTAAATAACATTATCCCTGTCATTTACGCTTTGACAGTTTCTTTAATTTTATAAGCCATTATATATGGCTGAATACTGAAACGCCAGTTAATATTAACTTCCGTTTTGACGCTTTTGAGCCGCGTTTACGTGTTACGAAAACAGTTTTCTCGAATAGTATAAGCGGAATTTAATTATCGTTTGTGTTTCAATATTTGGCCCTCCATGTGTTACGATGAGAAATTGTCAAATACAAAGTCCTTTTCATTTCCATTTAATTCAGTATCATAAAATACAATTTCCACAAGCCAAATATTTTTTTTAATACTAAATCACTTTTAACACAATAATACATACGAGTTTTTTCCCTATGATAAATTTAGTAATCATTTCTAGAACACACTTTTCGCATAATAAATTCTATAAATATATCTAGAAAAACTGGCCAACGACTCTCACATTTGTTTTGGTAGGAAAATGCGACAAAGAATATCCAGTGTGTTTGGGATAAATCATTTTTTCAGGTGAAATACGATCACATAAAGCGTTTCCGAAAGCAATTAGTTGCTGTTACGACCGCAGACGAGGAACGTGAAAAAATATACGCGACGCACTAGGCGGAAAGAACGCCGAGTTTGAATCTTTACATGACATAAACTGGTATAATATATCACAATGGGTGGTCTTATCGCACACAGCGATCTCTTCCAGATAACTTTTGGATGGATATATGTGAGATAGGAACGAGATAACGGGCAGTCTAGGTGTATATGTGCAATGTTATACATACATAATATTACACAAATATCATAAAAAAAATACAGACAAATGTTATATATTTACTAATAAATATTGTATGCAAATCAGAATATTGAAAAGAAATAAGTGAGAAATATCAAATTATTATGAAAGATAATATTCCTTCACTAGGTTTTTAAAAACTGACAGTGATTACGCACGTCACACAGGAAGCGGTAATGCATTCCATAGTCGAACAGCCAGGAAGGTAAACGATTTGTCAACGAAATTTGTTGAATGCATAGCGATTTTTAATTATAAATTCTCCGATGATCTCAAGTTCTTAGAATGTGTCTCACCCAAATAAAGATAAAAGGGGGTGGAAGGATTGAAAAGTACATTGTATAGTAGTGATTATTTTCTCCGTGTGGTATCTGGATTAAGAATAAGCACCACTCCATCTCCTCCCGTGGATGTCTTAAAAGGCGACTAAGGGATTCTAAGCCAGATGGATCGGCGGCAGCATTTTATCAGTGAATAAGTTATACTGCGCTCACCTACCCGCCTGCCAAGCTTGGTGAGTACTGGCAAATTCCCCCAAAATGACGAAATATTGTGGACATCTTTGAGGGAGGCCTTTGTTCAGCAGTGGACGTCCTTCGGATGATATGATGATACGGTGTTGAAACATGGACACCAACGGTTCAGCTAGTCTACTAATTTAAAGTTGCTCAGCTATGGAAAGGGCTATGCTTGGCTTTTCTCTGAAGGATCGAATCCGAAACGAGGTGATCCGACAGAGTCAAAGACCAAAGTCATCGATATAGCCCCTCGGATTAACAAGCTGAAGTAGCAATGGGCTGGCCATATTAGCCGTAGAACCGATGGCCGTTGGGGTGTGTTCTTGAGTGGAGACCGTGGCTCGGCGAATGTAGTGTAGGACGCCCTCAGGCTCTGTGGAGTGACGCAAGGTGGCTGGCATGTACTGGATGAAAACCGAGAATCGTGCATAGTGGCGTGACATTGAAGAGGCCTATTGGCAGCAGTGAACTGCTACGGGCTGTTGATGTTCATGAAGGCTTAAGTTGGTAAGCCATTTGTTCCGATAATTTTGTTGGTTGTTGGAACACTGCTGCACTCACACATAGAATTGTAGTTTTTTCTTGGGGATATCCTCATCGACTTCCTCCACCTTGGGTGGAGTCGAGAGGCATGCCTTATACTGGCTAAAATGCCACATGTCAATACACTTAACTCTGGATGGGGATGAGGTGTTCGCCTTGTCAGCATGAGACCGCACAGGTAGGACCACAGCAGGTATCAGCCCGTCACATGGTTTGACGAGGACAGGGAGACGGGGGTCTCTGTGTGGCTTGGCCGGCCATGCATCCCTTCAGAGAGGCGCGCGCGAAACACACGCGCTGCCGTCTCAGGCCTGTTTCTGTTGGGGCGATGGACTGCCCTTAGTTCGTCGTCCGTAGGACGCTACTCATGGATATGACAGTTTTTACACCCAAGCCCTTCATATAGAACAATACTACCACTAACTCTTAAAACAAAATTTTGATGATGATAAATTCAAAAAAAAAACGATGCTTTTTTTTAGTATAGTGCGTCCACAAACTTAATAAAAATAAATATTGTATCGCTAGAACGTTGTGGGTTTACGATATGGCCACAATAATTTAATACCGGGCCGTGGATTAGGTATTTATTTAGGTACCCAGTTACGTACTATCGCTTTCTTTTAGTAGTTTATGGTAACGGTAATCAATTCACTTGATTCAATATTGAATAAAAGGTAGTTGTAAGTGTACCTAAATGTTGAGTCACGTATGGAAACTACAGCATTCGTAGTACCTAGGTAAGTAACTCAAAGCAACATAGTAAAGTTAGTCGATTTTTTAAATTCACAAAATTAAACCCCGCTGTATGACTAAACATTTTTAGACTTAACAATTTTTATTTTCTGTTTTTTTCAAAAACATTACCCCACAGTAGGATTCCTTCTGTGTCATGGGTGCATTTACAGACAAATTCCACATACAATACACCCATACCCAGCAACACTAACAACTACCTGCAGATGATACAAATATTTGTCCCGTGCGGGAATTGCACCCGCGCCTGGAGCGCAGCAGCCGACTGTATCAGCCATTGCACTATCGTGCTGTCAAAAAACCGAAAACTTTGTTACGTTATTTATTTCTACCCCCCAAATTTTAAACAATTTCGGAGACAAAAAAAGCATTGACAACCAAACAAACAACCTGTTTGTCAACAACCACCCACACAACACATTACATTTTGTTTTTACGTTGGTCTCTCTTTTTATTTTAAACTTATTGAAAATTATTTTCTACTTTTTAGTTCGGTTATCTACAAAAGCGTGTTTTTTTATTTTTATTAAACTATTATTTATTTTCTATTTTTTAGTGCGGCTAACTACAAAAACGTGTTCAAAAACTGAATATTCATGTTGCCTATTCATAGACTCAATAACTCCGAGTGGTAATTATTTAACCAAGCATCTTCCTTTCGACGTTTATGTGAACAAATTCTCCCTCCATTTCGGATAAAATCATCTAAATAATGAGACACTATTCGAGTCTCATCGCACTCTTGCCGCGGCAAATTGAATCGATATTTTATGGAGGTATTATTTTTTGTGCAAGTTTGTGTATGTCGATGAATTTATAATATTTTCCGGGTATTAGAGATGAAAAAACATTAATCCTGAGGATCCTGGCAAGGATAATGGGACAAAATAAATAAAAAAATTATTGCATTGTTATTAGTCCTTGATAAGTGTGCGAAATTTCAAATCAATCCAACGCTTTGAAGGGGATGAAAATCGAGTTCAAACATTCATTCTGTTACATAGATACAATGAAGCTGGTAACATATGAGATGCCTGGACTTCAAACAGAGACTTGTATGTTTGTTTCGGTGTTTTTTTTTTCTTATCAGGTACTCGCTAGTATCAAAAATAATCTATTAAAGCGTTAAGCGTTTTGTAACATAAATAGTAAATAAATATTGTTTTTTAATTTTATATCAAGATACAAACTTGATCAAACATGTCAACAAAGTTAAACATCTTAATAGGCTCTCCTGGTAATTAGCTGTCAATGTAATCCGTTGAAGAAGAAGAAGGACAGAAACACATAAATAATAATCTATACATTTTGAACAGTATAGACAACAGGGTGGCGCATAAAAACCGTTTTTTTTGTTTGTTTGAGTCTCGAGTGACGAGTCGTTCCAAATTATTTAATTTCTAAATTCGTTTTTTGATTTTTTTTCTCGTTGCCGTATGATTTATAGACCAAAAAAATAAGTTACTGAAAGTTTCAGTTCAAAATTAAAATTTTGTAAGGTCACTCAAATTTTTTATTTTTATTTATTTGTGCATTCCTTTAGATTTTTTCGAGCAACCTTTTAATATTCAAATTGAAATTCCAAATTTTTGTTTTTATAATCGATAAAAACACACCACGAGATGAACTAAAAATCAAGCAGAATATATACATATGTATATATGTATATATATATATAATAGACTCGATTTTTGACGTTTTTTGAAATAAAAAAAATGTGAGCGAATTGTAAAAAAAAAGTGTTGATCTTTCCTTTGGAGAGGGCTCTTAAAACATCAAAAATTAACATTTCTTCACTCGAGACTCAAAAAAAAAGGAAACGTTTTTTTGCGTCACCCTAATAGACAAGTTACTAATTTCTAAACTATCATATATACAAAATGAGCCCATTACTGTCTCACTACCGGGCACGGGCGTCTTCTTAAGATGAGAAAGGTCAGACCCTAGTCCACCATGCTAGCCTACAATACATGCACCACTGCGAACATTTTATTTACTTTGGCGGATATGATGATGATGAAGGAGGATGAAGGAGACCTGAGTCAGACAGTCAGTCAGTCAGTTCCACAAAAGAACTTCATATAATTTAATAATTAATATGCTCATTATATTATCCTGCACGATATTAATTTATAACAGTTCACATGTAGGCACTTTTATGAATTAAAACTCGGCGCTCACGGCATGTGTTAGGAATTTAGCAGAAATTCAATAAAGCGTATGGTGGACCTTGCCTTTACTGTTCGTTTAAACTGGGCGGGGGCAGAGTGACAGCGATTATAACTGATTTAATTTAATTTAATTATCATTCATTGAGACGCTTGTAGCAAAATAGCTACGCTGGTTTTTTACACTAGTTGGTGACAAGACGAGCAATTATTTCGCCCAGTGGTAAGTGTCACGTTTGCCTATAACAATTATTATGCTACCCGGGACTTGTCTTGACTTGTGATGTATATAGGCTCTTATGGCTAGTTACTACAATACAGTGCCCTTACAACCGGAACACTGTAGTGGTAAAGCTGTGTTTTAAACAGTACTTCTTGGCAGCAGTATATCAGGCACTACAGTCATCATCATTTCAGCCGAAAAACATCCACTGCTGGACAGAAGCCTCCTCCAAAGATTATGTGCTCATAGGGGGGTTTTGCCATATTCGCCATGCTTGGCAGACGGGTTGGCGATCGCAGTTGTTATAATTGCACTCGAAGGACGCTGCTGCCCATCCTTCGGCTAATCTCATAGTCGCCTTTTACGACTACCACGTGATGAGATGAGGTGGTGGTATTCTTAGCCGGCACCACACGGCACTATAGTGGTACCGACGTTTTGTTATCCCGATGGAAATACATCATGTACTTCCTCTACCCCGGGGAAGAGCGGAAGGCAGCCGGATCCTACCAGCTAAAACCACCGGAGTGGTCTACTTCGGCACTTCGGTCTTCATCTAGAGCCGCCCATTGGTGCCATGCTTTTGGGCGCATCTTGAAGGTAATGGCTGTAAAGCGGTACAGAAGAGCGGAGGCAATTGTAAAGAGGCCGCCCCCTCAGTAGCATTTCGTGGGGAATGGTTAAGGATCTCCACAAAGTCTCGCTGTGCAATATGCTGCGAACATAGTGGTACAATATTCTGACCTGTCTTTAATAGTTGGGAAAAGCTACATCAATGAGTGAAATTATCATTTTCCAATTTAATATAATAATTATCCGTAAACCATACAAATAGAAACTCCGTAGAAAGTCAATCGCTTCGTCTATGTCTTGTCTAATCAAGCCTTCAATCTCATCAACATATTTATACAGACTGTGGGTAACCATGTTATCAAAACTTTGGGAAGAGGTTACACTTAACCCGATAATAACAATAGCCATCTCAGAAATAATAGGTAACAGTTTTTGTCATTTTTGAGCACGCAATGTATCGTAAACAACGCGATCAAAACGCTACGTGATCATTGTACTATGATATTATATTATTATGCTACTGGGAAAGAAGACCTTTGAAAATAAACAGTTTGTTTTGTTTTTATTCAAACTAGTGTTAAGACACAAATATTTTATACTGAACTTAGTTAAATAAACTGGTCAGAAACCAGAAAATTCATGAAAAGACTGACGAAAAATTCTAACGCTTAGGGTTTCGTTAGCATGGGGCTTACACGTGTTATAACAGTGCTATAAGCGTGAATATTATATTGTTTCAACATTCGTTGTTCAGTCACTTCAAAAAATGAAACGCGCGTATGTCATAAGACCGTAGTAAGCTAAACTACGCTGCTCAATAGTTAAAACTTAAAACTATCAAAACATGTACAGACACTTTAACTTGTGAATCAAAGTATCAATCGAACCGGCGACCCGGAGCGCAGCAGCCCTATCAGCCATGGCAAACGAAGAGAAACTCTAGCACTGAGACTACTCCTGGCCTATTTTAATTAACTGCGATACAGGAATTTTCTTTGTTAACCACCGGAAAAAGTGTTTCGCTGCAATATTAATTGAGAAATGAAAAAAATATTACTATATTTTCAATTCCATTCGTGTATCCATGTGTTAACAAGGGGCATTCAGAACTTTGCTTATTTTTCAAAATGTACGGAACAAAAGAATTGTTGTCTTTGTTGAAATAAATATTTTCTACCATATTACTGGTGGATAAAGTGATTGGTTGAACAATCACGTTAATGTTTTGTACTTTTTGCAAAATGCGAGGTTGAGTTCAGTCTGTTTTGAACAGATGTGATGCAATGGACAATAGTATTAAGGAGATATCATCAGCATCATATCAGCCAAAGAACGTCCACAGCTGAAAAAAGGCCTCCCCCATAAAATTCTTCAACGACCCGTCTCATGCCACCCGCATCCAACATCTCCCGGCGAACTTCATCAGGTCGTCTGTCCATCTGGTTGAAGGCCGTTCTATGCAGCGTTTTCTTGTACGTGGTCTCCATTCTAGAACTTTTTTGGTCCAACGGCCATCGGTTCTACGAACGAGTTTCTGTGTGGATATGAAGATATGGGAACAAGGTGGGGTGCTCCTCCATAGAAAAGGGAGGATCCTCAAACCAAGTGGGTGGTAATACCGGCGGTCCGAAGCCCAACGGTTGATGTGGCCCGTCTGTATATGTGCAGCGATGTGCGAATTCTTTACATGAGTGTTTTTTTGACGACATCGGAGAGTTGCACATAATGCTCAAGTAGATGTCGTTAGTTGTTATAATATGATGCGATATAGATGTTACCTGAAAAATATTAAATTGTGGTGTAGTCCCAGCACGGAATAAGTGTTTTCTTTTTCATAGTATTGATTATAACAAGTTGATAATCCCAGAAAATATGAAACAGATTACAAAGATTTATCGGAAGAAATTAAAACAAAATGAAACAACAAAGTAATATTCGCGAAACAATGTCGTTAAACGTTTTTAATCCACAAATAGATTACCGAAAACGTATTGTAAAAGTCAGTTTATCATGATTTACTGAAGTACAATTTATAAGCTGATAGCGATTTTATTTTTTGGGACTGGACTATACATGTAGGTCCGTAAACGTCCACTGCTGAACATGGCGTACCAATATCACTACAATGATCTGTCATAGTGGATATTGCCACACCTAGCGCAGTATTTTGCCACTAACATAGGAGAGAATGCTGCTAATAAGTAGTATGTTACTAATTTGGGAATTTAAGGGCTCAAATGTGACCTAGCGTTGATACGTAGCGGAAGACAGTACGGTCGAGTGAGGCATACGCCCCCGTCAGTACGCCTACGCCCGGCGCCTCTTACTTCCCGCTTAGCTTTTCAGTGAACACGAAGACTGCTATCTAAACTCCACCTCACTGTTACTGTTACATAAATGTTTTATGGTGGTCAATAATGTCTTGCGTTTTCGTATGGCATCTGGGACTGACGGCTATACGTGCTCTCCGATGCATTTCTATGTGTAAAGAATTGCCACCCATCCTAGTCTAGGACTAATATTAACTGGCGTTTCAGTATTCGGCCGTTTGAATGTCTGTGGCTTCGTCACGCTTAAACGGGTTCAAAGATTTTAAAGAAATTTGGCATAGCGGCTGATTATGTCGTGGAATAGATAGATCTTTTAACCTTTTGTTGCGTAATCAACTTCCCTTAAGGGGTTTTAATTAGTCCCCTCGTAGATGAAGTCGTGCCAAGCGTGGTGAGTATTGGCAAATACCCCCCCAAAATGATGACACAGTTGTGAAAACCTATGGGAGACGCCTTTGTTCAGCAGTGGACGTATAAATGGCCGATATATAGATGAAGTCGCGGTCAACATATCTAGTGTTAACCTACTGGAATCTTATGCATTAGAATATGAAATATAAATCGCTCGAATCTCTTAACTTGAAGAAAATTCAGAAACCTGATTATTTCGCGCCCCAAAACGCCCTGAATCTACGATTATTCCTGGATTTACGAACACCTATGGTGTCCTCTTAATTTGAAAATATGAACGTTTAATTGCCGAAATAAAGTGCTCGATATAATATAAGATGGGCTATTTACAAAGGATGTTATTTATGTTTAGCAATGATAAGGAATTATGGGGCTATGGGCTTTTATTTTATATCGTTAGGGATGTAGCAGTTCATCGAGGTGTAAAACGATTATCGATATTTGGCACGGTGATATTGTCTAGCAGTTAAAGTAATGGGATTATCGATTAAATAAGCTTTAGTTTCATAATTAAGGGTTCGAAAACTAAGCGGATTATGGCTTTAAGTATCGTGAAAGGCTTTATAAGGGTTAATATTAATAAGGCTAACTGCGTCCCTTGCTCTTCTCGCATCAAAGGTACATAGAGTTCTAGGATTTAAAATAGTATAATTATATTGGATTTTATCCAAATTTGAATTTGATTGCATGTGCTCTACCTCACCATATCCCACTAGCACTATATGTTCGCATATAGTGCTAGTGGGATATGGTGAGGTTTGGTTATGGTGAGCATTTAAAGCATATTAATAAGTATATCTGCTATTACTATAAATAAACCAAATGATAGAACAAAGGATAATTTAAAGACTTTAAAGAAGGTTTTTAGGAATATTGAATAAGCCCGAATAAAAAACGGATCCCTTATCACTCGTGTCGGTCTGTCTGTTTGTCTGTCATAGCCAATTCACTTTGAATCTACAGGACCGATTAAGCTCGGCTCCAGTGTGATCATACGAGAACCTGGGGCCTCCCTTAGGTGCCGAAGATGACCGCCCCAGTGGTTTTAGCCGGTAGGAGTCCGGCATACCCCTTCGCCCTTCTCCGGGGCGAAGGAAGTTCATGAAGAATTTCCACTGGGCACCAATAAAAAAAAAAAGGACTTATTAAGCTGATATTTGGTATATACGAGTATATACATTTCTGTGACCGACATATGGTACTTATAAAATATAAATTCTCGTTGGTCTGCATGAACTATGGTTGTGGCATACCTGGCCCCGCCCGACTTCATAAATGTTTTTTTTATCCTTTTTTAGTGGTTTTAATATTTTTATATCGTGTAGGGTTTTTGAAGTCGGTATTTTTTTTGTTAAAAAGTTTTATAAGGTGCTAATTACTGGTGGTAGTCGCACTTGCCAAGCTTGGTGACTGAGTAAACTTGAGACTGGTAAATTGCCCCCAAAATGATGACACAATTGTGGAAATCATCGACGTGTTGTGGCTGATATGATGATGAAGATAGTGGTGATGAAGTAGTAGTAAATAATAAGTCCGTAGCATACGTCAAGTTTTCTTCATGATTTAAATTAGTTGCCTCACAGACGAAGGCGCGTGTAACAAGCTAGTCAACTATGACTTTCTATTTCTATTACTACACCAATTGATTTACATCCCATTCATTTATGTCTCTTTAATTACGTAGGATAAACGTGATAAATACCGATAGATCACGGTGTATGGCCGCTATTAACTGGCGAGGTTTTATTGAGACAAACAAGTTTAGTGCATAACGTGGTGTCGGCTTTGTGATCGTCGTGTTTTAAGAGTGGAATATTGAAAATGTTGGATAAGTAATAAATTCTTCTTCAAATATTAAATTCTGACAACTTCTTTTAGCGCGGTACGCATATTTTTAGATGAGATAAAATCTCTGGACTCGCGACATCGTTACGAGATGCAGCTATAGTGTATATATGCATGTACATATAGCAGACCGCGAACGCGTCTAGATAAATTAAAAAAAAAAGGTTTCACTTCTGTCGGCACTCCCGGAGTGCAACCCGTATTTTTTTTAAAACGTGGCATATGTTCCACTCACCCAGACCAGGAACAATTGTTTGTAGGTCAGGAAACAACATCTTTCCCCCTCTGACGAGAGCTCAGCTGGACTGACACGACAAGGATGAACGTAGGAGTACCTTCAGTGACACCAGTGTACTGTGCCGACAACAACATTCGTCACTAACACAACGTCCGCAATCAGCAAAGCTTTCTAAATCTGTGATTTATGCATGATGCTACGACATAGTTTTAACATAACCTAAGAGATACATTTTTTTAAGTTTACTTATTGTGATAACTAAAATCTATCTTAAACAATGGCCAGTACGGATCTTGAGCGCTCAGTACAAGAGAAGGATAGGTTTGCACAGGTGCAGGTCAAGGACAGCGCTCCAGATCGGTGCCGGGGAGTATATGGGTTACCAACATAAATAATTTTAAAATATATAAATAAGAGCTGTCGTGAGGACGTCAATAGCTTTTGGCATAATCAATATTGCCCGAGCAGTGCTGTCTCTGCACCTCCTGTGGCCTAACTATACACCTCCTTTTTTTTGGTCTTCAGTGGAAATTCATCATGAACTTCCTGTGCCCCGGGAAAGGGCGAAGGGGTATACCAGACTCCTAATGGCTAAAAACACTGGAGCAGTCATCTTCAGCACTGAAGGCGTTCCAGGTCTTCGTAAGATCACCCTAGTACCGCCCATTGGTGCCACGGCTAAAGGCACATCTCAGAGAGGATGACTATAGAGCGGTCACCCCCTCCAGTGGAGGCAAGGCGACTATAAAAAGGGGGTGGCCAGGCTCTTCTCGGGGAGAATTGCAAGGAATCCTCCAAGCCTCACTGTACGCTGTTCTGCGTACACGGCGGCACGTCCACCACGTCACCACGTGCACGCAGACTCCCCGATGCGTGCGCTCGCGACTCCAAGGTCCCCCACCATATAGCGATGGCAGGGGGCACAGGCGTGTTGGACCTGAGCGCTGGGGCATTTGTTACCCCGGTGCCATCTCGTCCTTCTCCGTGCGGGATCGGCACTCTCCCTACCATACAACTCCTACCTTACGGGTATCCACATCCTATCCAATTTCTATGTTCCAAGAACAACCAGGCCTCAGCTCATGAATCTAACAGCACCTATATAAATCACGGGACAAAATAATTACCCAATAAACTGAGAATATACACCCTGGGTCAGTGACCTTGGAGGTCAATCGTGTGGTTGCAATGAAATAGGCATTTACGTCGGCTTACAAAAATTGGCTTGTAAATCAAAATTGAAGGCTATGGAATTTAATATATTACACCTGGTAAAATGTGTTGTAGAAAAAAAAATACTAATGTTTAAGCGACCACCAGAACAAGTACCAGCCTGGGCCACCTGGATACCAGCTTGGGATTTTCGATGATCTCAATCTCACAAGCAGTCTAGAACCTTTACACCTGAGGAAAAACTATGCCTCCTTGTGCGAGTGCTACACCTTGCACAATGGACAGTGTTCTAAGGAAATGTTCGATATGATGCCAACAGCTACTTTTTACCAAGGCACTGTTCGCCAACCGGCGAGGAGTTCGTTCGCATACCCTGGGGTCAAAATGGTCTCATACCATACAGTTTCAGAGGAACTTCCTGCCGCGTACGCTCAGGTTGTGAAATTAGCTGCCTACTCAGGTTTTCCTACATCAACTTTAAAAAATGCATGAAATTATTTTTATAAAGTAGTCAACGCGCAAGTGATGCCCGAGGCATCCACAATGGTGGCACTGTGCCGTAACCTCGCGGCATATTCTGTGCAGGTATGCACCGAAACAACCGTGACCGGTGAACACCTGCGTCAGACGGTAGGTAACGCGCTCGCTCCTTTTGAGCCAGGCTCCGAAGAGCGGCAGGATGGCCTCGACGACGCGCTTGGTCGCGAACTGAAATCGTAGGCGATGTCGCCACATCTCGAGTGCGCGCCGTCGAGCCAGCCGCCGCAGTCTATCGAACGCCCCTGAAGGCACGCTTTCTCGCTTTGGCGGAGGGAGCGTATCTGGTCGTAGACCCACGCATCCGTCTCCACATGGATGTCGAAAGGAGCGCATCTTAACCTACTGTGATAACATTTGGTCCGCCTTAATTTGATATACAATCAGTATTTTAATGTAGTTAGTAATAGAGCCGTAAATGCCGTGTGGTGCCGGCTGTGCCGTGTGGTGCCGGCTCAGAATGCCACCACTCCATCTCCTCCCATGGGTGTCGTAAAAGTCGACTATGGGATTAGCCGGAGGATGGGCAGCAGCGTCCTTCGAGTACATTAACAACTCAACTGCGATCGCCAACCCGCTTGCCAAGCGTGGCGATTATGGCAAAACCCCCCAATGAGCCCACAATACAACCATATCGGTCGTTGTGGTGATTTTTCGGGGAGGCCTGTGTCCAGCAGTGGACAGTGGAGTGTTCGGCCGAAATGATGAGTAATAGAGCATAAATTTGCTCGCTAAGATTTGGTGGTCATTTACTAATCTGATTCTGAATCTGATAACAAAACGAGATCCTTTTTACAGACTAAAGAAAAAGTACAGAATATGTTATGTATTGTTTTACCACTAAAATATATAACTTCCACGGTAGTATAAGTGGGTTATTACGAGTATAATATCTTCGAGGTTGTTCGGTTAATTTATCATCATAGCAGCCGAAATATGTCCACGGCTGAACAAAAGCATAACCATAGATTTACACAATTGTGTCCTTATTATGGGGAAAATTTGCCAGTACTCACATGCTTGGCAGGCAGGTTGTTGCGTGCAGATTGGTTGCTGCTCCAAAGAAGGGACGCTGCTGCCCATTTCTCTGGCTTAAAGTCCGTTGGTTACCTATTACTATATCCACGGGAGTATACGCAGTGGTGCTATCCTCATCCGGACAGCACATGGAAAAATTATAAGGACATAAAGGATCGTTAGTGTTTGGTGGTACCAAAAAAATATATATAAGGGTAGATGAAGATAACTCTACGTTATACGGAGTAGTCTCGCTGCATAATCGTCTGCTTGTGAGAGTTAGTGCAACCAGGTTGAAACGACAAGTGATCAACTTATTCGTGCCTGACAAAGATACCTCTTAATCTCTAGGTATTGTGGAGCGCTCTAGTATGATCATACGAGGACCTGGAGCCTCCCTTAGGTGCCGAAGATGACCGCTCCAGTGGTTCTAGCCGGTAGGAGTCCGGCATACCCCTTGGTCCTCCCTCCAATTCATGAAGAATTTACACTGGGCACCAATAAAAAAAAAGGTCTTGTGGAGCACGGGGGTGTTCAGAGAGTGACCAGGATGCAAATTAATATACTCCGTTATACCGCTGATAATATTTTTGATTACTCTTCATGTATTCAAGCTTGCTGTAACAGCTGAACTCAAACTCTATTGTCAAGTGCTAAGAACTGTCGTTCAGTCAGTCAGTCAGTGTGTCAGTGTTCTACGATGACCAATTTGTCCACCATTCGTGGTGATGTTGACAATGTCCCAATGACCGTTCATGTTTGCAGTAATTGTGATCCCATGTTTAGCAATGGCCGTTTATCACCAGCCTGATGATTGATGATCGTGATTATCGAGTTTCTAAGATTTATATTTTGTTTCCAAAAGTCATTGGCACAGTCTTTTATCGTATTTCAACTTTTAGTGGTAGTAGAGTTATATGTTAAGGGATCTACTAAGGCAATACGACAATCCTACCAATTTCAACAAATATTAGGGATCGTAGTTGTATTCCTAATAAAGGTAGGAATAGCCAGATAAATTACTCATAAGATATTCTAATGAAAGTCTTAGGTTGGAAACTGAGCCCTGCCGTCGCTATAAGGCAGGGGGAGTTTGGGTTCGTGGGTGCGTAGATTGGGAAATATGCGTGCCCAGCGACCCACGAGAAGACGCGCGCCTGTGCGTGTGGTCACGCGCCGCCGTATGCGCAGCACAGTACAACGCACAGGGACGCTTCGGGGGATACTTTACAATCCCTCCGGCGGAGGTGACCGCTTTACAGTCACCCTATCCGAGATGTGCCTATAGGCGTGGCAGCAGTGGGCGACTCTAGTGTGGTCATACGAAGATCTGGAGGTGGGCTCCCTTAGGTGGTGAAGTTGACCGCCCCAGCGGTTTTAGCCGGTTGGAGTCCGGCATGCCCCTTCGTCCTTCCTCAGGGTGGAGGAAGTTCATGGAGAATGTCAACTCGAGCCAGTAAAAAAAAAAGATTGTTCGCTGCCACTTTTTTCGCGAAAATATACGCAGTGTCGTGTTTTTTAACTTGCTTACTTTTTGATGCATGATTTTGAGTTCAAACCAGTTTATTTTTTGTTTAGCTAGGAAAATTGTAATGGGCGTCCTCCACACTTTTGATTTCTTTATCGTGGCGAAACCCTCATGGACTTCCTGCGTTCTAGGCCAGGCCAGAGGCTTCTTACCGGTCAAAACCCCACATTGTTCCTTCTACTTAACTACGGCTGGGGGAGCGCTGGCTGTCCGTTAAGCATTGGGCCGCACTTCCGGCAGGTATTGGGCTATCACTAGGTCTGACGGGCCGGGGTGCTAGGTCAGGAAACCTCCACGTGCGCTCGGTGGCTGCTGGTCCCTCTTGATACGTCCGGGGGGAAGAGCAGTTGTCGGGCCGGTGCACCCTGGGCACTGGGCAATAACTACTCCACTTTTAGGAGGACCTTATTGCCCGGTGGCTAATATTCTGACAGGGACGGGCCCACTTATTGGGCAGTAGGTAGGCCGTAGGGTGCTCCTCCGTTTTCGGAGGAGCATGGGCGGGCTAGCGGCGGGCTCGGTGTGCACTAACCCTGCCCCGAGCAGGTAGTGGGAGGACTCCCCTTCCCTGCCACCGTCGATATCGTAAACTCGGTTGGAGTGTCGTGGTCACGTCTCGCGGCTTCGACCGGGAACGAGGATCTTGGCTTAACCGCCCGGATCGCGAGGAAGAAGGCCTCTATAAAAATTCCCCGAACCCAAGCTAGCGTGCGGCGAGGGGTGCATGGCTGATGGGAAGTTCAGTCGCGAGCACGCATTCCCCAGGACTGGCGGCACCTGAACATGGGATACGCTTGCCCGGGTACAGGGGGCACTGCCCGGGTCGACCTCTTATTTCCCCCATACTCGTGGGTCTAAATATGGAACATTTATATAAAACAAAAGAAACGAAGAAGGAGAAGGTGGAGAGTAAGAAGGTGGAGAGTAAGAAGGTGGGAGGCGAGAAGGTGGGTTCGCTGTCAGAAGCTGACAGCGTCCAGATGGACGTGGGATCGGAGGTCGGTTCCATGTCCGGTTCGGGTACTAGGACGCGCAGTGCACGTAACTTGCGCGCCAGTGCACGTGCGCAGCGTACGGTCGCGTCGCTATCGCGTCCAGGTACGCCATTGCCGTCGTGTGGGGTGAGCGACTCCGAGGAATCCTTGGACCCTCGGAGTTCGCACGCCTCACTCAACATGGTGTTGGGAGATAAGGGCCGCAAGCGGACCCTTCCAAAGGCATCTGTTGGGTCGTCCCCAGAAGCTAAGAGGTTGCCCCGTAAGGAGACAAACGTCGAGAGGCTGGAAAGGGAGAACGCGGAGTTGCGCTCCCAGCTCGCCAGCCTCACGGCGCAAATAGAGAAATTAACGACGGAGGTGGGACTCCTTCGTCGTCAGGGTAACACGACTGCGGATGCCAGGTGTCAGGTCGCTCCGGCGTTCTTGCCGCCTAATGCAGAGGACGAGTTTCGGCGTTCCATTGTCCTCGAAGTCGGGGGGATGATGGACGCCAAACTAGCGGCCCTGATGGAGCGGCTGCCGCCGGAGAAGCGCCTGCGCCCGCCACTGGCGGCGGACGCAAGAAGGCTGCTGTCGGCGCCGCAGACGGCCACATATGCGGCCGCTGCTAAGGGGACGACGGGCGCGGTAACGGGTGCGGCGACGGCTGCAGCCTCCGCCAAGGCACGAACCCGCGCTCCGGCGGCTCAACCGCAACAAAAAAGTAAGAGCGGGAGTCACAGTGCAGTGACAGCTGCCGGAGCTGCGGCGACCAGTGCATTCGCGCCAGTCCAGCCAACAGCCGCCGAGCCCGAGTCCTCACAGTCCGCAATGGAGACCATTGAGGGGTGGTCCATTGCGGGCAGGAAGAAGAGGCAGCCCCGGCCTCAGGCCCAACAACCTGCAGCTGAGCAGCCTGCGCGGTCCTCCTCCCAGAGTGAGGGAAAGCGACGCGGCAAACGGGGCGGAAAGAAAGGAAAGAAGGGGAAGGTCAACCTCCCCAAGGTTCCCGCATCGGCTGCCATAACAGTCACGGTGCCCGAGGGCTCACCCGACACAAGGTTGGGTGAAGTCATGTCCGCGGCTCGGCGAAGTATTAAGCTCGCCGACCACGGCATCGGTCCGGACACCGTGACCATCAAGAGGTCAGTCAGCGGCGGAATGGTGCTTTCCGTCGCTGGCGAGGATGGCAGTGCCAAGGCAGATAGCCTGGCACGCAAAATGCGGGAGGTGCTCACCCCCATATTTGACGTGCATATTGCACGTCCGATTAAAATGGCGGAGCTGAGGGTACTGGACCTGGATGATGCCGTCACTAAAGCGGAGATCGCAGATGCCATAGTGGTTGCGACGGCGTGTTTGCCCGAGGATGTTAGGGTGGGCGAAATTCGTCGCTCACCGATGTCTTTGGGCACGGTCTGGGTCCGGATCCCACTGGAGGCGGCCAAGAAGCTGGCGTCTACCTGCCGCATTTGCGTCGGTTGGACGTCGGCTAGGGTCGAGGTGTTGGCAGCACGGCCATTACAGTGCTTCCGATGCCTCGAACTCGGGCATGTGCGCCTCCGGTGCACCAAACACGGGGGGGTTGACCGGAGCGACCGGTGCTTCGGATGTGGCGGCCAGGGCCACAAAATTCGGGAATGCCAGGCGCAGACAAAAAACTGCCCTTTGTGTGCGGACTTTGGCCTCCCGGCCGAGCACAGATTGGGCTGCAAATCTTGTGCAGCCCAGAAGAGCAGGAGGGGAAAACCAGCCCCCCCTGCCTCGGCCGAGGGGCTGACGGCGTCTGCGCCGGCAGCACCGGTCGCACGCTCCGGCTCACCGGAGGCGATGGAGGCCAATTAAGGGTCCTCCAGGGCAACCTAAACCACTGCCGCAACGCGCAGAATCTGTTGCTGCAAACTGTTGCGGAGTGGTCGGTTGCCTTGGCGGTTGTGGCGGAGCCCTACGGCGTCCAGGAACATCCTCGTTGGTTCGGGGGCGCCGGGGACTCCGTCGCCATCTATTGGTCTGGAGCCGAAGGTGAGCCGCCCTGCTCCCTGTTGGACAGGGGGCAGGGCTTTGTCGTAGTAGAGTGGGGACCTCTGGCAGTAGTGGGCTGCTATATCTCCCCCAACGTGTCTCTCGCCGACTTCGAGGGATACCTGGACGGGGTGGCACGCAGCATTCGCTGTAAGTGCTCGCCCCGTCCAGTGCTCGTCCTGGGGGACTTCAACGCTCACTCTAGAGCTTGGGGCAACCGTCGGGACGGGCCGAGGGGGAGGATAATGGAAGACTGGGCGGCGTCACTTGACCTCCGATTGCTGAATCGGGGGTCCGTTAGCACCTGCGTTCGGTGGCAGGGGGAGTCGGTCGTGGACCTGACATGGGCGGCTCCTTCTGTGGCCCGCATGGTGTCGGGTTGGCGAGTAGCGGAGGAAGTGGTCACACTTTCGGACCACTGCCACATAATGTTCGACGTGGCCCTCCGCACGCCTTGCCCGAGCCGTTCTAGTCCCAGCCCGCGGTCGCGGCGTTGGGCCCTCACACAGCTGGATCGAGAGTTGCTCGTCGCAGCTGCCAACGTCGCGGCCTGGCCAGAGGTCGATCAAGGGATCTTGCCCGATCCGGAGGAGGAAGCGTCGTGGTTCCGGAGGACGATGACGTCAATATGCGACGCATCCATGCCCCGGGCCAGGCGCTCCCGGCGTACGGCAGTGTACTGGTGGTCGGATGAGATCGCGCAGTTGCGTGCGGTCTGCCTGGCATCCCGCCGCCGGTACCAACGAAGCCGACGCCGGCACAGCGCTACAGCCGGAGAGACTGAAGAGGCCTATATGGCCTACCGGGCGGCCACACTGGCGTTTCAGACCACCATCAGTGAGGCGAAGGCTCGGTCCTGGAGCGAGCTCCTAGAGGGACTAGACAGGGATCCGTGGGGGAGACCCTACCGTATGGTAGTGGGCAAGTTGCGCCCATATGTCCCCCCGGTGACCGAAACCATGGTCCCGGATTTGCTGGAGAGAGTACTTTCAACGCTCTTTCCGGCGGTTCGGGACCATCCTGGTCCCTCTCCACCCCCAAATGCCTCGGACTGGATCGAGGAGTTGGGGGTTTCGGATGGGGAGCTGGGCCGAGCCATTGGCCGCCTGAAGAGTCGCAACACCGCACCGGGTCCGGACGGCATTCCGGGCCGTGCGTGGGTGTATGCGCTACAGTCTCTTGGGGACCGCTTGAGGCGGCTGTTCACCAGTTGCCTCCGTAGTGGCGTGTTCCCGTCCGGCTGGAAGGAAGCCGGATTGGTTCTATTGAAGAAGGAAGGAAGGGCTGCAGAGTCTCCCTCTGCATACCGTCCCATTTGCCTGCTCGACGAGGCTTCGAAGCTATTCGAAAGAATAATTACCCGAAGACTCGTTGAGCACCTGTCGCGAGTTGGCCCCGACCTGGCCGAAAGTCAGTATGGCTTCCGGCAGCGGCGGTCCACCATCGACGCGATTCTTCGCGTCCGCTCGCTGTCGGAACAGGCAGTGTCCCGGCGGGGTGGGGTGGCGTTGGCGGTCAGTCTAGACATCGTCAACGCCTTCAACTCCATCCCGTGGGGCGCTATTAGGGCGGCACTAGTCTATCATCGGTGTCCGCCCTACCTGCAGGGCATCATTGGGGCCTATCTGCGTGATAGGCACATTCGCTACGTGGGCAGGGACGGTAGCGTAAAGCGGAGGGAGATCACGTGCGGGGTTCCGCAGGGGTCAGTTCTCGGCCCTCTCTTATGGAACCTCGCCTACGATGCGGTCCTGCGTGTCGTTCTCCCTGCTGGCGTCAGCTTAGTCTGTTACGCTGATGACACTCTGGTGTTGGCCAGCGGGGAGTCCTTCGAGGGAACCATCCGGCTTGCGGAGCAAGCGGTGGCAATTGTCGTGGCCAAAATCCACGCCCTGGGTCTGCGGATAGCGCCTCAGAAAACCGAGGCGCTATGGTTCCACAAACTGCCGAGAAGCAGAGAACCACCCAGTTCGTGGATACGCGTTGGTGACGCGCAAATCGGGGTGGGCGGGTACATGAAATACCTGGGGCTCACCCTGGATAGTCGTTGGGGCTTCGAAGAGCACTTCCAGCGCCTCGTCCCCCGAGTCGAGAGGGTAGTGGGTGCTCTACACCGGCTGCTGCCCAATCTCGGGGGACCATGTGAGGAAGTTCGCCGTCTCTACGGAGGAGTCGTGCGGTCCGTGGTCCTATACGGGGCGCCTGTATGGTCAGCTCGACTATCAGGCGCCCAGCGCTGCAGAACCAAAATTCATGGTCTGCAGCGCAGAGTGGCTATCCGGATCGCACGAGGATACCGAACGGTGTCCTACGAGGCGGCAACTCTCCTAGCGCGTTTTCCGCCTTTCGACATCCTGGCGGAGATGGATGCGTGGGTCTACGATCAGACACGCTCCCTCCGCCAGAGCGGCGAAGGCGCGCCTCCAGGGGCGTTGGACAAGCTGCGGCGGCTAGCTCGGCGGCGCGCACTTGTAAAGTGGCGTCATCGCCTGCGGATGCAGTTTGCAACCAAGCGCGTCGTCGAGGCCGTCCTGCCGCTCTTTGGAGCCTGGCTCAAAAGGAGCGAGCGCGTCACCTACCGCCTGACGCAGGTGCTCACCGGGCACGGTTGTTTCGGCGCGTACCTGCACAGGATAGGACGCGAGGCCACGGCACAATGCCACCATTGTGATAGCGACCAGGACACCGCACAGCACACGCTCGAGGCGTGCCCTGCGTGGGCCGCCGAGCGGCGGATCCTGGTCGATCGGATCGGGCAAGATCTCTCTCTGCCAGCAGTAGTGTCGGCTATGTTGGCAGAGCACGAAAATTGGAATGCAGTGGTCTCCTTCTGTGAGAGCGTCATGCTCCAGAAGGAGACCGCAGAGCGGGATCGGGAGAGGGCCGATCCCGCTCGAAGAAGAAGGAGACGGCGCCGGGGTAACAACCGCCCTGGCGCCTAATTCCGATACGCCTGAAAACCCCTGCCGTTGCTATAAGGTGGGGGACCTCTGGGTTCGCGGGTGCGTAGATTGGGGAATCTGCGTGCCCACACCAAGCGACCCAAGAGAAGACGGTAGCACGCATGTGGTCACGCGCTGCCGTGGGACGCACTGGGGGATCCTTTACAATCCCCCTGGGGGGGTGACCGCTTTACAGTCACCCTCTCCGAGATGTGCCAATAGGCGTGGCACCAGTGGGTGGCTCTAGTGTGATCATACGAGGACCTGGAGCCTCCCTTAGGTGCCGAAGATGACCGCTCCAGTGGTTTTAGCCGGTAGGAGTCCGGCATACCCCTTCGTCCTTCCCCGGGGCGAAGGAAGTTCATGATGAATTTCCACTGGGCACCAATAAAAAAAAAAAAAAAAAAAAAAAAAAAAAAAAAAAAAAAAAAAAAAAAGGTCTGACGGGCCCCTGTCTCTATGCGAAAAAGCCATTTTCACATTCTCCTAGAGAGACAGCGCGCCGCCGACTCCGGCTTGATTCTGTTCGGGCAACGGCCTACCCTAAGTTTATCGCCCTAAGGCCGCAACTCGTGAAGGCTTGAAATCGGTCTGCGCCCTCCGACGTTGCCTGAGCGTTTTTTGTGGCGGGAATTGGTTTCTTTATCGTGGCCAAACCCTCATGGACTTCCTGCTTCTAGGTCAGGTCGGGAGCCTGGCAGCAGCAGGAAGGCAGACATGCTGGACTCTTACTGGCCAAAACCACATATTGTTCCTTCTACTTATCCACGGCTGGGGGAGCGCTGGCTGTCCGTTAGGTATTGGGCTGTCACTAGGTCGGACAGGCCCCTGTATTTATGCGACAAGGCCATTTTCACATTCCTCTAGAGAAACAGCGCGCCACTAACTCTGACTTGATTCTGTTCGGGCAACGGCCTACACTAAGTTCGCCGCCCAAAAGCCGCAACTCGTGGAGCCCTCCGACGATGCCCGATGCGTTTTTTGTGGCCGGAAAGAGTTGGTTTCTTCCTGCCCCTGCTTCACCGCCTCTTTTGAGTACACCACGTCCTTGCAGAAGGAGGCAACGGCATCCCACGATGGCGTCCTCTACACTAAAAGCGGTAGAAGGGTACGCGTGCGTATTTACCGCATCATCATTATTCGTACCCCTACATACACAATTATAATTATTTTATTTAATCTTTTGATAGTTCAGAAAATGAAAACGCAATTGTTCTTTAAGATAATTATATTTATTAACTCTCCTTTTTAACAGTAGTCTTTTCTTGGTAAAACCGAATCTTTACCGTTCGCTGAATGAGTTATTGAATGAATGAATGGATATTCTCAACTGACATTCTTAGTACTATTCTTACTCGGATGAGTGAAAATGTCAGTGGAGTGAACGAAAGACAAGTCAAAACAATAACTAAAGCGCGCGAACACACACAAATATAAAAGAATGTTAACAATATGTGCCTTCTACCATAAAACATAGCAACAACGATAATCTATTTTTACATTAACAGTTCACTCCCATATTAAACGACATTGCATAACCATAGAAAATAAACCAGTCACCATTAAGCCAACGGCCCCATAAATTTCCCATAGAACACAACACGACACTATTAATTCCCATTAATATAGAAAAAGATATTTTACAATAATTACACGCGTGTTTCGTGATTTACGCTTGGGAACTTTAATTCGGTTTTATTTATGGGGTTTGCTCGATATTGTTCGAGTTAATTATTACATTTCACCAAACGAGCTATTCCGCGTGGTGTCCAGATTAAGAATATAGGACCACTCCATCTTCTCCCTCGGATGTCGTAAAAGGTGTTTAAGGAGGATTAAGCCATAGCCACCAGCGTCTCTTCTGTAGAATAGCAGGTATTCTGCGCTTACAAAACCCGCCTGCCAAATATGGTGAGTACTGACAATGACCCCTCAAAATGACCACACAGTTGTGGCAATCTATCTATCCTTGTTCAGCAGTGGAAGTAAGTAAGTAATTATGATGATGAGCTACAGAAAGAGCTCTGCTCGGTGTTACGCATAAGTTAGGTTTCGGAACATGCGATGGATGGGGATGGGAGGGGTTCATGGCTAAATAAATTTTCTTATTGTATACTACTTTTCCGTGGTGATAATCCTTCAGGAGTAGGGCAGAAGAGTATGCCTCTTACTGGCTAAAACCACCTTAGTGGTCATCTTCGGCACCAAAAAGGGGGCTCCAGGATCCCAAGAAATTTAGCACCGGAGCTTCCCTTTGATGTCACGCCATTAGGCATATCTCGGATATAACGGCACTGGGAACTTAAAGCTCAGCAATTGCGTGGTTGATTACCCTTTCTGCAGGTACATTCTTGTCATAGTATTTATAAACATATGTGAATTATCTTTTTCGACCAACCAGATCAGTTTTTTAAATTAATATAAATAAGTGTGATCACTGCTACTTGGTAGCGAATATCTGTGCACCTAGTACCTAATTGTGTTATAGTGGTCAGATAGCAGTCGCTTTGCGTAGAATAGTGTTATTCAGTCACAACTGGATAGGCAGAGCTGACCCCAATGCCGCAAGCAAAATACTTTAGACCGATTAGTGATAGGACCCTAAATACAAGAGCAGTAGTACAACCGCTGTGCCAGATATCCGCTACCAAGCTACTGCTTAAAAACTGTGTTTTAACATAAACATTACTGTTTTTTTATTTGACGGCATGGTTGGTGGAGTGGCCGATACATTCGGCTGCTGCGCACCGGGTCGCGGGTTCGAGTCCCGCACTGAACAATAATCTGTATGATCTGCAGGTATTTGTTCCGGGTCTGGGTGTATTGTGTGCGGAATTTGTGTCTGTAAACGCACACACAGGAGAAATACAAGTTTAGGGCAACATTTTTCAAAATAGAAAAAAAAAACGAAGGGCACTGTAGCTAATGTAAATACTGGACATAAGTAACTGGAAATAAATAACTAAGGTCTCGGGGTGACGACCACAGTGTGGTACTCCGCAGGACACTATTCTATTGGTCAGCGAACTCAAGGGGTCGGCATCAGCCGAACGCACTTCATACCTATTGGGTCCTTTCATTCATCATCATTTCATCATTTCGGCCTAATGAAGTCCACTGCTGGATACAGGCCTCCCCCAAAGATCATCACAACCACCGATATGGATGTGTTCTGAGCTCATTGGGGGGTTTTGCCATAATCGCCACGCTTGGCAGGCGGGTTGGCGATCGCAGTTGAGTTGTTAATGTACTCGAAGGACGCTGCTGCCCATCCTCCGACTAATCCCTTAGTCGACTTTTACGACACCCATGGGAGGAGATGGGGTGGTGGCATTCTGAGCCGGCACCACACGCCTAAAGCCCTGCTTCTCCGTCCTTGCCCAACGTCTTGCCAGAGCATCCACCACGATATATTTATGATTAAACATTTTATGGGCAAGCGTGACGCTTACCACCAGTAGAACGACTTGTTCGTCATCATCCATCATCATTTCAGCCGAATAAAGTCCACTGCTGGACACAGGACCCACCTACCCTAAATATCGCCACAGTGACCGGTCAGGGTGTGTTGTGTGCTCATTGGGGGGTTTTGCCATAATCGCCACGCTTGGCCATCGACGAGTTGAGTTGTTAATATACTTGAAGGACGCTGCCGTCCATCCACCAGATATTCCCATGGTCACCTTTTACGACACCTACGGGATGTGATGGGTTGGTGCTATTCGTATCCGGCACCACACGGCAAACTTAACTTCATCACTAGGCTGTAAATATATGATCTAGTGTGATCATACGAGGACCTGGAGCATACCCCTTCGCCCTTCCCCGGGGCGAAGGAAGTTCATGAAGAATTTCCACTTGGCACCAATAAATATAAAATTAAAAAAAAGGTTGTAAATCTATAAAAAGAAAACTTAGCTATTAATAACGATTCTCAACGTTCTCAAACTAAATGAAAACACATTCAAAATAAGAAAATCACCGAAAGAATTCAATAACAAACTCAATGAGGAATCCCGAACTCTTAACGCTCCAAATTAAAAAGACCGTAACTATAAATTCCTTATGACTCATAAAGTTTACTATTATTAAATACATGTACAACCTTTTTATTATCGTGACATTGATTGCTCGATATTTTTAAGTTAAATTTATAGTTTTATAGGAGCATCACTAGTTAATGGATTTAGAAATAAAGGTATGTACGGAAATATATTTGGAGATAAGCTTTCATCGTAAAAGTATTTTTTGATAAAATGTTACTTAAAGTTTGAAACGAAATCTAACTCTATATAAGCTGATACTGTGATACGACATAGCCGTGTAGTTTTATATGGATGGCTACCCTCCCCCCCCCTCCCTTTCGTGGCTGTTGCCAAGATACAGTGTTATGATTGTGGTCAGTAGTATTCTCCTGTGTCCTCACCTCACCCTCTCCGAGATGTGCCTATAGGCGTGGACCAGTGGGCGGCTCTAGTGTGATCATACAAGGATCTGGAGCCCCTGTTAGGTGCCGAAGATGACCGCCACAGTGGTTTTAGCCGATAGGAGTCCGGCATGCCCCTCCGTCCTTCGCCGGGGCGACGGAAGATCATAAAGAATTTCCACTGAACACCAATAAAAAAAAGTATTTTCCTGTGTGATGTTAACAACCGGGATCCAATCCAGTTTTTCATGTGATAAAAACTATTTTGATGTTGTATATGTATGGATCCATGCGGGACGAACATATTAGATTAGTGGCTAATCTAATATGTTCGTCCCGCATGGATCAAATATTTGTATGATCTGCAGGTAGTTGTTTCGGGTCTGGGTGTATTGTGTGTGGAATTTATGTCTGTAAACTCACCCACGGCACAGGAGAAATCCTAGTGTGGGGTAAAGTTTAAATCATTGAAATCTTTATACATGTTAAGATATGCCATGTGGTGCTGGCTACGAATAGCACCAACCCATCTCATAGTGTGGGTGTCGTAAAAGGCGACTATGGGTTAAACGGAGGATGATCAGCAGCGTCCTTCGAGTAAATTATCAAGTCAACTGCGATCGCCAACCCGCCTGCCAAGCGTGGCGAATATGGCAAAACCCCCCAATGAGCACACAACACACCCAGTCGTTGTGGCGATCTTTGGGGGAAGCTTGTGTCCAGCAGTGGCCTTTATTTGGCTGAAACGACGATATGATCAAATTTCTTTCGGCCAACGTTAATAATCATTCTAATCCAAAATCTTCGGATTTATGCCGTTTTGTGTTTAGTGTGATCGTAACATAGAAAACAGATCAAGTGCAAAATCTTAAATCTAAAGCTTTTGGATGGATTTGATTATTAATTTCAGCCGTTGTTTATTTTAAAAACGTAGCCCCACACTAGGATTTCTCCTGTGTCGTGGATGCGTTTAAAAAGATGAATTCCACACACAATACACCCAGACCCGGAACAACTACGTCAACTGCCACTCGTCCAGTGCGTCCAATATAATTATTTGTCCAACCTGTGATGAAGTCGATCAAGTCGAGTGCCATATTCAATGATTAATTCTAAACGCATTTTTGTACAAACTCGGGGTCGTTATATTATAAACGCATTAGTTGCTTTCATACTTGTAAATAATTATTTCATAGCGATTTAAATGTGATTGATTGAAATGTCAAAATCTTGAGCAAATAAAAACAGGGTTTAAAATTGGATGCAACCATCTAATTTCTTTGATATAATCATCATTATAACAACCAGTAGTACGTCCACTGCTGAACAAAGACCTGGGACTATAGATTTTCAAAATTGTGTCATCACGACGTAATAACGGTGATAACTGTATTTGGTATTCGCTAAGACTGGTCCTCATAGCTCACCGTCTGCAACATGTACTTGAATAGCTTCAATCAAGTCTTATCGAATGCCAAATTGGTTTTTCACCTTTATTTCAATTCTGTATTTAAGGACGTATGGATGTTTAGGCTTAAGGAATTGCACCCCTGTATTCAAACTCTCCGTTTGGTGTCCGGATTAAGAATATAGCACCACTCCATCTCCTCCCGCGGATGTCGTAAAAGGCGATTAAGGGAATCTAAATCAGAGGGATGGGCAGCAGCGTCCCTTCTGAGAAACACCTATTATATTTTCATCATTTCAGCCGAAAGACGTCCACTGCTGGACATAGGTCTCCCCCAAAGACCGAACAACGACCGATATTATATTTTACTTCGTTTAAATAAAAAAGACGTGATATCACAACCACAATCATAAAATCTTTAGTTTCTTTTATCACAATTACATGAAATGCATCGGCAGACCAACTAAACCTTAATCAAAATAAAACCGGACAAGTGTGAGTTGGACTCGCGTGGAGAGGGTTCCGTACGATGAATATGTAATCTACCATGTTTGTGTATATTTAGAGTTTTCTATTCAATATTTTAGATTTTGTTAGTAGTCAGTAGTTACGGAGATAAAGGGGGAATGGTCAATTTTCATATAATTTCTTAAATAACTTTGAAAGTAGTTATATTAATATTTTTTTTAAATTGAGACTCCCTGCAACAAGCCCTTTCAATTGATATGTTATATGGTAAAGTTTGCAACCCTTTTTTTTCAAATTTGCTCCCAAATAGTGTCATATATTCAAAATTTATTTATTTACGTTACACATCCGTGTTTGGGTCGCAGATACGTGCACTAGATTTCCACAAATTGAATCGGTCCAGAAGATTAGGAGCAAATTGGCTGTGAGAGACGGACAGATAGACACACGAGTGATGCTATAAGTGTTCCAAAGTTTGCTTATTCGGACGTACAGCACCCTAAAAATAACAAAAAAGCTACAAACAGTAGCCGACCTCACCGGCTTGCGTTGTAGCCTATCATTTGAGGCTACAAATCACGCCTACGTTATAAGTTATGTTACAATAACCTGATGTCTTAATACGTGCAACACTTTAATTATATTAGTATTGTCTATTAATAAAATGCTGACATGTTAATAATATGTGTGGGTGTGGCTATACGTATGGTTGAGCCCGACATGCATCTCATATTAGATGTATAGTTAAATACACTGCAGGAAAAAATCTAACGGTCATGGTATGAAATCGGAAATATCATTAGGAATGCACAATCGGTAGAAAAATGGAGCTAATTACTTTTATTCTTTTTATTTTTTTTAAAACGATGACCGTTTATTTCTTCTGTATCGTGGGTATGTCCGTGTGGTGTCCGGATTAAGAATATAGCACCACTCCATTTCCTGCCATAGAAACCTTGTGGGGGTATTTCCTGCCATAGAAACCTTGTGGGGGTATTTCCTGCCATAGAAACCGTAAAAGGTTTAGGTAGGTAGTCTAAACCACTCGCAGCGTAACTTTTTTGTTTTTTTTAAACTTTGCCCCACACTAGGATTTCTCCTGTGTCGTGAGTGCGTTTACAGACATGAATTCCACATACAAAACACCCAGACCCGGAACAACTACCTGCAGATCATACAAATATTTGTTCCGTGCGGGAATCGAACCCACGACCCGGAGCGCAGCAGCCGACTATATCAGCCACCGCACCAACCGTGCCGTCAAAGTTTAGTGGAACAGCAGCCATTCTGCGCTAACCAACAACCTGTCAAGTGGGGTGGATACTGGCAAATTCTAGTTCTTAGTTGTAGAAATCTATGAGGGAGGCCTTTGCTCAGCAGTGGACGTTGTTTGACTGATAAGATGTAAGATGATGTCGTGTTTTATTTTATTTTTATGGTGGGCTTTTCGCATTCATCCCAAGGGGGATATAGCTGCTTAACCGAGCAAATAATGATGATGTCGTGAGTATAATCGTCTTAATATATAAACGTGTCACGTTGTTTGTCCGCTATGGACTCCTAAACTACTGAACATTTTGCACACTGTGTGCATTTTTATCCAACTTAAAAGATAGGATAGTTTATATCTTCATTTATAATCGCAATATTATTTTATTGCGAATTATTTGTTCATTAGTCATAATTATCTGTTAGTTCGATAAGATTCTAACAGATGGCGGTATAAGGTAATTAGTTGACTGAAAATAGAAATACGGTTAACTAGTTTTGATGTGGAGCTATGAAGAATTGTAATTTGAAATATATTTGTTACTTCAATAAAGAATATTTTTTTAACTTAAATAAAGTATACTTTAATTGTTTATAACGCTTCATTCCACTTTCATTCATCACTACATCCCCACACACTTATAGTAAGTTACTTAATTTTTATTTAACTACAAAAATACTTCGGTTGTAGGTATATGAACACTGTACCTCTTGTTGCACACGTATGTTAGATTTACTTTATCACATACTATATATATCAGAAGTGTGAGCATAGTAAAAAAAATACAAATCACGTGAGCAAAGATATCCAACACGTAAGCCATTATACGATAGGTACGTAATAGTAATCTACTTAAACCTGATCAAATGAATCATATGATCTACCTATATCATATAAGTTTAGCCCGCAGGAGGAACGCCCAAATAATAACTTAACGAACTGACATATCAGTTATCTTGCTTTTAACTTAATTAAAATATTTCGTAACATAACTGTGGTAGGTTTCCGGCTTGAAATGTATTTGTGTTGTATACATGTCAGATGGAAACGATGAAAGCGGAGATTTGGTCAAATTCCTAAAGTAGATGATCAATTCACGGAAGATGTTGAAATTACAACTCCGTGGGGTGATTTCCCTAAAGAAAGTGATTTGATCAAATCCCTTACAAAAATAACTATGAAGGCCATTGCTCCGCTGCGCTTCGCTTCTCCTTTAGCCTTCTAACCTAAATTATCCGAGTCGGGCTCGCCCCATTTGCCTGCGACAAACATACGGCAAAAATTAGTAATCAATCTAATTTAAAATGTTTAGACTTAAGATTAAGAATTGATCTACTTTTATGTTAAGATCACACTTAACATCGACATCCTTTGGCCAATATGATGATGATGATGGCGATGATGATACCGTGTCTGGCAGGTGGAATGGTGAGTGCAGTACCGATATTACAAGCGAATGAACATATATGTAGCGATTTAGAAACATGTATGAAAACCCACTCCGAGTCTTCGAGACGTGCGATGGTGAAACCGGTGCCGAACCTCTCGACATCCCGAGCCACTCACACAGCTGTTGTTCCCTTTCTCCTGTAGTGGTAACTATTTAGGGAGTCTCCCATCTTGTGAGTGGCGAGTCACCGTCTGCCACAGAATTTCATTTAAAGGTTGAAAGGTAGACGCCGTTTTTTGAAGTATTAAATACATTTACCACCCATTGCACTATTGAGATGGAAGGAGGAAGGAGATGGAACTACAATTATAAGGTCTATAATTGTAGTTCCATCTCATAAAATAGTTTTACACCTCCGGGGACAATCCTAGACTTCTTTTATATAGTGCAGCCATGAAGAGTCCCTTGTTATTTTTTTTTTTATTGGGACAAGCCCGCCACACATTCCCAACCACTGCAACTCCTGTAAGCCAGGATCTACAATGGCGACCACCGAAAAGAACACCGATCAATGAAGCTCGGTGTGTCCCAGAGAAATGAATAACTGTCTTGGAACCCGCACCGAAATTAATCAGAAAAGATAAAGGAGGAGTATGAAAGAATATACGTTCCACTTCCCTCCGTTGCAAGCAGGAGACAGAGAAAAACGATAGGCCATAGGCACAATAAATGGGAGTTTACAACAGGGTTAAGCCCAGTTGCCAAGCACCACGGGTACAATTTTTTTATTTACGGGTCCTATGTTGTGAGCTATTGTGACTGATTCCAATAGTAGGTATGGCAAAAACACTTGAACGCACGGAAATTCGTCCTAGTCGCAACAAGATCTGTATAGTAAACAACCCCGGATGTAACTTGCATGCTGTCAAACATAATATTGCGTTCATCTTGCCAAAGAATACACTCCCACAGGATATGATGTGCAGACTGTTCATATTCACAGTCCGGTGTTGAACATTTGCAGAATGGTGAGGTGACAAGCTTGAAGCTAAACAATTTACTCTTAAAGTTACCATGGCCGGTGAGAAATTGAGCCACGCAATGATCAACTTCCAACCATGCACTTGCCAACCGCTCACGAATGGATGGAAAGTACTGGTATAGGTGACGGCCCTTAATAGACGTGTCCCACCTGCATTGCCATTCGGCCAAGAGTTCCTCCCAAACACCAGTCTGTGGTCTAAACAATCTGCAGATCCTAACACGATCGCGTTGTAGCAGAAATTCCGCGTCCATGTTTTCTCTAGTTGAGTAGTACATTGCAGCACGTCGCTGTATCTCAAGATCGACTGGCAAAACACCTGCTAGCACAGGCAGAGCTTCAGTACTTACTGTCCTATATGCCTTGCACAAGAATATCAACGCTAAGCGCTGGCTTTGGAGCAGTTTACGTCTTGCCGCGCCGATAGTAGCCCTATCGGCCCATACAGGTGAACCATAGCAAATACAACCTAAGTAGGTAGCGCCGTAAATAGTTTTCAAAGTATAAAATGAAAGACCCCATGTAGCTGTTGATATCCTTGTCAGGGCATAAAAGTTCCTTTTAGCTTTTTCACCTACAGATTTTATGTGTTCAACGAATGAAAAATTTCTCTCCAATACAAGACCAAGGTAGCACACGGACTCCTTTCTTTTTACGGTAACATTATTGAATTTAATGCTCGGTGATGTCTTAAGATTGCCTTTTAAAATTAGTTGAAAGGTTTTTTGTGGTGCAAACATTAAGCGGTTTCGTTCGCCCCAACTAGAGATTAAACGTAAACAAGTATCCGCCAATTTTTCAAGGCTCGCCCTTGTACTTGACTGAATAAGCAGAAGGCCGTCGTCTGCGTAACCAGTCAATGAACAGCCGGATGGTAATGGAATCGCTAGAAAATCATCGAAACCCATGTTCCATAGATAAGGACTAATAACGGATCCTTGAGGACATCCCATCGTGAGTTCCTTCGACACAGCGTGATGACCAAGTTTAAGTTTTGCAGATCCGTGTGCAAAATATGAGTAAACGAGAGTGTAGATGTTTCTGAAGCAACCGCGGACTTTCATTTTAAGTAGTAGCATTGGCCACCACGCGTTGTCGAAGGCACCAGAGATATCAAGGAAGATGCCTATCACGTACTTATGTTCAGATGAATTTACTACTTTCCTGACAGAGATTGCCGCGTCAATAGTAGATTTTCCTATTGTGAAGCCGAATTGGTTATTATGAAATTTCGGTCCATCTGGCAGCAAACGTGGAACTATAAGGCGCTCGAGAAGTTTCCCTAAAGATGGTAGTAAAGTTATAGGCCGGTATGATTTAGGATCATCCGGGGGGTTGTCACCACTTTTTGGTATTATGCGTATAAAACCGGAACGCCATATACGAGGGAAAATGCCTTCAGCAATGCAACGATTAAAAACGGTCAGTATAGAGTCACCCGATATTTTACAAGCTTCTTTAATCATTCTATTCGATATTTTATCTTCTCCAGATGCTTTATTAAGTGGTAGTTTATTGACAACGTTTATGAATTCGTCAGTGGATGGTAAGTCAGACGCTGGGGATTCCGGCGGTTCAGCAGCCCATGATCTAATCTGTTGATGATACTCGTTATCATTTCCAGGTAGATCATCAGGTATAAGAGTATTGAGAAGAGCCTCCGTGGTCTCCTCAATACCAGTGGTATGCATGTTATTAATTTTAATATTTTGGATATAAGCAAGATCGACTGATCTATTGGCTTTAAACTCGTGGTACAGAGGAGACCACGGACCCTCCCTATCTAGTGTTTGCACTACCTTCTGTAACAGATTTCCCTTCGATTTTGCCACCGCGGCTCTATAACTAGATCTGGCAATTCTGAATCTATTTAATGTATCAATAAATATGTCTCCCGTGATTTGCTGTTTTTTAAGCTTGTTTAGTTTTTTGCGCGCTCTGCGAAAACGTTTACGTTGTTCAGTTAAATAGCTATTCCACCAATCACATCTACGAGTGTTGGTTATTGATCCGCGACCTACAGCAACATCAGCACAGTATGTAAATGTGTCTGACATGATTTTAGCACTTTCTTCTGCTGACAACCCATCGCGAGTGAAGTCTTTGGCATGAGATGCAAAAAGTGAGCTAAAGAAATCCCAGTTCGCCCCTTTAGATTTGTATCTAAAATTTGATCCAATATTTTGATAACTTTGTGTCAATCTAGGTACAAATTCGTACACGATCAGGCGGTGATCACTACACGACGCGTCCGGAAGGACGCGCCACCTGTCCAAGCGAACGTCTGCACTAGATAGTGTGACGTCAATAGAAGACTCGCCCATTTGGCTGCAAAAAGTAGGTGGTGCGTCAGGGGTATTGTGTATTGATAGGTTCATCTCAGCGATGAAATCCTCGACAGCACAACGTCGTTCAAAATCAGTGGACCGTACTTTGCCATACCAGAGTGATGATGACGCGTTAACGTCGGCGCCAATGATTATTTTGCGGCCTGCAAGCGACCGCAGAACGTGGCGAAGATTATGTATGTGTGGGGCAACAGGATCTGAGTATTGAAAATAACAGCTCACAACGTAAACTTTATAAAGTGCCGTTGAAACCTCCGCGACAGCACAGTGTGGCGTCATAAGATATTGTAACGATGTCACTGAAAAACTAGTAGAACGCGAAACGTAAATTCCAGCTCGTGCCCTGCCATCTAGTTGTACTACTTTTTGACGTAAGCTTGCATTTTGATATTGTTCTTGAATAAGGACAATGTCTAAGTTATAATCTAAAATTAATTTATCTAACTCCGACGTGGCCACCCTATCGTTATGAAGATTTAATTGTGCAACGGTAAGATTATTTACTGTGTAAGCCATCCTTAGTAGTTAGTATTTAGGATTAACTGTTCGAGCTTGAGCTTATAGGTAGGACAATCCTGTGACCCGCAACGATGGTCGCACGGTTTTTTAAAGCGTTTACACGCCACGCATATTGGTGAATGCTCCAAATTGTCCTTATGAGGGCACTCCATCGTTTCATGTGCCTCGGCACAGTTAGCACAGGTAGGTGTTTTATTAACGCAATGTTTTCTAACGTGGCCGAAATATTGGCAATGTAAGCAGCGGACTACTTCGACATCATCGATAAAACGACAAGTGGCCCAATCAATAAACAATTTATCCTTGGTAGTGACCAAGTGTTTACGCACTTCGGATTCAATTTCTATGCCTATCCACTTCCGCCCGTTTTCTAAGGAACGCCTGCGAGTGATTTTAGTTGATTTGATAAAATCATCCTCTGCAACTGACAACTCGTCCTTAATATTTTGCCGGTATAATGCGGTCAGAAAAGCGCGGTCTTCCATTGAAGAAGGGACGTCCTTAACTAAAATACGCGGTTTGCGACCTTTTGGCTTTTCAAGCCGTAAGCCAGCGGATCTAATAGCGTCGACCGATTGAAGCTTTGCGAGTTGTTTCTCATTCGCGACGCGCAATACAACGCCTGACTTTGCGGTTTTTTTAACGCCTACGATTTGGAAACCGTCGTCGCTAGGATTAATCGCTTTCATTAAGGCCTGTTTCGTAGCGGACGATGACGCATAATCAGCTGAGCGCTCGGCGGTCGGATATGCAACTACACAGGGAAGCGGTACGCGCGACTCCATGGGCGGAGCAACTTTTGATAAACGGAGTTTTAATGAATCGGCATATGATACCTTGTTTAATTGCTTACTATTATCACACGTATTGGATTTAATTTTTTCCAATTCCCGTTCCGTTCTCGCTAGCTTTGTTTCATTACATGACGATTTAATCGCTAGTAAAGACACGATAGCCGTTACTCGCTGAGTAATATCCATGATCGCGGACTTATTCGCTATGTTTATGCGGGATCCCTGATCATTAACAAGGTCGTTGATTTTTGATAAATACGCTGATGCCTCAGATACTAGTTCGCAATAGTCAGCTTGGCTCGCGTCGCTAACATTTAAAATTGACGAGTTTTTTTCAATAGATTCCGATTTTTGCAGCCGCTTGGACCTATCCTCGGGTGAAATATATGATGGCGAAATTTCGCTAAATAAACGTTTTGTGTTCACGGAGGTCGGAGACCTGTTAGTTACATTGCTTCTACGAAATATTTCCCCACCACGGTCGGGCGGGTCATCATTATTCGTCGACATACTTATTATATCAAAAGTTGGTTTTAATTATAAATAACAAGGTTAACGCGACAATAGACGAGCGCCAAATAACGGGTGCAGTATTATTTCACGATACCCTCAGTACTAACAAAAATAAATGTACTTACCGAGAAATTAATTCGGTTATTTAACACAATAAATTACTTATGGGACGTTAAAAACTTACGAAACGAGCACTAAACACAATAGCACACAACCAGAAACAAATCACGAGCCGGAATCCGATCGCGAAAAAATATAATCGTAATTATAATGAGCAGCGAATTAGACCCACACTGCACCGTACGAATGCGCGGGGGGAAGTCCCTTGTTAGTGTCCCATTACATTTAAGATTAAAATTCTCTAAAGGGATCTGCGCGACCCATGTCCTCGCATAAGCCTATCAAAATACCGGGTTCCGGGTTCTTGCAGGGGAAATTAACTCCTGAAAAGAGAGACGTAATAAAAAGTTCTACAAATAGACTATTTTTATGTAAACTACCCATTTTATGTGGGTCTTCATATTTTATATCCCCTAGGCAACATTTGTTGCGTCCCCAACATCGAGTGATGTAGCCAAACATCGAGTTGCCAGATATGTAGTGCAACTACAATAGATATAGATGTAATAACAGATTTTTCTCTTGCAACGTCACTGCTATATAAGTTGCCCGCCCCAACAAGTCGCGCAACGTGCCGCCTCACCGACGTCGCGGAGGCCCATTGCTGCAACAACACCATTCCGCTCACGTAGTAAATACTTCTCCGTCCCTCCGTCCCTTGCTTGCGCCGGACCATGCCGAGCTTGTAGATTTAAGCGTCCCATAATACAAATTAAATGATACAGATCCAGTTGTCTCCATAACTGTAGCTTGATATTCCCAACGCCCTAAGTCAAGGTCCGTGTCCCATAGGGGTGTCCCATAGGGACGCCCTTAGCGCAAGTTGCTTAGCATATAATAAGCCTGGCTCGAGGCCTCTTTTGGCTTCGCCAGAAATGTCCGGTTCAGCATCAATATTTCTAATGAAATGTCTGCGAAAAGCCATACAAAAAAAAAGTGTTACTCAACACTTGGCTCGCAGAATACCGAGCATTAAAAATCTTCTTTTTTACCTAATTTCCTAGTACAAGAAACGGAGGCGAAGATTTTATTCCTCCCAGAAGCACATACAAGTTGACCTACATAACGTAAAATGTGCCTTTTTATTCAATTATTTTAATATAACGGGTTCTACAAAGATACTGTCTTGCTTCTAGCATTCCTTTGACTTCAAAAGGTCGACTAAGCTTTGAGTTAGTAACAGAATTTTTTATTTTTAATATATAATAGTAATATTTATTTATAAATCTTTCATGATATTGGATTCCGAGGATATTATAGGTAACATATTGTATACCAAACGACCCCCGCGAAGACGGCGGTATGCATGTGGAATCGTGCCGCCGTGTGCGCAGCATAGGACATAGCGAGGCTTTGGGCCTTTACAATCCCCTGAGAGGTGCCCGGGGAGGAGGCATCTTTACAGTCGCCTTGTTTCGGCTAGAGGGGGTGACCGCTTTACAGTCATCCCCTCCAAGTACATGATGTATTTCCATCGGTAAAAAAAGGTACCATTTTAATGGATTAATAGAGGCTTACAGTCACCCGTAAGCTGTAGTAACTTTTATACATTTCAAAAATCTGTTTTAGAAAAATGTATAGTTCCTATTGTAAGGATTTATGTTTTATGTTAAGTGTTCATTTTGATGGCAAGATTGGTGCAGTGGCTGATGCAGTCGGCTGCTGCGTACCGGGTCGTGGTTTCGATTTCCGCACGGAATAAATATTTGTACGTACTGCAGCACGTGCTTGTTCCGGGTCTGGGTGTATTGTGTGTGGAATTTGTTTTGTTGTGTGTTGTATTGTTTGTAAACGCACCCACGACACAGGAGAAATCCTAGTGTGGGCAACGCTTTTTCAAAAAAAGAAAGAAAGAATTTTGTGAACACTATTGTTATTTGGGAATCGATTATTAAATGTATTTGATTAATTGTCTCAATTGACTCATTGTGCTGGTATTCGTTTTTTTTTTTTTTTCATGGCAATTGTACTCCATTTTGCCAGTGTCAAGTTAAGACTGGTATTCTTGTAACACTGACACGAACGCAACTGTCAGACGCCATTTTGAAAAGTTGACAGTAGGGGAGCAGTCGGCTACTGCTCCTCATTGCAGAAAGACACAGCAAATCGATTATGATTAACCTTTCTATGACCATAATTGTTATTTGTGTGTAATCTATCTGTGGAAAAGAAACACGGAACTATACCCGGATTAATCCTGTGGAGTTTTATTATACTACATAAGAATATAATTCAAGTTCAGATTTCATACTTAATTATAGCAATACTTGCTCGACCATGACATTTCATTTCAACTACAAAATGTTCTCCAAAATAGAATTTATCCATTTTCTCGGTACCAGCTCATAAATTACTTAGATCCCAGAATGCTCAGTTCAACGAAGAATGTTCCGACAGGATTTTTCCATATTTGCCGTTATGAATATTTAACTTTGCACTTTACTGTGATTCTGGGCATTTAGAGTTGTAGACGGGCGCTTAGGGTTTTCATTCTATTTGGTATTTTAATGGTAGAAGAGAAAAGTCAACTAAAAGCGAGAGAGTAGGGACTTTGAAAAAAAAAATGATACGACTTTCTTTTTTCACTCGGTGGGAATCCATCAGAGCTTTACTCAGCCCCGGGGAAGGGCGAAGAGGTAGCGCGTGCCATCTAGTTTGCTGTTTCAGCTTTTTGAATGCTACTGAGGGCGCGCTTTCGTTGATCTGGTGAGGAATCGAGGGTCATGGTGTCTGTCCGTAGGTATATTACATAATTTAAATTTTTTTACGATTAATTTTTCTAGTCTTGATTAGTGCTTTCCGTTAAGAACTCACACTTCCTTACACTTTATTAATGTCTTAGTTACTTCTAAAATATTGCGGTATATTGTGCTTTATCGGGGGTAGTCATGTCCTTATTTCATACATAGTCTTCTTGTTTTCACATACCTAACTTGTTAAAATGTAATAATCAAATCTATAACTTTTTTCATAAAGAGTGTCATGGCACTTCTTCACTAAAGGACTTTTCCAAACCGTGCATCAACATTTTTGCCTGAAGAACCTATTGTAGTGGAACAAACGTTCACCGTCTAGTACAATAATATTACACAGCCATACCTTCAAGTAGTTATATGCTACATGTATTACGCTATATGAAATAAAATCTAAAACTCTAACTTTGACTTTGACTTTGAAAATTTGTTGGACAGGATAACAAAGAGGAGCGCGTCACCTACCGTCTGACGCAGGTATTCACCAGTCACGGTTGTTTCCCTCCGCTAGAGGGGTTGACCGCTTTACAGTCATCCCCTCCGTGATGTGCCTTAAGGCGTGGCACCAATGGGCGGCTCTAGTGTGATCTTACAAGGACCTGGAGCCCCCCTTCAGTGCCGAAGATGACCGCTCCAGTGGTTTTAGCCGGTAGGAGTCCGGCATACCCCTTAGCCCTTCTCCAGGGTGAAGGAAGTTCCATGTAGAATTTCCACTGGACACCAATAAAAAAAAAAGATAACAAAGAGGCCTTCCATTAGAGCAATAAAAGTGCAATCATCTTTTTATACGGAACCCTGCTACATAAATAGAAAAACGTTAACTAAAACGAGCGTCTACTTCACCCCTGTCAAGTTTGACTGACTGAGTATATTGACAGACGGACTGACAGTGAGTCGACGACATAATGGCGGCACGAATTAAATATAACTTGATTTGTGAGACACCCCTGACCTTAGAACTTGTTTTTGTTATTCTTTCTGCTTGTTCTTTTTATGAGTAGTTTTTAATCCCTTGCCAAAAATGGATGGTTTCTACAACCAAACTCCACAAAACTAAGTACTGAAAAAATGCTCTAGCAATCATTCACGTGCATAATGCATAGCTATATATCAGAAAGTAGGTGCCTGTATCTAATCTATCTCATAAAAATTTGTATAAAAGTTTGTGTGTATGTCCTTCATAGAATCGTAAACTATGCATTTGATCATGTCATGATCTTTAGCAAAGTGTTATGCATGAGCCCACAAAAGTTTCTGAGTTGGTACGACCAATCTTTGACAGATGGCGCCACTATCATTCCATTTCATTTCTATATATATATATAATTAAACGGCGGGTGAAACCGCGGGTTCCAGCTAGTTGGTAATAAAAAGGATTCATAATAGTTGTATTATGGTGGCCCGTGGGCTACCTTAGCCACACCTTAACGTTTTTTATTTTATTTAACCTTCAGAAATATGGCGTTTTCTTCCGCCCCGCCCGCTGCACAGAATCATGCGCATCACCGTCTTCCCGGGGGACGCTCAATGTGAAGAACCATGAGCCCCTAGTGATGGCATCGTGCTCAGAGTTTAGGACTTTGGCACCGGGGTGGTATCTCCTCCTTCTTAGAGCGGGATCGGCCCTCTCTCAATCCCACCCTGCGGCCAGTTTCTGGAGCATGACGCTCTTACAGAAGGAGACCACTGCACTTCAATGTTAATGCTTTGCTAGCATAGCCCACAATTATAATAAATACGTAATACTACCGGGAGAGCAAGATCTCGCCCGATCTGATTGACCAGGATTCGCCGCTACACAGCGCACACAGGGCACTCTTCGAGCGTGCAGGGCAACCCTAGCTGCACCTTAACCTACTATGACAGTGTTCAGTCCAACTTTATTTTACGTTCAATCAGTATTTGTTTAAATCATATTTTCGAACATTCTTTAACATTTTAGAGTTGCACAAAATGAAAATATTATCCATTTTTGATCTAATTATGATTTTAATTATTTTTTGTACTAGACAATACAACAAATAATTTAAATGTTTATCATATCAGCCAAAGGACAGCCACAGACTTTCACAATTGAGTCGCCATTTTTGGAGGTACTACGTTCACGTACACGTTCTTAAGTGGGTTGTTGAGCACAGTATGGCTACTGTTCCTGCTGCCCATCCCTCTGGTTTAGCATCCCTTAGTCGCCTTTTACGACATCCACGGGAGGTGATAGAGTGGTGCTATTTTCTTAATCCTGACACCACACGAACTTCAAATGTCTATTCATTACGTTATTTGATTGTCTTTAAATTACAAATGAATTAATTTCCTACTTTTCAGCAAAATAAAGTTTTAGTTTTATACAGGGAAAATTTTACAGTCCAGATTCTTTAGGATACAAATATTATTTTTGCTTCATTCTTAATGTGAGCCGCTACATGTCATCTGAAATATTGTTACGCATATTGAAAAACTGGAAAGCTGCGAAAAGACCGTAATCGTTAATTACCTAAGCTTGAGATAAATACATAGGAATTAAATCACTCAGAAGTTCTAATTACCCTCATCACTCTACAACGAAAATTAACTCTTATGTTTAAACTTCACAAAGTAAAACTGTTCTGCATTCAAGATTATGTAAATGGCGTCAAATTTGGGAATGTTTTGCGAACAATTCGTGCGGCACATGTGTGCTTGGAGGACGTGTTATAAATGTATTTAGGGTTGTGCTGCTGAATGTAATTCTGTCGATGTCGATGTTTTGACATATTTTCAAACTATAGCATACACCTCAGAAACGTTTTTGCCTTGTACAGTACCACATTTAAATGAGAGATAAATGGTTGGGAGAAACCTTAGGCAACTAAGGCTTACGCAACCAAGTTTTTATAATGCATCTTAACTTTGCTCTTAAGTGAGCCAATAGATCAGTAAAAGTTTCAGTGAAATCTGTCCAGCCATTCTCAGGCGATGTACGAATGGTTGGTGCAGTGGCTGATACAGCCGACTGCTGCGTCCGGGTCGCGGGTTCGATTCCCGCACGGAACAAAGATTTGTAGGATCTGCTGGTAGTTTTTCTGGGTCTGGGTATACTGCTACTTACCAATCCTTTCAGCTATGTCGACAACTTTAGTTCTTCTACGCATCTCCTCATTTCTCATTCGATCTCTTAGAGAAATACCAAGTATAGCTAGAGAGCTATGCTATGGAGCGAGCTATGGAGAGCCATAGCTCGCTGAGTGACCTTGAGCTTTCTTATGAACCCCATTGTCACTTACAACGTTACGTGTACGTTACACGTTACCACGTCTCTGTTCCATATACACGGTAACAAATAGTATAATGATACACTGTAACTTTAAAAAATGCTCCGATAGGTAAAAATAATTTCGATCCCAATATGAACAAAAAAGCATCGAAAGTGAACTCATTTATAAATATGAAACGTTTTAGAAATTCATATTCAATATGAATTCACAGCTATAAACCGACGGTGGATACAATTAATTATGTTTTATGACGGCATAACGTATCAGCCAGCTCAGGGGAAATTAGCCGAAGTTCAGAGTATTACTGTTTCGCGTCATTATTTCTCCATCAGACAGGGACAGTTTTTATGTGATGGCATTTTATAGCTCCCCTAGACAAGCCGACGATCAACAATAGCTTTATTAATTCTTTTTGTTTTTGAAGTGAAATCTTCTTTTAGCGCGGTACGCATATTTTTAGATGAGATACAATCTCTGGACTTGCGACACCGTTACGAGACGCGTGAAGTGAAAACTTTCAAACCTTATGTAGAAGTTGTTCAAGCCACACAAACGTTTCCGACTTGGCTTAACCACTGCCATGTAATGACAACAACCAGGACTAATGATTTTACGTTCCATATGAATTAAGGAGACGCTCAATTTAAATACTACCATGCGGTCACCCATCCACTGCCTGACCATGCTTAGCGATGCTTAAACTCGCCAATTATTTACCGATCAGTGAGCGCAATTGCCAATAAACACCTGATTATAACACAATGGCTAACAAATACATATGTAAGTTATGTAATGATTTCTCATTTGTGTATGACGCAGTAACGTGATCCCTCTGGTTGCAGAGGGATGCACAGCAGCGTCCCATCTATTTCATCAATCCCAGGCAGGCCAAGTTTGGCGAGTACTGGCAAATTCTCCCCAAAACTACAACACATGTGGGGAAATCTATGAGGGAGGCCTTTGTTCAGCAGTGGGCGTCCTCTAGCTGATATGATGATGATTTACAACGGACGGTAGCTACTTCTAGATCTAAGTAGTTCAATCAGTTCAGAAGTTCATTTCAAGAAGAATCTCCAACACCCGTCACCCCAACCCCATATTTAGCCATTATAATATTTTGTATATACATGGTTATCAGATTTATATTTGGTATAAAACAAGAAGTACCGATATTACTGCAATGTATAAATTTTAATAAATGTCTGCAAGTTATACAATTTATATAATATGATAATGTTTTTGTGTTCCCTGGCAACCCCCTGGTAACCACAATCTCTTTCAAACGTTTTTTGTATTGAGTCCGAGCTTATATCAAGGCGATAGGAAACATCATCTCGTACCCTAATAACAATATTCTGCAATGACTGGAATTGATCATTCCCGAACTAAACTAATTATAATGAACTTAGAATTTAGTTACGACATGTGTATATAATATAATGAATGAGGAAACAAGGAGATCCGTAGAAGAACTAAAGTTGCCGGCATAGCTGAAATGATTATTAAAATGAAGTGGCAATGAGTGGGGCACATTGCTCGTAGAACAGATGGCCGGTGGGGTGCAAATGTTTTCGAGTGGAGACCGCGCACTGGAAAGCGTAGCCTAGGACGACCTCCAACGAAGTAGACAGATGACCTGATGAAGGTCTGTGAAGGTGAATGATGATGTGTATGTACTTACACTTTTTTCCTTTCAAGTCAGCTTTAGTTTTTAAAGTTAACTACCAGATTAAAAGTTACATTGTCATCTCTATATCTATTTATAACACTATATTGTATACACGATAACTTCAATTGAAAATGTTACGTTCACAAAAAGAAAACTTTTAATTAGCTTCGTCTAGACTGAACTTTATCTTTACATCTTTATTGCTATCACAATGAAAGTATAATTAAGTAGCATTTTAAAAGTACTTTTTTATTAAAATCCTAGCATTCTGTTTGGGTTCGCTGGGTATTTTAATAAGTCACGAAATTTCAGCCTCTAAGTGCACGCTAACGCTGAGGAACCTTAGAATAAGATAATAATCTCCGATGGTCCGTAATAACGGCACGGTTGGTGCAGTGGCTGATAGAAAGAAAGAAAGAAAATTTACTTTGACACAAACAAGGACGCACAAAATATAGAGACAATGTATAAAATGTAAAAGTAAAAATTACATAATCAAATTATCAATAAAAAATATACAATAGACTAATTGGCCTTACAGGTTTGTCCTAGCTATATATCAAAGTGTAGCGCGGCAGTAGAACGCAAAACATGCAAGCATGCGAGTGTACCGTACACATTGCACTACCCAGCTAGGACCAAAAGAAAAAATTAAACAATTTATTAAAAATAAAAAACATTATGCAATATGTTCACTGGTGTTTATCTATATTACATATTACGGGAGCAGGTGCGCCACGTCTGTGCAAAAAAGGGTTGTAGCTCAGCATGAAGCTGCGATTTTGAGACAAGGCAACACCGACAGCTCTGGTTTTCAGTTTCCTTATACAGTCGGTTGCTGCGCTCCGGGTCGTGGGTTCGATTCCCGCACGGAACAAATATTTGTATGATCTGCAGGTTGTTGTTCCGGGTCTGGGTGTATTGTATGTGGAATTAATGTCTGTAAACGCACCCACGACACAGGAGAAATCCTAGAGTAGGGCAACGCATTTAAAAAGAAAAAAAAAGTTTCCCATGAGTCTGTAATTCCAGTACTTTTGTGGTTATTGGCCAACCTTATGTCAGAGTTGTTCAAGCCGCCTAAAGGCTTGGCATAACGATTGCCGGCTTAACACAACAACCAGGGCTGACGATTTTACATGCCCTCCGAAACATGGATAGGCACAGTTCAAGTACCACGTTGTGGTCACCCAGCCATAGACTGGCAGTGGCACAAAACAATATTAATGCTATTTATTTTGATTAAATGTTATATGTGGTCCTTAGGGCTGATCCCTCAGAAAAGTTGAGTTTAAATTATAAAATTAGCTCCAAGTTATAAGATTTTAGATCTAGTTTACAGGGTTAGATCTGATAAAGTTTGAGTATCAATAAATTTCATATAAGGCATCTTCATCAAATGTGTACATTTATATTCTATGTACCTATATATTACGAATTTAATACTATAATTATCACACCGCGAATAGTATATTACGTCGCGAATATACGGAAACAAAAGCGTCTGCATTTCAATTTTTAAATCAAATTCTGTAGCAATGCAAACGCCGACTCGCCACTCACAGGATGGGCTCCCTTAAAAGCCACCATAGGCGATATCGCTTCATCATCATCATTATTTCAGCTGAATAAAGTCCACGGCTGGACACAAGCCTCACCCAAAGATAGCCACAATGACCGGTCTAGGTGTGTTGTGTGCTGATCAGGGGATTTTGCCATAATCACCATGCGGCAGGCGGGTTGGCGATCGCAGTTAATGTACTCGAAGGACACTGCTCATCCCATAGTCGCCTTTTACGACACCCACGGAATGAGATGGGTCGGTGCTATTCGTAGCTGGCACCACACCGCACTACGGTATGGCAGGGTTGCTTATCTTACTATAATTGTGAATAAAATATTGAATTAAAATTACAGACTTTATCGTCAGTGAAGAATGTATGATTGATATTACATTCTTTGTTATATCAAGGAGTTTTATTGTACTGAAACTCGCTGTACCGTTATCGCACTTTATGAATATATTGCCAGTACATATTATACCTAATGTACTTCACATTTTGTCTTTAGATAGACTTGTATTATATAAGCGAGTCGTCTGAATAAGTCCATGTACCTAATATATCATTAGGTTATTTTTTGGGTCTAAGATTTCATCTAGTCACAATATATTTATGTTTCTATAGATGTACCTACAAACATAGTATAGTACTATTGTTTATTTATTAACATTTTACCAATTTTAGATATTCTTTCCTTTTCCTTTGTAAAAAACTGCTGTACTATTATACTACTGATGGCACGTATGGTGCAGTGGCTTATACAGTCGACTGCTGCGCTTTGGCTTGTGGGTTCGATTCCCGCACGGAAAAAATATTTGTATGATCTGCAGGTAATTGTTCCGGGTCTAGGTGTATTGTTTGTGATATATATGTCTGTAAACGCAGCCACAACACAGGAGAAATCCTAAAGTCGGGCGTAAAGTATTAAAAAAAAAATCTTTAGGTAATTATGGAAATGTCAACTTCAACTTATTGAAGCCATCGATTACCTCACATTCAACTGTGAGGTGTATCAGTATATATTATTTGGTACTATTACTTATCTCTCATCATAAATACCGCATTTTTATCGATAATTTCACATCACTACGGTACGTGAGGCTGACGCAGAACGAACGTGATCCAACATTGTATGAGTGTGATCTCCAGCAAGTGTGCTGCTTACTTGTACAATACATTTTATAGAGCAATTTTTAATCTGGTACGAAACAGAAATGTTTCATATTGAAGATTCTACAGATGGAGTGAAAAGCAATGGAGCGCTTTTGTGTGAGCCAACATTTTAATCAATTATAAGCGAAATAGCAATGATATTTTACATATAGACGTGCCATACACGAACACTATTGCATTACAAAAAACGGCGCACGCGCCGGCCTCCAGTAATAAAAAATAAAACAAAATAAAAATAATTTAAAATATCGATTAACGTTACGTATTTATGTATTTGTTCGTGTGGTATCCAGATTAAGAATATAGCACCAATCCATCTCCTCCTTTAGATGTCGTAAAAGGCGACTAAGGGAATCTAAGCCAGAGGGATGGGCAGCAGCGTCCCTTCTGAGAAACGGTAGCCATACTCCGCTCACCAGCCTGCCTGCCAAGCGTGGTGAGTATTGGCAAAAACCCCCCAAAAAGATGACACAGGCCTTTTTTCAGCAGTAGAAGTATAAATGGCCGATATGATATAACGATATGATTTTTTTATTTTATGAAACTAGCTGGGACCCGCTGTTTCACCCGCCGTTTAATTTAAACTAAATGCGATTGTTTGTATATAATTTAGAGTACTTCAGCATAGACACTTGACATAGAGTATATATATTTAATTTCATGGGTTTTAATTTTTAGGCGCGGAACCCTAATTTTTTTAAATAAATATAGGCTAATTTATTCCTCATAACATCAGCTATCTTCCAGTGAAAGTCCCGTCAAAATTGGTCCCGCCGTTTCGGAGATTACCCGGAACAAACAGACAGACAGACAAAAAATTCAAAATTGATTTTTGTTAGATGTACCGTATATACTTTAGTATGCATTTAGTAAAAAGCTGTTATTTTGACATTACAAACAGTAACTTCAATTTTATTTATTTGTATAGAGTATAGATTAGTTCATAAAAATCTGCAATCAAACTACGTGTTAAACTTCAAGTTAATCAGCCCGTGTTTATCGAACGCCATCTTGTTTGTCTCAATAATGTACACTAACTTTACAAGCGGTGCGTATAAACTAAGTTTTAACGAGTCCGGTCGCTATGACCGTAACTAAGTTGAGATTGTATGAAGTGCTTTAGGGTTAGAACAAGAAGTTGGGCGGGGTGGGACGTAAATAGAGTTTCGTGTAAATTCCGCGCATGAGACTACGCGCACAATGATTGAACCCTTCAATCAACATACGAGTACTCTTTTCCCAATCTTTCTTTCTTTTTGTGTGGTTGTAACCTTGTGTCAGAGTTGTTCAAGCCGCCCAAAAGCCTCCGACTTGGCTTAACGACTGCCGTCTAATGACAACAACTGGAACCGATGGTTTTACGTGCCCTCTGAAGAACGGAGTCGCTCAATTATGCGGTCACCCATCCAAATACTAACCGCGCCAAGTGCTGCCTAACCTCGCAGGTCTTTTTTTATGTTTTATTATAAAACGTTGCCCCTCATTAGGATTGCTCCTGTGTCGTGGGTGCGTTTACAGAAATTAATTCCACACACAATACACCCAGACCCGGAACAACTACCTGCAGATCATACAAATATTTGTTCCGAGCGGGAATCGAACCCACGACCCGGAGCTCAGCAGCCGACTGTATCAGCCACTGCACCAACCGTGCCGTCGGATTTACGGATCAGTGAGTGCAACTGGTTCATATCATCACATCATACCGGCCATTTATATGTCCACTGCTAAACAAAGGCCTCCCCCATAGATTTTCACAACTGTGTCATCATTTAGGGGGGTATTTGCCAATACTCACCGCGCTTGGCAGGCGGGTTGGTGAGCGCAGTATGGCTACCGTTTCACAGAAGGGACGCAGCTGCTCATCCCTCTGGTTTAGATTCCCTTATAGCAACTGGTTATGAGCCAATAAGGGTAACGTTTCAGTTCCGTGTGGTTCCCGGTAAAGAGCAGACCACTCATGGGTACCGTGAAAGGTGGCTTAGATATCCTTGATATCTAAGCTACTATCAACAGTCAACCGTCTGATGGCAAGACAAGATGGCAGCTCTCTTATTGCAAGAGGCCAGCAAGGTAGGTACAACCCCAGTGCCAGATATTCGCCGCTAAGCGTTTGAAAGGCACTGTTAATACTGAAATTACTGGGCATAATAGACTAAATAGCTTTACGTCTCCAGGTGACGAGCACCGTGGACTCGCTGGACTGGTCCTGGGTAGAATTACAATTGTTATGAGCCTGTTGCTTACCACCAGGCAAATGACCTGCTCGTCTCATCACCAAGTAGTATTAAAAAAATCCAATCCGTATCACAAGTGTTATTATTAAGGCAATTTACTTTACTACTGCTAGTTGTATTTATTTATTTGGTATTTACTCTTTATTTTATTCACTCTTTATTGCACACCAATCGGTAAAAGATACAAAAACTGTAGCGCTTAAAAGTTGTGATTAAGGCAATTTACTTTACTACTGCTAGTTGTATTTATTTATTTGGTATTTACTCTTTATTTTATTCACTCTTTACTTGTACACCAATCGGTAAAAGATACAAAAACTGTAACGCTTAAAAGTTATGATTAAGGCAATTTACTTTACTACTGCTAGTTGTATTTATTTATTTGGTATTTACTCTTTATTTTATTCACTCTTTACTGTACACCAATCGGTAAAAGATACAAAAACTGTAACGCTTAAAAGTTATGATTAAGGCAATTTACTTTACTACTGCTAGTTGTATTTATTTATTTGGTATTTACTCTTTATTTTATTCACTCTTTACTGTACACCAATCAGTAAAAGATACAAAAACTGTAGCGCTTAAAAGTATATTTTAGAGTACAATGGGCGGCCTTATCGCACTTAACCTTATGATAGAGAAATACTAAACTGGGTATTATATGCGGCAATCGATGGTGCATACAGATACATAATGATATAACTAAATTTCGTATACTAACCTAAATATATAAATAATGAAAATTATACACAAGTAATATAGATATATAAATACATAAACATTTATATATATACACATTTACAAATCAATCTATAATGAATCCGAGAAAATATAGAAAAACAGTTAATTCAGATGTAATATATAGTAAACTCTAAACAAAAATAATTAAAGTGTCAAGTAATGTTCCCCACTAGTCTTTTGAACATTGATATAGACTCAGCTCGTCTTATTAAAACCAGTAATTTATTCCACAAAAAAGCGGCCAGAACCGTAAAGGAGTTATCTATAAATTTTGTGGAATGCATTGGCATTTTAAATTATAGTGATCTTTGGGAGACCGGACAGTTGACGTTTATGCACGTTTTAACACATCACACACCAGGAGGATGCTGCTTACCAGCCTCTTGATATCAATACTTAGTTTACGACACGAGTTTATTTACGACACCCACGACTGGAGAAGGGCACTGTTCTATGCCGGGTATCACACGGTACTCTTCGGCTTAGAGGGCATTCAGTACTGTCAGTGTGTTAATAATTTTGTCTCTTTGAATAAGACACAAGTAATAAAAAGAAAATAAAAATGTAATGAACTCTGCAACTGTGAAGAAACGTGACAATCTTATCTGATATTTACGATGTTATAAATGACACCTAAAATTGTAACGCCACGAAATATGCGACTTGTATGACATACTCACGACAGAAATACTTAAGTATCTAATAGTGTTGGTATCAGAGGGCCGATTCCCATAATAAATTTACACTATGATTGTAACTTGACCGAACTGAGATTAAATTATGAATTGACCCAAAAAATGGTATTCTGCTACTCTTAAAGTTCAGTCAGATTTCAGTATGATCATAATCTAGTCTCATTTCAAACTCCATTTAGACGTTTATTTTATGACAATTTAGTACATGTGACAGCTCGAAATGTTAGCAGAATACCGTTTTGACTTCGATCAACTTTCGATCCATTTTCGATCTCATCACAGTGTAAGTTCACGTTTGACGTTGTTTGTTAAAGATAAAAGATAAAAATATTTTTTATTCATGTAAAACAATTTATAGGCACTTATGAATAGTCAAGACTTTAGTTGCCTCATTCCATGGTGTAGATTTCCTATGGAGAAGAACGGGCAAGAAACTCCATGGTTACTCTTTTTAAATCATATTGGTGCAATGTTCTCGACATGGTGGTAATGTGAGGACAATGCAGGAGGAAAGAGTCTAAACTTTTTTTTAAAGTCTACACTTGTTAGTTTAGGAGAATACCATTTGTGACATTTATGACACTGAGACTAGATCGGAACATTTTGAACACTTTTAATTTACGAGAATTGGCCCTCAGGTTTAAGCACAGAACAATGTTACAAGTAATGAAAATTGACGGCATGGTTGGTGCAGTGGTCGATACAGTCGGCTAATACACTGCAGTTGCGGGTTCGATTTCCGCACGGAACAAATATTTGTATGATCAGCCTATAGTCCATGACACAGAAGAAAAAAAAGCGAGGGACAACTTTAAAAAAAAAATGGTCTGAACTTGCAGGTATTGTGCAGATAGGCAAAAGAAATTGTTTCTATCGACAAATAACCGTTATCCGTAACCGTATCGAGACTCTTTGGTATCTGCGAATGTAATTTGTCAGTCCTCGTTATTAGACGGATACCTTTTTTATTGGGCCCAGCGGAAATTTTTCGTGAACTTCCCCCGCCCCGGGGAAGGACGAAGGGGCATGCCGTATTCCTACCGGCTAAAATCACTGCGGCGGTCATCGTCGGCACCCAAGGGGGCTCCAGGTCCTCATATGATCACACTAGAGCTAGACGGATACCTATGAAAGTTGATAACATAACCATGATGAATTGAGTATTTTTCAAAAACCATTTTACAAAAAAAAATGCGAAATTTCGAAGGTCTGCTGGGAATTCATTAACGGCCGAAATTAATAATCAATCTTATCCGATCCAGTTTTTTAGATTTAAGATTTAGAAAATCTTGTGTTAGGATCTCAATTAACATAAAAAAAAACTGTCACTGTACTCAAATCCAAAGATTTTGGATTGCATTGATTATTAATTTCTGCTGTAAATTAATTTCTTTTAGATGCATTGCTTCATATAGCTTTTTTTAGATCTACTAAACATGGAATAAAGTAGCATCGCCGCTTTTAAAGCTCCACCCGAAACTTTAACAAAACGCGTACAGTCTGACTCCTGCGCATCAGATCTACGTCAGTTTGAATTAAGAACGCAATTGTTGGTATGACAGTGTACCGGACGTAGCAGTTAAATATGTATATATGCGCTTGAGTGATTTAGATTTGACTGATATTAAAAGTATACGATATTCACGCTCGATTGTCTATGAAGATAAAGTTGTTAGATATTTATCAGGTGTTATATAAGACAGAGAAAAATACCGTCGGCGGGGGATTGTCCGTTATGAAGGTTATTTTTTTGTTTATGAAGTCTAATGCAAAATAAATATTTAAATAAAATTGAACCTCTACTACGCAACCATATTTAGAATCTGCACACTTCAGTAAAAGATTGAAATTTAACGACACGATTGAATTCCCCCAAGCCCATTCCGAGGTAACCGTGTGGTGCCGGCTGAGAATACCCTCAACCCATCTCATCCCGTGGGTGTTGCAAAAGGTGACTATAGGATTAGCCGGAGGATGGGCATCAGCGTCCTTCGAGTACATTTACAACTCAACTGCACTCGTCAACTCGTCTGCCAAGCGTGGTGATTATGGCACAACCCCGAAACGAGCGTACATAAAACCCAAACCGGTCGTTGTGGCGATCTTTGGGGGAGGCCTGTATCCAACAGTCGACTTTATTTGGCTGAAATAATGATGATGATGAAGCCCATTCTGTCATCGGACAACCAGATGAACGGCTTTGCGCCTCATTTATATGGTGGATCTTCCACCCATACACACGAATCGTTTTAATTTTCACGTTTTTCATGCGAGAAGTAAAGGAGAGGAATTCCTTGCCAGAGTCTGTGTTTCCTAACTATTATAACCTAGAAGTCTACAATTGACGAGTGAACAGGTTTCTTCTAAGCAACCGTGCAACATCGTCGAACGCATCGTCGCTTAAAATCGGGCGAGGCAGTGGTCAAACGCAAAGCATTGCAAAAAAAAACCAGACAAGTGCGAGTTGAACTCGTGTGGACAGGGTCCCGTACGATGAATATGTTATCTACTAAGTCTTTTAAATCCGAGCTAAATTTGATTGTGGTAACTAAAATAATATATCCCAATAAAAAACTTAACATTGCAGTTGAAAAACGTAAAAAAAAATTACTTCTTATAGGTTTTATGTTCTACAAGTAAAGAACTATTTTCTGTATTTTATCATCATTTTCAGGTTTGGTAATTATGGAGATAAGGAGTGAAAGGTCAATTTTCATCTGTTTTCTTTAATAACAATAAAAAGATTTATATGAAATTATAATACGCACAACAGACCCTTATATTTGATATATTACACGATACAGTTAGCTAAACTTTATTTCAATTTTCTAAGTTGCCCCCAAAAGTGACAGTACAGTACATCAACATTTATTAATTTAAGTTACCCGTCCATGTTTGGATCGCAGAAATGATTAATTTCAACTTTCAAATTGGCTGTGACAGACGGACCGACACACAGACACACAGACAGATAAGTAATCCTATAAGCGTTCCACTGTTGCGGACGTTCAGACCCCCAAAAACACATTCTTCTTTTCAACATGAAAATTATGACATGTATGTAAATATACGTACAGTCCCCACCTCGGCCGTAAACCAACGTAACCGTAGTAAACGAAACGTAACCCGTAATCGTGCCAGTTACGTTTACGCTCGCGTTTACGACCATTTACGTAGAGTGTGGAAGTTGATCACTTTTATTTTGATGAGAGTTGAAATGTTTGGAGCCTTCACATAATGTTTGTTAGTAAGTAGAATTGTACGGTAGTGAAACACTCCTGGTATTTTCCTTAAATATCGCTATATTATATAGTTCTACTATACTATTACAATAGATTTCCTAGTGGTGTCCGGATTAAGAATATAGCGCCACTCCATCTCATCCCGTGATGTCGTAAAAGGCAACAGTCGGATGGTTGCAGCAGCGTCCTTTTTGTGGAAAAGTAGCCATACTACGCTTACTTACCCGCTTGCCAAGAGTGGTGAATACTGGCAAATTCCCCTGGGTGATAATGGATGATGATAATGATCGCTATAGATGCGAAGAAACATAGATGTTCAGAGCCAAAAATCTGTGCTTCAGGACACCGACTATAGCATGGAAAATGCACTTATGCTTCCCCGCATGCGCCTATACATTTTATGCCCGTACATGCACTCACACACAACGTTACACGATCAAACGTTACATTCAAATTTATAAGAATTTTTGTACTCCCATCACTCCCTAAGAATTTTCATTTCAAAAATTTATATCCCTCGCTACCCATTGGTTTAATCTTTGTTTGAACTTAAGGATCATGACAAGAACAGGCAGAAAAAACAAAACCCGTAAGAAGTTGTTCTCTCGCTCTGTTAGAAATTCTGAGGAGAGACTTTTCCTCCCTGTGTATGTGCTACCGCTTATACAACGGACAGTGTTCTAAGGAATTGGTCAATTTGATACCAATGGCTACTTTCTACTACCGCACCTCTCGCCATCGGTGTAGAGTTTATCCACATTCCACAGAACCGAAATGGTCTCGTACCACACGGTTTCAGAATAAATTCCTTCCGTGCACGCTCAGGTTGTGGAATCAGCATCCTACCGAGGCTTTTCCAAGAAACTTCAGCATGGGGTTCTTCAAAAAGGGCGTGAAAAGATTTTTACAGGGTTGGCAACGATGCGAGTGTGACCTCTGGTGTAGCAAGCGTTCATTGTTTGTAGTAACCGCTTACCATCAGGCAGGCCGTAAGATTGTTTGCCACCTTTGGTATAAATAAACAGGATACTTTTACGGCCTTCTGATTTTTTTTTCTTTTTTATTAATAAAACGTTGCCCCACACTAGGATTTCTCCTGTGTCGTGGGTGCGTTTACAAACACAAATTCCACACACAATACACCCAGACCCGAAACAACTACCTGCAGATCGTACAAATATTTGTTCCGTGCGGGAATCGAACCCACGACCCGGTGCGCAGCAGTCGACTGTATCAGCCACTGCACCAACCGTGCCGTCAAAGATGGTTTTTCCCAGAGGACAGTGTGGACAGTCTTCCCACAAGAATTTTCCGCGCATTTGACGCCCAAAACAAATGAGCAAGTACGATCGAACTTATAAATATCTCTCGATATAGTCTACACATACATCGCCTCACGTCGCGCGTTCATACACTTGGCTCGGCAATAGATTCAACTGATATCTATCTAACTGTTGGCGTTAAATCTCCGCCAGTCGTGTTTGTGTGGAACTGTGGACGACTTTATGTTTTAAGATTTCTTTACGTTAGCAAGTTGTGAAGGGGATATTGTATATGGAATTATTTGGCTAATCAAATAATAAGAGGAGACAGCTATGTTTGGTTTGATGGTGATTTCTCTACAAGATCCGTAGATAAACTATAGCTGAAAGGATTTGTAAGGTGAAAATTGGCGGGGCAAATAGCTCGTAGAACTGCTGGCCGTTGGTGTAACAAGGCTCTTGAGTTAAGATCACGCCCAGAAAACACAATGCGTGGGACGGCATCCAACAAGATGAACTGGTGACTTGGTAAAGGTTGCTGGGAGTCGCTAGATGCGGGTGGCATGTAGCCGGTCATTGTGGAAATCTTTGCGGGAGAACTTTGATCAGCAGTGGACATTTATGATCAATAACAACACAAAAAGAAAGAAAAACGAATGGTTTGGCTGTAATTTCATATGTATGGGGTAATCATTGGAACTACTAAAACGATTCTATAATTTATTTCACGAATAGATCGCTACACTATGTCTGAGTGATATAGGCAATATTTAGAAATATATTGATAAAAATAAACGTGCGGGTGAAACCGCGGGCAACAGCTAGTATAGCATCAGTTATGATTATGATAAGGAAAATAATCATAACGTTTCTTATCTGAAATTATTTGGTTGTGAGAAAGGGCTTAGTCGATCGTTGCAGTTTAGTGTCGTGATGGGCGAGAGGTTTAAAAACTCGTTTCTTTAGCTCCAAGCTACGGCTTCAAAGCCAAGCATGTACTGATATGTCGTGTTTCAATCTTATACTAATGTCCTTAAGTTTATCTTAAACATAATGACTTCAGGTAAAGGAAAACATGTATATAAAATATATATCCGTATGGTGTCCGGATTAAGAATATAGCACCACTCCATCTCCTCCCGTGGATGTCGTAAAAGGCGACTAAGGGATTCTAAACCAGAGGGGTGGGCAGCAGCGTCCCTTCTGTAAAACGGTAGCCATACTGCGCTCACCAACCCGCCTGCCAAGCGTGGTGAGTATTGGCAAATACCCCCCAAAATGATGACACAGTTGTGAAAATCTATGGGGGAGGCCTTTGTTCAGCAGTGGACGTATAAATGGCCGATATATATATATATGATGCAAGGAAAACATTGATACCTCATCTAGATATAATGGTCTGACGGCCGAAGCTAGTTGAAGCAGGAACTTAATATTAAATGTCGTTTCAGTATTCAGCCGTGAGTGTAGTAGATCTAATAGTATGTAATAAAGATGATCGAAGCTTGTTCCTTTTATTTGTGAGAAAAAACTTTTGCCCTGCAGTCGGACAGCTACAGCCTAATGTTATTGTTGAAGCGCTCATAGCCAGTTGTATTCACAGATAGGTTGACGATCGGTAAGGTTAAGAAAGGCTCGGCGCCGTCAGTCTATGGATGGGTGACCGCATAGTGGTACATAAACTGAGCGTTTCCGTGCGACGGAGGGTACGTAAAATCGTCAGTCTTGGATGTTGTCATTAGGCAGCAGTGTCCGAGGCCTTTGGATGGTTTTAACAATTCTGACACAAGGTTGGCCACTAAACTAATAGAAAACGAAATATATTGTTATTATTATTTATCTGGATGTCTTGATCAATCATCATCATCATAATAACCAAAGTACGTCTACTGCTGAACAAAGGCCTCCCCCATAGATTTCCACAAGTGTGGTGTCATTTCGGGGGGAAATTGCCAATACTCACCTCGCTTGGCAGGCGGGTTGGCGAGCGTAGTATGGATACTCTTCCGCTGAAGGGACGCTGCTACTATCTAGTTTATCGCCGCTTAGTCGCCGTTTACAATTTCCACGGGAGGAGATGGAGTGGTCCTTTATTCTTAATCTGGACACCACACGGAAACTATACAGCATAAGTAAAGCTAACGCTACTAGATAAGACTTGTTGTGACTGAGTAGGTATAATAAATTCAACTTAGTTTAAAGTCAATAATTTTGTCATTGTGTCAACTTAAATTTAGGTATTGCATACAATTAAAACTTATTTACTTACGTCCCTCTTCATGTTTTATTAACTCCCCAAGATTTAAGAGCCTTTTCAAATCAATTAAAAATGTAATTAAGTTTGCATTACTGTAATCAAATAACACTCGGCTTAAAAAGATCTAAACACTTCTAAATAGCCACATAACTTTAAAAAAAACGTCCGTTTCAACCATCAGACGTCGGATTCGAAATTGGAAGCCATAAAAGCGGGAACCGGCCGGATGTTGGACGCTCGGCTCCATCAGATCCATATCACGACAGACTCCCGCCAACGGATTCATTTCCGGTCGACGGTTGCATTTTGAATTTTAGAACTCAATTCTGAACGAAAATAGGTCAGTGATACGATTTCAAGATTTAGCGATAGTTCAGTAAATGTTGGTATAGATAAATTATATTGGTTGGTGAAACCAGAAACATAAGAGATTATGTTGCTGTATAAATGATGTATATAGGGTCTTACTTTAATAATGGAAAATATTGTATCTCTATGTATGATATAGAGATAGATAGATAGAGATATAGAATTCATTTCAAATATCAAGTATCGGTTTTACTGATAGTAAATAAATTATGATTTGAATACTCGACTAGCGAAACATTTACTCCATATTTTTTTATAAAATATAGGTTTATGTTATGTTTTTCTTTTTTGCTAAATCACATCATTACAACCTATAGATTTACCCCCTAAAATATTTTCCATTAATAAATTAAGACCCAATATATGTATATACAGAAACCCTACTTAACTTTATTTACTTTGCAAGATCCGAAAGCGCGATGATTATAGTGTTTTCCACAAGTTTACCCGATTTATATAGATAAATAATAATATTATTATGTGATTTATTATTATATTATCATCGAATCGCAAATCCAGTCTATTGATGATCATCATCACCATAATGCATTATGTCATAAGAAGAATGAGGGACTCTAACCAAGAGAGATGCAGCGTCCCCTCTGAGAAACAGTAGCCATATTGCGCTCCTCAGCCCGGCTGTCAAGCGTGGTGAGTACTGGCAAGCGATGACAGAAATACGAAACAAGGAGGAAGTTTTTGTTCAGCAGTGGACGTCTTTTGGCTACTATGATGATGATGATATAAAAGTTAGTAAAGTTACATCATTATACTTTTTTTTTTTACATTGCGCCACACTAGGATTTCCCCTGTGTCGTGGGTGCGTTTACAGACATGAATTCCACACACAATACACCCAGACCCGGAACAATTACCTGCAGATCGTACAAATATTTGTTCCGTGCGGGAATCGAACTCACGACCCAGAGCGCAGCAGTCGACTGTATCAACCATTGCACCAACCGTGCCATCAAATGGCACCTATGAATTGCTAGACTCGACAAAAATAACGAATGATTTAACTCTCACACGCAGAAGCCGGTTATCGACTTGGCGAATTCGCTCCGCAAGTAGGATGCTAACTTTCCAGCTCTTGATCGTCAGAACCAAGTTAGGTGGAGTGGGTGTACTTTTACAAAGGGGTACACCTGTTCCATCTTACTTGCATGCACACATACCGTTTTTTTATTAACCCCATGGACAGCCATCATGTTCTTCCTGGGAAGCGGAAGGGCAAGCAGACTCTTACTGGCATAAATCACCGGAGCGGTAATCTTCAGCAACGCAGGCAAGACATACCTCATCATCATATCATCATATCGGCCGAATTAAGTCCACTGCTGAACACAGGCCTCCCCCAAAGATCACCACAACGACCGATATGGGTGTGCTGTGGGCTCATTAGGGGGTTTTGCCATAATCGCCACGCTTGGCAGACGGGTTGGCGATCGCAGTTGAGCTGTTAATGTAGTCGAAGGACGCTGCTGCCCATCCTCCGGATAATCCCTTAGTCGACTTTTACGACCCCTACGTTAAAAATAAGTACCAGTTTTCAAATCTGATGCCATGTCGCTTTATAAAGGACTAGCGACCTGCCCTGACTTCGCACGGGTAGTCATTATATATAGCCAGATGACATATATGATACAAAATCGCCAATAAAACAAAAAGAAAGTTCGTTGATTGCTACCAAACTTCACAGGATCATCCGTTTGGCTAATTCAAAGATTTTCTGAAAATTTCATTAAAATTGGTCGAGACGTTTTGGCATAGGGAACATACATACACTCATCGATTTTAATTTTTTTATATGTATAGAGTATTGTGTATTGCAAAACAAGTGAAGTTGTTTTCTCAACAAAATAGAGACAGGCCTCAAAGGAAAGGCGGAAAAATAGACACTTATTTTCATCGACATGTGTTCCGTATAAAAAAGCTTTACTCACGCTAAGTGCATCACTATTAAGATAGTAAGAAATTAGATTACGGTGTCTGCTAGGCTTTCGCGCCAGAGGGTGGCAGACATGGAGTGGTTCTGGGGTACAATAATAGATGAATTGTTTTATGCCAAGTAATTGAGTTTTTTTTTAAACTTTGCCGCACTCTAGGATTTCTCCTGTGTCATGGGTGCGTTTACAGACATGAATTCCACATACAATACCAATAAAAAATAGTAATAAAGGTGGTCACCCAACCATATACTGACTGCTCCAAGCGTTGCTGAATCTTGCCACTGCTTGCTGTCCACCTCGTTGGAGGTCGTCCCACGCTGCGTTTTCCGGTGCGCGGTCTCCATTCGAAAACCTTTGTGCCCCAACGGCCATCAGTTCTACGAGCAATGTGCCCTGCCCATTGCCACTTCAGTTTACTAATCGTTTCAGCTATGTCGACAACTTTAGTTCTTCTACGGATCTCCTCATTTCTGATTCGATCTCGTAGAGAAATATCAAGCATAGCTCTCTCCATAGCGCGCTGAGTGACCTTGAGCTTTCTTATGAGGCCCATTGTGAGTGACCACGTCTTTGTTCCATATGTCATCACTGGTACTCCATTTAACTAGTTTATGCATAAATCACAGCGATAAAATAAGCCGTTATCAATATTTGAAAATTACACCGCAAGAGGCACCGTTCCATTTTGGTTGCATCCACCGCATCACACACTTCACCATCCACATCCGACTCGAGCGTTTGTGATTGGTCGACGCTTCCCACGTGACATTGTGCCATCTGGCGCGAAAGACATAAAGGCGGCAGATTCGAATTGGGTAAACACGAATTCGTGCGCGAACAGGATCCGTAACTTTTTGTTTCTAGCCTAATCCCGGCCTGTTGTCTGGGTCAACTTTCTCGTTAAGTACAATCCACTTTTTTTCCTTTTCGCAAATGTCCCTGAGGTTTGTAGAAGAAAAACGGTAGTTTCACTCGCCATGTATGTATACTAAACTCGTTAGACTATCATCGTTTACTTCGAGACATGGACGGCTTCATAGATCTTAGCATATATAGTCCACGGACACCATACCAAAGCCTTTATACATACAATCAAAAGAAAAAAATTACGTGCCCAAAATTTTTGGGTATCTACCATGAATCTCTATGCAGTGATCAAAATAATTGCTCCAATCGTGAACCAAGTAGTATTTTCGTCTGAGACACCATCTCAGGAAATTTAATGCCCCACTGTCCGTCTGAGTGAACGTAACTCCTAAGTGTTGTATTGATAATAATCGGAGGACACAAAACGACTAGACATATAGCTAGCATTATTAGACATATTGCAGTGTGGTGCCGGCTAAGAATACCACCACCCCATTTCCTCCCGTGGGTGTCGTAAAAGTCGACTAAGGGATTAGCCGGAAGATGGGCAGCAGCGTCCTTCGAGTACATTAACAACTCAACTTAACGTGGCGATTATGGCAAAACCCCCCACTGAGCCCACAACACACCCATATCGATCGTTGTGGTGATTGGGGGAGGCCTGTGTCCAGCAGTCGACTTCATTCGGCTGAAATGATGATGATGATAGCTAGCATTGGTAACTTGAACAATGATACTGACCTTTTTTTCTTCTTTTTTTTCATGATCTTCCTTCGCCCTTTGCGGGGGCGAAGGAAGATGATGAAAAAAAAGGTATGCTGGACTCCTACCAGCTAAAACGACTGGAGCGTGGACTCTTCGCCACCGAACGGGGGATACAGGTCCTCGCAAGATCATTCTAGAGCTACCTATGGGTGCCACGCCTTTAGGCACATCTCTGAGGGGATAACTGTAAAGCGATCACCCCCTGTAGTGGAGCGAAGACGGTTGTAAAAAGGCCGCCCCCCAGGCACTTTTTGGGGAGTATTGTAAAGGAAGCTCCTTCTGAGCCAGGCTCCGAAGAGTGGCGCGAACTGCAATCGACGGCGATGTCGCCACATTTAGAGTGCGCGCCGTCGAGCCAGTTGGCTTAGCCTGTCGAACAATAATATAGACCTACTTTTAATACAAGTAGTCGTCTGTTTGTCGTAAAGAAAACATTATTCAGCAAATCTTTATCATGACTAGGTCCACCAGGTCAGCAACATATCAGTAGACACAACGTTTGATGTCCTAACATTGGGTAGGCCGTCATTAGTTTCTGTCCATAATACATATACATGTGGGGTGGGTTCGATTCCCGCACGGAACAAATATTTGTTTGATCTGCAGGTAGTTGTTCCGGTTCTGGGTGTATTGTGTGTGGAATTTGTGTCTGTAAACGCACCTACGACATAGGATAAATCCTAGTGTAGAGCAACGTCTTTTAAAAAGCAAAAGCAAAGCAAGCAAACATAAAAACATAGTTAAGCGTATTCATTATTATATCAAAATCAAATCAAATCGGCCACTTATATGTCCACTGCTGAACAAAGGCCTCCCCCATAATTTTTCACAACTGTGTCATCATTCTGGGGGGTATTTGCCAATACTCACCACGCTTGGCAGGCGGGTTGGTGAGCGCAGTATGGCTACCGTTTCACAGAAGGGACGCTGCTGCCCATCCCTCTGGTTTAGATTCCCTTAGTCGCCTTTTACGACATCCACGGGAGGAGATGGAGTGATGCTATATTCTTAATCCGGACACCACACGGAATTATATAATTTTAATTAAATTATTATATAACCATGTCCTATGACAAACCATTGTAGAGGTGATTGCAAAGCCTATTTTCAGCAAAGGATGTTAAAGACCAATATTTTGATGGTTATCAGATGTAAAGATTACAGATCTCATGAAGTAGCTAGTATAGTATATGCTGGTGTACATTTTCCCCATGCTCCTAACATAGATTTTAGCTAGATAACGTTTGTGAACTAAAACATTGTACAGTGCGGCATAGGAATGCATTTAATATTTTACTCTTGCAATGTATACTGGTATACTGTCCTGCAATAGGGATGCTATTTGTCGATGATTGGTTATTAAATATCGATATTCATATGCATTATCGTCATTAGCCAAAGAGGTTCATTACTGGACTAAAAATTAACTACTAAAATTAAAGTCTCACCCGTAGACAACGAACGAGGCTATTAGACCAGCGATCATAGAATTAGTCCTCTTAGATTATGGACTTAATAAAACAAGTGGCCCTCAACAAAATGACAAGCAGTCACGTGAAGTATGCTCTTTTTAACGTTATCTCGATCTGTTGGTCTGTCAGTCCAACTATTTCCATCGTTAACGATAAAATGGATGTGATACAATAATGGTTAATTTATCGTGGTTTTTGGTGCTAGGCCTTCATATCTTGCATTCAAAATAGCTTAAACCATTATATTTTTCTTTTAACTCTTTTTCTCCCATGCTTTTAACATGAAAAGCTACATAAGCTTTGTTACGCGTTTAATATTTTGCTGTTATAATACACCATACGGGATACCCATATTTACATAGATACTCTACAGTAGGGATGTTAGTTTAACGATATTTAAAATAACGGTACTGATAATTATCGCAATAAAAATAACGCAAACCACTGTTTCACTGTTGAATTCAGGCCTTACTAATTACAAAAACTCAATCTGGTAAGTCACCTGGTTAGTAATAACTAAGCTTTATCACACCGGTGATACCACCTATCTCCGGCGTTTAAGTTTCTCAATTTGTTTTGGCTGGACTAAAGTCAAAGTCATGTGGTGCCGGCTAAGAATACCACCACCTCACCTCATTACGTGGGTTTTGTAAAAGGTGACTATGGGATTAGCCGAAGCATGGGCAGCAGCATCCTTTGAGTACATTTATAACTCAACTGTGATCGCCAATGTGTCTGCCAAGCGTGGCGATTATGAAAACCCTGCAATGAGCACACAACACAAACCCATACCAGTCGCTGGCAATTTTTGGGCGAGGCGTCTGTCCAGCAGTGGACATTTATCTGCTGAAATTATTTACTACAATTAAATGATTATCCAACCAGTTGTTGATCTTAACGAAGATTATCATCAGTAAATGGCATTTCCAAGCCAAATGTACTCTAAAAAGGTTCTTAATGACCCATTCATTTTATATTTAAATTTATATATAGCATTCAACTTCCAACAAGCATCCACTTAAAGCAGTAACCATGTATTTTACACAAAATTTGAGCATATAAATAAATCTAAGTGAAAGTATTATACACTAAAAGTATTGAAAATCCCATCCCTAAGAGGCGATAAGAAAGCGGACGGTGAAACAAAAGCTGTATCGATGCGAATTTCAACAATATCCGTGTAGAGCGTAAATCACGTGCGTCCGTCCCATTGTTTGTTGCCGTTCTGTGCACTGCGGTCGAATGGCTTGTTCGTTTTTTAAAAACTGATTTCATCGATATGTTTTGAAATTGACATGTTGACGGCACTGTGTATTTATTTTAATGTTTCTACCTATACATTAGGAACATTACAAGTACCTAATTATGTAGTATGGCGTAAACATAAGTTTATTTAGTATATTAAGTACACAATCGTACAAATGAATGATTAAATGGACATAAATTAAACATATTTTTACATCGAAATCTAAACAAATTTTCTGCTAAATATTGGTCCCTTATCAGCAGCTTCAGCTTTAATGAACGGTAATGACAAAATATTTCCAGACTGTGACGGAAACAAACACATTTTATTGACTAGTTCTACTTATTCTTTTGTTTATTTTTATCAAATCAAATTCCTAATTTACATACATAAATCTCACATGAATAAACATCCAGACAGCGACGGCAGAAAGCCAACTACTACAACTACGGCACCAAACGTGCCAAACAATATCTTCTTTTGTGAGAATAATACAATCTTCTCTAAAACGCCCAACGCAGTTTCCTAACCCACGTAACCAAAATCTCTGCTTGCCTTCTGCCAAAACACATAAAAACCTGCGATCCCTGAATCACAATTCTGGTTAGTCTAGCAGTCAATCCCAGGCATTTTTTTCTTTTTACACTGTAAACTATGGGCTGCTATTTCGGACAAAGCGATATGAGTGAAACAAAAAATACTAGGCATTGTTGAACCCGACTTTTGATAGCATAACGTCGAAATATACGGCAGCAGATGTTTTGGGATACTGGCTGTGATAAACATGTTAATAAGATTTATAAGGATATGGATTAATAAGTTATCCCCGCTCCCTAACGGTTGTGTTGGTGCGTACCTGCAGAGGACAGGAAGCGAGGTCACGGCACATTGCCACTACTATGGCAGTGACCAGGATACCGCACAGTACATACTCGAGGAGTGCCCTGCGTGGGGTGCCGAGTGGCGAATCCTAGTCAACTGGATCTTTGTCTGCCGGCAGTAGTCTTGGCTTTGCTGGCAAAGCATAAGAGTGCAATGGTCTCGTTCTGTTAGAGCTTAATTCTCTAGAAGGAGATCGCAGAGCGGGATCAGCCCTCTGCCAAAAAGATAGGAAGGCTGGGGTAACAACCACCACGGCGCCGATGTCTAACAAGCCTGAACCCATGCCGTCACTATATGGTGGGACCGCAGAGGTCACGGGCACGCATATTGGTAAATTTGCATGCTCATACCGAGTAACCCCCGGGAAGACGGCGGCGTGCAGTGGTCACGTACCGCCATGTGCGCAGTACAGCGCACAGTGAGGCAGTGAGTCTTTGGGGAGATCTCTTACAATCCCTCTCGAGGTGTACTGGGGAGATGGCCTCTTTACAGTCATCCCCTCTCAGCATATCTGTGTCTAAGGGCGTGGTACCAGTGTTCGGCTCCCGTCCGTTTGTTTACGAGAACCCAAAGCTGCCATCGTTGCCAGTAAAAGTCCCTTAGGATACCCCGTCTGCCTTTCCCAGATTTCAACAGCATCAAGAAAACGGACTTCTCTTGTATCGTTAATCCAGACCAGTTAGATCAATAATTTGTTCCGTGCGGGAATCGAACCCGTGACTGTACCAATTATGCCGTTCAAATAATCCTTAATTTAATAAGACTTAACTTAAAAACACAATTAAATAACAAACATTAGATCCATCTCTTTGGTAACTTGATGACTTACAGAACTTTCTGTGACATAACAAGATCAGTGCACGAATTGATTCATAAATTAAATCATGAATTAAAAATAATACTCTTACTGCATATAAAGCCTTCAACATCACCGCTACAAATAACTGCTTCTAAAATAAAATACAAGATTCATTTTCGCTCTCTTTTCAAATTTTCCGCCTCCTTAAGCCGAGAGGCTCGGTAATGACGTTTACCTCTAACAATGACGTCATAAAATGAAGCCAAGCCGTCCGTAATACCTTTAAAAAGTCACACCTGCGCCCTTTACTATTGGTCTGTTAGGGTAATGTGATCGAGTTTTACTCTCGAAGAGAATCAATATCATCATCATACACATGAACACTATGACAAGATTAAGATTAATAACGGAGACAGGCCATGCTGCTCAGACCCCCGGGAAGACGGTGGCGCGCACGTGGTCACGTGCCGCCGTGTGCGCAGCACAGCGCAAAGCGAGGCTTGGGGGCATCCTTTACAATCCTCCCCGAGAAGTGCCTGAGGGGGCGACCTTTTTACAGTCGCCTTCCCTCCGCTAGAGCGGGTGACCGCTTTACAGTCATCCCTTCCGTGATGTGCCTAAAGGCGTGGCACCAATGGGCGGCTCTAGTGTGATCTTACGAGGACCTGGAGCCTCCCTTCGGTGCCGAAGATGACCGCTCCAGTGGTTTTAGCCGGTAGGAGTCCGGCATACCCCTTCGCCCTTCCCCGGGGTTAAGGAAGTTCCATGTAGAATTTCCACTGGACAAAAAAAAAGGCCGTGCTGCTCAACCCCTTGTCACATTCGAATACTCACCTTTTACGATACCAACGAATAAAGACAAGTAGCCTATTAGCCGGGACCCTAAAAAGAGTTAGTTCCTAACTCTCCTCTTAAACGGAGCATCCATCTTCCAGAAGGGCACTGGTGGTAAGTCTCCTATTGCAAGAATCCGACTAGGTAGGTACCATCGCTGTAAAAGATATTCGCCGCCAAGCAACAGTGTTTTGATTTTAAACATTACTGTATTTCGGTTAGAACTAATGACATTTATTGAATTACAGGAGAAGATCTGGGTAGCATTACAATTGTCATGAGCATCGGTGATGGTGCTTACCACGAGGCGAATGACTTGCTTCTAACGTCACAAGGTTGTATAAAAGAACACTCTGCCACTCATTGATAAGAGTCCAACAACAAAAAAATCATCTCACCTAAATTTCAATTTTCACACTCCATGCTGGTTATAATTCCGTGTGGTGTCCGGATTAAGTATTCCGTGTGGTGTACGTATTAAGAATATAGCACCACTCCATCTCCTCCCGTGGATGTCGTAAAAGGCGACTAAAGGAATCTAAACCAGAGGGATGGGCAGCAGCGTCCCTTCTGTGAAACGGTAGCCATACTGCGCTCACCAACCCGCCTGCCAAGCGTGGTGAGTATTGGCAAATACCCCCCAAAATGATGACACAGTTGTGAAAATCTATGGGGGAGGCCTTTGTTCAGCAGTGGACGTATAAATGGCCGATATGTTGTTGTTGTATGTTGTATGCTGGGTATGGATAGCATATTATACTGGTGCCGGCTCAGAATACCACCACCCCATTTCCTCCCGTGGTGGTGTCGTAAAAGTCGACTACGGGATCACCCGGAGGATGGGCAGCAGCGTCCTTCGATTACATTAACAACTCAACTGCGATCGCTAACCCGTCTGCCAAGCGTGGCGATTATAGCAAAACCCCCCAATGAGCCCACAACACACCCATATTGGTCGTTGTGATAATCTTTGGGGGAGGCCTGTGTCCAGCAGTGGACTTCATTCGGCCGAAATGATGATTAGACTGGTGTTCATAGCCAGTTACACTCAATAATCGGCGAGATTAAGCTACGCTTCGGGCGGGCAGTATGTAGATTGGTGACCGCATAGTGGTATTTGAACTGAGCGTCTCCGTGTTTCGGAAAGTACGTTAAATCGTCAGACCCGGTTGTTGTCATTCGACGGCAGTCGTTAAGCCAAGTCGAATGCCTTCGGGTGGCTTGAACAGCTCTGACACAAGGTTGGCCAGTAACCATTTGAAATAAGAAGAATGGGTACCATAACAACCAGGACCAGTTCAGAACTTTACGGTCACTCGTTTTCCCCAGCAAGGTGACTGGCGATACTTCCAATGCTAGCTTGTTTTCTAATTGTAATGAACGTCTTGAACCACATTATTTGCCTTTCACGAATTGTCCATCCCTCGCTATGTGAACAATTGACTATATATTGTACTTAGGTTATCTCAACAGCACTAATATCCGCCGAAGCCCTTATCTGGCATAATGAAAATAATATTAAAAGTTAACGTTTCGCTAAAATAATGTAGTAGAGGAGTTTCGCTACGGGCTTAACTGGATAGGGTTTTTAATTATATAAGGATATAAAAACTATGACCGAACCACGCTTTGAAAGGACTCAAGATTAAGATTATAATGAATGTAAATTGATGAAAGAAAGTATTTTTCACATAGAAATACATTTTCCTTTATAATATTACATTTTGCTCCATTTTCTTGAGCTATCATTTTTTATGTTATCATTTTTAGGTGTTTTCTTTTGGGCAGGTTTATAATTACTGGGTTTTGGAACTCTGAGGTTCTTTTCATGTCTGTTTCAAAAGGTTTTCGAGGAAAACGAAGCTTTTTTCTTGTCAATTCCAAGACTGTCACTCTGTATATTCTTTGCATAAACTACGAAGAATCCCTGCTTTTATCGTTTACTCATCTAATTTATCGAAGTGATTAAAAGCAATTAAGTATCGGGCTCACAGTCAGTTTCTAGTTCAACGTTTCTATGATGATTAATTAAAAAGCTTTCATAGTGTTTCGCAACCGATCAATTTTAACCGAAAGACGTCCACTCCTGGACATAGGCCTCCCCCAAAGGTCGCCACAACGACCGGGCCTGCGCTTCTCACATCCAGCTGATTTCTGCAACCTTCACAAGGTCGTTGGTCCATCTCGTGGGGGTCTGACCACGCTGCGTCTTTTGGTACGCGGTTGCCAATCGAGAACTTTTTGGGCTCTTCGGCCAGCCGTTCTACGAGCAATGTGGCCCACCTCCTGTCACTTAAAATCAAGTCACATACAGTAATAAAACTTCCGTTCGGTGTCCAGATTAAGATTATAACACCAATTCCTACCGTGGATGTCGTAAAAAGTGACTAACGAACTCTTAACAAGAGTGATAGACATCATCGTCTTTTCTGTAGAACAGTAGCCACATTGCGGTCACCAACCCACCTGCGTGGTGAGTACCGGCAAATTCCTCCCAAAATGATGTCATCAATTGTGGAAATCTATAATTCATAACTCATTTATTTCCAAGAAAATGGTACATACAGAGATCTTACATTTAAATCGTCACACATATTCTACCGCCGATCGGTGTGGAAATATTTATTTATAGCTACTACTAATTTTAAACTAATTAAAGATGAATAGCCAAATTTATTATCAAAATCGCAACATAATTATTTGTGATTAATTATTAATTCAATCAACTTATTTTTTAAATGTCAATCTGAATGGTTATGTAGTCAGAATTTATAATTTATGAATTCATTCAAAGAATAAAAACATTTGTCCAACAGCCATTATTTTTTTTTTTTTTATGAAAAGCCTTGCCCCACACTAAGATTTCTCCTGTGTCGTGGGTGCGTTTACAGACATGAATTCACATACAATACACCCAGACCCGGAACAACTACCTGCAGGTCATACAAATATTTGTTCCGTGTGGGAATCGAGCCCACGACCCGAAGCGCAGTAGCCGACTGTATCAGCCACTGCACCAACCGTGCCGTTTGAATTTATTTATTGTTAATGACCTCAGCTTGAGGGGTAGTTTATTATATATTTTTATTGCTATGCAATAGGCATTTCTAGTATATAAATTTAGCCTTTGACGTGGTACTAACAGTTTATATGGGTCTCGGCTATTTACTTTTTTTAAGGCTTCATCGTGTAAGATAAACATCTTTGGATATTTTTTTACAAACACACAAATTTCATATATGTGGAGGCACGGAACTGGGAGAATTTTTAGTTGCTGAAAAAGTGGTTTACATTGGTCTAGATATTCAGCTCCATACAGTGCACGAATACATTTTTTTTGTACTATAAAAATTCTGTTTATATCAACAGAGTTTCCCCATATAACTATTCCATATCGTAATACAGATTAAACATAGCCGTGATAGGCGGAGAGGGCTGCTTCCTTAGAAACTATTAATTTAAGTTTTCTAAGGCAAATACAAATTTATCTAATTTGAAACAAAGCTTGTTAACGTGTTCTTTCCAGTTTAATTCTTTATCAATTGTTATACCAAGAAATTTCGTCAAGTTTGTTGGTTGTAAGACTGACTTATCGTATAGTATTTTAGGAGTTATGACTTTGCCATTATACGTTTGATATTGAATAACTTTTGTTTTATTAATATTAACCTGTAAATTATTATTTTATAGCCATTTGATCACATTATTTAATTCATGATTAGTATTATGTTCCATGTCATATTAATTTTTAAGTTTAACTGTCAGTGTAGTGTCATCAGCAAATAAAGTGCAGTCATGTTTGAGAATTTTATTTAGATCATTAACATATAATAAGATTAGTAGGGGCCCCAACACACTGCCCTGTGGTACACCAGATTTATTAATATTTGGTTCAGATGAGAACGTCTTCTTTTTGTTGTTTACTATTTTTGAAATTTCTGTTTTCTGTTGGCGATTAGACAAATAACTTTCAATCCAATCATATGCTTTACCTCTAATTCCGTATCTTTCAAGTTTAAAATCTATGAGGGAGGTCTTTATACAGTAGTGGACGTCTTTTGACTGATATGATGATGATGATGAACTCACAGTGTCGCAGTCTGGTAGAAACATTTGGGCATCATCCAAATTGCACCATGCTCAACCAGTTGCAGTTGCATAACCTCCATCTTCCTAATATAGTTCAAACCAGCTGCCTCATTCAGGTCCACTTTGTTGCTCGTGGACCTGAAAGAGCTGCTTTCTCACGATGCGTTTGTCAATTCCAAGTTCTCACTCCAGGACTCGTGAGCCCAGACAATATTTCTGATCATTATCAAATCATTACCTTTGAGTGTAATTACTAGTTCCACCCTAAATAAGAAAATATCTGTAAATAAATAAAATAAAATATGGACGCTAATGTCGTCCAAAACAAATTAATTAAGCCTTAAACATATCGCCTGTATGGAATCAGACACCGCAAAATTATCAGGATAAAATCAATTCGAGACCAGCGTGTGCGACTTAAACAAGCTCGATACAGGGAGCTTTGACAAAGAAACTCTTATGGTCGAATACAGAAAATGTTGCGGGGTCAGGTTTGGAGGTCATACGCGAGTATACCTTTTCTTTGATATGTTTGATTTTGTTTAATTCTTTATTATTTGAATTATATTTAGTTCCTTTAATCAGCTTTTTCGTAGTCTTGGAGGGGTTACTTTTACATCATCAGAATTTTTGTCATCAGAAGAATGTCAAAAAATATTAAAATGTCATAAATTATTCAATAAATGTTTGTTTACACACTTTTATGAAAAGTGACTAACGAACTCTTAACAAGAGTAATAGACATCATCGTCTTTTCTGTAGAACAGTAGCCACATTGCGGTCACCAACCCACCTGCGTGGTGAGTACCCGCAAATTCCTCCCAAAATGATGTCGTCAATTATGGAAATCTATGAGGGAAGTCTTTATACAGTAGTGGACGTCTTTTGACTGATATATTTTGTGAAAAGTGTGTAAACAAACATTTATTGAATAATTTATGACATTTTAATATTTTTTGACATTCTTCTGATGATAAAATATTTGTTATTTGTGAATGCGAGTATATTGAAGACTGTAATACATTTATATATTATTTTAAAAGAGTGTGGGACGACCTCCAACGAGGTGGACAGACGACATGGGGAAGGTCGCCGGGAATCGTTGGATGAGGGCGGCATGTAATCGCTCGTTGTGGAAATCTAAGGGGGAGGCCTTTGTTCAGCAGTGGACGACAATGTCGTCCAAAACAAATATTATTAAGCGTTAAACATATCGCCTGTATGGAATCAGACACCGCAAAATTATCAGGATAAAATCAATTCGAGACCAGCGTGTGCGACTTAAACAAGCTACTTACCAAAGTAAAATGTTTAATGTTTACTGAACCATTTCGTTTAAGTACCCTAGGAACTAGGTCGAACATTTTGAGTTTATTACAAAAAGGAAGGAAGACTGCAAATTATTCTTGTAATATTATGTTCGCGTCACTAGCAGACTACTAATTGTTACATAAGGTGTTACTTTTAGTCCTCGATATATTTCATGGCACGTTAGTGAACGCTGAATATAATGTGGGTATCGCTAATTAATTAATCAGTTGTCCGCAGAATGAAATATAACAAGCGACGGACGGGCGTCGCACAAAAGAAAGAAACGGATATATACTATCAGATTTAGTTTTTGTGGTAGGTACATCGTCTGTAGCATTTACTTTCCATATACAATACACCCAGACCCGGAACAACTACCTGCAGATCATACAAATATTTGTTCCGTGCGGGAATCGAACCCGCGACCCAGAGCGCGGCAGTTGACTGTATCAACCACTGCACCAACCGTGTCATCGTTTATGATAGTAGTTAGAAGTCAAAGTCAAGAAGAGTATAGAACTCAGTTCTATATCTCTATGGTTTATGCCTTGCACCCCAAACTTATCGCGATACTAACAGACAATAGCGCCATTATTCCGTGCTGAGCGAGTTAACAATGAACCAAACGCTGATTAAGCGGTACTGTGCTGATCGTAAATTATTTCGTTCCTGCCAAGCCCTTTAAGGGAGACTCATAAATGCTGGTGTGGCGACACCTAGATCGCCAGCAATACAAATATAACGACATCTACTTGACTATTAAATGCATCTCTCCGATGACGTCAATAAATCCTGAATCACGCTATTAAAGTATTCGCGCAACGCAGTATATATACAGTCATCCAATATCAACCGTTGGGCTTCAGCCCGCCGGGCATACCATCCGCCTGGCTGGAGGAATCTCCCTTTTCTATGGAGGAACACCACACCATGTTCCCCATACTGGCAATTGAAAATTATTGTATTTTAGGATACCATAGGCAAAATTATGGTAGCTCTAGTGTGATCATACGAGACCTGAGGCCTGAGGCCCCCCTTAGGTGCCGAAGATCACCGCGCCAGTGGTTTAAGCCGGTAGGAGTCCGGCATGTCCCTTCGTCCTTCTCCGGGACGGAGAAGTTCATAAAGAATTTCCACTGGGCCACATAAAAATAAATTAAAAAAGGCAGAAATTATGGTATAACCAGAACAGAAAGAAGGAATTGCATATATCAAACATCATCACGATCAACCCTGAGTTCTTTGGAGAGATCAGCGGAAGTGAATTGGGTAATTTCACCGACGGCGTTATTGATTGCCATCTAATAGAGGATAAGCCACTGGCATCTGTAGGCCTCGAATACTATCCAGCAACTGCCAGTGAGTATTTCTTAACATATAAACACAATAACCTTACAATCGGCACAGGCGCTCGCAACCACCGAATCATAGAGTTAGTCAAAAGTCAAACTCTACAATATAGCTCTGGGTTTTTTTTTTCAGAATAATCGAGCACGTTAGTGTGCCGTGTGGTGCCGGCTACGAATAGCACCAACCCATCTCATCCTGTGGGTGTCGTAAAAGGCGACTAAGGGATTAGTCGAAGGATGGGCAGCAGCGCCCTGCGAATAAATTAACAACTCAACTGCGATCGCCAACCCGCCTGCCAAGCGTGGTGATTATGGCAAAACCCCCCAATGAGCACACAACATACCGATTTCGGTCATTGTGGTGATCTTTGAGGGAGGCCTGTGTCCAGCAGTGGACTTTATTCGGCCGAAATGATGAGCACGTTAGTCTTATTATGTGCAGTTTTGTTGAGAGCACTTGGGACACTATTACATAAGTGTGGTCGAAAACGCCGCACTCGCACTGGGTGTGGAATTGTCGATGTTGTGAATCGTCAAACTATTGCCAACGTTCGAAGGCACGTTTACTGCAGTGGCTGCTACAGTCGCACGGAACAAATATTTGTACGATCTGCAGGTTGTTCCGGGTCTGGCTGTATTGTATCTGCAAACGCACCCACGACGGAGGAGAAATCGAAGAGTGAGGCACCGTATAAAAAAAAAAACACGCAATTTTCTTTACAATTGATCGACGTGTCGGGTCTTCGATGCAAGGCAGGTAGAGGACTAGCCGGAACCAAAAAAATATGAGAGACTAGCTGGGACCCGCGGTTTCACACTTCAATTTTAAAAGAAATTTAGAGTACTTCGACATAGACACTTGACATAGAATATATACACACATATATATATTGGATTTCAAGGTTTTTTTCGCGCGGAACCCTAATTATTTTTATATAACATAAAAGAAGCCTAAATTATTACTTATAACATCAGCTATCTGTCAGTGAAAGTCCCGTCAAAATCGGTCCAGCCGTTTCGGAGATTACCTGGAACAAACAGACAGACAGACAAAAAATTTAAAATTTGTTTTTTTGTTATATGTACCGTATATATCTATATGCATTTAGTAAAAAGCTGTTATTTTGACATTACAAACAGACACTTCAATTTTATTTATTTGTGTAGATTAGCAGTACTACGAATTAAACGACCAGGCACAGGTAATTATTATGTGCGTGAAAACATTTTGACCTTTGATCCTAATCACGTAATCATTTGAGGGCACAATTGGTGCTGTGGCTAATATATTCGACTGCTGCGCTCCGGATTGAGGACTCGATTTACGCACGGAACAAAATTTGTATGATCTGCAGGTAGTTGTTCCGGATCTGGATGTACTGTGTGTGCAATTTGGATCTGTAAACGCACCCAGGACACAGGAGCAATGTGGTCTCCTACTTGTATGCGCAACGTTGAAAAAATCAATTCGTGTATTATAAATACGTGCATTTTCATGTTTAATCCAACCCGAAAATGTTCATACCTAAAAGTGTAAGTAAGTTCTGAGCGCAGGCTGCAGTCAAATATCTTCCCGTACCCGTATTTTTATTCACACAATGCACATTGCTTTCATGCGTTACACGCACACATATGACTTGCAGACACACATACATACTCACGCACAAAACTTGCAGACACACTCTTCCACACGCTCATGCACACCTACTGTATATATACAGTAACTCGCCTTCTCACGCACACACACAAACACAAAAACATATATTCTGCACTTCTATTTGCTTTTACATTTTCTTTGTTTTATTTTATTTTAGTTATTTAAAAACTGTATAAACAACATAATATATTTCAAGCTTAAAATAGCAATCTATTTTTTAATATGTTTAGATGTATCACTTGTTACTTCATATGGGTGGGGCACGGGTGTCTATAACACAGGATTTTCCTAGACACTAACTCCTACACTCGAAATAAACATATATCGCTATATTATTGTCCGGCAATTTAAATCAAGTCGTCGTTTCGTCGTTTCGGCCGAATGAAGTCCACTGCTGGACACAGGCCTCCCCCAAAAATCACCACAACGACCGATATGGGTGTGTTGTGGGCTCATTGGGGGGTTTTGCCATAATCGCCACGCTTGGCAGACGGGTTGGCGATCGCAGTTGAGTTGTTAATTTACTCGAAGGACGCTGCTGCCCATCCTCCGGCTGATCTCTTAGTCGACTTTTACGACACCCACGAGAGGAGATGGGGTGGTGGTATTCTGAGCCGGCACCACACGGCAAATTAAGTGTATATAGTCAGAAGTAGAAATAAAAACATATCTTACGAATATTGCTAACTCACGCTTATTATTCACCTTTTTACAAATGATTCTTCAATACTTTAATTCACATTATTATGCACGATTGTTACTCACTGTTGCTGTCTGGAAAACAGGTATTCTACATAACTCTAAATTCTACCCACAATATATTTGACCCGATCAAAATCTGGCATTCAATTTGCTGACCCATTGAATTCTATTAGTACTTAGCCACAACGATTATTGCAAATACAATTTGCTAACAAATTGATAGCTATCGATTAGGAAAATCTGATTACTCCACTTCACTGCAATATTCTTCTTCTCCTTCTTTTTCTTGCTCCGTTTTGCTTGCTCATTATTTCAGCCGAAAAACGGCCACTGCTGGATAGAAGCCTCCCCCAAAGATTGCCACAGCGACCGGTATGGGTTTGTGTTGTGTGCTCATTTGGGTTGGCGATCGCAGTTGAGTTGTTAATGTACTCGAAGGACGCTGCTGCCCATCCTCCGGCTAATCCCTTAGTCGACTATTACGACACCCACAGGAGAATATGGGGTGGTGGTATTCTGAGCCGGCACCACACGGCTAAGATTAATGATAATTATGATTAATTATCAATTATATTTCACGCATCACAGCGACACTATGCGTTAGGCGTTTTATAGACGTCATGTAATTGTGCAATTAAAATTTCCTATAGGTACGTACTCCCTCAAACTTGGGAAAATCAATACGAGAAATTACCTTATATTTCAAAGAACTAAAAGAAACACATATTAATTTTATACTCTAAAAGTGTAGATTCTGCTAGTCACACATAACTCGGATCGGGAAAGATCTGTCTCTGTCAGCAGTGGTGTCGGCTATGAAAATTGGAGTGCAGTGGTCCCCTTCTGCGAGAGCCTCGAGCTACAGAAGGAGTCCGTAGAGCCGGATCGGGAGCAAGCTGATCCCGAAGAAGGATGAAACGGCGCCGTGGCGGCGCGCACGTAGTCACATGCCACCGTGTGCACAGCATAACGCTCAGTGAGGCTTTGGGGGATCCTTTACAATCCTCCCCGAGAAGTACCTGGGGGGCGGCCTTTTCACAGTCGCCTTCCCTCCGCTAGAGGGGGTTACCACTTTGCAGTAATTCCTCTGAAATGTGCCTATATGGGCGGCTCTAGTGTGATCTTGTGACGAAGTCATCCTTCATCTTCATTTCAATCAACTTCTTTCATGACTGAACATGACCTTTTATCTCCATCACTGTCCACCTCATGATTGATTATTTATTCAAATCAATAATTGAACTTGTGAATTACAATATATATGATACGTTTCATTCAATCACATTATTTAACTCCGTTATTTGCTGCCGTGGAGAAAGCCTCCTAGTGTAGCTAACCGGAAGGAAACACGGAGGGAGGCACTCTGCGACAATCTTACGAAGACCTAGAACCCCCCTGCGGTGCCGAAGATGGCCGCTGCTCGCTCGTTTTAGCCGGTAGGAGTCCGGCATACCCCTTCATCCTGCCCCGGGGCCGAGGAAGTTCATAATGAATTTCCGCTGGGGACCAATAAAAAAGCACACATAACTACTTTCTCTGTGGGTTACATATTGAAATCAGAAAATAAAGTCGACCCTTACATATCAGATTGGCTGACAGAATAAATTAGTCTGCAAAGTAGAGAAAGAAGACATCCTTAACAATATAGTTTTTTTTATTGGACCTATCATCATTTCAGCCAAATAAAGTCCACTGCTGGATACAGACTTCCCCCAAAGATCACTACAACGACCGATATGGGTGTGCTGTGTGCTCATTGGGGGGTTTTGCCATAATCGCCACGCTTGGCAGCCGGGTTGCCGATCGCAGTTGAGTTGTTAATGTCCTCGAAGGACGCTGCTGCCCATCCTCCGGCTAATCCCATAGTTGCCCTTTACGACAGTAAAGGGCAACTATGGGATTAGCCGGAGGATGGGCAACCCATCTCATCCCTTGGGTGACCCCAAGGGATGAGATGATTGGGTGAAGGTTGGTGCTATTCGTAGCCGGCACCACATAGCATTGGACCTATAGAATTCAGTAAAAAAAAATAGAAATAAAACATGGGGCCCAATTCGATCGCAATTTACAACAGATCGTGATTACTACATTAACGTCGTAAATCTATTAATGTCATAAATCTAAAAAAACCTACCCACTACTACAATTCTTAATGACATATATTTATTTCAAATAAGGAAGCAATGAAATGAATTGACATACAAGTACATATTATAAAAGCTAAAAGCAAATGTAAAAGACCGTTCCCATTGCAAGTTGATCGCAGCGATCCGCGATCGACGACATGTCACCTAGACATCGTACGTGCGCTGATTTATGCGTGGACCGACGACACAGCGGTACGCGGCGATAAATATAATTGTGCCGCTCTGACCCACCCAGGGAGCGGGCTGCGGCAAGTGTGTAAGGCTCTTTATACAATGGATAGTGGAATTTTGGAACAGTAGTTGTTGAAAGTCTTACTGGCTCAAAGGTTTTTAAGTATAAAGTTGCAGGTAAAAGGAAAATGCGACTATTTATACAGAATGTGTAGTTTCTTAATCAATCTAAGACAGCGCTGAATATACAAGACGAAAAACATCGTGGGGAAACCTGGATCTATAGTTCTGAAATCGCCAACATGTCGGTAACAGTGAGCAAGCGTGGTGATTGATACTCATTCCTTCTCTGTAAGTGAAGAGGTTCTTTCCCTGCAGTGGGACAGCTACAAGCTGATATTAGCCGTTGATGCGATTTAAATAATGTCGTAAATGGTGCAGAGGAGTAGTACCAGTCCTTTGAGCTTAAGTTCCAAGTTCTATTTCCTTAATAGGATATGGGATTGCAAACTGCAATGTTTTCTTTTAACTTGGATTTGACTGTGATATTCAGTTTTTCCAGCACCAGCTGGGATAGCACTTATTGCACCTTGCCGCAACCCCAAAATTCATGCAATATTGACTTTTAAATAATAACTAACTGTTCCTCGCGGTTACAGCCGCCTATTAATGTAAAAGACATCACATTATTTATAAATAATTTAGAGAACTTGGCATAAACAGTTGACATGAGTAATTTAATTTTAATTTTATTGCGCGGTGTCTTCACTCATTTTTTTTCTAAAATAAAAGAAGTCTAAATTACTCCTTAATACATCAGCTATCTGCCAGTGAGTCTCATCAAGATTGGTCCGGCCGTTTCGGAGATTAGCTGGAACAAACAGACAGATACGTCCAGTGTACATAGCTCAAGCATCTCCCTCACCAATTTCCTTGAAACGTGTCGAAGATGATACCTAACTTATAGTCTATGTATTTTTCAATTTCACAAACCTCAACGAAGTTAGTTTTATTCTGGAATATAATATAAACGAACGTATAAAAATATGCCAAAGTAATTCTCATTGTGCATAAGTTCCTACAAACTACTACAGATGTACCACAAGCAATTGTACAGGAAGACAGTTACACCAAGTAAAGGCAGATCATGCCGAACAATACTGCAACTCTATTTGAACAAAATTGACCCTTAATGCATCACAGTAAAGTACAATACGAATGGTAAGATAACTTCGCAAAAGTTACGTCGGACTGTTGTCGAACAATCTTGTATTTTATTTTGTTTATACGATTTCATAGTTCATAAAATTTAATTTGAAATTCCATTCTATCATTTCCGTTTCTGTTTCTTGAATACGGTTTTCCTTAAATGGAATGTTTTTGTGTTTAGATAGCAATTACTAAAGTAAGGCAGAATTACATGATGAAGATCTGCTGCACTTGTGCCTCTTATAGAGACGACAGGAGGCAGCCTATTCGCAAACTAAGACCACATAGTTACACCACATAGTTTTCTTTTCATAACATTGTTATGCAATAATTAAATTATAGTCCATTAATGTCTCTGTATTCACGGGTTTAAGCCTCTGCAAAGAGGGATCTGGTCAATTTATAGGCTTGCGCGGGGACAAGGATCCAACATGGAGAGGCCCTTTCGAGGTTTTTATGTAAAATGAAATGGGACAATAACCAAAGACTTTCCATAGCTGCACTATAAAATGAAGTCACGGATTGTCCCCGGTGGTGTAAGGCTATTGTATGAGATGGAAACTATAACGATATGGTCATTTGGAACAGGTGATACATGGAATTATATGTTTAAGAAATGCGGAAACAACAACGTCTGCCTTTCAACCTTTAAAGTGTAATTCTGCGGCAGACGGTTTCACCATTGCGCGTCTCGAAGACTTGGAATGGGTTTCCCCGTTATTATGCCATTAGACACTTCCACCCCCGAGAATGTAGCTCTAGCGGCCCCCTCTGATCGGCCAAATAAGACAAGTCAGAGATGAAAATCATGCGGCAAAGGCAAAGATGCGGAAGCGGAGATGAGGCCCTGACCGACAACTGACTCTCTGGAGCACTGCGTTCCCGAACTCGCAGTGTCGTCACTCACAGTCAGCTCGCCACAAGCTGCCTTGCGGTCCGTAAGCTTCTTATAGATCTCCTTATGATATACTTGTTTTTCAGAAGTGAGGAAGATATTATCTGGGCTTCAGGATTACGTAGTCTATTATTATTAGACATTCATATTATATCTCTTTAATTTCTTCATTTAGCTTCAAATTCATCAATTTTTGTACAGTCGTTTTTATAAGACAATCTTAAATATTTGTCTTGATTTTATCAGATAACATAACCATAATCATTGAGATTATAAAATTATCATCAAATAATGTTAAGCAATCGCACTTGATGTCTGCCCTTAATATATTACAATATGCATTTCAAAATGAATTTAAAAACTGTTTTGATTATATTTGAAATAATTACCACTATTAGTGCAATTAAGAAAAGTTATGATGGTTATAAGCTATATAAGATTATACCAAAAGCTGACAGTGAAGTAAAAATTCTAGAAGAATTACGAAATAACGGTCTTGGCGAATTCTGGTGTGAAAGTTTTAAGGTCAACCATGATGTCAGGATCATGGTTTCACCGGAAAAGCATAGTGAGTTTCTCCAATATCTTGGAATTGGCAGTATCGAAGCGACAGAAATAATAAAGGACATACAAAAGTAAGTAGCAATTTCAAATATTGTGATAAATTAAGAGTAATGTTATTTTTGGTGTAAGTGAGAGTGTGGTGTGATAATATTTGAGGGAATTTCGGTCTATCTTACTATGTATAAAATTGGAGCTTCATACTACATTTGTTAAGAATTCTACTACGTAGTTATACCATATTTACCGTCGTCTTTTTCGACTTGAACTTTATATTGTAGCGCGAGTACAACTTATCGACCGTCAAATTTAGTCTTGACACGGACATATTCCATGATATCCTCGACCTTCATATACTGATGCATACGGGATAGGTAGAGCTATGGCAAGGGTATTGCGGGACGCATCAGCATGTTGGGTCGGTCGGTACCGCATTATTTCCAGCGTGTGGGGATCCTCAGATTTTACAAAATAGTTTTTATTATAAATGCCAATTTTGTTTTTAGGGCCATCGACGATCAATTAAAACCAGTGATTACAAGGACTTCTGAATCATACCTATCCTACTCTTGGTCAGCATATCATGACCTTGATGCCATTTATAACTGGCTGGACGAGTTAGAAGCTAACCACCCAAACGTTGCTAAAACAGTCGTAATGGGAAAATCTGTAGATGAGAGAGACATCAAAGGAATCATTATTAACCATCATCCACAGCGAACAAATCCATTGTTTGGAGTATTGGAAGGTACACTTCATGCTCGTGAATGGATTTCTGCTGCAACTGTCACTTGGATTATAAAAGAGTTTCTAACGAGCACGGATCCTGAAGTAAAGGCTCTAGCAGAAAGCTTTGAATGGCATATCTTTCCCGTAGTGAATCCGGATGGATATGCTTATACTTTTAGTGATGTAAGAAACTTTGTTTTTATTACAGTTAAATGATGATGAGTTTAATCGATTGAGAAAATAATATCACTCAAAACGTTTTCCCTGATTACAGAATCGGATGTGGAGAAAAAACCGCAGTCCAGTCAATGCTACGTCTTGTGTGCCAGGAGTAGACGATGATATGAGTCACGGCGTGGATCTGAATAGGAATTTCGATTTTGCATGGATGTGTAAGTATTGTGGCAGATGGTTAATTTATTCACCATTTGGAAAAAATTGCTAAACTCTGACTTTTCTTATCAATCAACAGTACCGATATTTCCCATCATCGTCGTCATATCATTCAAAAGACGTCCATTGTTAAACAAAGTCGTTCCCCATAAGCATCCATGACTGGTTACGTGCCACCTGCAGCTGCATTTAAAATAATGACAGACGACCTGCCAGAGGTAGCTGGGAGTCGTTACTCCCAGCTACCTCTGCATGGTCATCTGTCCATCGCGCCAGCGGCAGATATTTTTATCTTAATAATCTTTAGTATATTAGGAAAAGTATTCTAAAATCCAAGGGTGCTAATATTGACTCTGCTGTGATTGTATTGAGGATCTAGAGGCCCATATCTGCCGTAGATGACTGCTCTGGTGGTTTTAGCCGCTTAGAGTCCGGCTTGCCCTTCCACTCTTTCCCCTTGGTACATAAAGTATTTCTACCGGGTGACCAATAGAAAAAGGGTGTTTATGTTAACTGAAGAAAAAGGTTCTAACGTTCTCTAAATCTTATAACGATTAGCTAGGACTCTGTCAATGCAATGTGTTTTTCCAAATCGCATCATCATCATATCATCCAAATATAAGTCCATTGCTGAACCAAGTCACCCGGCATGGATTTCTACAATTGTATCGTAATTTTACGGAGTATTTGCCAATACTCACCATGCTTGGCAGGCGAGTTGGTGAGCGCAGATATGGTTACTGTTCCACAGAAAGGACACTGCTGCCCATTCCTTTGGCTTAGATCCCTTAGTCGCCTTTTACGATATCCACGGGAGGAGATGGAATGGTGCTATATTCTTAATCCGGACACCACAGGGATACATTTATTTATTCCAAATTTAGGCACCATATATAATGTCATACAGTGCAGCATAGAGCTGAAAGATTTGAAATTATATTTATGGGGTCCGAAACGCGCGACTCATACCACTGGTGTTTCAAGCGTTCATAAGTTGTAACAGCTTGCTTCGGTCATATCCTTATTTGCCACCTTAGTTGTATAAAACAAGTAACTTTGCTGCTAACATAAGAACATAAGTGCGTAGTTTATAGTCTAATCACAGGTCATGGTCGAGTTAACACCCAGTGTAAGACATTGACAAGTATTTTTTTTTCAGCAATAGGAGCATCAGATGATCCATGCAGCAACTTATTTGCCGGTCCTAGAGCTTTCTCCGAACCCGAATCGAGAGCAATTTCTCAATATGTGCTGAATCTTAAACAGAAAGGAGAAATAATCTACTACATCGCTTTTCATTCCTACACCCAACTGATTATCGTGCCTTACAGCCATGTTTACAGTGAAGATTCGCTGCTCTCTGGCAATTATGCTGATATGGTAAAGTTCTTATTCATTAGCTTAAAGAACAATATAATAAAAATTTGCAGAATGATCTAGAAGTTCATTGTTATACGGCAATAATAGCTGATATCAAGATTTCTCTGAGAGATCACACACATCAGCCTTTGAACATCTACTTCTGAACATGAACCTCTCTTTGCTTACTAGAATGAGTTATCATTCGTTTTGTATGCGGATTGGTGATCGAAGTATGTAGTTATTAGCTCATGGGAGGATGCTGCAGCTAATCCTCTTGATATCAACCCTTAGTCACCTTTTACGATGTCCATAGGTCGAAAAGGGTGGTTTATTCTTTGCGGAGAACGATATGGAAGAGAGAAAAAATATCACAACGAATGCTATATACGTCAGCTCCGTAATCACAGTGTCGTAAATGATATGTTTCATATTTTTTCTACTATGTGATACTAAAGTTACTGATACTACAAGTACGGTATGCTATCTGCATCGTATATCTTATATATAAAAATCTTCTGTACGTGTGTATGTCACTGAACTCGTCCTAAATGGCTGGACCGATGTTGATGAAATTTTATGTGTATATTGGATCCTTGGATGGTTTAAATTTACAATTGGACCCAGTAGGTGGCGTTGCAATCTGGTTTGCAAGTACTTGCCAGTGCAAAGCTTGGGCGAGAAGCTAGAACTTGCTACTTACGTAGTGTAAATTTTGCATTGAAAATTTCTGTGTGTTTTCTTTAGCATACGATTCGTGTATTATGGTTTTCAGTACGAAATTGCAATAAGGGGTGCTGATGCTTTGAAAGAGAGATACGGAACTGAATACCGAGTTGGTCTTTCGGCAAGTGTTATGTGTAAGTACAAGTCTTATTTTATTTGTGTATATTTATCTGACGTTTAATACTGATCAACAGGATTTTTTTTGGCTGACAAAGGTGTACAACTTAGGTCTCGCTTTAAGATGCCAACGACACCCGAGCAATTTTTTTTGTGGGCGGGGTTTTGTCTCAGTCTCCTGAAATTATTAGATATTTAAAATAATGTCGGCTCACAAGTTGAGAAACCAGAAAAAATATATTGCGTCAAACGAAGACGCTTTTATTAAAAGTAGCTTTTTAGATATTATGCTGTCGGAGTCGTATGAAAAAGTGAGTATGGAAATGAATTGTGGATTTTTTTGCGGTCTCTACTATATTACTACGCATAACTAGCCTTACGAATGGAATATAGGTTTAAATAAACATTGACGATATAAAAGTCGTTATGGAAATCTACGGGGGAAACCTTTACTCAGCAATAGATGTCCTTCGGCTGAAATGATGATGATGACGACATACTAACAAATAAGCTATTGTCAAATTAATTTCAAATAATTATGTAAATCCAATGTTTTTTTAAATTCCTGCACACTTAGGACACCTCCAAAAATACATGACCAAAAATAATTCCAGATCCTATGGGCGGTACCAGCTTCGACTGGGTCAAGTACGCAGCCAGCGTCCCCATAACTTACCTTATAGAGCTCCGTGATCTTGGAGAGTTCGGGTTCCTGCTTCCAGCTGACCAGATCATTCCGAATAGCTTAGAAACCATGGATGCCTTAGTTGAAATGGACAGAACTACTAGAAGACTGGGCTATTACTCTTCAGGGGCTAATGCCATGTTTTTTTCTTCTGCTGTAGTTATTCTTGGTGTTTTCATGATGCTGTTAAATTAGCTACAAATTTTAAGAATAAATTAAGTTTATTATGAAACAATCTTGTTATTTCGTATGAGCCGCATTTCGAAATAAAATTGATGCATGGCTATCTACGTCGTGCATAACAATGCGATGAATGACGCAACATATTCGATATTGCGTTAGGTAGTACCGTAGAAAAAAAATCGCTGTTTCTGACACCATAAGACTCTAGGCAAAGGCAAGTTGGTAAGAGACTAAAATGATCATGATTGATATATGTAGAACATAGAAAGCTAATATACGTTGTGATGTTAAAGTCATTCAACGCAAGAAATAATTGTGCATTTTCCTTACAGTTATAAGAAAGTGAATAATGTCGCATTTCCGTACGTTATATACGGTTGTCATTTTATATTTTGTCATTGTAACCATTTATTGGTAAGGGGCAGTAAAAAACGATTGTAAAATAATAAAACTGGTTATCGTTAAATGTGTACCTAAAAGATAATAATACTATCTATTATAATACCAAAGATTATCCATTACAAATCATTTCGTTAAGCAACGTGGGCAAGACATGTACATAATGAAATTTAAAGAAGTATTTTTTATAATAGCTATATCCACTGCTATTTGTGCTGAATATGTAAGCTATAAAAATTACAAAGTGTACAAAGTAGTACCTAGTTCAGACAATGAAGTACAAATTCTTATGGATTTGAGAAAACAAAATAATTATGTATTTTGGACTGATATTGTTGCTCTAAACAGTGATGTAAGGATAATGGTGACTCCTGAAAAACAAGTGGAGTTTGAGAATTATTTGGGTAGTGTGGGAATCGCAACAAAGGTTGTTATTGATGATGTCCAGAAGTAAGTATTTATTATTTAAATATAGGATAAAACGCATGTTTTAATTACTAATGTTGTTTTTAAACACAAATTCATTTTTTACTTTTGCATTGAAACTAGTAAAATGTTAGGTTAGTTGTTGTTTACTGTCAACATGTAGATTTAATTAAGATAAGATAAAAAAAATGCTAAATAACTAAATAGTGTACCTATTGCTTTACTTATCAGCATTAAATTTCAAAAATTTAAATAAATTATTTCAGGCAAATTGATGTTCAACTTCGTCGGCCCGTATCCCGAAGTGCAGAATATGCTTGGGATTACTACCAGTCTTTAGATGAAATCAACGATTGGCTCAACAAAGTCGTTCAAGATTACCCCAGTGTTGTCACCCTTGTCACTATTGGCACTTCAGTCGAAGGCAGGACTATTACGGGTGTCAAAATTGACTTTAAAAAGCAAGAAAACCCTGTCATTGGCATGATCGAGGGAGGAATTCACGCAAGAGAATGGATCTCACCAGCGACTGTTACTTGGATTATTAACGAATTCTTGACTAGTTCTGACCCTGAAGTTAGATTTATGGCCGAAAATATCGTATGGCATATCTTTCCCGTTACTAACCCTGATGGCTACGTATACACCTTTAGTAATGTAAGTTGTAATTTTATTTCGTTTTGTTAATGTTTGGTTACTTGGAGTAATATATAAATCGTTTGCGATAAGTAAATCTTTCAACAGTAATTTGAATATTACTCCAATATTTTGATCAAATCTTTACCCACGTCATATTATTCATCTAACTTTCTTTTTATTCCCTTAGAACAGAATGTGGAGAAAGAACAGGAGTACGGCCAACCACACGTCCTGCTCTCCATGGAACTTGAGTGACGACATCAGTAATGGAATAGACTTGAATAGAAACTTCGGTTTTGTTTGGATGTGTAAGCACTTCTTTCTTACGTATTATAAACTAATTGTGATGGTCTAGGAATAAAATATAAACGTACGTAGATAGCTTAGTACTAATTTTAATAGAAATAACGTGAAATTAAGGCGCCATAGTGAAGAAAGAATGCCAAATTGTATGGTATTTATTGAGAAACATTTTTGGTATTAGTTTTCCCAATAAGTAGATGCCAACAAAAGTATATATTTGTCCTTAATACTGTAGTAAAAATTAATATCTCTGATAAGCTACTTTCATTATCTACTAATAATGTTTGATTAAGTATGTCTAGTGTACTGAAGTACTTAAATAATGGTCGTGAGTTTATATGGATCAAGTTCATACTCGACCGACAATGTATCTTATCAGTAGTAGTAGTTATAATAATTTACTGATTTATTACTAGGTAGCAGTTTGCATACGTAAATATTGTTTTAAAATCTTTTTTTTGGTATAATTCTCAAAAAGATAAATACAGTCAGCTATAAAAGTACAAAGACATAAGGTTGCAGTTAGAATCATTTTAGAGTATGTGAGTCGGTAAACACACAAGTTTAGAATTTGAAAATAGTGTATAATTAAAACTTTAACCAGTTTTGTTCTTCGATAAAGCTTAAGTAAAATAATTTTCCTGGACATATTATACTATAAGATGATTTTTAAATAGCTTTTTAACTGGTTGTCCATTTTTCAATTGCCATTTATCTCATGAATAGCCAATAGCATCCGACTGATTATTTCACCTCGAACGACGCTGACTTCAGGGAGATGAAACAAACATAGTGCATATACAGATGTTAGAGCAGAACCCGTGTGGTGCCGGCTCAGAATACCACCACCCCATCTCCTCCCGTGGGTGTCGTAGAAGTCGACTAAGGGATTAGCCGGAGGATGGGCAGCAGCGTCCTTCGATTACATTAACAACCCAAACTGCGATCGCCAATCCGTCTGCCAAGCGTGGCGATTATGGCAAAACCCCCCAATGAGCACACAACACACCAATATCGGTCATTGTGGTGATCTTTGGGGGAGGCCTGTGTCCAGCAGTGGACTTCATTCGGCCGTATTGATGATGATGAGAGCAGAACAGGCTATTCCATGCTTAAGTTTACACCATCTGTCCCGCATCTGTCGAATGGTACTATCCCTCAGATATCGCTCTATCTGGCCGTCAAAGGGACAGATAATCGCTTCCAGGTAGTCGCCTTATTCGTCAAATAAAGACTATAAATTTATTGCTATTTGTCGAATAAATGCTATCTGTTTGTTCATCAGGCGATTGAAAAATCGGCCCTTAGACATAGTAATGCCTTAGGTTTTCGCGATTCTTACTTATTTTAATAAAACACTTTTAAACGAATTACAACTCGTATATTATTTATTTTTGTTTTTAGTCACGTGTTCGAAAAGTTAGGAATGACAAATATCAATAATATACGCTTAATCCGTTTAAAAGTATTTTATTACCTACTTACTGAAAACAATGACTTTATAGTGAATAAATTAAACTAAATAGGAAAAATACAGAAAATAATGAACCTGAAATGAATGACCGACCATTCCAGAATCATATACTGAATTCTCACTCACGCCCATTATCGTGTCGTCACAACACAGCGGGAGTGAGCCTAAGGAAACAAATTACAAATGTTACGGGAATGTCACGACAACATTAATTTAAAAAATCTTTGTGTTTAGTGACAACGATATTTAGAAACAAAGATATCTAAGCCTATTAAAATATCTTTCTTCTATTTCATTTACAGCTACAGGGGCATCACAAAACCCTTGCGCTGAAACTTTCGCTGGACCCGTAGAGTTCTCAGAGCCTGAATCTCGAGCTATCGCCAATTATGTCTTCACTATTCAGCGAGAAGGCCATTTGGTCTACTATTACGCATTTCACTCATACTCCCAGATGGTGCTAGTGCCCTACAGTCACGTATCAGGAGCTGATGTGCTTGAAGCCCCGAATTATGCCGATATGGTAAGCATAGATTAAGTTCCATATGGTTCACGGCAACGAGTAGACCTCGTAAAAGGTGTCTAATCGTTGATATCAAGAAGATGGGAAGCACCATCCTCCCGTGTACTAATAACAACTATAGTATATGAGTGTGTTAAAATGAGCTGTTGGTGCTTAACTAGGCAATCTGGTGAAGCTGAAATCCCCTTCAGCCAGGTATGAAACTTACAAACTAAGCAACAACAGCCAAGGACGCCCTCTGCGAGACTCCGACCTCGGACTAGGGCGTTACTGGGGGGTCAAACTAGGGATAAGCAAGGGTCTGGTACTCTGGTATGATGGATGGGTGACTGCAGTGGTATTTGAAGTAAGCATCTCCATGTATCAGAGGGTCCGTAAAATCATCAGTCCCAGTTGTTGTCATAAAGCACAGTCGTAGGTCTTTAAATGTATATTTGGATGGCTTAAATATTAAAACACTATCATCATCAAATAAGCCACAGGACGTCCACTGCTGAACAATGACCTCCCCCTTAGATTTCCACAACAAGCGGTTACATGCCGCCCTCATCCAACGTCTCCCAGCGACCTTCACCAGGTTGTCTGTCCACCTCGTTTGAGGTCATCCCATGCTTCGTTTTCCGGTGCAAGAACCATTTTTCCCCAATGGCCATCACTTCTACGAGCTATGTGCCCTGCCCATTGCCACTTCAGTTTGCTAATCCTTACAGCTATGTGCCCATCCTTAGTTCTGCTACGGATCTCCTCATTCCTGATTTGATCTCGCAAATACCAAGCATAGCTCTCACCATAACTCGCTGAGTGACCTTGAGCTTTCTTATGAGGCCCACAGTGCGTGGCCACGTCTCAGTTCCATATATCGTCACTGTTAACACACACTGGTTAAAGACTTTCGTCTTGAGGCATTGCGGTATTGTTGTCAAAAAGACGTTGCGAAGTTTCCTATAAACTAAACGGTCTTCATGAATTCGAGGGGTCCGATATTATAAGGCATCTGAACCTTCCACTGCTCCGGCGTGATGGACCGTTCTAATATTCAAACGAACTATTATAGTAATGCTTAATATTTATTTATTATTTTAGTATGAGATTGCTATCAGAGGCACGGACAAACTGAAAGCGCAACATGGTACTGACTACATTGTAGGCACATCAGCTGATATTTTGTGTAAGTATCACGTACCATCTTACTTTTATTAAAAACATACATACAAAAGGCAACGGCGCAGATGGCACAGTGATCGGGCTATTGGCCTTCTGCTTTACGGTTCGTGGGTTCGATTCCCACACGTACGATATATTTTATGGTCTACCGATATTTGTTTCAGTATCCAGACACATCCAGGAGTTGGTGCATGTGAGATATATTTCTGTTATTGCACCCACTATACAGGAGAAATTCTGTTATGGGACAAGATTAACATATCATCAGCTAGAATATTGTTTTGTATCAAATGGATAATGTCAGCCAAGTTAAGCACTGCTGATCAAAGGCTTCCCCCATAAACGACTGGTTACAATAACACAGAATACCCATGCCTCTGGTTTAGAATCCCTTAGTTACTTTTTACGACATCCATGAAAGGACATGAAGGGTTATATTCTTAATCTGGACACCAAACCGAATCCAATGGATGCTTTTTATTCTATTTCATCGATTTTGATGAAAACAATAAGTTTATTAGTCGCACGCTAAACGCGTGTGTTGGTCTTTCATATTTGACATTCTTTTACTCACTTTAACCGTTGCTTCGTACCGCTAAGCTCAATTAAACCTCCGTTTTGATGGTATCGGAACCGGAGTCGGATTCGGAGGTAAGATTTGGCCCGAAGGTTCAGACAGAAGCTCCGTTATAGTTGAGTCCTTTTTACAAGTACTCGCTACGTAATTGTTGCTAGTCACTTATTTACTGATGTATGTAAGTTTTTTTTAAATGAATCCACCAAACGATCCAAGTGTGTAGACCTGGATTTCCCTTGTATCCTGGGTACAGTTTACAGACGTAAATCTCACGTGCATAAACACCCAGACCCGAAACAAGTATCTGCAGATCGTCCAAATATTTGTTCCGTGCGGGGATCGAACCCGTGACATGTAACGTAAAAAGCCAATCACTTAGCCAATGCACCAATCGTGCCGTAAAGACAATGTACGAATGATGTGACTTTGTTTCCGGGCGTGTCCCGCTCGAGAACGACGAATGACGAATTCTCTCGATGTTTCGATGAATGTTTATCCTGGTAAACATTGTTACCTATTTTTTCTCTGTAGTTTTTCATACGTTATATTTGTCAAGTTTCTACCTGATCTGTTTTTCGTTGACAGAAATGACAAGTGAATTGCCAGCTGAATTAATAGTTTTATAATTTAGTATTTGCATTGTATTTAATTTTACGCCGACATTTTGGGCGAGACTAAATATTCATCTATAAACATATGTATCTACAGTTTATATTTACTTTACCAGATGAAGTGAGCGGTTCAAGCTTCGACTGGGTCCGAGGAGTGGCAGACGTACCCATCGTCTACCTTTTCGAACTGCGTGATGTTGGAGAATACGGATTTCTCCTCCCTCCAGAACTTATCATTCCCAACAACCAAGAAATCATGGCTGGACTGGTCGAAATGGAGAAGGTCACTCGAGGAATGGGGTACTACCAAATCAGTTCCGGAGAAAGAGTTGCATATAGTTTTGTATTGTTCGGTTTAGCTTTACTAGTTGCTATGTAAGACATTAAAATTTGATTGTAAAATTTGAATATTGGTTTTATTTCATGTATCGTCATATCAGCCAAAAGACTTCTACTGCTGAACCAAAGCGTCCTCCAAAACCGACCAGCTACATGCCTATGTTGTTATTTTAGAGGATATGTGATGGATGATGTGAAAATCTAGTTTTTCTTCATGTCAGTCATGAGTCATGCTAGTAAGGGGCGATGACTGAATGGCAAGATTTCTGTATCACAATTTGAACAGGCTTATGTGCAGGCTGAGTTTATTGATTCATTGATAGAATAGGCAGTAATAGATTTCTACGCATTGAGATGCCTCGATACCTTGTAGCCATGGTAAGCTCTCGGTCCAAGTTGATATACGTGTGCTAAACACAGTTGTTATGAGCAAATATACGTCTGAATGTTTCGTGTGATTCCTGGCAAAAAATACACTACCCTCTCTACCCATGGGTGTCGTAAACGGCGACTAAGAGTTAACGTCAAGAGAATGGGCATCAACATATTTCCGTGTGCTAAAAACAATGCTGGTGGTAGGTATCTTACTGCAAAAGGTCGGCTAGGTAGGTACCACTTCAGTGCCAGGTATTTGTCGCTAAGAGGTAGTGTTTAACGTTAAGACTGTACTCCAGTTAGAAAGGCACTGTAGCTAGTAAAATTACTGGGCATAAATACTAAATAACAGTACGTCACGAGGTGACGAACGCAGTGTAAAAAAAATGATGAGTTGACCATTAAAAACAACGTAATGCAATCAGCGATCGACCTGCCAATGGGAGTGATTATGTCAACATGTCCTCTTATTTTAGTGATAGAGGTTTACGTGGTAGTGTGTGATGTACAAGATGTCAGTCCGCCATTTGGTCGAAAAGTCTAGTATCGGATACTCCAATATTTTCGAGGTTTAGATGTTAATTGCTGGGTAAAATACTAGCATTTACAGACGGATATTCAGCCCCGTCTGGTCAGACTGGAAACAAACCTAAACATGTTTTCGGAAAGCTCAGATAATATATTGTGTGTCAATGGCATCTCGCTATTGACACACAAGGTATTGTTACGGCTTTCTACAGTAGATACCAACCAGTTCTTTGGCGTAATGTGGATCCTGTATTAATGGAGGAAAACTATAAAGACAATTTAACGTAAGCAGCTTCCTTGCATGTATCAACATTTGTAATTTTTAGAGAAGGTAATCCACCCTAATTTAAGTATGTTACAACTATAGTGTCGCCCTAGTTGGACTCTTATCACTTTATCACTATCAATCAAGTAATAAACAAAGCCTACGACCATCTGTATTAATATTGCTAACAAACAAACTCATACCCAATGATATTATATATTAAAAATAAGTAGATATGTTACATGCGTGCTAAAAGTAAGAGCCAAAACTCCCCCAATTGTACCACCTCGCAATCAGTTCGCCTAGATAGCTATCTCTTTTATTCTTGTTGGTTTTGTATCTCCTTACTCACGACATGGTTGTGCAAGCGAGACTGTATTTTGCGCGCTATTTAATATGGACGTAACATATCTATGGTATAATATCATTGCTCATACCCTTCAAATTGTTAGTATAGATGCTACAGATAATCTGTACACGTTATCTCAACAAGCCTTTTACTTACTTGACAAGAAGACACATCACCATCCAACCCCTTTGGTATTATTAAAAATAGCCCTCCTACCTACCCTCCAAGACAAAAAGGTAAATAATAATAAACGACGCGGCCCCAATGTGACGCGCGACTGAAATCACGTGTCATGTCACAGACACAAATCATAACGTGCGCGGTCTGGGTATGACAGGGAAAGATGTGGAGTCGTGACCCTATAATATTTATTAGTAAGAATAGAAAAAAATTGTCTGCGATTCGAGAATTCCGATTACAGTGTGTTTGTGTACAATCAGTTGTGTTTACAGAATGATATGATTCTATAAACGTTTTTGTTTTGCACGGACACGACGCACAGAGTGTATAATTAAAAATTCTTAATGTTTAGCTATAAATTGGTAATGTTGCTTACCTGTAAGTTTTGTTATTATTTGTAAAAAAATTACATTCTTATTTTTGCCCTGGATTCTGAGTCCTTTGGCCATATACCTAAATATAATGTTGTGTTGCCAGTATATTACAGTTAGGTTGTTTTTGTGAATTTTAAAAACATTGTGTTACTTTAATTTGTGTGTGTCGTTATTGGTGCAAAAATAAATGGTTACTCTTTCTTTTCTTTCTATTTCATATTTCAGTAGTATTGGCGATGCATTCCACTGTTAATCCGGAAGGCCATGACAACTTACGTTATAGAAAAATATGTGTATGCCTACCATTTCATGGTTTTTGTATCATCATCAACATTATTTTATCCGAAAAATCACTGCTTGCCTTTCCCCTAAAATCACCACAACCACCAGTGTTGGGTATGTTATGTGCTCGTTGAGGAGTTTAACGCTACGCTTGACAAGTGGGTTAACAATCGCAGCTGAGTTGTAATTTATATACTCGAAGGACGCTACTGCCCATCTTTCGGCTAATCCTATACGATGCCTTTTACGAGACCCACGGTATGAGATACGGTAGTGCTATTCTTAGTAGGCACCAAATGGCACACGGTTTTTGTTTGATATATTTGACTATTTTGGTACCTGATGGATAAGTTACTAGAAAAATCATTATTAGTTTGATCCACTTCAACTAAGGATACAATATCTACATTGGAGTAGATTTGGTTGCTAACCTGGTTATCTTATGTGTTAACAACGATCTTTATTTCTTAAGTTTAAGAAACATCATAATTTTAATAGAAAAGATGGTTGGCAGGTACTATCTGTTTGGAATCCAGTTATTAAAATAATAAAGTCCCAAACAAGATACCGCACTAAGAAATATCAAGTCACTGTGAGTGATTACTGCGTGCATCGAAATTAATTTTTTGATTAAAATTGTAAGGTAGATAAAATAAAATAACTTTTTTTTAATCTGTAACGACGCCTGTCACCTTAGTCATCCTGGGACCACGAAAGCAGGTTGGCGATAGCAGTTGAGTTGTAAATGTACTCATAGGACGCTGTTGCCCATCGTTCGCCTTTTCACGTCGCTTTTCACGATACCCCCGGGATAAAATGTAGTGGTGACATTCTTAGCCGACAGCGCACGGCCGCGCATTTTATACTTGTATCAGTTAAATAAACCAGAAAGAATAACAGGACACTTGTACTGTTATTATGTGTACCAAATTTTAAGTTAATCGGTCCAGTAATTGTGACAGACGAACAGACAGACACACATGTAATCCTATAGAGGTTCCGCCGTTTTTCCTCTCGGACTTTTGGAACCTTAAAAAGCTGAAAATTCATCAAATATCGCAAAATTACACTGTGGTTTCGAGAATCATGTACTGAATCCATGGTATCAGTTTACATTACGATGTTTGACTGAAGAGAGAGACGAGATAGACAGTGGCAAGCCACATTTAAAAAAATACAAAATAATAACGTTGTCCTTACTATGTATCTTGGAGACAGTAAGGTTCGTCAAGTCCAATTTTAACCTATTTCCCCGTTTGTCAAAAAATTATAATAAATTACCCAATTCATGGAAAATATTATAATTTATGCGCTAAGAATGAAGTTGAGGGCGTTCTTAGCAGAAAAGGTATATTATAGTATCTCAGAGTTTTTGAAAGACGGGAATTGTGTGTCGGAGATATAGATATATATTTCAGTACATACTAAAAACTTTAACACATATTATAAATACATCTATATTAAAATCTGAGTTCCCTCACCTCTGGAAGGTCGCAATTGTAAAACCGTTACCCAAAAAATCGTGTCCGTCGGACATTACAGATCTCCGACCGATCAGTATCCTGCCATGCCTCTCTAAAATTATCGAGAAGGTAGTTTGTCAACAACTAACGGATTATCTGGAGAAAAATGACTTATTGCCTGAGGTCCAGTCGGGGTTTAGGAGAGGTCGTAGTACCTCTACTGCTCTGCTCGATGTAACGGACAATATCTTAGCAGCCCAAGATAAGGGTATGTGCACACTGTTAGTATTACTCGACTTTTCTAGGGCATTTGATTGTATTAGTGTTTCCCTGCTGTTGTCCAAGTTAAACTTCTATGGATTCGATCGCTCCACTATAGAGTGGTTTCATAGCTATCTATCTGAACGAAAACAGCGTGTAGAACTACGCACAAATGATGGAAGTACCCTATTGTCAAAGCTCAGTGTTTTGAACAGGGGAATACCACAGGGCTCCGTGCTAGGACCCATCCTGTTTTCATTATACTGTGCTGACTTGACTAACTGTATTCAGGAGTGTAGTTATCATATGTACGCAGATGATGTGCAGGTATACATTTCTTTCAAACCCCACGAATACTACAATGCTGTAATAAAATTGAATGACGATCTCAGTAGAATAGCGGCTTGGTCGGAAAACAATAGTCTAGTTTTGAATCCGTCTAAAACTAAATACATGATCTTTGGAACAAAGCATCAATTAAAATCGCTGCCAGCCACGCTTAATCTGACTCTAATGGGTAATTATATCGAAAGAGTGTCCGAGGCTAGAAATCTCGGTCTGAATGTCGATTGCGGCTTGAGGTTTGAAACACACGTGGCGGAGTCGGTACGCAATTGCTTTTATCGGTTAAAAGTACTTTATAAAATGAGACCATTCCTCTCTGAAGATCTTCGTATACAGCTTGTCGAAACGCTGGTTTTGTCAAAGCTAAACTATGCTGATACTGTATATGGTCCGCGCTTACTTGCTCGTTCTGATAAATTAATTCAAAGAATTCAAAATGCATGCACTCGGTTTTGTTTCCAAGTGCCCCCACGCGGTCACGTCACACCGTTTCTAAATAAACACTTCATATTAAAAATGAAATCGCGACGCAAGTTCCATTTAGCCTGTCTTTTGTTTGGTGTAATTAAATTTAAAACCCCAACATATTTGTATAATAAGCTTTGTTGGGTTTCAAGTAGAAGAGAATGTTCGATTAGGCTGTGCACCCAGCAGCTATCAGTCCAACAGCACAGAACAGCAGCATTTAGGGGTAGCTTCCGGTATGCCGCAACTAAATGTTGGAATAACATTCCGCCACCGATTAGAAACTCTAACACTCTGTTTGGCTTTCGATACCGCTTACGGAAACATCTAATTGATGCTCAGACGGAGCTGGGTAGTATAAATATTAATGTTTCTCTAATATAATAATAACCCATATAAGCGAGAAGTCTGTCCATGCACCACTAATCTGGAGACCCTCGAAGTTCCTCAAATACGTATGACGACGTTCCGAAAAGCTTGTATTGCGAGGACACATGAAGGGGTTTCTTTTTAAGTACCTGTAACCAAAATTATATCTCATGTTAGTGAGATCAATTATATCTTTAACTTTACAAAAACTCAGCCTGGTCGTGGCTATGTACTGTTGCTGCTTTTCATTTTAATTTCATTTTTTAACAGGCGCACTTTGTGGTATTTGAAAATTAATTTAATATAACATGTTTGATTTCTATACATACCTTCTTTTTACTCACATCACTCACTGCGGTAGATGTCTTAATTTCTTCGTATTGAGTTATTAAGTACATTTTATACACCCACTACACATTTTTAAACCATAACAATAATAATTTTTACACAGCATATTATGTCTTTAGTTCGTACAATATTTGAGACTGCACGTAATGACATATTAGACGGTATTAATCAGTTTCATTATGCAAAACGCACTCATGACTGAGTCAATACACGCACAAATATTCCTTCCTTTATATAAAAATAAAACTACTAATACATTATACCCTTAATCTTAAAAAATCATAAACATTATAATCACGTTTACGTATAATTGTTATCAATAGAGTAAAGCCAAATTTCACTGTCAATTTTAAAATATTTTATTATTTAGCTTTATATTGTACCTATTTTTTTTTTTTTTTTTTTTTTTTTACTGGTTGGCATCCGTATGTCACCATGGGCTCCAGCTGAAAATCAGCGCCGGGCATTACTGCTGCTTGGCATTATGCTGAGCTGGATACCAGTTTGACACGGACATGAGACACACAATGATAGTATGTATTCTTAAGATATAGTTGCATAATTAAATCATAAGGCAAGTCATATTTATTTATATTTAGAACTATGTTAATGTAAACAACATCCTAATGGTGTCACATGTATCTGTAGTCAAATAAATGTATTTTCTTTCTTTCTTTCTTTCTATATACGAGTCAATAAATTTGTCAGTACTGTTTTTATAATTATGTTTTAATATTTGTATTTAGTTCCATAATTATAATAAATTTATAATGTAATAAACAAAAGACATAATATAATTTCAAATTATTTATATGTAACTAATAAAAATCCTTTAATTTATTACTAATTAAAATTGTGACTCATATTGTAAGTCATCATCATCTCTCATCATCTATTTGGACGCCACAATATATGACTGAACTAGACAGAACATTCTTTATTGTATTTAATATCTTGTATGCTCTGTATGTACACCATATTTATAGAAATAAATAACATCTTATCTTATTTAAACTAATTTAAAAAAATCTTATTCCAAAATGATGTCTCCACACATTTTGCTGTCAATGGGACATATTCAATTTATATGATAATATTTGGTAATGATCCCCCTTTTTATTGTTTTCCTCTCAAACGTTGCGTAAAATTAAACTGTTAAGGAGATATTACGTCAAACATATCTATTTACGCTGTAATTTTGTTTTGTGTCTGTGATATTAAAACAATATAACATTATTCAATAATATTCATCATTATATTAATAGTTACAGAACATCAAAACATTCGTTACCTTTTTTTGTATTCATTATAAAAGAAGGAGAATTAAACTTGTATGCCATGCTCTAGTGTGATCTTACGAGGACCTGGAGCCCCCCTTCGGTGCCGACGATGACCGCTCCAGAGGTTTTAGCCGGTAGAAGTCCGGCATACCCCTTCGCCCTTCCCCGGGGCGAAGGAAGTTCCATGTAGAATTTCAACTGAACACCAACAATTAAAAAAAAGGTACCATGCCATAGATGTTGACGAAAAAATCACAACATCATGTTTCCGTTAAGGCAGGTTAAATAAAGTTAGCTTCATACATAACCCATTAACTAATAATTAACCGAAAGCATCAGAACTGAGGTTTCTTACGCATTGTAAAAGCGAATTTATCTAAGCCGAAAAGCTTAAAATATGTCAGTTACGAAATTTTAATAAGAATAGAATATTTTTGAGTTGATTATGGTTTAATATCGATTTTATTAGAGAATAATCATTCAACCCGGTCTTTTGATAGGCTTACGCGGGGACATGGGTCCAACACGCAGAGGCCCTTTAGAGAATTTTAATCTAAAATGTAATGGGACACTAATCGGGGACTCTCCATGGCTACACTATAAAATGCAGTCTTGGATTGTCCCCGGAGGTATAAAATTATTGTATGAAATGGAAACTACAAGTGTAAGGTCTATTGCAATGGGTGCTAAATGGATTTAATACTGAGAAAACGAAAAAACGGCGTCTGCCTTTCAACCTTTAAAGTTAAATTCTGTGGCAGACGGTGACTCGCCACTCATAAGACGGGCCCCCTAAATACGACAAGGAGCAACACCGGTGTGAGCGGCTAGGGGTGTAGAGAGGTGCGGCACTGGTTTCACCATCGCGCGTCTCGAAGACTCGGAGCGGGTTTCCCCGTTATTACGCCATTAGACACTTCCACCCCGGAGCATATAGCTCTGGCGGCCCCTCTCTGATCGGCCAACTAAGGCAAGCCAGAGTTGAAAATCCTACGGGCACTCATGGGGTACCACTCCAACCAACCAATAAAGGCAAGCCGGAGACGAGGCCCTGACCGACTTTCTGGAGCACTCGGGTACGCAGTGTCGCCACTCACATTCAGCTCGCCACAAACTGCCCTGTAATTATTATTATTAATATAATCATTGTATTCAGCCAATTACTGTCTGCTTTGGTCTACCACGCTGACCTAGTGCAGGTTGGCGGACTATATACACCATTGAGAACATTTTGGAGCCCTCTCAGGCCTGCTGCAGGTTTCCTCACGATGTTTTCCTTCACCGTTAACGCAAGTGACAATAAAATTTTGATCCACACATGAATCCGAAAAGCCTGAGGTGTGGGCCGGGATCAAACTCAGACCCTCCTGTATTGAAAGCAAGCGTTCAACCACTAGGCTATCATAGAAAAACAAGTCAAAATTTATTTTTGTAAAAAATACAATTAAAATTATATACTTGTATGATCTGCAGGTAGCTGTTTCGGGTATGGGTGTATTGTGTATGGAATTTGTGTCTGTACACACACCCACGACACAGGAGAAATCATAATGTGGGGTAACGTATTAAAAAAAATGGGTTTCTAATAAATCCGCATATTGCTTTCTCCTTGACAGGACATTTTCCTAGAAGATTATAAAAACATAAATTGAAGCAAAAAGCAAGCTAAACAGGGAGCCTTAATTCTAAAATAAGAATAAGAATAGGTACCCCAGACAACCCTTCTTCACATTCATCAATCATTTCGAAGTCGTTAATGAGTTGAAACTAAACATTACTTGGAACCAATTTACTACGTTCCAGCGTTCCGTGATCTTCAAAAGCGAACATTATATAGACTCCTCTAGACCCGTCTTAAATTGGCTAACCAATATATTAAGGTCTTTTGTGTTATGCTGAGTTGAGGAGCGGGCAGGTCTGATAATAATGGTAATTTTATTAGTTAAAAATAACCAAATGACGCAGTTAATGTCTAAATGTATTATAATACTAATAAATAACTGGCACATTCGTTTACTGAAGCTTTAAAATTTAATGCTAGAATAGATTTGGTGGTGTTTAGAAATCCGTTAGAAAATAAACAAGCCTTTGACTAAGTTATGGTGGTACGTCTCTTATGCATGACTCTAGTGTGATCATACAGTGACCTGGCGCCCCCCTTAGTACTAAAGATGACCGCCCGAGTGGATTTAGCCGGTAGGAGGCCGGCATGCCCCTTCGTCTTTCCCCGGGGCGTATAGAAGAGCCTATAGAAATTTCACCGGGCCTAAAAAAGAAAAAGTTCTCTTATTACAAGAGGCCGGCTAGGTAGGTACCACCCCTCTGCCTTGGGACGCTTTGGGGGATCCTTTACAATCCCCCCGGAGGGGGTGAGCACTTTACAGTCACCCTCTCCGAGATGTGCCTATAGGCGTGGCACCAGTGGGTAGCTCTAGTGTGATCATAGGAGGACCTGGAGCCTCCCTTAGGTGCCGAATATGACCACCCCAGTGGTTTTAGCCGGTAGAAGTCCGGCATACCCCTTCGCCCTTCCTTCGCCTTCCCCGGGGCGAAGGAAGTTCATGAAGAATTTCCACTGGGCACCAATAAAAAAAAAAAGGAGTCCGGCATGCCCCTTCCTCTATCCCCGGGGCGGAGGAAGTGCATGTAGAAATTTCACCGGGCCCAAAAAAGAAAAAGTTCTCCTATTACAAGAGGCCGGCTAGTTAGGTACCACCCCTGTATCAGGTATTCACCGCAAAGCAGTAGTATTTAAACTTTGGAGATTACCGTGTTCCGGTTCACTGTAGCCAGTGAAATTACTGGCTATAAGAGACTAAATTATCCCAATGTTTCGAGGTGACGACCGCAGTGTGGTGGCATGCAGGCCTTTTTTTTTATTGGTGCCCAGTGGAAATTCATCATGAACTTCCTTCGCCCCGGGGAAGGGCGAAGGGGTATGCCGGACTCCTACCGGCTAAAACCACTGGAGCGGTCATCTTCGGCACGTAAGGGAGGCTCCAGGTCCTCGTATGATCACACTAGAGCCGCCCACTAGTGCCACGCCTATTGGCACATCTCGGAGAGGGTGACTGTAAAGCGGTCACCCCCCCAGGGGGATTGTAAAGGATCCCCCAAAGCGTCCCACGGCAGCGCGTGACCACATGCGTGCTACCGTCTTCTCTCGGGTCGCTTGGTGTGGGCACGCAGATTCCCCAATCTACGCACCCGCGAACCCAGAGGTCCCCCACCTTATAGCAACGGCAGGGGTTTTCAGGCGTATCGGAATTAGGCGCCAGGGCAGTTGTTACCCCGGCGCCGTCTCCTTCTTCTTCGAGCGGGATCGGCCCTCTCCCGATCCCGCTCTGCGGTCTCCTTCTGGAGCATGACGCTCTCACAGAAGGAGACCACTGCATTCCAGTTTTCGTGCTCTGCCAACATAGCCGACACTACTGCTGGCAGAGAGAGATCTTGCCCGATCCGATCGACCAGGATCCGCCGCTCGGCGGCCCACGCAGGGCACGCCTCGAGCGTGTGCTGTGCGGTGTCCTGGTCACTATCACAATGGTGGCATTGTGCCGTGGCCTCGCGTCCTATCCTGTGCAGGTACGCACCGAAACAACCGTGCCCGGTGAGCACCTGCGTCAGGCGATAGGTGACGCGCTCGCTCCTTCTGAGCCAGGCTCCGAAGAGCGGCAGGACGGCCTCGACGACGCGCTTGGTCGCAAATTGCATCCGCAGGCGGTGACGCCACTTTACAAGTGCGCGTCGGCGAGCTAGCCGCCGCAGCCTGTCCAACGCCCCTGGAGGCGCGTTTTCGCCGCTCTGGCGGAGGGAGCGTGTCTGATCGTAGACCCACGCATCCATCTCCGCCAGGATGTCGAAAGGCGGAAAACGCGCCAGGAGAGTTGCCGCCTCGTAGGACACCGTTCGGTATTCTCGTGCGATCCGGATAGCCACTCTGCGCTGCAGACCGTGAATTTTGGTTCTGCAGCGCTGGGCACCTGACAGTCGAGCTGACCATACAGGCGCCCCGTAGAGGGCCACGGACCGCACAACCCCTCCGTAGAGACGGTGAACTTCCTCACATGGTCCCCCGAGATTGGGCAGCAGCCGGTGTAGTGCACCCACTACCCTCTCGACTCGGGGAACGAGGCGCTGAAAGTGCTCTTCGAAGCCCCAACGACTGTCCAGGGTGAGCCCCAGGTATTTCATGTACCGGCCCACCCCGATTCGCGTGTCACCAACGCGTATCCACGAACTGGGTGGTTCTCTGCTTCTTGGCAGTTTGTGGAACCATAGCGCCTCGGTTTTTTGAGGCGCTATCCGCAGACCCAGGGCGTGGATTTTGGCCACGACAATTGCCACCGCTTGCTCTGCAAGCCGGATGGTTCCCTCGAAGGACTCCCCGCTGGCCAACACCAGAGTGTCGTCAGCGTAACAAACTAAGCTGACGCCAGCAGGGAGAACGACACGCAGGACCGCGTCGTAGGCAAGGTTCCATAAAAGGGGGCCGAGAACTGACCCCTGCGGAACCCCGCACGTAATCTCCCTCCGCTTTACGCTACCGTCCCTACCCACGAAGCGAATGTGCCTATCGCGCAAATAGGCCCCTATGATGCCCTGCAGGTAAGGCGGACACCGATGATGGACTAGTGCCGCCCTAATAGCGCCCCACGGGATGGAGTTGAAGGCGTTGACGATGTCTAGACTGACTGCCAACGCCACCCCACCCCGCCGAGACACTGCCTGTTCCGACAGCGAGCGGACGCGAAGAATCGCGTCAATGGTGGACCGCCGCTGCCGGAAGCCATACTGACTTTCGGCCAGGTCGGGGCCAACTCGCGACAGGTGCTCAACGAGTCTTCGGGTAATTATTCTTTCGAATAGCTTCGAAGCCTCGTCAAGCAGGCAAATGGGACGGTATGCAGAGGGAGACTCCGCAGCCCTTCCTTCCTTCCTCAAGAGAACCAATCCGGCTTCCTTCCAGCCGGACGGGAACACGCTACTACGGAGGCAACTGGTGAACAGCCGCCTCAAGCGGTCCCCAAGAGACTGCAGTGCATACACCCACGCACGGCCCGGAATGCCGTCCGGACCCGGTGCAGTGTTGCGACTCTTTAGGGGCATGCAGGCCTAGTCCTGGGTGCGAGCGCGCTTATTGGGAAATCTGCGTGCTCATATCGAGCGACCCCCGGGAAGACAGCGGTGCGCATGTGGGCACGTACCGCTGTGTGCGCAGCACAGCGCATAGTGAGGCCTCGGGGGAATCTTTTACAATCCCCTCGAGAGATGCCTGGGGGGGTGGCCTCTTTACAGTCGCCTTCCCTCCACTAGAGGGGATGACCACTTTACAGTCATCCCTTCCGAGATGTGCCTAAAGGCGTGGCGCCAATGGGTGGCTCTAGATGGAGATCTTTCGAGTTCCTGGAGCCTCCCTTCGGTGCCGACGATGATCACTCCGGTGGTTTTAGCCGGTAAGAGTCCGGCATGCCCCTTCGCCCTTTCCCGGGGCGAAGGAAGTACAGGAGGTATTTCCACCGGATCAAATAAAAAAAAATTAAAAATTAAAAAAAAGCCCTAGTGCTGGGTAGCAGTACAATTGTTATGGCCAGGCATGACCTTTACCACCAGACAAATGACTTGCTCACGGTGTCACCATGTACTACAAAATATAATTATGAAATTGAACTTAATTTTTTAAACTGAATAGTAAACTATTATCTATAACGGTACTGAGTAAATAATGTTCCTGACCTCTATTTTGACGGCATGGTTGGTGCATTGGCTGATACAGTCGACTGCTGTGCTCCGGGTCGTGGGTTCGATTCCCGCACGGAACAAATATTTATATGATCTGCAGGTAGTTGTTCCAGATCTGAGTGTATTGTATGTGGAATTCATGTCTGTAAACGCACCCACGACATAGGATAAATCCTAGAATGGGGCAACTATTTTTCAAACAAAACAAAAAAAACTACGTCTCTTGGAGTCTTTTCTTTCATTTCGTGTGATTAGCGGCCGAATTTATATAAGAGTTGTTCAATCCGTCCGAAGCACGAAGCAAAGCACCCATCCATCGTCTGACCGTGCCAAGTGTTGCTTAACCTCGCCAATCGCTTACCGATCAGTGAGTGCAACTGGATATGAGCGCCTCTTCCAGAGTAGAAATGTGGCTACAGAACCAATTACAATTTTATACGACACATCATTAACTATTTATAAGTATTTGAGTAAAAAAGGTTGGTTATTTGTTATAATTAGTATTGTGACCATCAAAGAACATTTATAGTAACCGGATCTCATTCCACTAGTTTTATTTTGATATTAAAATTATGATATATGATGGACTAAAGTAGGAATGTCCGTCTACCGTTATAGCATGGCGACACTACATTTAAATAATCGTAAAATAATGGGATTTTAGTTGTTAATGACATTTAGGTGTAAAATTTTGGTCAAAGCGTGTCAGACACGCGCTTCCGTAGCTGGGATACAAAAACAGTATAACTAGAACTGTCATTCCTTCCCTTTATTATCAAACCATGGGTCAACTAGTGTTGCACATCTCTACCTCGTAAAGTTAACTACGTAAGTTAATTAAAACAATATTGAAGTACTAGATATTTCTTTTGCGGATTTGTCGATGAGTAGTTTCCGGAGGCTGGCGAGTTGCGCGTTATAAATGCAAGAGAAGCAATCATAGTATGGATATCTCCTGTAGTATTACTACAGATTACAGATATAATGAAAAAAATGGCGTAGTATATAAGGCTGCTTGGAAGATGGATGCAAAGCCTGAAGGGGATGACATCTTAGACCATTTAGAATATATTAAGCTTTGTCTTATACGAAGTCTGTCCCATTTTTTTATTTTTGAAACTTAGGTTTGGAACAGTATACCCCATTTTTTCAATAATTGCTTACTATTGTGTCCAGTAAAAGTTGTCATGTTATTATCTTATATTTATGTAATATCTGATTACTCATACAAAATAATTTCCAAGCATCTGTATCAACAGAGAAACAATCTACGCATATTCAAGTTATCGTTATATATTTTAGTTACGAATAAGTCGGCTAAAAATTGCTGTTAAGACGGTTTGACTCACGATAACTAAGTAGCCATACGGCCATAAGTGGCGTTTGAGTATTCTCAAACGCTTCTTAACGTTAAGTCCCCGCTTAAACAATTTGAGGCGCCCGGTTTTGTACCAAAAACAGGTTTCTCGAACAGTAAAAGTGGGGACTTAACGTTAAATGGCGTTTGAGTATTCGGCCGATAGACACGCACTTCGCTAAAGACTGAAAGGCTTATTCATGAGGCTTTCCGGATACTGGCCAATTTGAGATAGTTAAGATTAAAACATTTAGGTATATAAATAAAACGACGGAATCTGACAAATCAACAGAGTTAATGTATATAAACAGAAATTATTGATTAGCAATAATAACAAACTATATCTAAAGTTCATTACCTATATTTTATTAATAACGTTAATTAATTGCAGCATTTATAAAAACAAATATTTTGTTACGATTCAGTCTAAGTATATTAATAATAATATAAGAATGCCATATAAAATAATAATAAATAATATAGTACATAACATAAATAATATCACATTGCAGAAACATTAATCATTACTCTTTACTTCAACTTCTTGGGAAACATATGATCCATCACCAGTCCTCAAAGCCCTTTTTCTGATAAGATCATTGGATACAATCTTCAAATCGTAAGCCAATCCAACAAATGCAGCTAAATCTATGAACAACTTAGTGTAGTTAAATACAGCAAATCCCAATTCTGCGCTTCGGTAGTCCCATGGGAAAACATGGTGATAATTATGAAAACCTTCACCAAAAGTTGCCAAAGAAACTAATATACTTTGACCAGACATGATGTTTTTTTCATAAGGCTTGTTGCCAACTAAATGCGCAGCGCTATTTACCAAGAAGAAGATGTGGAAGTTGAAAACGTATCGCATTATTACAAGATTCCAAGCATTGTTGAAGGTTTCACCCCAAAAAGTCATAGGCACTAATGTTGGTAGTAGAAAACAAAGCGTGGGAAGTAGAATTTTGGCGTGCCTGAAAGAAAATAATGTAAGTGTCCATAACATAGTCAAAATATTGAAATTCTTAACCTTTCACTAATATAATACATTATAAGAAAATACTGGGTCTATTCGCGCACAGATGAAGTTGACTGCAGCTGTGTTAGTTCTTATATCGAACAGCCGAAGCGAACCATCGTGAAAAGAGTGACAGAACACATCGCATCTCTTAAGAATCGTCAGGCAAATAATCAGCGATTGTTTAGCACTCAAGTAAGTGTCAGGACCAAATCATTGGATTTGTACCCACGATTTGTCTTCGCGATAACTGCCGATACTGCAAGTAGTGGCGTGTCATGATGGTGTACTGCTAGACCAAGTGTGGGTAACAACTTTTGCCCATCTCGACGCTGACACCCGCCACTTCAGTCTACTCGTGACTACGGTCAATTCAATTTGGTCGAAATGCCACGGCGACTAGCCCTAAAATATTATTTTGATATTAAAACCTGTGCGCGAAGAAATCCGATAGTGTCTTAAAATAATTTAATGAAAGTTTACACTATAACCACTTCTTAAGTCATCCAAGAGGTGTAATGAAGTTACCTGTTATTAACAAATTTCAACGTGTGTAATGATTTTATTACTGTTAACGCTAATATAGATCAGAAATTAGATTATTCTCCAAGAAACATGATGCTTACTTATGCTGGAACATCAAAACAGGATTACTGTACAAATCGGACAAATCTATCAGCTTTCCTCGTCTTTTGACTTCAGGGTGCTTCTTAACGAAGAGCCAGCCTATGTGAGAGTAAAAGAAGCCCCTACTCGCGTTATGAGGATCAGCATCAGTATCACTATATTTGTGGTGGACTCGATGGTCCCGAACCCAGTGAGTAGCTCTCTGATTGGCAATAGAGAGAAATATCATAAGGATAATTTGTAGGGGTAGCTTAGCTTTGAAGGCTTTGTGTGACCAAAGGCGATGCGCTCCCGCTGTCACTCCAATTGTAGCTGCTACGTACGACAGGTAAGCTGAAAAAAGAATGATATTAGAAAATTTGTTTGGTACGTTAATAAACTAAGGGTTTTTGTGTAAAATAATAAAGATAGCTTGGTTAGAAAAATATGCCGTATTACTTTCTTACCAAATATTACTGTTGGCCACTTTACCTCAGTAAAACAGAGGTACAATCCATAAAATGCCGCAGCATGCAAGTATGCAAACAAAAATATGTTTCTGTAAACAATTTCATATTTCCTAGATCCTGCTTTTTCTGGTACGTCCAATTTTTCATTAGGTAAGTTCATTGTATCGTTTTGTTCTTCTATATAGACCAAGTCTTCATTTACGAGCCCGTTCGGAGGCATGTCTCCATCTAAAATGATTAAATGATAAATTATGTCGACATTTTCTCATACAACAACATAATCAGCCCATTACTATCCCACTGCTGGGCACGGGCCTTTTTCTCTCGATGAGATTTGTTAGGCTTTAGTCTACCCCGCTAGCTGAGTGCGGGTTGGCGCACTACACACACCATTGATAACATTTCGGCCCTCTGAGGTGTGCAGGTTTCTTCACGATATTTTCCTTAACCACACACACGTTTTTACCATATTGTTTCATACTAACCTATATTGCTTTTCCTCATATTACCTCATATCGGCCATTTATACGTCCACTGCTGAACAAAGGCCTCCCCCATAGATTTTCGCAACTGTGTCATCATTTTGGGGGGTATTTGCCCATATCCACCACACTTGGCAGGCGGGTTGGTGAGCGCCGTATGGCTACCGTTTCACAGAAGGGACGCTGCTGCCCATCCCTCTGGTTTAGATTCCCTTAGTCACCTTTTACAACATCCACGGGAGGATAGATTGGTGCTATATTCTTAATCCGGATACCACACGGAATACCGGACCACACGCGGAATCCAATCCTGTATTCAAAACTGTTATCAAACATGGCAATATGATGGGGTTTTTATATAATACAAGTGAAAGTGAAAAATTAAAATATCTGCAGCTCAAAACTGCAAGCATTCCAAATTCATAATAACTAATATTCTAACATCCCCACATCACACTGCTTATAATTACTTTGAGTAATAGGTACATGTCTTATTAGCTTCTCCGCCTCACCTGACAATTGCGTTTTTAAATAATATAAACGCTGGACATTATCTAAGTTCGGATTATTATGGATAAGTGATGTAAACAAATCCCGAATAGACGACCATTCTGTATACTTACCGCTAAATGTAAGTATTTTTATTACAGATAATTTTACCAAAGTATCCTCCTTAGACCTGTCAGATGAAACATCACTACCTATCTTAGATTGAACACTTAAACTTAGACAAAGCTCTTTTTAGATCGACTTTAATAGCATATATCTTCTTGAAAATTACTTGACATCTTGTCAGACCCGTAGTCACCAATTTTTTACTATTTTTATTTGTGCCCAGCGGACATTATTCATGAATTTCCTTCGCCCCGGGGAAGGGCGAAGGGGTATGCCGGACTCCTACCGGCTAAAACCACTGGAGCGGTCATCTTCGGCACGTAAGGGAGGCTCCAGGTCCTCGTATGATCACACTAGAGCCGCCCACTGGTGCCACGCCACCCGTAGTCACCTATCATTGCCTCGTACTTTACCGAAAAGTTTTTAAAAGCAGTTTCTAACATTTCCAATTTTACATCCACATAGTTTTGAATCAATCGATCTTTCGGTGTCTTTTTAAAATGTCTACATTCTTTTTCAATTTTTTGTCTTCCTAAATTCGTAAGACGGTATACATTTTTGTTTTAAATGAGTGATTCAAATTTTAAAGTCAATGTTCCTTGTTGTTGAAATTTTCTAAGTCTCCTGAGTGGTCAATATTACTAAGTGCCGTGTAGCCAAAATTCGTCTAAGTCTTTTAGCACCACTAATTCGCATAAAAATCGGGCATGGATTCCTCATCTCAGCCAATTTTAGTCCTAAACACTAGCAACTTTTCTAAGTCCGGCCATAGACTTATTAATTTTTAAAGTTATTCTTGGCACTTATCACATAGATTAAAGTACTCACAGTTATCCACTTTGCACTTATTACTCACACGATTTTTAGTCCAATATATTACGTCAGTCAGCCACAGAGATGGCAATAACGGCTACATTTCAATAATGAATTACACTGCTGTGTTATTTTACAACAACTGTTATTGTAACTGCTGTCAGTTATCCTGTTATCCTGCTGTTGAGTCGTTTTGAGGTTTTGCAACATTATAATGAATTATGTGTAGCTTGTTTATATACAGTACATTACTTAGTAATTACTTAAAATAATTTAAAACACTTACTATATACTATACTGAAATGATTTGGTAATTACAATAATCTAAAACACCAACCTAAACTTTTCAACTATCACCGGACAGTGACAGCGGATAATGACAATCGTGTTCGTGATCGCAATGACAACAATAACGATAACATTTACATTAGTCACAACACGCATTACATTATTGTCTCACTGTTGTCAAATTTTCGTTATCCGTTGTTTAGTTCATTGCCTTGCAGTTGGAGGTTCATGTCGTTGAACATTTTATACAGGTCTGTCATGTAAGCTATATCATTCTTTGATGTTATGAGCTTGTTGCGCAGTTCTGTATCTTTAGTTTCCAAGAACTCTATCATAGAGTCAAACAGGTTGTAGAATCGAATCAGACAATTGCCTCTTGACAGCGAACGAACTTCAGTATGAAGCAACAAACGGTTGAAATCTTCGTCATTAGTAACACAAAGTTGGTGAAATAATCTATCATTCAAAGAGCTGCTACGGATTTTATTGACTGCTTTGATGACATATTGCAGTGATTGAAATAGTCGTTCACTTAAGTTTCTAGCAACCAAATGTTGTCTATGAATAACGCAATGTATAGCAAGGACATCTGGAATTTTATTCTTTAAGTATGCTATGAAGCCTTTATGACGCCCTGTCATAGCCGGAGCGCCATCCGTAGCAACTGATATAATATTTTTCAAAGGAATATCTTTCTCTTCACAAAACTTTTCCAATGTATTGAATATGGGTTCGCCTTTTGTATCTGTCTCCAAATTTCTGGCAAACAATAGTTCTTCACGTATTTTCTCATCTTTAATAAACCTCACGTAAGATAGCAACAACGCTTCATTAGTTGGTAAAGTGGACTCATCGAGCTGAATTGAGAATTGACTAGTCCTCAGATGATTGCACAATGATTCTTCAATGTTTTCAGCCATTTCATCAATTCGTCTTTGCACAGAATTATTACTCAAAGGAATTTTTCGGATAATATCTGCGGCCGGTTTATGAAGCACAGTAGTTATTACTTCCTTTATTGCTGGCAAAATTAACTCTTCTCCGATGTTGTGTGGTTTGCCTTTTTGAGCAATTAACAAAGAGATATTGTACGAAGTTCGAAGTCCGTCGTCATCTTGCTTAGCAGCCGCCGAAAATAGTTTTGAAACACTTGCCTGAGTATTATGCTTCTTCTCTAGGTCTTGAAAATATGCTACATTCTTTTCTGTCTTATCTGGATGCATTTTATTCAAATGATCTTGCAGTCTTGAAGGCTTCATTGCTTCGTTCGAAAATGTTTTTAGACATAGAAGACACAAAGGCGACGACGGGTTTGTGGGATTTTCAATAAATCCGAATTTAATATATTCCGCAGAGTATTGCCGTCTCTTCTTTTTTACTTCCGACATTGTTTTGTTTTAAGAAATACGTAAGTGTTGAAATCAAGTACTGCTTATCTATTATGCGCGAAACCGCAAATGAAAATAAAATAAATTTACGTCGTTTATATAGGATTGCATAAGGAGCACGCACCAACAGGAATAAGACAAACGTGCATAAACTCGTTTATCTCATTCGACGCCCAATCGTACTCGACAAGCAAGAACAAGTATTATAGAACCAGCCGATTGGTATAGGAATGTACAATTCGGATTATTTAACAAAAACTTGTTAAAACATGATTGCCCGCGGTCTTTTATATCGAACCGAGTTTGAGCTATATCTTAATTAATATTAGTTGATGTTCACAAGATGTAGTCGAGAGTCGAGAGCTCAGTCGGTGTCTAAGAGTCTTCCTAGCTAGGTAGATGAAATTATAAATCGACCCCAAAGCCCTACACAATGCCCCCTTTTTTTTCTGGGTCTCTTACCGCCCCCCTTTAGGCCTGCAGCACCCACAAGGGGGCGTTATCGCCCACGTTGGGAAAGACTGGGCTAGATGGACCGTATTTAGTCTCGGTACAGGATCACAAAAAAACCAGAGGTATGTTAATGAAACAGAGTTCCCTCAGAGCAAGGTATATAAAATATGTTCTGGGGTCTATAATTTGTGGTAACGAAACCATAGTGAGAACTAACTCGATCCTAACGCCATCTAGACGAGATCGAGTCAGCAAATAAATTTTAGACACTCTTGACTCGATATTTTGCGGTAACGAAACCATAGCGTGCGCTAATTCGATTCTAACGCCATCTAGTCACGATAGATACAACATATAAATCAATATTGAACATTCCGCCCACCAAAAGGATTATATCCTTTTAGTACCGCCCACAATGCGTAATCTCAGAAGAAAAAAAGATCTTAAACAAGAACAATGGACTGTATAAATTTTTAAGCGATAAAGTGTGGACAGTAATTGTATATATGTAAAGGTAGCTTACTAGATGGCTTTAGCATTGAAGCGAATGTCATGCGTCACGCTATGGCAAGTCCAAAAAAATACTATAAAACTGTAAATTAGTACCAAACAATAACAATATAAAAGTTGCAGTAAAAATTCCAGTAAATTTCATACGAGTATAACCTTCTTATAACACCTTATACTTGGAAACTCTTAAAGTAAAATAATAGCAATAGCAATAAATACGTAAAAGTTCAAATAGACACAATTTATTATAAAACGTGTGGTGCTGGCTCAGAATGCCACCACCCCATCTCCTCCCATGGGTGTCGTAAAAGTCGACTAAGGGATTAGCCGGAGGATGGGCAGCAGCGTCCTTCGAGTACATTAACAACTCACCTGCGATCGCCAACCCGCCTGCCAAGCGTGGCGATTATGGCAAAACCCCCCAATGAGGATTATTCTACAATACAACCATTTAGCAGGAGGTAAGTTATCTCTTTTAACCAATACGATATTTCCAATTTCATCATCAATCATCATCTCAATTTGTGAGAGAACTGTGGCCATTTCCTCATACGTCAGAGTGGAATCTCCGACGACGCGTTTCAGGTGGTGCTATACACTTTTTACCCCTGCTTCCCACAACCCCCCGCATTTCATGCCATTTTGTGTGAGCATTGAGCTTTCTTGAGCAAATAGCACCTTCAGCTCTTTGGCACAGCACCAACTAAATTTGTTCCGTTGTCACTCCAAATGTGACGACAATTACCACGTCTAGAGACAAACCGTTTGAAAGCGGCTAAGAAGCCTTCTGTCGTCAAATCTGAAACAGCATCAAGATGTACGGCACGTGTGCATACATACAAACAAGCAAATGTACCCCTTGTACGAACGCTGACCGCGACCCTTAGAGACTCTTAAGTTAATGGGGCCTGCATAATCAACACCAGTGTTTAGAAACGGCTTGCTGGGCTTTACTCGGCAAGCTCGGCAAGGAAGGTCATCCATCATATCGCCCATTTATACGTCCACTGCTGAACAAAGACCTCCCCCATAGATTTTCACAACTGTGTCATCATTTTGGGGGGTATTTGCCAATACTCACCATGCTTGGCAGGCGGATTGGTGAGCGCAGTATGGCTACCGTTTCACAGAAGGGATGCTGCTGCCCATCCCTCTGGTTTAGATTCCCTTAGTCGCCTTTTACGACATCCACGGGAGGAGATGGAGTGGTGCTATATTCTTAATCCGGATACCACACGGTTCACCGTGTGGTATCCGGAGGTCATCCATTAACTGGGTTTTAGTCGTGGCTGGGTATCGGATGCAAGGGACACAGCTGTGTATATGCGCCCGGACCATATTCTTAACCCGTGCTAGCCAGTATCTTGAGCGGATAAAGTTAAGCACCAGTTGTTGTCCTCCATGAAATGTTCTTTCATGCGCGTCTGCTACTATAACTTTGCCAAATTTGCATCATGAGGAATCACGACTGGATGCTTTGTTTCATCAGGTAGTTGGGAATCTCGGATTCTATCTCCAACTCGGAATAGTTCGCAATCGTCAACAAAAGGGGTTAGCTTGTTTAATGGACTTTTCTTATTTTTATTTTTTATTTTTTTTAAAACACTACCCCACGCTAGGATTTCCGTCTGTATCAGCCACTGCGCTGCGCTTTATAGGTTTATGTTCTTTCAGAGCTTGAATTTCATTGTAGAACCAACGCCGTTGACTTCTCCGGATGCAAATATTTAAAGCTTTTTTAAGCTCTATTACTGACAGGTAAGGATTTATCGACCTTTAAACAATTTAGCGCATTTTTAGAGATACGGTTTCGTACGGTTGTCGTTGTTCCGGATGTTGACCGACGCCGTGATATTACCCTTTCATTGGGTGTTTGTTTCATCAAGGTATCATTCAAGGTAACAATCATTCAAGTAAAGTTTGCCGAGTTTCTACTAAATGCCGCATTTGTCACCGCAAGCACCATTCTCTATTGCATCCCAACACACCAAGCGTAACTAGTGCGGTTGCTACACCAGTAGAACATAAAACCGGAGGTGAAGAACATCCTGACTCACCAGAGCTTGAGATCACAGCGAATATTGCAACCCATTATTTGAAAGGAAATGCACGGTATCAAGTCCGACTAACAGCTCTTATAAAAGCTGAGTGAAAAGATGGGTCCTCTCAAATTCTGAGAGCATTGTTGTTAGATCAAGGATCGCAAGCATCCTTCATAACCAAAGCAGAAGCGCAGTTACTTCGTTTGAAAAAGGTAGCAACAAAAACTATGATAGTTGGTATAGGGGGTAGTCATGGCAGCATTGTCTCTAGACATGTTGTAAAATTAAACATACAGTCGTTGCATGACCCTTCTTTTACAATAGAAGTAACGGCACATGCATTAAGCTCACTGACTACGGTAATACCAGATACTAAATTTATGATTCAGGATTGGCCTTGCTTGATATTGCTTTTATCTTTAGAATAATAAATTGTCAGGAATAAATATTTCATCATCATATCGGTCGAATGAAGTCCACTAATGAACACAACCTCCCTCTAAGATCATCACAACGACCGATATCGGTGTGTTGTATGCTTATTGAGGGGTTTTGCCATAATCGCCAAGCTGGGCAGGTGGGTTGGCGATCGCAGTTGAGATGGTAATGTATTCGAAGGACGCTGCTGCCCATACTCCGGCTAATCCCTTAGTTGCCTTTTATGACACCCACGGGATGAGATGGGGTGGTGGTATTCGTAGCCCGCACCACACGGCTAAAAATTTTAACTTAAACAAAATATAGTATGTTAAATTTGGTATATTGTAGTTACAGTCAATATACAAAGCAATAATGTTCGGTTTAAAGCGTTTATGAATGAAAACCTCATCATACAAGAATATGATACTAGTCGTTCATCGTTAACGCAAATGGTAATCAAATTCAGATCTGCACATGAAACTGAAAATAACTTTTTTCTTTTTGTTGTGCTTCAGGCATACATTTCTGGGAAATGTGGTTGCTTAACCGGTTATTTCTGGGGCAACAAGCTATTGTTTTGGGGACATCTGGATCGGTATTATTTATAACGTATTAGGGCCGCGGACATTTAAAACTACAGGCTCGTCACGGGCCGGCGCGAGCAAGAGACGGGAGGGAGAAGTGCTAAGTTGAACGGGATGGTGACGTGGCGATAGGCCTCCCCGACCTCGGTGAGGCGGACATCCTCCGCGGCAAGGGCGGTAAAACGGTCGGGCGGGCTGGGACCGGACGCAGACCCTGCTTTATGCAAGGCAAGCGTTTAACCATTAGGCTATCAATGCTTTTCACACTTTCTCGCTTGAATTCATATTTTTTAGGTTTCGAATGTCTGAAGGAAAAAACGGTGGAACTCTTAAAGGATCACTCGTGTATCTGTCTGTCCATCTGTCACAACCATTTTGCTCCGAATCTACTCCACCGATTACGTTGAAACTTGGTACACATATAGATTCTGCGACTCAAACACGGACGTGTAATGTAAATAAAGGATTTTTTAATATGGGGGTCACTTTTGGGGGGCAAAATAGAAAATTAAAGGGTAAAGTTTTGCAAACTATACCGTGTAACAAAGGAAATGGAAGGGCTTATTGTGAGGCTCTCAAATATATTTAGTTTATAATTTTAAAATATATCGTTTTAAAGTAATTTTAGAAAATAGACGAAAATTTACCTTCTCCCACTTATCTCCAAAACTACAATTTTGAAAAAGATAAACTATATTAGCTCTTTACCTATAGATGACAGAAAAACCTATAAGAAGTATCTGGTCCTAAAATAACATGGTAAATCTTTCAATATTGTGCGTACAAACTTACGTTTGTAGTTGGGATGTATGAGAGAACATGTTTTTCAACTACGATGTTAAGTGTGGTCTTGGGGTAAGTTATTTACACAAGACGAGATGATTTTAGTTTCGACAGACAAATGCGGTCAGATTAAAAAAAAACTTGGTTGATATCATATTCATTGTTCGGAACCCTCTCCACGCGAGTTCAACTCGCCCTTGTCCGGTTTTTTTCTAGCAAAATGCGAACTTAATGCACATCAATCTAAATTTAGTTATATATCATGCCCAACTTGTGTATATTTAACTAAGAAACAGAAATCCAAAACTATCATGAATTTGCAATTCTTATAATAAAACACTTTTAAACGGATTCTATCGCGTATATTTTAGATTTTTGTTTTTCCTGACCTTTCGAAAACTTTGCAGGGTTCGTGGTCGCAGGATGACTAAGGTGACAGGCGTCGTTACAGATTTAAAAAAGTTATTTTATTTTATCTACCGTACAATATTGATCAAAAATTATTTCGATGCATGCAGTAATTACTCACAGTGTCTTGATGTTTTTTAGTGTGGTATTTGGTTTGGGACTTTATTATTTTAATAACAGGATTCCAAACTGATGGTACCTGCCAGCCATCTTCTCTATTAAAATTAGGATGTTTTTTAATTTCAATAGCGAACGAAAACGAAACATTCTTGGTACATATCGGTTCTCTTTCGCGAGGACTTGAGGTTGATGGAAACGATGAAAATGGTTGGGTTTGTCTAAGGCATGTTCGCACACTGCAGACTTTGTGGAGCGTCTATGCTTGACGTCAGCTATGTGTTCTTTTAACCTAGTGGCTATACTACGCTTTTTTTGCCCTATGTATGACAACCCACACTCACAGTCAATCTTATAGACCCCTGCATCTTGTAAAGGAATGTGGCACTTCACCGGTTTGAGAAGTTGGCTGATCTTCTTATGCGGCTTGAAAAAGGTTTTTATGGAAGCACGCTTCAAGATATGACCAATTCTGTCGGTGACTCCCTTAATGAATGGAAATACTGTAGGTCGTCGATCAACCGTGGTGGGTTTCGGGCGGCTTCTGCGACGGGGATTTGGAGTTTTTGATTCTTGCGGTTTCGAGCTGAAGATATTTAAATTTTTCACTGGTATTATATAAAAACCCCATCATATTGCCATGTTTGATAACAATTTTGAGTTCCTGTTTTCCGGACATCGAATCTATGTAAATTTTATATCTAAGAAAGAACTTAAATTGACGATTGAAATAGAAAAAATAAAAGCAAGAACACAGGAATATTAATCTTATGCAGTTAAATTTAAAACTATTTTCCATTGTTTTTGTCCTTTTTATCCTTTTTGTTTTGTTATTGTTGCCCAGTGGAAATTCTCCATGAAGTTACTTCGCTCCGGGGAAGGACGAAGGGGTATGCCGTACTCCTACCGGCTAAAACCACTAGAACGGTCATCTTCGGCACCTAAGGGAGGCTCCAGGTCCTCGTACGATCACACTAGAGCCGCCCACTGGTGCCACGCCTATAGGCCCAACTCGGAGAGGGTGACTGTCATCCCACGTCGTGAAAGCATCCCACGGCAGCGCGTGCCCATATGCGTGCTACCGTCTTGTCTTGTCGGGTCGCTTGGTGTGGGCATGCAGATTCCCCAATCTACGCACCCGCGAACCCAGAGGTCCCCCGCCTTATAGCAATGGCACAGGGTTTCAGGCGTATGGGAATTAGGCGCCAGGGCGGTTGTTACCTCGGCCCTCTCCCGATCCTGCTCTGCGGTCTCCTTCTGGAGCATAACGCTCTCACAGAAGGAGAGCACTGCATTCCAGTTTTTATGCTCTGCCAACATAGCTGACACAATGTTTTTATCCTAGCTTTCTATATCCACAATATCCTTTCAAATGAACTATATAGGGCTAGATGTTAGCTCCTCTTTGTTTTTTTATGTAAGGGGATAACACCATAATTACAGGACTGCTTTTGACAATCCCTTCTATCGAATTGAAAATAGTTTACGGAAATATATCACGTTTAATTAATTCATTCTATATACTTACGTACAGCATTTATATATTTATGGTGCATGCATTTATGTTCCACTATGCAAAGGTGTTGCTTAATTGTGTATTGCACGTATGATTATTTCAGGTATTATTATAGCAGGTGTATGGTGTGTAGGGTAGAACAATAATTATAATATTGTTTTATTTTGTATTTCATATATTTGTGTATTAATGACGTAATAATTGTATGTGCTAGGGCTGCACGTTGCACGTATAGATGCTGTACGTAAGTATATAGAATGGATTAATTAAACGCAATATATTTCCGTAAACTATTTTCAATTCGATGGATGCTATTCGCGTAAACTTCAGAAAATATTAAATTCCTTCTATGTTATGTAGCTACTTATCGAGACGATAATAGTAGGCATCTCATGCCATAACACAGTACGCAGTTTAATATATTGTATTAATTAGATATCTTAGACTTGAACTAGTATCAGTATAACCTGGAATTACGTGACTGGTGTAACATCTAAGAGTTTTGGAGCTGAAACTATAATGATTGAGAACAAATGCAGTGAATACTATGAAGGTCTAAGTATTTGTATTGCAATAATCAATCTTGCGATATGATAGAAATCTTGTAGTCCATCACAGAAGGTATTAAAGCAATGTCATGATATAACTTAACCAGAATGTAACGTAACGTAACAGAATTAAGTGTACACCAATATTTTTTTTTATACAGTAGATAAATCCAGGCCAAGAGATTCCTGGCTAGAAAAAGAGTTGGTCGCCCTTTTCCGAGGTTGAAATGCTTATCATATTATAGGGATTATCAAGAAGAAGACGTAAGTTCGTATGCACTAATGTAATTACATATTGCAATCACAAATTTTTTTGTTGAAGTTCGTTGCATGAGTTCTAGAGAAAAGGAAATTTGCGGACTTGCTTCTTAAGAACTGAATTTATCATCACCATCATCATATAAGTCATAGGACGTCCACTGTTGAACAAATGCCTCGCTTGGCATGCTGGTTGAGGACCGCAGTATAGCTAGTTCCCCAAAAGGGATGCTGCTGCCCATGTCTCCGGTTTAGAGTCCCTTAGTCGCCTTTAACGACATGGAGTAGTGTATATTCTTAGACACCACAGGGAATTTGACGGCACGGTTGGTGCAGTGGCTGATACAGTCGGCTGCTGCGCTCTGGGTCGTGGGTTCGATTCCCGCACGGAACAAATATTTGTACGATCTGCAGGTAGTTGTTCCGGGTCTGGGTGTATTATGTGTGGAATATATGTATGTAAACGCACCCACGACACAGGAGAAATCCTAGTGTGGGGCAACGTTTTTTTAAAAAGAAAAAAAAAAAGAATAAAGTTGTGGGTTCAAAATCTAAAATGAACCAAAGTAACGTTTTCAATGCTTTAACGATGAAGAAAAATATCGTGACAAAATCTGGATCTATAATAGTCTGAAATCGCCAACATGCCTTCTCTGTATGAGAAGAGAGCTTTCCCTTGCATTAAAACAGGTACAGGTACTAATGTTACATTTCATTGCACTTTCACTCATCTTGGGCAGCAAACTTTTATGATGATACTCATTTTCAAGTTCAACGTCACCTGGAACAAGCTTATCTCTATTTGTAGATAGAAAGTCAACTTTATATTTGCTTAATTTTGTATTCAAATTTTTTTTTTCCCTCCAGTGAAATTAAAGCAACGAGTGTTAATATTCCAAGCTTCTACTTGTTCCAACCAATTTATAGAATTGAAATGGCGTTTTACCCTATTTACTTCGTAACTCAAAAGACTGAACAAAACAAAGCAGTTTCAGTATAAATTGTACCAAAAACTTGGAAACGTAAATTATTTGTCCCTGTACAAAGTTTGTCGAGAATTTATGAACAAGACATCTAAGATAAGACATAAGGCATTATTTTCATTTCATAATTAATTTCTCTTAGTTTATTAATACTGGGTTCTTGATATTTTGTTAGGCTTCTGTAAATGTTTGTGTTTATGTAGTAAGTAACCATCAATGAACCATACTTGAAGATCGAAATGCTAATATCGAAAACAGGCATCGATCGGCAAGATGTTGGAAATCAAATAATGGTGATGATAAATGTATCGATAGTTCCTACGGGGAGGTGAGCTTAAGAAAGATTTGTAGCGACCAATTAACGCAAAAAGAAGCATTCAGTGAAAGAGCTTCAGTCATTACGGAGAGATGCTTATACTCAGCGGTGTTTAGACTCACACTGATGATAACCACCTATTTTTTTTTATCGTAAGGACATTCAAAATCCTACATTGGATTGAGAACTTTTGACTTCAACTAGAATTTATCAGTGTAATCTCAATCCAAAGATAAGTCACCTCCTCTCCTAACTATCGTCAGCTGCGAACTAGGTTTTGACTCAGAAATATGCTGGAATAATTTATGAATTGCATAGTATCCAAATAAAATCTCCACAGGATGCTCAAGACCTCAGAACGCTCTGAAGGACGCACATCATCATCATTAGCTGAGTCAAAAGACGTCCGCTGCAAAACAAAAGTCCCACAGCCGCTAACATGCTATGTGTCGCCATTTTATGGGAAATTTTCTAGTACTTACCACGTTTGGCAGGCGGGTTGGCGAGTGCAGAATAGATGCTATTCGACAGACAGATGCTGCTGGCTATCCCACTGGTAGATTCCCTTAATCACCTTTTACAACATTCACGCGAGGAAATGGAGTGGTGCAATGTCATTCGGACACCGAACGTATAAAATATGCACAGAAATGAGCATTAAAAATAATGTTGGGTAAAATAAAGCATCTGTATTCTCTAGAGACAAGGAAAAGGGATAGGTACCTATTAAATTTTACCAGACATTCCTAACTACAGGTTGCATATATAAAATAGTTAAGAATGAATTAGGGTCAAAGCACACACGCTACTTTCAGCATCGATGGTCGGTAATTGGACCGCTTTTAGCAACTCTATGCTGCGATTGAACTTTTAACTTCGCAAAATCATTTGATCGTTAAATTTGTTTCGGTAGCTGGATACAGTGACTGTATGTTTATATCCGCACGAGAGCAGGATACGTCATCAATGGCAAAATTGCTGTTCACTGGTGCAAAAAGTATAGTGTGCTTTGGCTGTTATGGAAGAAAAATAAGACGTGATTAATGGTTTAACACAAAGCTACTAATGAGATTTGGTCGTTGAAATTCTAGGAAAACTTTGTACTAAGAATAAGCAAAACAAATACGAATATACATATACACACCTTCATGACATACTACATAACTTTATCCACGTTTAGCAAGATAAGGCATCGCACACTTCTCGACACCCGACGACTGCGAACTTTAAGATTGTTCTGCAAGACATGCCTCGTCTTGAGGCGGCCTCTTTTATTTTAACAAAAGGAGCCAGTTCTAGACGCCTTAAAGTCTAGGTGTTTCAAAGTTTTTCGTAAGTTTCTTGTGTCTATTGTAGCGTACAAATAAAATAATGACAAAATGCCGCACATTTAAGTTAATTCACTAATGAATTGTTGCAGATCCTGGTTCACAGGCGTTGGAGTGGTTCGGGAATGTGACGGGTATTAATAAATTAGTGTCCCAAAATACACGATTATCCAGTTTGGGAGGCAGTGGTTTAAATATAACTGTGGCACAATGTTTACAGCTACTATTACAGTATATACTGAAGTACATATTTTTCTTATATATGTTATCATCATCATAGTCAGCCAAAAAACATCTGCTGCTAAACAATGTCATATTATTATTTTTGTTTCGTTAACATAGGAATTTTGTAGTACATATAAACACCTGGCAGGCGGGTTGGTGACCACAGAATGACTGTTGTTCCACAGAAGGGATTCTGCTGCCCATCCCTCTGGCTTAGAGTACCTTAGTCGCCTTTTACATCCGCGGGAGGAGATGGAGTGATGCTATATTCTTAATCCACATGTATATGTCAACTGGTATCGAAATAAAACAAAATGATCATATTACTCGCAATATTGCGAGCTTTATCTGTTAATATGATATTTTCCTGGCAAATAGGGAAGCTGCAGCTCATGCTATTATTAGAGAACTGCCCAATTAAAGCAATTGGCATCCACTATCTCACCACTTTCAACTGTATTTAGTTTATTTTTATTGTCATTATTAAAACGCGGATCAAAAGAAAGATTGTCCATCAACATCTAAAGACATACAAAACTTAAAATGACACAAAATTGACAAGTGTCAGTTTTGTATGACAAATAAACGGACATTAGTAAAACTATGGCTATAATAACAGACTGAATTGAAAAGCTTTCACAAACGGTCGCGAGCGGGACCAAACGGCGTACGTTTTTTACAGAATACCTTTACACAGCACGATATTCATTACTTTTACAAATAGCATAATTTATTAAACGCATGAGGAACCGTATATTAAATAAAAGTATTTATTTTGTTTTTATTTGTACGTGTACAGTATACATGGTGGTAGGTCGCTTACCGGCTCGAGTGCCGTCTGTTGGGATTGGTAATCGTAATGCTGTCATGACAATAGAATCAAAAACTCTGGTTAATATTAAAATCAAGCTTGTTTAGTGTAGGCTTTTAAGAAGTTTAGACTGTTTTCTACTGCATTGTCCTCACATGACCATCATTTCGAGAACATTGTACCAATATGATTTAAAAAGAGTAACCATGGAGTTTCTTGCCCGTTCTTCTCCATAGGAAATCTACACCTTGGAACGAGGCAAGTAAAGTCTTGACTATTCATAAGTAAGTTTACATGAACAAAACTATTTTTATCTTTATTTTTATCGTAAACGGCCGGCTAGCAGGTGCAGCATCGCAGACACTACAGTGCCAAATATTCGCCGCTAAGCACTAGTGTTTAAACTGTAGACATTACTGTGTTCTTGTTAGAAGGTAGCTAGTGAAATTACAAGACTTAAGAGACCTAATATGTCGAAGTCATGTGCAGTGTGGTGCCACGCAGGGCTAGTCCTGGGTATCATTACAATTGTTTTGGGTCAGGAGTGGCGCATACCACCAGGAGAATTAGTTGCTCTCGTAAAAATAATACTTTTCATTATGGAATCTTAAAATTAATTTGTTGGACGCATAATGAAATTTGCTTTTTACTATGAGGTGATCCGTAGCAGAACTAAAGTTGCCGAAATAGTTGAAAGTAAACTGAAGTGGCAATGGGTGGGGCACATTGCTCGTAGAACTGATGGCCGTTGGGGAAAAAAGGTTCTCGAATGGGAACCGCGCCCCGGAAATCACAGCGTGTTACGACCTCAAATGAGGCGGACAGACGACCTGGTGAAGGTCGCTGGGAGTCGTTGGATAAGGGCATGTATCCGCTTGTTGTGGAAATCTAAGGGGGAGGCCATTGTTTCGCAGTGGACGTCCTGTGGCTCATAATATGATGATGATATTTTGGTTACTGCACTAAAATCTAATTACCAATTATCTGACACTGCAGCATTTCGGCCGAATGAAGTTCACTGCTGGACACAGGCCTCCCCCAAAGATCACCACAACTATCGATATGGATATGTTGTGGGCTCATTGGGGGGTTTTGCCATAATCGCCACGCTTGGCAGGCGGGTTGGCGATCGCAGTTGAGTTGTTAATGTACTCGAAGGACGCTGCAGCCCATCCTCCGGCTAATCCCTTAGTTGACTTTTACGACACCCATGGGAGGAGATGGGGTGGTGGCATTCTGAGCCGGCGCCACACGACAAGACACTGATACAACATCAATAAAGAACACGTTGATTAAATAGTACCGTATCTTTTACTGCAACAAGATCCGATACGATGCGATTAAGAACCCAGTCACGACCTCACGACTAATCGTCGCTGTGAAATATCCTATTTTAAACGTCATCTCAGATGTCATCGTTTGAGGACAGCTGGTGAAATGGGACGTCGTTCCCCCATCAATTATATATGTTTGTTAGTCTTGTTTCTTTCTCCACAACTCGGGGGGAAGTCCACCAGCTTCCTGTTTCAGAATAGGTGCGATGTGCGACTTAAATGTCGTGCATCTGTCTTTTAATATTTGTGCTATTATTTTTGTATTGGCTGAATAGACATGTATTCTAGTATGACGGTATGCGAAGTTTTGTTTTAAAAGATATATTTGATGCCTACAGCGTAATACAGTGATTTTCATTAGTGCAGGTACAACGTTACTCCTATTTCTGTCATGTTATTTTAAATTGCAAATTAAGTCATAAAAATTTAAGTTTATTTTAAAGAATGCTATTAATAATGTCTTAGGTTTTCGCGAGTATTACACATTATAATAAAACACTGTTAAATGAAAAGTTCTCGATATTATGGTAATGTGAGGACAATAGTCATCCTGCGACCACGAATGCTGCAAAGCATTCGAAACGTCAGGAAAAACAAAAATCTAAAATATACGCGATAGAATCCGTTTAAAAATGTTTTATAATAATGATATTATTTTATTTTATATTTTTATATACATCCACAGCATTATTTCATGTACAGTTAAAATTACTGGAAAAGGACTAGTTTTCATTTTTTAAACGTTGCCCACACTAGGGTTTCTCCTGTGTCGTGGGCGCGTTTACAGACATGAATTCCACATACAATACACCCAGACCCGGAACGATTACCTGCAGATCATACAAATATTTGTTCCGTGCGGGATCCTAACCCACGACCCGGAGCGCAGCAGCCGCCTGTATCAGACACTGCACCAACCGTGTCGGCATTTTGTTGTGATTGTTTTGTTAAATCAATCATTTTCACCATTTTAATGCGACCAGTTGCTCTCAGATTGATAAAATATGGTGAGGTTAAGCAAGGCTCGGTAAAAGATTAGCCTATGGATGGGTGACCGCATTGGTATTTGAGCGTCTCCATGCTTCAAGGGCACGGACAAAATCGTCGGTCCTGGTTTGACATTAGACGGCAGTTGTTGAGTAAAGGTACAAAGAAGAAGAAGAGACACCTCTGAAACAAGGTTCCCCACAAACCAAACAAAGACAAAGGCCGCTTTGATAGATCGTTGGACTAATTTTGTACATGTATTTTTCATATCTGCCAAAGGACGTCCACTTCTGAACAAATGCCTCCCCATACATTTCTACATGCCGCCCGCATCCAATGATTCCCAGCGACCTGTATCACCAACCAGGTCCTGTCCATCTCGTATGAGGTCATCCCATGCTGCGTTTTCCGGTGTGCGGTCAGCACTCGAGAACCTTTTTACCCCAGAGGCCATCAGTTCTATGAGCAATATACCCCACTCATTGCCACTTCAGTTTACTGATCCTTTCTATATCGGGAACTTTCGTTCTTTTACGGATCTCCTCATTTCTGATTCGAAATGTTTTGTACAGAGAGAAGTCAAATTTAAAAGGAAAGGAAGAAATCTGAAAGGGTTAGAAAGAAGAAGAAAGAAAGAAAGAAAGAAAATATTTATTCAGCCACAACAAGAGAGACAATATATGTATACAAACAAAAGGATAAGTGTAATTATACAAACAATAAAATAATAAAAAGTATAACAGTTGCGTGTGTCTCGCGGTTGTGCTGAATAGGGTCTAGTTCAGCGTGTGCCAGACGAAAGCCCGGCGCTGGTTTTCGACTATACCCTGTAGTGACTCACGGATGTGATACCAGCTTCTGTACCAACACTATAAAAATAATAATCAAACCAATTTTCTACAAAAAAAAAAAAAAAAAAAAACAACGCCAAAGAAAGAAACAAAAATTAACAACAAAATAAAAATAAGTTACCTGAACAAAATTAGAATAAATAAGTAGGTAAGTACATTAAGGCATTTATAGAGATAAGATAAGACATACATAGCTATGGTGACACTGTAAATAATAACAAGCGGCGACGTGGAAAGTAAACTGAAGTGGCAATGCGCGCGGCAAATAGCTCGCAGAACTGATGACCGTTGGGGTAAACGGGTTCTCGAATGGAGACCGCGCACCGGAAAACGCAGCGTGAGACGATCACCAACGAGGTGGATAGATGACTTGGTGATGGTCGCTGGGAGCCATTGGATGCAAGTAGCATGTAACCGCTCACTGTGGAAATCTGTGGGGGAGGCTTTTGTTCAGCACTGGACGTCTTTTGGCTGATATTATGATATGATGAAGTAGAATTTATTTAGAGTACAATCATCATCATCTATCAGCCTAAGGACTTCCATTGCTGAACAAAGGCTTCTCTCGTAAATTTCCTCAATCGTGTCGTCATTTTAGGGGGAAATTAGCACTCATAATGCTTGGCAGGCGGACGCTGCTGCCATTCCCTCTGGTTTAAAGCCCCTTAGTCTTTTACGACATCCACGGGAGGAGATAGAGTGGTGCTATATTTTTAATCCGGACACCACACGGAAAATATCGATGTGTGAATTTGGTCTGAATTAAACATTAAAGGAAGTAACTCAAGAGTTTGGTGTGTGTTTGCTAGATCTCTCCGGTACTGTCGCGGTATTTGTTACTTGAACCTTGAATATTTGTAATTTTTCATTAAGTAAGAATTTATTCTTTACAGGCTATTGTCGCTCCATTAAAATCGCCCTTGGTAAGTTTGATTTCTGACTGTATCAACAAATGTCCCTAAAATGGTGATTTTATATCTGTCAACCCTAGTTTGTTTATAAGTGCTGTAATTAGCTAAAGGTATTTTTATTTTCAATTAAATAATGTCCATGTTTTAAAAAACACCATACAATGATTGGCTCATGTCAATATTTTGATATATAGCCACAATAAAAGCGCAATGTATCCACATACTATAATTTGTACGACTGTTCCCAATACATGGCTACTCCATTAGCCGGTCGTGTCAAGTCACCCGGGCCCATTGACAGATGATGCCATTTCGGCTGGGAATCGAACCCAACACCAGGGGAACGTGCCTAACGATCCATATGATTTATTACTGTCATTATTCCACCTTGGTGCCAAAACATAAAAAATGACAAATCCATTTCATGGTATTATGGTCTTTATCACTCAAAAATTAGGTGGGAAAATTGACTGAATTGGTTTAGGATTTGTGACGTTTCGGTTGTGAGGGTAGAGAAGAAAGGCCTTATAATGTGGGCAATGATTGCGTTTTTAAATCCACGTGATAATGAAGCTTTTTCTATGCGGAAAATATTAAATGCACTTGAAGTGGAACACCGGTAATTAGATATATTTTATTCATCTATTCCACCTTGACATTTGATACATAATACAGGTTGTAACTAACAACTTACCGAACACTTTGGGAAGAGGTAACACTGAGGCCTATAATAAAAATAGAAAAGCAATTTATCTCAAAAATTATAGATGCAAGATTTTGTCATTTTTGAGCACGCAATGTATCGTAAACAACGCGTTCACAACGTTACGTGGTTATTGTAGTTTGATATGATATTATTATGCTATTGCAAGCGATGACCTCATCCGTGAACTGTGAAGCGAAACGAAAGCTGTTTATTACTTTTCATTATTTTATGTTTTACTACATTTTATTAATATATTATTTTAGAGCCACAATATTTATTTGAAATGAAAACATTAATTATAATTATAGTAATAAAAATATTCATAAAATAATTCATGGTAGTAAAACAATAGAAAATCCCGCTCATATACCTAATACATTTAATAATTTCTTTATCAATCTTACATCTGATAACTAAATCCAAATATAGCCACATTGAATCCATTAATGCTAGCATATTCTTAGTACCTGCTACTTGTGACGAAATATTCAATATAATTAAATCCCTCAAGAATATAAATTCTGTGGGCTACAACAACATTCCAACAGATATTATCAAACAATGTTCACTTATAATCACTCCTTTATTGTGCTTTCTAATTAATTTATCGTGACTGAAGGGTGTTTTCCTGAGAGTTTAAAAACAACTGTAAAGAAGCCAATCCATAAAAAGAGTGATAAGACTAACCTTTATAATTACAGACCAATAGCTCTTATGCTTATAATTGCTAAAATATTTGATAAAGTCATTCATATCAGATTCCTCCTTAACAAATTTAATATACTGAAACCAGAGCAGAACGGCTTTCAGAAGGGTTAATCGACCACGCTTGCTACTTTCAACTTAGTTTGTAAAATAACAGAAAAAATTGACAAAAAGATACCAGCAATTTTTTTATATGGGCGATCGATTTCGTAGATCATAATACTTTACTTTAAAAAAAGTGAACTATATGAGATTTCAGGTACGGCAAACTATTGGTTGAGTAGCTATCTTAACCATAGGCGCCAATATGTTGAGATAACAAGTGTTGAAAAGCGAGGGATGGAAGTCACTCGTAGGTCAGAACTAGCAATTGATTAAGTCGGTGTTGTGGCAGTATTCTAGGTCCTCTACTGTTCCTCTTGTACATTAATGATTGACCAGATGTTACAAAACACCCTTGTATGTACTATTTGCTGATGATATCTCGATAATCATTACATATAACCCAGAGATAGATGACTATAATGGAGAAATTAATAAAGCTGTGGAAAGCGTTATTCAATAGTTAGAGAAAAATAATGTCAAAGTATATATTGATAAAACAAGGTACGTTAGATTTTTCAATAGACAAAATAACCCGGACAGTTTGAAAATATCTTACAAGGACCAATTACTATTGGAAACAGAAAGTGACACATTCCTTGGTCCTTCACTGGCCAATCAATGTCCATGGAAACTACATATTTACGAGGTATGTAAAAAGTTAATAGATTTGTTTATGCACTTTGGCGTCTTATGAAATATCCAACCTCAAAACCGCCTTACAGGCAGATCACGTGTATGTTGCTTCCAATTTACGGTATGGTCTTCTGTGATGGGGCAACTCTGTTGAAATAAACATAGTGTTTATCTCTCAAAAACAATATATTCGTGTATTAAGCAACGTTTCACCAATAACGTCATGCAGATCATTGTTTCCCAAGCTAAAATTTCTGACGCTACCTTCGATGTATATTTATGGGTGCTACATTTTTGTGAAAAACCACCAATATCTATACGAAACATACAAGGACCACTGTAACTTTAACACCAGGTATCCTAGCAGATTGCTTTTGCCTAGAATAAGAACTGACTTATATCATATGAACTGTTACCCAATATCAATAAAAATATTAATTGCCAGATGGACTTAAAAACCTTCCTTTCAAAATATTTAAAGGTAAATTATATACATGGTTAGTCGAAAAGTGTTTTTATAATGTCAATGAGTACCCGAATACAAACTTAAGCTAAATAGCATATTATAATTGTATTTTAGTTGCTCTGTTGTATTGATATACTGACAGTACAATTAAATAAATTTATTGTAATTAAATGAAATAATAATATCATTCCTATTCTGACATATTTAAATAGTTAACTGATTAAGTAATAAGTACCTAAATACTACATTTATTTTTATAATGAATTATAGTTTCATTATTGACTTAAATTTATTGACATATTATGTGCTTTTTTGTAATTAATTAATGTATGAATTTGTTGAAATCAGATAACAACAATATCTATACATACAAATAAATAAAATTGAAGTGTCTGTTGTAATGTCAAAATAACAGCTTTTTACTAAATGCAATGCCGTGTGGTGCCGGCTCAGAAGTGCCGTGTGGTGCCGGCTCAGAATGCCACCACCCCATCTCCTCCCATGGGTGTCGTAAAAGTCGACTAAGGGATTAGCCGGAGGATGGGCAGCAGCGTCCTTCGAGTACATTAACAACTCAACTGCGATCGCCAACCCGTCTGCCAAGCGTGGCGATTATGGCAAAACCCCCCAATGAGCCCACAACACATCCATATTGGTCGTTGTGGACATCTTTGGGGGAGGCCTGTGTCCAGCAGTGGACTTCATTCGGCCGAAATGATGACTAAATCCATATGAAAGTATATACGGTACCTATAACAAAAACACAATTTTTAATTTTTTTGTCTGTCTGTTTGTTCCGGGTAATCTCCGAAACGGCTGGACCAATTTTGACAGGAGTTTTACTCGGAGATAGCTGATGTTATAAGGAATAACTTAGGCTACCTTTATTTTAGAAAAATGATTAGGGTTCCGCGCAAAAAAAATAACCCTTGAAATCCAATATATATATTCTATGTCAAGTGTCTATGTCGAAGTACTCTAAATTTCTTTTAAATTAAACGTGGTTGAAACCACGGTTCCCAGCTAGTCTTAAATATGTATATATGTAAATGGTCTAGAGGAAAAATGTTTTATACATAAGAGTATTTTATAATTGATGTATGTATTTTATATGACTGCATGATAATGACATGTTAAAAATACTACTCGTATATGTAGGTCTCAATGTTCTAATAAAATGAAATAATAATAGTACACCCGTCAAAACAATATTGTATAAATGATGAATAATTAATTGTGATAATTCTCAAACTCTTTTTGACTTGATGAGTATATATGGTCATTAATTCGCATACCGGGATATGTGGCTTCTTAAAACTGTAAATTTCATCTTTGTGTATCCATATTTTTGCGAATAAATATCTGATTCTGATTCTGTTAGTAAACTCGATTAAATAAACCAGAAAAAAAGGAAAATCGTAAATTGGGAACGTTAAATTCTAACGCTGAGGGTTCCAGACTCATGTACTGTATCCATGGTACAGCATTCGTTACCATGTCACTTACCGATATATTGTTTAAAAAGCTGTATTATTCTAATCTAATTTATATAAAATTCTCGTGTCACAGTGTTAGTTACCATACTCCTCCGAAACGGCATGACCGATTTTTATGAAATTTTATATGCATATTCAGTAGGTCTGAGAATCGGCTACTATCTATTTTTCATACCCCTAAGTGATTAGGGTTGTTCACCCCAAATGTTTTTTAAAATTTTTTGGACATTCTTTTTATTTTTATTTTTTTATAATGTGCTATTAAAAATACATAGAACCCTAAATTTTCACCCTTCTATCATCAACCCCTATTTTTTAATAGTTGTTTTATTAATTTTTCATCCCGCTCGATAACTGATCAATTATCACTTGGTAAGTTATCCCCCCCAGGCGTCTACAGGTGTCACTTCTCGCCCAGTAAACAGCACGGAGTAGGGATGAGACCGAAGCCGGTCTCCTGTTTCTCTCACACAATAGGCCTTCTCTCACATCCTCCACAGATTTCGGCCATTATATTATTATTTATGCATCAAGCTGAATGTTATCTCGAATAGGCGCCGAAATGGCTCAACGGTTCTCAATGAAAATTTTCGGGATCAATACATGAATTATAACTTAAATTTTCATGTGTGTTCCAATTTTATTTCTTGCAGCAGGGTCCAGAATACATGAATAGGTGTAAATATAATTTGTGCCTAGCGTAGCGGGCGGGTACAGCTAGTAATTTTATATGTTTTGATATTATGCTGTGTGGTGCCGGCTACAAATAGCACCAACCCGTCTCATCCCGTGGGTGTCATAAAAGGCGACTATGGGATTAACCGGAGGATGGGCAGTAGCGTCCTTCGAGTATATTAATAACTCAACTGCGATCGCCAACCCGCCTGCCAAGCGTGGCGATCATGGCAAAACCCCCTAATGAGCACACAACACTCCTATATCGATCGTTGCGGTGACCTTTTGTGGGAGGCCTGTGCCTAGCAGTGGACTTTCTTCGGCCGAAATGAAGATGCTATCCTATGTTTGTTTAAATTTTAAAATGATTTATAGTTATTTTAATATGTAATATGTTATATTATTTTTTATTTGGATTATTGAATTGAATTATTAAGATTTGTTAATGATTACTGTATAAAAGTAGGTCATAGTTTTGTTTGTTGATTGTTTTGATTATGCAATTAATGTGCGTCATCATCTCACATCAGCACGACGTAGTTATGTGTGACAGACACACCTATGAATCTCGAAAGGCAAAAACAAAGTAATAAATAATAATTTAATATATTCGAACAGGATGTACATTTCATATCTCACCCAATTGGTCATGGTCACACCATTGTTAAGCAAATATGATAAGCCAATTAGTTATGGTTGACAGTATTTTACGACTATTTTACGAGTGTTTTATGATGTTGTGCGTACCTGTGGCAAATTACCCCTACTCTGTCTCTTATACTTGAAGTAGTATAAAAACCCATACTCTCATATGGAGCATCATTCCTAGTTCGTGGTCAATACCATATAGTACCCTAGTTAATAAAACGCTACGCTGTAATTTTGTATTTCATATTTCTTTTATTAATTATAAATCTTGAAGTCTTCAAAGTTGTAAATCATTTAATTCATCGAATCCGTCAATCGTCGGCTACTCCGGTGAGGTCGCTGAGGGCCCAGAGGACGGCACACAACTTAACTGGCGCAGTCGGTAGGATTCGTCGCAAGATTCGCTGGCAACGCGTTCAAGTGACGAAGACTACACCGCAAGATCCTGGCATCCAAAAACGACCATCGCTGAGGGTCCAGAGGACGGCACACAACATAACTGGCGCATTCGGTAGGATTCGTCGCAAGATTCGCTGGGAACGCGTTCAAGTGACGAAGACTACACCGCAAGATCCTGGCATCCAAAAACGACCATCGCTGAGGGTCCAGAGGACGGCACACAACTTAACTGACGCAGTCGGTAGGATGATCAATTGGGTGAGATATGAAATGTAAATCCTGTTCGAATATATTAAATTATTATTTATTACTTTCATAGGAGTTATGAGTGCACACCGATTCATAGGTGTGCACTCATAACTCCTACCTTCTTAGATTGAAAATGACTGAAGTTATTTTCAATAGCTTTCCATTCCTAATTGGAATCCCCTTTTCTTATTCTATGTTAATTCACTTACAATTTATATAGACAATTTGTACTTATTGCTCGTTACTCGTATTTCCATATAAAAGATTAATATAAATTTACATTAAACTGTGATACAATTTCTAATATTATTCAAGATACAATTTTCTTATATTATTCATGATACAATTTCTTATTTTACTCGTGATACAATTTCTTATACTATTCATCTAACATTATATTCTCATTACAATTTCTATTACATTATTTTTTTTCTTTTCATTACATTTCCCATTCCCATAGTGTCGATGATAATCATTTCGGATTACATAGTAGTTTTGAAGATAATCATTTCGGATTATATAGTAGTTTTCAAGATAATCATTTCGGATTACATTTCTTAAATAATATTCATTCTAATTGTATATCAATCACATACATTGTCTTAAATCAATAAGTGTATACACTTCCCATTCTTTTTAAATTAGCAATTACTTAATTACCGTATAGGTAAAATATTATGACTTAACTTTTTAACTTTGTTGCTTTTATTGGGATTACAAACCAGGAGTTCCTATTATATAAAATACAAACATAAGCTAATGAGTCACAATTAATTAAATCTTTTTCAACTAAACATATCTCTTTTCGATATTAGTGATTTATAGTTTATCACAAACTTTATATATTTATTTGTTAACCTTGTTGCTTTTATTGGGATAACGAACCAGGAATTCCCATTATATAAAATGCAAACATAAGTTACAATTATTTAAATTGTTTTCAACAAAACATATAAACATAACATATATCTTTTCGATATGGAGTGATTTAAAGTTTATCACAAACCTTATATATTTATTTGTTAACTTTCGATGGGGCCATATTTTATTTGTATGCCATGATAGCGTATGTCATAACTGAAGCAGCATCAGTTATTTTATGTTGATATTTCGCTATTCGATATATTTGGGATAGATATAAAAGATAATTCTGTTGCATTCATTATCTGTGTGCAGCAGAAGTTGAGGTATCTATGTAAAAAATTGTTTCTACCGGATTTGCATACGTATTTATCGGTTCATTGTGTGGTTGCAAGCTTGACTCATAAAGTTTAAGGTTAGGCGTTGGCCTGTTAGGGTTATCTTTGTGACTATAGTAGTGCGGTGGGTCAAAGTAGAAAGGCCTTGGAGGTTTGTTAGCAGGCTTATTCGTTCCGCTTGTAGATGGGTGATTGTTAATATTCGTTGGACATTAGTTATTATAATTCATTGGTCGTGAATTATTAGAAGGTCGTGAATTATTATTATAATTATAAAATCGTGATGTATTTGACTGCGACGTTTGTGGAATCGGATAGTGCGGATTAACTGTTAAATAATTCGGTTGTGGTTTAGGTAATGGTGGTTTATTTCGTCTTGATTCATCCATGAATCTTTCAACTCGATATTTGTGATACTTCGGCTGAGGAAGATTTGGTTGTATTGGACAAAAAGGTTTATTAAATTAATTTTGGTTATAACAATTATAACCGTAAGAGTTAGGTGGTACATACGGACGTTGCTGTTTTATAGATTTTATTAATCGTGGTTGATCTTAGGGTATTATAATTTTCTTCTGCAAGCACTAGTTCTAAAGCATTTTCTAACGTTTGTGGATCTCTGAATCTAATTATTCTATTCATGTCATCGGATAAGTTAGCTAAGAATATTCTTAATGTCAGCCTATCGTAATATGCCGTTTTAAGTTCACGCATTTTCTCTTCATCTTCTTCATCTAATAATTTTGCTATTAAGTGACTTTTTAAAGATTGGAGTCTTTGACAAAAATCATAGTTAGTTTCGTTGTTTTTAATTTTAGCAGTTTCTATTTCAAGAGAAAGACATTCTTCGTTACTTTTATCACCAAAGCGTTGGGTAAGCATATTTTTAAATTGATCATACGTTTTGATATCGTGCCGTTCGCTTAAAAATGTTTCGGCTTCATTACAAACTCTGCTGGAAACTGTTTCGAGATTATAAATTTCTTGTTCTTTTCCGCCTTTATACATAGTTAAAACATAATCGCATTTTATCAAAAAGATACCTAGTCTTCTGGGATTTCCATCAAAAACTGGTATCATCTTTTGGATTTCATTTGGGATAACCGTAATTTTTTTGGCCATATTATTTGATTTTTTTTTTTTTTTGTTGGTCTTCTCGCATACATTTCTGGGAAATGTGGTTGCTTAACCGGTCATTTGCTGGTGAAGCCAAAAGAGGCCTCCAGCCAGGCTTAAATTAAATATTAAAAACTAAGCAACTTTCGCTAAGGGCGCCCCCTGCGGGACACGGACCTCGGCTTAGGGCGTTGCTGGGGATATCAAGCTATTGTTTTGGGGACAGCTGGATCGGTATTATTTAAATTGGGTAAACGTTACCCTGCGAATGCTGCTGCTGTTGATGCCTCGAAGTGGATCTTCAGCGATGGTATGTAATCCGAAATGATTATCTTCAAAACTACTATGTGATCCGAAATGATTATCTTCAAAACTACTATATAATCCGAAATGATTATCTTCAAAACTACTATGTAATCCGAAATGATTATCATCAAAACTATGGGAATGGGAAATGTAATGAAAAGAAAAAAGTAATGTAATACAAATTGTAATGTAATGGTAACATAATGTTACCATTACATGTAACATAATGTTATGAATAATAATGTTATGGTAACATAATGTTATGAATAATATAAGAAATTGTATGATGAGTAAAATAAGAAATTTTATCATGAATAATATAAGAACATTGTATCTTAAATAATATTAGAAATTGTATCACATTTTAATGTAATCTTTAGATTAATCTTTTATATGGAAATACGAGTAACTAACAATAAGTACAAATTGTCTATATAAATTGTAAGTGAATTAACATAGAATGAGAAAAGGGGATTCCATTTAGGAATGGAAAGATATTGAAAATAATTTCAATCATTTTGAATCATTTTCAATTATTTTCAATCTAAGAAGGGAGGAGTTATGTGTGACACACCTATGAATCCCGAAAGGCTAAAACAAAGTAGTAAATAATAATTTAATATATTCGAACAGGATTATTATTTCATATCTCACCCAATTGGTTATCGTCACACCATTGTTAAGCAAATATGATGAGCCAATTAGTTATGGTTGACAGTATTTCACGACTATTTTATGATGTTATGCGTACCTGTGGAAAATTAACCCTACTTGTCTCTAATACTTGAAGTAGTATAAAAACTCATACTCTCATATGGAGCATCATTCCTAGTTCGTCGTCAATACAATATAGTACCCTAGCTAATAATACGCTACGCTGTAATTTTGTATTTTATATTTCTTTTATTAATTATAAATCTTGAAGTCTTCAAAGTTGTAAATCATTTAATTCATCGAATCCCTCAATCGTCGGGTACTACGGTGAGGTCGCTGAGGGTCCAGAGGACGGCACACAACTTAACTACGTACACTGCTAAACAAAGGCCTCCTCCATAGATTTTCACAATTGTGAACTCATTTTGTGAAGACTTTACCAATACTCACCGCGCTTGGCAGGCGGTTTGATGAGCGTAGTATGGCTACTGTTCCACCGAAGAGATACTGCTGCCCTTCCCAGTTGAGAGTCCTTTAGTCGCCTTTTGAGACATCCAAGGGACGGGATCCCTCCCCTATAAGGGAGTGGTGCTATATTTTTTAATCTGGACACCACATGGACATATGTTTTGTTATAAGTATATTCATTGAATAACTTTAAAAAGATATATTTTCAAACTATAAATTAAATATATTTAAGACCTTCATAATAAGCCCTTTCATTTAATATGTTACACGGTACAGTTTGCAAAACATTATTCTTAAGTTTTCTTTACTTATTACCGACCAAAAGTGACCTCCATATTAAAATTTTCTATATTTACGTTAGACTTCCGTGTTTGGGTCACAGAAATCCATATGTGTACCAAATTTCAGACACAAGCGATCCTATAAGGTTTCCGCCGTCTAAAACCTAGCGATCTAACGATATATAGAGGATGGATTTTAGAGATTGGATTGCATGGCCAAATTTGAAACTATGAGAAATGGAGAAAAGTGGTGTAAGAACTCATGAGCTTGATTTACATTTTATTTTTACTGTTACTTGAGCAAGAAATTGAACCGATTGCTTTTTCAAAACTATGACACCCTTTAATAACCCACCAACTAATTTAGCTGCTACTAAAGATCAACATTTGCAAAGGAATGTATTATTAAAAGTGAAAGAAAATGGTTCATTTTTACTATTTACTTTATTTTGTCCATTTAATTCCTCACATTTCGTTGCACAACGTTGGATTTCCCACTCACGACAGATTTTTATAAATATGCCTTTTTTGTTTTCACATAAATCAAGCTCATGACGCCTTACACGAATTTTCTCTATTTCTCATAGTTTTGAATTTAGGCAAACAATACCATCGCAATAATGAACTCTGTAAATATTCCGAATCCAATAATTGAGTTATTCCTTTTAAATTTTGTTTAAATATTTTTTTAAATAGCTCGAACCCCATTTGGCTATGAGATATGAAAGGAATCTCAGGAATCCTATCCACAAATCTTAGCACATGCACATCCCTTAATGTCAGACAGATTTTTTCTCACCAAATTCTTGCATCGTCTTGGGACCAATAAAATGGCGAACGGCTGTAATTAAGTGAAACTTTGTGGCTTCCTCTTATTTTTTGTTAAATGTTTGAGACACTCATGTTGACAGTTTCGTTAATTAGCCGAGTTGGTTAAAATTTATTCTATATGTCATTTAGAAGATAGAAATAAATAAATTGTAGCTGGGAATTAGGTAGGGGTCGCGAGCGCGCCTATTGGGGAATCTGCGTGTTCATACCGAGCGACCCCCGGGAAGACCGCGGTGCACAGCGCAGAGCGAGGCTTGGGGGCATCCTTTACAATCCTCCCCGAGAAGAGCCTGGGGAGCGGCCCTTGTACAGTCGCCTTCCCTCCGCTAGAGGGGGTGACCGCTTTACAGTCATCGTGTGTCTGTCCGTCTCTTGTCGATCTGTCTGTCTCTCTGTCGGCCTGTCTATCTGTTTGTTCCAGCTAATCTCCGAAACGGCTGGAACGATACCTACAGGACTTTCACTGCCAAATAGTTGATGTCATAAGGAATATCTTAGGCAACATTTATTTTAGATAATAATTAGGGTACCACGTAAAAAAAACCGATGAAATCCAACATGTATACTCTGTCAAGTGTCTATGCTGAAGTACTCTAAATTATTTATAAATAATCCAGTTTCTTTAGTAAAGTACACATTTTGAGTTGTTTGGTTATTAGTTATTTAAACATTTCGTGGAAAGTAATTGTCATTCTAGATAAGCAGAGCTATAACAAAGATACCAGTTTTGGTACATAAGTCATTCCGTGTCTGACGCTCGCCGCAGACGGTCGTGCAGTGCTCGCGCTCCCCGATCAGTGTGCCGTGTAGTGTTTGTTCGCAATCCGTCCCGTCGGATTGCAGTCACTTCAATTAAATCACGCGTTGCCTTTTTCAAGGCGACTACTGATTTTTGTTTCTTGAAAACTTGATTAAATTCATCGAGTTATTGTGCCCCTTCAGGGAAAAACCACTGTTTGGTGGTCCTCGGCGGATACCTTACGGTGCCAACGAAGCCGAGTGGGGTGTTGACCCGGCACACCCGCCTAGCCCCATCAGGGCAAAGCAGTTAGTCGGCAGCGGACTAGGACCGTTTGCCGTGTGGTGCCGGCTCAGAATACCACCACCCCATCTCCTCCCATGGGTGTCGTAAAAGTCGACTAAGGGATAAGCCGGAGGATGGGCAGCAGCGTCCTTCGATTTCATTAACAACTCAACTGCGATCGCCAACCCGTCTGCCAAGCGTGGCGATTATGGCAAAACCCCCCAATGATCCCACAACACACCCATATCGGTCGTTGTCGTGATCTTTGGGGGAGGCTTGTGTCCAGCAGTGGACTTCATTCGGCCGAAAATGATGATGTAATTCTGTCCTGGAAAATCATATATCTAAAAGACGAAATAAAATTGATTACATCTCAGAGAGTGTATCTATTTCAGTTTTGATCCCGGTCCCCGCTACTGCCGGACTAGGACCACCGGCCTTGGGGGCTACCCTAGTCGACCCTAGTTCGAGTCTACATTTTCAGATTATACAGTCTCTTGCGGGCGATACCTTATCGCCCCTTGCAAAAGAGCTGTCAGGGACCCGTTTGCCCATTAAGACTGGCCACGGATGGTACTAGCTTAGGGCTCACCACAGGTACTCACACCTCCCTGCCTATACCTGGCAGGGAGGGTTTGTTACACACCCCCGGGCCCATCCAACCCGGGAGGTTAGGGACCGCGTAAATCGCGTTTGTTCCTCCGCGCTTATAGCGTATTTTTGTTTTCGTCCCCCCGTCCGCCATTTTGTTTTATAAACAAAATGGCCGACGACGCCCCGCTGTGGAAAAATATTAGGGAGATCCTCCTAAAGGACCCCTACTTTGTTGCCAAGTATGGCAACCTTCTCTCCCCACTAGAGCCAGGCACAAAAGTGCAGCCCCCCTATCCCGAACCCAAAAAAAGGGGCACAACCCCCGAACTAGATGCCGGCATATCATCCGCCCCTCAGGCAAAAGCCCCCCTCCCCACCGCCAGCACGAACGCCTCCACGTCCCCCGAAGCCGACATGCCCATACTCTCGGACGTGTCGGACATGTCAGAGACCGAGGACTCTCCCCCTCCCCCCCAAATCCCCTCCTCCGATTCGGCCTCTGACGAGTTCCAACTCGTCAGCGGTAGCCGTAAAAAGCGGGCCCGCAAGGCCAAGTCCTCTGCTCAAGCAGCGCCCGCTAAAGCCCCGAAAACGGACGAGGCTTCGTCCTCCGCTCCGCCCTCTGCCCCTGTCCCCACAACGGCCTCTTCTCAGGCCAGTCTTCCCCCTACCCCTACCCCCGCTAACTCCCAATCCCAGCCCGCCAAGGTCCCTAAAAAGGACAAAAAACCGCCTGCTATATACATTCAGGCCAAGGACAAGTGGAATGACGTGTCCAAAATGTGTATAGAGCTAGGTATTAACTACCTAAGTGCCCGCACCACAGCCGTCGGGGTCAAAGTGGCAGTTCCCACTGCCCAAGACTTCAGGTCTTTGACCCGTGCCCTCCAAGACAGGAACGTGTACTTTCACACGTACTCTCTCGCTGAGGAACGCCCACTCCGGGTAGTCCTTAAAGGCATCCCCAAGGAGATCGACACCGACTCCATCAAAGACGACCTTCTGTCGCAAAGTATCCCCGTCCTCGAAGTTCATCGCATGCACGCTGGTCGCAGCGGTGAAGCTTACGATATGGTCCTCGCCATATGCGAAAAGACCGCCGATAATGATCGGAAGATTTTTAATATCAAGACTGTATGCCACCTCTCAGGCATCAAAATCGAACCTCCCCATCGTTATGGTCCTCCCGGGCAGTGTCACCGCTGCCAACTCTATGGTCACGCGCAGCGACACTGCTACGCCAAACCTAGGTGCGTTAAGTGCCTAGGTGACCACAGCACCTCCGACTGCGATCGCCCCAAAGATCGCACGCTTTGCACAGAGCCTCCGAGTTGTGTGCTTTGCGGTGAGTCGGGTCATCCCGCGAATTATCGCGGATGCCCCAAAGCACCGCGCGCTAACAACAAGGCAGCAAAGCGCAAAGCGGCTACCCAAGCCTTCGCGGCCGCCCATTACGCCTCTCAGGCCCCTCCCACGTCCCAACGACTCAGCCCTCAAAGGCCATCGCCGTGGAACGCGCTGAATCACCAGCAAGCGTTCCCCGCCCTGAGGCCTAGTTTACTGACCCAACAGGCGACCCAAGCGTCAGCGATTCCCTCGCTGATGACCGCCCCCCATACGGCACCGTACCTTCCCGTGCCGTACAACCAACCCGCACCACAAGTGCACTCTCAGAGGGCCGCCCCTCCCTCACCCCTTCTCAAAACTGACGACCTCTCAGTTTGCCTCGGTCTTCTCAACTCTGTCGACCCGAACAGAGTCGCCCAAATGGCCGCAGCCATTAGGGCAAACCAGGGCCAATACGGCCTCATGCTAGTTCTCAGCGACTTCGCTGATGTTTCATCCGCCCTCCTCTCCTACCGCATTCATCCGTAATGGATTCACAAAGCAGGTGCAGAATAAAACCCCGATCCCTTAAAATATGCATCTTCAATGCCAACAGCATTAATGGCCAAAAAGACGAAATCGCCTTATTCCTCCGCGACCACCTTATTGACATTATGTTGATACAAGAGTCCTTTTTGAAACCCTCTCACAGGAACCCTAGAATTGCAAACTATGATATAGTGCGCAACGATAGGACCCACTCCCGTGGAGGAGGCACTCTTATCTACTATAAGAGATCCCTTTATTGCATGCCCCTAGATACCCTGTCCCTTTCCAATCTAGAGGCATCTGTGTGCAGAATAGGCATGACAGGTCATCAACCGATCACTATAGTGTCGGCTTACCAATCCCCCAATGCCCAAGACGATCCAATCCAATCGGATCTCGAAGCACTCTTCGATCTAGGCGACTCCGTCATAGTGGCGGGAGATCTCAATGCCAAACATGAGTCTTGGAACTGTCTCACCCACAACCACAGAGGAAGTAAATTATACTCCCTCAGTAACCTCCTCAATTTTGACATCATCGCCCCGATGTATCCCACTCACTACCCCAGCAATGTTAATCATCGCCCGGATATACTCGACATAGCACTTCTAATGAATGTCAACCTCAAGTTGCATTCCATTGAAGTACTACAAGAGCTAGACTCCGATCACCGTCCTGTGATCCTTCACCTCACCTCCCGCTTTGGCCCCACGGACACAGGGCTACCCCCTCAGACCATTGTGACGACGGACTGGAGGAAAGTTAGGCAACGCCTCAACGACCCCTCGTCCGCTCAGTTAGATAGAATTCCCGAATGCATAACGTCAGTCGCAGACACGCTAGGCGCGATCGACTCCCTCACCGGGCATGTACAGTCCGTCGTGGACGAGTGTTCACGGCGAGTTCCTGCGATGGAAGACCATCGCATGAAACTCCCTGACGATGTACGTGCACTGATGACGGAGAAGAACGCAGCCCTTAGAGCGTACTCATCTTTTCCCAGCGAACCCAATCGCCTCTTTATGCGCCACCTGCAGCGTGCTGTCAAGGAACGTATCAAGGAGTGCCGAGAGGCTAACTGGGATAAGATGTTGGGCGACTTAGAGCCAACCCACCTTGCGTTCTGGCATCTGCAACGGAAACTCAAATCCGAAACATCCAATGCTGTCCCCCCCCTCAACCGTCCCAACCAAAGGCCGGCCTTTGATGACGACGAAAAATCCGAATGCCTAGCTGACAGTCTAGAAGCGCAATGTTCCCCAAGCACTCTACCTGTAGACCAAGCTCACCTCAAAAAGGTTGACGCTGAAGTCGAACGTAGAGCAGCTATTCCGCCTGCCGAGGACCCTGACGACCCCCTCCCTCCGGTCACGGCAGACGAGGTCAGAAATCTCGTGAAAAAGATTCACCCTCGCAAAGCCCCCGGCTCTGACGGTATCACCAACAAGGTGATTAAACTCTTCCCCGAACGTCTTATCGCCTTAATGACCGGCATCTTCAATGCGGCATTAAACAATAACCTATTTCCGCATACGTGGAAACAGGCCACCGTTATCGGTATTCCCAAACCCGGTAAGCCCAAGTGCGAGCCTTCCAGCTATCGCCCCATAAGCCTTCTCAATTCTCTTGCGAAGATTTATGAGCGGATTATCTATTCCCGATTAAAGGATTATGCCGATTCCAAGAAACTCATTCCCGACGAACAGTTTGGTTTTAGAACCAAACACTCGTGTGTACAACAAGTCCACCGACTAGTTGAACACATCACGTTTGGATTCTCACGCGGCCTGATGACGGGAGTCCTCTTTTTCGATGTTGCGAAAGCATTTGACAAAGTCTGGCACAATGGCTTATTATATAAGTTGTACCAACTCGGAGTGCCTGACCGTCTCGTTCTCATCATACGAGACTTCTTGTCAAATCGCAGTTTCCGATATCGAATCACGGGCGCTCTCTCTTCCCCCCACCCCATTAGAGCCGGAGTCCCACAAGGATCCGTGCTAGCCCCATTATTGTTCACACTGTACACCAGTGACCTCCCCAAAAGACCTGCTAATACGACCCAATTAGCACTGTTCGCAGATGACACGGCCATATTCTACTCTGGTAGCAGTCCCGATAGTATAACTAAGATCCTCCAAACCACAGCCAACGTCTACGGTAAATGGTTTAGGAAATGGCGGATCGAAGTTAACCCTATCAAAAGTAAAGCCGTCCTATTTTGCAAATTAGGCGACGACCACCCACGCTTCAGGGAGATCTCGATGCTGGGCCAATCGGTTCCTTGGGAACCGCACGCCAAGTATCTTGGAGTCACCCTAGACAAAAAACTGACCTTCATTCCCCACACAAAGATGGTGCGTGCCCGCGCTGCCTTTGTGCTCGGTCGCCTTCACTATATTCTGAACGCTCGTAGTAAATTATCCCTTAGAAATAAGGTGAGAATTTACACCACATGCATTCGACCCATCATGACCTATGCCAGCCCAGTGTTCGCACACGCCGAATCATACCCACTCCGTAGATTAGAAACCCTCCAAACCCGTTTCATGCGCAAGGCCACCGGAGCGCCTCTGTACATGCGAAACGACCAACTCCATTTCGACCTTAACTTGCCGACCATCAGGCAATTTATGAAACAAGCGTCCAAACGCTATCTCGATTCTGCCCTGTCCCACCCAAATCCCTTTGTGGTATCAGCCGCCGACTACGAACCCTCCCGTATCAGTAGAGTACGCCGCCCGAGGCACGTTCTGGTCGATCCAGACGATAAAATCACGTTAGATCACATGAAGAGACTCGCGTTGTCTCGTTCACTGAACACCCGACCGTTGTACCGCCCTCGCCGCCGAGGATGCCCGCCTCACCGACGTCGCGGAGGCCTATCGCCGCGTCACCTTCCCGTTCAAGTTAGCACTTCTCCCTCCCGTCTCTTGCTCGCGCCGGCCCGTGCCGAGCCTGTAGCTTTAAATGTCCCTTAATACAATTTAAATAATACCGATCCAGCTGTCCCCAAACAATAGCTTGATATCCCCAGCAACGCCCTAAGCCGAGGTCCGTGTCCCGCAGGGGGCGCCCTTAGCGAAAGTTGCTTAGTTTTTAATAATTAATTTAAGCCTGGCTGGAGGCCTCTTTTGGCTTCGCCAGCAAATTACCGGTTAAGCAACCACATTTCCCAGAAATGTATGCGAGAAGCCCAACAAAAAAAAAAAAAAAAAAAAAAGGTACATAAGTACACAAAGTATTTTGTGTTTGTAATATCATCATCACACTCATGCATCACTATTTCAGCCTAAAACGTCCAGTGCTGGACATGGGCCACCCCCAATTATTGCAATGAGTGCCATGGGTTTGTTTTGTGTGCTTATTAAGGTTTTGCCATAATTGCCACGGTCGGCGATCGCAGTTGAGTTGTAAATGTACTCGAAGGACGCTAACACCCATCCTTCGGACAATCCCATAGTCACCTTTTAGGACACCTAAGGGATCAGATGCAGTGGTGGCATTCTTATATTATTTCCACCATTATTATTTTTATGACATCTACCTAAAATTATTAAACACTTTCAAAACTACATCCCATCTTTAAAACGCACAAAGAAACAAACAAGCGACCTTGCGTTATAGTTAGAGATTAATAAGGAATTGTTTCAAGTTAAACTGTTCAGTAAAACCACAAGGATGCCCCGAATTTTACTCAGATTGAAGTTGGGCTGTCCGCATTGTTAGTGTGGTAGAAACTTACTCTCGAATCGAGCTTAGTTTATAAACTGCTTAGATCCGCACGAAGCGGTAAAAGTATTTAAAATGTTAAGTTAAGAGTTAACTTATGTTATGCGCAGTGTATGGATCGGGCAGAACAGTGAAATTGGGAAGAGGCATGTACTGAGCAGTGGAGTGGATAACGACAGAAGTTTTTGCCGTGTGGTGCCGGCTACGAACATGCCTTGTGGTGCCGGCTACGAATAGCACCACCCCATCTCATTCCGTGGGTGTCGTAAAGGCGACTAAGGGATTAGTTGGAGGATGGGCAGCAGCGTCCTTCGAATACATTAACAACTCAACTGCGATCGCCAACCCACCTGCCAAGCGTGGCCATTATGGCAAAACCCCCAATGAGCACATAACACCGATTTCGGTCGTTGTGGTGATTTCTGAGGGAGGCCTGTGTCCAGCAGTGGACTTTGTTCGGCCGAAATGATGAATTTTTATCCTATGTCGTGGATGCGTTTACAGAAATAAAGGGGAATGTCCATTCCGGGCCCGAATCGAACTTATCTTTTTATGAACCTATATATTATTATGAACCCGCAATCTAGTGCTAAAGAGTCCTTAAACCTCTGAGCCACCACGACATTTTACGTAGGCATTACAGAAGATTTATTAACGCGTCAACATCAGAGGTTTTTCAAAGTCACGCGTAATTTACCTATTGGAAATTCATAATGACTGAGTATGAGAAGCGACATTTAGCTCGGGAAAATAACGAACATACATAAAATTTAATTTTTGTATTTTAACGGGTATATCGGAGTGCCAATAAACATTTTGTAAAAAATAAAGTCCATACACAGAATGTAAGTGGCAACATACCGAACTTTAGATAGGAAAGTCATTTATCTCGGATTATAGGTTAATGCTTTTGTCATTTTTAAGCACGCAATGTATCGTAAACAATACGATGAAAACGCTATGTGATTATTGTAATATGATATGATATAATATTGTTTATTGTCATTTAATTCAAAATAGTGTTACGATAGACGAAAACAATTATTATATACTGGAATCAATAAAACATATTGGGAAAAACGAAATTGAAAACTTATGAAAAGAGTCGCACGCAAAGTTCTAACGGTGAGGGTTCCAGTTCACTGTCACAATGTCACTCACACCTTTATAGCTACAGGATTGCCAGGATATGGCAAACGGTATTTAATTTAGGGGAAAAAATTGTTGTTGGGTAAACAATTGAAAGTTCCATGCGGTGTCCAGATTAAGATTTCCGTCTGGTAGAATATAGCACAACTCTATCTCCTCCCGTGAATGTCGTAAAAGGCGACTAAGGGACTAAGCCAGAATAATAGGCTGCAGCGTGCTTTCGTGGAAGAGCAGCTATTCTGCGCTCACTAACCTGCCTAACCAGAGTGGTGAGTGCAGGCAAATTTTACCCATAATGACTATACGATTGTGGAAATCTATAAAGCAAGAAAAGAAATCTATAAGCCTTTGTACAGCAGTGGACGTCCTTTGGCTGATACGGTGATGAAGAATTTAAAGGAATGCAATCTGTAAGTTAATTATGAATAGTCTGTTTACTGAGTGTTAGCAAAACTGATTGATTAACAAAACAGTGTATTTAACCAGATATGAATGAGTATAAAAAACAAAAAAAACTGTGTAGATTAGGAGTAAATTGGCTGTGACAGAGGGACAGACACATGATTGATTCTGTAAGGGTTCCGTGTTTTCATTCGGATGTACGGAACCCTAAAAACAAGTACAGTTCTCCAAGTCAAAGGAACTGAAGATGAGGTGGTGGCGACCTGGTGAAGGTCCCTGGGAGTCGTTGGATGCGGGTGGCATGTCACCGCTCGTTGTGAAAATCTATGGGGGAGGCTTTTGTTCAGCAGTGGATGTCCTTTGGCTGATATGATGATGATAAAGTCTAAGACCCGTATTACAGATCAAACATCAAAACTCAAGTAGAACTAGAGTCAAGAGGGCGTCAACTGAATATACGTGCTGGATCTATTACACAGGGTTCATATTTGACTAACGCAATCGCGACTCAAAGACTAGGATGGTCGACCCAGGCAACAACCAAGTATCCGAGATCGCAAGAAGGACAGGTTTAATCAGGTAAATAAGGTCAGGTTCTTCCGACGGATACTTCTACAGTTCCACTGCAGCAGGAACTGGCCCATTTTTGGTGTTTATATGGGCCATTATAAGGGCCATTTATACGTCCACTGCTGAACACAGGCCTTCCCATAGATTCCACAACTGTGTCATAATTTCGGGGGGTACTTGCCAATACTCACCACGCTTGTCAGGCGGGTTGGTGAGCGCAGTATGGCTACCGGTTCACAAAAAGGACGTGAGAAGGGGTGAGACATTAAATCACAGAAATAGGAAATAAGGCGAAGTGGTACGGGGGCGTAACCGCGCCACCGCAACATGCACAATCCGAGCCATTCGGAAAAAATGATCGATCGCGTAAGTGAAACCAAAGTGTCGTGTTGTTCGGGGATAATCTGCAAAAACCAAAGCGAAAATAATAACTTTATCAAGGATGGAGTCATGTACCATATGCAAGTGAAAGAATTTTCTTGTATTTGCCTACAAGAAAAAAAAATGTTTAGCTTTATCATGTTACATTTGGATTGATGACAGTATTATTTTTGTACAAAGTACAATGCTTCTTATCTATCACTTTTAACTAGCAATCGGTGAATAACAAACGCAGTGAACAGAACAGCGAATGGTACTCCCAATAAACATACGGGTTGCGTGGTATGGCTGCTGTGTTGCAGTCTGTAAGCTCGGCATAATTGGCTGCCTATATAGTCGTAGGTGTGTTTTAGTATGAGTAGACAATTATAATGTTGTGTTTATTCAGTTCATTGGATAAAAACTTGTAACTGTGTATTAGTGTGTTTTATGAAGCATGGTAGGGGAAAACTGGATTTCTAAGCTCGCATACATTTTGAACTATGGCATCTCCTTTCTTCCAATACCTTTGCATAAAATGGTGTATTCATTTATACAAGTGAGTTATAAGGCGTATAAGGCACACGATAAAATGTAAAAAAAAAATGTATCATACAGCGTGACAGAATCAGTCAGTGATTCAATGATCGATTCAGTCGGTGAATCAGTCAGTGAGTTAGTGATGAGCGTAAATATGGCACAATAATTGTATATAACTGCATTCCTCAAGTATCGTTCCTCGCATACACAATAAACCGAGAACCGAGATAGACTTCGCAAAATTATTTGTTTCAGTGAATTGCATTCGCGTAGGTTACTGAAATATTTTGACGGCACACTGGCAAAGCAATTGATTTTCTGCGGCAATTGTCATGGGATCCCTGCGCTGTACAAATATTTGTATGATCTACAGATAATTGTTTCAGATCTAGGTGTTTTCTGCGTGTGAAATTTATTTCTGGAAACTGTACCCACGATACAGGAGAAATCCTAGAGTGGGATATCGTTAAAAAAACCAATTAATAAAAATCAAACTACCTACCAGTCTCTATGCCACACTTGACCGGCCAGAATCTTCCCACTTGATTAATATAACTGAAGCGATGCACTGCCTTTATATAAAACATCGTAGTAACGCAGATGTTTAAACACTACGGTAAAACTGCAAAAATATTTCTCTAGAAACATTAGGAGTTATGCATACTGTTAGGCAATTCTAGTGTTTGCTATTTATGTTACATTTATCATCATTATCTCAGCCATTTATACCTCCACTGCTGAACAAAGGCTTCCCCCACAGATTTCCATAATCGTGTCGTCATTTTGCCAATACTCACCACGCTTGGTAGGCGGGTTGGTGAGCGCAGTATGGCTACCATTTTACAGAAAGGACGTTGCTGCCCATCCTTCTGATTTAGAGTCCCTTAGTCGCCTTTTACGACATACACAGGAGGATGTGGATGTCGTAAAAGGTGACCAACGATAAGGATTTCCTGATGTTATAACCTTTTTAACACACCCTAGTGATGTGGTCAAGTCATTCACCGGTTGGTGAGCGTGACCCCTGCCTATAACCAATTCAGTGCTACCCGGACTAGTCCTGAGTGACTTCACTCAACGTTCGTCACCTCGAGACAGTTATTTAGTCACTTGAGTTGGGTAATTAATATTTCAAACCGGAACACTAATGGTATGAACACTTGATCAAACATTACTGAGTACTGTTTTAATGTTCTGCTTGGTGGCAGAAGCCTCGCTGTGCACACCACATATAACTACATGTGTGCTGCAACCTTTTATGGAGTCACGCGGATTGAGCGCGTAGAGTTCCTACTTTGGGTTCCCGCGATCCCTGAAGTCTCTCGCCACCATAGTGGTTGGGCAGGGGCTACCACTCCAGGGGCTCCCTAGCTGAAATCTGCGTGCTCATACCGAGCGACCCCCGGGAAGACAGCGGTGCGCATGCGGTCACGTACCGCTGTGTGCGCAGCACAGCGCATAGTGAGGCCTCGGAATCTTTTACAATCCCCTCGAGAGATGCCTGGGCGGGGTGGCCTCTTGACCACTTTACAGTCATCCCCTCCGAGATGTGCCTAAAGGCGTGGCACCAACGGGTGGCTCTAGATGGAGATTATTCCCTTTTGGAGGGCTCCCTAGCTGTAGGAAATAGGCACCAGGGCGGTTGATATCCCACTGCCCCATCCCTCTCCAAGTGGGATTGGCCTTTTCCCTTTCCCGCTCTGAGGTCTCATTCTGTAACTTAACGCTCTCACTGAAAGAGAACACTGCATTCCAATTTTCTGTCTCCGTAAGCATAGGCAATACTATTGATCGCAGAGTGACATTTCGTCCGATGCCATCGACCAGGATTCGTCACTCGGCAGCCCAACCCGGGGATTTTTGCTCCGAGTGCGTGCTCTGTGGTATCTTTGTAGTCTCTACGATGGTGGCACTGGCTGTAACCATGCGTCCTATGCTGTGCAGGTGCGGTGATACCTACCAAGCCGGACTCTTGCAATAAAAGACTTTCCACCAGTAAAAACAAACTACAGTTAGACTAGATTTATAAATGATTAGCTGTACCCGTGGTTTCACCCGCCGTTTAATTTAATAAATCGGATTACTTTGGCACAGACAGTTGTCACACAGAGCCTATATATTGAATTTCATGGATTAAATTTGTTGTGCTCAAAGCCCTATTTCTTTTTCTAAAATAAAAGATACTCCTTATTACATCAACACATCAACTGTCTGCCAGTGAAAGTCTCGGCACAATCGGTCCAGCCGTTTCGGAGATCAGCTGGAACAGACAGATACACAGACACACATAAAAAAGAATAGAACTGTATAAACTCTTATGCATTTAGTAAAAAGCTGTTATTTTGACATTACAAAATTGACACTTCCATCTTATTTGTATATATTTAATTAAATCATGCGTAGTTCGACTATTCGCCTGATAAAATGCTAAGTATAATAAAGTTGTCTTACTTTGTGACCTAACAAAGTTTAGAGCCTACATCGTGCTTAATTTTATTGAGTGTCATATAATTTCTTTCTTCAGACTTTTCTTTAAAGATATTGGTGGAAACATAATAATCATAAATATAGCCACCGTTACAGATCTCTTTCGTTTCTTTAACGTTTATCGTCATCTTAGTAGGTCACGTGTGGATTTTTCCTTCACCTTGAATGTACACAAATATATGTAAATTAAATTCTTCATGCAGTTATTTGAACAATGTAAAGGACGTGACATATTGTTACAGTGTGACATTAGTTTACGGAAATAAAGTAACAAAATATCATGCCTCCCCCGTAGATTTCTATAAACGTGTCGTCATTTTTGGGGGAATATGCTAGTACACACCATGCTTCGTAGGCGGGATGATGAGCGCAGTAAGACTATTGTCCCACAGGAGGAACACTGCTGCCCATCCCTCTGGTTTAGAGTCCCTTAGTCGCCTTTTACGACATCCAACGGGAGGAAATCAAGTCTTGCTATATTCTTTAACCGAACACCACAAGGACTATATTTATTTTGAAACTTACTTGTGGATTAATTTGTCTTATTTATTGTCTTAGTGCAAATTTTGGGTGTGACTGGATTAAGAATATAGAAAGCAAACTCCGTATGGTGTCCGTAATTGCAAATGCACATGCAAAAACATTCAGACCCGAATAATCTATTTCTGGATCATACAAATATTTGTTTCGTACGGAGATCGAACCCGCAACACTTAGCGCATAGTAATATGAAGATTAATATATATATAATACAAACAGTCAAATTTCTTCCTATATGTATGTCATTTACTGTTTTATAATCATGGTTCACTGGGTGCTGGTTAAACTTGCATGACATCTGTTTGCCAAGAATGTTTTTTTGTTCACGACCCGGAGCGCAGCATCCGACTGTGTCACTTCTATCACATGTAAACGGGCACGACTTTCTCTATATTGGAGGTTGCAATATATTATATCAATGTTCGTATAGTAGGTAACTATGAACTGTTTATTATCTTAGTTGCATTGCATAACAGTGTGTGTTAGCGGGCATGTAGCTACGACAACGTTACTAAAAGTAACAATAAGTGATTATGGACATGTAACAATATAGTTAGTTAGTGTTTTTTAATCAATAGATGTCTTTATAATATTTAGATCGTTAACAATGATTATGGTTGCAATATATATATGTAAATGATTTTAAGATATTACGATGTTTGTTATGTATAGATATGTTAGCTATGGCTTTTTCAATTGCATTGTATTCATGTAATATTTATGTTTGTCACAATAGTAGTCCAAACATTAAGGTCTAAAATTATTCGTCAGAACAGTAGTACAAATGTTACTAGCCGCAAAGCAAGTTTCGACGTGACCATTTCTGTGCGAGAGGGATAGCTAGTGAGCGAGAGACCTCGAACAACCTGATTGGTCGAAAGGGTCGACTCGCTAGTAGTTATAAAAGTGTAAAAGCAGGGCTATTTGGCAGAATTAATTAGAGTCAAGACAGACAATTGTGAACACAACGGAATCATGAAATAGTCGGCGGGAATAAATAGTGTGAATTAGTGAAAACACATTACAAGCTAGTTATTAAGAAGATTATGTGAATACGCAATCATCATTTCGGCCGAATGAAGTCCACTGCTGGACACAGGCCTCCCCCAAAGATGTCCACAACGACCGATATGGATGTGTTGTGGGCTCATTGGGGGGTTTTGCCATAATCGCCACGCTTGGCAGACGGGTTGGCGATCGCAATTGAGTTGTTAATGTACTCGAAGGACGCTGCTGCCCATCCTCCGGCTAATCCCTTAGTCGACTTTTACGACCCCCATGGGAGGAGATGGGGTGGCGGCATTCTGAGCTGGCACCACACGGCACAATACGCAATACTCATGATTAAAGTGTCTACATAGTGTTTAAGATCGCAAGTTTTACTGTGTAGTTCCTCAGAGAAACGAAAATGGTAGTTTAGGGCGTCTGAAACAACCCAGGGTATCTGAAACGTCTGAAATGCTATCTTATTTCTTAAAAGAATCGTATCCACAAGCGGCACTGCTTTTATATGTACCATCCCAGCCGGCAGATAGCAAGTACCTATATCAAGCTACGCGAACACATAAGGAAATAAACAAGGCAAATGTAATATACAAGTGCATACAGTCCACAACCGTTTCATTTCATTGTTCAGCAGTGGACGTCCTCTGGCTGATATGATGATGATCACTTTTTCTGTTCTGGATATTATCGTCAAATTGCCGTTCGGCTTAACGAAGATAGTCCCAATCTGGGAGCACCTTTCAAATCGAACTATAATGTGAAACCGCCACTTTAACCTTAATCGCAGCTCGAGTTGTAGACTTTAGTCCGCTGGCTTTGATTAAAATTTTATACAAATATATTGATTACAAAATATTATTGTTTTCCTGAAATTTATGAACACTCATCAGCTTTCGTAGTCTGCCGCGCAGCAGAGAGCCACCCAGTTCGTGGATACACGTTGATGACGCACAAATCAGGGTGCGCCGGTACATTAAGTACCTAGGGCTCACTCCGGACAGTCGCTGGGCTTCCAAGAGCACTTCGAGTGCCTTGTCCCCTGAATCGCGAGGGTGGTAGGTATCTTACACCAGCTGCTGGGGGCTGAGGGGGCCATCTTGGGGAGAGAAAACCGAGAGAAAAAGTTCGCTGCCTCTAAGGGGCAGTCTTACTGACCGTGGCCCTCTACGGGTACCATTCGAAACCCAAAAAAAGAAGCTAAGCATGATTACTGCAATCTAGCATTTTATCCGCCTCAAAGGGAGGCAACATCTTTGCCGACGTCAAAACAATTATTTTGTATGTGACAGCTGTCACTCGAACGAAGATCACTTCTCAGTGTATAAAATGTGTCAGACGAAGAATAACAAAGACAGAGCATCAGAGCGGCCCGCTACATCTCTTTCTGAAATTATGATTGGCGCAACGATTAAACGCTTACAAGCTACAGTACTGATTAAAAAAAGAAATATATTAGCCGCATGTTATGTTAACAATGTTTTTACGCACTTGGTCAATCCATATTTGGTGTCAATGGTACGTAGGACCTATTTTTTGTGTAGGCTGAAGTACGAGTATGAATATCATAATATTACACTACATACAGAAAATATAATATGGTAATTATTGACTACTGTAAAGCCTTCGACTCTAGATATAAAACTATTTTCTAACATATTGTAACGAAGGTGAAAAATCCAAACATAAAAATAGTAGGTAGGACGTGTAGGTATGGTCATCTCTGTCAGTCCCCTATCGCTGCCGAGCTAAACTTTACGGTCTGCAGTCCACAGTGGCTACGTTTCCATGGAAGGGACGCTGCTGCCCATCCCTCTGGTAATGAGTCACTAAGTCGCCTTTTACGACATCCACGGGAGGTTGTTGCTAATTTTAATATTTGGAATGTACGCGAGATCGATCGATCTGTTAGCCTTACACTCATTGTACAACGAAGGCCACGGACCCTCCCTATCTAGTCTTAGCACTACTGTGTGTAACATATTGGCCTTCAATTTTGCCACCATGGCTTTATAACTAGACCAAGCATTTCAGAATTTATTTAAAGTAATACGAGTATTAAATGTAGACTTGAAGAGAACTGTAGCTAGTGAAATTACTAAACTAAATAAGTAGTTTTGAGGTGGTGGGGGTAGTGTGGTGCCCCGCGGGACTAGCCCTAGGAGCCACTGCACTAATTATTATTGCCAGTCGTGATGTTTAGCACCAACCGAATGTTTAGCTCCTCTCGTCATTGGGTAGTTTAAAAAAGTATAAATACACTTGCATTTGCCGTGTGGTACCGGCTCAGAATACCACCACTCCATCTCCTCCCGTGGGTGTCGTAAAAGTTAACTAAGGGATTAGCCGGAGGATGGGCAGCAGCGTCCTTCGAGTACATTAACAAGTCAACTGTGAACGCCAACCCGTCTGCCAAGCGTGGCGATTATGGCAATACCCCCCAATGAGCCCACAACACACCCATATCAGTCGTTGTGGTGATCTTTGCGGGTGGCCTGTATCCAGCAGTGGACTTCATTCGCCCGAAATGATGATGATGGTGACACTTGCATTTTTCATGACTAATACAATAGCGAAATGAGTAATTAATTTAGCTCCGAGTTTCGTACAAAATACTTGAACACAAAAAGTAATAGTCATTTTTGGTTGAAATTCATTGGCCCGACCTACAGGTTGTGACATTCAGTCATTACGTTACACTAACTTAAATTATATTAGTATGACTAGGCATGTCTAACCAGGGTTGTTCCTAGCTCGACACTTTTTGATTAGGGTTGCATGTTTTATTCTTTGAAGTTTCATTATGTTATAATATGTTAAAACCTACACTAGTAATATATGAGATTATTATGTTGGTCACATATACTTGTATTTTCAACAATAGTTTACTTACTTAGTTAAATGTTTTTGCTGAAAACCAGCGCTGTTGACATAAGGGTTATTCCGACATTATGCTGAGCAATGAGCTGTGCACATGCGACGCACAACTATTTTTGTTAAAATAATGTAATATTCGATTCTAAATGACAGCAAAGTAGTTTTAGTACGTTACCTTGTGGTGCCGGCTAAGAATCGAATCCCAAAGGCGACTAAGGGATTACCCGGAGAATTATAGGCAACAGCTCTTCTAAGAACATTTACAAAGTAAATGCGATCGCCAACCTACCAGGTAAGCACGGCGATTATACTAAAACTCCCCAATCAGCGCACAAACAAACATATTTTTGCCCCAACGGCCATCAGTCCTACGACTTATATGCACCGCCTATTGCTACGTCTTTTCATCTACAATACTGCAGCGCCTCAAGACGTGAATTTGAACCAGCGATGACAGGCCTCATAAAAAGCTCGAGGGCACTCAGCGAGCTATGAAGAGAGCTATGCTTGGTATTTATCTACGAGATCGAATCAGAAATGAAGAGATCCGTAGAAAAACTAAGTTGCTGTTAAAGCTGTAAGGATTAAGAAGCGGATAAAAGTTATTTCGTGTAAAATAAGAATATAAATCTGGTTAAATTGAACACTGACTTCAACATTGTGGGGAAAAAGCTAGGATGATGATTAATATTGATAAAACAATTAATAATATATTTAACATTGTAGATGCTTGAATATTATGTAGTCGAAATGTTTTTTTTTTTCACTGACTGTTTACTTATCCGTCGATCCTGTAGTTCCAGGTTAGAAAAGCTGAGTTAGCGATTAAAGCAGATATACCTCCAGGTCAGACGAAGAATTTAGGGGATGGGTTTCCTTCAAGCTATGCTTTTTGGACCTTTTCAGAGGGCTGATTCAAAAATAGCTCTTGATACGCTTTCATCTTTACTATGAGACCCATCTATCCAAACTTTTGTTGAATGAATTCTGTATTATTTTACGTTAACGTCACTACTACTCGTTCCTATTAATATTGTACCAGAAGATGTGCAAGATGGCAATTATTTGGTTTGGAGCGGTAATAACGGCGAAGGTACTATTGTCTTGGCGTTCGAGTTGCGTTGTGGGTAAGTTTTTAGACATGAATTTCACAAGCACAAACACTGAAACCCGGATCCCGGATATTGCCCATCAAAATAATTGCTCAGTGCGGGTATCAGACCTGCAACACGTAGCGCAGAAAGCGAAGCTACTTTGCCAAAGATATTGATGTGAATTCAAAACCATATTTAGCTTGATTTGCTAATAGGAATACTATACAAAATTTGTCGAGTGTGAGCTTGCACACAGTAGAATTTAAACGTTGTATTTCGTATTATTTGTGAATAATACCTATATATAATAAAGAGGATGAGATGAGGATATGGAGGTGGTAAACAGAGAAAGAGAGAGAGAGAAACTGGTATTTAGTGTATAATATTTTTAAGTATTATAAATATGGTAAATAGTAATATGGACGAGAGCGGCATGTGACCGCTCGTTGTGGAAATCTAAGGGGGAAGCCTTTGTTCAGCAGTGGACGTCCTGTGGCTGAATGATGAAATATGGTATAATTTGAGCAATAAGTGGTAGGCTTACGTATATTAAAATTTGTATTCGGAATGTAATCCGAAACTTGTTGCGTTTTGTTAATGCAATGCGTTTTCATATTATTATTATTTTGTAACATTTCAACTTCTGAACCCGGGCTTATAAAAACCCAATTTCTTTTATAGTGAAGCCTTATAAATATATTAAGTACTTATAAGTAAGTTCATACTACAACATAGCTTCATTATTAGTGGGTCCAATTTCTGGTCTGTTTGTGATGTCAAAATAACAGCTTTTTACTGAGTGCATTTGAAAGTATATAAGTACCTACTAAAAAAATACTATTTTAATTTTTTTGTCTGTTTTTTCTCGCTAATCTCCAAAACGGCTGGACCAATTTCGACGGGAATTTCACTGGCAGATAGCTGATATTATATGGAATAACTAAGGCTACATTTGTTTTAGAAAAATAATTAGGGTTCCGTGCAAAAATATTAAAACGCATGAAATCCAATATATATAGATACTAATTATATTATATACATACATATAAACAGCGGGTGAAACCGCAGGGCACAGATAGTTTATAAATAAGGTAAATTAATCAATAATAATTTATTGTGTCGTGATACCTTACTCAGGCATTATGAATGCCAAAATGTATGACCAAATCAAAATATGTCAAGACGGGAGAATACCTACCAAAATGTCACTCGGGTAGTTTGTGTTTAAGGGAGTGTCAGACATGACGCATTACGCTTATAGATCACATCTTATACAACGCCAGTGAAATATGTGCATTGTTTTAGTTGATTACCCGTGTGTACACGCCCTTGCTAGTTAACTAATGTATTGTGATTAGTATGAGATATTGTTATTTTGTGTTTATAAATTGTTATTTGGGGTTCTTTTGGCGTATGATGGAATTAATGAAAGGATATTGTGTAATTTTAAATAGTGATAGATTGGACGTAAGGTCTCCAGTCCGTTTGGTCAGCGACCATGTCAGCTATGGTTACCAAACTTTACATTAATTTTATTCTGTCTATTTTTGAGGGAGCTCATTTACAACTGTGGGTAAATGTTTTGATTAAGAACTAGCTGTGCCCCGCGATTTCACCTGCCATTTAATCATAAAGAAATCGGATTGTAAATAAATAATTTAGAGTACTTCGGCATAAAGAGTTGACATGTAGAGTATATATTAGGTTAGTCGGAAAGGGTCTACTAAGCCGAAAGGGTGTATGTAATACTATGGGTGGTAATGAGAAACTTATGTTCTACGACTTTTCCCAAAAAGTCAATAGTTCCAGAGTTATAGCTGATCAAACTTTTCATGAGAAATACGCTTACCACAACAACTTACAACCCTATCATCAGCTGTGTCTTACATTTTACGTTATATTTGTGTTCACAGACCCTTTTTTTATTATTGATGTCCAGTGGAAATTCTACATGGAACTTCTTTCACCCCGGGGAAGGGCGAAGGGGTGTGCCGGTCTTCTACCGGCTAAAACTACTGGAGCGGCCATCTTCGGCACACGGCTCCATGTCTTCGTAAGATCACACTAGAGCCGCCTATTGGTGCCACGCCTTTAGGCACATCACATACATAACGGCACGGTACATAACCGGCCTCTTGCTATAAGACGACACGGTTGGTGCAGTGGTTGATACAGTCGACTGCTGCGCTCCGGGTCGCGGGTTCGATTCCCGCACGGAACAAATATTTGTATGATCTGCAGGTAGTTGTTCCGGGTCTGGGTGTATTGTGTGTGAGATGTATGTCTGTAATCGCACCCACGACACAGGAGAAATCCTAGTGGGGCAGCGTTTAAAAAAAAAAAAAAAAAAAAAAAAAGATCTACCACCAGATATGTGGTTTCAGCGTTCCCTGTACTGTATGTACTGTTGTTTAGATCGTTTTACCCTTAACCAAAACCGCTAGCTACTAAAAAGGTAACGATAGTAAACAGATTCGTATTAGCATCTTTAAGGAACTCATTGAATGCTTTCACTTGGGCTTCTGTCTACTCCAAAAAGAATAAAAACAAAATTCCAGTTATAAGCTAGGCTGGCTCAGTGACTATGCCATTAGCTTAGGTTTAGTTTGATTCCCGCATGGAACCAATATTTGTATAATAAAACACTTTTAAACGGATTCTATCGCGTATGGTCGCACCACGAATACTGCAAAGCATTCGAAACGTCACGAAAAACAAAATTCTAAAATATACGCGATAGAATCCGTTTAAAAGTGTTTTATTATAATATGTAATACTCGCGAAAACCTAAGACATTATTAAATATTTGTATGATCTACAAATAAGCGTTTCGGGTCAGTTGTATGTGCGTGTAAGATACATAGGACAAAGCCCAGTATGGGGCATAGCTCTAATATAAAATTAAAAGCACTACAGTTGATATTCCCAACAAAAAGAAACAAAAACAACAGATAAACTCTCCAGGCAAAATTATTCCACCATATTAGATATTTTCCATGATATTTAATGGAGCAGAAAAGGGCAAGCAGATTTATAGGCTAACAATAAATCCAAAGCTATTGGGACGCACTCCCCACCACTTAAGGGGGATTGGGCTTTTTGTATATTTTAATAATAATTAGACTGATCTTGTAATGAAAGAGAATATTGGCCGTTTATCTTAAGAAGAATCGCATAATGCTATGGCAGATTCTCATTGAACATTGATCATTCAGAAACTTACTGTTGCAATCTCAGGAGAGAAAATAATTTTATGTTTCGTAGCACAATAAGCTACGATAGTACTGCAGTACTATTTAGGTGGGAAAAAACAAAATCTCACGTGGTACTTGACATGATAATAGGTTGCAACGGGACTTACTTTTAGAGCTAGAGCTCACGGGAGACTTTAGTCACTGTGACAATTTCGTCAGTCTATGAATAATATGTCACGTCACGTCACGTCGTAACGTGTGCGCATCTCCATACAGACCCAAGGACTTGATAAGAGTAACGAAATTGTCACGGTGACAAAAGTCACCCGTGCGCGCTAAGTTGTTTTCTCCAACAGCCAGGAACTAATCAGACATTGTAATTAGGTTTTTGTGACATAAGATTTAACAGAATCTGTGCTGTACCTTCCCGTAATATTAGAGTAATATCAGATCGTAAACTTTGTTGAGATAAACATCTAAAAACATTTTAAGTGTGACTGCAACTTTATCCTCTTGAATAGTAAAATCTTGGATTTTGCGTTTATGAGCACGATAGTTACATACAGTTATATATACTAAGTTAATACTTTTGTATTAAATTACATCTTAATCTTTATAATATGTTTTCTCTTAATCTATGATTTTGGATCATAGACTGGGAAAAAGATTTATAATGCAACATTGTTTTCTTTTTTTTTTTTTGGTGCCCTGTGGAAATTATTCATGAACTTCCTTCGCCCCGGGGAAGGGCGAAGGGGTATACCGGACTCCTACCGGCTAAAACCACTGGGGCGGTCATCATCGGCACCTAGGAGGCTCCAGGTCCTCGTATTATCACACTAGAGCCGCCCACTGGTGCCACGCCTATAGGCACATCTCGGAGAGGGTGACTGTAAAGCGGTCACCCCCCCGGGGGGATTGTAAAGGATCCCCCAAAGCGTCCCACGGCAGCGCGTGACCACAGGCGTACCGTCTTCTCTTGGGTTATAATGCAACCTAATGTTTGAATTTATAGTGTTGTGTCTATGATTTCGACATACATACAAATGTATGCTAAATGTGTGTGTGATACTGTATCACTTTCTCCAGTACAAGCTTATGCACCTATTAGTGACAGCAGTGACAACGATATAGGTATTTTCTGCAATAACAGTAATGTCTTAGTTTTTCGTGAGTTTTACACATTATAATAAAACACTTTTAAACGGTTGCTATCGCGTATATTTTAGATTTTCCTGACGTTTCGAACACTTTGCAGGGTACGTGGTCGCAGGTGAACTAATGAAGTTATTTTATTTTATTTACCGTACAATTAAATCAAAAATTATTTCGATGCACGCAGTAATCACTCACAGTGTCTTGATGTTTTTAGTGTGGTATTTAGTTTCGGACTTTATTATTTTAATAACAGGATTCCAAACTGGTGGTACCTGCCCACCATCTTCTCTATTAAAATAAGGATGTTTTTAATTTCAATAGCCTCATGAAACATTCTTGGTACATATCGGTTCTCTTTCGGGAGCACTTGAGGTTGATTAAATCGAAGAAAATGGTTAGGTTTGCCTAAGTTTACACACTGCAGATTTTGTGGACCGTCCATGCTTCTACTAGCTCTTCCTTCATGCAGGGCACACAAAATACGCACTACTTTAAGTTTGCAGAACGGCTCAATGTCGGATCACCAGGTTAAAACAAGACAAGACAAGATATCTCCACCTGAATAGATTTACAATAAAAATGCAGGTCACTTACACTTTGTTGAATCAAAATATCAAAACCACGTCCTCAAAACCATCACTCTCTACCATGAGACAATAGAGTCGTACTTTGTCATGTAAATATACGACAGCTAAGTCAAGCGAGCTCACAAAAGCAACTCGACACATAATTCAGAAACTTACACCCGACAGTAGGTACCCTTATTTTCATTAAGTCCTAACTTTTAATGAATATAACTGTTTGCAACTGCATCTGGTCTTGATACATTCTTAGTTAATTAAATTATGATACCGTAGTTTATCCTGAAACGAAACGGAATAAGTGCTAATGGAATGTACGGAAAATCCGGTACACTAGCAGTTTGGTATACAGTACAAGTAGATTTAAAGCTGCCTTTAGCCCATAATAATAGGAAGATATTTGTAAAATTCACAAGAGCACTCCTCGAATGCTCCTTTTACTAAATGAAAAAGTGGTAAAATGTTTTTTAATTGGCTGATTTGATATAATTTATACCATCAGTTTTGAGATTGAGATTAATGAAATTATTAATAAACGTGACGGCTTACAAAAGGCTTCAACAGAAATAAAAGTTGAAGCGGTTCGTTGAGATCTTCGAGTGATATCGTATGAACACATAAATACAGATAATGGTCCAAGAAAATAGTAGTAATTTTCCAGGGCTTCCAAGTACGGGTACGTATAAATACTAGGTTACAAAATACTTGTAAGTATCTGGGTTCGTTTAGGTAATACCTCTGCATGCCTACTTACTATGTAGAAGTACATCGCCATTTGGGATTCAGTTCTATATAAAGATTGAAATCTTGAAAATCTTTTGCTTTCTACCTTATTTATACTTAGGACAGTTTGTATTAGATGTATTACAGGTATGTTATACATCTAATATAAACATACAAACAACTAAAACATACAGCAAACCAGGTACGTTACAAACAGTAACGTAACTGGTTCGTGTTACAAGATTTCATGCAAAATGCATAAAGGCAAAGGGTGTAAAGATTTTTATAGATTATAAACAAAATTATTATTTATATCCATATATCTGAATTTATATTATTAGCTTGTGATCATATAGAAACAGAATAGAATTAAATGTTATCAATACGTTTGAAGAAATCTTGATTTGTATTATGATGTAAGAAAAGCTATAAATTATGAGTTACGAATTGTGAATTATGAATTGTAAATGACCAATTAATACTTTCTAATGAATTATCAATCGAAAATGATGAATCGTGAATCAAATTATTCAATTATGAATTATTGTAACTTTAACTTAAATTAGCTCCTGTAACAAATTTTCTCACTGTATTATTTTCTATGGGTGTACTTTCCTGAAATAAATGTTGATCATTATTTGTTTGTATACGTTTTTAGTATCTCGGTAATCATTTACCGGCTTTATAGGACAGCACGAGCCGAGGCCAAGTGCTAACCTTAGTGGTTGGTGATAGGTTACGATGAAATGAAATGACCTTGTGATGAGTTTGTGAGCGGGCGTGATTGTATTTGTGTTCATGTGGTACCTGATGATTGTACGTGTAATATGTTGGTTGAAGTTTCATTACCATATTATTATTATAGCCTTTTCGAGGAGTGCCAAGAATCTAGGTGTTTTTCTGGACTCTAACCTCTATTGGAATGTCCACATTGCGGAAGTAAGCAGGAGGGTATATTGTTATTTTCAGTCTCTTAAACGGCTCTAGAAGTTCCTGCCTTCTCACAAAAAAATAGCTCTGATGATCTCATCCGTGAACTGTAGAAACGTAATGGCCATTCGTTTTTATTTACTGTGTAGAAAGTAAATAATTTATTGTGTTTTTATTCGAAATAGCATTTCAAACAACAATTATTTCATACTGAAAATAGTTAAATAAACTGGAAAAAAGAACATGAAACGGCCAACGCAAAATTATAATGCTGGGTCCCAGAATTATGTACTGAATCTATGATATCAGTTTTTGTTCCGATGTCACTTACATCCGTTATAGAAATGATATTTACGGGTTCTTAGCAATTAACGGTATCTTAAAATATTAATTTAATGAAATTAGCACTAAATACTTCTATTTATTTTTTATTTCAGCATACAACACCACCGCTCAAATGAAAAGAAATTTGATCAGTTAAAACTGCCAAGTTAAAATGTTAAGAAAACTTTTCCTATTACACGTCTGTAAGCTACATTTTTATTTAACTTCTTAATCAGCTGTCCAAATGCCAAGTAACATATTCTTAAAAGGATTCTAAAGTTTAGCTATAAAGGGAACATTTTTGAAATTATGGAGCAATTCCACTTCAAGTGGATTGCAAACGTTTATTTGCTTGACGAGATTTCGGGAATAATAAAAGTAATGAGCATATCCGAAATTGGTTTAAGCCTAGAATTTCGGATATCAGTTGATGTGTTAGAAATATAAGCGTTAATTTATAGAGAGTTAAATGGATTAAATTAAAAGCTAGTTTCAACATTTTCAGAAGCAATGGCAAATGAGTTTTATCAGTGCTCTATAAAAATATTTTTAATAGTAAAAGTAAAGTAATAATGTACATATAAATATAAATTAGTATAAAATAAAATGTATGTCTGGTTTTGACAGCGAATAAAAAGTTTCTATAGTCATCATGGGTTAGAAAGTTTAAATTCAGCGAAGACACCTAAAATCGTCATATTCCTTAACATATTATGATTTAAAGTTTCTTATGTACATCTAATCTAAAGATTTGTTCCCAATATTCAAGGGAATTCGCGTTTTCCCATACCGATGACCGATACCTTCGTGCAATCAGTGAACGACTCATAAAAAGTTAGGACCTAAAATACCACATCTGTGATATGGATGACAAGTATTTTCTAGTTAATAAATCCTTGTGATTCACCGCTCATTGATATGATCCTGTAGAGAAAGTAAAACAAAATATAGAGGAATAACCAAATAAGACCTAACCTTTATGAGAGATATGACAATCATTCAATAATGTCACCCTCAGAAGATTAAGAAACGTCATTATTGATTAAATCAAACGCTATCCTCATGGAAATTACCGTAGCAAAATACAACAATGAACGCAAAAATCATAGCAATTATAGCAATTTTTATAAACAATATCAGAATATGCCAGAGTAAAACATATGCAAAATTTTCACTATATAATACCGTGCCTACGGAAGCTGATCATTTGAAGTTCTTGCAAAATTTAGAGAAACAGAAGTACATCGATATGGTCTTCTGGAAAAAGCCTTATAAATTGTATGAAGATGTGCAGTTTATAGTAAATCCTGCTGATAGAGAACTTTTCCTGGAAAGAGCGAGTCATTACAAATTGAAAACTGATTTAATGCTGGCGGACATTCAAAAGTAAATTTAAGTTCATGTCTACTTTAGAAACGATTATTTAGATATTATTTCTGATATAAGTCCCTGGGAGCTATTCATTTGATACAAGTGAAATACGTTTGTGTGGAGATCATATCTTAGCAGTGAACGTTTTGTGGCTAATAAGATGAAACCTATGAATTATATTTGAGAAATTTATTACGAATTATTCCCAATATTAAATATACAGAGGCAGCTTGCACTGACTCCTAAATAAAGACAAGTCTTATTTTTCAGTATATTAATTAATTATTCTTTTTTAAATATAATTTTGCGTCAGGAATCAGTTCTTAACTGTTGTATTAAGGAATGTAATATAAATTTTAATTGCTTAGGGATACTTTTGTTTTGATATCATTATTAGGCGTTTAACGTTAATTGCTATTCATGGTACTCCTCATGAACTTCTCATTAGGATGGTCAACTGAGGAAACATTGCTAAAATTGTGCTTGGCAAGCAGATAGTCATGTGGTTTGATTTTATAATAGCACAGGCAGATGCCACGGCAAGAAAGGAAGAGGCTAATTATTTCTTGGGAACCTAAAAACATTAACAATTTCTAAAGAATTAACGGTAACGATAGGTAGCAGTCGTTGGATGCGGGTGGCATGTAACCGGGCGTTGTGAAAATCTATAGGAGGGACTTATGTTCAGCAGTGGACGTACTTCAGATGATATGACTATAAAAAAGTGCACAACTGTGCACACAAACCCACTGTTAGCTGGTAATATGCTCACATGTCATATATATTCAATACGCATAAAATAGAGTTGGATGAGAATAGCCGAGAATCATGCTCGGTGGCGATAAATTGGAGATGCCTATGTCCTGTTTTGGACTGCTATGAGCTGATAATGATGATGCATACAAAGTTTTTTCCTCATTGACATCAGTACTTGTTTCCGAGATTATAATTAGATTTTGATCAACGATCAAATAAATTACGAAGTCTGGAAGTATTTTTCTTTTGCTTAAACTAGATCGGAACATCCATTGTTCATTCGTTGGTTTTTATATTTCTAAACTAATTATTACTTCTAGGGCTTTTGAAGAACAAACCATCGGAACATATTTACGACTAAAACCAGACACGTATTCGTGGGACCATTATCACTCTTTAGAAGACATCTATCAGTGGCTAGCGGATATAGCTGTACGAAATCCTAACAACGTAGAGCTGGTTTCCATAGGAAAATCTGCAGAAGCACGAGAGATTTACGCTATAGGTCTCAAAAATAAGGGCGCTAAGTATAAGGTTGTAGTTGAAGGTGGAATTCATGGGAATGAGTGGCTTGGAGTGGAATTGGCCATATATCTAGTGAATCAATTGGTATCCAATAATAACACAAAATATGGGCGGTTGCGTGAATTAGGTAGGAAGTACGATTGGTATATAATACCGATTCTTAATCCAGATGGTTACCATTATAGCCAGAAAACGGTTAGTTTATATTAATTATTATAAGTAATATATTGTTTTTGGATAGTAGAGTAGCAAAGAGACAAGAAAATATATTTCAAACGCCAACTAAGTTACTTATATGTGTAAGTAGTATTATTATTTTAAGGACTTAAGTCATACATAATATTTTGGCTGCGGGACAACACCGGAAGGACGGACATACTGAGCATAGTGGCGAGAAAAATGTATTGTCTAATAATACGACTTTTATTTGATCTACATTATCATATACGTCATGCATTATAGTTTGTTTTACTAACATAAACTATATTTTTGGCTTTTATTTAAACGCTTACCAGAAATGTAACGTTTGTTCTAACAACAACTTCCTAATATCGGACTAATCGGATAAATACGTTCATCAGTTTTCGATCAATCAATCATAACTAGTGCTATTTTTATTTCATTTCAAACCGATTATATATGATTGCTAAATAGATATTAACAATATTTAATTTTAGGACTTATCTAATATATAAATATCTCGTGTCACGGTGTTTTTTGTCGTACTCCACCGAAGCGAGTCAACCGATTTTATTGTTTATTAGGTATGACCTACCAAATATACAAAAAAACAATAAAATAAAATAGGTCTTAAAGTATTTTTCGCCCTCCTACCGATTTTAGTATTTTTGTATGAATAATGTCCAAATAATCTAACTGTCGTTCATTGTCATGAAGTCATTTACATGCGCGTCACTTTGACATTTCATTCTGCATTTGTTATGTATCACAAGGAAGTGGAAAATGTTCGATTGTAAAAACAACATTTCCGGGGTTAGCTAGTAATTATGTAATCTTTACTGAGGTAAATAGATAATTATGGACCTTATAACTTGATTCATACCAACTACATTATTTATTTTTCATACATATGTTACTGTATATTCATCATCATCAGATTAGCCAAAAGACGTCTACTGCTGAATAAACACCTTCCCATAAACGACCGGTTGCATGCCGTGTGTTGTCATTTTGGACGGAATTTTCCAGTACTCAACAGGCTTGAGAGGCGGCTTAGCAAGCGCAGTATGGCCGCTGTTCCACAGTAGGACGCTGCTGCCTTTTAGGGTCCCTTAGTTGACTTTTACGACATCCAAAGATGTCTGAACTACCGAATAATGACGTTTCTGTCAAGTTCAACATAAATTGGATTCAAAATATAAATAATATGGATTTGTTTTCTAGGACCGTTTATGGAGAAAGAACCGAAGAGTTATAAATGACAATGTGGGGGTTGATTTGAATAGAAATTTTGACTACAATTTCGGTAGTAAGTATTCAAATTCGCAGTAAATTAAACAAACAGCACCTCTTCTGACACACATGATCGGAGAGAGTGATCTATTCTTTGCTGGGAACTAAGTAGACGCAATAAACTAACTGTCTTACTGCTATTTACCAAGCTGAGGCATTGCAAAAGATGGGTTGAAGCCCTATGTCAAACATTTCTTCTTTACTATGTAAAATCTAGTCCATTATAAGAGCATTCGACTGCATGACGACGGTAATCGATAAATGAAGCTGACTGTAGTCGACGCTGGCCAGAGACTTCACCAGTGATAAAGTGCCGTCTACATTTGGACTGGAAATTACACTATTGGTGTCTTAAGCGATTACAGGTTCAATGATAACGAAACTTTTCAGAATACGGTACAAGCGGCGAACCGAAAGACGATTACTACTGTGGACCTCACCCGTTTTCTGAGCCAGAAACAAGAATACTGTCAGAATTTATTTCTAAGGTCAAACATAACCTTAGATTTTACTTTTCGTTCCACGCTTATGGTCAGAAGGTCATCATACCGTTTGCTGATAGGATAAAACATATTGAAAATTATAGTGAAATGGTAGGTGGTAACTGGTATTTCAGGCACAAATTGGTTTCTTGATTTACAAGTGAATTATTAATGCTGTCAGTTAGAATTCTGTCTCTTCATGCGTTATTACTAGCAAATATAGCCCGTACGGTTTGGTTAAAAAGTCACAAATGTTACTGAATGTTCTTCTTTTTGGTATTGAATGTCCTTTTTATAATTCTATTGCATTGGAAGTGCCGAATAACATTCAAATAGTATTATCTCGTTCTCTCAAGTTGCGTAAAAACACACAGTCTTCCGCCTTTAAATCCAGCCAACCCGAGTTACACGCTTCAGGTTCATCATATTTCTGGCATTATCCGAATACAAAATTTACTTTGACTTACAAAAAATTGGCCACCGATTGTTAAAATTTGCATTCAGGCTTTAACAGGCACCAACAACGATTTGAACAAACCATAAAATTGACTCAGCTACTGGATTATATTATCAATCATATCAGCCACAGGACATCCACTGATGAATAAAGGCCTCCCCCTTAGATTTCCACAACGGGCGGTCACATAGCGTGCTCATCCAACGACTCCCACCGACCTTTACCAGGTCGTCTGTCCACCTCGTTGGAGGTCCCTCCCACGTTGCGTTTTCCGGTGCGTGGTCTCAATTCGAGAACCATTTTTCCCCAACGACCGTCAGTTCTACGAGCAATGTGCCCCGCCCATTGCCACTTCAGTTTACTAATCCTTTCAGCTATGTCGACAATTTTTGTTCTTCTACGGATCTCCTCATTTCTGAATCGATTGATAGAGAAATACCAAGCCTAGCTCTCTCTATAGCTCGATGAGTGACCTTGAGCTTTCTTATGAGGCCCATTGTGAGTGTCCACGACTCTGTTCCATATGTCATCACTGGTAAAACACTGGTTAAAGACTTTCGTTTTGAGTCATTGCGGTATTGTTGATGTAAAGACTTTACGAAGTTACCAAAATGCTGGCCACCGGAGTTGGATTTGACGATTGACCTTTTTCTTGAAGTTGGACCTAAATAACTGGACAGTTTATCCTAGGTGTCTACCTACCTGCTATACTCATCAGCAACTTCGAGAACAGAGCTCCTAACGGCTATTGGGATGGGCATGACATGGGCATTTGACATACTTTCGTCTTGCCCATGTTTAAGGCCCACCTGTTGGGAAACTCTGTTGAGATCATCGAGCATTGTGCTGAGCTCTTGCAGCGATTCTGCCATGACTACGATGTCATCGGCAAATCGAAGGTGAGTGATATACTCGCCATTGATGTTAATGCCGAATCCTATCCACTCCAGTAGCTTGAAGGCATCCTCCATTGCAGCGGTGAACAGTTTCGGGGAAATGACGTCCCCCTGTCTCACACCTCTCTGCAATGGAATTGCCCCCGTGCTCTGTTCATGTACTCGGACCGACATGGTGGCGTTTCTGTATAAGCACTTCAATATACCGATAGTCAATGTAGCCCCCCATTACAACAGCGAAGTGTCTCTTCGAGGTATGTATGGCCTTACTTACGTCCTCATACATACTCTCTACTTAGTCATCTGGGTGTGTCGAGGTCGGTGCGTAGACCTATATGACCTTCAACGAATACCTCTTGGATATCCTGAGTATAAGGTACGCTACCCTGCTTGACACACTTTCGATGGCCACTAAGCTGTTAATGATGGACCTACGGACGAAAAACCCGACACCACCTTGAAACAGATTATATTACTGTAGTCAATAATTATCAGGATGATGTCATAACAGCCTCTCGATACGCCAAACCGCTCATACGATGTTGCTCCCTGTCGCCTAAATCTGTGCTAATACGTTATTCATTATTGTATTTTTCTTGACAACTTTGTCAGTTAGCCCAATTTTGGAAAAGGCCTCCTCCATTGTTTTCCACTCTTTTCTGTCTCTTGTTTTTCTTGTCCAAGTTTTTCCTGCTATAGTCATTATCTCGTCTTCCCATCTGCTAAGCTGCCTTCCGCATTTTTGTTTTCGTTTCAGGGATACCAGAACACAATGTTATCCTGTCTATCTCCACCTCAATTTTCTTATTTTTGTAACGACGTCAGTTATTTTCGTGGCTGTACTTGTTGTTTGATTTCGTATTTTCTCAGTTTTCCTTACACTGCTGGACATAAGCCCCCACCGAATATTGCCACACCGACAGGTCTGAGTTTATGTCGTCTGCTCATAGAGGGGGTTTGCCATCACCACCACGCTTTGCAGGCGGATCGGCGAGCGCAGTTTAGTAATAAATGTACTCAAAGGACACTCCTGCCCATCCCCGGACTAATCCCACAGTCACCTTTTATAAAACCCACGGGATATGATGGGCACCACACCGTATGAGGCTATTTAAATGTTGACTACAATAATAAACATGAAAAATGTTCATGAAACATTTAAATTCTATATATTGTGAGAATTTGTTTTTCAGGAGAATTACGGCAAACAGGCGATATTGAAAATGTATAAAATTAACCGCATCAAATACAGCGTTGGCACTACATACGACACTTTGGGTGAGTTTTAAAAGGAACTCTATACTGGTAAACATAGAGATCAGATTAGAATTTTTTGAAACGAGATTTTTGAGAATTTGCGGTTTTTTGCCAGGCCTGCGTATTTCCGGTAACAGTGCCAGTTGGGTGAAGAAAACTCACGGTGTGAGGTAATGATGTACTTTATATTGTGTAGAAGCATTTTATTTACATACCCATAACTAACTTATACTTTGCTGATTTTGTAAGAGATATGTTATTGTTTGACACCCGCTACTACCCATTATCAGTTGTAGTAGTGTAGGGGAATCATGTTTGACAGTTGATACGTACATGTGGCCTTCACATCTCTTAGACCACAAAACAGGACGCGGCAAAAGCCCCCGGAGGGGCGATGCCGGTTGCGGTCGCGCAAGTTGATGGCGATGGCAACGGCAGAAGCGAAGCGAAATAAAATGTGTAGTATATACATAGGCTGCACTAAAAGTATCGGGAATGGAATATTTCCACTGTTCCTGTCATATTAAAATCTTTTTAATTGAAAACTCCTTGGTTTTACAAATCGAATACCATTTATTTATTTTAAAAAAGATTCACGGTCTTGTCACAAGGTTTTGTCAAACTTGTTTAGTCGTTGAGAAAATGGAATTGACTCGAGAAAATTCAAGAGCGAAGATTTATTATGACTTTCGAAGTGGTTTAACACAAAAACAGTGTGTTGACCGGATGATTTCTGCATTTGGTGATGAAGCCCCATCCAAAACCACAATTTATCGCTGGTTTGCTGAATTTCAACGTGGACGTGTCAAGCTCAGTGATGATCCTCGTCAAGGTCGTCCAAAAACTGCAGTCACCCAAGAAAACGCTGATGCTGTGCGTAAGCTGATTGAGGAAGATCGACATGTGACATACCGCGAAATTCAGGCAACTTTAGACATTGGCATGAGTCAAATACAAATAATCTTGCATGAACAATTAGGTGTAAAAAAGTTGTTTTCCCGATGGATACCGCATTTGCTATGTGAAGAGCAAAAAGCGGCTCGCGTTACTTGGTGCGTCAGACCTCTCGAAAGATTCCACGCAGGATCCTCAAATGCTGGATACAACATCGTATCAGGTGACGAATCCTGGATATATGCGTACGAACCCGAAACAAAAAATCAGTCACGAGTTTGGGTGTTCGAAAATGAGTTAAAGCCAACAAAAATTGTTCGTTCACGGAGTGTTGCAAAAAAATGGTGGCCACGTTTGTCTCCAAAACCGGCCATGTTACGACTATTCCTCTTGAGGGACAAAGAACGGTTAATGCAGAATGGTATGCTAGCATTTGTTTGCCACAGGTCGTTTCTGAACTCCGTAGAGAGAACTGCAACCGCCGCATCATCCTCCATCACGACAATGCGAGTTCTCACACCGCGCACAGAACAAAAGAGTTTTTAGAGCAAGAAAACATAGAATTATTAGACCATCCGCCGTACAGCCCCGACCTAAGCCCTAATGATTTCTATACTTTCCCTAAAATAAAGAATAAATTGCGTGGACAGAGATTTTCATCACCTAAAGAAGCTGTGGACGCCTACAAAACGGCCATTTTGGAGACCCCAACTTCCGAATGGAATGGTTGCTTCAATGATTGGTTCCATCGTATGGAAAAATGTGTCAAATTTCGCGGAGAATACTTCGAAAAGCAACAAATACATTTTTAAATAGTGATGTTGTGTCACTTCCTTGATTCCCGAAATTTTCAGTGCCGCCCTCGTACAGAGCTAGTTTTCAATGAACAGACAATTTTTTAAATTAAGATTAAGAGATCAAACTGAAGGTGCGTTTTAAATATAATCGTTAAATGAATAAAATATATATAAAAACATTGATTTGAAAAGGTCCGAATAATCTCATAACTTATAAATATGGCCACGCTCACCGATTTAACTAGGTACATTACATATATATGCACGACAGGCATATTCACTACGTGGGCAGGGACGGTAGCATAAAGCGGATGGAGATCACGTGCAGGGTTCCACAGGGGTCGGTACTAGGACCCCTTTTATGGAACCTCGCCTACGATACGGTTCTGCGTGTCGTTCTTCCGCTGGCATAAGCTTTGTTATGCTGATGACATACTCATATTGACCAGTGAGGAGTCCTTCAAGGGAACAATCTGGGTTGCCGAGCAAGCGGTGGCAATTGTCATGACCGAAATCCACGCTCTGGGTTTGTGGGTAGCGCCTCACAAAACGGGTGTAAGATCAGACATGCCCCCTCCGCCAGGTAGCTAGCTCGGCGGCGTGCACTTGGAAAGTGGCGTAACCGCCTGTGGATGCAGGATGTGACCAAGCGCGTCTTCGAGGCCGTCCTTCCACTCTTTGGAGCCTGGCTCAGAAGGATCGAGCGCGTCACCAACCGCCTGATGCAGGTGTTCACTGGGCATGGTTGTTTCGGTGCTTACCTGCACAGGATAGGACGCGAAGCCACGGCATAGTGCCGCGATGGTGACCAGGATACTGCACAACATACGCTCGAGGCGTGTCCTGCGTGGGCGGCCGAGCTGCGGATCCTGGTCAATCGGATCGGGCAAAATCTCACTCTGCCGGCAATAGTGTGCAATGTTGGCAAAGCATGAAAACTGGAATACAGTGGTCTCCTTCTGTGAGTGCATCATGCTCCAGAAGGAGACAGTGGAGCGGAATCGGGAGAGGGCCGATCCTGCTTGAAGAAGGTGGAGACGGCGTCGGGGTAACAACCGCCCTGGCACCTAATTCCTATACGCCTGAAATCTGCCGCCTTCGCTATAAGGTAGGGGCTTCTGGGTTCACGGATGCGTGGATTGGGGACGTGCCTACACCGAGCGACCCACGAGAAGACGATGGCGCGCATGTGGTTACGCGCCACCGTGTGCGCATCAAAGCACAGCGCACAAGTACGCTTCGGGGGATCCATTATAATCCCTCTGGTGTTGACCACACAAGATGTGCCCATAGGCGCGGAACCAGTGCAATCCAATTCGAATAATTTAAAGAGGAATTTACATGTGCATAATCAACCCTATTTATCAACGACACGGTTGGCGCAGTGGTTGATACAGTCGACTGCTGCGCTCCGGGTCACGGGTTCAATTCCCGCACGAAACAAATATTTGTACGATCTGCAGGTAGTTGTTCCGGGTCTGGATGTATTGTGTGTGGAATTTCTGTCTGTAAACGCACCCACGACTCAGGATAAATCCTAGTGTGGGGCAAAGTTATATTATCATGATACGAATATCATCATCAATCGATTTTGATTAATGATTTGATTGACAAAATTAAACAAAAAGCGCTTATTGTAACATAACTATAACATTTTGACGTATAGCCTATAGAACTTTTTTGTGGGTAATACATAGGCTGCACTAAAAGTATCGGGAATGGAATATTTCCACTGTTCCTGTCATATTAAAATCTTTTTAATTGAAAACTCCTTGGTTTTACATATCGAATACCATTTATTTATTTTAAAAAAGATTCACGGTCTTGTCACAAGGTTTTGTCAAACTCGTTTAGTCGTTGAGAAAATGGAATTGACTCGAGAAAATTCAAGAGCGATGATTTATTATGACTTTCGAAGTGGTTTAACACAAAAACAGTGTGTTGACCGGATGATTTCTGCATTTGGTGATGAAGCCCCATCCAAAACCACAATTTATCGCTGGTTTGCTGAATTTCAACGTGGACGTGTCAAGCTCACTGATGATCCTCGTCAAGATCGTCCAAAAACTGCAGTCACCCAAGAAAACGTTGATGCTTTGCGTAAGCTGTAATAAGTACTTCTAAGCATGTGGTACAATGTGGCATCAATAGTTTTCGCAGCGCACGCCAAATAATGTCTTCTAAAGGCAATTTTTGCGTACATCAACAGTTTCATCTATTCTGAACCGTCCCGAAAATTTTGCATTTATTGAAAATCAACGCTGTATAGTCGCTTAATAGTGGAGTTAGCCGCATGTTAAAATAACTTGCCATGTTGAAAACGCAGCTGTTTACTTACGGTATATCTAACGTTTAGGCAATATTGTCATTTACTACTGCAAGCAACGGTTTACCCAGAGCTTAAGAATACACACAAAAATCAGTAGCGTCACGTACGGAAGCTAGATTATGATCCCCAAAACCGCGAACACTCTTATCTTCTTGACTCCAGGCCAAGCTGTGATGTGTTTGCAGATGAATGGAATGTAATCTTCATATTCATCATCATCGTCATCATATCGGCCATTTATACGTCCCCTGCTGAACAAATGCCTCCCCATAGATTGTCACAACTGTGTCATCATTTTGGGGGGTATTTACCAATACTCACCACGCTTGGCAGGCGGATTGGTGAGCGCAGTATGGCTACCGTTTCGTGCCCATCCCTCTGGTTTAGATTTCCTTTGTTGCCTTTTACGACATCCACAGGAGGAGATGGAGTGGTGCTGTATTCTTAATCCAGACACCACACGGATACAACTTCACTTCATATTATTAGACATGTAAAGATTTTAGTTTTTTTTGTAATTTGTTTTGTTTTGATGTCTTATGTGTAGTTTATATCTTTAGTTTATTATTCTATCTGGCTTAGCTTTAAACTTCACTACTGAACCCAAAAGTCCACTACTGAACATTTGCCTCCCAATTACTTTGAAATCCATCTCTCCCTTCAGATATGTCTTCACATTCCTTCTCCGAGACAACGGGTCGTACGGTTACGCCCTTCCACCGTCACAGATCCTGCCCACATGCATGGAGACAGTCACGGGCCTCACAGAGCTGATGACTGCTAGGCCTAGGCGCGTCAGACTAAACCTGTTCAACCGGGCCCCAGCATTGAGGAGGGATATATTAATTTTATTTTGTATGATTTGTATTTTTAAATAAATACTTTTGTATCGTTTTGTATTACGTATTATAATAGTGTTATTCTATTTTATCATCTTTTTCTTTCACTTTTGCCACTATTTTCCACCAAAGGCGTCCGATTTTTATTTGTACTCATCACGGCCTCTCCAGAACAGAGTTTGGAGAGAAATTTCATACTACGTCTACACAGACGGCAAGAGAGCGAAGGGTCAGGCGCCCGTAAGATAGTGTAAATAGCCAGCCGTGCACTGTACTTCAGATAGACCCAGACTGGCTGACTTGCTTGGAGAGCTGCGTGTCGCGGGTTCGATCCCCACACGATACATATATTTTATGAACAACAGATACCTTTTTCGGGTATATGGGGCATTTGTGCATGTGAGATATATGTCTGTAAACTGTACCCATCACAGCAGACATCCTAATGCGTGGCAAAGATAAAAAAATCAAAGGAAATACGGTCGAGTTCGATAAGAATGGAGGACTAATTTAATTATCTGGAAACAGATAGCTTAAACCTAAAACCAACAATTAACCTAGAGCTTACAAATCAGCCAGTTACGACACCGGCCGTCATTACAGCAACCAAGACGCCGCAACTTGGTTATTGGCCAAGGACCAAGTAGTAACTTAATTGTTCTGCGACGGTTATGGCTACCTTTGCTCTAATTTATGACTGCAGTGAAATCAGGAGAACTAATACAGTAGGGCTAATTTGGTTCCTTAGTTATCTACTAAAACTCTATTTGCAAGCTTAGCTTCTTCTAAAATGTAAAATACTAAAATTATATTATTCCCTCGATTGATGCACGTTTGCTATGCAGGCCCCTCGCTTTTTTACTCCTGTGGAAATACATCATGTTCTTCCTCCACTCCGGGGAAGGACGGAGGGGCATGCTGGACTCCTGGTGGCTAAAACCACTGGAATGGCTAGAATCATCTTATGCACCAGAAACTCGAAAAATCTCTATAAAGAGCCAGCTATTGCTCCCACACATTTAAGCACATCCATAGATTACGTACTTTGGGCACATCTTGGAGAAAATGACTGTAAAACGGTCATTTCTTAAGCAGATGGACGCGGCTGAAAAGAGGCGACCCCCTCAGACTCATTTCCGGGGGGTAAAGGATCCCCCAAAGTCGAAGACGAAGAATGATAAAGAATGGTGTTATATTATTAATCCTGACACTATATTGACAATATAGGCCACCTAGGCCTGATTGTCTGAAATCGCCAACACGAGGTGTGCAAGCGTGGATCGGTGCTTTTTTCTCTGTTCAAAAGAGCCCTTATTTGTGCAGTAGGATAGTCACAGCATGATATACAACTATATGGCCCCCCTGATCGTTACCATGGTGGCGCTTACCATGCCTTATGGACAATGGCAATACCAGAGGTATTAATCCTGCGTTGCTGGCATTGTGATAAACATTTTAAACCCCGTTTAAAAACCACCACGCTGTAGTGATGGTGAAGTACTTGTGGTAGGTCTCTTCTTATTGCAAAAGGCAGGCTAAGTAGTTACCACCCTGGGGTGTCAAATATCCGCCGCCAAGGAGTAGTATTTTAACTTATGATATTACTGTGTTCCAGTTAGAAGGCATCATAGCTAGTTTCTTTAAACCATGACCCACTCTAGTATTTCTCCTGCGTCATGGGTATAGTTTACAGACATAAAGTTCACGTGCACAAACACAAAGACCCAAAACGAGTATTTGTAGATAATACTTTTTTTTTGTGGGGCTACCATCCACGACAATAGTGCAGAAATCCAATTGCTTAGCCACTACACCAACCGTGTCGTCAAAGAAATTACTGGGTTTAGGGATTAAATGACTTAATATCTCGAGGTGACGAGTGTAATGTGGTGCCACGCAGCACCAGCTCTGGTTAGCATTACAGTTGTTATGGGCAGGCATACCGTTTAAAAGGTTCTCGAGTAGAGACCGCGCACTGGAAAGTGCAGCGTGGGAGCACTTCCAATGAGGTGGACAGACGATCTTGTGAAGGTCACTGGGAGTCGTTGGATGAGGGCGGCATGTAACCGCTCGTTGTTGAAATCTAAGGGATTTAAGGGAAAGGCCTTTGTTCAGCAGTGGACGGCCTGTAGCTGATATGATGATGATGTACCGCTTTCCACCAGGCAAATGACCTGCTCGTCTTATTACCAAATTAAATTTAAAAGTCGCGCAATGAACTATGTCAGTAAAGAGAATTATTTATCTATGCTCCCAACCTTTTCTGTGTAATCCTTTTTACCCGGATAAATTTATGACGTAAACCATCAAGTTACGTAAGGAAAAATGTGAAATCGCAAAGGTCATGGTAACGCAATTTAAAATGTTTAACCAAGTAAATTCTTGAATGAAATCATCAAAAATGCATATAGACACTACATATATTTTAATATTCACATTTTGTATAAATTGTTGTATTTCTAAAAAGTATTATAACTACACATTGTTTAGAAGCATACCAGTTCTGGACAGCCATATGGAGTTCCTAAACAACTTAAGCCAATATTATGATGTAAATTTCTGGAGTTCTCCAGGAGTGTTGTTCAAGCCTGTAGACTTTGTTATTAGTCCTGAAGCTAAGCCTGCATTCTTGAGAGATTCTGATAGAATCGGAATGTACTTGACCACAATAATGGATGATGTTCAATGGTAAGTCTCCTTGAGTGTAGCAGTTTTTGCCCTATTGAATCTGGTTCCGTGTGGTGTTTGAACTGGAACTCGTCCTCGTCAGCCGGTGGAACTTCATGCCAGACTTCCAACGGCTAGTCCCTAAGTAGGAGGATGCCGCGACTGAACTTTTGTGGCTACTGGCCCAATTTGGGGCGAGGCTCTACATGGAGGTCGTGTGGTTCATGGCCCTTTACAAAGCCTCCATCTGGGTGGAGTCCCTGAGGGCCCCCTAGCGTCATCATACTGCGAACGAGAGCGTTCAGGGCTATAAGAGCCATTGAGTTTAATACGGTTAAGAGTATAGCACTATTCCGCCTCCTGTATTCTCGACTCTTGATTCTGAGCAGGCAGCTGAGGGCAGCGTCCCTTCTGTAGAACAGCAGCCGTACTGGGTTCACCGAGCTACATACCAAATAAAGTGAGGACTGGCAAATTTCCCCCAAATGGTGACACAGTTGTGGTTATCTATAGGGGAAGCCTTTGTTCAGCAGTGGCCGACCTTTGGCTGATAAGATGATGATATGATATTAGCACACTAGCCCGTAATGATGAACTGAACATGAACTTCCCAATTTGTTTTATTTAATTAACAATACCATGACCCATTTATCCGCAAACAAATCACACCCTGAATTGGATGTCAGGAGGGCGTTGAGAGCTCTAAGAGTTTTGGCACAAAAGCGAGCCACAGTGTGACTCCGTGGCACAGCAAACAAGCTGTGGCGTCGTGCACGATTTTGTTCGGCACAAACCACGACTTGCTGAGCAGATCAGCATCCTGATTAGCTAAAAATACCGACAGCAGCTATCGCGCAGCCACCGGTAAACCGCCTGAAATTAAAAGGCGAGATTGCAATTTTTAGTTCATTGATCGTCCGACAGAATGTGCGTCAGAGTTTGATGCGTTTATCATTATCGGCAAATACGAAACCAAAATGATATTTGACAGCGGCGTCTGCGCAATTTACGCCTGTCGCAAACCGTCTCATCATACCGGCCATACAATGTCCACTACTGAACAAAGGCCTCCCCCATAGATTTCCACAACTGTGACATCATATAGGGGGGAAATTGGGAGAATTGGTGAGCGCAGAATGGCTACTGTTCCACAGAAAGGACGCTGCTGCCCATCCCACTGGTTTGGAGTCCCTTAGGCGCCTTTTACGACCTCCACGGGAGGAGATGGAGTGGTGCTATTTTCTTAATCCGGACACCACACGGATTCTTAATTCGGACACCACACGGATTACCGCAAACCGCCTGCGAAATACGTTATCAGCCCACCAGAGTGTCAATATTACTGCGGTAAATCTTCCAGACAGTTACCATCTGATTATACAAGCGTCTTTGATTATTACAGTGAGCGGTCATAGAGGATATTGCTATTATCACCACCCTTGGCAGGCGGATTGGTTATCGCAGTATATTGTTATTAGCATACGGGATGCTGCCTATCCTTGACAGGATTTTTAAGATTTCCTCACTAGTGTTTCTCCTACAAGAGTAAACTATATTCACAATACATCGTGAGTACAGTTTACACATAGTATAATCATAATCTCATTTAAAAAAATCGAGATCCAGGCTTCAGAACAGCTGAAACACGAAATAGGCCAAAGATAGCCACACCAACCGATCAGTGTTTCAAGTGCTCATTGGGGGTTTTGCCCTAATCGCTACGCTGGCAGCAGGTTTGGCGATCGCAGTTGAGTTGTTAAAATATTCGAAGGACGCTGCTGCCCTTCCTCCGACAGTTGAGTTGTAAATATACTTCAAAGGCACTGCTGCCCATCCTCCGGCTAATTCCTTAGCCAACTTTTACGACACCCACGGGTAGAGAGAGAGGTGATCTATTCATTGCCTGAAACCACACGTTCATAATAATATTCACGCAAATCATTTACCCATGTCTATGTAAAACCTGAAATAAATACATATCAACTTTAGAAGCATGTTGCACAAGGTTTTAGCACTGATGTTGAATTAAGGTATGTACCAAAACCCTTAAAGTTTATACCACATTTTCCTCAGATGATTTCGGTGTGTGGTTCGGTATATGCACTCGTTATTTCTCTACAGGATCGAATAAGAAATAAGGAGATCCATAGAGGAATGAAAGTTGTTGACATAGCTGAAAAGATTTATAGACTGAAGTAGTAATGGCGTAGCGACGGCACGGTTAGTGCAGTGGTTGATACAGTCGACTGCTGCGCTCTGGGTCGCGGGTTCGATTCCCGCACGGAACAAATATTTGTATGATCTGCAGGTAGTTGTTTCGGGTCTGGGTGTATTGTGTGTGAAATTTGTGTCTGTAAACGCACCCACAACACAGGAGAAATCCTAGTGTGGGGCAACGTTTTATAAAAAAATGGGCGGGACACATGGTTCGTGGAACTAATGACCATCGGAGCGCATAGGATCTCGAGTGGAGCGCACATATTGATGATGGGCAAAAGACCTGGTAAAAGTAGCTGGGTGTTGTTGGATGCGGGCGACGTGTGACCGGTCGTTGTGGAAATCTATTGACATGCTATCTTGGTTCAGCAGTAGACATCCTTTGGCTGATATGATGATGATATAGTCCGATGATATAGTCCGGTGATATGGTTCCAATTTGGTTAAGGTTTAAATAAATAGTGCTTTCAAATTTGCTTTTCTTATAAGGGCATACACTTATACAGAAAGAATTAATTTCGCCTACAAGAATAATCTTCAAGGCAATTATCTGCTATTTTATCAACAATCCGTCTGGCTCAGTATTAATAATGACAGATTACTAATATGATTAAAATGAAGTATCATAAAGATTAGGTTCTCCATGGCTGATAATATGATTATCATTGAATGTTCTTTATGGTGTTGCTTAAGCTTATTAAATAGGTAGGTATGTAATACATACTCATGATAACCAAATAAATAAAAAAAATATAAAATATGTATTCTAAATTCCATGTCCTGAGTCCGTGTGGTGTCCGGATCAAGAATATAGCACCACTCCATCTCCGCCCGTGGATGTCGTAAAAGGCGACTAAGGGAATCTAAACCAGAGGGATGGGCAGCAGCGTCCCTTCTGTGAAGCGGTAGCCATACTGCGCTCACCAACCCGCCTGCCAAGCATGGTGAGTATTGGCAAATACCCCCCAAAATGATGACACAGTTGTGAAAATCTATGGGGGAGGCCTTTGTTCAGCAGTGAACGTATAAATGGCCGATATGATGATGATATGAATGGACTCGTAAGCTAGAGGGATGGGCAGCGGCGTCCTTTCTGTGGAACAGTTACCGTACTGCTATCACCAACCCGCCTGCCAAGCGTGATGAGTATCGGCAAATACCCCCCTAAAATTAAGACATAATTGTGTAAGTCGACGGGGGTTCAGCAGTGGAGATATAAGTGGCTGATATGATGATGGTGATATGATTCTAAATTCACTGCATTCAAAGCTACTCAATTATTATATATATGTTATTAATATTGTAATATAATATTGCTATTTATCATGTAGAGATTTTCATATGATTAGTATAGTATATTATATAGTTATATTTCAGACTGCCTCATAACTACTTCTTTCTACTTTTTTCTATGCTAAAGTTGCCTAGAAGAGGTCGCGGATAGCTGTTAGTTTATTTAAAACTTATGTTACTAACACGTGCGTGTGGTAGCCGGATTGAGAATAAGGATGGCACTACGCCATCTCGTCTAGTGGATCTTGTAAAATCCGGCTAAGGGATTTCAAACCAGAGGGATTAGGAGCAGCGTCTGGTCACAGAAGGGTCTGTGGAACAGCAGCTTATTTTGCCCTCACCAAGCCGCCTACCAAGCATAGTGAGCACTGGTAAATTCCTCCCAAAACTACAACACAATTGGGTATAGTGGGGAGGCCTTTTTTCAGCAAGGGACGTTATTTGGTTAAAATGATGATAATAATGAACTAATATGTTTGGTGTACAATACGGTGTATATAAATAAACAACTATAGTATGATATGATATCTCTATTTCGATTTAATGGATACCAATAGCGTAAATTTCAGGGAAAAAAAACTGGCTCTTGCAGATACTCGCCAACGTGGTTGGCGCATTGGCTAAAGTATTGGCTTTCCACGCTATGGGTCACGGGTTTGATAACCGCATGGAATTGTATGTGAAAGTTACATCTGTGAACTGTACCCTGGGTACAAGAGTAATTATAGTGAGGGATGGTTTATAAAAACTAGAAAAGAAAAAAGGGATCGTTAAAGATTGACTTCTGTAGTTACATTAAAACCCCATTGCGAAAAAACCGTAGTTTCATATGTGTACCAGCACTGTGCCCTATTTAAGCCACCTATTTGGCTCTCTGTCGTGTAGTGCCGGCTTTTCCGTGTGGTATCGGCTCAGAATACCACCACCCCATCTCCTCCCGTGGGTGTCGTAAAAGTCAACTAAGGGATTTGCCGGAGAATGGGCAGCAGCGTCCTTCGAATACATTAACAACTCAACTGCGATCGCCAACCCGTCTGCCAAGCGTGGCGATTATGGCAAAACCCCCATTGAGCCCACAACACAGCCATATAGGTCGTTGTGGTGATCTTTAGGGGAGGCCTGTGTCCAGCAGTGGACTTCATTCGGCCGAAATGATGATGATGATTTGGATCTCTTATGGAATGATTTTTTAAAACCTTTTTTTAGTGCTTATAATATCATCATCATCATATGATAAGCAATGGCGGTAGGTTTTAAAATTTTACTGTGAAAATTTAAATAAAAATATTGTGTAATAATAAAAGTATTGTATTATGTATTTCTTGAAAACATTTTAGTTTTTAATAGAATAAAGACTTATCAATGAGTAAAGTAACTATACACAAATAATTTGAGGTAAAAAAAAAACTAGAAAAGGAATTTTTCATTACGAGATGCTTAAAAATACAGATTTTCCAGACACAGGTCAAGGTAGAGATTTTTCGATATATCGGAAAATTTTGTACCACTGTAAATCTGTAAGATTTTGCTGAACATATATTGTGTTTTTTGGGTAGGTATTGACCCAAGCTCTCACCCCCTGCAGTATGTCGTGCTATTTACTGGACACCCAGTATATGGCAAGCGTATATCTATTGTATGGTTTATAATTACAATTATTTTTTCTTGAGTTATGAGCGGTAAACGTTTTGTTTACAATAACACAACTGAAACATGATGATGATGGTTGGCAGGTACCACCTGTTTGGAATCCAGTTAATAAAATAATAAAGTCCCAAACAAACTGCATTGCAAATTTTTGTTTAGAATTGTAAGGTAGATAAAATAAAATAACTTTTTTAAAATCTATAACGACGCTTGACACCTTAGTGATCCTACAACCACGAATGCTGCAAAGTATTCGACACGTCAGGAAAAACAAAAATCTATAATATAGAATAGAATAGAATATCCTTTATTGTACACCATTTTAAAAACAACTACTAGGAATAATTTAATGAATAGTAATTGCACAATGGGCGGTCTTATCGCTATTAGCGATTTCTTACAGACAACCTTTGGATGGATAAGAAAAAGATGGACAAAGACAAAGGGGTATTCCGAGGTGTACTTATTATATTAATATAGTCAAATAGTGAATCTATTAAATATAATATAAATAGGTATTTATTTCATAAATTACTTAAATTATATGCACACATATACAACAATATATAATACTTTATACAATACATTATAAATAATCCATATATAAATATATACGCAGATGTAATCCATTTAAAAGCGTTTTATTATAATGAGTAATAATCGCGAAAACCTAAGTCATTACAAATTTTATATAAAATTTACCAATATAATTATGTATGTATTATTGTGTATATATACATGGCTACAGATGTGAATATGTAAGACCATTGTGAATAATTGTAAAACCCGAATTTGTTTCATGTGGTCCCCAGCAATGAATAGCCCATCCCTCTTCACCCATGACTGTCGTATTAGGCCACTAAGAGTTGATATTAAGAGGATGAGCAGCAGCATCTTTCCATATGCTAGTAATAAATGTCTGACCAATTACCTGTGTTGTATTTGATTAATTGATTTATCAACTATAAGCTTCTCAAATTCCTTGTCCAGGGCATTTGACATGCAGACAGTAAAAACTTACATAAGAAGAAAAATGGAATCCTTCGATTGGAATAACTACTTTCGAGTAGATGACATTTACCAGTGGCTTCGGGACCTTGCCAAGGCATACCCTCGAGAAATTCAACTGCAGATCATCGGGAAAACATACGAGAAAAGGGACATCATGGCTGTTAAGATTGTTTTGAGAGAAAGTGAGATGAGGTAGGATTTTATCTAATTAAGTTATAGATATAATAAACCCTGCTTCTGGTCCTGGAAATTACTCTAATGGTCCACGGTATTAGGGGCTTACGTAAATACGGTAAAGATTTATTGATCACTATTTAGTTTAGATATTTATTTATTTATTTAAACTTTATGCAACAAATGTACATAGGCGGATTTAATGCCTTAGGCATTCTCTACCGGTCAACCTTAGGGTGATGCAGAGATGACATGGTGATATGACATTTATTTGGTGCCTTAGCAATATTAACTTTCAAACTAGGTTGCTTTTAGTAGAATCATATACATGAGGTCAATGAGATCGATGAGTTCAATGAAATTAATGACCTCATTGACCATGTTGACCTCGTTGGGTCAATGATATCAATGCTGTCAATGATATCAACGAGGTCAATGGGAGCAATAAAACAATTTCAGGTCAAAAGTGATCGTGGAAGGTGGAATCCACGCCAGGGAGTGGATCGCTCCAGCATTCGTAACATATCTGATCAATCAAATAATACATGCTCCTTATTCTGGTAACGATGACCTGAAGAAAATGGCACTAACTTATGAATGGTACTTTGTGCCTGTTTTGAACCCTGATGGATATGAATACAGTCATTCTGAGGTAAATATCTAAATTCAAACAATAAATGTGAGAACAAATTTCCCCTAGAATGTTCTCTGTTGCTTTTTATTTTGTACAGACAAATCTCTCATGAGGGTTGTCCTTCTGGTTCTTGTCTGGACCTAGAACAATTATCCGTAGGTCATACATCCGATCAAACTATGATACTAGCGTATACTACACATATTCGGGTATATAATAGAGTATTCAAACCAAGGACTTAATTACTAATGTAATGACATCATAACTTTAGAAATAAGCTTGCCGTTTATAAAAAAAGTATTTCGTCGTGTGAAATCAAATACACCCAACTGCATATCGATGATTATCAACAGCATTTTATACTTAGTTTTTCTTAACTCTATATTGTTATCAATATACAGGAGCTATGTATATTGTTATATTATTTCAGGATCGCCTCTGGAGAAAAAATCGTCATGACGGGGCCTACGGAGTCGATTTAAATCGAAATTTTGGACACGCATTTGGATGTAAGTTTTCATCTTTAAAATGGTATTCGCGCAAATTAAAACTTTATTCAATTTCTAGATTATACAAAAAATTGTCCGCCTACATAATATTAATTACAATGTTATTTTAGATTTAAAATGTAATCTACTCACAAATTATTTAGCTGTCGGTGTCAGCAGGCAGATGAATTCGGAAATCTATTGCGGTACACACGAGTTTTCTGAAAAAGAAGCTGCTGCAATGGCGAACTTTGTAAGGACCCACAGCCATGGCTTGGAGTATTACATCGCTTTCCACGCTTACGGGCAGTACATGATCATACCTTATGCAAATACCAAGAACCATGAGGATAATTTTAGCGATGTGGTTAGTAGCCGTCCTATTGATTTAGTTACCGAAAGCGGGCTAAGGGACAAGCCGGAGGATGGGCAACAACGGCCTTCGAGTAAATTTACAACACAATTGCGATCGCCAATCCGTCGGCCAGGCGTTCCGATTATGGCAAAATCGCCCAATGAACACACAACACCAAACCGGTAATTGTGGCGATCTTTGGGAGTGGCCATAGAGTGGACATTTTATCGGCTGTGATGATGATGGTGAAGCGAGCTACAAAGCAGTTTTAGACGGGTCCCCAAGCCAGACTTATCTCACGAGGGACTCACAAAATCACATTAGCTCACTTTTGGGGGGCCATATAGGAAACTAAAGAATAAAGTTCTGCAAACTGTACCGTGTAACTAGTTGTAACTAGTATTTATATAACTGTTGTGAGGGACGCAAATATATTTATTTTATTATATTAAAAAGTTATCTCCGAAACTGCTAAACCAAAAAATTTGAAACAAATATAAAACGTAGTTCTTTACTTATAGACAACAGGAAAGCCTATAAGATGTATGTGGTCTTCAAAAAACATGGTAAATCTTTCGATATTGAGTGTACAAACTTATTTTTGAAGTTGGAATGTATGGGAGAATACGTTTTTCAACAACAATGTTAAGTTTGTTCTTGGAACAAACTTAACGTTGTTGGACAATATATTCAGCAATTTTCGCACCCACTCCACGCGAGTGCAACTCGCACGTGGGCGGTTTTTGGTTTGGTTATATATATTCAAATAACGCTTGGATATAAAAATAGTCATATTTTTTGGTGTTATTATTCGATGTATATGATTGACCCGCGCAAGCTTTCTCTTTGCACCACATGACTGTTTTGCGCAGTTTATGCTAGTCGTTTTGATTGATGTCCAGTGGAAATTCTACATGGTACTTCCTTAACCCCGGGAAAAGGCGTAGGGGTATGCCGGACTCCAACCGGCTAAAACCACCGGAGCGGTTATCTTCGAAGAGGGGGGCTCCAGGTCCTCGTAAGATCAAACTAGAGCCGCCTATTGGTTCCACGCCTTTAGACACATATCGGAGGGGATGACTGTAAAGCGGTCACCCCCTCTAGCGGAGGAGGATTCTCGAGGAGGATTGTAAAGGATTGTAAAGCCTGGCTTTGCGCTGTGCACACGGCGGCACGTGCCCACGTGCGCACCGGCGTCTTCCCAGGGGTCGCTCGGTACGTACGTACTCATACGCAGACTCCCCAATCTGCGCGCTCGCGGCCCCCGAGGTCCCCCACCTTGTAGTGACAGCACGGGGCTCAGGTGTGTTGGACTTGGGCACCGGGAGGGTTGTTGCCCCGGCGCCGTCTCGTCCTTCTCCATGCCAGATCGGCCCTATGCTATAATAAAACGAATACCTAAGAGTCGGCCAGGAGAGTACTTTTTTTTTGTTAGCGTTTATATACTTTGCTAGTGTTGGCACTAGCAACCGTTTACTTATCATATCAGCCAAAGGACGTCCACTACTGAACATTGATTTCCATAACGATCGACGACGATTTCCATAACGACTCCCAGCGACCGTCATCAGGTCGTCTGTCCACCTCATTAAAGGTCATCCCAGGCTGCGTTTTCTGGTATGCGGTCTCCACTCGAGAAACTGTTTGTGCCAAAGGCCATCAGTTCTACGAGCAATGTGCCCCGCCCGTTGCAACTTCAGTTTACTTTACTTTCAGCTATGTCGGCAACTTTAGCTCTTCTACGGATTTCCTCATGTCTGATTGGATGTCGCAGAGATATACTAAGCAGAGCTCTCTGCATAGCTCGCTGAATAACCTTGCCCTTTCCTATGAGACCCATTGTCATGACCACGTCTCTGTGCCATAATATCATCACTGGTAACACACACTGCCTAAAAACTTTTGTCTTAAGTCACTGCGTTATTGTTGTCGAAAAGACGTTGTGAGGTTTCCCGAACGCTACCGAAGTTAACTCATCTAATTTAAATTTTGATTTCAGAAAAGAATGTGTTTGGAAGCTAGAATCAGAATCGCTTCAAAATATAACACTCAGTACACTGTTGGCACTGCCTATGACACAGTCGGTAAGAAGATTCATACTGAAACAACATTCATGTTGTTACAAGAAAAATACGCATACACATAAACCAATTTACAATCATCTCGATCACATCCGCCCTTTTATCTCCACTGCTGAACATAGAACGTAATCTAATTAAAATTGATGATAATTGAAGATGATATGAGTCAATTTATTTCAGAGATGACAAAAATCTAAAATAGTTTTTCATACAGACCACGCTTTTTTCTCATAAGTGTAGGCAAAATTATGTCCTTGTCCACATCGTGCATCTATTCATACTCGCGCTAGTTGTGAGTACTATGTCTCTGATGTTTTTGAATCTTTCTTGACATGGTCTGGTTACTTGGTCAACCTTGTACCAGAGTTGTTCACGTTACCCAAAGGTCTCTGACTTGGCTTAACGACTGCTTTCTAATGATTACAACCAGGATCGACGAATTTACGTGCCCTCCGAGGCACGGAGACGTTCAGTTCAAATACCACTGTGCCATTCATTACCCCTATATAATCTGACTGCACTGAGTTTTGCTTAACCTCACCGATCGTTTCTCAATCTGTGAGCATCTGTACATTCTGGTACATGTTTTCGAATGTTATCACTAATAACGTCAGTGCAAGATGCCATAAAATATACGGCGTCTTATCTTGGAATTTCTTGGAGTTTTAAGAATATCCTCTCCAAATGACCAAACCATTGATACATACTTCTTTCACTACTCCCATTATCCAAGACTCAAACCTGAAATAATTACCGGTAGATACTGGACCTGTTATAATTCAAATTGACAACTATATTTTGTACCGATTTGAAACGCCTCGTTGAGTGTCTCCGGAACTAAAATTGACAAATGGCGGCAAATGGCCGTCGTGTTGTTTTGAGCGTGTATTTTAGTGAAATATCGTGTTATAACTTTTATTTTGTGTACTATTTGTGTTTGGTTTTTGTGGATTAACCATGAGAGTTTGTGTCTTGTATAAAATACATATTCATCATTTCGGCCGAATGAAGTCCACTGCTGGACACAGGCCTCCCCCAAAGATCACCACAACGACCGATATGGGTGTGTTGTGGGCTCATTGGGGGATTTTGCCATAATCGCCACGCTTGGCAGACGGGTTGGCGATCGCAGTTGATTTGTTAATGTAATCGAAGGAAGCTACTGCCCATCCTCCGGCTAATCCCATAGTCGACTTTTACGACACCCACGGGAGGAAATGGGGTGGTGGTATTCTGAACATATATATTACTGTTTTGATAATTTTATTATGCTATTAAGTAATCTATTTTATCGATAACCTAGTAGATGACCCATCTCTATCATTAGTTCCGTAGACCCTCACTGCTGTTCGCTACTTCTATCAGCGCCAAAATGGCGAAAATCAAATAGTTTCACTACGACAATCTCCAGTCCAGCGTACTAGTATAATGGAGGTCAGCGCCAGTAGGGTACATAACAGCTGTCCAGACATTTAATGCCATTTGGTACCCGTTCTTACAGGTTATATGACATCAGGGGTCAGCGGTTGTTGGGTCAAAAAGGCATTCCAAGTTCCGTAAGTATAAACCAATGTTTAGAATATATAGGGTCTTAGTTTAATAATGGGATTTTTTTAAGGCTAGGCTCTATGAATATTGCCCTAGTGTGATCTTACGAGGACCTGGAGCCCCCCTTAGGTGCCGATGATGACCCCTCAGTGGTTTTAGCCGGCATGCCCCTCCATCCTTCCCCGCGGCGTAGGAAGTTCACGTAGAACTTCCACTGGGCCAATTATCTCTATGAATGATAATAATAGAATTCATTTGAAATATCAAGCATCGGCTTTACTGATAATAAATAAACTAGTATTTAAATACTCTACTAGCGATAGATTTACTGACTCTGTATTATTTTATATAAAAAAGGTTGATGTTATTTTTTATTTTTTTTTGCAAAATCACATCATTGTGGCTTATAGATTTACCTACTAAAACATTCACCATTATTAAAGTAAGACCCTATACAGACACAATTGATGTCAGAGGGACAGGTAGCGTTCAAATGCGGCTGTAAAATTTAGCGATTAAGAGTCCTATTGTATTAGCTGAAGCAAGCTATCCTGTGAGAGTCGTTAAAAGCTACTAAGAGTTAATACCTAATAAGAAAGGGGCAGTAATGTCCTCTTCTTCTCTACTAATGACTTACTTCGATTGCCCATCCGCTTGCCAGTAGTTGTGATTATTGGAAATCCTCTCGTCTTCGGGTGGGTGTCGTTAAAGGCAACCAAAGGATTTGTTTTTGAAAGACTAGCAATACATTTCTCCTTTGCGCTGCTAATAATTGACTGCGATCACCAATTACGTTGACAAGGGTGGTGATTATTACTGTTAACTTCCTTACTGTGGTGTCGTTTCAGGCAACTTAGGGATTATATCACGAAGGCGTGCAGTAGAATCCCCCATTTACGCTACTAATAACTTACTTCGATCGCCAATTCACTTACCGGGGATGGTAATTCTTGCAATTGATCCTTACTTACCGTGGGTGTCGCGAAGCAACCAAAAGATTATATTAAGAGGGTAGACTCGGCAGTAGAATCCTCCTTTGCGTTAATAATAATATACCGGGATAACCGATCCACTTGCCAAGGGCGGTAATTATTGCAATGTTCCCTTCTTCGTCTTCCTTGAAAACTAACTTTCTGGTTTAATGAAAGATATGGTCTTTCAACGGGTATTTCCAGACTAACAGTCTCTCTCTCTGACTGATCTTCAAAATCTATACGCTACTACCAATGAGCTACAATTTTGAAATTGGCACGGAGCGAGTACTTTTGGCACAAGTGAAGAAATAAATCCGCAAATCATTAATTTCAAATCCAATGTAGAATGATTACGAGGCAAGATTTGCAATTAATTTATTTCCGCGTACCTCGGATATCTACCTCAGTACCTAATACAGGAGTGCCCACACATTAAAGTATTCTGAATTTCAGACAATTTTGCGGAATCGTCTCGTGGCGCGAGTAATACTCGCACTTGACCGGCTTTTCTAGTTTATCGTCATCACGGACTATGCAAGGGTTACACTTTGCTTTATATAACTGCTACTTAGCTTTTACCCGACTACGGCGAAACCAAAAGGAGGGTTATGATTTTAGCGTCTATATATTTATTTATTCATTCGGCTCTTCCCACAGCTCGTGCATACAATATACTATTTAATTAATATACATATGGTAACAGACCTACACACTAGCCAATTAAGGGCTAACCAACATTTGCCATCATGAGTAACATAGATAACATAATAGAAAAAATAACAGACGTGTGAGGCAGCTTAAGCTTGAAATTGAAATTATTATTAGGTTTTACATTTTTAACAATTCTAGACTAAAGGCTCAAGAAAGTATAAACTCAAGTTAGTTTTCTATAGTATTTTTATGGAATTCAGGATTTTGGATCTAAATGATTTTATCGAATCGTGATGTATGTCGGCCATCTGGTACTGACTTCACGAATGAATTAATTTCTCTACACATTCTGTTAAGCGGTGAATTTAGTCCTATAATAGTTTTACAACACTGAACATAGTATGGTTTGGTTATAGGATATCTGGGTAATTTAAAAGGTACATATAATGGAATACGTGTAACGAGTTCATCACTGTCAAATCTATTATTGATTAATTTGTAAAGGAACATTAGGTCTTGTAATCGCCGACGTTCTCGTAGAGAGATCATGTATGTTTGTATGATATTATGTTCATTTGTTCCCTCAGATCTCCTAAACTACTTATCCTATTTACACCAATGTGGTATTTTTGGAAGCCTCGTGCTATTCCGCAGGCTATAAGCCATATGACTTCACATAAGATCAAGATGGCGGTTCATAGCGGACATAAAATGCTACCAAAATAAGAGTATATCATTATTAAGTATTGTTAGGTATACAATGATTTTTTTGAGAAAATCCAAAAATATATAATGACCTATAATTTTACATACACAAACCATATTTTATCTAGTCTATAAGTTGTGCATACGTTTTGTAATCTAAGTAAGACTACAAGAAATCTTGCGTTCATAGCCAGTTGCACTCACTGATCAGTATCGATCGTGATCGACGAGGTTAAGCAACACTTGTTGCGGCAGTCTATGGATGGGTGACTGCGTAGTGGTATTTCAATTGATCGTCCTCGTGCTTCGGAGGGCACATAACATCCTCGGTCCTGGTCATTCCCATTTGCGTACTGCCGTCCAGGCAGTGATTACGCAAAATTGGACTCTCGGCAGCTTGACCAACTCTGACATAAGGTTGGCCAGTAACCATAAGAATAAAAGTAGACAAAAGTAAAATGCAAGTTAAATGATGATGGTCTGATGGTCTGATGGTCTCTACAAAATTACGTTTAGTATTTTTGTAGGACCAAAAATATAATCAGCTCATTACTGTCCCACTGCTGGGCACGGCCTTTTCATACGATGACAAAGGTTAGGCCTTAGTCCACCACACTGGCTTAAAAATCAGAGGTGCGGGCCAGGGTTGAGCACAGACCCTCCTGTTTGGAAGGCAAGCATTTAACAAGACGTCACTGCAGTTTTTATTCAGCATGTAAACGTGTATTTCAGATACGTGATAACATTCGAACTTAGAGACAATGGTAATGATGGCTTTGCGCTGCCACCTGAGAAGATCATGCCAACTTGCCGGGAGACGATGGACGGCATTATCTCTCTATTAAACCCTCGAACGCCGGCGTATAAAAAGCTACGTGAGTCGCATGAAGCATCAGGGAAGACGTACAACATTTTAGATAAAATTGTAATAGTTTTTAATGTGTTCTTATTTATTATAGTGCGTTTTAATTGATTTGCGTTTTCATTAGCAAGAGATTTACAGCCGGCTTCCGAAAGGCGTGTCAAATGCTGAATTAGCTAACAAGCTGTCACAATTACCGGTTACAAGCTGTGGGCTTATGGTACGCAAATTATCCAAAAATTTATTTTCTAATTGACTGTTGACGCGTGATGTCCGGGAACGTTCGGGAAAGCGTACTTTGTTTTTGTCCAGCGCGTATCGTTGTCTCTTTCGTTTGTCAGATATAATGCCTTATTTCAGCAAGTTAGGTTACCAAAATACAGGCAGCTCGGTTGCTTAAAATCGGAATACTTCTGCGTAGAAATACGAAAACAGTTCATTTATTATTTCTGTTTTTCTTCACCGTTCACATTTATTTATATTGTACAAACCCCTTCGTTTGATGTCTATCATAGTACACACGACTACTTAAAAGTATTTTTACCATTATAAGCTGATCTCCCACTGCACGGAAATGCAAAGCGAGACCAGCTTATACTGGTACTATAGTGCCGGCTAAGAATACCACCACCCCATCTCATCCCGCAGGTGTCGTAAAAGTAGGCGACTATGGGAATAGCCAGAGGATAAGCAGCAGCGTCCTTCGAGTACATTTATAATTAAATTGCGATCGCCAACCCGTCTGCCAAGCGTGGCCATCATGGCAAAACCCCGGAATGGGCTCACAACACAAAACCATACCAGTCGTTTTGGCATTCCTTGTGGGGAGGCTTCTGTCCAGCAGTGGACGTTTCTCGGCTGAAATGATGATGATGATGATGTATGGCAAATTTGTGGTTACTAATGCCACTAATCAAGAGTTGAAGTTGAGATTCGAAGATAATGTCTCCGAAAAATTATACTTACAGAAAACGGGAGTTACTGACAATTGTGTTTTTATTTTTAGGTGCCTAGTGGAAATTGTTGATGATGAACTACCTTCGCCCCGGGGAAGGGCGAAGGGGTATGCTGGACTCCTACCGGCTAAAACCACTTAAACGGTCATCTTCGGCACCAAAGGGAGGCTCCAGGTTCTCGTATGATCATACAGACACGTCCACTGGTGCCACGCCTAGGGTAACTGTAAAGCGGGCCCCCTACGGGGGATTGTAAATGATCCCCCAAAGTGTCCCACGGCAGCGCGTGACCGCATGCGTGCTACCGTCTTCTCTTGGGTCGCTCGGTGTTGGCACGCAGAATCCCCAATCTACGCACCCGCGAACCCAGAGGTCCCCCCCGCCGTATAGCAATGGCAGGGGGTTTCAGGCGTATTGGAATTAGGCGCCAGGGCGGTTGTTACCCCAGCGCCGTCTCTTCCTTCTCCGAGTGGGATTGGCCCTCTCCCGATCCCGCTCTGATCTTTGCTATTACCAACCAATTAATTCAGTTCATTTTTAAATATTATTATTAATGCTGATATTTTACTAACGTACTTTATAATTATTGAGCTTACCTCAAGTTTTCTCCAACACTTACTAACCGTTTAGTTTACTAAGCCTTTAAATGTAATATTAACTTTGACACGCGATAATAGGTCAATATTCACCAATTATAAAAGAAATCGACAAGAAATTGACAATCTGTTGACAAGCGAAAAAGCTTTCTAGAAACCGCTCTGACAAGCGGTTAATTGGACATTTGACACATTGTTAACAAGCTGTTAACAGCTTGTCACATTTTTGTTTCAGAAACCCAAATTACTTTTAATTCGAGATTAACAGCTTATTACGTAAATTTTGCGATAATTTTTGTTTCGGAAACCGGCTGTTACACTTGTGAATCTCTTCAATCAACTTGGGAATGTTTACTCTCTTACCTTTGGTGATCCGGCTATGTGCAGCTGACTTCACCGACTACTTCAGTGGACGTGCCAACCTCTTTAGGGCCCTTCAGAAGCTAAAATTCTACACTCTTGCTACTAGCGATGGTAGTGGTGTTTCCATGTGTAAAGATGCTAGAACTTAATTTAGTGTGCAAACCCTAGCTATGATTTTCATATCTAATACTTTTTACTCCTTTTTTAACACGCTTCGATTAGCTTCATTTATATAACTGTGTAAACAAATCTTGGAAGTCATTTGTAGCCTACATCTAATTACTAATAGTATATGTAATCCGGATGATAATACAATAATCTGGTACCGTCGAACTGGTCTGATGATCGAGCCAGAAAGTGGAAAGTGGAACAAATCGTGGTTGTTAGGTTTTGAAACTTCTAACATTATTTGCTGTTACCTGTGCCGCCTACCAGTTTCAAGTGGCGAACCACCGGCCAAGTGGTGAACATTCTTCACAGCGAGTATTTTTTATGGTAGCGCTCTGCCAGCCCGCGCTAATTTATTGCGGTTTGAAGCAGAGTCAGCTTACTGAGTAATTGAGTGTCGAACCAGAACTGGTGGTAACACACGAACACCTTTTTCCACCTTGGTGGATATGTCGGGACGTGCAGGACTGGGTCGTCTTCTGCGCCCAATGGGGGCTCCGAAATCTCGGGATAGAACACCCCCAGAGCAGTACGTTCATGTCTGTACACAAGCGCAGCGGGCGTGTGCTTGCCGATGGTAGCACGTGCTTGTTGTATGCAGGAGTTGAACCACCATAATAATAAATTAAGGGGATATTCAATATCAGTATAATCATCTTCATTTATAGCATCATCATCACATTCGAGAGATGATAGCGTAGTTACGAATGGCAGGCTATATTTTGTCTACTCTACGAGTATACATGGAAACTGAAGGTTCATCCGGAGGATTGGTAGCACTGTCCTTCTGTGCGCTTAACCCGACTTTACTTTTTACTTCGCTCACCAATTATCATATCAGCAGACGTCCACTGCTGAACAAAGGCCTCCCACATAGATTTCCACATTTCTGCCGTCATTCTGGGGGGAATTTTCTAGAACTCATCGTGCTGGGCTGGCGCGATTGTGCGCGCGGTATGGTACTGTTACACAGGAGTGACGTTGATTCCCATCTCTCTAGAGTCCCTTGGTTGCCTTTTGCAACATCCACGGAAAGAGATAGAGTGGCGCTATGTTCACAATCTGAACAGCATACGGAAGGGGTTGCTGACCAATTACACCGTAACTAGTGCAATTTTCCCAATGAATGATTATTGTATCTGGTATCGGAAGACACAGCAGTTCATCTATGATTTACACTAACGATGATTATAAAACATAAATAAAAATCTTACAGGGGAAGTTATTGCTAGCATACATGCATAAGATGCATTATATACATTTCACAATAAGGGCATGGCTTGTGTCGATACCAACCTTAAGATAACTCATGCCCTTCTTTGTGGTTAGTGCAAAAGCAATTTTCTAAGTGCGTTGGGGTATTGGACTCGCGATACATTTGCACGTTCATCACACAGCTTATACTATAGCCAACTGTACGTGTGTGTGTTGATCTATGTGACTCTTACTTAAGAGCACCTCTTGGCTGTTAGTTGGGCGCAGTCTACTCTAGCAGAAGTATGGCATAGCTGGAGGTGCATATATCCAGTTTCACTCACTGCTCGGTAAACGATCTGCGAGGTTAAGCAACGATCAGCATGGTCAGTCTATGGATGGGTGACCGCATAACGGTATTAGAACTGAACATAGCCATGCTTCGGAGAGCACGTAAAATCGGTGGTCCAGGTTGTTGTCATTAGACAGCAGTCGTAAAGCCAGGGCAGAGGCCTATAGGCGGCTTGAATTACTATGACATGAGGTCAGTTGATCCAAGTAAGAAAAAGAAAGTTGTAGTTGTTAAAATTTCCGAAAGAATTTTACTGTCTGCTCCTAGAAAGCTGGCAAGATAATTATAAAAAAAGCTATTCCGAAATTTTTATTGATTCTATGCATCAGAGAATACATCAAAATATTAGTGTCGGTTGTCGTACGTCAGTTCGTCAATCAAAAGCCTAGCAATTGGTCTGACCTGAAGTAATCCGCTATATCATAATCCTAAGGTAATTAGGAAAAGGCCAGGCTGGTAATGCAATATTGACTTAAATAACGCACAAAAAATCATCATCATATCAGCCAAAGGACCGCATGACACGGTTGATGAGCGCAGTTTGACTAATGCCACAGAAGGGATGCTGCTTCCCATCTCTCTGGTTTAGATTCCCTTAGTTGTCATTTACGACATCCACGGGAGAAAGAGTGGTGTTATATTCATAATCCGAATACCACACTGCAAATCCGAATACCACACTGCAAATCCGAAAATCCGCTAGTGTAATGCTAGTTTCTTGGAAGAAGAGAAATGACACCAAAGGCTTTAATAAAGTATGAGTATTTATTTACAAAAAGAAACTATCAGCGGGTCCTTTAGTACTCTCTATGACCAATGCATGATAAGTTCCTTAAATAAAAACCACTGCCCTGATAGCTGTCGGCGAGTCTGCAGCTGCTGCATCGTAGGATAGAAGGTTCCAAAAGAACAGCAAATAACGTCCGGTATCGGAGGTAAACCCTGAAATTGTATAAACCTGCCATTTTAACACTGTCCTGATTTTATAATTTGACTGCCACATCTACGATGGTAAAAAGATGGCGCTACTACGAAGCACAGATGGTGAGGATTGACATGAAATAGTGATCAATGATGAGGCAGTTAAAGCAAATTAACACAATAGAAAAATAGGTAGGTACTAGTAGGTAGAATATAAAACTTTAAAAGTAAGATTCGCAAAACTACAGTTTGGATAGAATGCTTAATAATGAGACGCATAATAGATAACGATAACGTTGATGGTGACCACCAAGGCACAACACATACATTTATGTAACAAGTTCTACTATGTACTAAAAGCTTAATATTGTCGCGGAGTGCCTCCCTCCGTGTTCCTTCCCGGTTAGCTCAACTAGGAGGGTCTCTCCACGGCAGCAAGTAACGGAGTTCAGTTATTGTGATTCAATGAAACGTAACATATATATAGTTATAATGGTATATTGATATTCACAACTTCAACACTTCATGCTCATTTTAAAATATAGCTTATTATCACAATATTTAAGCTAGTTTAAAAATAAGTAATTGGAATATTGCAGGAGACTATTTGTCAGAGTGACAGCTGTGTGTCGAACCACTAGCATTCAGAACCCAATGTGTAATGAATGTACTCTGTGGTGTAATGATAATAATCAAAATATGAACGATTCGACACCACAATACTAAACTTGAAATTTGAATTGAATAAAGAATGAATCATGAAGTGGACAGTGATGGAGATAAAAGGTATGAAGTCATGAAAGAGGTTGATTGAAATGAAGATGAAGGATGACTTCGTCACAAGTTTATAGATATACCTAACTTTTTAACACTTACCCGATTCGGAAATTCACTAAAAAAGGCTGCAACCATTTCATTTACACATAGCCATATGTTAAGTAAAAAATTACCAATCGGCCATAATAATCAAAGTATGACGCACGCAACACGCACACATTTTACCATGATATAACGAATAAAAAATAAATTCGGTAGCGAATCCTGTGATGTTAACCCCAAAATGATGTTATCAAAAGGTGGTAATATGAGTAATGATCCGTGTAATCGTTTAGCCGTCACGACAAATCGTCAGATCACGTGATCTAGTGTCATTTATTTCGGTACTAAAGACCATTTTATTTTGAACTCTAATATTATCTAACGTTCTATAAAAATGTTCCGAAATGATAGTTTAGCTTAAATTGGACAGCGGTCTATAGAACTTAATATAGCGTGGGTGGAATAATAACATTTGCAGATGATTTTCAACTTTGCTCCATCAAGTGAAGGTTTGATTTTGTACATCACAAGTTAATTGAAGGGCGTTGCATTTCCTTTTGTGTTGTAATTAATTGCTTACTGTTATTTATTGGACTGTTGCTTATATCTCAATTTGGATACGATTTCTATTATTATTAATGATTCCACTAATTATACCACCTACCTTTGCTTTGCTTCGCCTTAAGGTTAGATTGAGCAAATATATATTGCTTCGGCCCAATTGATCAAAATTATTAAATCAGATGATAAATTGTAATTATTCACTACATAATTGGGAAATGCGTGCTTAGAATACGCAGTAATGAAATTCTAAAACCCTGAAATAACGTGGTTACAAATTAAACAAAATAATATCAGTTTTAGCCCAATTATATTTAGGTTGCCTTTAAGTCACAATAATTGAACCTGAGGTAATCTTTTTATTAAAATCATTAGACCTACTTACGGCAACTGTGCAAATTTTAATCACACTAGGTATGGAAATAACAGACCGGGATCGGGATAGAACCGATCCCGCACGGAGAAGGAACAGACGGCGCGGGGGTAACAACCGTCCCACCGCCCACGTCCAACATGCCAAAGCGCCTTGCCATCGCTTTATGGCAGGGGGCCTCGGGGGTCGCGGGTGCATAGATGCGTGCTCATACCAAGCGAATCCCGGGAAATCCTTTACAATTCTCCCCGAGAAGTGCCTGGGGGCGACCGTTTTACAGTCGTCTTCCCTATGCTAGAGGGGGTGACCGCTTTACAGTCATCCCCACCGAGATGTAGCTAAAGGCGTGCCATTGTGGGCGGCTGTAGCTGCCATCATCTTACGAGGACTTTGAGCTCCCTTCGGTGCCAAAGATGACCGCTCCAGTTTTTTTAAGAAGTTCATGTCGAATTTCCACTGTAGACCAACAAAAAAACAAAAAATGGTATGGAAATAAAATGCGTTCTATCTGACGAAGTCGTGGTACAACTTCATGTTGAATTAATATGTACGATCTTTATTAGACTCAAAAATATTAACGCAACCAGAGCCAAAAATAAATAACAAATGAGCAATAATTAACAAAATCTTTAGTACGGTTTGCTTTGTTAATTTGATGCACGCCTCATTTCACCGCCGCCTTTTAATGTAGATTTAGTAAAGACGCGGTTAAGATGGCTGACTTTTTATTAAAATACTTCTTCAACTATCTTTTTATCTTCACTTTCTATTCTTATTATATTGTAAAGTTAAGTGCATAGTTCTCTTACGGTTATTGTAACAATGTCAACTGTTCATTGACCTTCATATTATGGGTTTCGTTTGTGATATGATAAAGCACGTGAACCGTTTGATTTTGAACTACGTTTCAAATCTTGAACCATACAAATTATAATCATGGAATTATTAAAACAAAATTTTCAAACTCATTATTAAAATCAAACAACAATCACCAGTGTGAAACAAAGCTAAAACAAAACTGTACGGAGTCTCGTTAACTTTAATAATCACTCGAAAATACTGTGGATTAAGCAGAAAATTTAAAGATACAACGGGATCCTTGCCAAAGCCCGAGTGGTCCTTCTGGCACTCCAAACGTCTTTGTACAGAGCTGTTGGAAACGGCACAGTAGTGTATTAAGTTCATCGTTTTATTTAACCTACTTACTTGGGTTTTGGAGATTTCGTTTGGAAATTACAATAAAAACTTATTTTAAAAACGATAAAGGTCTTTTTGTTCACATAGTAACCAGACCGAGCTTTTTGTGACACCAATATAAAGTTACGTCAAACTTCTTGTACTTTGATAGGTAGGTACCCATACCTTACTTGAGTTATCTCTAAAGTAAGACCTCGAGTCCATCCAAAGGATCACTTGGTAGATAACGAAACATATGTAATATAACAGCAGTGCGTACAGTGGAGAAAATTAAACCAACAGCACAACAAAATCATGAAAAAGAATAACTGGATTTATAAGCAAAGACACATGAGATAACCGGTAACAAGCAGGTCAGATAAAAGCGCCTGAGACATGGTGCGTCGTGTTCCACGTGCGCTTCTTTAAAGGATTATGAGGCCGGCCAGACCCCCATAGTGAAAAGGAGTCAAACAAAATGAGTGGGTGGCCAAGGCCTGCTGGGGTCGGTGAACGCACGAGCGTATCTCGCGCCCCTGGCACAATGTCGGTTGAATGAACACCGTGACCCATTTAAGGCACACTGCGATAGCGGCGCATTAAAAGCCGTCATGAAAGAGAGACAGAAAAGGCGGCATGGCACCTCACTTTCCAGCTGATGCAGATACTCTTGGGACATGGGTGATTTGGGCAGTATCTGTATTGCATAGGCCAGGAAGAGATGCCCAGTTGTCAGTACTGTGGATACTGCCTGGAGGATACAACGCAGCTAACGCTCGGGGAGTGCCCAGCCGGCGACGCAGGGCCAACATGACATAGTCGGTCGAAGATAATCTCTGGTTCAGTTCATGGTCCAGTGCAAGAGTGCATGGAATGCTATTGCCTCCTTTTACGAGCACGCGATACACGCAAAGGAAGTGGCAGAGCGAGCACGGGAAGAAACCACCTCTGATCCCCACCGCTAAAACTCATTGGTGCGTGTACTGGTGCAGGGCGCTGACTGATCTCTAGCCTCCATGAGTTGCGACCTGTGGGTGACGAATTTGAGGCGTCGCTCGAGCAGGCCCGAGATGATCAGCGTGTTGTATTCTGCATGCGCCTCTTTGTAGGAATGTATGGCGGTCGCACGGACACGGGACCCGTCAGACCGAATGGTAAGCTGATACTTGCCGGGAGTGCGGTCCATGCTTGAACTGCTCGAGCAAGGCGTGCGGAGGGCCACGTCGAACATAATGTGGTGGTGCGCCAAAACTGTGACCACCTCCTCCGCTACTCGTCAACCCGACACCATGCGGGACACAGAAGGAGCCGCCCATGTCAGGTCCACGACCGACTCCCCTTGCCACCGAACGCAGGTGCTAACAGACACCCGACGCCGTGATGTACCTAAAGACGTGGCACCAATGGGTGGTTCTAATGTGATTATAACGAAGACCTGGACGCTCCCCTTCAGTGCCGAAGATGGCCACTCCAGTGGTTTTAGCCGGTAGGAGTCCAGCATACCGCTCTCCCCAGGGTAGAGGGAATATATTTAAAATTTACAGTGGATTTATAAAAATAAAAATAAAAATAAAATGTCGTGTACATAGGCAATACCACGATAAATAAAAATGGTAAAAAAATATTTCATTAAAAACAACATAAACCACCTTTCTGATTTAATGTAGGACTCACTCGAAGAGGTAGAGTTACAATAATAGAAACAGTATATGCTTGTTAATTACGTTAGAATTTACTCTTCAATTTTAAAGTAAGGCAACGAACAAGCTTGTACAGTAAACAAGCTAATAAACTAGGGTGATTTAATTTAAAAAAAGGTGAAAGTTACAACGCTCGTTAATGAGATGAAGAAATGGAAAATATTTCTAACTTCGGCGTCTCAATTAAAATTGTTTATCAACTGTTACAGGAAATATTAATTGGTGAAGTTAGTTTTGCAAGTTGGAAATTTTATCAGAGAAATTTTTAGAAATTGAGCAACCTGCTCGTGCCTTTTGAAATTATGATGTAAGTTGACATTGTACTGCCAATAAGAAACATATAATAAAAGAAAATAAACCCGCACTTGCTTAAAAGCACACTAAAAATAATAATTATTGAAGTTTTTACAGTAGCAATAACAGAGAAGAGGAAAGAACTGAATAGCAAAACAAGTGCCTAAAGATGATAGCAATATATTTTAATATTAATGGTTATAGTTATCTATCGGCATGACTTACTTTAACTAATAGGTAATAATTAACATTGCAAACTCTCCCAAGGTAATCCAATTAAATCCCAAAACATCAGAGTCAAACCATTCCAATTCAAAATACAAAACCCAACCCCAGCAAAATATCTATAAAGGTATAAAATAATAATAATACTGAAGACAAGTCAGAAGTGCAATCATAAAACTGTGTAATCATGTGTATCAATTACGACGTTTCTAGGATCTAGAATGGATAGTCTTAATGTACTTAAAAATTTAACTCCTTAAATGGCATTAAGACGGCACGGAAGTGTCCCGGTGTCCCAATTAATTAATCCTGGCTTGGAACGCCGCCAGGAGCCTTAGACCGCAGTGTAAGTAAACAGAGACCACTTTGCGGTCATGAATTTTGCACCAGCTGTGGTGATATTGGTGGATATAATTGCGCGAATGCAAAAAAAAAATGTTTATGCTAATCTAGGTACTTTAGGACTAGGACTTTTCATCATAATACAAACAATGTTTTGGAAAATTTGTGTATCAATCAGAATACAATTGCCATGCTGGCTCGTAAATATACACTTTTAAATATGAGTCTGTTAATAGAATACCGTTTTAATGTCTGATAAAACCTGTTAGCTGGTTGCTATTGTGGTCATCATGGTTCAATAACATTATTTTCAGTCTAAAAACTGATTGTGTGGAATTGATTATCCAAATGAAGTGATTTCACAAAGAATTTGGTGATTTTCACCCAAAACTTATTTTCGTTACTTTACCCATACAGTTTTCGGCATGCGGATGGATACGAAACGAAGGAAAGAAGAAGGAAGGAAGGAAGAATGTATTTCTTTCTTTCTTCTATATTTTCGATGAAATAAATCTAGATCATACACCTAATTGGAAATATTGTTAGCACTAAACAATTTTTATATGTTTTCTGTTCATAAATACGTAGTAATTTTAACGGGTTTCAGGTTAAGGTTATTCAGATTCAATTGTCTTACTTACTATCTTATGGGATCTGACTTCGAAATAATTACATGTACTTCTGACTTTAGATCGGACCTCCGAGTGAGTAATCCAGAAGTGAACTAGTAAAAGTCACTGGTTTAAAAGGCAACGAGAAGGCTGGCCAAATACCAAAGTTAACAGTTGAAGTAGGTAGTGAAATGTCGTATTTGCTGGATCATTGGGAATATTTCCCAAAATTCCTTTTAAAAAGAGGAAAATTTGCTTTGATGATACTTCTAAAGAAAAAAGAATATGGTATACAGAGTTTCACAGTGAGCCTCCTCGTACGCCTTGGTTTGATGACGGTAAGTTAGAAAGAAGTTATATTAAGTTAGCATTGAGACTTCGTTATGGGCACTATTCATCAGCAAAATTTGCATTCCTAATGCGGAATGCTACATCTCCCAACTGTGATGTATGCAATAAAATCGCGTGCAGCATTTGTTTAATGCATTATGTGAGTAACAAAAGAGAGAGAGAAAAATTGATGAGACCTTAAGCTGAATCCACTAGCTTGTATTGACTATTTTAGGAAATCATCAATCAAATCATCATCAGTGATTTATTCTCTCATGCTGTAGTTCTGTAGTTTATTTTTAAAAATGATGTATTTGTATTATATTTTGTTTACTGTACTATGGGGTTGGCATAACCATGTGGATAAAAATCACCAATAAAAAAAATGATTTAAAAAAAGTCTAGCAAACTATTGGATATAGAATGTGGCGGTCTTGTCAAATTAGAAAATCTGCAATTTAATCAGAAGTACTGGTTGAATTTATTACCACGGCGTCATAAATTGTAAGTATATGAGGAAACACATAAAATATATATAAAACTAAAATTTCTAAGTCAGTTGAATGATTCTACTTACGATTATGATTCTATTGTATTTACTGTTACTTTTGTGTTTCGTCTGTGGTGACGCACTGTCGCGAACAACTAATATCTAGTGATGCAGCGAATACGAACAAATGTACGGAATATTCGTATTCACCGAACACCATGATGACATTTGTAAAAAATATTGGGTAAAACGTAACGCACCCGTAAATAGTTTAACTTACGATTCATTTATTCCATCACATTTTGCTGACTTTTTCATTTAATAATCTGAGAATAGCTCTCAAACTAATTATCAAACCATTGCGGTCTCAGATATGCAATTTTCAACAGTCAGTAATATCTTATCTATTTTGTCGCGAAAATCATCTGGACCCTTGTAGATCTTTTGTGCTGATCCTAACCGTCTACTCCGTTGCACAAAGAGAACAGAGAGAGTTATGTACTGCAAATGAGCTAGCATGGAACTGCACGTAATCATCTGGTACTGGATAAGCCGTTCCCTAGTGATTCGCCCTACGCCTAGCAAAACCGTCGCAGTCACACAATATGTGTAACATTGACTCTTTTCTCGCCTTGCAGAATCCGCATGTATCCACCGTGCTCGGTTTCATTCTGTAGAGGTGTTCATTGGTACTGAAGTGCCATGTACCTAAAAGGTGTCGTAGTTGTGGTCTGTTTAAGTTTAATATTGACACTCCAGTCTTTTCTTGTGCTAATGAAAGTCTCGAAGTGGTTTAGGCCTACTGCCTCCCTCATATATATAATGCATTATAATAAGTTCCGTGAGGAATACCTACAAAGGGCCAAAAGTCCTTGCTAATTCGGCTGCCTTCTGGTTACCCTCGACACCTTTGTGTGCAGGTACCCAGATAATGCTGACATTGTTGTGTCTTCCCACGCTGTTTAGGCCAAACATGCCTCCTTTGACCAATTGTAAGCTAACCTTTAAGGAATTAGACGGCACGGTTGGTGCAGTGGTTGGTACAGTCGGCTGCTGCGCTCCGGGTCGTGGGTTCGATTCTCGCACGGAACAAATATTTGTATGATCTGCAGGTATTTGTTCCGGGTCTGGGTGTATTTTGTGTGGAATTTGTGTATGTAATCGCACCCACGACACAGGATAAATCCTAGAGTGGGGCAATGATTTAAAAAAAGCACTTTCAGGGCCGCCTGACTGTCGCTGAGCATGTAAATGGTTTTACCTTTGGCATTCCTCCTCTTTTGCAATCATCACATATAATTCCGTTTGGATCACCGATGCGTAATGCCCAATATTTTAACTGATGCTGCCGTCATTGGAGTAAATCCGGCTGCATCTGACTGCATTTCGGAGTGGTCCGTGTTCCATGTGAGGTGAGTTTTACCAACTAGTTCGAGTCCCCTGGTCCACTCCTCCCTTGTGGGTGTATGAACGCTGTACCTCTTGTTGAAGATGTACATGTGTTGGATTTACTTCATCGCATACCATATCCATCAGGTCATCCAGTTCTTTTACGGTTTTCATAAATGTGTGCTTTCACAAGTCTGTACAGGAACTTTCTTGTTTCCATCTGAGCCTGGATATGCAGTGGGGTCGGCAGATAAGGCTGACATTTTTGTATCTTCTCAGGCTGTCTAGGCCTCATTTCTCGTCTTTGACCTATTGTGAGCTAACCTTGAAGTAATTAAGCGCTTTCGAGTTCGCTTGACTGTCACTGGTAATAAACAAACAGAAAAAAAAGAAACGAAAAAAGGATTATATAGGAAGTATTTAATTTGTAAGGTTTTTAATAATAAATAACCGGTTATTTATTTTGATTATTAAGTACTTGTATTTATATTGACTAGCTAGTTATTTTCATCATATCAGTCATAGGATGTCCACTGCTGAATATAAATATACATATCCTGCTGAAAATAGGCTATGCTATGACATTTTCAGAGCAGATGCACCATGAAAACCATTAAATTTTCACTCAATCAGACGCATTATGGTTTTACGTGGCTACCGCAAAACATCCATCTAACTCTCGCTTAATTCGTCTAATTGCTATACATTGTACTCTGTTTCGGCCATCATCTGGCATGGTGCCAGTCGCTCTAATTGGGATCCCGATACTTCGTATTTGTTTCGGTTTAATAGATTTATTACTTTTCCGTGTTGATACCCGTATGTCGAATTCAGGATTATAGAAATATATTGGGGACTTTTTCAGTTGCAAATTGGGAGCTTCGTATTTCCATGCTGCGTTGAAAATTGGCAAAAAGTGTTCGTTGTTTGTTGACCTGCACTAATTGTTGAAGCTAACTGGATAATTGGGTCACAGTGGTACTTGCAAGCAATAAGCTAATCACACACAACTTTTCTATACTTAACTTAACGCCATGTTGATGATCAGTGCATAAGCTCAGTTTTAAAATATATATCCGAGATTAAGTAGGAATAAAAATTATATTTCCTAAAGTTTAAGTGAATAGACATAGCTGAAAGGATTAGTAAACTGAAGTGGTAATGGACGAGGCACATTGCTCGTAGTATCGATGGCCGTTGAGGTAAAAAAGTTCTCGAGTTTAGACCGCGCACTGGAAAACGCAGCGTGGGATGACCTCCAACGAGGTGGATAGAGGACCTGGTGAAGGTCTCTGGGAGCCGTTGGATGCGGGCGGCATGTGACCGCTCATTGTCGAAAACTATGGGGGAAGCCTGCGATGGCGAATAGCATCCATTAAATCGAAATATCTTACCGAAATATATCGCGTTTATTTCATTCATTCTGTATGCAACGTGCAACCCTAGTAAATATGTTTGCTTGATTGTATATTGCACGTATGGTGTTTCAGGCATTTATTCTAAGTGTATAGGGTAGAACGTAAAATACTATTTTATTTTATATTATTATATATGTGTGGATTAATAATTAATATTATTTTTATTATTGCACAATGAATTAAAAACTTAAAATCATTTAATTATTAATTAATCATAATTGAAAGTGCTAGGGTTGCACGAATGTATACGGCACGTATGGTTGCTGCCCGTAGGTCTATAGATTGAATTAACTAAACGCGATATAGTTTCGCAAGCTATTGCGATTCAAGAAATTAACATCTTCCACCATAAAATGAAACTTAGCACTTACTTAGAAACAATATTGTTCATTGTACACCATCTTAAAAACAACTACTAGGAATCATTCTATGAACAGTAATTGTACAATGGGCGGTCTTATCACTATTAGCGATTTGTTACAGGTAACCTGTGGATGGACAAGAAAAGATGGAAAAAGACAAACGGGGTATTCCGTGGTGTACTTATTATATTAATACAATCAAATAGTGTATCTAGACAGTCAAATATGATATGTGTACCGTAAACTTGCCAAATTTTGTTTGTGGACTGTATATACCTATAGGGCCAGTAGGCCGAACCTAAACTCCAAAACGCACGTAACGCAACCCAATCAAATCCACCTACCTTTGCCGTGGTACTTGAAGATGTGCAGGCACGTGGATGTCGGGTGCCAAAGTTCAGGATCCGTGTGGAAAAGTTCACTAACACAAATAGCACACCGTAGTCACACCAATTAATAGTTTATGCATAAACCACAGCATTAAAACAAGCCGTTATCAATATTCGAGAATTACACCGCGAGAGGGCCCGTTCCGTTTTTGGTTGCAACCGCCATGAAGGAGAAAACGACTCGAGCGTGTTTGATTGGTCGACGCGTCCCACGTGACATCGTGCCGTCCGGCGCCAAGACATAAGGCGGCAGATTCGAATTGGGCAAAGACGAATACGTGCGTGAACGATATGAATGGGTATATATACCATAAATTACTTAAATAATATGCACATCTATAATACTTTATACAATACATTATAAATAATCCATATATACAACCATATACTATGCTTTTTACAATACAATATAAATAATCTATAAGAATATAGGATGTCGTACATAAATATATCGAAAATACACAATAAGAAGAAAGTACTATATTGGTAATTACAACAAACATTTAAAAAGACAAGTAATGTTCTTTTACTAGTTTTTTAAAAGTAACCAATAACTGGGCACGTTTGATTGACACAGGCAGTGCATTACATAATCGGACAGCCTGAACCGTAAAGGATTTATCACAAAATTTGGTTGAATGCATTGGTATCTCAAGTCTTTTAAGGAACTTAAAACGTTCTTTAAGGTAAAAGGGGGTTGTAGGATTAAACAGAATACTGTAAACCAAGGAAAGTATATGCGAATTCCGGCGACGACGTATTGATTGTACGAAATTCTGAAATATGATCATATTTGCGTAAACCAAATATAAATCGAACACAAAAGTTTTGGAGGCGCTCAAGTTTATCTAATTGTGCCTCAGTAAGATCGAGATAACTGGAAGCAGCATAATCAAGTATAGGGAGGAGGAGGGATTGAGCGAACGCAGTTTTAGTACTCCACTGAAAATAAATAATTTTCTCTTGCTCAACATTCTTTCTGCATATAATTCTGTACTTGACTGTACTGTGTTACTGTACTAATTAATTAATACCAATCTAGTTGTGCCAATCACGACGTCTGGCAATAAAACTGATCTGCGCAACATGACTTCATCAATGCTTTTTTCGTATAACCTAGTGACGATCAAGCAAATGATTCGACTATAGTAAGCGTTGCCCATAACAAATGTTATGCTACCTAAGAGTCCTGCGTGGCCTCACACTGCGTTTGGTTTCTCGAAACATTAATAATTTAGTCTTATAACCTCAGTAATTTTACTAGCAACAGTGCCCTTCAATCCGGAACATAGTAATGTCTAATGCTTAAACACTACTACTTGACGGTTGAATATATGGCACAGCAGTGGTGCTTACCTAGCCGGAGTCTTGCAATAAGACACCTTCTACCTTTTATTGATCCGGTGGAAATACCTCATGTACTTCCTTCGCCCCGGGAAAGGGCGAAGGGGCATGCCGGACTCCTACCGGCTAAAACCACCGGAGTGATCATCGTCGGCACCGAAGGGAGGCTCCAGGAACTCGAATAATCTCCATCTAGAGCCACCCGTTGGCGCCACGCCTTTAGGCACATCTCGGAGGGGATGACTGTAAAGTGGTCATCCCCTCTAGTGGAGGGAAGGCGACTGTAAAGAGGCCACCCCCCCAGGCATCTCTCGAGGGGAAGACACCTTCTACCTAAGTTAATGTTGCAGTCGTCACACTTTAATCTTCTACACGCTTTATTTAATACTGATGAGATTTACTATAAGTTCAAAATTGCACGACATAATAGCAGGAAAGCTATCTCTAAATATAACAAAAGCTGGAAAATCTAAAAACTGACAATCAGAGATCTGATCTCATTCATTATACGGACTCACATTAGCAAGTGCAAGCGGATGGCACAGACGACGTCCCCTGATTTATTGGGCCACCTCCTGCCCTTAACGACATGTCGTGATGTACGGCTGATGACCTGTGGTATAGGGGATAGGAGGGAGAAGAAACAAGATGAGCTAAGTTCATAAGAAATAAGTGAAAAGTGAAAAGGTAAGGGAAAAAGAACTGAAGAAAAAGTAGCCAAGTGTCAAATTAACCTGGTTCTCAGTTGACTCTACTTTTAAGTATGTCATAAATTTAGTCATCATTTCAGCTGTAAGACGCTCACTGCTGGACACAAGCCTCCCCAAAGATTTTATGAAACTCATGGGATAGGATAGTGTGTTGCTATTCTTAGACGGCACCTATCGTATATTTTAAATTTAATATTTTTCATAAAATTTAATTCCCATATAATTTATTTGAAAAAGTAATCAAAGTTATCACCTGTCAGTCGAAGATAAGTACTATTTACATAGTATCAAATTAATATTATATTCAAAATGAAAATTGTTCAAACCCACAAGACAGGCAGTCATTAGACTACTTTAAAAGCAGCCTAGTCTACCAAACTCATCAGCCAGTAACTTAGACCACAAGAAAAAACGGCAAACGCCAACCGAACAAGACAAAGAGAATTATTAGAAGATGAAGTCAACCGTATTATTGTGGCAGCCAGAGACGTAGCTGATAAATGTACTATGTAATTTACACTTCAAGTTTGTGTTATTGTTTTACATGTTTTGTGACATGTCGTGTGATGGTAATGAATGTGTGACTAAATAATTTATATGGAAGTAGATTATTTTAGTACACCGCACATTTGATTACTCTCTTTAGTCTAGAGATAAAGCCACTGGTTCTGAAGTAGGGTTTTGTTTTATAGGTCTAGAAAGAAATTATCCACTACTATATTTTTCTAGACAATGGAAGGAGCTTATTTGAAATTTGATAGCATAATTCCAATTAATTAGTTTATTTATAGGTTATTACGAGGTAAGATAAGTAAAACCATAAACTCGAAACATTTAAGGTGCAGAAACGGATGAAGAGTTTTTTTGTAAAGCAGCAAAGAGTGTTTCAATGCACAAGATTCTGGTAACGGAATGGAAACAGGCATATGTTATTATGTTTCCACACGATCTAATGACGATGAATGATAAAAAGAAGAGGGATGAATTATTAGAACCTACCATTTATGACGTAAAGAACTCAAAATATAGTTATCGCAATTAAAGTACAGATTCAAATATAATCAGTAACATCTCAAAAATATTTTATGTTAATTTTCAAGAGAACGAATAATATATTTTAGTCTCCGACTGTTTTAAAAACCAAATTATTGAAGTCACGACATTGAGGTCAACAAAAGTTTCCATTTAATTAATTCACGTAAAACGGTTCAGTCATTCTCATAAATATTAAGAACTATAAAAGCTTTTGAGCCCGCGGCGATCTGTAATTCGAATAAAGTTTTAATTTTGTTTGTTAAATTATAAATAAATCTACTAAAATATCGTGTACTCTTGGCTGGCAAAGTTAATACTGGAATTTATGTATGCTAGACGAAGAGATAGTGATATATACAACTCAACAAATGACTGTTGCGTACAAGGTTGCGGTAGTAAAAATGTACACATTACTATTAGTATATTTGTGAATATTGTAGTTTGTCACTTCAGCATAACTTATGATTACGTGATATTTAAGTCATTCCGAGTGATATCTTTTTCGTTGACCATTTAAGAACGCTCTTCAATTCTGATTTCAACTTGTTACAGTGCGGCCGCTGAGAGAATGCGTTTCTAACATCTGTTGGTCTCGTTCCTGTTATATTAAAGATTTAATTAAGCACTTAATTGTTTAAGATTATTGCGTGTTGTTTGTGTTACTACATTATAATCATATTATATATAAAGAAATAAATAAAATAAGTTTATTAAACAACACAATACAAAGATAGAACACAAAAAATACATCAAATAAACAAAGAATTATTATGACACAAATTTCTGTAGTAAACATGTATGCAGAGACACTACAACAATCCGTCGCTCCCCCAACTCGATTTTCGCACTGATTCAGCGATGCGCAGCAGCATCACCGGAGCAACCATGAATACGTGCATACTAACCTAACCCTAATTACTTCATACCAGTGAACTTATTATGTTGCTAGGATCGGTGTGGGATTGTGTTTAAAAGGCCGTAGCTCAGCATATGCTGCAGGTTACTGCAGCGCTGATTTTCAGCTGTAGCCTCAAGTTGCAGGAGACTGCTCGACGTCGGCTAAACCTTATATATATGATGACTTATATATATATGAAATTTTATCTTATCTATACATATGAAATTATCTTAAACATAAAAGAATCTAGACCAATTAACAGATGTCAGGAACGTGTTCTCTCGGCAGAAGCACTTTAGTCAAAGTATAGGACATAATCTAAGCTAATTTCTCACATATGAGAGCACGTTTGGCGCTGTGGCTATTTACTTGATTCGTACGGAAAAAAGAAGTGTATGTCCTACAGATAATGATTGCTTCAGGTCAAGGATTTTGTCCATATTAAATTTAATCTGTAAACTGTACAGAGGAGAAATCCAAGAAAAAAAAGAACCTACGAACAAGTATTACACTTTCTCATTTATATCAAATGCTTTATGTATTTTTTAACAATTAGGTACTAACCTAAAAGTAATCTATGGAATTACATAAATGATATGGCTCAAAGTTTGGTACTCGTAATTGCGAATTATACTTGATTTCACAACTCATCCATTGCACTATAGATGAACGAAGCCAAATTCTAGGGCAAAATGGCAATAATATAATTTGGTTTTATAAAGGAGCAGTTAGCAGGGTTTCAGTGTGAAAATAATCTTTATAAGATGTAAGTTATACATTAGTTGAATAGTTTTATTTACCAAATTTTGTGCTAGCAGTATTTTGAGAAGATTTTAAAAACAAATTGTTTTAGAATTACTTCATGCTTTTTAACATTGCGGATACAACTGGTATAAATAACACTAAAATTTGTTTTTGAAATAAAATACACGTTTTATGTTACGTGTAATAACAGTTTAATGTGAATAGTCACTTGAAATCTCGGCGTAACGTTACTGTATTTCGCAACGTTAACACAAATCTACCCACAATTTACAAGCGTAGGCGTTCAACAGCTCGAAATTATTACAACAGTAACCACAACATTACATAGTGATGTTTAATTCGATTCTAAAACGGGTTTTAGTTCATTTGCTTCGTGTTCAAAACACATTACTTCAGTTTCAACCGACAGATCGAGCGTGCAATAATTACGCGGTTTAAGCGGTGGATTTAACTTCATTGCGGTTCGAAGAGTAGACGAGTTTATGGCATTTTGAAGATAAAATCTGTAGTTGAAGTAAGTTTTAAGATGTGGTTGCTTTCTGGTCTTATATATGAATAACGTAAAGCTCAAAATAGAACAAAAAGGCCAAGGCACTGTGAATGCAATTCAGCCTACTTATGGATCACAGGACTAAGCTTTATCTTGATTTTGAATCAAATAAGAATCTTACTGTAGCAAGTAGGGAGATTATTCTCGAACATCGTAATTGAGTCATAAACAAAATTATAACAAAATCATGTCCAAATAATTTAAATCCACATTTACCAAACGTCAAACCAACCGCCCGTCTGTACCTTCAGAACTTGCACAGTAGAAAGTAAACTGTCCGGTGCGACGTTCGAAGACAAATGACGTCGACAGCGGAACGGCTATTAATCACAATTAGCGATGACCACGCTGTGACACAGACGCTCGTGTGCAACCAACTTTAAGTTGAATTATTTTATGATGTGTTAATTTTGGAGTCAATAAACGTGCATCTTGTGTCTGTGGATTTAAAACAAAATTATATGCTTGATTTTATGAATAATTTCCTTTTTCAGCAAAAAGTCGAATTTCTTTTACTTATACGCAATTTGTAATGTTAATTCAGATAAGGTATTCAACGAAGTAGGTAATCATTAATAATATAGCATCCTTACTGGGGTGGAGGACGACCATGAGGTTTTCCTCAGTGGCAAAAAAAAACGTAATTAAAATCTCGCGTGGCATATTATTTTTTGCTTTGCTTTTAATAAACTCCCACTTGGTTTTTAAGAGAGGTAAAACTGTGGCGTGCTGCGTGCCCGTTCACTATAGGTGGTATTTTATATCATTATTTATATAAATATGAGATTTAACAACATACATAAAAATCCCTTGACTGATCAACATTTTGCTCCAGCCCAGCCAGTATCTAGAGATATACAGTAATGCTAGCTAAAGCTGATCTGGGTATCGAGCCCATGGCCACATGTTTAGCAGTTGCTAATAAAATGTCTGAGTTTAAATTCTCGTATTCAATTTACACTATGACTGAAACTTGACCGAACTGAGTTTAAATTATAATTGATAAAAAAATCACATTCTGCACCTGTTAAGGTTTAGTCAGATTTTAGTATAATCTCAATCTATTCAATTTCAATGTAAATTTAGACGTTTATTTAATGACAAATTTGGTACCACACAGGTATTTCAAAATGATAGCAGAATACCGTTGCGGCTTCGATCAAGTTTCGATCCATTTTCGATCTCATCACAGTATAAGTTCACGTTTGACATTGTTTGTTAGTTTAGGAGAATACCGTTTGTGACATTTACGACGTTGAGACTAGATCGCAATTATATTTTGAACTTTTTTAAATTACGAGATTTGGCTGTCTCGTCATTTCAGCTAAGAAACGTCCACTGCTAGACAGAAGCCTCCCCCGAAGATTGACATAACGACCGGTATGGATTTGTGTGCTCATTGAGGGGTTTTGGCCGTAAAATCAATGAACATTCTGTATTAATTAAAATCGCGTTTACCGTAATTATTAAGTTTAATGGTATCGAGTCAGACATTACTTGTTTGTATATTACAAAGTATTAACAATTCCCGATAGGTGCAGTCGTTCAGCAAGAGATAATATTGCGTTACGGCTAGCGAGTACGTACCCATACGCAATTTCTTTTTGTCTATATTTTTGTATATTGTTTTTGTCTGTTTGTGCCTGAGATATATCTAAACTGTGCAAACGGTACAGGAGGCAAATAAATAGTGAGTGTCGTTTAGTAAAATTGATCAAAAATATTCTAATTCCCATGACCTCTTTTCTATAATTTATTAACTTTTCTAAATAAAAACACACACGGCTTATCAAAATAGAATATTTATCTTAGATTCGTCGCTACTATATGTGTGTATCAATGGTAATCTTTTAACTTATCATTTAAAAAGTGATTATACGCCATAATTCGATAAGAGCAGTGATCGATATTACTAATTCGTGGCAAAAGTTGAATAAAAATAAATCTTACTCCAATGAAATACGGTTTATTCAAAACAGAGAGATTAAATAATAACACAATGATAATACTTACATGCAATCAAAATGAAATTCTTTCAGTTCACGCCTAATGTCAATAGGTAACAATTAATAATGCTTTTTAAACTAATATTAATTAACATTTTAATAGTTATAGTGACTGCAGAAAAAGTGAGATATGATAATTACGCATTGTATAAAATACACCCGGAAAATGAAGATCATTTAAAATTTCTTAACGAGTTGTACGCAAATCATGAAGACTTGGATTTTTGGAAACCTCCCAGTCATATTGGCGAGTTTGTGAGCCTAGTGTCACCCCCAGAAAGAAAGGCAGAACTGGAAGATTCATTGAAACAACGAAGTATTTACTCTGAACTTATGCTAGAGAACATTCAAGAGTAAGTATCCTTGACCTTTATTTGCATTGCGTTGCGCTTGCTTAGTCTCTCTTTCTTCTCCATATATCAAGATTTACATAGTTCTTCATAAAAATAGCTAAAATTGAAAATTGACTTAGTGATGCCAGATACTGTTTGATACTTTACATGTATTTTCCAGACACCTATGAAACTTTCATATCACTTATTTAATACATAATTATGTTTGTTATCCTATTTCATTTGAGCAAATGAGTAGAGACGGTAATATTCTTGTCTGTGCTACTTGCTTAAATTTAGGCACAGTCACCAAAAATAATTGTTGCATAAGAAGCAACATAATCTACTAAACGCTATTAAAGGAAGCATAATATTTTATGTCAAAAATGAAACCGATGCCTCTCAACAAGTTAAGTGAAATATGATTGGGTATTATCCGATTGAAATAAAAAACACTATTTTTCTTATAAGACATCGTGGTTGTTTTCTATTTTAATTTGTTGTCATAAAATGCATGAGAAATTTGAAAAGATTAGCGTTTTGATTCTAAGTAATGTACTAAGTTATTTTTTATCATGAATATATCTGTAGGTATTTTAAAATATTTGATCGTTTTTATAATAGTAGTACCTGATAGTAAATTAAGCTAAGAGTAAACAATCTCAAGGTAATATTAATTCATATTTCAATCTTGTAAAATTCTCTAGAAAGTTTTTTTGATAATAGATATAGTAATGTATTCGGTTTTCGGGGTTATTACTCATTATAATGACACTTTTAAACGGATCAGAATGCATATATTATTATTTTAACAACGTTTAGAATAATTTGCCCCATTCGAGTTCGTGTCAGTTTCTAGTCATCCTGCATCCACGAACGTTCCGAGTGTTCTATTCATTAGAAAGAATTAATTTTATAGTTTATTTACATTTAGATTCTTGCTAACCACAATAAACTATGGGGTAATTTACACCATTACCTAGAAATCACTGATAATGTTGGGCCAAGAAATATTATTTCCAGGTTGGAGAAATATTTTTTTGTGTGGTTAAACACTTGCCTTCCATACAGGAGGATCTGATTATGATCTCAGCTTACGCCTTTGACTTTTCTGATTCATGTGCGGATCAAAATTGATTACCACTTGCGTTAACGGTGACAGTACACATCGTGAGGAAACCTGCATACCTGAGAGAGCTCCAAATATGTTTTCAATTATATGTGTAGTGCGCTAAACAGCACAAGGCCAGCGTGATGAACTAAGGCCTAACGTTTCTCATCGTGAGAAATAGCCTTTTGATTTGATAATTATTCTGCTATTCGCTGATTTCGTTGACATTTTCAGGGCATTTGATGCTCAAGTCTTTAGCAGAAGAAAACGTGACATGAGCAGTCAGCTGTATTGGACGAACTATCAGACCATTGATGAAATTTACGATTGGTTCGAACATTTGGCTAGCAACAACAGTAATACAGTCTCAGTTGTTACTGCTGGGCAAACACATGAAGGTAATTTATCATAGAAAAATACACGTCTTCAAGCTCAGATCAGCTTAGCTTCGCTTAAGGTACTGGTTGTGAGTTTATGAAGGCACACGTCACAAGATTTTGTTGACAATGTGCTGGTGTTCTGGCTTTGTCTGGTGACTATTATTTGAATTTTACCATCATCATATCAGTCAAAACGAAACTTCCACTGCTGAATAAAAGCTTCCTCCATAAAACGATTGCCTACATGCCACGTGTCATCATTTTGGGGGGAATTTGCCAATAGGTACTCACTACGCTAGGCTAACGGGTTGTTAAGCCCATCATGGCTGCTGGTCCAAAGAATGGACGCTGATGCCAATCCCTCGGGTTTGGAGTCCCTTAGTCACTTTTTAAAACATCCACGGAAGGAGATGAAGTGATGCTTTATTTTTAATCCGGACACCACAAAAAAAAATCTCCGTAGTATAACTTCTGAATTACCTATTCGTGATTAGACGATTGAGCACATACTAAAATTGACTTAATTTCTCTACGAATATCAAGTACCGAGTCTATATACAGTTGGTTGAGCAAAAGTGTGCTGATGAATGGAGTGAATACTTCGACAAGAGATCGACAGAAAAGGCATATGGTATAAGACTATCCAGCCACAGCTCCCTGTTAATAATTGGATGTTTCAACACATGTTAAATAGAAATGATTTAGTGATAGTTTTCAGACTGCGCTCCGGACACATTCCATCGAACAAATTCGGGTTTCTGATGAAGAAGACATATTCACCAAATGTGTAGAGTGTGGACTAATTGAGGATGTCCAACATGTTTTGATGGAGTGTGTACGAAATGCTGATATGCGAAGTAGATTAGTTGGATCAACAAAAAATTATGATGTTGGTACATGTAACGCCATCTTGGCTTATGCTTTGTCGGATCAAGCTAAAGTGTTGAACAAATTTTCCTCGTTAGTTTTAAATAAGTAATTAAGAGGATTGCGATTACTGTTAACTTTATAGGGCGACGTCATCGCTAAGCGATAAACCCCTATAAATAAAGAGAAAACATTTAAAAAAGTACTGAGTTTAAAAATAAACTGTCTCCTGTTTCCATTTCAGGCAGAAACATCACAGGCATCAAAATAACCCGTGGTTCTGGCGGACGAGCGTTCTTCTTACAAGCCGGCGAGGTAGCTGCAGACTGGCTATCTCCTACTATCCTGACTTACATCGCAAACCATTTGATCCATAGCGAAGACCCTGAAATCAAAGCTGCTGCTGAAGACTTCACATGGTACATCTTCCCGATAGTGAACCCGGATGGACATCAGTTCACTCAAGATTCTGTAAGTAAAAAAGTCATTTCAAAGTATGATACGATATTATTCTGGCTCTATTTTATGAAATTGATCTCATGATAATAAAATAAATTATTGTGAATGCGAGTATTATGTAGGCTAGCTGTACATACTTAGACTTAATATCTGTCTGGTGGTTTTGGGTATTTGGCCTATGTGGCCTAGACAAATGTCATGCTGAAGGTATTATTGTGTGACGGGTCGTTGAGCTCCCTAAAATAGGGTTGAGCTACACGATGACTGATGCATGCTTGCCGTCTGACAGGACAGGTCATCCCAAACGGCTATGGATCTTTCTTCAAAAGACCATTCAAGCCGCCCTACATTTCACCTACCTATATTTACCTTCTACCTTTCTCAAATAATTGTGTATCTAAATATGCCTGGACTTTAAAACAGAAACTTTGAGTTTGTTTCGGCATTTCTTCTCAGAGGCAGTCAGTAGGAAAGGCTGGATTTATCTACATTTATTGACCAGTAAAAGTGTTTTTTTAAACCTACTTGCTATCTTAAGATCATTTCATTTCTGGGGTATCTGTACAAGATAGATTCAAAGAACTTTCAAATTGACATAACTGTTGGTGCAGCTATGCAACTGGCTTTCTGCGTTACAGGACGCGGGTTCGATTCCCGAATGGAACCATTATTTATATTGCCTACAGATAGTTGTTCAGGATTTGTATGTTTGTGTATGTGAGACTTATGTCTAGGTTAACTGTACCCGGTTCTTCTGCGAGAACGTCATGCTCCAGAAGCAGATTGCAGAGCGGGATCGGGAGAGGGCCGATCCCGCACGGAGAAGAATGTGGTTGTAAATGTGGTATGGATGTTATGAATGTGGTAGTAAAAACCATCAACTTTATTCGATCCCGAGGGCTTCATCGTCCATCGTCAGTTCAAGGCATTTTTGGATGAAATATCAGCTGAATATAACGACGTAACATATTATTGTGAAGTCGGATGGCCGAGCAAAAGAAAAATGTTGAAACGTTTTTACGAGCTTAGAAATGAGATAGCAGACTTTATGAAAATAAAAGATAAAACCACTATCTGAATTAAGTGACCCATAATGGATAAGTGACTTTGCATATCTGGTCGAACTTACAGGCTATTTGAATGATTTAAATTTGAAACTTCATAAACAAGGACAGTTAGTAAATGATTTGTACAGCCATTTGAAAGCGTTTCAGATCAAACTACGCTTTTTGGAGTCACAGATGCTGTCTGGTAACAGTTACCATTTCAACACGCTCTCTGCGCATGAAAATATTGCTTATGCTCAATATGCTGAAGAACTCAAGTTACTGTCGGAACAATTTTCGAACAGATTTAGCGACTTCAAAAACATGGAAGACTGTTTCAGTTTATTTGCTACTCCTACAAAATGTTATGTACAAAAAGCTCCAATACACTTACAAATTGAGTTGATCGAGATTCAAGAAAACTCACTCCTAAAATCCAAATTTGAAGACTGAAGTTGTGCGATTTCTACAAAAAATACACAGAAAAAGACAATTTTCCGCAGCTTAGAAAATTCGCAAGAAGATTGATTTGTACGTTTGGCAGTACTTATAAATGCGAACTGTTCTTTTCATTTATGAAAGTTGCTAAATCAACACATCGTACTAGACTGACTGACGATAATTTGGAAAATTCTTTACGTCTTTGTATCAGTGGAATTGATCCAAATATCGATGGATTAGTTTCCCAAATTCAAGCTCAAGTGTCTCATTGATTTCGGTGTATTTAACTTTCGTAGTTTGTAACAATTGCAAATTTAACGATTTAATTGTAATGTACCATTCTTTTCAATAACATTTTGTTATCTTAATAAATTGTACTATAATAACACTGTCGTATTATTTCATGTCTAATATCTATCTACTACTTTGTCTAATATCTACTACTTTAAAATACACGAAGTACTTTTAAACGCGGCCCGCGAACGTATTTGCACGCTAAAGTTTGGCCCTCAACATGTCAAAGGTTGCCCATACCTGCCTTAACGGATACCGCTATTTTTTGGCAGGAATAACATATAGTGACAAAAATCCGATATTTTATTATTATTACATACATAAAAAATCTCTTAAATTAAATACTACAGTGGCCAAATATAGAAAATTATTTTTAATAATGTATAGTTTTTAAATTAATATCACGGCACGGTTGGTGCAGTGGCTGATACAGTCGACTGTTGCGCTCCGGGTCGTGGGTTCGATTCCCGCACGGAACAAATATTTGTATGATCTGCAGGTAGTTGTTCCGGGTCTGGGTGTATTGTATGTGGAATTCATGTCTGTAAGCGCACCCACGACACATGAGAAAACTTAGTATGGGGCAATGTTTAAAAAAAAAAAAAAAACATATAATTCATTAATAAATATTAATATAATTTTAAATGCACTACGCCGTCGCCACCAAATAGCATAAAAGGCATTATATCAGACAATCTTTAGATAAGCGATAATAAACTTGATGTGTGACTTGTTAAGATCACTTTCAACACAAAAACAAGCAAATCCTCAACCCAAAATCCAAAGATTTTGGATTAGATTGATTAATTTTGGCCGTTAAATAACACAATCTCTAATATTAGTAGATTCACTTCCATACGAGTATATCTTGATTATGCCACTGTCGATCAAATTAAAATTAAGGCAGCTTATAGCTGATATGTTTCTCTAACAAATTACTTTCATTTGCTACTTCATGAAGTTACGCCCAACGATGTATGGGAGATGATCGGATTCCTCGATTGGATCCTTTCAAAGGGAATTAAGAAAAACTTTAAATATTTTCTAGTATACCCGAGTTGAATGGTTGAATCGTTGAAAATAATTACTTTTATAATACTTTCAGGTGAGGCTTTGGGTCAAAAACAGGAGGCCTTCTTCTAGAACCACGATTGGCGTGGACTTGACCAAGAATTGGAACTCTCAGTGGGGAGGTAAAGTGATTTTAAGAAAACCTTTCGTTACCTCTTTTGAATTCACATTTAATGTATTTTGAATTCACATATTACACTCTTCTTTCAGTAAGTGGGGGCAGTTTTGCACCCGCTGCCGCCAACTTCATAGGCCTTGGTCCATTCTCGGAGCCAGAGACCAGGGCATTGTCTAACTACATTGAATCAATTGCTTCAAGTCTCTCTGGATTCCTGTCCTTCGGTCCTTTTGGACAGAGACTGCTCATTCCTTTCGCACATTCTAGTGATCCGATGTATAATTACGATGAGATGGTTGGTTTTCATTATTGTGACTTAATTTTATGTTATCTAATAATTAGGTTAGTAATAATTGATTCATAGCTGACAAGTAGACAGTTCCATACAAACCGCAGACCCATGTACACACAGCTACACATCAAACTATAAAAAGCCAGTATAAGCTTATCTCGCATTGTATTGTCTTTTGGTATAATGAGAGATCAGCATAAACTGGTTTTGTATAGCTTGATGTGTAGCCGTGTGTACCATGGGCAAAACAAAATGGTTGTCGTCATTAACATGAACTTTATAGTCATCAATCAGTAAACTCAGATTGTGGGTGATGCTACTACTGATACATAGTAGCAATGTTATCAGAATATTCATGGAAAGAGTCTAAAGATTAACAATTTCATAGGTAACTATTGGAAGGAGAGCAATGGGTTCCCTGGCCGTCCGTTACAACACGCAGTACTTCGTTGGTACCTCACGGAATATGCACAGTAAGAATATATCGTTGTTCTAATCAGTTACTTCGACCCTGTTTCCAGAACCTGTTACCTCATTTGTTTTAAAAACAGTGATGATACCTATTGCTTAAGATCATTGCAAATATCTTCAGCTAACTTTGCAAGGTATACTTATGCTTGGTTTACTACTTTCAACATGTTATCATTTACCAATGGTATAGCGTCATATCATATCGGCCATTTATATGTCCACTGCTGAACAAAGGCCTCCCCTTAGATTTCCACAACTGTGTCATCATTTTGGGGGGTATTTGCCAATACTCACCACGCTTCTCAGATGGGTTGGAGAGCGCAGTATGGCTATCGTTTCTCAGAAGGGATGCTGCTGCCCATCCCTCTGATTTAGATTCCCTTAGTCGCCTTTTACGACATCCATGAGAGGAGATGGAGTGGTGCTATATTCTTAATCTGGACACCACACGGAATACCAATGGTATTTACAATGACCATACTGTCGTGAAAGAGGTCAATCATCGAATCCAGCTCGGCTGGGCAGCGGTCGGGAAACTTTGCAACGTATTTTCGTCAACAATGCCACAATGCCTCTAGACGAAAGTCTTTAACCAGTGTTTCCATATGGAACAGAGTCGTGGTCACTCACTGTGGGCCCCATAAGAAAGCTCAAGGTCACTCAGCAAGCTATGAAGAGAGCTATGCTTGGTATTTCTCTACATGATCGAATTAGAAATGATGAGATCCGTAGAAGAACTAAAGTTGCCAACATAGCTGAAAGGATTAGTAAACTGAAGTGGCAGTGGGTGGGGCACATAGTTCGTAGAACTGATGGCCGTTGGAGCAAAAAGGTTCTCGAGTGGAGACCGCGCACCAGAAAATGCAGCGTGGGACGACCTCCAACGAGGTGGACAGACGACCTGCTGGAGGACTCCCAGTCGTTGGATGAGGGCGGCATGTAACCGCTTGTTGTGGAAATTTAAGGGGAAGGCCTTTGTTCAGCAGTGGACGTCCTGTGGCTGATATGATGATGATTCTGTCGAGTTCTTGTAACAACAGTTTGACATTGTAAACTGTTGTTACAAGAACACGGTACGGTCATTGTAAATACCATTGGTAAGCAAAATGCTTACTTACTTAAATTATTTGATACTGTCAAACTGTTGTTACAACTTCCATAAAACCCAGTTCATCTCCGGATGGTACTTACTAAAAGGAAAATTTGTCTGTAGCGGTATACCACCAATCATCATTTCGGCCGAATGAAGTCCACTGCTGGACACAGGCCTCCCCCAAAGATCACCACAACCACCGATATGGATGTGTTGTGGGCTCATTGGGGGGTTTTGCCATAATCGCCACGCTTGGCAGGCGGGTTGGCGATCGCAGTTGAGTTGTTAATGTACTCGAAGGGCGCTACTGCCCATCCTCCGGCTAATACCGCCAATAACGTTTCGTAAAATATAGTAAAGCGATTTTTCAAAACCCCAAGATTACAAACAACCTCAACATTACGTATTTTTATCTTGCTTTGATTAGTTTATTACTTATTAATTTACTTCTCAGCTTTACCCAAAAGCGTTATAAGTTGAGCGTAAAAATAATATTTGTTAACAGAAGCAAACTTTCTTATAACCAATGTTTGCTTTAAGTCTAGACTAATTAATTAATAATCGCATACTTAAAATCTAACTAAAACTGGGAAAATATGTCAAAGAACCCAAACGTTCATGTATTAGTTTTGAGGGGTGTTGCCAAAAGTTTGTGAATTTATTATAGAAGACCATTTATTGGTGTAACCTATTAAAGCCTCAGTAAGCATCTAAAAACAATTAATGTCAAACATTCGATTCAAACAAGCTTTCTTCTTTGACATCGCTATTTGCGAAGCAATCTGGCAAAATATGTGAATTAAAACAATTTTAGTAAATTATATGTCAGCCTAAAGATTTATCATCAATAATCTTGGAAGTCATAGACTGCAAGATTATGATAGCGCACAATTTTTTTTAACGTTGCTCCACACTACATTTATCCTATATCGTGGGTACGTTTACAGACAGGAATTCCACATACAATACACCCAGACCCGGAACAATTACCTGCAGATCATACAAATATTTGTTCCGTGCAGGAATCGAACCCACGACCCGGAGCGCAGCAGCCGACTGTATCAGCCACTGCACCAACCGTGTCATCAAATTGCTACTGTGCATCATTTTAAATGCGCCTAAATGCCTTTTAGAATGGCATACTTTAAACTTAACTTTTTCTTTTACTAACTTACTTTAAAGATAATTATTATTGATACTACAGGTAGAAATCTTTTCGCCGCCTGAATAAAATCATTAATTTGCTTCAACGCAACTTTTTTCTTAGTTATTGCTTTAAAATCTTTTTTTAGATGGTGCTACTGGCTCCGCAGTGGACTGGGCTAAATACCGCTTCAATCCACCCATTGCTGCCACTTACCTTCTCAGAGACACCGGTGCTTGGGGCTATACCTTGCCTGTTACTCAGATTACACCCACAGCTGAAGAAACAATGGATTCCCTCCTAGCTATTATTAGGGAAGCAAAGTTTATTAATGTTTTGTAATGTAAAGTAAAATAAAACGAACAAAAATTTTAAGTTCTTTGTTAATTAAATCTATCACTGTCATCCTTCCTCCATCCATCCTCTTCCCGTGGGTATCGTAAGGGGTGTCTAAGGGATTCTAAGGCCAGAAGGATGGGCAGTAGCATCCCTTCTGTGAAACATAAGCTATACTGCGCTCACCAACCCGCCTGCCAATTGTGTAAATCTATGGGAGAGGCCATTGTTCAGCACTGGATATCCTTTGACTGATATGATGATGATGATGGTCATCTAGAATAGCTTGCCTAGACAAGATGATGATCTCCGATCACGAAAAAAAGGGAAACGTTAGTCTAATCTATCGTGTATTGGTCATGCGACTGTTTTACAGCTAGGCCTAGGTAAGGTTATGTAGATTTAACTTAGAAAAAGACTAACCAAAGGATAGAACTTGACTGTGTAGCATTTGTCCAGTCTTTTTCCGAATATATTACAGTGCTTAAAAGTGAGTTTAAATCCTGCATGTCATTTATAGCTAGTTACTTTCACAACCTCTCTATGATGTCGGTACTGCCTGAATCAATAAATACAACGAAATACAAGTAAATAAGAATATTTATTAGAATAAAACAATTTTAAATGAATTAGATCGGGTATATTTAAATATTTGTGATTATCCTGACGTTTCGAACACTGCAGCGTTTGTGGTCGCAGGATAACTAAGGTGAAAGGCCGAAGGCATCGACACACATTTTAAAAAGTTATTGCTATCTGCTGTTGGTTGTTGTCATCTGCTGCTACTACCTAGTTGGCAAGTACCGTAGCAGTTTGGAATCCTAAACAACATACCACACTAAAAACATCAAGACACGGTGAGTGATTACTGCGTGCTTCGAAACAGTTTTTGATGACAATTCTACGGTAGATAAAAATAAAATATATTTTTAATCTGTAATGACGCCTGTCACCTTAGTCATCTTGCGACCACGAACCCTGCAAAGTGTTCAAACGTCAGGAAAAGCAAAAATCTATACACAATGTAATCCGTTTAAAAGTGTTTTATTATCCAGTAATAATCGCTAAAACCTAAAACATTACTATGAATAGTATTAACTATTTTATTCAACGCACTATCATTGTATCAATATTGCTCAAAAATATGATAGAATCTGATAAACAAATTATCCTCAATAAAATACATCGATCTCGCCATAAAGATAGAGAAACGATAAGTTTAACTATTTGTATTTTATAGAGTATTTATTCAATATAGGTAGGTACTTATTTTAAATGAGATGTACTTGTAATGCCGATAATTGCCGTGTACTGCCAGTTAAGAATAGCACCAACCCATCTCATCCTGTGGGTGTTGTAAAGGGTAACACAAGGATTAGCCATAGGATGAGCAGCAGCGTCCTTCGAGTACATTTACAAATTAACTGCGATGCCTACCAAGCGTGGCGATTATGGCGAAACCTTCCAATGACTAAATGACACAATACAAACCCAAGCTGTGGTGATCTTTGGGAGAGGCCTACGTCCATCAATAGACTTTTTTTCAGCTGAAATGATGATGATGATACTTGTAATGGAGAACTTTTCGCTACAAATTATTTTATGGATTATAGAATTGAATGTGTACAAATAAGACAAAGAAATTATTGCGCATTCCTCAACTACTTATATCGATATGTACGAGCTAACAGCTCTGATTACAGAAAATAATTTGCTTTTAGAAACACGAAATCATTTTTAAGATTTCTTACCTCTGTAAATGTTTAATGGTGCTAGTTCGTACAATTTTTTTATTATGACCAAAAACATTCCAGGGGAAAATGACATGAACACTGGAATCTGTGTATAATTTTATTATTGCTATTGATTCATTTTAGTCCCATATCACTTGAGAAAACTTTAATTGTTAGTGTTGTGGAACTGTTGTGGAACCCCCCTAATGAGCACACAACACACCGATATCGGTCGTTGTGGTGGTCTTTGAGGGAGGCCTGTGTCCAGCAGTGGACTTTATTCGGCTGAAATGGTGGTGGTGGTGATGGTGGTTGTGGAACTAATCCCAAGTTTTCTGTCTTGTATAAATATAAATTTTGATATTTGATTTAAGAAAATACTCATATATATTACACAATACTGGGTAAAGACCTCGAAATACACTCGCACATGTAATAAAAACACCCATAAAATTTTAATGCCGTTATATTACTTTACAATGTCATACTTTTATTGTTCTAGTCCATATCTCATTTAGACATTGGATCGTAGAAATAGTGGACATCCAAATATGTTGCTGAAATTATTTTCTATATTATCAATTTTAATTTATAGCGTGACATGTGAACCCTTTCGTTTTGATAACTACACGTTGTACAGAACGCTTCCTAAAAGTTTAGAACAGATCGAGATTCTTGCAGATTTGCATAATTCTAGCAAAGAATATGATTTTTGGAATGACCCGGTACCAACTATTGATCATGTTAATATTTTATCTAAGCCTGAAATGAAAAATAATCTGGAAAGTTTTCTAAATGGACATGGAATCGATTTTGTTATCAGCATGCAGAACGTTCAAGAGTAAGTAACTTCTTTGAATATTTTGGCAATAGAATCGTTTTCTCTAAGTGCGTTTCTTAGATATATAACAGGCTACCTAATTCTCTTTCCATAAATTTGGTAAGAGTCACTTTTAGGTGGTAAAGTGTAACTTTGTTTTACGATAAATAATATATATACTAATAATATTTATCGATTCATTTCTAACTTACAAGTATTATAAAAAATAACTAAAACGTCAATAAAATTAATAGTTTAACAAGAAATCTTATAAGTTGTAAGTGTAGTGAAAGCTATTCAATTTCAGCCATTTATTCAGCAGTTGCCTTGTGTAGAACTAGAAATTTACAAATAGTATAAATTATGGAACTGATAACGTACTTAAAAACACCTACATAAAACTTTGCCACGACTTATTTTCAGTGTTATAGACAATGATACAAAAAAACACTATACAAGTAGAAACCTCAGAAGTATGGAATGGGATGCATATTACACCTTAGAAGATATATACGCCTGGATTGATGACCTGGCTGCCACATACCCTGATATAGTCACTATCATAATTGGTGGTACAACATACGAGGGACATATAATAAAGGGACTTAAGATTTCTCATGGTGCTGGTAGAAGAGCCATCTTTATTGAAAGTGGAATTCATGCTAGAGAATGGATAGCACCAGCAACCACTAATTACATCATCAATGAGCTTCTTACAAGTGATGATGAAGAAACGAAGGCTGCTGCTCGTGATTTTGATTGGTATATTTTTCCTGTCACGAACCCAGACGGTTACATCTGGAGTCACGTTGGGGTAAAGATCATTGTTTTATATTTATCATTCGATATTGTAGCTACACAGTTGGCAGTTAAACGAAATAATATTTATGGTTACGAGATTTTATATTTTATACTTTTGTTTCAGTGTTAGCTAAAGTCCACGCAATCATTAATATACAAAAAACGTTTGGCAGAGATTTCTGATTGTATAAAACGGACCATTGTACAATACCATCAATATAAAAAAATATTTGTACATAATATGTCGTACTGAGATGAAATATATACATAATGTAGTACATACATTGCACAGAATATGATTTTTAGTAATATAGTGTTTTTTTTTATAGTTTAGACTATGGCGTAAGAACAGACGTCCCATCGGTGAAGAGTTTGGTATAGATTTGAATAGGAACTGGAATGACAACTGGCTAAGTAATTATTATTTCTTTGAACTTATTGACATACATAATCCAAATATATATACATATATCAACTTAGTGTTCTAAGCTTTGCAGCAGAAGCTACTTTGCGTAAAAACCTGGATTCGATTCACGCTTTGGCAATTTACGAAGGATTTCAATAGCATAGTTTAGGATCGGACCCAGTGAATAACTTGCGGGACCTTTCACTATTTTTAATACTTATTTATTTTCCTTTGTGTATTTTTTACTGCATTCTCTTTAACTTGAAGTCGTTAGTAAAATCATTTATCAGAAATTATTAAAATGAAAAATTAATACTATCTATGAATTAATTTAGTGTTTGCCGTAATTGGCTATCACTTGGACAGGACCGAGACTCGAGACAGACTGCGCTGGCAATCAACAATAGGTTTCCATAGCTGATTAATTTAATCCTCGATAGGTTTAGAATAGCCCTTTTCCTGAGCACTATTACTGTCTAGAACGGACTCCCCGGGGTGTTAACATGGAGGACAGAATGTACTTTGAATTCGTAGTAGATTTGAGATAAGATTTTTCCCTACTAAATAAGTCCGACTAAATAAATTTAATTTGATTTACCTGTTTATGTATTTATTTATATGTACAAAATAAAATAAATCAAGTTTACTGACCATTGTTCCTCCTCACCATTGTTCACCTCTATTACATGGGATTGTTAGCATGGTTTAAATTACTTCCGTCTGTTTTTTGTTTATAATTATCAATTTAATTTAGCCTTGCATACAAAATCGATGCCTGTATGTTGTACGTATTGTAAAATTTGATTCAAAACAAAAGGACATCCTAAACCAATGAAACTTGTTAACGTAACAAAATTCTGGTTCTTATTCTAATTCGTGAGACCGTGTCGAAATTTCATCACTTTGTTAGCGATTATAGTGAACTGGTAGCCCACCATAGTTATACCCAAAATGGATACGCCCACGTATATGGTTTTTATTTCCTAGAAGTATTTGTTTTGTAAATATGTGGGAAAAACAATATTAATAGGTAGTATGTTAATATGTTAGCGAAGCGATTTTTTGACAAAATATAATGGTAATAATGGAGGACGAGGACACGTTTGTAAATGTATCTACTATATGATAGTTTTTAGTACTTATCATAACAAATTTACGTCAACAGAAGAGGGTGTCAGTACTGATCCATCATCCAACATCTATGCTGGCCTTGGACCTTTCTCTGAGGTTGAAACCAGGACCTTATCAACCTACATTATGAATATAGCTGATCAAATTGACTTATATCTGTCCTTCCACTCTTCTGGTCAAATTCTACTATTGCCTTTTGGGAACACCACGGAACCATTAGCTAACTATGATGATGCTGTAAGTGGCTTATTGCTGAACATAATTATAGTAAATCTTAATATTGTCAGGTTGTGATAGTACTATTCTTTAACAAACAAATATTTAAAGTCTCATACACTTCAGTTCAGAACTAAAATCCCGGTTTTATATTACAGATGAAAATTGGAAGGCGTGCTTTAGGAGCGTTATCAGTAAGACACGGTACACAATATACTATTGGGAATATCGCTGAAGCTATATGTAAGTATTTGTTCCCATAAAATATGATATTACGAAAGAAAACTTTTGTATTACAATTCACATGATGATTTTTATTTTGTTTGTCAAAAAAAATCCATTTCTAAACAAATCTTTCCTATACTGCAATTCCGGTATTAAATTTGCACTATGGCTGATAGTTGACTGAACCGACATTAAATTATGAATTGACTAAAAATAGTTATTCTGCTCCTCTTGAAGTTCAGTCTGATTTCAGTATGATCTCTATTCAGTCTCATTTCAATGACAATTTTGAGATTTATTTAATGAAAATGTTAGTACCTGTTGACAGTATCTGTGTCAATTTAAAATAGTTAGCAGAATACGGTTTTGGCTTCAACCACATGACAATATAAGTTCACGTTCGACGTTGTTTATTAGTTTAAGAGAGAGAATACTATTTGTGACATTTACGACACTCCGACTAGTTTGGGTCTAGATTTTGAACATTAAAAATGTTACACTACCATTACGGGAATTAGCCCTCTGAATAGTATCACTTAAATAGCTGTCAAAATGTGAACGTATTCGATGATAAGGACCATTTCATACAGTCATCCACTTAAATACGTATATTGAATAAATCAACATATTAAGACGTTTCAAAAGCATATGTCAGACAAATTTCTTACTTAGGATGGAAACATTAAAAAGACTGCCCTTAGCCTTCCTGAATAATCTCTTAACGAGACGGTTGGTTGCGGAATCCTACGAGCGACTATCGAATATATAAATGATCTGACCTCTACACATTTGTCAATTTAAGAATAATACATATATGCATTTGCCACTTGACTGTAATCTAGTATACCATTACAGATTTTGCAACAGGAACAAGCCTTGATTGGGTAAAAGAACGCTTACATGTGCCACTAGCGTACTGCTATGAGCTTCGTGATCGTGGAACTTATGGGCATCTGCTACCCGCAAACCAGATCCTGCCAACTGGTGAAGAGACAATGGACTCGATTATAGAAATAATTCTGCAAGCCAAAAGGTTTGGTTACATGAACAACGGGAGTGCTTTGAAAACATCGATTGCGATGATATTTGTGGTCGTCGCAAAATCGATTTTGTAAATAATGATAAGATACATTGAGGTTGAAACCTATTTTAGTTGTTTTGGTAATGATAATATAATTAGATGCTACTAAAAATGTTGTAATTTTTTTATACTTCCTTGTGGTGTAATTTCTCTCCGAATCCAATCGAAAGGTCTGGTTTTTAATTAATACTCCTATAATATACTAATTAATAGTTTGTTTACAAATTCACATAAAATATTAAATTAATCAATATCCGATTCTATGAATTTGCCATACCATAACCATACGTTAAAAACGACTGGTTCTAATTAGCACTGCAATTGAATGGGAACCTCTATAATCTAAGGTTATTCCACATTTATAGTTTCAATTTTATTTTCTCGACCTCTCGACCGTTTTACAGCGCTTGTGGTAAGAGATAGGTCACGAAGCCAATAAATAACTCAAAATGCGAAGTTACCCATTAAAGTTATGTTTTATATTCATGAATATTACATATGACTATCAGGAAATTTATTTCTTAGGATTTAAGACTCGGTTGTCGTGCTATAAAATAATCCAGTCTTAAAGTCAGCAGCCGCATTGATGGACTAACAATTTATAATCTTCGATTAGTTGATAAAAGATAACGACGATCAGTCTGGCGATTATAGTTTAATTTCATTACGACTTACAAGTTTATCATATTTATATGGTATTCGTTACATAGACGTCCATACATACATATCCTACATTTTTTACAAAATAATTCTGACACGAAACTAGCTGACTTTTCCCCAGACTAGGTTTGCTGAATTTAATATTTTACATATTAGCTTGTGTCATTAGAGATTCGCAGTACATTTACTTAGCAATATCAACATTTTATAGTTAGACTGTATTTAGATTTTCAGACTCTTGAACGTATGTTGACTGATACATACATAACTTAATGTTCTGTATTCTCTAATTAGTGCGTAGTTAGATCAGACCAGCAGCCAGTCCTGTCTGGAATATTATTGTAGTGTTGGTACTGGGGAAAAACATACCTTAACATATAATATATATAGTGATAATAATCAATGATTACCTCGCCACTATTTAATGAGAGTGTTAATGACGAGTGTAGCCTCGCAGCATGCTCAACTCGAGATCGAAGTTGAGCAATACGTGAAGTAATAAATAGGTGAATACAGATAACATGTTATCTTTCGTTGAAACAATAATCGACTGAATTTATTATATTAGTACATACTTATCAGGATAACGTTGACAACTACAATAAACAGCTTAAAACAATTTGCTACCACTTCAATTTGAACATAATTGATACATTGATCCGTCTCAACCGACGGTCTGTTTTGGAAGATATCTTTAGTACAAAAAATATTTAAATATGAAAAACTTCCTAATGATAGGTTTAATTCTAATATTACCCAATGTGTTCTGTGAAAAACATCGTTTTGATAACTATACCTTGTATAAGGTATTGCCAAAAAATTTGATACAATTAAAATTGCTACAAGATTTACAAGATAATGATCTGAGATACGATTTTTGGACTGATCCAGTGGCTTCGGCTGAATTTCTTAATATATTATCCAGCCCTGAATATAAAAGTGATTTTGAAAATATTTTGAACGCTAATAATGTGGATTTTGAAATAACGCTGGCAAATATTCAAGAGTGAGTACCAGATTTGCTCGTATTTGAATGTTTAATTATTATAGATAGTTAATCTAACTCATGGATTCAATTTACGCAATCATTGAAACCTATAAATCTTTATGATGTTAACGTCGTCACCCTTTCTACACCTTGATGAAGTTTAGCTAAAAATAGAAATAATATATTATTGACCGTTAGAGGGATAATTTGATTGTGAACTTTGACTTTGCTAATAATTAAGTTTGGTAAGCATAAACGTAAAATGTATACACATATGTAAATACACTAACTATAGTACTAGTAAGTTTGATCGGTTATAACTGCAAATCAGTAATAGTGAGTGAATATTAATATAAATGATTGCTTATAGGGCAATAGACAAAGAAACGGTAAAAGAATATACCAGAAGCAACCTCAGAAGTATGCAGTGGGATTCTTATTACACTTTAGATGCAATAAATGCCTGGATTGATGATTTAGCTGCAGCGTATCCTGACATAGTCACTATTATAATAGGTGGTAACACATACGAAGGAAGACAAATAAAGGGCCTGAAAATATCCCATGGTGAAGGAAAAAGGGTGATATTTTTGGAAGGTGGTATTCATTCAAGAGAATGGATATCACCAGCTACAGTGAACTACATCACCAATGAACTGCTAACAAGTGATGACGAAGAAACAAAAGCAGCTGCTCGTGATTTTGATTGGTATATTTTTCCTGTCACAAATCCGGATGGTTATATCTGGACCCATGAACAAGTAAATAAAATTATTTTGATGTTAATTAAATTTAAACTCGGTACTGCATTATTGATGATGTTTACAAGTGATGATTAATTTACTTTTTAGTTTCGTATGTGGCGCAAAAACCGACGTCCTATTGGCGACAATTTTGGTGTTGATTTAAACAGAAATTGGAATAACAACTGGCTTGGTAACATTATCTTTACATTTCGAGTATCATATAAATTTACTAATTAAAGATTTCATATATTGTTGTGTAGTTTCCGGACAATAATGAGGCAGACTAGAATAATAGGGCAACATATTGTCCCTTGTGTCTTGTAAAAGGCGACTAGGAAATATGTCAAGAAGATAAGCATCACATCTTGCCATCCACTAAAATCAACATACTGGGATCATTGAGAGTGGGAGGTGTCGCGGCGATAGGCCTCTGCGGCATCGGTGAGGGAGAAGATGAGTCCAATTCCATATGCTTTAACCGCCCTACAGATTTAGTCACTTTGATGAGCACATTTATTTGGTGTATCTACGAGTGTGTTAGTAAAACGATTTCATTTATACCAACAGTTGTTGGAGCAAGTAGTAACCCTGCAGCTGACAACTACGCTGGCCCTGGACCATTTTCCGAACCAGAGTCCAGAACTCTATCAACATTCATAGAGTCGATTGGTGATAAGATTGACATGTACTTGTCATTCCATTCGTACAGTCAGCTGCTACTGTTGCCTTTTGGAAATACTTCAGAGCCCTTAGCGAATTATGCAGATGCTGTAAGTATGCTTTGGCTGATACTGTTTTTAAAATTGTTAGCTTATTTTTACTATCAAATTTTTTATTTGATGATTCAACTGCCTACTCATGTTACTCCAATAGGTGGCCATGTGTTCGAATTCTGTGCTCAGAGAAATATGTATTTTGTTTAGCCTACAGTTATTGGTAATTGTTAATGCGAGAACGATTTTAATGATTACTCCTCAATAGAGAGATGATATATGTTAGCCTTCAAGAGCTTGTACATAGGAAGGGAGAAATGTTTATTCCACTCCATCCACGTCCACTCCCAATGATGTCGTAAAAGGCGACTAAGGGATGCGCAGCAGCGTCTATTCTGTGTCATTGTAGCCATATTGCGCTCACTAACTCCACGTAAAGCTTGATGTTAATACGGTACATATTATACATACATACTACAAAAGTTACATACATTTTCAGATGAAAATCGGCAGACGTGCTATGGGTGCTCTATCGGTCAGATATGGAACTCAATACATAACAGGAAATATAGCTGAAGCCATTTGTAAGTAATAAACGAATTGTTGGTTTTAAAAGTGTAAGATGTGCGCACGTCTACCGAGACCTTTGACCCTAGAGTTTGCAGACAAACTGATCATATAGTGCTCATTTGATATGTTCTAAATTAGTTTTACTTTTATTTGGTGATTCTAAGACGTAGGAATGAAGCTAAATCCAAGCAAAACTACCGCCAGCCAATCTTTGTTGGAGAAAATATAGGTGTGTAACTTGTTATCAACATTGTTTTGTTTTATAAAAACGCTGCCCCACATCAGGATTTCTCCTGTGTTGTGGTTATGTTTAGAGACACAAATTCCACACACAATACATGCAGACCCGGAAACACTACTTTCAGAACGTACAAATATCGGGATCAGGAATCGAACCCACGACCCGGAGCGCAGCAGCCGACTGTATCAATCACTACAACAACTGTGCCGTCGAACATTTAGGGCTTGAAACTTTTGTCTTTTCCGTATCTGTATTAAGTCTGGAGTCGTCAGGATTAAGATTATAGTATCATTCCATCTCCTCCCGTGGACGTCGACTAAGAAACTGTAAAGGGAGAGACAGATGATCCTGCACGGAGAAGAACTAGACGTCACAAGAGTAACAACTGCTCTGGCCAGGTCCAACACGCCTGAGCCTCCTGTCATCGCTATATGGTGAGGAGTCTAGGTGGTCGTTGGCGCGCAGATTGGAGAATTTTCGTCCTTCCCCGGGGCGGAGGGAATTCATGATACATTTCCACTAGAAACAATAAACAAAAGTGGACGGAGTACGGATTAATTACTCACTTGCATATTTCGATGTCAGTTTAGTTTCAGTCATGACCAATGCGAGTGTGAGTGAGACCAACGGTTAGTCGGTTGTTAGCACATGGGTATTTACCAGCTAACACAGAGGTTTTGAATACATAATAGCTATATTATGTATTCAAAACCTCTGTGTTAGCTGGTAAATACCCATAGCTGAACTAAGCTACACATCACTGAGGAAGAATGAGTCGGTGGAGAGATAAAATACCACTTATAGGCACAATAATAGATAAGCGTTTTTTATGCAACCAGTTGACGAGATGAGCGAGTAATCCTTCCGATGGTATGCCTGCTCACAACTTTGTAATGCTACCAAGAACTAGTTCTGCTTGACACCTCACTGTGCTTCATCATCATATCATCATATCGGCCATTTATACGTCCACTGCTGAACAAAGGCCTCCCCCATTGATTTTCACAACTGTGTCATCATTTTGGGGGGTATTTGCCAATACTCACCACGCTTGGCAGGCGGGTTGGTGAGCGCAGTATGGCTACCGTTTCACAGAAGGGACGCTGCTGCCCATCCCTCTGGTTTATAATCCCTTAGTCGGCTTTTACGACATCCACGGGAGGAGATGGAGTGGTGCTATATTCTTAATCCGGACACCACACGGACACTGTGCTTGAAACCTCAATATATCAGTTATTTAGTCTCTTATACCCCGAAATTTCAATAACTAGTGCCCTTTTAACCATAGCAAAGTAATGTCTAAAGTTTAAACAACTGCTTGGCGCCGAATATCTGGCACTGCAGTGGTACCAATCTTTTTGTGGAAATTCTACATGAAACTTCCTTCACCCCGGGGAAGGGCGAAGGGGTATGCCGGACTACTACCGGCTAAAACCACTGGAGCGGTCATCTTCGGCACCGAAGGGGGGCTCCAGGTCCTCGTAAGATCACACTAGAGCCGCCCATTGGTGCCACGCCTTTAGGCACATCACGGAGGGGATAACTGTAAAGGAAAGTAAAGGATGACTCTAGCGGAGGGAAAGCGACTGTAAAAAGGTCGCCCCCTCAGGCACTTCTCGGAGAGGATTGTAAAGGATCCCTCCAAGCCTCGCTTTGCGCTGTGCTGCGCACACGGCGGCACGTGACCACATGCGCGCCACCGTCTTCCCGGGGGTCGCTCGCAGTGGTACCAACCTAGCCGGACTCTAGCAATAAGAGAGCAGTGAACAGCGTATGCCTAAACTCCAATAATCCAATAGATGGTAGAAACCTTATTGGAAATCAATCCGTCCAGCATTACCAATCAATTAATTTGAACATTTTCAGATGAAGCAACAGGTGGCAGTGTAGACTGGGTGAAAGGACACCTAGAAGTTCCATTAGTTTACTGCTATGAACTCCGGGACAGGGGCACCTATGGATTTTTACTGCCTGCTGAACAGATCCTGCCCAACAACCTCGAAGTTATGGACTCAATAATCGAGCTTATACATCAGTCTAAAAGATTTGGGTACATGAACAGTGGCCACGGATTCCAGGCTTCTGTAGTATTAATTTTAATGGCAGTCCTGCTGAAATTTTTGTAATAACAGTTTCAAGTTCTTGTGTAAATCTCTAGGTCATAATACAAAAATAAATTTAATAATAATATAATTAATTCACTGTAAATGTTGAAAGGCAGACGCCGTTTTATCAGTTTTTAGAAGTATTTAATCCATTTAGCACCCATTGCAATAGACCTTATACGAGTAATTGTAGTTTCCAATTCATACAATGGTTTAACAACTCCGGGGACCATCCGAGACTACGTTTTTACAGTGCAGCCAGGGAGAGTTAGTAGGTTAGTGTCCCATTACATTTTAGATTAAAATTCTCTTAAAATTCTCCCTCTAGTTTACGAGTTCCTTAGTCGCCTTTGACGACACCCACGGTGAGAGATGGAGTGGTGCTATTTTCTTAATCTGGATACCACACGGATATAGAGGATGTATATAGTAAAGGCCTTACATGAATCAGAATTATATGATTTTATTAGTGTTTTTTGTTTTTTAAGTAGCCTCAATATGTATAATTATAATACGTCGCAGTTATACTATAAATAAATTCACTGACTTTTGTTTTTAGGGTAGATATATAGCTAAGCGGCCAAAATGATTAACAAACCTAATCCAAAATCTGAGATTACAAACAGACTAAACTATGCACATTAATTTCGGCCGTAAGTGTATGAGTAGGTAACTATTTTAATGCATGAGTAACTTACTGCATGTTTGTGTAAATTATTTTATTTATTGAATTAAAACACTATACGTACACATATAAACACCGCAAAAGTGAGTATTTTTTTAATATTAAGCGTTTCGAGCGTATGACACCTAGGGGTTAACACTTAAAAAACAGCGTTAGGAGGTTAGTGTCACTGCCTCCGAACATTATGCTGAGCTGTTTGATCCTTTGGCACTAATATTTTTTGACTATGCACGATATGTGTTGCACCTTTTATTTAGTTTTATATTTGTTACATCTAACATTTAAGTATTGTGCTGTTTGTGCCAATATAAACATTTTTCTTTCTTTATTTCATTTTATTCTAATAACTTTTACGATTTCATAAATAACAATATTATTTTGGTTCAAATTCAATTATAGAATCCAACGATGTAAATAATATGATACTTATTAACAGTCGATCACATTTCTGCTTCTAGTAAGTAAGTAATTTATTATCTCATTACAATAACGAAAAAGTTGCAACAAGATAAAGTATTGACTAGTTACAATGTTATTCAAATTTATTGTGGAAGACTGGTGCCTAAGCTAGGACATAGCTTGTATTTTAGGTAACCAGCCCTTCACCCCAGAAGTCCAATTTTGCTCTCTCATAAACTGTGCGTTTTCCATTTTCTTCTTCTTCGTGTATCTGATTCTATCCAGTTGTTTCCTCTTGTAAAACTTCATGCGCACATTCGCTGCAGGCAACATCTTGATATAACAATCAACTCGCTGTCGAAATAAAATGTGTAAATTATGGCTTTGATACACCCAATATTGACGATTTATCAGGTTGCATTTGCAATTTTTCATATCTTTGTTTTACTTTTTAATGGGATATATACATTCTTATATCGCTCGGCACATTTAGATAAATCGTCAAAGCCACTGAGTGGTCAATTTATTATAATTATATTGATATTAGATTTTGAGGAATAGTTCTTTTCAAAATGTTTATACATGGGCTACCGTTAGAATAGGGACCTGCGAGCAGTGGAATAAAGTAATAACAACAAATAAAATATAAAATTAAAGTAATTACGCAGATCGTCTTCTCTACTATTAAACCATGATGTGCCCAACCAACCAATGTCAGTTCATAATTGATCTATAGATCCTACCATCCTGATACCAACCATATGTTTTTAAGTTTACTTATGGAATGCAATAAATAATTGAATTGAAGTCATTTTTTTCCGTACAAAGACCGAATTGCACAAACAAAAATAAAATTATATGACCGAATATAATTTATTTCTTTTTCTGATTTTATTTATTTGTAGGGTATGATTTTTTGTTTTTAATATTATAACGTTGATTATAAACGAATTATATAGTAACAACATTTTAAATGTAATTTACCGATTTTTAAGATAGCTATGTAATTATGTATTTATCTTTCACTGTATTGACAACACTGTACACCTCTTATCACGTCATAGGACCTATTACCATAGATTATACACTAATATTGAAAATAGATGTGCAACTCTATGGAAATACATTTAAGTTGTGCTTACGTAAAAAATAGATGGCGCTGATACAAGCTAGATAATCCGTTCTATTTGCCACTAGATGGCAGTATACATTGTTTCAAATCTATATAGGTAGGTATATATACTGTAATCAAATATTATTTGTTTATGAAAGGGAATAATAGAAATTAAAAAGCAAAACATTATAGACATTCAAATTTATTTCATGTTTTTATGACAATGAACCTTAAAATACCTTCTTCGTCTCTTAGATTATGGCTTCTGTAGAGTATCTTCCACAATTTCACCAATGTCAAGTATAAGGCAACGTTGTACGGTGCTTAGATTAATTAATCTTTACATATTCAATAAAATAATTCACAAAATTGAATAAATTCTAAAAAAATATGTCGGCAACGTCGTACGGTACAATTGTTTTTTCTTAAAATACCTTAATAATACCATAAATACTTTTGATTTGGCTGTCAAGTATCTTTTTTTTGTTATTATTTTGGCCTGGAGTCTAAGTCCTTTGACCAAGTCAAGTATCGTCATAATCTTTGATTGCACATAATATTAAATTTTCTACCATGTACTTTTTTAAATATGTTTGATTTTTTATTTATATATATGAACTGATGTTTTTATTAAGAATAAAAGGCATAAAACCTATTTGGCATTGTATAATGCTAAATATTTAGTTCGAAAATTAATTTTGTTTAAAGTAATATGGCCACACTTATTTCTACTGATGCCAGCTTGCGCCATCTATTAAGAACCGAATGTAAACTAATTGATAAGTTTTGAAAAGTGAACTATAGATGTCGATAGCTTCCATACATTAAATTTTTACTGTCACATCTTTGAAAGTTTCACCCCCCTGCCTATTACCGCTATCAGCAAAACACTACAGCGGCGTCCCGCACGAATCAAGATATAGATTTTAATATGGCCTACATTTTATGTAGCGCACCCATTAAAGAACTAGTATGGGAGGGTAGTACGTTTTTTAATAAATACTGTAGTAAAAATAATTACATCTTGCCAAAAACTCTTCATTTTTTTATTCTATAGCAGTGTACAAATACAGCGCTACTCTTACGATTAAACTGAGGAGAAGCTATTGACTGAGACTGTAAAACACCATGTGAAGATTTAGCCGCCGGCCATTAGGCTATATGAGAGCGCGGTCAGCTAGTTTGGACCAGCTTTATGTAAGATATCACCAAGATTTATTAAAAATAGGCCACGTGGATGTTATACCTACTGATTTCGCTCCCATGTCTTTTGAAAATTATGTAATTAGTTGTACCTGCCTCACGTGGAACCTTTATCAAGTGCGAGTTGAGCTTGCATGAAGAGGGTTCCTTATGATGATAAAAATAAAGATAAAAATATTTTTTATTCATTTAAAACCATTTATAGGCACTTATGAATAGTCAAGACTTTAGTTGCCGCGTTCCAAGGTATAGATTTCCTATGGAGAAGAACGGACAAGAAACTCCACGGTTATTCTTTTTAAATGATCATGATAAACATGCTTACAACCGTATTTTTTTATCTAAAATAATTTATCCCAAGAACAAACTTAATATTGTTGTTGAAAAACATGTTCTCCCATACATTCCAACTGAAAATGTAAGTTTATTCGCACTATATTGAAAGACTTACCATGTTATTTTAAGACCATAGGCATTCTTATAGGTTTACATGTAATCTATAGGTAAAGAGAAATTACATTTTTTTTAAATGGCTTTGTATTTTCGTAGATAAGAGGGAATGGTCAAGTTCCGTCAATTTTCTTAAATAACTTTAAAATAACTACTTAAATAACTTTTAAATACTACATATTATAAAATAAATATATTTGAGACCATCACACGGAGCCTCGGAACCCTAAATATGAATTTTATCATGTTTATCATAACAAGATCTGCATTTAAACTGACATTTTTGTAGTCCTTGTAGTGCCCAGATCAAGAATGAAGCACCACTCCACCTCCTCCCGTAGACGTCATAAAAGCCGTGTGAAGGACTCCAAATTAGAGAGATGGGCAGCAGCATCCTTTTGTGAAACGGTAGCCATACTGCGCTCACCAACCCGCCTGCCAAGCGTGGTGAGTATTGGCAAATACCCCCCAAAATGATGACACAGTTGTGAAAATCTATGGGGGAGGCCTTTGTTCAGCAGTGGACGTATAAATACCGAAATTATATGATCCTTTTGTGAAACAGAAGCCATTCCGCGCTTACCAACCCGCAGCCAAATGTGATGAGTAGTGGCAAATTCCCCCTAAAATGGCATGACACATGGCATATAACTGACATTCTCGGGGAGGCCTTTGGTCAGCAGTGGACGTCTTTTGGCTGATATAATGATCATACAGGCTCTATTGAATTAGAAAATGTAAATTGTTCATTCTCGCATAAGCGCGTTTAGGAACCACGTCGCTCCCGCGTTATCGCGATCTAGCTCTTTGAGCTCCATGCCCCAAGCCACGAGGAAGTACGCGAGGATTCCTACAACCTTTGTGTGGATAAATTTATAAGCTTACCGCGGATGTACAATGTACGTAGTAATACGAGTACGTATGGCGTTTGGAATTTTCCTTTGAGAAAATCGGAAGTGTACAGAGTAGTAAATACAGAGTATTGGTAGCTCTGTCCTTTCTCATCGTAAGAAAAGGCCCTTGCCCAGCAGTGGCACAGTAATGGGTTGATTATGGCATGGTGGCTCTTCACAAACTTGTACTTTTTAAGAGCCAACGATACTCCTTATTATAATATGCAATCGATTATTGGCTAGGTACACTAATTTAGTTATGAACACACATGTCCTTAGAAATACACCAGTCCTAATGCACGCATGTACATGTGCAAGTGTCATGTTAAAACAATGTATGGTGGCCGGATTAAGAATGTATCACCAGTTTATTTCCTCCCGTGAATTTCGTCAAAAGGCGACAGAGAGAGGGACTGTCAGCAGCATCCTTCTATAGAACAATAGATATACTGCGCTCGCCCAGGTGCCTGATAATCGAAGTGAGTACTGGAAAATTCCCCCCAAAATGATGACACTATTATGGAGGTCGATCGGGGAACTTCTGTTTATCATGACGTGCTTCGGCTGATATGATGATGCTGATGATCGAGTACATGCGCTATTGAACATTAAGAACTTATTCAGTGTAACTTCGCATTATAACCTCGAGCCGAGATACGGCTCTCACTGCAATAACGGCACGGTTGGTGTCGGCTGTGACGCATGAGGTATTCAAATTTGAACTTTCAATTTAAAATAGTTGTTTTTTATGTTGGTCGCAGTCATCATTTAGGCCGCATGTAGTACACTGCTGGACACAGGCCTCCCCCAAAGGTGGTGATTGGGGGGTCTTGTCATAATCGCCACGCTTGGCAGGCGGGTTGGCGATCGCAGTTGAGTTGTTAATGTACTCGAAGGACACTGCTGCACATCCTCCGGTTAATCCCTTAGTCGACTTTTACGACACCCACGGAATGAAATAGGGTGGTGGCGTTCTGAGCCGGCACCACACGACACGACGGTTGGTCGCAGTATTTTGATATAAGCACCGTAAACAATATATTCAGAAATACTAACATTTTCTAGCTTTTATAATTTTTCAACAAATACTCAAAAGCTACTCATTTGGGTGAACAAATAATATCAATTGCATTGTTTTAAAAGTCATCAGTAATCTCATCCCGTGATCGCCAACCCATCCGCCAATCGTGGCGATTATGGCAAATCCCCCAATGATCATACAATATAAGTCCATACCGGATGGGTAAGGTAGTCCCTGATTGACATACGTGAAGTACAGAGGCTTCACGTATGTCAATCAGGGACTACCTTCCAGATTCCAGATAGAAACTGTCAACCACAGCGTCAAGTGATTGTACTTGACATTAAGCTGATCTGGACACCTTTTTGGTCTAGTTTTGAAAAACTAAAGATCATAATATACACATAACTAAAAAAAATACATAAACTAGGAACATTACCGGCTGACAACGATGGAGACTTTTTTTTTTGTTTTTTTTTTTTTTGTTGGGCTTCTCGCATACATTTCTGGGAAATGTGGTTGCTTAACCGCCCATTTGCTGGCGAAGCCAAAAGAGGCCTCCAGCCAGGCTTAACTTAAATATTAAAAACTAACCAACTTTCGCTAAGGGCCTGCGGGACACGGACCTCGGCTTAGGGCGTTGCTGGGGATAACAAGCTAATATTTTGGGGACAGCTGGATCGGTATTATTTATAATGTATTAGGGGACATTTAAAGCTACAGGCTCGGCACGGGCCGGCGCGAGCAAGAGACGGGAGGGAGAAGTGCTAACTCGAACGGGAAGGTGACGCGGCGATAGGCCTCCGCGACGTCGGTGAGGCGGGGCGATGGAGAGGAGTACTTTGACGCCTGAATGCCTTATTGTTAGTTATTTAAGGCATACATATTGTGTATATTTTTAATTATGTGTATATAAAAGTTATATCTTTAGTTACATTGTATGTAGGTAGACATTCAAAATAGAATTATGTATCAGAAAGTAAAAGATACACATAAAAGTTTTGAAATACATACCGTGGATATCATTGTATTTTACTTTTATACTATTATTTTCTGTTTCTTGTTATCTCTAATGTTTTTTTATATATGTTCTGTTTCATTGTGGACATCATCATCATCATTATATCGGCCAAAGAAGGTTCACTACTGACCAAAAAGCCTCCCCCTACAGATTTCCACAATTATGTAATTTTGGGGGGAATTTGCCAGTACTCATCATGCTTGGCAGGCGGGTTGGTGAGCGCAGGATAGCTCTTGTTTCACAGACGGGACGCAGCTGCCCGTCCCTCTGGTTTAAAGTCCCTTAATCACCTTTTACGACATCCACGGGAGGAGATGGAGTGGTGCAATATTCTTAATCCGGACACCACAAACACTTCTTCTTCTTCTTTAAATGTGTTTTTTTTTAAGTGACCCCATATTTGGGTTTATCCTGTGTTGTGGGTGCGTTAAAATACATGAATTCCACATACAATACACCCAGACCCGGAACAACTACCTGCAGATCATACAAATATTTGTTCCGTGCGGGAATCGAACCCACGACCCGGAGTGTACCAGCCACTCACCTCAACAATATTTCGTAGCCATAAATTAATAAATGAGTATTATACTTTGGTACCATAAACATTATAATGTTCGGTTAATACTCCATTAAATAAAACAAAACTGTTTGTCATCAAAGGAACTGCATTTAAAAATAAACGAACCGGCCATAAAGCGAAATAGCACTATGATTATTAAAGAGACGCGAGTTATTGTTAAGCCAACAGTTTCACGGAGAAGCACTCAGCAGTAATGGATTTGGTAGAAATTAATTATTTTCACCGTTGCATGGGCCCGCTTGTATTTCTAGAATTTTTGATGTGTGAAATTCAAACGATTGTATGGTTAATTGAAATTGAACTTTATCTAAAGGTGCTGGGGTGAAATTTTGATTGGTGCGTGTATGGTGGAGGCGTTACCATTGGTTTCGGTGAAATGATTTCATTTGTAGACGGTTATTTCTAATTAGGATACTTATCTAATTAAATAGCGTTGGCCGCGATATAGGAAGTATTCTTTTATTTCACATCATTTCTGTAATCATCATCATCATCATATCAGCTAAAAGACTTCAACTGCTGCACAAAGGCTTCTGCCATACATGTCCACAACTATGTTGATATTTTTGGCGGAACTTACGAGTACTTAACACGCCACTTTTGGCAGGCGGGTTGGTGAGCGCAGTATGGCTACTGTACCATCATAAGGTAACGCTGCTGCCCATCCTTTGGGCTAATAATCGCTTAGTCACCTTTTACGACATCTATGGCACCACTCCATCTCCCTCTAAATCCGTAAACATCCGGAAATGGTAGACAGACGACCTGGACAACTTGGTCAGTTATGACGTAATAATTAGGTCTGAACTTGGAACAGTCTGAGTTAGGCACAAAACAATGTCGAGATGGCTTCGTGACAACTCATTAGCGCGAACACTGGATAAATTACTAAATAAACTAAATAATAATGTCTTAGGTTTTAACGTCAGGAAAAACAAAAAAATCTAAAATATACGCGATAGAATCCGTTTAAAAGTGTTTTATAAACTAAAAATAACTTCGTGTGGTGTCCGGATTAAGAATATAGCACCACTCCATCTCCTCCCGTGGATTTCGTAAAAGGCTAAGGGAATTTAAACCAGAGGGATGGGTAGCAGCGTCCCTTCTGTGAAGCCGTAGCCATGCTGCGCTCACCAACCCGCCTCCCAAGCGTGGTGAGTATTGGCAAATACCCCCCATAATTGTGAAGAAACACAGTTGTGGAATCTACGGGGGAGGCCTTTGTTTAGCAGTGGACATATGAATGGCCGATATGATTGAATTTCGAAGGTTTTGCTGAACGAGAATTCTTTAAGGAGTAGCAGACGGCGCAGTGTGAGATTATTTTCACACTAAAAACGCCTGCAACGCGGTTGCCGCTTTCGGCGCTGTGATTGGCCCGCTCCAAACTCTTCAACCAATTGGAACACGGACTTTTCGCACGCGTTTACGTTTCGATTACGCGAATAAACTCAGACTCGGCCCTCCAGGCTTTTGTTCCCTATATTCTTAAGAGCCTAATAATATTTGTTCATAAATAAATTAATCAGCAATTTAATTCTAAAGAAATAATGAAACTTGGAATGCATAGTCAGGAATTAATAATAATAACAGCAAAATGTTAACTTTTTAAAGATGATGAAATCGTAAGTTGATCCTTCATCTTTATCCTCGTTGAGATTTACATTAAAACTCAAGGACTTCCAAATACAATAAAGTTATATCGAGACAGCTGTTTTCTTTAATCTCAAATCTTTGTTCCTTACCTTATTCTCCCTCTCAGTCTGAGCTTTTTTGAGCTCTTATTCGCTTGTTATAGCGCTTTTACTGAAATTCTTCCAATATCATCATCATCATCATTTCGGCCGAATGAAGTCCACTGCTGGACACAGGCCTCCCGCAAAGATCACCACAACGACCGATATGGGTGTGTTGTGGGCTCATTGGGGGGTATTGCCATAATCGCCACGCTTAGCAGACGGGTTGGCGATCGCAGTTGAGTTGTAAATGTACTCGAAGGACGCTGCTGCCCATTCTCTGGCTATACACTTAGTCGACTTTTACGACACCCACGGGAGGAGATGGAGTGGTGGGATTCTGAGCCGGCACCACACTCTAGTATGCTACCTTTCTTTTGAAATAATGCTACATGTATCATATCTAACAACTAATATCTACATTAAACACCTCAAACGAGAAATATGAAATCCACCCGACTTGAACAAATGTTACGGCCCCGATCGAATGCATGTTTCGACATGCACGCGACCATTGCCCGTACCGCGGTTTCCGATAAATTTCCTCCCGTGTATATGCTACATATTTTATTGTTGCTTTGTTTGTGGCTACACCCCAAATATGGGCGCTACGTACGTTTTGTCCAACAGTTTTTGTCGGGGACACAGCAAATTGAATTTCTACTTTGTTTCCAACTGAAAACCTTGTTTGTTTTTCGTTGTCTAGATTTAGGGTTGTGCTACAAATGGGTAAGATAGTTTTGCGAGATACAGATATTTTAGATTTTTTCCAGTGTTCGGTAGCTCTCACAGCCGTAACCTGCGTGCTGCCGAGAATTTGATTTTCCAGTTTCCTTCTCACCGTACTAGTTTTATTTCTAAATCCTATTCCGGCTCAACAATTAAAATATGAAACGTGCTTCCCCTTGATATAAAAAAGCACCAAGTGAATTTTCTGTCAAACGCAAAGTTCGGGAATACTATTTGAATTCGCTGAAATCCTAACTGACAATTATGGACAAGGTTAAAATGATAAATAGTATGTATTGTTTTAGTATATTTTAAAACTATATATTTTACCGTATCTATAGTATGTAGACTTTTATGTATGTGTACCATTTTTCAATGCATTTCTTTTTTAACCCAAAGGTTGACTGGTAGAGAATGCCATATGGCATTAACTCCGCCTTGTGTACGATCATTGTGCATAAAAGTGTAAATAAATAAAATAACTAAATAAATATTCAGCATGACAAATACCTTTAAGTTAATGACCTGATGTGTGATGTGTGATCTCCCCAAGTGTGATAATTCACTGGAACAAAACGTTGAAAATTTGAATGTCACTGCGTAGATAAGATAAGATAAGATAAAAATATTTTTATTCATGTAAAACCATATACAGGCACTTATGAATAGTCAAGGCTTTAGTTGCCGCGTTCCAAGATGTTGATTTCCTATGGAGAAGAACGGGCAAGAAACTCCATGGAGCACATCCATAGATAACTGTTATGTGGGTACTTTTATGATATATTTTGTAAGGTAGATTGTAGTATGTACGAGTGGAAGGCGTTGGCTGCTGAGACAGTCGAATATACTAGTTTAGCCTTAGACGTACCGGTTCTCTCATTTACGTTCCACCCCGTTCGAATACAACAATAACGGAGTGATTTTTCTTTATATAAACATTTTAGCACGATGACCACATCATGTTACTGTATATGGTTTTTAACAGTTGAAAATCGAGAAGTTTAGCAAATAATAAAAACCGCTCAAGTGAGAGTTGAACTCGCGTGGAGAGGATTTCGAAATTGCTGAATATATTGTCTAATGTTGGATTGTTAGTACGCACAATATTGTAAGATTTACCATGTTATTTTAAGACCATAGACTTCTTATAGATTTTTTTGTAATCTGTAGGTAAAAAAGAGCTAATCTGCGTGCCCACACCAAGCGACCCAAGAGAAGACGGTAGCACGCATGTGGTCACGCGCTGCCGTGGGACGCACTGGGGGATCCTTTACAATCCCCCTGGGGGGGTGACCGCTTTACAGTCACCCTCTCCGAGATGTGCCAATAGGCGTCGTGGCACCAGTGGGTGGCTCTAGTGTGATCATACGAGGACCTGGAGCCTCCCTTAGGTGCCGAAAATGACCGCTCCAGTGGTTTTAGCCGGTAGGAGTCCGGCATACCCCTTCGTCCTTCCCCGGGGCGAAGGAAGTTCATGATGAATTTCCACTGGGCACCAATAAAAAAAGGTAAAAAAGAGCTATCTACCCATATTTTTTTAAGAATTTTAGGGTCAGTGTTTTGGAGATAAAAGGGGGGGGGGGGGGGGGGGGAAGGTCAATTTCCCCATTCCATTTCATATATTACACGGTGCAGTTCGCAAATAGCATTCGCAGAATATTTTTTTGAAATGTTCTGTATTGCCCCCCAAAAAAGACCTCTATATTCAAAATTTATTTATTTACATGTTCAAAGTCAAAGTCAAAGTCAAATATTTTTATTTCAAATAAACCAAATATTGGCACTTATGAAACGTCAGAATCTAAGTTGCACGGTTCCAAATAGTTGATCTATGGAGAAGAGCCGGCTTGAAGAAGAATGTTTGGGTAGTAACAATCCATATGTGTACAAAATTTCAATTAATCGGTCCAGTGGATTCGGAGCATGATAGACGGACAGACACACAAGTGATCTTATAAGCGTTCCGCCGTTTATACCTTCGGACGTTCGGAACCCTAAAAATCAGTATCATTTCGGCCGAATGAAGTCCACTGCTGGACACAGGCCTCCCCAAAGATCACCATAACGACCGATATGGCCGTGCTGTGGGCTCAATGGGGGGTTTTAATCGCCACGCTTGGCAGACGGGTTGGCGATCGCAGTTGAGTTGTTAATGTTTTCAAAGGATGCTGCTGCCCATCCTCTGGCGAAATCCCTTCGTCGACTTTTGAGACGCCCACGGGAGGAGATGGGGTGGTGGGATTCTGAGCCGGCACCACACGGCAAATCAGTATCATCATTTCGGCCGAATGAAGTCCACTGCTGGACACAGGCCTCCCCCAAAGATCAGCACAACGACCGATATGGATGTGTTGTGGGCTCATTGGGGGGTATTCCATATTATATATATATTGGGGCAAATCAGTATGGCTACTAGTTATTCCGTGTGGTGTCCAGATTAGGAATATAGCACCACTCCATCCCCTCCCCCCACCAACCCGCTTGACAAGTATGGTCAGTACTGGCAAATACCCCCCAAAATTATGACACGGTATGTAGCCAACACTTTAATAAGATTAAAATCATCACCAAAATTCTCAATTATATATCCTTGAATACAAAAGTCTATTCCGTGTGGTGTCCAGATTAAGAATATAGCACCACTCCATCTCCTCCCATGGATGTCGTAAAAGACGACTAAGGGAATCTAAACCAGAGGAATGGGCAACAGCGTCCCTTCTCCACCTGCCAAGCGTGGTGAGTATTGGCAAATACCCCTCAGAATGATAACACAGTTGTGAAAATCTATGGGGGAGAGGCCTTTGTTCAGCAGTGGATGTCCTTTGGCTGAAATGACAAAAGTCTAAAACCAGTGTTTGTTACCAGTGATTATATACAGGGTGTCCAGTAAATATCACGACATACTGCAGGGGGTGAGAGCTTGGGTCAATACCTATAAAAAAAACACAATATATGTTCAGCAAAATCTTACGGATTTACAGTAGTACAAAATTTTCCGAAATATCGAAAAATCTCTACCTTGACACAGATTTTTAAGCATCTCGTAATGAAAATTCCTTTTCTAGTTTTTTTACGTCAAATTCTTTGTGAATAGTGACTTTACTCATTGATAAGTCTTTATTCTATTAAAAACTAAGGTGTTTTCAAGAAATACAATTTTTGTTTAAATTTTCACAGTACAATTTTCTTATCGAAAATTTTGTACTACTGTAAATCCGTAAGATTTTGCTGAACATATATACATATATTGTGTTTTTTTGGTAGGTATTGACCCAAGCTCTCACCCCCTGCAGTATGTCGTGCTATTTACTGGACATCCTGTATATAGACTAGCAACCCGCCCCAGCTTCGTACAGGTGGATACATGTATACCCGAATCCAGCGCCACCTACCGCGTCCAATTATGAATCAAAATCATCCAGGAACCCACTCAAACATACACAAAAAACACCGTCAAAATCGATCCAGCTATTTAGGAGGAGTCAAGTGGAATACACTCGTATAGAAGAATTATATATAAGACAGATAAAACGCAACGAAAGACGCAAAACATAAAAGACACATATCATACACAGAATTTTAAAATGACAGACTAATACAATTTGTCTTGGAACAACCTGAGTGCAATGCGTGTCTCAGGATTGCACCAAATGGGTGTCCAGCTCAACACGTGCCGGGTATTATACCTGTTTTCTAATTTTTTTATTGGTGCACAATGGAAATTTCTCATGAACTTCTTTCGCCCCGGGGATAGGCGAAGGGGTATCCTACCGGCTAAAACTACTGGGGTGGTAGGCACCTAAGGGAGCCTTCCTTAGGTGCCGAAGATGATCGCCCCAGTGATTTGGCAGATTATGCCAGGTCCTCGTATGATCACACTAGAGCCGCCCAGTGGTGCCACGCCTATAGGCACATCTCGGGGCAGGTGACTGTAAAGTGATCACCCCAGGGGGGATTGTAAATGATTCCCAAAGCGTCTCACAGCAGTGCGTGACCACATGCATGCTACCGTCTTCTCTTGGGTCGCTTGGTGTGGGTCTGCAGGATCACCAATCTACGCACCCGTGAACCCAGAGGCCTGCCTTATAGCAAAGGCAGGAGGTTTCAGGTAAAAAAATAAAAATAAGGTGACTGTTACCCCGGCGCCGTCTCCTCCTTCTTCGAGCGGGATTGGCCCTCTCCCGATCCCGGTCTGCGGTCTCTTTCTGGAGCATGACGCTCTCACAGAAGGAGACCACTGCATTCCAGTTTTCGTGCTCTGCCCACGCACGGCCAGGGCAGGTTACTGTTCTTGAAGGGTGCTGCTGTCCATCCTCCGGTTAATCCTATAGTCGCCTTTTTCGACACCTAAGGGATGAGATGGGATGTATTTTCTGTGTGGTTTCTGGCAAAGAAAAGATCATCCCCCTTTACCTGTACTAAGGCGACTAAAGGTTGATATCAGGAGGATGGACAGCATCATTATTCCATGTGCTATTAACAACATATTGCTACCAATTCCCCTGCACAGCGTCCGTGTGGTATCCGGATTAAGAATATACTACCACTCCATCTCCTCCCGTAGATGTCGTTAATGGTGACTAAGGGCCTCAAAACCAAAAGGATTGGGCAGAAGGAACCTTCTTGCCAAGTGAGGTGAGTATTAGGAAATCCACCAAAATTGTTGACATAATGGCGGAATTCTATGGGGGAGGTCTTGGTTCAGCACTGGACTTCCTTGGCTGTTATGGTGCTATTAATTCGCCTGCAAGGCGTGGTGATTATGGCAATATCACCATCTATACATCTATTTCTATACTCTATACAAATAAATAAAATTGAAGTGTCTGTTAATGTCAAAATAACAGCTTTTTACCAAATGCATATGAAAGTATATACGGCACTTACAACAAAAAAAATGTATCTGTCTATCTCTGTTTGTAGATTAGGCGGAGCTTATCTCCGAAACGGCGGAACCGATTTCGACGGGACTTTCACTGGCAGGTAGCTGATGTTCTAAGGCGTAGCAGAAGCTACTTTTGCTTTACAAAAACAATTATTGCTCGCGAAATAAAATAAAAACCCAAGACCTCAAATATGTATACTAATTATATATTAAATACTAGTTGGAGCCCGCGGTTTCACCCGCGTTTAATTTAAAAGAAATTTGGAGTACTTCGACATAGACACTTGACATAGAATATATGTATTGGATTTCAAGGTTTATTGTTTTTGCGCGAAGTCCTAGTTATTTTTGCTAAAATATTAGTAGCTTAAGTTATTCCTTATAACATCAGTTATCTGCCAGTGAAAGTCCCGTCAAAATCGGTCCAGCCGTTTTTGAGATTACCCGGAACAAACAGACAGACAGACAAAAAATGATTATGGGTACTTTATATATTTTTATATGCATTTAGTAAAAAGCTATTATTTTGACATTTCAGCCAGACACTTCAATTTTATTTATTTGTATAGATTTATAAATAATCCGATTTCTTTTAAATTAAACGGTGGGTGAAACCGCGGGCACAGCTAGTAGATAATAGAAAACATATAATGCAATCCAATAAAGCTAATGTTGACTCCTTACAGCACTATAAAGTGTACTCACACCCGAAAACAAAAGCAGATCGCATAAAACCCAACAATTCTAAACTCTAATCGAAAGGTGTCAAAATTCAAATAACATTAACCGTATCATATCATTTTGTTCGACAAACGTTTTAGGCAGATGCAATCGGTTACAAAAGTGTTGACTCACCATAAACATAGATGTTTAGCTGATAATTGTTAATGGCACCGGTAACCGTTTCATTTGGAACAACTAAATGGGAAAAACTGTCTGTCCGTATGTTTTAGTGTTTAAAATACTTTAAAAATTCATATTAGTTTTACTAACATGTTCCGAGTTAGATCAGAACTGCGCAAACTTAACTGCTACTTATTAAAACAGTTGCTTACACAGTTCTTACCACTCAAACTTTAATGACCTAAACCACGCACAATTACTCAGGTAAATGACGATTGGGGAATCCGCGTGCTTTGTTCAACAGCGGAAGTCCAGTGGATGATATGATGTTGATGATGATGAAAGACGCAGCCGCATATCCGGTAATTTTCTTCTTTCGTATGTTTAGTGGCCACCTTGTGTCAGAGTAGGCTTAACGGCTGCCGTCTAATTACAACTGGGTCCGACAATTATATGGCCTTCAATTCAAATACCACTATGCAGTCACCCATACATAGACTAACCGCGAAAAGCATTGCTTAACCTCGCCGATCTTTTACCGATCAGTGGTCATGAGCGCATAATAATTACCGGTAATAGTAACAAAAATGCAGTATGCCGGCTCAGAATGCCACCACCCCATCTCCTCCCGTGGGTGTCATAAAAGTCGACTAAGGGATTGGCCGGAGGGTGGGCAGCAGCGTTCTTCGAGTACATTAACAACTCAACTGCGGTCGCCAACCCGTCTGCCAAGCGTGGCGATTATGGCAGAACCCCTCAATGAGCCCACAACACACCCATATCGGTCGTTGTGGTGATCTTTGGGGGAGGCCTGTGTCCAGCAGTGGACTTCATTCGGCCGATATGAATAACAAAAATCTATTTTACGAAATTCACGAGAAAGAAGTTAAATGTATAAATAAGTCTTGTCTTTTCTACAAAGATAGGAACTAAGCTTAATCTAACATATACCGTAAACCATTCGAATCTCGGCTTATAAATAAAATAGCAGGCAAACCCGCTAAACAATACTATCACAACATTGCATATCAAAAAACATTGAAAACAAAAAACAAAGTTAACGCGTTGAGCGTATCTCAGTGTCGATCAATTACATTCGGAATAAGAGCATTTCTTATCAATAATGGATCGATCACTATAGTCACGACTATCTGAAATGGCGTCAGAAAAAAATTAAAATTACTTCATCTGTAACAATTAAAATGCGTCAATTGCGTGCAAAAAACAAATTAAAGATGTTTTTCTTTGTTGATAAAAAAACATTGCAGATATACCAATTTAAATATACTGCTAATCTCTTTTAAAAATTTCAAGTTGAAAAGAATCTCATACGGAGGCCGCAAAAAGTAACACGTATAATTATATGGCTAAATTGCATAACTTATTTATTTTTATTTTGATGGCACGATTGACGGCAGTGGCTACTGTTATTTACTTTCTTTTTTTGTCGTGGGGAAATCCTCAAGGAGGTCCTCTGCCATGGAAAGGGCGAAAGGGCATGTCTCTTACCGTCTAGAACGCCACAGTGGTCCTTTCACTTACTTATGGATGGGGGTGAGATATTCAGCTTGTAAGCATTGGACCACACCCCAAGTGATTAGCTTCCTGCGTTACGTGTCGCGTGTTCGATCCCAGCACAGAACAAATATTTTTATGCTCTACAGGAAATTGTTTCGGGTTTGGATGTGTGTTCTTGTGAGATTTATGTCTGTAAACTGTACCACGATACAGGAAAAATACCAGTGTGGGACAACGATATAAAAAAACTACTGTTCGGTACACTTGGTGTACACTAACAACACCTACAGATAGAGTATAAAATAAGTTCTGTTGTAACTTAACTGAAAACGATTTCCGGATTATTTTATTGTAATGAAGATAAATGATAAAATATACTGAAACATTAATACATATTTATTCCTGTTTTGATTATATCTAAACTCGCTTAGAAACAAAAGACAATCAAGTATGCAGATTTAGCAATATTATCAAACAATAGGACTCTCCTAAATTTATCTTTGAGTGTTTCGCGGAATTATAATAAGTACAATAACTCAATTCAACAAATTTGCTTTTGATTTTGTGAGAAGTGAATATCAATTAAATTTCTATAGTGTCATGAACTGCTCAGCCACGTTCGTACGTACGTATCGTTTTAAAAGTTTTAAAGACACTTTTTTACACGGGTATGTTTACGACATTACCAAAAACTAGGTTCAGTAAACAAGTTAGTACTAAAAGTCTGGCAGAGGTTCTAAAATGCACTACCGTATGCCTAACAGACTGCTCCTTTCGGTTCTAAGAAAACATTTGCGATGTTCGTAAATAACTTTCGTTGGTAATGTGCGCTTTTATGGTCTTAATTTATTGAGATAATTTCACCTTTAGATGCGTAATATTTTTAAGTTGTTAATGCAAATTTCTGATGTTTACTCATTGTCTGTTAGTGTATTATATACCTATATTCTGCGACTGTGTATCGTAAAATGATGACAAATCGATTGAGTAAAAGATACGATTCGATTAATTAAGTGATTTATTGAAAAACCTGGCTTATTAATGCTGTCAGCTACTTTAAGTTCACCTCTGAATAAAAACCTATTGCAAAGACGATCTTTCTAATGCTGGAACCTCATACATCGCTATGATATTCGTGTAAAAAAACTTCGTCTTCGGCCTATAGCGAATATGCACGACACATGCGTCGTCGTGATGTCCTGTAGCAATCACAAACACAAAAAAACAAAATGGACGAAGCGGCCATTCTATATTTTATGACGGCAAATAATTACTTGTGACATTAGTCTTATCAAAATAATAAATTAGTATACATCGGCTCCACCTCGCAATTGCATATAAACTTGAAATGTTGTCGTTACTCCAATCCATATTGAAATCGTACGTCGTACTAATTACGCTGATACGTCTACTGCGCTCGTTGTCTGTTCGTCGACTGAAGTGTGGCTGTGCAAGTGAAGTTCATAGCGAGAAAATGTTTTCATGTGCGAGAGCTTACCGACAACGGAGCTAAGTGTCTTCGGCTTTTCCGGAAGAGCCGAACTCTTCGCGAAGATTTGGCTACATACATCGCGATGAGTGCGGCCTAGACTTACTAGTTACCATGACGGAATTTATTTTGCAAACGTTGCCCCACACTAGGATTTCTCCTGTGTCGTGGGTGCGTTTACAAACACAAATTCCACACACAATACACCCAGACCCGGAACAACTACCTGCAGATCGTACAAATATTTGTTCCGTGCGGGAATCAAACCCACGACCCAGTGCGCAGCAGCCGACTGTATCAGCCACTGCACCAACCATGCCGCCGACTTATGTAAAGAGATAAAGTAAAAATAGTTAACAATTTAACATTGAACATTGAATAATTTTCAGTATTAGTCTAGTAACTAGTAAGAACATGAAAATACAAATTGTCGTAGTATATCTTCATAGTAAGTAGTCATAGATGACAAGTGGCCAATACTGCGTCCACCGACTGCACACTATAAAGAATAAATATAATCATTCACGCGGTCCAATCTATCGTTCCGTCAATTTTTTCGGCGCTAATTGGTATAGATATGTTTGTAACGGACCGGATAATAGTGAGGCGTTTTATATACATGAGTACTTATTTGGTCATGGATGACATGAGATTAAAACATACGGCTGCTAGCGCGTACAGATTACCTTCATGTTGTTGACCGATTTTGACGATCGACAGCTAAGTTAATGACGAAGGTAAGCGTTGGTTAACATTGATTCATCTATACAAATAAATAAAATTGAAGTGTCTGTTTGTAATGTCAAAATAACAGCTTTTTACTAAATGCATATGAAAGTATATACGGTACCTATAACAAAAAAACAATTTTTACATTTTTTGTCTGTCTGTCTGTTTGTTCCGGGTAATCTCCGAAACGGCTGCACCGATTTTGACGGGACTTTCACTGGCAGGTAGCTGACGTTATAAGGAATAACTTAGGCTACTTTTATTTTAGAAAAATATTTAGGGTTCCGCGCGAAAACAATAAAACCCTTGAAATCCAACATATATATTCTATGTCAAGTGTCTATGTCGAAGTACTCTAAATTTCTTTTAAATTAAACGCGGGTGAAACCGCGGGTCCCAGCTAGTCTTAGAATATAATAGAGTAGAATCGCTTATTCAGTAAATGGGCCCTAATAGACATTTTTACGCGTCTAGGAGGGCATTCCACTATATGACAAGTAAGTAAGTCTTTATTAGAAATTTATTTTAAATGTCTTTAAAAATCTGTTCTTTAGAAAATATTTAAAACACTTATCAATGTATTTATATCATGACCGTGTGGTGCAAGCTACGAATAGCACCAACCCATCTCATCCCTTGGGTGTCGTAAAAGGCGACTATGGGATTAGCAGGATGGGCAGCAGCATCCTTCGAGTACAGTAAGTAACAACTCAACTGCAATCGCCAACCCACCTGCCAAGCGCGGTGATTATGGCAAAACCCCCGAATTAACACACAACACACCGGTCATTATTGTGATCTTTGGGGGAGGCTTGAGGTCCAGAACTTGGACTTTATTCGGCTGAACTGATGATACATTAATGAAAGATACATATGCTATACAATGCAAATAGTACCTTAGATGTATTTGGTTTCCAGAGAAGTCACATATGCAGAAGAGAACTAAAGCCATCTATCCCTTTTGTCAACATAGTCTTTAATTCTATAATATGATTTATTAAGACTTGATTCTAAGGTCTCATAATATATATTGCGCGGATGGCTCTCTTCTGTAACATAAATACTGGATCTCATTAATATAAATATTTCTGTTGGTCAATAATAATCCCAATTCATCAAATTTTATTCTTATAATCAAAAAGGTTCATAACTAGGTAGTGCTGTTATTATTGAAGTGAAACTTCTTTATCGACGTATGGGAGAAATTTTATAGCAATGTAACGTTTTTCTGTTACGCGCCATCTTTATTTCTAAGTCACATTTTTCCGTTATGCGCCATATTGATTTGAAAGATAAATTGAATTTATCTATGAAAAACAGTCCTCAAACATCAACAACAAAATCCGGCATTACAATTGATGGAGTTTTTAATCGGTCACTAAATTCCGTGGAATGTAAACCATATATTTCATATTTCAGTTACCATAAGCCATTCATTACAAAAATATATAATAACGATAGCAATAATAGTAATAGTTCTATTATAATTAATGAAATGCTATTCTAGCTAATCTTAGTAGCAATAAGGTGAAATTATTGTATTATTTGTATCCATGTCTATGATAATGAAAGCCTTTCGCTTAAACTTTATATAATTTAGCTTTATTTAACCAATTTCTATAAAGTTGAAAATAGTAGATCATTTTTCGAATAATTATGTCATAAAGAAGTTTCACGTCTTAAGTGTGTACACTAGTACACACATATTTTACATTTTTACAATAACAAACAAACAAAACAAAATTATTACCAAATCCCCTCGATACAATGTCAGGTCATTACTTCGCATTATAACTCATCAAAAAGTTCCCATAGTTACCCCATTTCATTGCTATGGCTATTTATTAGTTGCACTAATGACAGTTATGCGTGATGTTTCAATATAATACAACATTTGTACGAATTTTCACATGAGAATATTTGGATCACTTTAATAATTTGTTAATAAAACAGCCCGAATTTCTTTCTGCCACTAGGGCAAACAGTGCACCCTTCGATTAAATAAAAAGTATTTTCCCACAGAAAAATTAAACAAAACATCACAATTATACTGAGGTAAGTCAAGTCGAGTTGGAGAAAATTAATAAGTGCAATAGCACTGAATCGAAATAGACTCAGTCAGTCTGCTCGTAACCACGGTGTAGTGTTCGAAACGTCAAGCGAATTAGAAGTAGTATTTTATTTTATGTATTTATCGTGCATGCATTTGTATTCCACTATACATATGTGTGCTTGATTGCATATTGCACGTATGACATTTCATGTATCTATTATGAACGAATGTAAGTACGTGATGTAGAACATGAAAAATTGTATATATGTTATATTGTGCATTATTTAATATAATAATTGTATGCTAGGGTTGCACGTTACACGTTTGTATACCACACGTACCGATGCTGCAAGTGGGTATGAGAATGGGTCAAAAAGGTTGCAGAATAAAAGGGAAGGGCCGAAATTAAACATAAAATGATTTATCTTTTTCGATGTGTTCTCCTTTAACCCAAATTTCTCCTAACATTTCTCAGATCTATCAGATCTCATTCTCAGATTTTACTTCTAAAAAATGTTTGGGCCCCTCAAAATAGGCGAAAATTACCACCTAGACTCATTCGTCATCGATAAATTTCATGCCCCGAAGCTCTTTTTTTCATTTTTGGGAACAAAGGGGCCAAATCTGGACTATCCATCCCTATAGACCAGATTGTTGTACAAAGTTTTGAAGCCGCACTTGTGTAAGGCAGCCATCACAACATGAATCTTGTGAGCGGGAGCGTTGTCGTGCAAAAGGAGCTCACCACGCTCACCCACTTTTCTTTAATAGCATCTTTAAATTTTCTTAGGAACGTTGCGTTGTATTGTCGCTTGATATTGACAGCTTCATTCTTATAATCCAGTAATAAAATTCTCTCTGAATCCCAAAAACATGTAGACATAATCTTTCCGGCCGATGGTGGTGCGCTTTTTTGTGTCACTGCGTGGACTCCTTCTTTGAATCAAGTTCAAAGTGTTGCACCCAAAATTCATCTTCAGTCACACTTCGGTTCATAATTTCATCCCTGTTCTCACTACACCAGTCCAAACACTCGTGCGAACACTAAATCCGCTGCTGTTTCTGAAGTAGCTTGATCATTCTTGGCACCCATCTTGTACTGACCTAAGACATGCCAAGAAGGTCAAGCAGAATGTTCAAAATGGCTGTAGATGATATTCTAGTTATTTCTGCTATCTGTATTTTCTTCAGACGAGCGACTTCATAAACAAGTTTTTCAACTTTTTCAACAATGAGGAATTTTCCGTCGGCTGGCCTGAGCGTTGATCGTCTTCAATCGGGCCTTGCTTGAAAATAATCGTTTTTGCAGCGCAAGAGTCCCCGTAAACAGAGAATATCTCTTGCGTAATTTTTTGTGGCGTCTTTCCTTGCTTAGTGAAGAACAAAATCACAGCTCGTAACTCAATTTCTCCAAAGTTAGTGTTCACTTTCCGATTGAGTTGTTTATCCCGCGATATCTTAAAGGTACTTGGACAACTTCAATTCTCGCCTGCCTCTATCATCATATCAAGTGGTTTTAGTCAGTAAGAGTCCTCATCCTCCTATGCCTCCTATGCGGGTGGAGGAACTTTATGAGTATTTCCACCGGTATATATATATGCAAGTCGAGCAGTGATAGCCTTTTTTCTTTTTATTGGTGCCCAGTGGAAATTCTTCATGAACTTCCTTCGCCCCGGGGAAGGGCGAAGGGGTATGCCGGACTCCTACCGGCTAAAACCACTGGAGCGGTCATCTTCGGCACCTAAGGGAGGCTCCAGGTCCTCGTATGATCACACTAGAGCCACATCTCAGAGAGGGTGACTGGAAAGCGTTCACCTCCCCGGGGGATTGTAAAGGATCCCCCAAAGCGTCCCACGGCAGCGCGTGACCACATGCGTGCTACCGTCTTCTCTTGGGTCGCTCGGTGTGGGCACGCAGATTCCCCAATCTACGTACCCGCGAACCCAGAGGTCCCCCGCCTTATAACAATGTCAGGGGGTTTCAGGCGCATGGGAATTAGGCACCAGGGCGGATGTTGCTTCGGCGCCGTCTCCTCCTTCTTCGAGCGGGATCGGCCCTTTCCCGGTCCCGCTCTGCGGTCTCCTTCTGGAGCGCGATGACGCTCTCACAGAAGGAGACCACTGCATTCCAGTTTTCCTGCTCTGACAACATAGCCGACACCACTGCTGGCAGAGAGAGATCTTGCCCGATCCGATCGACCAGGATCCGCCGTTTGGCGGCCCACGCAGGGCACGCCTCGAGCATGTGCTGTGCGGTTTCCTGGTCGCTATAACAATGGAGCAGTGATAGCCTAGTGGTTGAGAGCTTGCCTTCCATACTGGAGGGTCTCAGTTCGATTCAGGCCCGTATCTCTGACTTTTCGGATTCATGTGCAGATCAGAATTTCATCATCACTTGCGTTAATGGTGAAGGAAAACATCGTGAGAAAACATGCACACCTGAGAGGGCTCCAAAATGTTTTCAATAGTGTGTGTAGTCCGCCAACCCGCACTAGGCCAGTGTGATGGACTAAGGTCTAACATTTCTCGAGCCGTGCCCAGCAGTGGGGCAGTAGTGGGCTGATTAAGATATATATATATTAATTTTCAACTCAACAGTGACTTCAGACAAAAAAGAAAACAATAATTTAGATGACACTTCACAAACCTTAATAGAACATTGACGTACTTGAACCATTTCTTAGACCCTCCTAACGATACTGCGTAACAACGTTGTTATTTGTAAACAAATAAGGCTCCAATTATATTCACATTTATTTATTAAGGCCCCTTCGTCGGCCATTACAATGGATTGAACTACAAATAGAACTAGAGGGGACGTGGAAACTGCAAAAAAATGGAGGAGGTATATTCAAGTAGATCAACTAATCTCTTATTTTTATAAATCTAAATGTTGCCTGTTTTTAAAAATGTAGGAATTATTCATCATTATATATATCATCATCTTTTTTTCTTTGGCGGGTAGTTGTGACAGTAGGCACGAAATTAATTATCTCCCAAATTAAAATTAGATTTATTAATAATCAGTTTAAAATAAGTAATTTTATGACTTCATTAGTATGCTAACATATAGTACCTGCTAGTCAAGTGTTATCTCCAACTTATTCACATTTATCACAAGTACACAATTATGGAATCACTTAAAGGATCACTGGCCGAACTGAGGGCCTTATTCCAAGACCGAATGTCACAGTTTGAAGTGGAGCTGCAGAAGGCCCCCAGCACAGTGCCTAGCACAGTCAGTTTGACAACTGACTTCTCGGGTTTTAAAACTTTTATGTTAGAGGCACTCGGTTGCCTTCAACGCCAGGTGGAGATTCTTGCAAAGGACGTCGACACTCTGGAAATGCGAGGTCGAAGAAAAATGCTCCTGCTCCATGGGGTAACTGAAGACAGCAAGGAGGATACTGCGCAGGTGGTGGCTAGAGTGGTGCAGAAGCATCTTCAGTTAGAGGACTTCGCAGAGACTGCCATCAGACGGTGTCATCGGTTGGGACGCCAAGTAGATGTCAATAAGCCCAGACCTATCCTTTTTAAACTGCAGGATGTCAGTATCCGTGACAAAATTTGGTATGCCAAAGCCAAACTGAAAGGATCCGGCATTACGGTAGCAGAGTTTCTGACCAGGACGCGGCACCAAGTCTTCACGGCTGCGCGCGCAAAGTATGGCGTAACCAACTGCTGGACAAAGCAGGGCCATATTCAGATTTCGGGGCCTGATGGTACTCGGCATCGAATCGCCACCCTCGGCGAGCTTAATTTGATCGCTGAGCCTGAGCAAGAAACCATAAAGCCGGCTGCTGCAGTTTCACCGGAAGCTATGGCTGCTCCAAAGAAAAAGCGTGCTGCAGCTAGTAAGAAGTGATGTATTCATTAACAGATTTATCACTGTTTTGGTCACTGTATGTTTCGGGTAATAAGACCTTTACTGATTAACTGTACCCTCAAAATTCACTTGGAACCTGTCCTACTCTTATATTTCTCTCTATAATCTTAATTAATTCCATTTAAAACCTTCTATACTTTAATTTAGTTGTTATTAATTAATTTCTTAGAAAATAGATAGTTTTGACAACTGACGTTTATGACATTGTCAGTGTCGATAGTCAATGTCAAATGTTACGTGTTGTTATTCCTAAAATTTTAAGCATGTTTTTCTTTATCGTGCACTAAGGCCTTATGGTGATTAAGATACCACTTTTTATTTTGAATACTGGAAACTTTTCTTATTTTCTTAGTATTTTCTGTCGTTATAAATTTGATTTAGTAGTGAATATTACTCGAACGATATTCACAATAATTGTGACTAGATAAACAAAGTTTTTAACACGCGACTAGCGGGTGGACAATTTAAATTTTCTTTTTTATTGTATTGTATATTTAATTTATATATTTTTTCAATTTATTTATATATATATTAACAATGACTGATACTGAATCCAATAGTGATACTGAAAGCTTTTTATCAGCATGTAGTGACAACAGCTTTAGTAGCATTCCGACATTAGCCGATACCCTGGAGTCTCAGTTTTCCGATGTTCCGAAGAATTTCAATGTAGTCCATGTAAATGCACAAAGTATTCCGGCTCATTTTTCTGATATGCTGGCAAATTTTGACTGTAAGAACGTTCATGCAATCCTTGTCTCTGAATCATGGCTGAAACCATGCCTTCCTTCTACTTCCTATTCCCTACCTGGATACCAACTGGTAAGAAATGATCGCACGGGTAGCGTTGGTGGCGGTGTTGCTATATACCTTCGGGCCAATATCCCTTTTTCTATTATTAATATGTCTTCACAGCCACCACCGCAGAATGCCGGCGAGCATCTCTTTTTAGAAGTTAATCTTTGTCACACGAAGATACTACTTGGTGTTTACTATTGTCCTTCCTCACGCATCGATTTCTTTTCCTCTTTTGAAAATATCCTTGAAAACTTAACTCCTTCTTACAGTCACACAATTATAATGGGGGACTTCAATACCTGTCTTCTCAAACAAGATTCTCGTTGTTCATCCCTTCGTTCAATTGTACAATCTTGTAATTTATCTCTTCTTACTTTATGTGCCACTCACCATTTTCCAAATTCTACTCCTTCTCTTTTAGATCTCATTTTCGTTTCTTCAACTCAACACGTCGCTAAGCATGGTCAATGCTCAGCTGACGTTTTTTCCTATCATGATTTAGTCTTCCTTTCTTATAAAATCCGCCCACCTAAGGCAAAACCTAAGATTCTCCTACAGCGCAATTTTGGTGGTATGAACCTTGATAACCTGCGTGAGGATGCTAACAACATTGATTGGGAACCTCTTTTGACTTGTGAGTCGATGGATGAGAAGGTCAGTCTTCTGACTGGTAATTTAATCTGGCTTTACGACATCCACGCTCCCGTTCGTCCAGTGAAAATAAAACACGTCTCTGCACCTTGGCTGACAGACGATATAAAAGCAATTATGCACAAAAAAGGAGCAGCTAGATCAAAATTTAAATGTCGCCCTACTCTACTCAATCGGGAAAAATATGTTACGATCCGCAATCACTGCAATAAGGTGTGTAGAGATGCTCAACGCCGCTATATCCATAACTCTGTTAATAACGGAGATCCAGCTAAAGTCTGGAAGTTTCTTAAATCAATGGGAGTTGGAAAATCACATCAAGATTCTATCCCCAAACACTTAAACATTGAGTTACTTAGTCAACATTTCTCCTCTTCGTCCAATTGCAACAGGACTATCAAAGTAAATACAATAAATTACCTTTCATCTCTTCCAACTCCTAATTATTCACCGTTTGTCTTTAATCAATTCTCTGCTTGTGATGTTAAGAAGAGCGTAGTATCAATCTCATCCAACGCAGTTGGATGTGACTGTGTTAGTCGTAAGATGATACTCCCAGTCCTTGACGAAATCCTTCCAGTTATCAGCCACATCCTTAATTACTCCATATCTTATGGCATCTTTCCATCATCATGGAAAGACGCTCAAGTCACTCCCTTACCTAAAAAAACAAACCCAATATCTTTTTCTGAATATCGCCCTATATCCATATTACCATTCCTTTCCAAAGTCCTTGAACGTCTTATCCACAACCAGCTTAGTGCTTTCCTTTCCAAGAATAGTCTCCTCAATCCTTTCCAATCTGGGTTTCGTCCTGGTCATAGCACAGTCACGGCCTTAGTCCATATTACGGATGACATAAGGTCAGGTATGGAGAACGGAAATCTGACGGTACTTTCCTTACTTGACTTCAGCAACGCTTTTAATACCGTCGATATCGATATCCTGCTTAGTATACTCTGCTCCCTTAACATATCTCCAACGGTGATTGATTGGTTTCGTAGTTACCTGTGTGGCCGCCGACAGCGAATTTGTATTGAAAACACTTTCTCTTCTTGGTGTTACACTTCTGCCGGCGTACCACAGGGTGGTGTTCTCTCTCCTCTACTTTTCGCAATATTTATTAACTCCATTTCTAACCAACTTCTTTCATCCTACCACCTTTATGCAGATGACTTGCACATCTACTCACAAGCTCCCCCAGAAGAGCTGCCGGAGGCTGTTAAAATGGTTAACCATGATTTAGCACGGATTTCCGAGTGGAGTACAGCCTATGGATTGCAAGTGAACCCATCAAAAACCCAAGTAATTGTTGTTGGTAGCCCCAGGCTAAGTACCAAAATTGATTGGTCGCAAGTCCCCAGGATTACATTTGACGGTACTACAATACCCATAAGTGACACGGTGAAGAACCTGGGGATAAATATTGACAAAAACCTTTCTTGGGGTCCACAGCTCCAAGAATTAAGTCGAAAATTATTTTCATCGGCAGGATCCTTGAGGAGGTTACGCAATTTTCTTCCAACTGCCACCAAAACTGCGCTTGTTCAGTCCCTTCTTCTACCCATCCTTGACTATGCTGATGCCAGTTATCTTGATTTGACTGAGGCACAACTGGATAAGCTTGAGCGACTTCAAAACTTTTGTATCAGATTCATATTTGGTTTGCGCAAATATGATCATGTCTCAGATTTTCGCAATAAGCTCAAGTGGCTTCCAATACGACTTCGCCGGAATACTCATATTCTATTTTTGCTTTACAGCATTTTATTTAATCCCACAACACCCCGTTATCTTAAAGAACGTTTTAAGTTCCTTCATGACACACACACGAGATACTTAAGATCATCGGAGAACTTGAGACTTCAGATGCCAATTCATTCCACCAAATTCTTCGATAAATCTTTTACAGTCCAGGCTATACGGTTGTGGAATGCATTGCCAGTATCAGTGAGAGCTGCTAAAACATTACCCTCCTTTAAAAAATTAATAATAGAACATTATCTGTCCTCTTAAACGTGTAATTTGTCTATGCTATTTCATTGTTATCACATTGCGTTTTATTTGACTATATCACTTTTCTGTGTTCATAATTACCTAAAATGTATGTATTTATATATGTATCTATTATATTATTATGAGATTTGTTTTAAATATTTAGTACTATCATCTACTTATCCGTACACCACGGACTACCCCAATATTATTTTTCGTGACTTTCTTGTCCATCCTAAGGTTGTCTAGAAAAGATCGCTTTTAGCGATAAGACCGCCCATTGTACATTATATTAATATTTTAAGTTTTATTTTTAAGATCCAAATGGTGTACAATAAAGTATATTCTATTCTATTCTATTCTATATATACCTATATCGGTCCCCTGCTGGATGTAGACTGCCTCTCCCAGGAATTCTTACCTGCTACAAAATAATGATAAAATCACGTACATTATAGAGTTTGTTGTTCCTACCGTTTCTAATACTTTGTAGCGTTCGTGGCCGCAGGACTTGCAGGAAGACTAAGGCGACATTAACCGACCTCAAAAAGGAGGAGGTTCTCAATTCGATGTGTTTTTTTTTATGTTCACCAATATCCCCGAGACTTGTAGACCGATTTGAGCAATTCTTTTTTTAACTGGTGCAGAATGCTTTTGATTTGGTTTCACATAAATTTCATTATATTTATTTGATTAAGTAGATTTTTAACCAGCTTCAATAAACAGGTAAATTTGACTGCGTTTAACTAGATGATGTCTTAATAGTTTCGATTCCTCTCAGATCAGAGAACAGATCTGAGTCCTTATTTATTTTTAGTGTTAAATACTAATACCAAATTGGAAAACGTTCTAACGTTCATTTACACTAAAATTCTTATCACAAATAAAACTATTTAACAAAAAAAAAATCCGACCTATAAACCGACATAAAAATATTAAAACCACTGAAAAGGAAAAAAACCTTATTTATGCAGTCGGGCGGGGCCATGCCCCATCCTTGGTTCATGCAGACCAACGAGAAGTTATATTTTATACCTTATTATATTAATATTTTTATATCGTGTAGGGTTTTTGAAGTTGTTAGTTTTTTTGTTAAAACGTTTTATTAGTGTGGTATGAAGTTTGGGACTTGATTATTTTTGTAACATGATTACAAACTGGTGGTACACGCTACATGCATCTTTTATGGAAAAATAAATATGCCACCTACTGTATTAGTTCAGCTACAGTGCATTGTAGTAAAAATGTCTATGACCATTCCAGACGAGGGCAACCTAGACTTTTCTTACGTAATATTGTATATAAATATGTCTGGCCTTTGAGTTTTCTTTCCGGCATTTCTTCCCAGTGGCAGTTAGTAGAAAATACCAGCTCCATCTAATTTATTCACGAATAAAACTGTTTCTTGAAACCTACTTCCGAAAAAAGACTAAAGAAAGAATTTCATTTCATCATTTAAAATGAACATTGTGCTAGAGATCTAGAAAGTCTAGAAAAAAATAGATGCAATAAATAAGTGAATTCAAGGAGTAAACTTTTATAATATTTAATACAAATTACAGGAGACCGGATTATATGCAACATAAAATTTAAAAAAATATGCTTCAAAATAGCCATAAAGTGCCATAAAAAGCAACAAAAAATTGCAAATAAATCTACAAAATAATGTTTATTTTTAATTTAAAAATAAACAGCATTCAATTCGTCATTTCGGCCGAATGAAGTCCACTGCTGGACACAGGCCTCCCCCAAAGATCACCACAACAACCGATACGGGTGTGTTGTGTGCCCATTGAGGGGCTTTGCCACAATCGCCATGCTTGGCAGAAGGGTTGGCGATCGCAGTTGAGTTGTTAATGTACTCGAAGGACGCTGCTGCCCATCCTCCGGCTAATCCCTTAGTCGACTTTTACGACACCCACGGGATGAGATGGGGTGGTGGTATTCAGAGCCGGCACCACACGGCAATGAGCCGGCACCACACGGCAATGAGCCGGCACCACATGGCATTCAATTAGTAAAAACAAATAACTTTATTTACACATTACATGTTCTAAATGTTTAGTAGTCAGATTATACTAACCTATAATTAAACTGCAAACATAAGAAAATATAGCTGTGTATTAACATTATGTATGTATATTTTCATTAGATACAGTTTTTTTTATGTTTTTTTAATACTTTGCCCCACACTAGGATTTCTCCTGTAACGTGGCTGCGTTTACAGACATAATTTCCACACACAATACACCCAGACCCGGAACAACAAATATTTGTTCCATGCGAGAATCGAACCCACGACCCGGAGCGCAGCAGCCGACTGTATCAGCCACTGCACCACCGTGCCGTTAATCGTTAAATTTACAAAAACTATGCCCAAATATACAAGATCTGTAGATTTCAGGTCAAATATACAATAACCAGAGAACAAAATGCAAATGCATATAATCCGATCCATACAAAACATACATTCTCATATCAACTGGAAAATCATAACGCATCCATTCCTTAACGTTACTTCCGCATATAATCTAGTGAGCGAGCAATAGATTTTTATTTGTTGGAAGCCACTCGACTCCGTAACAAACGTTCGTTTACCAGCGTTTTTACTTAAAACGCTGACCTGATCATACTCAGTACCGTTCACAAGACAAGTCGTTTGGAATGGCAAAGGAATCTTATACAATAAACAGACTGAATAATAGATTTTCTTGAGATGAAATTCTTGCATTTCATGGTATGGTTGAGCAACATTAAACAATCATCCATGTAAACGTCACCTTTACGTGTATAAACATAATTATTTACTTTTAAACTATTAATTAAAAGTCTTCTTGATTCTGTTTCAATCTTACTTAGGCTCTTCAAACTTACATTTACTTAGAACTAACATTATATTACTATAACATAGAATCTAGTGTCATGTTTATCATATCAGCCAGAGAAAGCCCACTGCTAATCAAAGACCTCCCCGATAGATTTCCACAATTCTGCAGTAATTTTGGGGGGAATTTGCTAGTACTCACTACACTTGGAAGGCGGGTTGGTGAGCGCAGAACAGAAGGGATGCTGCGGCAATTAAAACCTTATACCCATGACGGTACAAATAAATATAAAATCGAGGTACTTATTTTTAATCCCTATATTCCGATTCTCCTTACATTTGAATAAGAAATCTATTTCTGCTTAACTTAGCTTAAAATTGTACAGTAGCATATTTATTTTGGTTTTATTTTTTATGGGTATCATGTAAAAAACGTTCGTCCTTTATGAGTTGCCACTTTATTCCTCTTGCTAATGTTGTCTTATTTCTTCTATAACTATACACAATTTTGAGTGTTATTAAAACGAAAAGGAAATTCTTTCTTTGCTTCGGACATCGTCAATTTCCTTATTTATTATCTTAGAAATGACGTGGATTAATAAAAATAATAATTCCAGAAGATTGTACAGTTGTCGACCATACTAATAGAATTGGCATAAGAATCAAACCAAAGATAGGCAGTTTGAGAGATTAATTTGGAACTAAAATGGTTTCATGGAATAAGCAATCTAGATAAAATTCCATTTATATTAAATCTACAGTTATTTGATAGAGTAAAAACTGCATTATTATAATAGCTCTGAAATTGAGTGTGTTTTTTGCTATGAAATGTTTCCGATTTAGTATTACCTGTTATTCCGTCTTCTCATTTTATTATACCTACTTTTCTCATTTTTAATACCTACTTATTGATTAGGTCTCCTTCTAAAATTTGTTAAATACCAAAGTTTATTAACGCTTAAAATGCGTTGATTAGATCAATCCATGCAATATGATTTTCTATAATAGATCATTATTACAAATCAGCTTCCTAACTGTAATTTATTTATAAAATTATCCCGAGCCCTAAATTTGATACAGTTATTATTTATTATACCTGATACCAGATGATACCATAATTTTTTTTAATTTCAGTTCCAGCTTCTTCAGTACATAAAACAACAACAACACATAATAATACATTTCATAAAGTGTTTTCGTGTACACAATCACGTTTAGGCATTCAGTCTACTTCGATGCCAAAAGTAGCATGATTATACTCTGACTCTCGAATAAGGATATCCGGTACCTTACGATAAAAATACGAGAATGTACTCGAGATAATAAATTCTAGACTACTTCATTGCCATTCCAGACCCATAAAAACGACTCCAGAGCACAAATCAAGTAGGAATTTTCCATATCTGGGTCAATCGAGGTTCAAGCCTGATATTCAATTACGCTGTTAGGCCGATATCTGGCCTTAACGTTTGCCTTCCATCTCGGTACTACCTACATCTCAGGAGCACCTTTCAGGGGAGTTCTAAGCTTAAACTCTAAAAGTCTAAGCTCATTTTTGAATGGCTCTGTTTTGTCTTTGAGGTCACGAGCCTTTGATTGGTTATCTAAACGCTGCTTGCCAATTACTTAGAGTAAGTGATTGTCTTGCGTGGTTGGATGCAAATTTTGATGGGTTTCCAAGAGATTTTTGGGATGTTTGGCTGCGTTTTGTGGTGTATCGAACTATTTTGGGGTTCTCGTATGGGGCTGAAATATCATTTGGAGTGAAAAGGGATGTTGGAATGGAATCCTATTTACGCTTTATGCAGAAATGCTTTCAAATAGAAACAAAGGGTTTCTAACAGATAAACGAAAAGTTGAGTATTGCCAGCTCTTGTTAAGTACACGTTTATTGCGTTCGAAGAAAATGGTTATTGTGGTGTTGGTATTCAATCCATTACTTCATATGGCTAACAAGGAGTTTCTTTAGAAGTCATTCGAGTTACTGGTAGATTTCATAAGGCAGTAAAGGGTACAGTTTTTACCAAAAACACTGTCCGATCCGTAATGGTGATATTCGGTATCGATATGTGATCATATTTGTGTAATCATTTTCTGATATAGTATTAACACTTTGTTTATTATCCCGTGTGGTGCCGGCTCAGAATACCACCACCCCATTTCCTCCCTCGGATGTCGTAAAAGTGGACTAAGGGATTAGCCGGAGGATGAGCAGCTGCGTCCTTCGAGTACATTAACAACTCAACTGCAATCGCCAACCCGTCTGCCAAGCGTGCCGATTATGGCAAAACCTCCCAATGAGCCCACAACACATCCATATCGGTCGTTGTGGTGATTTTTGGGGGAGGCCTGTGTCCAGCAGTGGACTTCATTCGGTCGAAATGATGATGACTTTGTTTAATTACTAAAAAACGGGCTTAAATTTGTAACTTACTACGACTTCACTGATCGCGTCACGCGATCTTTCTTGTACTGGGCCAGTGCAAACGTGTTTAAACAAGCTGACTAAATTTAGACAATTTTGTACGGGATCTGTACATTTGAGCTACTTGCTGTAAATAGTATAAATTTGGATATTTTCAAAATTCGTAATTCTTGCCAATTTATTGTCTTGTCTTAGTTTAACTATTAAAGTAAGGCACCATGCAGAATATTGTGAATTCTTAAAATAAGACTTCGTATACACGCTCTTTTTGGGCCGTACAGGCTTATGATACATATCTACAGGGTGTCCAGTAAATAGCACGACATACTGCAGGGGGTGAGAGCTTGGGTCAATACCTACCAAAAAAACACAATATATGTTCAGCAAAATCTTACAAGCAAATAAATAAATGTCTCCGATTTATTATTATTTATTTACTTACAAGTAACAAAGACTCATTTCTTATAAAATACAATATGACATAAAATAATATAATAATTACAATATGTAATTAACAATTTGATTTCATTTAACAGTCGCTTCGTAGGTGACGTGCATGTCAGTACACCGTCTGATATACATGCAGTCTGGCCTGTCCGCTATCAACATCAGCACGCCATTGGAGCTGCCGCGAACCCTCCGCACTAGAGACGCGCATCACTTATGCATCGTTGCAAAGAAACAGTCAACCCACGCTGCAGCAAACATGCCCTAGGCACTGCTGGGTGTCGCGGCAGCCCTATTAGCGCCCTAAAGTCGTTATTATATTGGACGCGGAGGGATCCATACGCTCTTTGATTGTGATTCACCCACAGGCCGCACGTGTAAAATGAGGCACAATACGCTCTGAAAAGTGTAATCTTGACCGACTTGCAGCAATGGGCAAACCTGCGGACGATCATATTAGCTCTAACTGCCCAAGCCCTCCGCTCCCTGTCGATGTCAGCATCATCTCTAAGACTGGCTGTAACTAGATGGCGTAGGTATTTGAAATGGTCCACTCTTACCAAAAGAACCCCCATTGAAAATTATTATAATCTCAAAGCACTCTAAAAATTCGAAACAGACTCAACAAAATGAACGTTTAATTATCACATCAAAATGGGAAACCATATGTTTTAAAGAAACGTCAACAAAAAACAAGTGAAATGTGTAGATAACGTGTAGTTTCAGTGGATATACCTATAATTTGAGTCAGTCAGAATGTTGGAAACCGTGTTATTTTGAGCTGAGATTACTGTAGCTTAGGCTGTCTACACGAGTTGCGTCTTTAGTGTGATGTTGTTATATTTTATTTTTCATGTGTATACATGATTTATTATTACATAGGAAAGTAGAATACAAAGTAGAGGGTATTTGAAGAAAAGAGGTGTAGGCACGGTGTGTAGATTATACATATTATACAATACATATAAATATACACACATACATATATAATAATATACCTACATGCTGCATATTCACCTACATACTAATATATACATTAATATATCTGTGAATACAAACATAAGCAATTAAGTGGGTCCAGAGTGCGTTTTAACATTTTTTTTTTAAATGGCAAACAGTTTTATTTTCCCAATATATCAGGCGGTAGCGAATTCCATACACTAACTGCATGTACGGATAAGAAATGGGAGTAAAAATCTGTTAAGAGTGATGGGAATTTTATAAGGGTTTTAAGATGTGACCTGCAGGGTGCAGACGGTGGACCGATGTAACAAAAGAATTCCTGCAGGTAGGATGGAGATGTCGGGTTATGTAGAATATTAAAAAGGAGATACAATATGCGAGTATGCCTGCGAAGACAAAATGAAATCGTCGATTGAGATTCTTGCGGAAATTATAATATACTCAAAGTCAAAGTCAAAGTTTTTTATTTCAATTAAACCAAATATTGGCACTTATGAAACGTCAGAATCTAAGTTGCACGGTTCCAAATAGTTTGATCTCGTGGAGAAGAGCCGGCAAGAAACTCCATGGATACTCTTTTAAAATAATTGAGATTACAATGTTGATTGATAAAAAATATTGTAAAACATACACCGAGAAAATAATAGTTGTTGTTATTATTAAAAATAATAGTTATTTTCGATCGATAGTAGTCGGGAGTAGTCGGGAGTAGTCAGGCGACTGGGACGAGTACGAGTTACTGAGACACCGGTTCCAGTCACCCAATAATGTTTTTGAATCAGTCGACTGGGACTACAAACTACGAGACGGTGACGTGGTACAGTCACCAAAAAAACAACCATTCGCGATTTATTTTCACGTTAAGTAAAAGTTTCGATAAGTACAAACGGATATCATATCATGTCATCATCCACAAAAGTATAAGTTAAAATACCTGCATTGCAGGAAAATTCCAAGGTATTTTTTCTAACTGTGCCAGAATAAACGTTACGTGTTAAACAATAGATTTTTTAGTAATACAGAGAGTGGTCTCAGCCTTTGAAAAATAAAATAAAATAAATGGATCAGGCAACTGGGAATGCAGTCCCAGTTTCAAAGCGGTCCCAGTCGCTTAACTACGCGATATGTGTAATTCGTAAGAATTGCTTATCCCCTAAGTCACATATATACATATCACACATCATCTTTGTGGGTGGCCATGCCATACTTATCGTGCATGCATTGTGTTCCACTATACAAATTTGTGATTGATTGTATATTGCACATCAAGTTTCAGGTATTTTTAAGAACGAATGTAAGTATATAGTGTAGAACACAACATAATGCTTTATTTTATATTGCCTATATTAGTGCATTAATAATATTAAAAGTTTGCACGTATGTATACGTATAGAGGTAGCACGTAGGTATATAGAATGAGTAAAATAAACGCGATATATTTCCGTAAGCTATTTCGATTCAATAAATAAATAAATTCGTATGTTATGTCGCTATATGAGATTACAAAAAATTTAAAATACTGACAAAAGTTTTTTCAATTATATGCATACTGAGACGCGCGGTTTCACCCGCCGTTTAATTTAAAAGAAATTTGATTATTTATAAATAATATAGAGTACTTCGGCATAGACACTTGACATAGAGTAGAGTATATATATTGGATTTCATCGGTTTTTTTTTTGCGCGGACCCCTAATTATTATTTTCAAATAAAAGTAGCCTAAGTTATTCCTTATAACATCAGCTTTTTTTCGTGGCGGGTAGTTGTTTTATTGGCATCAAAAGTTTTTGGTTCCATAATTAAAATTCAAATTAAAGTATATCACTGAATTTTAGAATAATATTAATGATTAAAATTGAATGCTAACATAGTATACCTGCCAGTGTAGTGTTATATCCATTTTAAAAACAATCTTCACATCACAACAATACAATGGAATCACTAAAGGTGTCAATGTCTGAAATGATGACACTATTCAAATCGCGGATGTCCAATTTCGAAGCAGAGCTGCAGAAGACCCCATCGGTTACTCAAACCAGCACAGCAAGCTTGTTAGCAGACTTTTCATCTTTTAAAACATTTATTTTGGAAGCTCTGGGCTGTCTTCAACATCAGGTGGAGGCACTTGCACATGATTTGGACACATTAGAGATGCGGGGACGCCGAAAGATGATTCTGCTTCACGGTGTCTCTGAGCAGGAAAAGGAGGAGACGGCAAATGTGGTAGCGGAGGTTGTGCACAATCAATTAAAATTGATGGATTTTACTGCTGCTGACATAAGGCGTTGCGACCGAATGGGGAGACCTACGGGTATCAGCAAGCCCAGACCCATATTAGTCAAGCTGCAGACTGTTAGTATCCGGGACAGTATTTGGTTCGCCAAAGCTAAGCTCAAGGGATCCGGTATAACTGTGTCCGAATTCCTAACAAGGATTCGGCACCAGATTTTCATGTCTGCACGGGAGAGGTTCGGTGTAACGGCCTGCTGGACGAAACAGGGCTACATTTATGTTGTCAGCTCCGAAGGCTCGCGGCATCGAATCTCATCCTTCGGCGACCTCAACAATATTGAACAGCAGACAGCAGAAATTTCGGAGTCTAGTTCACCTCCTTCAGCCATACCAGCACCTTCACCGGCACCGAAGAGATCCAAGCGTACAGTCTCAGCGAAAAAGTAACGTCCTATCTTGTTTTAAGTATTGGCTTTGTCCGGGTAAGGTTTTCTTTCGTAGTATTCCACTACCCTAATTTATTATTATCTTATTACAGTTATTATGAAACTCGTCTTCAAGCATTGTATAATATTCTATCAAGTTTAATTTAATTCACTTCACCTGTTCACTTTCCGTTTGTTTTTGTTTCTAAATTCTAATGTCAGTTGTCACTTGTCAACTTAGTCACAGCGTTTCATGTCGCTGTAATAGTATTTTGAGCATTCTTTGTCTCTGGTAATAGGACCATAGACTGATATAACATTCATGTTCTCCCCCTTGCTCTGCTGTATAGAATTCTAGTAGGTAGTAAGGTAGCTATTAAAAACTTTATAGTTTCTGCTTGTGTAATACTCTGTGGCTTGCCCGGATAATGTGTAAAATTTATTGTTGTTATGTCCGTAGAATATACATATTATTGTAAACACTCGACTGGCAGGTGGACATAGTTAGTATTTAACCTAATTCTTTATTTTTACTCTTATAATATATATATTTTTCTATTGATATTTATTTTATATTAACTTATTTAGTTTATCGTATTAATTATATTAGTAATGTCCAACATTGATAATGATAGTGAAACTGAAAGCTTTGCATCTGCATATAGTACCAATGACAGCTTTATCAGCATCCCGTCATTAGCTGACACGCTTGAGTCTCAATTTTCTGATGTTCCAAAGAATTTTAATGTAGTCCATATTAACGCCCAAAGTATTCCGGCTCATTTCCCTGATATGCTGGCAATTTTCGACTGTAAGAACATTCATGCCATCCTTGTTTCAGAGTCCTGGCTAAAGCCTTGTCTACCTTCGACTTCTTACTCTCTACCCGGTTATCAACTAATTAGGAATGATCGCACAGGTGGTGGTGGTGGTGGCGTTGCCATATATCTTCGTGCATGCATTCCTTTCTCAATAATCGATACATCAACGCAGCCACCTTCGCCAAATGCTGGCGAGCATCTCTTTTTAGAAGTTAATCTTAACCACACGAAAATCCTTCTTGGTGTTTATTACTGTCCTTCGTCTCGAATAGACTTCTTTTCCTCTTTTGAAAACATAATTGAAAACCTAACACCTTCTTACAGTCACACAATTATCATGGGGGATTTTAATACTTGTCTGCTTAAATATGATTCTCGTTCTACTTGTTTACGTTCCATTTCACAATCTTGTAACTTATCTATACTTCCTCTAAGTGCCACACATCATTTTCCAAACTGCAACCCTTCACTTTTGGACCTTATTCTTGTTTCTTCTTCTCATCACGTCAGCAAGTATGGTCAATACCCAGCTGACGCCCTCTCTTATCATGACCTAATCTTCCTATCATATAAAATTCGCCCACCCAAGGCAACATCTAAAATACTCTTGCAGCGCAATTTTGGTGGCATGAACTCGGATGATCTCCGTAAAGATGCTGCTAATATCAACTGGGCTCCTCTCATAACCGCTGAGTCAATTGACACTAAAGTTGAATTATTAACATCTACATTAAAACAGCTTTATGATGTACACGCTCCCATACGAGCAATAAAAATAAAACATCTCCCGGCACCGTGGCTGACAAATGAGATAAAAGCTATAATGCACAAAAAAGCTATAGCCAAAACAAGATATAAATGTCGGCCCACACCTTCAAACCGAGAAAAATATCTGACTGTTCGCAATCATTGCAATAAGTTGTGTAGAGATGCACAACGCCACCATATTCACAACTCCGTTGAAAATGGAGATCCAGCGAAAGTTTGGAAATTTCTGAAAACTATGGGAGTTGGAAAGTCGCGGCAAGATGATATCCCTAAAGATTTAGATATTGATCTACTGAATCAACATTTCTCATCTTCGTCCTATTGCAACAGGGCCACAAAAGCAAAAACGATTACTTATCTTTCTAGTCTTCCAACACCCGATCACTCACCATTCGCTTTTAGTCAATTTTCCGCTTGTGATGTTGAAAAGAGCATAGTGTCAATTACGTCCAACGCTGTTGGAAGTAACTGCGTCAGCCGTAAGATGGTACTCCCTGTCCTTGACGAGATCCTTCCAGCCATCTGTCATATCCTCAATCACTCCATATCTTGCGGCGTCTTCCCATCTACATGGAAAGATGCCCAAGTCATACCCTTACCCAAAACGGCAAAACCTACATCTTTTTCAGAATATCGACCCATTTCCATACTACCATTCCTTTCCAAAGTCCTTGAACGCCTTATCCACAACTTTCCTCTGTAAAAACAGTCTCCTGAATCCTTTCCAGTCCGGATTTCGTCCTGGTCATAGTACTGTTACTGCTTTAGTCAATATTACGGACGATGTTAGATAAGGTATGGAGCATGGAAATCTGACGGTTCTTTCCCTACTCGATTTTAGTAACGCCTTTAACACCGTCGATTTTGATATTCTGCTTGGTATTCTTTGCTCTCTCAACGTATCTCCAACTGCGATTGACTGGTTTCGAAGTTACCTGTCTGGCCGCCGACAACGTATTTGCATCGAAGATACTTTGTCTTCTTGGTGTATTACTTCTGTTGGTGTACCACAGGGTGGCGTTCTATCTCCTTTACTCTTCGCAATATTTATTAATTCAATTTCTAATCAACTTCTTTCTTCCTACCACCTTTATGCAGATGTTTTGCAAATTTACTCACAAGGTTCCCTTGGAGAGTTACCGAAAGTCATCAATATCATAAATAAAGACTTGGCCCGTATATGCGAGTGGAGCAAAGCATATGGATTATCGGTTAACCCTTCGAAGACCCAAGTGTTAGTTGTTGGCAGCCCTAGGCTTACCTCTAGGATTAACTGGTCGCAGCTTGCACTGTGGTACCTACAACTAAAAGGCTCAAGAATCTGGGGATACACTTCGATATAAATCTTTCTTGGGGTCCACAGTTACAAGAGGTTAGTCGAAAATTATTTGCATCAGCAGGTTCTTTGAGGAGAATACGCAATTTTCTCCCAACTGCTACTAAAACTGCGCTTGCTCAATCCCTCCTTCTTCTTATCCTTGATTATGCTGATGCCAGTTATCTCGACCTTACTGAGGCACAATTAGATAAACTTGAGCGACTCCAAAATGTTTGTATTAGATTTATATTTGGTTTACGCAAATATGATCATGTTTCAGATTTTCGTACAAAACTCAAGTGGCTTCCAATACGCCTTCGCCGGAATTCTCATATTCTATACCTGCTTTACAATATTTTGTTTAATCCTACAACCCCCTCTTATCTTAAAGAACGTTTTAAGTTCCTTACTGACGCACATTCGAAATTCCTGAGATCTTCGGAGAATCTGAGACTTGAGATGCCAATGCATTCTACAACATTCTTTGACAAATCCTTTACAGTCCAGGCTGTCCGATTATGGAATGCACTGCCTGTGTCAATAAGAAGAGCACAGTCACTAGCTATTTTTAAAAATCTCGTAAAGAAACATTATCTGTCTATTTAAATATTTGTTGTATTTACTCTTATTTTATTCATTAAATTTACGTACGATAAACTATATATATATTATTATATATTTTATTTTTATGTATGTATTAGTATTAAAGGAATATAATATTCCCATCTATATTGTATTACATTGCCTAGATACGGTATTTGATTTTTCTTTTAGTATAAGTACACCACGGACTACCCCCTCAGTATTTTTTTCATATTTTTCTTGTCCATCCAAAGGTTGTCTGTAAGAAATCGCTAATAGCGATAAGACCGCCCATTGTACAATTACTTGTGTTATGATTTATTTTCCTACAAGTTATTATTCTAATGGTGTACAATAAAGAATATTCTATTCTATTCTATTCTATCTGCCCGTGAAAGTCCCGTAGAAATCGGTCCAGCTGTTTCGGGGATTAGCGGGAACAAACAGACAGATAGACAGACAAAACATTTAAAACTTGTTTATTTGTTGTAGGTACATACCGTATATAATTTCTTATGCATTTAGTAAAAAGTTGTTATTTTGTATAGATAAGTAATCCATCTTGATATTACTCAACCATTTTATTTTGGGTAGTAAGATAGTGGAGATTATGCTCAACATTATTGATATTGTTTTGTGGGCACGGTTGGCGTAGCGGCTAAAAGATTGGCCTTCTGCACTACATGCCGCGGGTTCGATCCCGCACGCAATAAATATTGGTATGATCTACAGATAGTTGTTTCGGATCTTAGTGTTTGTGCCTGTCAGATTTATGTCTTTACGTGCATCCAAGGCGCAGGAGAAACCAAAGTGCAACTAAAAAAACAAACAACGTCGCATAATAAAAACAGCAGAAGTAAAAAACAAAACGCTTTTTTTAAATCCATTTCCATAAACCTCAAGCAAGAGTTAGATGCCCTTTCAAGACAAATCGAGCTTGTTCAGCCGGCCTAACCAACAACGACGTGTCAACTGCGCGTAAACGTCGGCGAGCTAAACGCGGCTGATTTATTTTATTGAGCCGATAAATGAGTGCGCCTCTCCGGCGCAAATAAATTGTAAACGCAACGGGAACTGCGACCAGTCGTAAGGGAATTCTTGCTTGTTGCCGTGATATAAACAATTTAAATAAGCATTACACTTTAAGATATTGTTAAGCCAAAATTAGTTGAAAGTTAGAAAATTAAATTTAAACGCAATATTAGCTTTTTCCTTTTCCTTGTAAGTACTCATAGCTTTTTGCACTCATAATCCCTTGTCAGAGGAAGTCCACGAGGTATTTCCAAAGGGTCAATACATTAAAAAAAATAAAAGATACACAAATTTTATAAAAACGACATGTTATTAAAATAACATGGGACGTCCATTTCTCTCTGTATATAAATGAGGTATACCTAAGTATTAAATCGAGCAGTTGATGTACGTTGTAGTTGAGTTTATATTAGTTAACGTGTACACCACATTATATCTAAGAAATAATGTTCCCTTGAGAACGTCTAGACAGAGTCATCTGTCGTCATAATACAAGCGACTGAAACACAGAATAAAAACAGTCAGCTGCCACGTTGATGTTTTGATAACTGTGGCGATATATCTTTCCCGTTTTCGGTTGGGAGAAAGAGGGGAGGTAAGGTAGGGAGCTAGATCAAGCATGACTACTTAGGGACATATTTAAAGTTACTGGCTCCGCACGGGTAGGCTCGAGCAAAGGTCGGAGTGAATCGAAACCTTCGGACGTAGCCCATTCGACGAATTAAAGGTACATGGTAGAAATAATTACGTAAATGTCTATATCATAATACGAGTAAAGACGAGAGTCTTATAGTGGTCACCGACTTAATAGGCCGCTCCGTATTTTGCCCTGTATGCCACGACACGTGACTATATTAAGTAGTGTTATTATTAATTTCTGACATCATTAGTCATACCAACCCACTAACGTCTACGGCTGAAAATGATCGCTCCAAGACAAGAAAACCATGTTTATTAAATAAATTAAATTTGAAATTAGAATGCATAGTCAAACAAAATATGTTTTTATTTGAAACGGCCAGTACTGCAGGACGGCAATTTCATAGGTAAAGTCTTTTATCTTGCTCGTCTCATCACTAAGCGTTTCAAAAAATTAACTTTATAACGATGAAAATAGTTTCATCACTTTCAAATAAATATTAATATTATAAACTTATATAATACATACAATATTAATATTATAATATTATAAAATGTTTGATCAGCTTAACGAATATAAACATTTGGGAAATAAATTAAAACCAGGAACACTACATCATATTTAAATTAACTATCCTATATTACAATAACACAGTAATAGTAAATAGTATATTATATTAAATACCATAAAACATAAAAATAGAACTAAACGGTAATTACTTACATTATAAAAATACATTACTACAATATAATGAAATACGAACCCAGTTAAAAAACATTATTACATGATTTAGTATAAACATATTAAAATGTACAGTAAAAGAAATATATGTTAGAAGCAAGTGGTAGATTAGGGTATAAATGAAACTACGATATTACATAGATATAAATATACAACTTTACTAAAAACACTATACTAAATCCAATTATTTGCCGTAATGCAGTAAGCATTCCATACTCACCAAGCTTATTATGTTCTAAATGCCAAATACAACAGATACGCGGCAAACGAATTACACTAGTTTGCAATTGTTATGCACACATGTACGGTACACATACAAACTACCGCATACATAAATAACACTCTTAGAGCTGTGAATCAGTGAGGGTATCTTGGTGACATCTAACTAGTTCTGTGAATATATATTTTCTCCTACCTGCATCATCATAAATTGTGTCTTTTGTTTTAATTGTGTAATTTTATGTGAAAGTACGAATGCATGCTTCGTCACAAGACAGTTAAAATTACTTTTATAATTTAGTCTCATGTAAGTGAACTCTGTATGTTCTTATGAGAATAAAGTTTCTATAAACCTATAAACTCTAAAATTCTCTGTCTTTTACATTGAACTTTGTCTCCTACATATTTAGGTACCAGGCACATTTACCCAAGAACAGACGTTTTAATCTCATTGACTACGAATCTACGATTATTTATGAAAATCTCCGGGTGGTGACTGTGTGTGCATAATGGTTCTAAAGCGGATTACGTGTGCCGTCTACCACAATGGTAGGCTTGCTAGCCAGTATTAAATATTAATACAAATATGGAAGGGACGCAAAATGTTATAATATTGAAAGAAATTAGACTCACTGTTTTTACAAGCATTTATTTATCTTGCCAGTATGGGTCAAATATTGCAACTGAATTTTAATACAGTTATTCGCAACTGATTAAGCTGAAATTTTGCATACACGTTTAATTTTGGATGACAATGCCTGGTTAGCTAAATGACGTCATTCGAAATCCAATACGGTGGACTCCCAAAGATGGTGGACCAGTTATTATTGATGCATTCCCATGATATGGGTATCAAATAAAATGGTTTACATAATAAAGAATAAAAGTTTACTTTAAAAGGTACTGTTTTGTAATAATTTTATTTATTATTACTAACTGGCCTGTCCTTTCCGGTTGGTGGTGCAATTAGTTTGATTTCTTAATTATATTTAGTGTCTTGGCTATGATTGAGAAAATAGGATTTGGGTTCTTATGATTCATGAATTACTGGAATTACTGAATAATATTATATTTAGAGTGAAAGGTCAACAGTTCCAAGTTGCTACTTGGGGTAGGCAAAGAGACCTTTAAACATTTCATTTTTTTACATTAAGTGGCCAGTTGTTATTTGCAAACCCCTCTCCAAATGGTTTACTATAGTTAGACTAGACATTACTTATTCTATATTTTTTATTTATTTAAATTTAATTATATATAGATTTCCTTATGTGTATCATGAATGAAATTTAGCTCCTGCTGAATGTAGCCAAATTATCTGCAGCGAATTGTTGATGGCTTTAGAAAAAATGCACGCCAGTGGAATAATTCACCGTGATTAAAAACAGGAAAATATACAATAAGATAAAAATATGTACTTACAAATTCGGAACGGCTAGCTGAACCTGAAGAGATTAGTCCCACGCTGAATAATGCAGGTGCACGCAGAATGAACGGTCAAGAAATTTTTGTTTTGTTATACATATAATATGTACAACAAAACAAAAACATATTGCAATTACATATTGGAATATACAAAAGGGGACGTGTCGCCAGCAATTAAAATTACATTTGATAACTCGGTAATCATATGTTACATCATTTATTTGAGCTAGAAATAAGAAAGGGCCAAAGATTTAGCCCTGGGGCACCCCATATTAACCAGAAACCGCGAGGAGGTAGCACCACTTATATTTACTTTTTGCTGATAATATTGAAAATGATTGTCACCTTCAAACAATAGCAGTTCTAACTCAAACGTAGCGCATAAATTACCATTAGCTGTTCTCAGATATGCGTATGATATTGGCCTACGTACTTTTGTTTACATTATATAATTTCGTTTCTTCTACATTTTGTAAATGTGTGAACTTTGTCGAGTTTTTGTTTTCAATTCAATTCAGTTCTTATGGAATCATAAGTAAATTATTTAAAAAAAATCAGATGGTAGGTTTATATCTACAGACCAATTATGGACCCTGTTGGGCACAGCATAGTTAATTAGGAGAGAGGAAGAGTATTAATAATAAATCGTAATTAAAATGTATCGTCGATGAATTCTTTTACGCTATAGTAGCTTTTGCTAAGCAAATATTTTTTTAATTTAAATACCAAAATATTAAATTTGTTTTCAGTTTTTATGACATTTGGTAGCTTGTTATATTATTTTATAGACATCACCAAGGGACCCGAAGAGTGCATAGCTAGTCGAGAAGTTGGTAGATTATACTATTTTGGAGTCGAAGTATAATTTTGGTTTGTATGTTTTCACGTTTATTATAGAATTCAGGGTATTTACGGACAAATTTACATGTTTCTAAAATATAGATGCATGGTAGCCTTAAAATTTTGAGTTTTTGGATATATGGTTTACAAGTGTTGATTTCGTCAATGTTTGCTAAGATTCTTATTATTTTCTTTTGTAGGATAAAGACAGTGGGCGCGTCTGTACTATAATTATTATTATTGCTATGCATCAATCATTATCAGTTTTCAATTGTATATAGTGTATGGTAGAGGCAATCGTGTGTTTTGTTATTGTGTGTATTTTACATTTAATTAGTTTAGTAGTCAAAGTATTGTTCGCACACACACCTAGCTTATTACAATGCAATAACCAACATTGTAATGTAACTGTTTTTAAAGGGTATATACATGGGGTTTCTTGTCGGCTCTTCTCCATAGGACCGACTTTTCCAAATTATGCACTTAACTGTAGACTTTTCGTAAGGGCTTCCTATTAGGGCCTTTAAGAAATAAAAAAATAACTTTAATCATGTATAATTGGCCTGATAAATTGGTAACCAATATATAAATTCGACTATTTTACATCTCCCAGGCGTATCGACAGCAACGGCTCATTTGTACTGGCACAGTCAGGCAATAAAAATGTCAGCTCTATAAATTCAACATAATTCTAGGAACTATCAGTTGATAAATAAAATTTGTAACTACCTACATAATAAACGATGACATGGCCGATTTTGACCTACCGATCACTGCAGGTACACCATATTTAAATAATAGGTATGAGCAGCACAAGATCGAATATATCTAGTTTTATCCATGATATATTTAGATCTAGACAGATTTAAAATGCTGCAACCAAGTGCAACTCTTCACCAAATTAAGAACTAATTAACGCTAAAATAAAAATATCTAACTCTATTTTTATATTTCGAGTCGTTTTTAAAGTCTTTGATGCAGTTTCAATGTACATGTTTATTGAAATTGACTTCGAGGGAATTGGATTAAATTCGTATAGAGGGTATAAATTGTGTAAAAGTTCTATGTATTGCTAGTAAAACAATTGTTATTCCAGAGGTTTTGTCGCTCATGTTTGAGAAAAATATTTAAGTTGATAACAGTATTAATTTTACTAATAATAAACCACATAATGTTTTAATAATCAATACAATGTTTTTTTTATACATTTAAGATTTGAAGATTTTAAAAACTTGATATGTTTCTGTGTACAGATCACATTTATCGGTAGCACACATATGGTCACGTGCTGCCGTGGGACGCTTTGGGGGATCCTTGACACCCCCCCCCCCCCCCCCTCGAGGGTGACCACTTTACAGTCACCCTCTCCGAAATATGCCTATAGCCGTGGCACCAGTGGGCGGCTCTAGTGTGATCATACGACCTGGAGCCTCCTTTAGGTGCCAAAGATGACCGCTCCAGAGGTGTTATCCGGTTGGAGTCTGGTATACCCCTTCGCCCTTCCCCGGGGCGAAGGAAGTCCATGAACAATTTAAAAAAAAAATGGTATTAGGTTGATTATTCATTTCGGCCGTAAGAGCGTTAGGAACTAGGTGCGTACCATTAAGCATTTTAAATTACTCGCAGGTAGCGTGTAAGCCACCAACACTAGCAAACCCAAGTTGCTGTCAGGCAAGCGGCCAACTGAAAATCCTTTTGTTAACACATTTGTAGTATGACACCTAATATGCAGACCCCAAGTAACTTAGGGTCAGGGCAGGAAGAAGAAAAAGAATCCAACGAAGCTACTGATATTACGAGACGAACCCAGTGTGGTGCCTTGCAGGACTAATCCTGGATAGCATTACAATTGTAATGGGAAGACGTGATGCTTACCATCAGGCAAATGACTTGCTGGTCTCGTCACTAGGTTCTATAACAAAACCTGATCATTCGTACACAATCAGACGTTGTCAGGAACATTATACACTAGTCTTTTATGAAAATGGACAACTTCTTAAGAAGCTTAATCATCATCGTCATATAAGCCAAAAGACGTCCACTGCTGAACAAAGGCTTTTCCATAGATTTCCATAACACCCGGACATGCCACCTGCATCCAATTACTCCCAGCTACCTATACCAGGTCGTCTATCCACCTCGTTGGACGCTGCTTTTTCCGATGCCCATGGTCTCCACTCGAGAACCTTTTTGCCCCAACGGACATCAGTTCTACGAGCAATATACCCCGCTGATGTGAAGTAGGTATAATCTACTTTTCGACTTAGAGTATGAAAGAGGAAATGGATTAAATTATGACCCACGGGATAGATTCATATTCATCATCATTTCGGCCGAATGAAATCCACTGCTGGATACAGGCCTCCCCCAAAGACCACCACAACGACTGATATAGGTGCGTTGTGTGCTCATTGGGGGTTTTGCCATAATCACCACGCTTGGCAGGCGGGTTGGTGATCGCAATTAATTTGTAAATGTACTCGAAGGACTCTGCTGCCCGTCCTCCGGCTAATCCCTTAGCCGCCTTTTACAGCACCCACAGGATGCGATGGGTTGATGTTATTCTTAGCCGGCACCACACGAATATGTAACATATATATAATAATAGTCAATAGACAAAGACTATGTTAAAAATAAACCAATAATTGGCACTTATGAAACAACAGAACTTACGTTGCACTCGTACTTAAACATGTCTTGATTCAGTGAGATTCTACCAAATTAAACAGCTCAGTGGTCATGCACTAGATACAACAACAACTAAAACTACAACTAAAAGTGAATACGTTAAAAAAAACTAACAGCCCTCAACAAAATTACCTCTCACCTCTTACAACAACAAAAGATATGATCTGAAAAGAAACTCCAAATTCAATTGCACCTTCATTCTATAGAAGTGCAAAAATAGAGATGCCAGCGATAAGAATGCAACAAAAGGATACGGTTAAAAGAACGGAGCCACCACCTAATAAAAGAATCGAATCTATCTATCATTGAGAAAGTAAAAAAGACTGAAATCAGCGCAGTTGCGCCGTTCCGGGGTTAGACGTGCCCCGCATGTTCTTTGTGTGTCTTTGTTTAAGTGACAAGTGAATAGCGTTTAATAAAATAATGTAAAAGATGGCGGTGTTCGTTATTTTCATGTTTACTAGGAAGGTGTTGGATTTTATTAATAGTAAATTGGTTATTGCCGTGTGGTGCCGGCTCAGAATGCCACCACCCCATCTCCTCCCATGGGTATCGTAAAAGTCGACTAAGGGATTAGCCGGACGATGGGCAGCAGCTTCCTTCGAGTACATTAACAACTCAACTGCGATCGCCAACCCGCCTGCCAAGCGTGGCGATTATGGCAAACCCCCCCCCCCCCCCCCCCCAATGATCCCACAACACATCCATATCGGTGGTTGTGGTGATCTTTGCGGGAGGCCTGTGTCCAGCAGTGGACTTAATTCGGCCGAAATGATGATTATGAAAACAAAAATGGAATCAGTTGAGCTATATATATAATTTTGGGTGCAGAAGAAATTAAACGGAATATGGACTCAAACTCCACATAAACATCAAATTTCAGTGTGTGATTTGCACCAATCCGTTACACAGTACTACGTAAAGTGTTACGTCAAATCATTAGTTGTAAAATTTATATTTGAGGCAAAAATATGGTATCTAAGGTGTCGACACTACAAGTCTGGTAATCTTAATTAATATAACAATAAATAATACCATAATGAGCAATGGGAAATATAGGTGGTAATCCACAAGTCCGGGTGCCGTCTGTTGGGACTGGTCAGCCGGTAACTGACATGGCAAATATCATCATCATCACCTTTATTTTAACCGAATAAAGTCCACTGCTGGACACAGGCGTCCTTCAAAGATCAGCATAGCGACCGGTCTGGGTGTGTTGTGTGCTCATTGGGGGTTTTACCATAATCGCCACGCTTGGCAGGCCGGTTGGCGATCGCAGTTGAGTTGTTAATGTACTCGAAGGACGCTACTGCCCATCCTCTGGCTAAGCCCATGGCAAACGGATTATTATATTATTATTGTAGTAAGTTCCTTCTTTACGCATCAACCTACATCTTTCTCATTATAATCTTTTACCAAATTTATTTGTACAATTCAACATCGTAATCTAAATTATTTTAAAAGAGTGTCTAAGGAGTTTATTTTCAGCTCTTCTCCATAGGACCAACCAATCGGAACCTTGCAACTTAAACTCTGAAGTTTCATAACTGCCAGTAATTGGTTTACTTGATATTAAAATAAAAATACTAAGCTAGTGACTTTATATTAGATACTAGCTGGGACCCGCGGTTTAACCCGCCGTTTATTTTAAATGAAAGTGGATTATTTATATATTTTTGTTATAAGCAGCACCTTTGTACTAAAGTGTCACATAACCTAACCAATTTACTTTGTGTGTACATAAATTATGAAATAAAAAATTGAGTATGTATATATATTGGATTTCATGGGTTTTATTATTTTGAACGGAACCTTAATTATGTTTCTATAATAAAAGTAGCTTAAGTTATTTCTTATAACATCAGCTATCTTCCGGTGAAAGTCCTGTAGAAATCGGCCCCGCCGTTTCAGAGATTAGCGGGAACAAACAGACAGACAGACAGACAAAAAAATTACAAATATCTTCTTTGTTGTAGGTATATAGGTACTTTCATATGCATTTAGTAAAAAGCTGTTATTTTGACATTACAAACAGACACTTCAACTTTATTTATTTGTATAGATTAATACCATGCATTAAATAATAAAAACCAATTGAATAAAAAATACAAGTACACAGGCCCAATTTCGCAAAAACGAAATTCTAAAATTAAACCAGACCACTAAATCGCAACACACTACACTCTACATCCAGAGGAAGCTTACGGTGGCTGCGCTCAAATCTATTTCCGGCCCGGACACGCCGCCTGAGGGTGGGGGGGTGGTCTTTTTTAGCCTGTATCATTCATATGCTAATGCAGCCAGAATATTTGTAATAGCCTTTAATAACGCCACTATGGCCAATGGTGCGAAAACGTTTTTAGATTTCAATGGGATGACTAAGGCTGGTTTTGTTGAATAGGCGTGCTGTCTGGATTTTTGAGCTTTGGCAATTGAGTCAGAGAAGACCGTCCGACCGACCGAGTCCGACTTATGTTTATGGTGATAGGGTATGACTGATCATTGTTGCCATCCCTGGAAGCCACATGTTCAGGTAATGGACGTAGTGAAATTGAATCTAACTTTCTTTTACGTAGTAACGGAGAAACCCGCTCAGAGTCTTCAAGACCGACAATGGTGAAACCGATGCCGCACCTCTCGATTTCGAATACCCCAAACCGATCCTGGTGGGAACTGGTGTTGCTGCCTGTAGTGGTGGCTTTTTAGAGGGCCCATCTTGTGAGCGGCTTATCACCAACAGCCACAGAATTTCAATGAAAGGTTGAAAAACGCGTCACGTCGCTTTTTATGTTCATTCCAAGTTTTGAGTCCGTATAGCACCAATTGCAATAGACATTATCGTTTGTAGCTTCCATCATCGTAATGAAACAACCGGCGGAAGGATTCTGCCTTTGCTTCGAATCTACTGGACAGATTAAGTTGAAATTTGGTAAACATATATATTTTTGTGACAAATACGGACGTGTTACGTAAATAAATGAATTTTGAATATGAGGGTCACCTTTTGGGGGAAATGAGAAGATTTGTAAGAGTCGCAAATAATCAAGTTTATAATTTGGTACGACCAATCCTTGACAAATGGCGCCACTATCATTCCAATGAATTTCATTTCTATATATATTAAATTGAACGGCGGGTGAAACCGCGGCTCCCAGCTAGTAAATTATAAATTTTAGTAAAAATACTCAGCCCCGGCGAAGGGAGGTAATGCGTGCCGGAGTTCTATTGAATAAAACCACTGGAGCACCGAAGTGGGCTCTAGAAATTCGTCAATAATCACATTGGAGCTCTTCATTAGTGCGCGCAACCACGCCTTTGGGCACATCTCGGAGGGGATGACTGTTAAGCAGTCAATTCGTCCATCTGCTTGCCTGTGAAATTCGAGGCTCCGCGCCATATGGTAACGACAGGAAACTCTGACGTGTTGGATATTGGTGTTACCCGGCACACTCTGCTTCTTTTCCGAGTGGAATCAGCCGTCTCCCGGTCCTGGGGTGCAATTCCTTAAGCTCAAACATCCATACATCCTTAAATACAGATTTGAAATAACGGTATAAAACCAATTCGGTATTCGCTAAGACATGATTGAAGCTTTTCAAAGACACGTTGAAGAAGGTAAGCCATGAGGACCAGTCTTTGCGTTTACCAAATTGGGTTATCACCGTTATTTCAATTATGTATTCAAGGATGTATGGATGTTTGAGCTTAGAGAATTGCACCCCTGCTCTGCGGTCTAGTTCGGGAGCATAACGTTCTCACAAAAGGAAACCACTAAATTAGTATATTTTCATTCAAACGGAAAGTTCGGGAATACTACTTGAAATCATTGCAATCCTAATCGACAATAAAATTATGGGCATCGTTTTTATGAGTGTATATGGATGTATTGGGGTAGAATATTTATGTACTATATGTAGTATACTTTAACTTATGTATTTTAGCGTCCCTATAGTATGTCAATTGTATGTATGTATATCTTATTATATTATGTAAATGCATGTATGTAAATATATATATATACATTTATATTATTATTTTTGTACCTTTTTCGACCCAAACCTTTTTTTAACCCAAAGGTTGACTGGTAGAGAATGCCATATGGCATTAAGTCCGCCTTGTGTACCACCATTGTGCATAAAAGTATAAATAAATAAATAAATAAATTACAGTTTTCAAATCATACAAGCTTCCTTCCAGCTACACGAGGATAAACTATGACGAAGCCTGCTGGTGAACCGCCACCTCAAGCGGTTACCAAGAGACTGCCGCGCATACACGCATGTGTTGCCTGAAATGCCATCCCGGCTGGGTCTTCCCCATGAACCTGCAACCTACTGCTTAAGAGCAAGCCCGTAAGCCTTCCGGCCACCATGACACATGTTATGGTAACAATTACTGAAAAATATGCAAAATAGTCTTCAGTAACAGCCTAAAGCCATGGCTTCCAATCCCTTCCCGATTAACCGTGTATAACATTTATGGAATTCCAAATAAGGGTCGAAGTCTTAAAAATTACATCGCAATATTACACGCAGTATTACACTGGCTTAACTGCACAAACGGGTACATTTATAACTACCCACTCAATTTCACAAAGCCGAATAAAATCTCACTGCTGTGTCTATTATACAAACACAAGTGGATAATTAAATGCAAATGAGGCAATATGAGACCTCGGCTTAGGGCGTTGCTGGGGATATCAAGCTATTGTTTTTGGGGACAGCTGGATCGGTATTATTTAAATTGTATTAGGGGACATTTAAAGCTACTGGCTCGGCACGGGCCGGCGCGAGCAACAGACGGGAGGGAGAAGTGCTAACTTGAACGGGAAGGTGACGCGGCGATAGGCCTCCGCGACGTCGGTGAGGCGGGCATCCTCGGCGGCGAGGGCGGTACAACGGTCGGGTGTTTAGTGAACGAGACAACGCGAGTCTCTTCATGTGATCTAACGTGATTTTATCGTCTGGATCGACCAGAACGTGCTTCGGGCGGCGTACTCTACTGATACGGGAGGGTTCGTAGTCGGCGGCTGATACCACAAGGGGATTTGGGTGGGACAGGGCAGAATCAAGATAGCGTTTAGACGCTTGTTTCATAAATTGCCTGATGGTCGGCAAGTTAAGGTCGAAATGGAGTTGGTCGTTTCGCATGTACAGAGGCGCTCCGGTGGCCTTGCGCATGAAACGGGTTTGGAGGGTTTCTAATCTACGGAGTGGGTATGATTCAGCGTGTGCGAACACTGGGCTGGCATAGGTCATGATGGGTCGAATGCATGTGGTGTAAATTCTCACCTTATTTCTAAGGGATAATTTACTACGAGCGTTCAGAATATAGTGAAGGCGACCGAGCACAAAGGCAGCGCGGGCACGCACCATCTTTGTGTGGGGAATGAAGGTCAGTTTTTTGTCTAGGGTGACTCCAAGATACTTGGCGTGCGGTTCCCAAGGAACCGATTGGCCCAGCATCGAGATCTCCCTGAAGCGTGGGTGGTCGTCGCCTAATTTGCAAAATAGGACGGCTTTACTTTTGATAGGGTTAACTTCGATCCGCCATTTCCTAAACCATTTACCGTAGACGTTGGCTGTGGTTTGGAGGATCTTAGTTATATTATCGGGACTGCTACCAGAGTAGAATATGGCCGTGTCATCCGCGAACAGTGCTAATTGGGTCGTATTAGCAGGTCTTTTGGGGAGGTCACTGGTGTACAGTGTGAACAATAATGGGGCTAGCACGGATCCTTGTGGGACTCCGGCTCTAATGGGGTGGGGGGAAAAGAGAGCGCCCGTGATTCGATATCGGAAACTGCGATTTGACAAGAAGTCTCGTATGATGAGAACGAGACGGTCAGGCACTCCGAGTTGGTACAACTTATATAATAAGCCATTGTGCCAGACTTTGTCAAATGCTTTCGCAACATCGAAAAAGAGGACTCCCGTCATCAGGCCGCGTGAGAATCCGAACGTGATGTGTTTAACTAGTCGGTGGACTTGTTGTACACACGAGTGTTTGGTTCTAAAACCAAACTGTTCGTCGGGAATGAGTTTCTTGGAATCGGCAAAATCCTTTAATCGGGAATAGATAATCCGCTCATAAATCTTCGCAAGAGAATTGAGAAGGCTTATGGGGCGATAGCTGGAAGGCTCGCACTTGGGCTTACCGGGTTTGGGAATACCGATAACGGTGGCCTGTTTCCACGTATGCGGAAAGAGGTTATTGTTTAATGCCGCATTGAAGATGACGGTCATTAAGGCGATAAGACGTTCGGGGAAGAGTTTAATCACCTTGTTGGTGATACCGTCAGAGCCGGGGGCTTTGCGAGGGTGAATCTTTTTCACGAGATTTCTGACCTCGTCTGCCGTGACCGGAGGGAGGGGGTCGTCAGGGTCCTCGGCAGGCGGAATAGCTGCTCTACGTTCGACTTCAGCGTCAACCTTTTTGAGGTGAGCTTGGTCTACAGGTAGAGTGCTTGGGGAACGTTGCGCTTCTAGACTGTCAGCTAGGCATTCGGATTTTTCGTCGTCATCAAAGGCCGGCCTTTGGTTGGGACGGTTGAGGGGGGGGACAGCATTGGATGTTTCGGATTTGAGTTTCCGTTGCAGATGCCAGAACGCAAGGTGGGTTGGCTCTAAGTCGCCCAACATCTTATCCCAGTTAGCCTCTCGGCACTCCTTAATACGTTCCTTGACAGCACGCTGCAGGTGGCGCATAAAGAGGCGATTGGGTTCGCTGGGAAAAGATGAGTACGCTCTAAGGGCTGCGTTCTTCTCCGTCATCAGTGCACGTACATCGTCAGGGAGTTTCATGCGATGGTCTTCCATCGCAGGAACTCGCCGTGAACACTTGTCCACGACGGACTGTACATGCCCGGTGAGGGAGTCGATCGCGCCCAGCGTGTCTGCGACTGACGTTATGCATTCGGGAATTCTATCTAACTGAGCGGACGAGGGGTCGTTGAGGCGTTGCCTAACTTTCCTCCAGTCCGTCGTCACAATGGTCTGAGGGGGTAGCCCTGTGTCCGTGGGGCCAAAGCGGGAGGTGAGGTGAAGGATCACAGGACGGTGATCGGAGTCTAGCTCTTGTAGTACTTCAATGGAATGCAACTTGAGGTTGATATTCATTAGAAGTGCTATGTCGAGTATATCCGGGCGATGATTTACATTGCTGGGGTAGTGAGTGGGATACATCGGGGCGATGATGTCAAAATTGAGGAGGTTACTGAGGGAGTATAATTTACTTCCTCTGTGGTTGTGGGTGAGACAGTTCCAAGACTCATGTTTGGCATTGAGATCTCCCGCCACTATGACGGAGTCGCCTAGATCGAAGAGTGCTTCGAGATCCGATTGAATTGGATCGTCTTGGGCATTGGGGGTTAGGTAAGCCGACACTATAGTGATCGGTTGATGACCTGTCATGCCTATCCTGCACACAGATGCCTCTAGATTGGAAAGGGACGGGGTATCTAGGGGCATGCAATAAAGGGATCTCTTATAGTAAATAAGAGTGCCTCCTCCACGGGAGTGGGTCCTGTCGTTGCGCACTATATCATAGTTTGCAATTCTAGGGTTCCTGTGGGAGGGTTTCAAAAAGGTCTCTTGTATCAACATAATGTCAATAAGGTGGTCGCGGAGGAATAAGGCGATTTCATCTTTTTGGCCATTAATGCTGTTGGCATTGAAGATGCATATTTTAAGGGATCGGGGTTTCATTCTGCACCTGTTTTGTGAATCCATTACGGATGAACGCGGTAGGAGAGGAGGGCGGATGAGACATCAGCAAAGTCGCTGAGTACTAACATGAGGCCGTATTGGCCCTGGTTTGCCCTAATGGCCGCGGCCATTTGGGCGACTCTGTTCGGGTCAACAGAGTTGAGAAGACCGAGGCAAACTGAGAGGTCGTCAGTTTTGAGAAGGGGTGAGGGAGGGGCGGCCCTCTGAGAGTGCACTTGTGGTGCGGGTTGGTTGTACGGCACGGGAAAGTACGGTGCCGTATGGGGGGCGGTCATCAGCGAGGGAATCGCTGATGCCTGGGTCGCCTGTTGGGTCAATAGACTTTTCCTCAGGGCGGGGAACGCTTGCTGATGATTCAGCGCGTTCCATGGCGATGGCCTTTGAGGGCTGAGTCGTTGGGACGTGGGAGGGGCCTGAGAGGCGTAGTGGGCGGCCGCGAAGGCTTGGGTAGCCGCTTTGCGCTTAGCAGCCTTGCTGTTAGCTCGCGGGGCTTTGGGGCATCCGCGATAGTTCGCTGGATGACCCGACTCACCGCAAAGCACACAACTCGGGGGCTCTGTGCATTGCGTGCGATCTTTGGGGCGATCGCAGTCGGAGGTGCTGTGGTCACCTAGGCACTTAACGCACCTAGGTTTGGCGTAGCAGTGACGCTGCACGTGACCATAGAGTTGGCAGCGGTGACACTGCCCGGGAGGACCATAACGATGGGGAGGTTCGATTTTTATGCCTGAGAGGTGGCATACAGTCTTGATATTAAAAATCTTCCGATCATTATCGGCGGTCTTTTCGCATATGGCGAGGACCATATCGTAAGCTTCACCGCTGCGACCAGCGTGCATGCGATGAACTTCGAGGACGGGGATACTTTGCGACAGAAGGTCGTCTTTGATGGAGTCGGTGTCGATCTCCTTGGGGATGCCTTTAAGGACTACCCGGAGTGGGCGTTCCTCAGCGAGAGAGTACGTGTGAAAGTACACGTTCCTGTCTTGGAGGGCACGGGTCAAAGACCTGAAGTCTTGGGCAGTGGGAACTGCCACTTTGACCCCGACGGCTGTGGTGCGGGCACTTAGGTAGTTAATACCTAGTTCTATACACATTTTGGACACGTCATTCCACTTGTCCTTGGCCTGAATGTATATTGCAGGCGGTTTTTTGTCCTTTTTAGGGACCTTGGCGGGCTGGGATTGGGAGTTAGCGGGGGTAGGGGTAGGGGGAAGACTGGCCTGATAAGAGGCCGTTGTGGGGACAGGGGCAGAGGGCGGAGCGGAGGACGAAGCCTCGTCCGTTTTCGGGGCTTTAGCGGGCGCAGCGTGAGCGGAGGACTTGGCCTTGCGGGCCCGCTTTTTACGGCTACCGCTGACGAGTTGGAACTCGTCAGAGGCCGAATCGGAGGAGGGGATTTGGGGAGGAGGGGGAGAGTCCTCGCTCTCTGACATGTCCGACACGTCCGAGAGTATGGGCATGTCGGCTTCGGGGGACGTGGAGGCGTTCGTGCTGGCGGTGGGGAGGGGGGTTTTTGCCTGAGGGGCGGATGAGATGCCGGCATCTAATTCGGGGGTTGTGCCCCTTTTTTTGGGTTCGGGATAGGGGGGCTGCACTTTTGTGCCTGGCTCTAGTGGGGAGAGAAGGTTGCCATACTTGGCAACAAAGTAGGGGTCCTTTAGGAGGATCTCCCTAATATTTTTCCACAGCGTGGCGTCTCTACGCTCGTACGTACTCTATAAGCGCGGAGGAACAACTGCGATTTACGCGGTCCCTAACCTCCCGGGTTGGATGGGCCCGGGGGTGTGTAACAAAACCCTCCCTGCCGGGTGTAGGCAGGGAGGTGAGTGTATCTAAGGTGAGCCCTAAGCTTGTATCATCCGTGGCCAGTCTTATTGGGCAAACGGGTCCCTGACAGCTCTTTTGCAAGGGGCGATAAGGTATCGCCCGCAAGAGACTGTATAACCTGAAAGCGTAGACTCGAACTAGGATCGACTAGGGTAGCCCCCAAGGCCGGTGGTCCTAGTCCGCTGCCGACTAACTGCTTTGCCCTGATGGGGCTAGGCGGGTGTGCCGGGTCAACACACCACTCAGCTTCGTTGGCACCGTAAGGTATCCGCCGAGGACCACCAAACAGTGGATTTTCCCTGAAGGGGCACAAAAACGCGATGAATTTAATCGGTCAAAGAAACAAAAATCAGTAGTCGCCTTGAAAAAGGCAACGCGTGATTTAAATGAAGTGACTGCAATCCGACGGGACGGATTGCGAACAAACACTACACGGCACACTGATCGGGGAGCGCGAGCACAGCACGACCGTCTGCGGCGAGCGTCAGACACGGAATGTGAGGCAATATCTGCCATGCGATTGTTTTTAAAAGATAGCGAATCCTACTGGATGGCTTATGAGCGGAATGGGATGGTAAAATTGTGCGTACTTATTTGTTTGAAAACGATCCCCAGGTTAAGAATAGGCTGTAATATTTACATATATAGGTATTTGCATACGTAAAATGTACATGTAATAAGGATTTTTAAGAAGGATTACGCATCCGATAATATTAAGAAATTGTGATAACACCTTACACCAGTTATAGATAAAAAGTGTGTGTGTGTGTCAGCTCCGACGCACGACTGAAGTTTACTCCTTACGAACGATAATTATGATATAGATCGAATACAAAAAGTGGGTAAATGAGCGCATCTGCTAAAATGATAAGAGAAACAAACATATATCTGTAATTATTCGGATTATTTTATTGGCACATTTTTTTATCTACAATGTTCTCGAAATGCGTGTAATGCGCAGGAGAAAAGAACTTCTTAAAAAGACTACACTGAGCCTGATTTTAACATTAACTAGAGTTTTGATTCAACTGTCATGGCAGCATTAAGATGACCAATCCCACCAGACGGCACTCGTTCACGAGCATGTCGCATGCATCAGCGTCGGTTAGCTCAAACATATTGTAGGGAGACTTAGCGACCCGATACACGACGCCACCATAAACAGGACACTTGAGTGAGCATGACATACCTGAACTGCCAGACAAATATCAGGTCAATAAAACAAAATAATTGAATAGCCCATATGGTACTCACACTATTCCAGTAGTACAGTAGTGACGGCAAACCTATGGCCCGCGTCCCTTATGTGGGCAGGGCATTGATTGACCACATTGCGTACATACCTACAAAACGAAATAATTGAAATATGTTTGAAGTTGCCAACAAAATTTCGTTATAATAGGTATAGAAAATAAAATTATAGTGTGTAAATTGCAGTATCAAATGTATTTCTTTGTGAAAGAAAAGAAAGAAAGAAAGAAAGAAAATGTATTTATTGGCACAAATAATTAAATAGGCAAACAAAAACATAACAATAAAATAGATGTGCCAAAAGGGCCATCAGCTCAGCATGATGTCAGGTAGCAGTACCAGATACCACTACCTAACGCTGATTTTCAGCTGCAACCCACGAGTGCCATACGCTCGAAACTAGTAAGATATATTATTGTTATGTATATAATAAAAGGTAAAAGTAAGTAATATAATAATTATAATAAGTAGGTATATAAGATAATAATAAGTGAATGGTAAATAAATAACGAAATATACATAATATACGGTAGCAAAATACATAGTAATAATCAATAAGTATTGCGGTATATCACAAGAAAGAGGAACTAATCTTTGCATTAAGTATAATAAAATATTCGTAAAACCAAATAAATAAAATTAACTTTAAAAGGTATGCATGTCATATAACAAACAAATCACTACATTCTGTGTTTTATGTCCACGACGTATTTTTCTTGAATGACAATTTATTATTGAGTAAATCATCACAATATCGCTGTTTTTGAAATTCCGGCGGCAGTGTTCGCATTTCAAAGTCGCCCCAGTAATTACAACACTGTTTGCTTGCTCACGGCGGCTGCGCGTCACGTGGCCCATCACGATCACACCAACATCCACAACACGTCTTATTACCACCACAAACATAAACAATATTCCACTCCAATCGTTTCAAAGATCATTGTTAATTTCAAGAGCTATTAGCATATAAAATAATAATAAAAACTAAAACAAATATTTCAAATTAAACATAATGACTGAATACTGATAATTACTAATAATTAAAATACAAACAATTATTTAAACATCATATATAAAAATAATAATAATAAATTAGATCAAAACAAATAACACTATCGTAAGAAACCTATATAGCAGACGTTGTGACTCGAATATTCTCGTACTCTTTTTGGTGTTGGAGCAAATATTCTTTTAATTTTAATTTGAAAGTTAAGCCACTCCTGCAATTTTTTATTGGTGGAGGAATATTGTTCCAGCATTTAGTAGCTGCATAGCGAAAACTGCCCCTAAAAGCCGCCGATCTATGCTGTGGGATGGAAAGCTGTTGAGAACATTGCCTTCCCTCTCGATTATCGTGCCTTTATATTTATTAAATGTTGTTAATGTACACTTTAATTATATTATTGACACTAACATTCTTAGATTTATCTTTCGTCTAAATTTGCGGCACGTAGTTGCAAAAAAGGTTAGTTATCCCTGCTTTACACGGTTTATCTTAGTAGTAGTTACCTGGACATAGAATGAAGATGAAACGACCCGAAGATGGCCACATTGAACTTAAATATTAAAACAAAACTTATTCTTTCCCACAAAATGCACAACATATCTCCATTCTCTAAAAATAAACGTTTTACCGTAATATCCAGCAGAATCTATATTATGGCGTTCCAGCGTCCTAACATCTCACTTATCTCAAACCAAAGAGTGAGCAATACAGAGCGAAGATTACTCTATAAATCTGCAAAAATATTCTAAGATAAACACGGAAAAGGCGCTGGCGGTGGTGGCATCGATTTTTCAAGTGAGTTCTAGAGAAAATTGTTCTTGGATATGGTACTATATAACGTAACGACTTAAGTATTAAGAGAACATTAAAAAATTTGTAAAAAAAAATTATGTATTTAGACTGTTTGACATGTTGATCAGTCATTCAGTCAGAACATTTTTTTTTTCTAAAGTAGAAACGTTGCCCACTCTATGATTTCTCCCGTGTCGTGGGTGCGTTTACAGACATAAACTCTAAACACAATACACCCAGACCCGGAACAACTACCTGCAGATCATACAGATATTTGTTCCGTAACGACGTTCAAACCCGCGACCCGGAGCGCAGCAGTCGACTGTATCAGCTACTGCACCGTGCCGTCAAAATTGAGAAGATTCCACCAAATTACAATCTTGAAAACATTTGGTCGATATAGCTCTCATGAGGCTGTTTTGTTCGCAAGTGTGTGCGACTAATTCTTTGTTTGTAATCTTGAGTTACTGCAATTGGATGATAAAATTTTACAAAAACATTATGTGTCCTAAACCGTTTCTGAATTAAGATCTGAATGTAAACGTAAAAGATAATTAAATTTAAACAACACCAGGCATGTGAATATGGATGTATATGTATCATCAATCATTTCGGCCGAACCGAGTCCACTGCTGAACACAGGCCTCCCCCAAAGATCACCACTACAATCGATACGGGCGTGTTGTGTGCTCATTGGGGAGTTTTGCCATAATCGCCACGCTTGGCAGGCGGGTTGGCGATCGCAGTTGAGTTGTTAATGTACTTGAAGGATGCTGCTGCCCATCCTCCAGCTAATCCCATAGTCACCTTTAGCGACACCCACGGGTTGGTGCTATTCGTAGCCGGCACCACACGGCAGTATATGTATATGTATAACACGATGTTATATGGATGTATATGTATATGCATAGTGGTATTTGAACGAAGTGTCTCTGCGCATCGGCGGACACGTAAAATCATCGGTCACGGTATTGTTGTCATTAGCGGTAGTCGTTAAGCTCAGTCGGAAGCCTTTGAGTAGCTTACACAACATTGACCCAAGATTGGCCACTAAACAAATAAAAGAAATAGTGAAGCAAGGGTCTTTCTTGGCTTGAGGCGTATTTTAGAATTCTGGTAACATAACCAATGCTTTTATTAAAATTAGTCGTTCTTGCAAGATTATAATAATAATCGTCTTAAAATCCAAGTTTCAGGCTTACTACCGCATCACTTTTTCTTTTATCTTCACAAATACCAGGATCGGCGGTAGCACGACAAACTTGCGCCTCGGAAGGGAAGTTATTTGCATACGATCTTAAAACAGCAATCGGTTGATCGCTAACATTTTAGCCCCGAGTCAACACCGAGACACTTCCAGTTGAAATATTTATTCAGCGTGCATAGTATATGCTAGTATGTTTAGACAGAAGCTACTTAAAGAAGATAAAATTTATCGTATATATTCTTGTGTGTACTTAAAATGGTACTGGTCACTCACAATGGGGCTCATACGAAAGCTCAAGGTCACTCCGCTGAGTGCTTGCTCGCTATGGAAATAGCTATGCTTGGTAGCTCTCTACGGTACTAAATAAGGAATGAGGAGATCCGTGGAAGAATTAAACTTGCCGACATAGCTGAAGGGATTAGTAAACTGAAGTGGCAATGGGCGGTAGACATTTCTCGTAGAACTGATGGCCATTGGGGCAAAAAGGTTCTTGAATGGAGACTGCGCACCGGAAAACGCAACGTGGGATGACTTCCAACGAGGTTGACAGACATCCTGGTGAAGGTCGCTGGGAATCGTTGGATCAGAGCGGCATGTAACCGCTCGTTGTGTAAATCTAAAGTGGAGGCCTTTGTTAAGGAGTGGACGTCCTTTGGCAAATTTAATGATAATTTTCTTGTACCGCCCAATTATGAATCAGTTTATAACAAGCATTTTACATTTGTGACTTTGTTTGATATTTTATTTTGATAATCTTTGGCTGTATGGTTCTTGACACAGAATACGCCCTGTCCAGATCCAACCATGTTCAACGTTGAACGCGACTTAGGAATGATATCAAGTATACATATAGAAGGCATCGTTTTACTGTGAAACATACTTTTTTTATCTTGGGGAAATCCTCAAAGACTTCCTCCGCCTTGGGAAGGGCGGAGGGACACGCTGGACTCAAACCAGCGAAAACCCCATGGTGTACTTCCTCTTACCTCTAGCCGGGTGTGACCATGTCCCCGGCAGGTCAATGCCTGCCAGGGCAGGGATGGGGGCTAAGGGCAGGGGCCAAGGTCAGGGCCCAGGGGCAGGGGCCAGGGGCAGGGGCCAGTGGCAGGGACCAGGGGCAGGAGCCAGGTGCAGGGGCCAGGGGCAGGAGCCATGGGCAGGGGCCAGGGGCAGGAGCCAGGGGTAGGGGCCAGGGGCAGAGGCCACGGGCAGGGGCCTAGGGCAGGGGTCACAGGAAGGGACCAGAAGCAGGGGGAAGGGGGCAGGGGCAGGGGCCAGGGCACTATTTGACGGGTCCCTTCTCTGTGCAACCTTGTTGGCCGCACCTACCCTATAGAGAGGCCCTGTTCGTGATCGGGCGACGGACCGCCCCTAGTTTGTCAACCGCAGGCCGCTACTCATGGCAGCCAGAGATCGTTCAGCGCCCTCCTCCGGCACCCACGCCCAGTGCATTTTCTACGGCGGGGATCAGAGGTTGTCTCCTCCAGTCCCCGCTCTGCCACCTCCTTTTACATCACGTTTTCGCAAAAGGAGGCAACGGCATCCCACGCGCTCACGCCCCGACTGATGGACTGAACTACGGCTGAAAGCGAGAGGTCACCTCCTTCGACCACTACGATGAGATCACGGCACTGCGTTGTCCAAGCTGGGCACTCCTCGAACATGTGCTGCACCGTGTCCTTCGGGCAGTCTGCGCAATGATGACAACCGGGCACCCTTTCTATGCCTATTCGACGCAGACACTTCCCGAAACACGGTTCGAAAGTACCTGTGTCATTCGGAAGGTGAGGGCACCATGCCGCTTCTCCAGCCATTCCTCCATGACGGGTCTTACCACCAATCGATCCATCTTTCAAACAGCAATATAATGATATGTCAATATCTCTTGCAACTCTTCATAGTAATGGATATTGGGCTTTAGGTCTTTTATATAATATGACTTGATAAATTACCAACTGCTAAGCTGAATTCTTTCTTCTTATTTTTCCTGTGTTAAGTAGCCAACCTTGTGTCAGGTTTTTTTAATTTACCCAGAGACAGTTGGTAACCAAGTCACGGGACTTGGTTACCGACTGCCGTCTAATGTCAACAACTGGCACCAACGATTTTACGTGCCCTCCGAATCACGGAGACGCTTCGAATTCTAATATGCTGTCACCCATCTATATACCGACCGTGCCAAGCATTGCTTTACTCACTGATCTTTTACCGATCAGTGAGTGTAATTAGCTATGAGTGCCTCTGATCGAATGATAGTTTATCAGACGTTTGAAAACGATAGCTATGAAATGGTAATAATTACGCGCTAAATTAAAATGTACCAATATTTTCTATTCACCTCAAAATTATCTAATACTAATTACCCAAACAATAACTTTTTAGTACTGGAAAATCCTCATGGACTTGAAGATGGAGGGTCGAAGGGCGTGTCAAACTATTACTGGCTAAAACCCCACGATGTTCCTTCGTCCTACTTACCTCCCAATATTCTGGCAGCATCGCCAATTTTTTTTTTACGAAAACGTTGCCCTACTTTAGGTTTTCTCCTGTGTCGTGGGTGCGTTTACAGACATACATTTCACACACAATACACCGAGATCCGGAACAACTACCTGCAGATCATGCAAATATTTGTTCCGTGCGGGAATCGAACCCGCGACCCGGAGCGCAGTAGTCAACTGTATCAACCACTTCCTATTTATTACTGCTTCACGATATTTATTTGACTGTTGTGTCACCAGTCATCCACGTTTTCTTGAACATTTTCTTAGATTCCTCAATTAGCATGCGTTAAATTTTTAACATTTGCACACTCCGTAAAACAACATACTGGTAACAATGAACATATTTTATGAACGTTCCCACTAAGCATTTAAGCACTAAATTTCTAAGGTATTATACTAGGACAATACTTGACACGTAGTAAACAGCCAAACAGTTTAATATATCACAAGCCATCCTAAATCCTCATACACTAATACGACCTCCAAAACTATTTCGGATAAAATCCACGCGTAATTGCAGCACTGGCACGCGAGATGTCGTGACGGTGCAGCTCCTGGACTTTATATTAGAAATGGGTTTTGGCTTACAACTAATATGGCTGGACACAGCTTGGTCGCTTGGAAACATGTTGCATTTGAAGAAAATGTGAGGAATTTATTAAACAGTAAAGAACCAATACAAATAAAAGAATAACATGGCAATACGATCGTCTTCCTGCCCTGATTTCTAAACACTTGAGGTCGGCGCAATATGTTATTATATCATATCTTTTGGGTACGTTACCAGATGACAGCGATGCGGAGAAATATTTTCACGCTTAGGTGTTTTTTGAATAATCTTTAATTTCACCTTTTTTATTTAGATACGTTTTTTGTATATAGATATTTTGTCCTATAAAGTATATAATATATTGTAATATACTACATATTCATAAGTCATAAGTTTTAATGTGTACCTATGTATATTATAATTTAATTGAATATCTATATCTATACAAATATATAAAAGTGTCTGTTTGTAATGTCAAAATAGCAGCTTTTTACCAAATGCATATGAAAATATATACGGTACATACAGGATCTCCAGTAAATAGCGCGACATACTGCAGGGGGTGAGAGCTTGGGTCAAGACCTACCAAAAAAACACAATATGTGTTCAGCAAAATATTACGGATTTTTTTTTTACCACTGTAGGTTAAAGTTGAGCGATAAGAAAATTTTACTGTGATAATTTAAATAAAAATAGTATTTCTTAAAAATATTTTAGTTTTTAATAAAATAAAGACTTATCAATGAGTAAAGTTACTATTCACAAATAATTTGAGGTAAAAAAAACTAGAAAAGGAATTTTTCATTACGAGATGCTTAAAAATCTGTATTAAGGTTTATTTTTCGATATTTCGGAAAATTTTCATATCATCATAACGGCCATTTATACGTCCACTGCTGAACAAAGGCCTCCCCCATAGATTTTCACAACTGTGTCATCATTTTGGGGGGTATTTGCCAATACTCACCACGCTTGGCAGGCGGGTTGGTGAGCGCAGTATTGCTACCGTTTCACAGAAGGGACGCTGCCGCCCATCCCTCTGGTTTAGATTCCCTTAGTCGCCTTTTACGACGTCCACGGGAGGAGATGAAGTGGTGCTATATTCTTAATCCGGACACCACACGGTTGTACTACTGTAAATCCGTAAGATTTTGCTGAACATATATTGTGTTTTTTTGGTAGGTTTTGACCCAAGCTCTCACCCCCATGCAGTATGTCGTGGTATTTACTGGACAGCCTGTATAACAAAAAAAAAAACAATTTTAATTTTTCATCTGTGTCTATTTCGTGTAATCTCCGAAATGGCTGGACTGATTTTGACAGGACTTTCACTAGCAGATAGCTGATGTTATAAGAAATAATTTAAGCTACTTTTATTTTAGAAAAATAATTAGATCTCCGCGCAAAAAAAAAACCCTTGAAATCCAATATATACATTCTATGTCAAGTGTCTATGTCGAAGTATTCTAAATTTCTTTTAAATTAAACGCGGGTGAAACCGTGGATCCTGGTTAGTACGTTAATATATTTAATGTCTCATATTGCAAAGTTCTTTGCAAATGGTTTTACAATTGACCACCAGTCTTGGCTATCATGATAGTGTTGGTGATTTACCCGCTACCTACGGGTAACCCGAAGTGCTAAATGATACGCACCGGGTTCCAAACTGCCTTAGTCACCCACGGGATGGGATGAGATAACCCTATTCGTGACTGGCTTATACAGTATCATTGCACGACCATGTCTGTTTAAAGGGCACAAAATATATTGCATTTTGTGATTGTTGTCATCAAAGATTTGCTTAGGCTTTTTTATATTAGAGTTATTTAACCGAGTCTAATATAAAAACGCCTGAAACTGATATAGGCTGCAGGTTCTCGTATGATCACACTCGAGCCACCCACTAGACACCTATAGGCTCAAGTGACTGTAAAGCGGTCACAACAATCACACAAGTCGCTATCACAATGGTGGCATTGTGCCGTGGCCTCACGTCCTATCCTGTGCAGGTACGCAATTAAACAATCGTGCCCGATGAACACCTGCGTCAGGCGGTAGGTGACGCGCTCGCTCCTTTTGAGCCAGGCTCCAAAGAGTGGCAGGACGGCCTCCACGACGCGCTTGGTTGCGAACTCCATCCGCAGGCGGCGACACCACTTTCCAAGTGCGCACCGCCGAGTGCCTCTAATGACCTACATCATCCGAGGAGTCGCTGTCGCTTTTCCAAACTGTTTCGAGGGATGGGAATAGTAGATGGAGAGGGGTAGAAAGAATAAATAATAGGGCTGGGCTTCCAGTACTCGTGTATCTCGTACGTATTTATATATTCGGTAAACGCACAATCATCGATTGTGCCATGTGGTGACAACTACGAATAAGCTCAAACCCATCTCATCTCGTGGGTGTGGTAAAAGGCGACTATGGGATCAACCCCAGGATGGGCAGCAGCGTCCTTCGAGTACATTAACAACTCAACTGCGATCGCTAACCCGCCTGCAAAGCGTGGCGATTATGGCAAATCCCCCCAATGTACACACAGAACGGTGGTTGCGGCGATCTTAGCCTTAGCTTAGCTTAGGAATTCTTAGCCGCCACCACACGGCATCGGTTATGAGTATGAATTATTATTAATTTCAGTATAATTTATCTCATGATCAAGCTTTTACTGCACCTGTTGGCGTATTGAGTAATTCCTTGAGCTATCTAAAGCACGCGACGCGTATTATGTAGCTGCGGTAATTTACCGACTGTATCATAATAAAGACGGTATGCTGCTCAAGTACACCGTTCATATTAAAATGATTAGGTTAATATTAGCTTTATAGCGGGTTAGTCGGAAAGGGTGTACTAAGCTGAAAGGATAAAATACTATGGGTAGTAATGAGCAACTTTTGTTGTATGATTTTCACCAAAAAGTGAATAGTTACAGTGCTATAGCTTTTCAAACTTTTCATGAAAAATACGCTGACACAACCCTATCATCAGCTGTGTCTTATATTTAACGTCTTAGTTGGTTCACAGACTTACTACTTGTTGACAAAGGATTATTTCGGAATAAAAATAATAAATCAAGCCCCGACCGGTATCTTTGACTACAATTTGATGAAATTGTTTTTTTAATATCGATTTTAAGATGAGGCATTGACTGCGAAACAGTCGTCCGGGACACTTTAAATTGCCCGCGACATACTACACCCTTTCCGACAAACTCGATATAGTACGTGGCTACTATTTAGGGTTCGAGGTATAAAAGAATTTCAGAATAACTGAACTAAATATATATTTCTTAGGCAGAATACCTTTTTATTGGTGTCCAGTGGAAAATCTACATGAACTTCCTTCTCCCCGGGGAAGGACGAAGATGTATGCCGGACTCCTACCGGCTAAAACTACTGGAGCTGAAGATGACCATCTTCGGCACCAAAGGGGGGCTCCTCGGGGGTCGCGGGCGCGCAGATTGGGGAGTCTGCGTGCTCACACCGAGCGATCCCCGGGAATACGGTGGTGCGCACGTAGTCATGTGCCGCCGTGTGCGTTGCACAGCGCACAGCGAGGCTTGGGGGGATCCTTTACAATCCTACCCGAGAAGTGCCCTGGGGGCTGCCTTTTTACAGCCGCCTGCCCTCGTGACCAGTTTACAGTCATCCCCTTCGAGATGTGCCTAAAACCGTGGCACCAATGGGCGGCTCTAGTGTGATCTTACGAGAACCTGGAGCCTCCCTTAGGTGCCGAAGATGACCGCCCCAGTGGTTTCAGCCGGTAGGAGTCTGGCTAACCCTTCTCCCTTCCCCGGGGCGAAGGAAGTTCATGAAGAATTTCCACTGGGCACCAATAAAAAACAAAAAATAAAAAGGCATTACGCTTACCACCAGCTGAATGACTTTCTCGTCTCGTCACCCTATTGTATATAAATAAATCTACTCCTTGAAGGGTAAGAAACATAAAAGATGAAAATGCTAGTGAACTGAATTTGATCAATATAAAATTTTAAAAACCCCAGCTATACAGCATTTCTTCAAAATAGAAAAATATAAGTCAGGTCGTTAATTTTAGATAAACTTTCAAAGATGATCGAGACTGACGTATACTTCTTTTAAAAGCATGAAACTTCTGAAATTAACTTTGATTCCGATTTTTCGCTACACGAAGTTTAGTTTAGAAGTTTTCTAAACGATATATTTTAGTTATGACAAGTTGCTTTATGGTTCAAACTTCTAGTAATAGTTCTTCGTGCTTTGTTCTTACAAGATCCAAGACCAAGCTCTTAGAAAGTCTCTTTTTGAACGTGAGACAACGCCCCAAACGCCCACCCTTCACCGCGTCCTAATATTTAAGCTGGGGAGAAGAAACGGCGCAACAAACTACCCAGCATCACGTTTTTAACATTGAATACATACATATTTGTGCTTTATATCAAATTAGAGAACAACAGAAGCGTTAGCTGTAGTAAGCTATTATTGCCGCATAATACCAGTTAGTACACATCCTTATACATTTGAATAATAAAAAGCACTACAAATGAAATTGTAAAATTATTGTAGGTCTCTACATAAATCCGTAATTAAGGGAGCATCCGCCGACTCGTGCAACAGCATCATCATCATCATCATCTGCCTGGGTTGTTCCGAGGGCATGCAATAAGGACGAGAACGCTCATCGTTTATACCATAAATAAACCATGGTCAGCAGGAGGACTAGTTACCGGAAGCAGCACCCATTCACGAGCATGACTTAAAGATCAGCCATCTAATTCCTCGCCATTTTAGAGTGACTTTTCCCATGACTCTACCGCAAACTGTGACATCTGGGGGAGCATGACAAATCTGCTGCCAAAGACTTCCAAACCAATAAAAATATCTGCTTAAGAAGTTGATCCATAAATCTCTAGGCCACCTTAAACATCATAGCTACAAGTTAATTTATTTTCTTCAAACAAAGGTTATCCCTTAACCTATTATGAAGAACAGTACTCCACCCACTAACTACAATTATAAAACTGTTTACCTGTGCTAAATTTAGCTTAGCATGTAATCTACTTTTTAACCGCTGACGCAAAAAGGAGAGGTGTTATAAGTTTGACCACTATGTGTCTGTCTGTGGCACTGTAGCTCTTAAACGGGTGAACCGAAAAAAAACCGCATCCGAATATGTGGTTTATTTTATTTTATAGCAAGATTTTTCGGTTGAGCCATTTCAAGGTCACCAGCTCTTTTGTTAACTTCGGTAGGGATCTTAAAGGCATAGTGGGTATGTACTTTACTTTCAAACAAATACAATCACATCAATGTGTGGACTACGTGTTTTTAAAAAAGAATGAAAGAAATAACTTGTCCTGTTAGCGCATTCTTTTTTTTTCTATTAAAGACACTCATATTCATGTCGTGACTACTATGTTGAGTGCAAAATTCTCAAAACCACCGATTGCGAAACAGACAGCCATTTCAAAGTGCAGCATTACTGTACTGTGTGTACTGTACTCGGCAATTCGCGTTGGCGTCTGTGAGATGCGCAGACGCAATTCTAGATTTGCGTTAGACTCATAACGAGCGACGACTAACATTAGACCATACGATACCAATTGCTCGTACATACGCGACACTTGTATAGGGCTGCTACGAAAACATGCTGATTTCTGATCATCATCATCATATCAGCCAAAATGCTCCACTCCACTGCTGAACAAAGACCTCCCCAAACAATTCTCTATGGATTTGCCAATGCTCAACTCGCTTGGCATGCGGGTTCGTGAGCACAGGATGATGCTGTTCAACAGATGGGAGGCTGCCTTTTCGGTTAGAGTCAACTTTTACGCCATACACTTGTAGAGATGGAGTGGTGCTATATTCTAAATCTGCTGTATGTGTAGCTGGATTAAATGTTATCGATACCTTTCCCATTTTAATTTTATATTCTTCAAACATCTGTGGCATGAGACAATAAGATTCAATTCAGACTTTTTTAAATCATGTGACTCTTTTTTGTAGTATCAACTTTTCTTAAACAACTTTTGTAATATCATAAAATTTTAGACCAGTTTGTAAAAGATTAAATTATTTTTCCTAAAATATCTTCTCCATTATTTCAAAGAATCTTGAAATATCTTGCGTATAATAACGAAAGCAATTTCACCTCCCCACAGACGTATACTTCAAACTAAGATAAATTCTACAGTCTTCGTATTGACAGATCATCCATAGAGTTGTCACAGTGTCCAAGTGAAGAAATCTTACAGATCATCAAAGCAAACATAACACTTATGCAACTAAATTTAAAGTTGAAAATGCCATAACAAAAGATAAAGTGCAGGATAATAATTTAAAAGGGGAGCTACTTGAAATGGCAACTATCGATCATTTTGCAAAGAAATTGTAATAACAGATATTTAAAACGAAAACTATGAGACTTAATGGCTTAGGTGTGGTTTCGTTGAGGATTTAAAATGGACTGGATTGGGAAGTTAATTATTAAGCAATGTTTTATATGTGTTTAGTATCAATCACTATTGGATTGAAGTCTCTACTTTATTCCTAATCAACATTAAGAGTCTGCTTCTAGTATGTGTGTGTATGTGTGTACCACACAAAAATGATAAGAGCTGCTGTCCTGTAGCCTATCTCGATAGAATTTATCATTAATAACGTCATCTCAGCCAGGTGTACGCAAATAAACAATTAATAAACCCCAAAAATATATCAATTGAGGCAGTATAGAATTCATTCAAATACAAATAAAGGCTACTTTCTAAAAAATTCTACATCTATACTTTATTAAAATGGAAAACTAGATTGAATATTTAAATACGTAGACAGAAATTTCTTCCAACCACTTATATAATCCAGAACACTCAAAACCATTTTGCGGAGTCCATTGATGCTACGTCATAGATTCAGAGTGATTTATAGCAAGCACTGTGTAGAAACCAATAATATCCATTTCAGTAATTACTAGCTGAGACAAGACCGATGATTGAACGAAGCTCAGTATGGAAATACAGAGGTGATCAGTATTGCTTTAAAAGTGCAGTTGTGAATGAAAGGATTGTATGGACTGAAATTAAAAATAAAATCATATTTGTGTAGTAATTTCTTAGGTAGTAGTCGTAGGTTCTCGCGATTATTTCTCATTCTAATAAAACACTTTTAAACGGATTAAATCGCGTTTATTAGAGATTTTTAGTTTTCTTAACGTTTCGAACACTACAGCGTTCGTAGTCGCAGGATGATGTAATTCTTGTTTCATTCGTGTTTTATTATATTTGTATCCTTGTTTGACGTTGTTGCAGTTTAAAAGTTTTTTTTTAAATTTAATTTATTTTAGTTATTTGCTTGTTCAGTACTAAATAGCTAAATGTGTAGACCATTACCCAGCTATTTTCTTTTTTCGAAAATTTAACCTTAGTAGGTTAACCAATTATTATAATATAAAACATAATCGTGTAGTTGCAGAAATAAACACGCGCATACAGACATTGATGGGAAACAGTAAACCTTTCTTATTTTTGGAGTCGGTTTAAAATGCCAAAAATCCCCGTCTATATAAGATTTCGATAGTTTTAAATTCTGACTTTCCAGATATTTTCGATTTCCCAAGGTGCATACTACAACAGACTCAATTTAAAATTACTCCTTTAAAAATAGAAAATAACATCACCTTGCGCGCAGCCCTAAATTTTACGCGCAATTTTAAATTCCAAACGTCCATTGTTGTCGCCTATCCACTCCTATATCGGCCATATTTTATTCCTGTAACACCACCAACATAATAAGACCCATGAGAACTCTGCGAATTACTAGCAATTACCTTGAAAACTACAAATTGCTCGGAGTTCTAGAGATCTTAGTGAGTGGTCATGTAATCACTATAATGTTTGAACCATCCTTACCCCAATATGGAGCGGTTCCACATACCTCGCAGTTTTGGCATTAAGATTATCTCTGAAATTGTATTATATCGAAAGAGAAAATAGTAATATATTGCGTGTTCGTTGAATAATCTTGTATGCGTAGTTAGTATGATTTGTAATGTCGTGCAAAATAGTCACTTATCTCGTTTCTTGGTATGGTGTAGAGATCCGTGGGATTCAAATCAGTAAAGTTGAATTAAGCCTATAAGAAATTCAAGGACCTGTAAATGCTTATTTCATTTGTTGCAAAATATGACTCTTTGGAACTATTTTCGCACTAAACATGGGAACGCTGTATTGTCAAGAATATATATGGAATAGAGATGTTGTCCCTCACTGTGGGCCTAATTAGAAAGCTCAAGGTCACTCAGCGAGCTATGGAGCGGACCATGCTTGGTATTTCTCTACGAGATCGAATCAGAAATGAGGAGATCCGTAGAACAACTCAAATTGCCGACATAGCTGAAAGGATTAGTAAATTGAATGGCCGTTGCGGCAAAAAGTTTCTCGAGCGGAGACCTCGCACCGGTAAACGCAGCGTGGGACGACCTCCAACGAGGTGGACAGATGACTGACGGTGGTGAAGGCCGCTGGGAGTCGTTGGATGAGGGCGGCATGTAACCGCTCGTTGTCGAAATCTAAGGAGGAGGCATTTGTTTAGCAGTGGACGTCCTGTGGCTGATGTAATGATGTGATATGATGATTGTCAATTAACGAACATTGAGAAGCCATATTTTATACATAATACAGCTAGTGCTTCAGTCTTCTGCTTTCGTGTAGTTAGTGGCTAGCCTCATGTCAGAGTTGTTCAAGCTGCCCAAAGGCTTTTCGACTGCCGTCTAATGACAATAACCACGACTCACTATTTTACGTGCCCTCCGAAGCACGGAGACGCTCAGTTCAAATACTAATTTGCGGTCACCCATCCATAGACTGACAGGCCAAACGTTGCTTAGCCTCGCCAATCGTTAACCGATCAGCGAGTGACACCTGCTATGAACTCCAATGCGTACCTAATACTCTTCATGAAAAAAAACATTGCAATTCTTGTTCCAGTTAATTAAAAACTCCGTTTAGATATACGCCACTTTTTAAATTCAACCTGGTGATGCGACACGCAATTCGTTCATCTGTTGGTAAGCGTCACGGCTACCCATAACAATTGTAATGCTGCTCAGAACTTGTGTAGAACCACACTGCGTTCATCACCTCGAGACATCAGTTATTTAGTCTGTTCATCATTTCGGGCGAAATGCACAGGCCTCCCCCAAACATCACCACAATGACCGATATGGATCTAGTGTGGGCTCATTGGGGTGTTTTGCCATAATCGCCACGCTTGGCAGCCTAGTTGGCGATCGCAGTCGAGCTGTTAATGTACTCGAAGGACGCTGCTGCCCATCCTCCGGCTAATCCCTTAGTCGACTTTTACGACACCCATGAGAGGAGATGGGGTGGTGGCATTCTGAGCCGGCACTACACGGCAAATAGTCTGTTATGCCCAGTAAATTGACTAGCCACAGTGCCCTTAAAATTGGACACAGTAATCATTAATGTTTAACCACAGTAGTGTAAGCAGTAGCTTGGCGCAGAATATCTGGCACTACAGTGGTACTTACATAGATAGACTCTTGCAAAGTCAGAATTTAGTTTCCACGTATATTAGATTTTCTATGAAGAAGAACGGGCAAGAAACTCCATGGTTACTCTTTTTAATCAATATATTTCAATAGTGATGCCATTGGTCTCGTAATGAAGGTTATAAGAAGACAATGTAGAAGAAAATGGTCGAAAACTTCCTAAGTCTACTGCCCAATCCCAAAAGGCGTTCAACATAAGTACGTCATAATTGTTAACTCTAAACCCGAAATCACGATGAAAGTGGTTTAACCCTTACATTAAATATATACATTAAAATAATTTAAATGTTTTTTATTCGGCAAAGAAAATATCAGTGCATGAAAAGCTACAAAACACAATCTAAAGTTGATACGCTGTCGAACATGAACCGAAAGGGTCACCAGCTCAGCTGTACTGACTTTAACATCCATAGCTGATTTTCAGTTGGGACCCCGCAGTGACACATGGATGAATATAAGTAATAGTAGAAATAAATACATTTTCTTTGACTTGCTATAATAGCTAATCATACTTTTAAAAAGTAGGTACGAGTATAAATAAATAGGAATGTTTTCATTAATGTTACAATGTGTGTAATTATCTATACAAATAAATAAAATTGAAGTGTCTGTTTGTAATGTCAAAATAACAGCTTTTTACCAAATGTATATGAAAGTATATAAAGTATATACTATATATAAATTAAAACATTGGTTTTTTGTTATAAGTAATAACAAAAAACCAATGTTTTAATTTTTTGTTTCTCTGTCTGTGTGTTTGTTCCGGGTAATCTCCGAAACTGCTGGACCGATTTTGACGGGACTTTCACTGGCAGATAGCTGATGTTGATGTTAAGGAATAACTTAACTTTTATTTTAGAAAAAATATTATGGTTCCGCGCAAAAAGATAAAACCCTTGAAATCCAGTATATATCTTCTATGTCAAGTGTCTACGAGTATGTCGAAAGTACTGTATTTTGTTTTTAATTAAACTCGGGTGAAACCGCTGGTCCCAGCTAGCTTTAAATAAACTTTAAAAACATAAATTAATATATACATATATATAGATTGCTAGTAGTCAATTCCGGACGATGTAATGTGTGGTTTAACAGATAGGCTTTGTTAACTTTGACGATTGTGATTGACTTTGCTAACAGTTCAAAGGACACCCTTAACAACCAGGTTAAAACAACCGTGTACCGTGCTTATCAACTCATAAATTTACACATAATAAATACAAAATCCAAAAACAACCCAAACATCCTTATTCCCAAATAAGTGAACAAATACTTATCGCTCCCGGCAGCCCGCTGCAGCATTTTTATTTTTTGACATGTGCCATCGATACTCGCCCATTGTTCTGATCGACACGGCTCCTGCTCGTTACTTTGCGATGCAGCATAACGATGCGGTTGCTTTTCGCTGGTATTGAATTTTAAGGTTTAATAAATGAGGTTTGCAATTTCGAAAATATGTTTGTTTATCTGTGAACGCGTATTTAAGTTGGAATATTCGAAGGACTTAAAATCATCAGCTACATTTCCCTAGAAATGTTTGCGAGAAGCTTATTGAAAAATAGACGAAAAAAGGACTTGAAAGAGTGCACAACAATATAAAAAACAGAAAGTTACATTAGCTTATTTGATTATTTCATTCAATTTAACAACGCTTTCAGAGTGATTTTGGGTCTGCCGCTACAGTACAGTTCAGCGCTACAGTAGCGCTAAGGGTATGTTCGCATTGGCGCGCACGGACTGTTTTCATGCGACCATGCGGAAGCGCTGCGCGTCTCTTGTGCGCAGGGTGCGGGACAGCTCCAATACAGGCAGGTGGAATGGTGATCGCATAATATTGTTCTTAGCAGGCAGCATAAGCTACTACTTACAACTACTACTGGAACAGGTGAGCCTTATTCCTTGCTGAAAACATAAGGCCATACTTATTTTCGTGGTTATTGGAATTTTAGAAAGCTAAAGGCAATTTAGTTTCTGGACAAGTGAAAGTGCAGAAATGTTAATACGCTTCCATGTATTATTATTTGCAAATCTATAAAGTCATGACACCGAACCATTTATAAACATCAATTTCCAACTTACCCAAAACGAACAACTCCCAAAATTGTCAGACAATCAAATATCCCTACAGCACAAACGCAAGCGCCAGCGCATCCGAATTCGTTCTCGATTCGATCGGAATAAATTTTGACGTGCTCGATTTTCGATATTCCATTCCTTTCGTTTACTTTTTTGCTCTTTTCAAGCGCAAGGCGAGGACAATGCGGTCGGGGTGTAACGAATAACTTGATTTATATATATATGCGTGTACGCTGGCGGCCTTGTATTGGACACCGCTACTAATAATAAGTCTGTGGGTATGATATGGCTTACATGTGATTTTATGAATGTATGCGAGGTTTACTGTATGAGGTTAAAAATAAAGCGGTCAGTTTGAAGATATATGTACATTTTATATTTTCTGGACATCAAAATATTTTTATAATGTATATTGTTCGTGGTAATCTAACTTCTGATAGCGAATCAGAAAGGAAACCGGCCATAGCCCATAGTAAGCCCGGCCCATTTCAACATGTCGACGGACAAGAGCGGTAACATAATCAAAATACTACAAAAATTAAGCAAATAATTATAAACACTTTAAAATAAAAATTGACCGTAGGAGTTCAAAAATGTTTGAGAGTAAAAATTGAGATTTTATGTTTATATGGTACTATATTTAGCAAGATAACGAGGGTAGATAATGCTAGTGAAAGCTGAGTACAAATAAATAAATAAATTACACATTTTAGAACTAAAACTGGTGTTTTAAAAGATATATTTAATAATCTTCATATTCATAATCACAAGCATATTGACGTGACGTTTAATTGGATTTGGCATTTAGTTTTTTAGCCAAAGACAAAATATTTATATAATATACAAATACTTGCTACAGTGTCTTAGAAAACAAAACTGGGCTTTATAAACCGAGATAGATCAAAATGTTAATTTATACTCGTGAGTTATTAATTAATAGAAGAATATCATAATATTTATCATATGGCAACTTACACAAATGACAAATTTTGTGGTCTCCACTATCCCGTCGTTTTGAGCTATTTACAAATTACGGTAAATCTACAAAATTTATGCAATTTTTTCAAATACATTTCATTTTTGTCCGCTGATGGGTCTATTTTGGCCGATGTCCTTTCTTAACTACACTTGAGAACGAAATTGATAAAGAAGTAAAAATAAAATCTTACCACTGACTAATGTAGAAAATAAATTCGAATCTAATTCCAAATTCGAAATTCCAAACAAAAAAAAAGTATAATATAATCAACTTAACACATAGCGTTTTAGTGCTGGACATAGCACATAAAGTCGTAGAAAGATTACACAACACTCCGCAATCTAGTGCTATACAAATTCCAACGAACAATATCGCAAGCAAAACCACGTTTAACACCTATTCAAGAGTAATACCATGATTTGTTTAGCACAATAATACCTGTAAAGGGTGCTTATGCATTTTGTAGGCGCAAATGCCAGTTCAATCGCTTTTATGGTGTCCTGTGTTGTTCTTGAAGGGAATTATAGCTACTTTGTGCAGATTAATGCTGGGTTTAGACGCTGATTTGATGTGGGCTTCACGTGATTTAGTAAGGTTGTTGCGAACAATGAGCTAGACTTCGTAGCGTATTAAATGACCGAATGATGGTGGAAACGGGGTTTGATCTTTGTTTTGTTTGGTTTTTGAAACTCTTTCTTCTTTATATTGGCATTAGTGGTAACCGCTCGCTCACTCACTCAATTATACAAATTTCCTCATTTATAACAGTACTAAGATAATTTTATTGATTATTTAAAAAAATATATATCCTCTTCCACGACATAATCTATCACTATGCCAGATTTCATTAGAATCCGTTCCGCCGTTTGAGTTTGATAGAGCCTCATACACACAAATATACAAATTTTCACATTTATAAAAGAACTAAGATGAAGTGAGATAATTCTATGATTAACTTGACCTGTTGACATGGTCAGCCTTGTTTGAAGTGACTGATTCAATTGTTCATTTGTAAGCGCATGATCGGGTCCTAATTTTTTTATTAATACTTTTAGCCAGCTTTTCTGGAGGTCATTTCACGGACATCTTCCTGACACATGTATGTTAGAGAAATTAGATCTTTTCATAACGGTATGTACACGATGATGTTGTTAGTCAACCTTGATTGAAGTCTTTATATAACCAAAGTAAGTTTATTGAATCACAAGGGAAATTCACTATGTATCCATTTTTGGCTCTAGTGTGATCTTACGAGGACCTGGAGCCCCCATTCGGTGCCGAAGATGACCGCTCCAGTGGTTTTAGCCGGTAGGAGTCCGGCACACCCCTTCGCCCTTCCCCGGGGTGAAGGAAGTTCCATGTAGAATTTCCACTGCACATCAATAAAAAAAAAAAAAAAAAGGTATCCATTTTTATTAAGATAATAGAAATTCAAGTATGTAGGCAGGTACAGTTTAGTTAATTCATCAGATCAGCCAAAGGGCATCCACTGGTAAATAAAGACCTCCCCCATAGATTTCTACAATTGTGTCATCATTTCGGGGGTATTTGTCAATACTCACCACGATTGGCTGACGGCCTCGTGAATGCAGTATGGCTACTGTATTGATTTAGAGTCCCTTAGTCGCCTTTTAGAATAGCTACGAGTGGAGATTGAGTGTTATTATATTCATGATCCGGATGTTGTACGGAAAATTTACGATAATTATTTGTTAAGAATAGATAATGGTTGGATAATATCTAGTGAATTATAAAATGTTCTTGTTTCACGGTATGCCTGCAACATCAGTTTCTCTTATACATTCGCGTTGCAAAATTGGTAGTCACTGAGTGTTGAATACAGAAGGTGGCATTATAAATTTAAAACGAAGCCCTCGTTAAAATATCGAGTTTTGTCCCTTTGTTTGTTTGTGCGTGGGGTGACGTCAGAGACGATCAGTGGGTAGACAGAGATTAACGTACTACTAAATATGATTTTTGTCCTCAAAATAGGCCGTTCTATTTTTGTCAGTGTCGTTAAAGGTAAGTAGTATTCCTTTGCTGTAATCATTCATGTAATAAATTAATTTGATTTATAGATTGATTTATCTGTCAAAGTTTGTGATGTAGAATTATGCTGAAGAACCATCAATGAAGTGGTGGTGGTGAAACACAAAATGGTGAGACAGATATGGCTATGTTTTTGGCTTTTATCACGGTAGCATGAGAATAAAGAAGTAGCCTGTCAAATTGTAACTAAACGTACTCATATTTTACTGAAAAATTGCGTGATGTGTCAAAGTCGTTTAGCGTAGACAAACCTGCTAAAAAGCTTCTTGATGCTTCATTACTTTGTTCATGACCTTGAATTTGCATTTCTTTCGTCTTCTTTTCAGGCTACTTACTAGCAACAAAATAAGTTGCCGATTTGTCACGTAATAAATGTTGAAACAGCCGTTGTGATACAAATGCAAACGCACGTAAGTCAAGTTCAAGACACTGACCGCACGCAGATCATGCAGTTCTAATTTTTCTAGCATTGTTAGATTTGGCACGTAGATATCACATCAAATCATTTCGGCCTAATGAAGTCCACTGCTGAACACAGGCCTCCCCCAAAGACCATCACAACGACCGATATGGGTATGTTGTGGGCTCAGTGGGGGGTTTTGCCATAATCGCCACGCTTGGCAGACGGGTTGGCGATAGCAGTTGAGTTGTTAATGTACTCGAAGGACGCTGCTGCCCATCCTTCGGCTAATCCCTTAGTCGACTTTTACGACACCCACGGGAGGAGATGGGGTGGTGGTATTCTGAGCCGGCACCACACACACATCAAATGTAGATTATGATTTTTTTTTTGTGATCGGACAGTTGTGATTTGTGTTCAGTGAAATCCGCATAGAAAATTATAGTCATAAATTCAGATGATGTAAACAAAAAATGATAGTAATCTTATCAATAACATGAACGTAAAAGAATATGTGGACTTACTTCGGCTAGCACACAAAGACACATATTACTCAGCACTCGGAAATGTCGACTATTGGACATGGGTCTCCCAATTAAATATCATTAGGAATATTGCCATAACCACCACGCTTGGCAGGCGGATTGGTGATCGCAGTATGTTGTTATTAGCACACAGGACGATGCTGCTGCCCATCATCTTGATATCAACTCTTGTTGCCTTTTATGACACCCATGGGTGTCATATAAGAACATGAGAGATTAAGTGTCATGAGAGGTGTGATCTATTCTTTGCCGGGAACCATATGGAATCTCAAACCTTAAGGTGAAAGTTCAAAATCACTTTCCCTTATATTGGAGTGGCAACTAAAGTTCCGCCATTTTTTATTTTTCTATAGCAATGTGCGATCATTCCATTTTCTCTGCATTTTCGTGCAAAATTCGGTTTAATTGCTGTTCCTTGAACTGAACTGGAAGGCGATTTTGGGGTCAACGTTTCCATTTTAAAACTTGGCATACCAATCACGAGACGCATTCTCCATCCACAGTACAAATGTCACGAGCAGTTTTTAAGGCCTTAGAATCTTGATTAAAAGCAAAAGGAAGGTGTCGAAAGTGCTCAGTTTTCTCAACTTGACATTCAATTTAAATTGTCTGGAAATTAACATACTAAACAAAAACAAAACATAATTTCCGGTAGGACAAAACATCCTGTGTCGGCTATGTTGGCAGATCACAAAAACTGGAATGCAGTAGTCTCCTGTGAGATCGTCATGCTCCAAAAGGAGACCGCAGAGCGGGACCAGGAGAGGGCCGATCCCGCTCGAAGAAGAAGGAGACGGCACCGGGGTAACAACCGCTTTGGCGTCTAATTCCCATGCGTCTGGAACCCCCTGCCGTAGCTATAAGGCGAGGGACCTCTGGGTTCGCGGGTGCGTAGATTGGGGAATCTGCGTGCTCACACCAAGCGACCCAAGAGAAGACGGTAGCACGCATGTGGTCACGCGCTGCCGTGGGACGCTTTGGGGGATTCTTTACAATCCCCCCGGGGGGGTGACCGCTTTACAGTCACCCTCTCCGAGATATGCCTATAGGCGTGGTACCAGTGGGTGGCTCTAGTGTGATCATACGAGAACCTGGAGCCTTCCTTAGGTGTTGAAGATGACCGCTCCAGTGGTTTTAGCTGGTAGGAGTCCCAGGCATACCCCTTCGCCCTTCTCCGGGGCGAAGGAAGTTCATGAAGAATTTCCACTGGGTACCAATACATAAAAGGACAAAACATCCTCTTTCGAAAATATTATGCCAAAAAGAATTAATGACATTCGAAAAGTTAAAATTATTTAAAAATACGGCGTGAATTATTTGTCAACATTAATGGAAAGGCTGAACATGAAAATAAATAGACTATTTGTAATTGTCAGAATTTTCTTCTTCATAACATCTACTAAATAAATCTTGCCACGCAGATTTCATCACAACAATTTACCAAATATTAACAAAAGCTAAGGCTTTCAACCGTTGTATTCGTCTTACGATTACCAGAACTGTACAAATTTGCTTTACAGTGTGCGGTATTACGAAGCCATGTTAAATAAAATCTCTAAACATTTCCACGTGTTAACATAAAAATATTGTATGTTCAATCGATAAAGTCATTGGAAGTACATTGCCGGAGAAAAAGTCTCTCTTAAGGTGATGCCTTTTGTCTTTCTGGCATACAAAATAATACTATCCTGGTGTGGGGCACCGTATTTAAATGATAAAAAATAAAAAAAATTGGGTCGCAGTTTCCGTGTACAGACATACATTTCATATGCCCCCGAAAGAACTGTCATACAAATATTTATGCCATGCTGGATCGAATCCGTGACGCGTAGCATCAAAAGCCAATTGCTTAACCACTGCGCCAACCGTGGCATCTATCATATTAGCCAATAAAAGCCTCCCCCATAAAACGAGCGGCAACATGCTGTGTGTGGAAACTTTGGGGGGAATTTGCCAGTGCCCACCACGCTTAGTAGATGGGTCGGGAGTGCAGAATGGCTACTTTTCCGCAGAAGGGCCTTTTATGACATCCATGAGAGGAGATGAAGTGGTGCCATATTCCTAATCCGCACACCACACCACGCGTATCCATACGGGGTAATACTATATTATTTTAAAAATATACTATAAGGCTCTAGGATTCCAAATTGATGAAAAAAAATTTTGCCAATTCCGTTAGGCTAATTAGATCAATACACTGACAATATTGGTGTCCATCTACCATAGTCAGGGAAGGCCAGGAAGAAGAAGAAAATAATAATGGCTCGGAAAGACTTCGACATCGTATCCTTCCCACATCATGATCATATATCAGCGTCGCAAGTGCAGCAAGGACGTCTACTGGTGAGCAAAGGCCTCCCCCAAAAATTTCCACAATAAGCGGTTACATGCCGCCCGCATCCAACGACTCCCAGCGATCTTCACAAGACATTCGACCTGGAACATTCTTGTCAATGTTTTTTTTTATGAAGAGTATCAGGTACTCATTGAAATTCATAGCCAGTATTACTCACTGATCTGTTAACGATTGGCGAGGCTAAGCAACGTTTGGCCAGTCAGTCTATGGATGGGTGAGCGCAAATTGGTATTTGAACTGAGCGTCTCCGTGCTTCGGAGAGCACGTTAAATGGTGAGTCCTGGTTGTTGTCATTAGACGGCAGTCAAAACGCCTTTGGGTAGCTTGAATAACTCTGGCATAAGCCTGGCCATTAACTAGACGAAAGCAGAAGGTTGAACTTCTAGCTGTATTTTGTATAAAATATTGAGAGATCGAGTCAATGCAGCACATTTTGTGCAGCTATATGACGCTCTGAGAAGACGTAGGGCAATACATCTAAGAATACGCACGGCTCCAGGCAGGTATGATTATGAAGTACCTGCAGGGACTGCTTCATTTGCCAGAAGAGGAGTAGTGCAGGGCTTTGGGCAGCACAATGGATCCAATAGGGTCGAAATGCGTTCGGCTGATGCTGAGCCCGTGAGAGCCACAATAGAATAGAATAGAATGTATAAAATATGTTCGTTAATTGTAAACTGCGTCTGCATATTGATCATTCTTCTTCATAATCATATCATCACATCAGCCACAATTTTGGGCAATAACCAGCTGATTTTCAGGTAAAATATAAGATTGTTCCAATTAAGCTAGAGCCCCGTTTTTTTGATAACGTGACACTATATGAAGTTGGCCTTCTTTTTTCGGTGCACGGATGAGTGTGAGATTAGGCGTAGTTTAAGTTCATCATAACAGCCACAGGATGTCCATTGCTGAACAAAGGCCTCCCTCTTAGATTTCCACGACGATCGGTTACACGCCAGCCGCATCCTACGACTCCCAGCGACCTTCACCAGGAAAAAATATTTTCTTTCTTCCACCTTGTTGGAGGTCCCCCACGCTGCGTTTTACGCGGTCTCCACTCGAGAACCTTTTTGCCCCAACGGCCATCAGTTCTGCGAACCGTCCCAAATATCGTTCATAATTAAGATATTGATGAGACGATGATTATGCATGCTCATTGAATCCAGTTAAAGGTCACAGACCTTGCTCAGGTTTTATTTTAGCGGATACGGCTGCGATCTGTTTCGGTACGGTTCGCAAATTCACTATGAGGTATTATTGCAAAGGTTAGGGATATTTTATCCTTAAGATAAGTAATGCCATTTTAAGTATTTATATGTTAATATCAAGATGAACCCTTATTTTTATTGGTTTCCAGTGGAAATTCTACATGAACTTCCTTCGCCCCGGGGAAGGCCGAATGGGTATGCCGGACTCCTACCAGCTAAAACCACTGGAACGATCATTGGCATGGCACCAGCTCCAGATCCTCGTAAGATCACAATACTAGTAGAGCCGCCACTCGGAGGGGATGACTGTAAAGCGGCCACCCCCTCTAACGGAGGGAAAGCGACTGTAAAAAGGTCGCCCTCCAGGCACAAGCGTCACTGTGCGCTGTGACGCGCACACGGTGGCTCATGGCCATGTGCGCGCTCCATCTTCTCGGGGGTCGCTCGGTGTGAGCACGCAGACTCCCCGATCTCGCACCCGCGACCTACCAAACCAAGACCGATGACTGCTATACCATAACAGTGGAAGACCCATTTTTATCAGTACATGGTCAACACGCTTGGCGTAGATTGGTGAATGCAATATGGTGTTATTGGCACACGGGAGTTTTCCACTGCCTATCCTCTTGATATAGATGAAGAAAGAAGAAAGAAAGAAAGATAATTTATTTTGGCTTCGCATTATATCCCAATTGAACATAAATCAATAGTTAAAACATATTACAAAAACAATAAAATAATAACTAATTATAAATTAACATTATACATTAAAAATAAAAATAAAAACTTTATTACACATAAATTAACATTACATTTCCCACTGCAAAACCAAATCATCATTTCGGCTGAATGAAGTCCACTGCCGGACACAGGCCTCCCTCAAAGATCCACAACGACCGATATGGATGTGTTGTGGGGTTTTGCCATAATCGCCACGCTTGGCAGACGGGTTGGCGATCGCCGTTGAGTTGTTAATGAACTCGAAGGACACTGCTGCCCATCCTCTGGCTAATCCCTTAGTCGACTTTTACGACACCCATGGGAGGAGATGGGGTGGTGGCATTCTGAGCCGGCACCACACGGCAAAGCCGGCACCACACGGCAAATACGGACTAAATATCTCAAGACATTATAAGCTGCAACGAAGATCAGCGATGATTTTCTGATAGAATCTAAGAAGATATCAACCCTTAGTCTTAGTCTGTTGATTGCTGGGAATAAAAACGATGTTTTTATCCAAATTACAAAACGAAATGAAAACCCATTTTGCTGGCATATTCTGCTGTCTGTACGCATGCGGTAGGCACAGAGAGGGTATAATACGAACCGGTCCGAGCCCACCAGTGCGTACCAAACACATGCTTATACTCCTCACATACTTAACATAAAGGTATTTTAACACTTTATTTCCATCACGTTATGGCAATGAAAGGATAAGCCAACGCACATAGCATATTTTTATCGGCAATGCTGTAATTCATGGTTTACTCACGAAGTACCATAGTTTGTTTAAAGAAATTACTTTCGGCAGGCGGTGAAGGATTGATTTGTCCTGAATCAAAGTCTCGTCGTACAATAATTATACCAGAACCTTTTTTTATTGGTACCCTGAAGGACGGAGGAGAATGCCGGACTCCTACCAGCTAAAACTACAGGGGTGGTCATCTTCGGCCCCTAAGGTGGGCTCCAGATCCTCGCACGATCACACTAGAGCCGCCCACTGGTGCCACGCCTATCGGCACATCTCTGGGAAGGTCATTGGTAGGTCAATCGGTGACCCCCGCGGTATACCAGACACTCTACTTCTATTTTTGAGCCGAGTTTATTTTTCTTCTGTCTTTTAACTATTCCACACACTAGGTTATTCAGTGTCGCTCTAGTGTGATCATACGAGGAACTTAAGCCCCCGATAGGTGCCTAAGATTACCGCCCCAGTAGTTTTAGTTTAGGCATCCGGCATAGCCCTTCTTCCTTCCCCGAGGCGGAGCAAGTTCATGATAAATTTCCACCACGACCAATAAAAAGGGTTATTCCGTGAGTGTACAGAAATCCAAACAAAACCCTGTAGGCCGCAATAATATTTGTTCCTTGTGGGATTGAACCTGCGACACGTGCCGTAGAGAATCAATTCATTAGCCACTGCACCAAGTGTACCGATTCATTTCTTCTAATGACCACTACAGTTACATACAACAACTACAACGGACGGCAGATGGATTAGTATACCCAATAAATTGTAGTTAGTACACACGAGATATGAGTCTACCCATCATCTATTACGCTTACAGTTTGATAGAGCCTGTCCTTTTTTGTACGTAGTGAAATCGTCATGAACTTTCTCCGCCCCACAAGATTTATTTGGTAGAGATGGTTTACTTGATATCTGAGGAGACAACACGGATAATAGGGTACCGTTGCTAATATTACAGTAGCTTGAAAGACTAGATATTTTGCAGAAAAACACAGCAAGATGTTTTGTGTAGCATTTTCATAATGTACTATCGCTCATTGCCAGTTGCCGTCATAGATCGGTAAATGATAGGTGAGGTTAAGCAACGCTTGGTACGGTCAGTCTATAGAAGGGTGACTGTATAGTGGTATTTAAACTGAGCATCTCTGTGCTTCGGAGCGTACGTAAACTCGTCGGTAACGGTTGTTTTCATTAGATAGCAGTCGTTGAGTCAGAGGCCTTTGGGAGGCTTGAACAACTCTGACACATGGTTGGCCACAAACCACAGTAAAGAAGAAGATAGTGTACTATGTATAAAGAAAAAATGACATTGGAAACAAAACAGTACATACTGCGCTCACCAACCCGGCTGCCAAGCGTGGTGAGTACTGGCAAATTCCTCCCAAAGTGACGACATGATTGTGGAAAATGGGGGAGGCCTTTATTCAGCAGTGGATGTCCTTTGATGACATATTTGTCCTATCATGATGATGACAGGTGGTTGTGGTGGGTGTGTGATGTTGAGCATGTGATATTTATGTCCACTGACTCTCACAATTATCATCATTCAGAGCTTTTGTCCACCCACTGCAGGGCATAAACCTCCTCCATTTTATGCCATTCTTGCCTGTTTCGTGCTAATATTTACCAACTACGCTACACTAGCAAAATTACCACTGAATTCGCTGTAAAACATTGTATTAAGTAATACGAAATTAGATTTCCGAATTTGTCCATGTGACGCCCGGATTAAGAATCTAGCACGGCTCCATCTAGAAAGAAAGAAAGAAAACTATTTATTTTTGCACCAGTAACGACGCACAATTAAAATTAGGCACAATATTTATAAGAAACACAAAAACTAACATACAAAATGCAATAAAATGCCAACACAAAGTTATGATAAGGGTATGTGCCAAAAGACTCGGAATCCAGGCCTAACATAAAATATAAACTACATTACCAGATAAATGTAAGTTTTATAATGCTAACCATTAAAAATCCAAAAATCATTGCGGCGTGCCCGTGCAAAAAAAGGTTGTCACTCAGCATAATGCTGTGACGTTGAAAAGATCCATCGACACCAGGGCTGGTTTTCAGTGGATGGATGTCGTTAAAAGTAACAAAGGAAACCTAAAGCAGAGGGATGAGCAGCAGTGTCTTTCTAGGGAACAGTAGCCATACCGCGCTCACCAACCCGCCTACTAAGCGTGGATAGCGCCGGCAAATTCCCCCCAGAGTGACGACACAATTGTGAATATTTAACTTGATGCCTACCAAGCTTAATGATGACACAATTATAGAAATCAATAGAGCAGGTCTTTGTTCAGCAGTGGATGTACTTTGACTAATATGAATTAGAATTTTTCATTTCGGATGCAGAAGGGAGCTCGACGGTGAGTTCTTACAGAAAAGACACCGTCTTTCCGTCAATTTTGACAATATCCTCAACCCATCTTACAACCAGTCTTCCAGTGCTTCGCTTTCCACCATTCTGTTAGGCATATACTCCACCTTTTTTTTTATAGATCCGGTGGAAATACTTCATGTACTTCCTACGCCCTGGGAAAGGGCGGAGGGGCATGCCGGACTCCTACTGGCTAAAACCACCGGAGTGGTCATCTTCGGCACCGTAGGGAGGCTCCAGGAATTCGAAAGATCTCCATCTAGAGCCACCCATTGGCGCCACGCCTTTAGGCACATCTCGGAGGGGATGACTGTAAAGCGGTCATCCCCTCTAGTGGAGGAAGGGCGACTGTAAAGATGCCACCCTCCCAGGCACATCTCGAGGAAATTGTAAAGGATTCCCCCGAAGCCTGGTTATGCGCTGTACTGCGCACACGGCGGTACGTGACCACATACACACTGCTGTCTTCCCGGGGGTCGCTCGGTATGAGCACGCAAATTTCCCAATAGGCGCGCTCGCGACCCCCAAGGCCCCCCAGGCATATACTCCACCTGCCATCACATCTAGCTAAACTATAAATTATAATCTGATAACTATACCCAACATAAAATAGAAATGTTAATGTAGGGCAACGATAAAAATGTGAGAGCTCACGGAGTCATGGAACTAACCCAATGAGACAATAGAGTTGTGCACTCGCGAAGGACATTAGTAGATGATTGGTCAACATTTTGCTTTCCCAAAGGGCTGGCCTGTTATTTGATCAAAGATAGCATTTCCATTGACTACTCCATTCCTCCACTTCCATTCAATACTGCTCGTTAAGTCTTCTGGATAAAGATTGTGAAAGGAAAGTTTTCTCAAGCCCAAATGCTTTCTTTAAGGTTGAATGATTAAATAAATGTAGTCTTATTATTTTAGCCGTAGCGTATCTTCACTAAATTAAGGCCCTTTCAGAATACCATTAAGATGTTGCAACACAATGCTGAGATTGATTTAGTATTTCCTTACTTGTGCGAGTCTGGAGTAAATGTTTCTTTCATTACATAGCTAGGTTAATTGATAGCTTCGATCCAAGGTTCCATAAAATAAACTTGCAATCAATTTTGCGCTGTTGTTCTTTCAAAATTAGACGTTAAAACATGCATATCACTTATAGCATCTTTCATGCTCCATTATTTTAGTACCATTTCAATTTTGCATATCATAAAAAACATAACTGTAAAAGAGAAACACCGACATTATGAAGTGATACTTCCAACACTTACGTATTAACCAAGTAAATATCGAAGAAACAAAATCCTGCGAATTCTTACAAAGCACCCTTGTATAAACAGCAAACAAAGTTCTTCACAATATCAATTAGCGTGTCCTTGATAAATATTTTGTGTTATATCAACTTGGTCTTATTACTTTTTCTCGTTATTTTTTTCTTAGGGCTTGCTGGCGATTGAGTTTTTTTGACTTGGTACCTTTGTTCTAATATATTTACTTGGTACGATCGGACATAACTGTGGTAGTAGATACATTTTGTTAACAAAATGAAAGAAGTACTACAAATAAGTTAATCTGTATCTAAAGATCTTATTGTAATAAATACATATTCTATATCTTAAAATATTTATACACACATTAAAACTAAATACATACAGACTATTTACCAATAAACTAAATAATAATAACACACAAACACACCTAAACGTAGGCTTGCAGCGAGCCGAAAAGTGTTATCGACACTATGTTAGTGTCTATGTTGGGCGACGGGAGTGCATGAAGCCAGAGCCCCGACTCCCATTCACCCACAGCAATTATTCGGCAGTATTCGGGCAAGTAATTTCCATACGTTCACAGCATCAGTCATGCTTCAAAATCAACCAGTATGGATTGTAAGATTTTCCTGGTTAATTTCTCAGTACTGTGGACCGAGGACAGGAATCTAAGTAAACTTGATACATGTCTAACCTCTTGAATCTAAGGTCTCTTCCTCCGGTGATGTATGATTGTGTCCCTATAGCCTTTTCCAGAAGTGCTAAGAATCTAGGTGTTTTCCTGGACTCTAACTTCTCTTGGAATGTCCACATTGCGGAAATAAGCAGGAGGGTATATTGCTCATTTCAGTCTCTTAAACGTCTCCAGAAGTTTCTGCCTTTTCACACAAAGTAACTCTTGCCCAGTCCTTACTTTTACCGCTTCTAGATTATGCTGATGTCTGCTTCCTTGATGCAACTGAGGAACTCCTTAATAAACTCGAACGTTTGCAAAATTTATCTATCCGTTTCATTTTCGGCCTTCGGAAATATGACCATATATCGGAATTCCGTGCGAAACTGAGGTGGTTACCAATACGGAAACTTCGCGACTCTCATATTCTTTCCCTTCTTTATTCAGTTCTCCACAACCCTAAATCTCCTGTCTATCTGCGTGAGCGTTTTGAGTTTCTTGTACCTAGGGGTACAGCCTGTCGTACATCTTCTTCTCTTCTGCTTCGTACTCCTCATCACACCTCCAACCGTTATGATGGATCATTTACAGTACACGGAGTGCGTCTCTGGAATTCTCTTCCACACACACTACGCGACAGCTCTTCTCTGGACGTTTTCAAGAAAGGACTCAAAAAGCATTTCCTTTCAGTATAACTTATAAGTATGTATTTAAGGTATATATTTATTTATATAGTTATGTATTTATTTATGTATATATTATATCAATGCTGTATAGTTGGGTATTTTATCATTATTCTTAACTGTTGTTTTCTTCCTGATTGTACACTTCATACTGTCCTCTTGGTTTCTATTTTTTTATCATTCAAATGTTTGCTGGAAGAAAACTCAATGTTGAGTTAAGCTCGCCTTTGTACATCATACTTTATTTTATTTAACAATAATTCTATTTTATGTTGTACAATAAAGGATACGAATAAGAATAAGAATAAACTTATACTAGAAATTTTACTGATTACAGATTTATATAAGCTAGCTTGGATTTCATTTCAGCCAATCCGGACTGTTCTAAGATGCAAACCCATAATTAACTATATTTATTAGTGTTTAATTACTTGCAATTTAATTATAAATTAATATATTTCCCTCGATTTTTTTATTCTTAGGGCTCGTTAGTTGTGCAATTTTTTTTAGCTTGTTACGATTGGACATGATTGAGATTGTACATTTTGTTAACAAAATAAAAGAAGTACAGAGTACCAATAAGTACAACGTCAAAGCCCACTGGCTTTGACGTTTGATATTTCATTCACGGCTTGATATTACTGGAACAACAGGTATGTAATACTAACTTAATTTAATTAAACCTGCGGTCAGCAACGCAACAGCATTCAATAGGTCACTCAAGTCTCTTTTGTTCCGTTAGAAATCTATCATGGATTTATTCCTTCCCGGGGAATTGTGAAGTGATATGACGAAGTAGAAGAAGAAGAAGAATTCTGTGTGGTGTCCTGATTAAGAATATAGCACCACTCCATCTCCTCCCGTGGATGTCGTAAAAGCTGACTAAGGGAAGCTAAACCAGAGGGATGGGCAGCAGCGTCCCTTCTGTGAAGCGATAGCCATACTGCGCTCGCCAACACACCTGCCAAGCGTGGTGAGTATTGGCAAATTCCCCCCAAAATTATGACACAGTTGTGTAAATCTATGGGGGAGGCCTTTGTTCAGCAGTGGACGTATAAATGGCCGATATGATATATGATGATGACGAAGTTTTACCGGCCAAAACTACCTGAGTTCTGAGCATCTTCAACACTGATGGGGATTCCACTCAAGCATTTCGATAATATTAGGCGCACCTCGGAGCGAGTGACTCTAAAAGATTAATAACATAGCAAATGCAAAAAAAACAAGTCCATTCTATTGAATTTATTTGCAAAATGTGGATAATATTAGAATATATATTAAAAATATTTACAGTGTCACCATATTTAACCTCACGGCATGCAACATGGTACAATGATATGATGATCTTCAAATTCAATTAATTATAATCTGAAAATGTCAAAGTTGTATTTATAATGTATTCGTTGTGTATTTGTCATACAAGTTTTCGCTGACACTACCCTTTGTTAATTGTATACTTTTTATTTTATTTTTAAACATAATATAATTTCAATATTATTTATTTAATACTTAGAGGCGGACTTAATGCCATCAGGCATTTCCTAGCAGTCGACCTTAGCGTGATGCAGAGACAAAATAAGGCACGTTATGTATCACTCTAGGTAAAAGGGTATATAATCGAGAGGCTTTATAAAATACACTCTTGTTAATTAGTAGAATTTCACCCCTTCGCTCTGGGGAAGGGCGAAGGGGTGTACCGGACTCCTACCGGTTTAAACTACTGAAGCGGTCATCTTCGGCACCTAAGGGAGGCTCCAGGTCCTCGTATGATCACACTAGAGACAATGATAAGGCCTATTACAATGGGTGTTATATGGAAAGAAACCTTTGACTTAACAACAACAATCGCGTCTGCCTTTCCATCTTTTAATAAAAATCTGTAACAGACGGTGACTATAGCCACTCACAAGATAGGCCCCTTAAATGGCCAATACTACAGACGACAAGAAACAACATTGCTATAGAAGATCATATATCAATGACATTTTTGTTTTCTTTTATGGGTTGGCGAAAGGCTAAATACTTTACAATAACGACATTGTTAGTGCCGGAAGCTACATTTATAATGTCATTTTCCCAGTGCCTAACTATAAAGCCAAGTCCATAATAGTTATTCAAATATAAAGCGTAGTACATAGCAGCGACCGTTGGTTACGCTGTAGGTGGCTAACGTGTGTACCACCCGGATGTATTTTTGCGTAAGGACTAGAACACACTATTGAGTCGCAAATCTAAGTCGGCTTTTTCGAAGCCATTTCAGTCGCTTCATCATTATCAGTCAAAAGACGTCCACTGCTGGACAAACGTCCGGTTACATGCTGTGTGTCATCACCCCATTAGGGGGGAATATGCTAGTACTCATCACGATCGGCAGGTGTTAGAGAGCGCAGAATGACGGCTTTTCCACATTTGGAATGTTGCTAGCCATCCCTCTGAATTATAGTCCCTTAGTTGCCTTTTTCGACCACCACGGTAAGCGATGGCGTGGTGCTATATTCTTAATCCGGATACCAGACGAAAATAAAAATATAGTCGGTTGCCAGTTATAAAAATAAAACGATACTTTGATCTTAGCGTGTACTAAAGGGACAAATAGTTCGGGTTGGAAAAAATAAGAAAAATATTTCAAACGACAGACAAGCCGTTTTGTAGTGCAATAATATTCATGTATGGCACATCTATTTGTAAAATGTCATTGGCTAGATCTCATTATTCACATAAATCTACCTCACAAACGGAGTGATCTCACTGCATAAGTCTGCTTGTGACCACGATCCGTCGAAACGTCAAGCTATTCAAATGTCATTCGCGTGAATTCCTGTTTTTATCGTTATAAAGCATTTTATTGATATTGTTATTTTGTAACTTATAGGACTCAATATTGAAATACTTTCCAATAAATCTATGAAACAAACAAAATAAATATAACAGCAAAAAACAAATTAGCTTTAGCGGAATCCAAAATCCACATCACAGATCGGAAACTAAATAATGGATGGAAATAACTTGAAACATGACCAAGCCCTAACAAATATATTAAATCATTTATGTAAATGAGCCCTGTTAAAACTTGTGTAAGCGATTTAACACAATGTGCATGCAACTCTGCAACAAGAATTATGAGCATTATGAGTTAGTCATAACTTATACCTTGGTTCTTACTAGTTACTAAATATGCATTATGTATATGACTCTATTGACGGCTAACTACAGTACAATGTGTATGGAGCTTGTGTAATTAGATAAAGCTGATAGAATTCTATAGTGCCGATCTGGCCTTGGGGGTAGTGAGTGCGCCTCGGGAAGACGGTGGTGTGCATGTGGTTAGGTGCCGCCGCATAGCGAGGCTCCAGGGGAATCTTTTACAATCCCCCCGAGAGGTGCCTGGGGGGTGGCCTCTTTACAGTCGCCTTCCCTCCGCTAGTGGGAGTGACCGCTTTACAGTCATCCTCTCCGAGATGTGCCTGCAGGTGTGGCACCAATGGGTGGCTCTAGATGGGAATTATTCGAGTTCTTGGAGCCTCCCTTCAGTGCAGAAGATGACCACTCCGGTGGTTTTAGCCAGTAGGAGTCCGTGACCGCTTTACAGTCACCCTCTCCGAGATGTGCCAATGGGTGTGGCACCAGTGGGTGGCTCCAGTGTGATCATACGAGGACCTGGAGCCTCGCTTAGGTGCCGAAGATGACCGCTCCAGTGGTTTTAGCCGGTAGGAGTCCGGCATACCCCTTCGTCCTTCCCCGGGGCGAAGGAAGTTCATGATGAATTTCCACTGGGCACCAAAAAAAAAAAAAGGAGTCCGACATGCCCCTTCTCCCTTTCCTGGGGCGAAGGAAGTACATAGTATTTCCATCGGATCAACAAAAAAATGGTGCAGTGGGTGATACAGTCGCCTGCTGCGCTCTGGAACCATGATTAGCAGATAAACAGCAATAGTAGACGTGACAGCAGCTATCGCGCAGCCAAGGATCAACCGGTCCCGGGGGTGACCGCTTTACAGTCACCCTCTCAGAGATGTGCCTATAGGCGTGGCACCAGTGGGCGGCTCTAGTGTGATCATACGAGGACCTAGAGCTAAGAGCCACTTTACTGTGTTTCATCAGGTCAGGAAAAGTGCCGCTATCTATACAAGGATTAAAAATTATTGATAGTATCGGGGCAATGTTATCAATTACTGATTCTAGTACCTTAACAGAAATACCCCATAAGTCTTCCGTATTTTTAATATTTAAGTCATTTTTACTGCATTGAAAGTGATATGTTTAAATAAAAATTTGGAATATCCTTAGAAAAAAATGTTTTAAGCGTTGACTCTGCCAGAGAAGAGGACGAGTCTAGTGACTTCGTGACCTCTATTGGTATTTTTGTAAAAAAAGTTTCAAAAGCGTTAGCGACTTCTACCTACACACAGTCTATCTCTATCTACACAGTCTTGTTATTGATCTTTATAGACAATTCCCCATGTCTTTGTTTAATTTTCCCTGTTTCCAAGTTGCAAGTTCCAAGTTCCACATGGAAAGTGTGGTTTTAATTTTATTTTCAGATTTATTTATTTTATTACTAACTAATTTAGCTTTAGCGAGTGTACATACCCTTTTAAACTATTTGGAATAGATCCTTACGTAATCATGAAAGAACTGGTCAGAAGTAAGAGATTTTCCATAAGTTGTCAAGAACATCTCTACTTTTCCTAATGCCTTTAGTAGCCCATTCATTAAATTTACTTTTGTTATTTAGTCTAACCTGATTTAAAGGTAACGTTTACGGTATTAAACTCCGTACATATAATATTAAATAATTTGTCATATGTTTTGTTAGGGTCATCAGAACTAAAGTAACTAGATGATAATTGCATTTGAATGTCATCCTGGAGTGTTCGCAATTTATTTGTAGTAATAAATCGGAAATCTATATTTTTTGGTAATAAAGGCTGCTTTTGCGATTTAAATTGTACTAGTTGTATAATCAGATCTAACGCCACTAATTAAAGATAAGTCTTGAATCCCACAGTTTGTTAATATATTATCAATACATAATATTTATAAATATATATAATACATAAATATATTATCAATACATAATGTTAGGTATTACTTAGATATGCCTTCATGTGCAGTGAGATATTGTTTTAATAGCACGAGAAACATATGTCAAAGTCAAGAAGTGGCGTGCCACGCGGTCGCAACTTCATGACCACATCATTTGATTGTAAAAGCTACTCTAGTACGTAGTACATTATACCTCAATGGTTTGTAAATTGTTTATCAATTTGTAATTAATACATTATTTAATTTTTGTCCACCTCTCGTTTTTTTAATAAATTGCGATTAGATTTTATAACCATATTTAATAACTATCCATAGCAGCCCTCTCTCAAACGAAAAGAACGACAAAAAGAGGGAAGTGAACTTTACTACTTCTCTCTCCTTTTTTCATGCGTTACAGCCTGCAGATGGCTGACTTGGGGCAACGCGTCGTCGCCCGATCACAAACAGGCCTGAGACGGACTGACTCGAGTATTATGCATTTGGCTAGCCATACAGTGGCATAGGGCCTACCACAGTCTATAGCGGACCGAGATCTGCCAGGGATATTGAGACAGTGTGAGTGGTTCCGCATCCCTGGAAACTGGGATCGGCTAAATGTTCTCTCCAAGGCACACCGAACCCGTTTCACTGTGTAAATTTAATCACCCGAACAAAACAAGACCACAGCAAACTTAGTTGTACCGCGCAGATTCGTTCTTTTGGGAATAAGGCTCACATACGTATAGGAGGGCATACAAATATATGATATATACGATTCCGTGTGGTGTCCGGATTAAGAATATAGCACCACCCCATCTCCTCTCGTGGATGTCGTAAAAGGCGACTAAGGGAATCTAAACCAGAGGGATGGGCAGCAGCGTCCCTTCTGTAAAACGGTAGCCATACTGCGCTCACCAACCCGCCTGTCAAGCGTGGTGATTATTGGCAAATACCCCCCAAAATGATGACACAGTTGTGAAAATCTATGGGGGAGGTCTTTGTTCAGCAGTGGACGTATAAATGACCGATATGATACAATTATATAGTTTCGCTGGATGTCAAAATATAAATTCGCCTTGCACTGGGATCTTATGGATTTATCAGAAGTCTAAAGAGTGGACGAGGACTTCATAATCCCGAAATCCGGCAACCTGTTCTATTACTAGGAGTTCAACGATCTGTATCAAGGTGACGTCAGGTTACCCGTTCACAGGTCCCTTAACTACATTATTAGCATCGACACTGTGTCGACAGGACTAGAAGTACCTTTTACTAAGAATATTCAAGAGGTATTCCTAAAAGTTCAAGCAGGTCCACGCATCGACCTCAACACACCCAGATGATGAAGTAAAGCGTATGTATGAACATTCATACCTCCAAAACACAGTCCACTGTTGAGATCTAAAGCTCCCAGCCCCTGTTGGGGCAGAAGCAGTTTAGGGCTTTGCGCAGTTGCAGCCTTTTATGACCACAAACGTTCCATTAGAACCTTCTTTCAAACCAAAATCAGTTCCATTTCCCACAGATTCCCCTTCGTTATTTAAAACAATTGCAGCCTCAATCAATACCGCAACGAGGTTACCAGCTCCCTTTGTGCCCAATCGGGCTGGAGATTATTAGATATAGATCTATTCCTTCGATACACTAGATAGCTGTAATCGAATCCCAGATGGGTTTAAAGAGAAGCGTTTGAGTGTATCTAAATAATAATTTTCAAGCACTTGACGAAGGTAAACTTTTTTTCCTTTTGGGATAAAAAAAATACTTGAATGTTACTAGAAACTATAATAGTTAAATTAAAATAAATATGTAGCTGTGTGTATATTTTTACGCAGTGGCTAAGCAATAAGTAGCATTGTGTTATTTTCCAAAACTATTCTTATTAACACGTTTTTTTTAGTTTTACTTGTAACGAACTGTTCAACAAATCATGGAAGTCAATTTTAACCTACTTTTAATTGTCGTGTCGATTAGAAACTTTGTAAGTATATGTAATCTAGATGACAATACAATAATCTGGTACCACCGAACTGGTCTGATGATAGAGCAAGGAGGTGGATAATGAAACTCTTCAATGGCTACTAATCAACCCCTCGACTTTGGTCTCATATGGTTTGTTTTAACGAATCCTATACATAACCATGACATGACGAAATGACGAAAATGACAGCACGGTTGGTGCAGAGGTTGATACAGTCGACTGCTGCGCTCCCGGTCGTGGGTTCGATTCCTGCACGGAACAAATATTTGTACGATCTGCAGGTAGTCGTTCCGGGTCTGGGTGTATTGTGTGTGTAATTCTGTCTGTAAATGCAACCGCGACACAGGAGAAATCCTAGTTTAAAAATAAAATTCATGTGATGAGGGTCTGATGATGGAGCCTTCCATATAGATAGTAAAACAACGCGTGTTTTTTATTTGTTTTAAAACTATTATTAAATCTTAATGAAATGATTATCAAATCAAATCAAATAATTGTATTTGTAAATATGGATAGTTTTACATATATGTCATCAAATGTGATAGTTTTCCACTGTAAGATTTTCACAATAGATTACACAAATAAAATTATCATGCAATTACCAATGCCAAAATATAATAACCTATTTATTTACGTACTACATGAGCTTAGTATTGATAGAACATAGATTTCTCTCAACACTTGTTTATGTCTCAGTGAAGTGTCCCCCTTTGATGGTACGTTTGGCGCAGTGAGTAACCGATTGGCTTTCGATATTAAGTGTCATGGGTTTGCACGGAACTACAGGTAGTTGATCTGGGTCTGGGTGTTTTGTTTACGTGAGGTTCATGTCTGTAAACTGTATCTACAATACAGAAGAAATACCAGTGTGTAGCATCGTATTATGTATATAATAAAATGGTGCCCGTTGAATTGGTGTAAAACATACCCGATCCCGCTTTTAATACAGAGATAGATAAACCACAAATTGAGACCTGGATGATCATATAGATTACATGGACTGCACGACGACTATACTTAGATATCGTGAGGGTTATAAAGGCTTTGAGTGCTTACATGCAAGCTGTTGTCTAGTCACCAGTCGGCTGAAGATCATATTTATAACTAGCGGTGTCCCGCGGTTTCACCCGCTGTAAAATTTAAAAGAAATCGGATATTTGAATATTTAAGCATACGAGTATAGGTAAGGTATATTGGATTGCCTCCTATCTTCCGGCTAATCCAATAACTGCCCTCTACGACACCCACGGGATGAAATGGGGTAGTGCTATTCTTAGCTGTTACCACACGGTTATTTCGATATTGTTTGTACCCTATACTTAAATAATATGTTTAATTACCGTTAATATACACACAATTTGACAAATAAACATTCACCATCATCACATATATTATAATTCGAGTAGGTTTTCTACAAAAAAGGCGTACAATCACACGACTTCCACGTCCAATCATATTATCATTCAAAACGAAACCTTACTGAACAGTAATAAAGTGCCATTTCAATTAAACGGAGGAACTTGAACAAAATGATAAAAAGCATAAGGTCCTTAATCACTGGAAACAAGACGTCTTAATTAAAAAACCTGAATCTTAACGAACGCATACGAATAAATTAAACTGTTAACTCTTAAATAACTCAAGACTGAGATATATCGCTGTTATTCTTTACGGGTGACCTTAATTTGTTACTGTAATGTGGTCAGCTATTTAGTTTTTTATATGTCGTTATGTGATTAAAATAGTTCCTTTGATAATTGGGGATTTTTAGGGTTCCGAACGTCCCAATGAAAAAAACGGTGGCGCCCTTATAGGATCACTCATGTGTCTGTTTGCCACAGCCAATTTTCTCTGAACCTACTGGACCGATAAAGTTGATATTTGATACACATATCAATTTTTTCGAAACGGACGTGTAACGTAATTAAGTTTAGCAAAATGTACCCTGTAGCATATAAATGGAAGGGCTCATTACGAGGGTCTCAAGTATGATTCTAAAATAAATATCTTTATAGTTATTTAATAACATAGAAGAAAATTAGCCATCCCCTCCTAAAGATCCGAAACTTATGACCCTAAAATTCTGAAAAAAATATACAGAAAATCCTTCTGTACATAAAGAATACAGGAAATCTATAAGATGTCTATGGTCTTAAAATAACATGGTAGATCTTTCAATATCGTGTGTACAAGCTTACATATGCAGTTGGAATGTATGAGAGAACATGTTTTTCAACGACAGTCTTAAGTTTGTTCTTGGGATATATTATTGGTAGAAGACAGACTTTAAAATTGGCAATTACCACAAAATGTTGGTCAGATTTAAAAAACATAGCATATTCATCGTACGGAACCCTTTCAATTCGGACTTGTCCGGTTTTTTTATACAGGGTGTACGTGACAACGTACCGAAAACTTAGGGAAGATATTCCATTTAGGCCTATAATCAAAATAGGAAAGCCATTTAGATCGGAAATAATAGGTTTTGACGTTTTTGAGCGTGCAATGTATCTTAAACAACGCGATTAAAATACTATTGTGATTATTGTACTATGGTACAACTGCATGTTAAACATTAATTTACTATGGTAAAGGCATGTGTAACTGCTATGATTTATTAGCCTTTGAGCATATTGCAAGATACAAAAGGGTCATTTGCATCCGAGTGATCCGAATGCGGTAGTACCTACTTAAATCGCGTGTCAATAACTTTATATCATTTGTACGTCTGATTATAGGTACCTATTCTCGTACATTTTATCGGGCGTTGTCTGGACTATGAACCTTCTGTATATAGTATTTTCTTTTATGATAACAGTTCGAACAAAATCGGACGCTCAACGTCCATTATCGGTGAATTAAATTGTACCGCCCACGGGTTTAAGCAAAAAATTAAAAAAAGAAGTCCTCATTAGCATCGCTCCAGGTCGCTTTTAACGTCTTAATTTGAATTTGGAAGCGGTTTTCTGCAAAAAGTTGAGTATTTAATCAGGTGATACTCTGTGATACTGGCAATGGGCAGAACCCGTTGAATGGAAGATATTTTTCGTTTTTTAATGACCGTAATTTTCTTTTAACTCAAGGTTTTTTGTTTTATTGTGTTGTAATTATAAGTGCGTTTTGCGGGGTATTCGCTCAGCTTAATTAAATTAAATGTGGGAATCTGGGCGATGTACAAGTGCCACTCGTTTATATTCACGTTTAAGTATGATATGATAACTGAAGTTAAGTAGCCGAATGTAAAAACCCTACGTTGCCGAAAATTTTTTTTGTGAATTTACGTAGTGTCGCAATGCAAGTGCTTTCGGTGTTGTGTCCGGACTAAGAATATAGCACCACTGCATCGCATCCCGTGGATGTCGTAAAAGTCGACTAAGGGGGTCTAAACCAGAGGGATGGGCAGCAGCGTCGCTTCTCTGGAACAGTAGCCACACTGCGCTTACCAACCCGAGACAAGCGTGGTAAGTACTGGCACATTCCCCCCGCAATCTATGTACAGGGTATGTACCCGGTCTTTTATGGAGACATTTGTTCAGCTGTGGATGTCTTTTGGCTCATATGATTGGCGCTGTGGTTATTTAAATAGCTTTCGACGCTCCGTGTCGCCGGTTGTTTCCTGGATGGAACGAATATTTGTATAGCCTGTAGATAGCTGTATAGATAGATTCAGTTTTAGTTGTTTGTGCATGTGAGATTTATATCTATATCTGTGTCCACGCCACATGAGGTATGCAAGTGTAATATTTATAAAAAAAAACCATTAACAAGGCACATGTTAACCCAGCTACGACTAGATAGTAGTTTATCTAATATGTGTGCTAGTATTTGTCACTCGTCAAAAAACCAAAACCTCGTCTAGTCGATTTTGATAATAATTTCCGATTTGATTATGGTATAATTTGTTTTTTTATTATATTATTTGTTGACATTTTATGCTTTTAATAGTGATTTAATTTAGTGTTTTAAAATATTGTATGCCCAATGGCGGGACATAGCTGATCATATTATAATTTAAACATCCTCTGTACCCTATGATCCACAGTAAAACACTTTGAAGTTTACTAAACCAAGAATATGATCTCGCAAACACCTACTAACAGAAAGCGCAATTTACGTTTTGTTCGACGACATGTTCAACCCTGAAACTTCAAAACAGTAGCTACCTTTATGCGAATGTACAAAACAAGAATCATACAAACCAGTATACGTGTAATTAATTAGGAATTAAACTGTTAAGACGGTGCCTCACGCCAACTCTACCGAGATCGTATCTCTTAAACCAGAAGTATTAACGGGTTAGCGGCGTCATTAGGGAGTTGAAAACATAAGTATTCAAGTCATTATCATAGTGGGTTTTTGCGGGCGCGTGCGAATCGCAAGCGTTCTCGCTGCGTTAAGCTTCGGCCAAACGTGCGCGACCACAGCGACTGCGATGCGGGAGCGTAAGCTGTGCGGCGCTTGCTACCCATGATATTTTATGGCGCCATGCACACGTACGCGAACTCAATGTGGTACGACCACGTCAATTGAGCGGGACGCACGCGTCTAGGTCAGATGATTGGACTGGGATCGGGAGAGGGCCGATCCCGCATGGAGAAGGACGAGGCGGCGCCGGGGTAACAACCGTGGGGGCCTTGGGGGTCGGGGGCTCGCAGATCGGGGAATCTGCGTGCTCATATTGGGCGACCCGCGGGAAGACTGCGACTCGCACGTGCGCCATGTACGCAGCACAGTACACAGCGAGGCTTGGGGGCATCCTTTACAATCCTCCCCGAGTAGTGCCTGGGGGGTGACCTTCTTACAATCTTAATACTTCTTAAAAACCCTCCACTAGAGGGGGTGGTCGCTTTACAGTTATCCACTCCAAGATGTGCTTAAAGGCATCATAACGGCTCTAGTGTGATTTTACGAGGCCTTGGGCCCCAAGCCCCCTTCGGTGCCGGTTTTAGCTAGTAGGAGTCCAGCATAACCCTTCGCCCTTCCCCGGGGCGAAGGAAGTTCATAGACAATTTACTCTGGAGACCAACAAAAAAGGTTTGACGATTCACTAAGAAATCAAGTTGGCGATTCGCGCCGTAGTCGCATATGCTTGCACTTCAAGTTTCGTGTTGTAAACGGTCCCGTGTCGCTGATATTCACGTTTGACCGATGTTTTAACGTAACATTATCATTGTCAGGTGGTCTGACGTCTGTCTTATTGATGGGTTAGTGACCAACCGTATTTAAGAACTGTTCATATCACTCAAGCTGACTTGGCTTAATCACTGCCATCTAATGGTTACAAGCGGGACCGGTGATTTTTTTGTTAAGGATTATGCTAATGACAAGAGATATTTTTACAGTCCCTTCAATTATTAGTCTTCAATGTCATTATAGAACCATTGTCCGTAAGATTGAGGTGCAACGGTCTGAGCTTCGGTGGACCCTGAAGGAGTCTTGTAAGGAATGACTTATCAGGGCGTGCCGCAATAGTAGAAGCAAAAGACCCGTCTTGGAGGAATGATTAGAGAGGCGGCATGGTGCCCTCACCTTCCGGCTGACGCAGATACTCTCGGACCATGGGTGTTACGGGAAGTATCTGTGTCCCATAAGCTGACAAGAGACGCCCCGTTGTCATCACTGCGGAAACTGCCCGGAGAACACAACGCAGGACACGCTGGAGGATTGATCAGCTTGGTCACTCCTCTGATTTCTCACTTCTTTTACTTTAAATTGTGTAACGAGTTTCCAACCAAAAATATTACAATAAGTTACGTATTCCTAAAAAATTCAAGCAATATTGAACGTTTTTAATATCAGCCCCACTTTCTTCAAGGCTCGAGATCTCTATACATAAGCTTAATTTCTTAAATGGTAATTCTTGTCGATGTAGCACCGCCTGTTGGCTGTCACTCCAGTCATATCAAGAACTTTGATAAAGTATTGACATTTGCCAGGCTTTGGCGAAGTGCAAAAATTGTTAAGTGAATTTAAGTTGTCTACATTCAATATAAAACTATTTAGTCCTCATTTCACCAACCTTTACCGCTGACCAAAGTCTTCCCCATAGATTTCTAAATTGTGTAACAATTTTGGAGGGAATTTGTCAGAACTCACCACTTTTGGCAAGCGGGCTAGGGAACCCAGAATTTTAGAAGAAGGGACATTGCTGCAGATCTCTCTGGTTTAGAGTCCCTTAGTAGTTTGACGACATCCACGTAAAGGGATAGAGTTGTGCTATATTCTTAATCTTGCACCACACGTGCCGTAGTTAAGGCTTAGTTGTAAATAGATATTAATTTTGGTAAAGTATTCTGCAGACACCAACATTTTATGGAGTATATTCGACTTAGAATGCAGTACCTTTTCAATTGATACGGGCCAATACATGGGTATGAACGTCTCTTGTGAAACGTCGCAACGTTGTGGCCTGCTGACCTGCAAATCCTGGTCGATCCAGCAAGTTGTGGCCTGCTGACCTGCAAATCCTGGTTGATCTAGCAAGCTCTACCATCTGCTGGCTGTAAGTAGTGTTGGCTAGGCTGACAGAACATAAAAATTTAAGTGCTCCTTTTGTGAGAGCGTCATGATTCAGAAGGAGGCCACAGAATATTAAGATATATAAGAAGGATTGGAAGAGGGCCAATCCCGTTCAAAAAGGAGGAGAAGAAATCGGGGTAAAAATCACCGGGGCATCTAGGTCAAACACACCTGAGCCCCCGGCTTTCGCTAACAGGCGGGGATCCTTGGAGTCACAGGCACGCCGATTGGGGAATCTGTGTGTTTCTACCGAGCGACCACCGGGATAACGGCAGCGCGCTCGTGGCCACGGTGCATGGAGAGCGGTCTCTTTACATTCGCGCCCTCCCCTAAAGGAGGTGATCGCTTTGATCACAAATGCCCTCCTATGTGTGACTTAAAGCTTGACATCCAATAAGAAAACCGCTGCCTTCGTTCTTAAAAAAACTTGGAGCTCTCCTTCGATGTTGAAGATGAATACAAAGGTGACTTTAGCCAGCCCAGCAGAACCTTCCGTTTTTCCCGAGGCGGAGTCCATGAGGATTTTAGCTATGGGGAACGAAAAAATATGTCTTAGCCTGCTACTGATTTGACCACATTCTACTGTGCCTGGCCAGTCACTCAAACCTCTAGAGCATGGAACTCGATGTCTCACTGTTTTGCAATACCAGACCTCTTAGAGCTAAAATAAAATGTGAAGAGAAAATATTGTCTCAACCACCATACTTGGTAAAAGGATTTGTGATCGCAGTATTTTGTTATTGGAGCCGCAAAATTGAAGTTGCTTTATTTACACTCATCTCCGTGGTTTAGTAGTGTTTAAACATTACTCAGTTTCCGTTTAAACGGTGTACTGTTACAGTACAGTAGTAGTTCCTGGAGCCTCCCTCCGGTGCCAACGATGATTACTCCGGTGGTTTTAGCCGGCAGGAGTCCGGCATGCCCCTTCGCCCTTTCCCGGGGCGAAGGAAGTACATGAGGTATTTCCACCGGATCAAGAAAAAAAAAGGTACAGTAGTACAGTTAAATTAATAGGCATAAGAGACTAAATAACTAATGGCTTGGGGTGTCGGGCGAAGTTTGCTGTTACACAGGACCAGTTCTGGGTAGCATTACAATAATAAACTATTATGGGATGCTTACCATCAGGCGAATGACTTGTTTGTCTCGTCAATATGCTGGAAGAGAAAAGAAAACGGTGTCATAGGTACCAACTTTACAGACAAAGTATATCTACCTAATTTCCACGATCTGAGTACATTCACACTGTGCGGCCGTTAGCCAACGATGGCTATCAATGTCGATCTGATTAATAGCAACTGTTGCTATCAAGATCGTCCCTCTAATTAATTGGATATCCAGCGTCTACCTTAAGGATTCGATATCTTCATTTGGACAGAATTAGTTCTAGTTTAGATTATGTTGTAGTGAGGGTTTAGAAGAAGCTTGTAATAGAGAGGCTTTCAAATAGTATGTACGTACATTGTATCACGGTACCTTAAGATTATGGATATTACCGATATGGAATTTCGGGTACGGAAATTTTAGTTTTAAAAAGTCGGCTTCTGTTTCGGATATTAAAAATATTCCGGATATCCGGAAAATTTCTTTTCTTTTCGCGCCCATATTCCATGTAATAGCCGAAACTCATCGAAACATTGATTTCGGTTACCGTTATGGATAAGGATATTAAATATTTGCGGACATCCGAAAGTTTCGGTTACGGATACGGAGCTCCTTAACATCCCTACTTAAAACGACGTATCACGACACTTTTGTCACTGACATTTTTGTCGTTATTATTATAGCCTTTGTCATGTTAGATAGTAGCCTATTCCTTTGTGGCCTTTTAGGACTTGATTGAATAACCAAAGAAAACGTTAAAAAAATCTTTTGAAATTAAAGAGGTTGCTAATGGTATTTCACCAAAGATGTCTCTTGAAAATCTTCATTACAGATATACACAAAATTCCAAATGACCAAATGTAAAAGTGTATAGTGCGACTATTACAGAAAAACAAATTCCAGACACTCTCGAAGTGCCAAACGATTCTCAATTTAAGCCCTGAGGCAAGAGTGACGACGCATACTACAGAACAAATCAATTGTCAATCTATGTAACAAAACAAAGTTTCATGGAACCCGAGCAGCGATTTTCAATCAAAGGATGTTAAAAAGTTTGCAGGTAGCAATCGGAAAAATGTAATCAAAGAGCCGACATACGAACTTCGAATTGTTTTGTTTAAAAAGGTTTTATGGCGTTTGCGTCTCCCTGTTTTCCTTGTTGGGTGGTATCTTTCGACAGTGCTCAAATGACACAGTTTTCAGTCAATTACGTCAATTCCTCAGTACTCACCACGCAGGCGGGCTGATGAGCGCAGATCGGCTCCATAATGCGGCTACCCATCCCTTTGGTTTAGAATCCCGTCACCTTTTATGACATCTACGGGAGGAGATAGAGCGGTGCTGTATTGTTCATCCGGACACTTCACAGAAAGGTATATAGAATATATCCAAGACGTAGACAATATTTCGCGCTTATTAAAAAAAACTTACATAACTACACATGTAACATCATATAACTTACTTGTGTATTACCAACACAAAGTCATATAGAACTGGTCCAAGTTGTATTTTATTTTATACTCAATGGCTCGGCCTCACAATATAGATATAAATCAAATGCTGAGCACTGAATAAAATCGCTTATATCTCGGTTTATCGGTCGATCGCTTGCTCCTTCACGTTATAAGCTTCTATTCTGTGTATAGGGTGTTTGGAAAGTGGAGAGAGGAGTAAGATTAGAAGTATCACAAAAGACTATTTTGAAGTTGAGATGTTCGAATTTATTTTATATAAAAAAAAGACCATCGTTCCATCGTGTGGTGTAAGAATTAAGAATATAGCGCCACTCTATCTCCTCCCATGGATGTCGTAAAAGACGACTAAGGGACTCTAAACCATAGGGATGTTTCTTCTGTGAAACAGCAACAATTCTGCACTTACCAACCCGCCTGCCGAAGCTGGTAAGTATGTAAGACTCCCGCCAAAATCACGACACGTGACATTTCGCCGGTTGTTTATGGAGGCCTTTGTTCAGCAGGTGTTCTGCCTAAAGGCATCATGGGCGGCTCTGGTGTGATCTTACGAGGACCTGGAGCTCCTCTTCAATGCCAAAGATGACCGCTCCAGGGTTTTTTCCAGCAGGAGTCCAGCATGCCGCTTCGTCCTTCTCCGAGCGAAGGAAGTTTATGATGAATTTCCACAGAAAAAAAAGGTTGGAAGTCATATTATCATAACTCGAACAGAATCAGTGAGGAAATAAATAATTAAAAATAAAATACTTTAAAATGGATTACATTGCGTATAAACATACACCTTGCAGTATTCCAGCAGCATTGTGGTCGAAGGATGACTAAGGTGAAAGGCGTCGTTACAAATTATAAAACGTTATTAATTGTATCTACCATATAATTGAAAGTGTTTTATTATAATCTGTGATAATCACGAAAACCTAAAACATAACTAGTAGAATCTGACTTATGAAATACCAATCTCAAAATGCATACAACATGCTTGAAGGTCGGAGAGACTTTCTCTTGTACATTATTGTGTGCCAAAATTCAAAAACAAAATAAATAAAAGGCCTAACGCCCACGATGTCCCGATACGGTATCCGTGAAACCTGCAGATTTATTATTTTTGGCAATCCAGTGAATAATACCAAGTAAGGAGTTTGAAGTGTTCTGGAGAAGGTATTGTTCAGTAAAGGTCAACCGTAGCCAATTGTCCTTTTTTTTAACAAGGCTGCTCTTATGGTGACTTTTTTCTATGTTTTTAAGCATTACTTATAAATAGGCACCATTATTAATGCTGATAGTGCGTTTAAGGGCAAATACACGTCAGTAGCTGTGTGCTGCCGTTTAATCCCTTAGTCGTCTTTTATGACACCCACGGGATGAGATGGGTAGGTGATATTCGTGGCCGTGGCATCAAATACATCCAGCCGATATGATGAATATTATTATAAGTTTAATGTTTAATAATAAATTTTAAAAGAAAAAACAGCAAACTTCAACATTCAGCGCGCCAGGGGAGAAAACGTATTGACCAGTATACGACACTTTATAGATATTTATTTGTTTGGATCGGTAACACCGTGATTCGGTAGGGAGCCGGTGGTGGGTAAGTTGGCCAGCCGTTGGTGTTTGGACAGACATTTCCATTATTGAAGTCCGTACAATTAAGTCATATTATCATATACAAAGTGTAATAAAGTACCAAAATCTTTGGGAAGAGGTTACACTTAGGCTTATAATAAAAATAGGAAAGCCATTTATCTCGGAAATAATAGGTTATAATTTTTGTCATTTTTAAGCAAGCAATGTATCGTAAACAACGCAATCAAATCGCTACGTGACTATCCTACTATGATACCATATTATTATGCAATGGCGAGCGATGACCTCATCCATGAACCGTGACAAAACAACAGCATTTATTTCTATTTACATTGCAGTTTTATGTGAAAATAAATGGTTTATTATTTGATGTTATTTATGATCCACAACAGAGTTAAAAAAATACTTTTAATAACAAATAAATGTAATATCTATTCTATCAATTGCCACTTCTCGAACACTCTGTATGCAATCGCCCGTGGCGCCAGTCATCGTTGTCCGTCGTACTGCCTGCGAGGTGTTATTTTTGACGTAGCTAAGCGTTATGCAACGTCGACTCTTCGACTATTTCCTTACAAAAATCACGGAAGCCCTTAACAGCAATGAAAATTGCATGCACAGATTTTGATATATAAAGATAAAGTTTATTACTGGTTTCAAATGGATATTCCGTGAACGTAATGGTGGTCGTATATTACCTCGAACGAATAAGAAATGCCACCTATGAGTTCAAGTGTAAAATATACAGGGGACGATACATGAATAGTGTTTATGAACGGTTATTAATCTTTTGAATCGACAATGCGTAAATTTCAAGATTATAAACTCAAACAGAAATCTGTTTTAATGTTGTTTTTTGGACTGCCTGCAGGGCTTAGAGTGGGCAGCTAGTAATGCGCTGCCCAGAAAGATAAGAGAAGGAAGTGAGCTCCCTCTGCCTCTGCTAATAGGCAGAAGACGATTGTGCCAGCACCATTGGTCGCAGGCCCACCGGGTGCGATGGAAACGACACATTCTCAGCCTTAAAAGCAACATTTCCTTCAGGGTAAGCTGAACCACTGACGCAACGCGCAGTATTTACTGCTGCAGACTGTTGCGGAGTGGTCGGTTACCTTGGTAGTTGTAGCGGAGCTCTACGTCGTCCATGAACATCTTCGCTGGTTCGGGGATGCCGAGGACCCCGTCACCATCTATTGGGCTGGGGTTGAAGGTGGACCGCCCTATCCAACAGTTTTGTGGGGCGATCTTTCTCGCATCCTTTTTCTGTCTTCACAATGTGTGAAGAGGTTGACTTGTAGTGCATTCCTGAGACCTAATAACAACATCAAAATTACCGGTCTCATTGCTAAGCGTGACGATTATATTACATTGTAAATGTAAAGAGCTACATTCATTGTATAAACACTAGAAATAAACATAAAATAGTTGTTCCTAAATTTACATTGTCAAAAACCAATAACTCATTCTTAGGAAACTGTATTCGATTTTATAACAAGATACCTAAAGCAATTACTGATCTCACAGATGGGAAGTTTAAAGCACACGTTAAAACAGTTCTCATAAAAAATGCCTACTATAGGGTTAGGGACTATGTTGACGATAGGGACATATGGCGTTAGCTACTTTCTGCACATGTGGCTTCCCTGGTAACCAATTATATGTGAGGTACTCTTTGCTGCTATATTTATATTTCAGCAATGTGTTGATAAAGTCTTAAACACATTTATGTAATATCACTAATATCTAATAATTTGTGTAATACCTATCTAATTCAATATTGTAACCTCAATTATTTTAAAAGAGTATCCATGGAGTTTCTTGCCGGTTCTTCTTTTAAATTCTGATGTTTCATAAGTGCCAGTAATTGATTTATTTGAAATAAAAAAATATTTGACTTTGACATTACCGTTCATTGTAGAGGTTCTTAGGAAGCCGTTGGATTTTTACAAGCTGAAAGTTAAATTGCGACCTGGGGTTTATCAGATGAAAGAGCAGGTGTTTTACCTGTTTACTTACTACAACGTACTAAAAGTATTTAGAAGTGGATAGGATCTATGAGGACAGAAATAACTCAAAAATAATCCTCAAATGCTGGACAGTCCACAGTAAAAGACTCAAAGGTACCTCAAGTCCCGAATAATCCATAAACATTTCAGAATAATTAAAGCACCTTTTAGAGCTACCTTTTAAATATCTAACGACAAATTCAGTTCTGACTCTTTACAGGGGTACAAAAGACCGCAAAAAGCCAACTTTTCAGTGAGAGCCCCATTTAAATCGCTTGGTTAATATAAAGTGACCCGCCCGAAAAGAACAGGGTTAGCCAGTCGGAACGGTATTTCGGGTACATTTTGTGTTGTCCCACTAAGGCAACAGCACACTGAATGTTAAACAAGAAAACATATCAGTTTATGAAGGAGTCTTTTTCATCATCATCATCATCATATCGGCCATACAACGTCCACTACTGAACAAAGGCCTCCTCCATAGATTTCCAAAACTGTGTCATCATTTTGGGGGGAATTTGCCAGTACTCACCACGCTTGGCAGGTTGGTTGGTGAGCGCAGAATGGCTACTGTTCCACGGAAAGGACGCTGCTGCCCATCCCTCTGGGTTAGAGTCCCTTAGCCGGCTTTTACGACCTCTACGGGAGGAGATGGAGTGGTGCTATATTCTTAATCCGGACACCACACGGATAATTTATCTTTAATAAGGAATAAAAAAATAAGTCTTTTTAATAAGGAATAAAAAATATATTTGAAGAGCGAAAATGAAATAGTCTAAAGAAATCATCAAGGGATATCGCAACATAACGTATTCCATGTCTTATTCAAAGACGCCAAACGCCGACGACGAAGAGAACTATCTCTCTGCCGAATTTCAGTTCAATCCATTTAACCATTCCGCGGGCTGATAACGTATGTCGCAGACGGTTTGCGACAGGCGCAAATCGCGCAAACGCTGCTGTCAAACGTCATTTTGGTATTACGTGTTTGCCGATAGCGATTAAACAGGTGAAGATCTCTAGACGCACACACTGTATAGGACGATGGTTGGCCTAAAAATTACATCTACGCCTTTCAATTTCAGGTGATTTGCCACCGGTTGATTCTTGGCTGTGTGCTGTGCTGTGCTGTCACAGTTTTTAGCTCAGCTGTGTTATTGAGTATAAAACCTATGAATTTTCACATCTATAATTATTTATTTATTTAATACTTTATACAGTAAAATTATACAGAGGCGGACCTAGTGCCATTAGGTATTTTCTACTAGTCGACTTTAGGGTGATGCAGAGGCAAAACATGGTGCATAAACAGTGTAACTGTTAGCAGCCAAATAACGAAAGGCAATTTACGCAAGACGTTTCAAATCGTTAACATAATATAATTATATGCATATATAAATATACGTACATATATAATAATAAATCCATGCAATAATAATATATACATACATAGTAATAATTTAATATAGGAAGACATAGAACATAGAGATAATAATTAATAATATAATCTTCAAACCGTGCCGTGTGGTGCCGACTCAGAATGCCACCACCCCATCTCCTCCCATGGGTGTCGTAAAAGTCGACTAAGCGATTAGCCGGAGGATGGGCAGCAGCGCCCTTCGAGCACATTAACAACTCAACTGCGATCGCCAACCCGTCTGCCAAGTGTGGCGATTATGGCAAAACCCCCCAATGAGCCCACAACACACCCATATCGGTCATTGTGGTGATCTTTGGGGGAGGCCTATGTCAAGCAGTGGACTTCATTCGGCCGAAATGATGATGATGAATATAATCTACAGCTAGTTTCGCAAATATACCTAGATCAAAACAAGTAAAAAGAAAACTATTGTTTCTACACGAGTATCTATGAAATTCATACCACGATATGCTCATTCATACTATCTTAAGTATCTATTCAACGTTTGAGATTCACGGCAAAACAAAAAAGAAACGTTTATTATGAACGAACCTTTACGGCCTCGGACAGTCACAGCCTATTCAAATAGATTCAGCTAGAATAAGCACGACTTGTGAAGGGACTTTATTAATGTACTCTAGTATAACCCTATACTTATTATTTATTTGCTCGAACTGCTTATTAAGAAGATAGGCACGAATTCATTTAGCTATATGAATATGTATGAAATTGGGTTCGAAAATAATTTTATGAAGGTATGAAGAAGCACCAAGGATTTCCTGAACGGGTTATAAAGAATATTTGGGGTTAAATCAACTCCTATAATACCATCATGAAATGAAAATTTATTCACATAGAGTAGATCTATAAGGTCTTACATTATTCAAAGTCTGTCTATTTTGCCATTAGGCAGGTGAATTGTATGTATTTGATTAAAGTAATTTATATTTAATTACAATTGTTTTATCATTAATTTATATAGTACATATATTACATTACAATTTGATGGTAATAAAATCAAATAAAATGACAATCAGAACCAAAATGTCACAGTATACAGAAATAATTGTCCAGGTGTCTAATTCATTAATAACTATAGGGTATATCTTAGCATTATTTTTGTATATCCGATAATTGTTTACGCATGTTTGAATTCATAATTTATAACGTAGCAATTCAATTACCGAATATAGAGTTTTCTCATGAAGCCATATTTTTAACTTCTTTTTAGATTGTACCATTGGAAGCTCTTTAATGGTTGATGGCAGTTTGTTAAAGATTTTTACACACAACGCATAGCAATTTTTTTGAAATAGTGTGGTTCTAGGTGAGTAATCTAGAACTACCCTATCACTATCACGTGTGTTACGAGGATAAATATCTTTAACTCGTTTAAATGTCGTACAATTATTTCTCACAAATACACTTACTTCAAGAATGTACATACATGGCAGAGGTAAAATTTGTTTTTTTTTTTAAATACTGTTTGCAAGATTCATAAGGAGGGTTACCTACCATAGCACGAACACACCTTTTTTGTGACAAGAACGCTCTAACAGCATCGGAAGAATTACCCCAAAGCAATAGGCCATACAGCAAGATAGAGCCGACATAACCGTGCTACGCAAGTAGTAGGGTCTGTTGAGTTGAAGTTTTTCTCAATCTGTTTAAAAAATAGACGAAACTGTTGACCCTTATGCAAACGGAATTTACATCATGTTTTAACTATTGCAGGTAAATAAGTAAACATGGGGTACGAATAGGTACCAGACTTATACACATAACTGTACCTATGTTTACGGTTAAACACACACACGATACTTTTATACTGATTTTTGCTGCATCGATACTGCATCCATTTGTCGACTTGATGCGTTTAAGTGAGGTATCAATAACCCGTTTTGCCAGCTGAATAAAGGCTTACTCCACGGATGTTGACAACGATGCATACCATGTGTACATACTAGTATATTCTTATATACTAGCACTCACCACGCTTAGCAGGTAGCTTGGTGATCGTAGATCAGCTGTTGCTGCTGTCACAGAACGGACGCTGCTGCCCATCCCTGTCGGTCAGAGTCTCTTAGTCACCTTTTACGACATCCGCGGGAGGAGAAAGAGTGGTGCGATATTCTTAATCTGTACACCGCATGGTAACATTGTTTTATCTATTGCAGGTAATTAAGTAAGCATGGGGTACGAGTAGATACTATACTACACATACTTGTACCCTTGTTTGGGGGCGAAAGCACTTACCATGCCTTTAGCATCAGTGATCAGTGACTTTGCAGCTGCATTGATGCTTGATGATTGCGTCTTAGCGACTTGCTGCGTTTAAAGATAGAGCAGGTGGGGTGGTAGCCACTAAAATAATGAATGGTGCTCTCCCAAAGCCAGACGCGAGCTGGTAATTGGATGTAACCCATAGCGCCTTTGGAATGATTGATACTTTCGCTTTATGGACAGCTTAATTAGAATTTATGGTAAACGGTATAGCTTCGTCAAAATTTTGTACAACACTGAGCTGTGCTCCAGATATGAAAGAACCTTACTAAAGTGCGACTGACATTCGTATTCGTGAAACGTACAGAATCTGTATCTAGTTTCCAAAACTAACAATCAAATATGATGAGTTAGGGTTAAATCGCAGCATCGAGCCAAACAGTGATCAAATCGCTGTTCACCGATGCTAAAAGTGTAGTGTGCTTCGGCCTTTACTTGATAATATGATATTTATCTTTATCTGGATTGGCATGACTTCATTTGTTTGACAAAAAAGAACAACTGTTTTTCAAACTGAACTCGAACAGAATCAGTGAGGAAATAAATAATTAAAAATAAAATACTTTAAAATGGATTACATTGCGTATAAACATACACCTTGCAGTATTCCAGCAGCATTGTGGTCGAAGGATGACTAAGGTGAAAGGCGTCGTTACAAATTATAAAACGTTATTAATTGTATCTACCATATAATTGAAAGTGTTTTATTATAATCTGTGATAATCACGAAAACCTAAAACATAACTAGTAGAATCTGACTTATGAAATACCAATCTCAAAATGCATACAACATGCTTGAAGGTCGGAGAGACTTTCTCTTGTACATTATTGTGTGCCAAAATTCAAAAACAAAATAAATAAAAGGCCTAACGCCCACGATGTCCCGATACGGTATCCGTGAAACCTGCAGATTTATTATTTTTGGCAATCCAGTGAATAATACCAAGTAAGGAGTTTGAAGTGTTCTGGAGAAGGTATTGTTCAGTAAAGGTCAACCGTAGCCAATTGTCCTTTTTTTTAACAAGGCTGCTCTTATGGTGACTTTTTTCTATGTTTTTAAGCATTACTTATAAATAGGCACCATTATTAATGCTGATAGTGCGTTTAAGGGCAAATACACGTCAGTAGCTGTGTGCTGCCGTTTAATCCCTTAGTCGTCTTTTATGACACCCACGGGATGAGATGGGTAGGTGATATTCGTGGCCGTGGCATCAAATACATCCAGCCGATATGATGAATATTATTATAAGTTTAATGTTTAATAATAAATTTTAAAAGAAAAAACAGCAAACTTCAACATTCAGCGCGCCAGGGGAGAAAACGTATTGACCAGTATACGACACTTTATAGATATTTATTTGTTTGGATCGGTAACACCGTGATTCGGTAGGGAGCCGGTGGTGGGTAAGTTGGCCAGCCGTTGGTGTTTGGACAGACATTTCCATTATTGAAGTCCGTACAATTAAGTCACGGTGTGATTATAGTTATAATTATATTTATCATCGAAATCTAAGTTGCCAGCTCTATAACTCGCCGCATCCAAAATTTCTACACTCCCACGTGTCACAGAATCGTTTTAAAATCATTCATCATTCTACAAGGATGATCTTTCTCCTTCTCAGATTTATTTGTGTTTGTATCGCCACTCCCCTTTGTGGCTCTCTTAATGGCTTCAGAAATGCTGAGTCAGGATTATGTAATCTTTATTTCAGAGGGTGCAGGACTTACGAACCCTTGGTTGGACAAGATTTACATATGCACGTTTTCTTTTATGCTTCCAAAATGATAATGGAATGTTTTTGTGGTCCGGGAAGTGCAGGAGAGTGAAAAATATTTTTCTTCGTGTAAGTAGCCTATGCTAACCATATAATTTTATCCCTACGAGCACTTACAGCACCATTTTTAGGTTTGCCATAAATTATAACTTCAAAAAGTCTTTTCTAGGTTACAACTTGGCAAGTGGGCTTAACCCTGTTGTAAACTCCCATTTATTGTGCTTATGGCCTTAAGTATTTTCTCTGTCTCTGCTTGCTACGGAGGGAAGTGGAACGTACTATATTCTTTCCTGCTCCTACTTTTCCTTTTCCGATATTTTTTTTTGTGGGTTCCATGACAGTTATTCATTTCTCTGGAACATACCGAGCTTCATTGATCGGTGTTCTTTTTGGTGATCGTCATTGTAGATCCTGACTTACAGGAGTTGAAGTGGTTGGGAAAGTGTGGTGGGATTGTCCCTAAAAACAACATACCTAACCGTGAGGTTTCGGGTGTGGTGCCGATTAAGAGTAGCACCACCTCATCTCTTTTTATGGGTTTCCTAAAGGCGACTATAGGATTAAGCAGAGGATGGGCAGCAGCGCCATTTGAGTTCATTCAAAACAACTCAACAGCGATGGCCAAACCGCCTACCAAGCGTGGCGATCATGACAAAAACCCCCAATGAGTTGGCAAGACACCCAGGCCAGTTTTTGTAGCGATCTTTGAGAGAAGCTGGTGTCCAGCAGTGGATTTTATTCGCCTAAAATGATGAAGATGTTGATGTGGCTTTTGGGGGATCGTTCTGGCTTCTTAATATTCGCCTTCTCTCCACTAGCGTTGTGCCTTAAGGTGTAACAGTTATGTGTGTGGCTTCAGTGTGTTTGTTCTGGAGACCTTGGAGCCACCATCGATGCAGAAGCTGATGATTCAGGTTATTTGAGCCGTTAAGAATACCTTAACTCCCACTCTCCCCGAGTGCAAAGGAAATCCAAGATAGATTTTCACTGATTAAATAAAATATGTAAGAAACACTAACTTTTATCTATGCAACTAGATCTACGCTTGGTGTGCCGTGTGGTGCCGGCTCAGAATAACACCACCCCTTTTCCTCCCGTGGGTGTCGTAAAAGTCGACTATGGGATTAGCCGGAGGAAGGGCAGCAGCGTCCTTCGAGTACATTAACAACTCAACTGCGATCGCCAACCCGCCTGCCAAGCGTGGCGATTATGGCAAAACCCCCCAATGAGCACACAGCACAAACCCATATCGATCGTTGTGGTGATCTTTGGGGGAGGCCTGTGTCCAGCAGTGGATTTCATTCGGCCGAAATGATGATGAAGATGATGAGATCTACGCTTTACCAGGAAATTAGCTTTTATCTCTTTTTCTTAAATAAAAGAACGTTGCCCCACACTAGGATTTCTTCTGTGTCGTGGGTGCGTTTACAGACACAAATTCCACACACAATACGCCCAGACCTGGAACAACTACCTGCAGATCATACAAATATTTGTTCCGTACGTGAATCTAACCCATGACAATGTCAGCCCCTGCACCAACCATGCCGTCAAATCGTACGAAAACGTATAAACATCGTATTTTATTTTTACTCCTCCGTTATATGCTTTTATCTTAATTTTCTAATTATAATATAATCATAACATTAAGAAGAATGTTAAGGGTTGTGGTGACGGCTACGAATAGTACCAACCCATGTCATCCCTTGGGTGTCGTAAAAGGCGATTAATGGATTAACCGGAGGATGGGCAGCAGCATGCGGGCACATAACACCCCCATTTCGGTCGTTGTAGTGATCTTTGCGGGAGGCCTGGTTCTACAGTGGACTTTATTCATAAATGATGATGATGAAACTTTCACGTGCCCACAACGATTGTACGAAGTTTCAACTCAACTGGATGAATGGTATAGGAACCGATATTGGACAAAGAAAGAAAGTGTGGTGTCCAGTTAATCCGTGAAATCCTTGGATGTCGTAAAAGGCGACTAAGGGACTCTAAACCACCCTGAAAAGACAATTGGATGAACAAAATCTATGTTCAGCTTTAGTTTAGCAGTGGATATCCTTGCTGATATGATGATGATGAAAGAAAGAAACATTATTTTTTAAATAAAGCTGGTAAGGTTTTCGCGATTACACATTATAATAAAACACTTCTATATAGATTACATCGCGTGTATTATTGTTTTTTTTTTCCCCTGACGTGTACCTACCTGACACTGTAGGGTTTGTGGTCGCCGGATGACTAAAGTGTTAGGCGTCGTTACAGATTTTAAAACCTTATCAATTTTTTTCATTTCTCTCAGTAATCACTCACAGTGCCTTGATGTTTTTTAGTTGTTTGAGTGTGGTGTCCGGATAAGAATATAGCACCACTCCATCTCCTCCTGTGGATGTCGTAAAAGGCGACAAAGGGAATCTAAACCAGAGGGATGGGCAGCAGCGTCCCTTCTGTGAAACGGTAGCCATACTGCGCTCACCAACCCGCCTGCCAAGCGTGGTGAGTATTGGCAATTAGCCACTAAAATGATGACACAGTTGTGAAAATCTATAGGGGAGGCTTTGTTCAGCAGTGGGCGTATAAATGGCCGATATAATAATGTTGTTTGGGACTATTATTTTAATAACCGGATTCGAAAAGGAAAAATCTACAATGTACTAGATGTAATCCGTTTAAAAGTGTTTTATTATAATTATAAAGCTGCAATGTTATGTTTTTAAATATTCTATCATAGGCCAAAATACTTGGCTCTTTGTTACGAAGTGTTCAATTGTGAGCTACACTCCTTCCAAAATTGTAAGATCCTAAGTTAAATTACAACAGACATTATTAAACAATCAAGGTCCAGTGCGAAGTGTTTCTTGAACACCTCTCAGTTCAACACAATGCCGTATTTACATTACAAGTGGAGGCTTCCGGATAAGGCCTCCTTGAGGTCGGCAAGCGTAATGTGGAAATCTTTTGTTGAGATCAAAGCGTCACGGATATAAATTGAAAGGATGAACGAAATTAATAACTAAAATAAATACTAACATAACTTTTAGAAAAGCGCATGTACTCATATAAGAAATACCAATTCCGGCTCATTTAATTTCAAATGAATAATTTTATTCAAGCATAAATTTTCTCAACTTCGTCGTAACAGAAATTGCGTTTTTATAACAAAAAACAAAACGTCAATCGACTCTTTTCGGCACGCAACGTAATACCTAATGGGCCAACGGTTTCCAACACGACAATAATAGAAATTGCTGGACAATTCATTAAAATATTTTTATTTTTGGATTTACGATTTTTTTTTATTACACACCAGCTTAAATTGTGTTTAGGTACACGATATTTATTATTCTAAAGGCTTAATGCGCATTTAACTTATTTTTAAGTTAAAAAAATAACAAATACCGCGCGCGGTTTGTTTGGCGCGAATGAAAATTAGATAGAATTGTTTCCTCGCAAATAATAACCGAAATAGCGAAACAGCTTTGTTTTGATAAAAAGAACACGGCTAGCGCCTCGCGCTATTAAAATCACTTCAGAAACACCAGCTTCGCCTTCATATCGGCCATTTATACGTCCACTGCTGAACAAAGGCCTCCCCCTAAGATTCTACAACAGTGCCATCATTTTGGGGGGTCTTTGCCAATACTCTCCACGCTTGGCAGGCAACGCTCCAAGCCGAGGTCCATGTCCCGCAGGGGGCGCCCTTTGCGCAAGTTGCTTAGTTTTTAATATAAAGTTTTAGCCTGACTGGAGCCCTCTTTTGGCTTCGCCAGAAACGACCGGATAATCAACCACACTTCCCAGAAGTGTATGCGAGAACCCAAAAAAAGCTGACCAATAATAATAATCCTTTCTATTCTTTTTTTTTTAATTAGGCCACATGAGCATATATATTATAAGTAGTACTACTACATTATTTATGTCGTGTACCTATTCCTTTATTTATAAACAGTATAAATAAATCCGATAGAATTGCTCCGAGCACATCCAGCGAGACGTATCCAGATATTTATGGCTCAAACTGGCCTTTTGTTCGACCACCGCTTTGTTGTCGCTACCACAATAAGTGTTAAATGTCCCTCTTACAACCAGGGCTACCACTTCGGTTAACGTCTTTATTGTAACAAAAGAATTTGAAATTGGAATTCAATATTTTTTATTATTGATCATTTTTTTCTTTCACATCATTGTTATTACTCTAAGGACCTAAAATTTAAAGTGCACCACGTGATTGTTGGTCACAAGTCTACCGCTGAACTTGAGTCAATCAGATCATCTGTCACCCACGAAAAGTTTTGGGATGGTCTTTTCGTTATCAGTCATCATAGTTACCACCACTACCTGCCTACCAGCTTGGCACCAATGGGCAGCTCTAGGGTGATCATACGAGGTTCTGGAGCCTTTAGATGCCGAAGATGACCATCCCAGTGGCTTTTGTCAGTAGAAGTCATCCCCTTCGAGATTTGCCTAGAAGCGTGGCATTAATGGGTGGCTCTAGTGTGATGTGATGTGATGTACCGAGTTCCTGGAGCCTTCCTTCGGTGCAGAAGATGGTGGTTTTAGCCGGTAGGAGTACGACATGCCCCTTCGCCCTTCCCCAGGGCGGTGGTAGTTCATGATGAATTCACACTCTCTTATTACAAGAGATGCAATCTTCCTAGTGCGAGATATTCACCAATAAACAGTAGGGTTTAAACATTAGACATTACTGTGTTCCGATTATTGGGCATAAGAGACAATGTTATGTTTCGACGCGACGAGCGCAGTGTGATACCGTGCAGGTCTAGCCCTGAATAGCATGACAATTGTTATGGGAAACCTGGCATGAACTGTGTCTTTTTCAGTCATATGTTCTTTCGTAGTCAATCTAAGATACCACTGATATTAATTCATCATTTTGGCCGAGAAAAGTCCACTGCTGGACACAGGCCTCCCCCAAAGAACTCGACAATGACCGATATGGGTGTGTTATGGGCTCATTGGGGGGTTTTGCCATAATAGCCACGCTTGGTGGACGGGTTGGCGATCGCAGTTGAGTTGTTAATATACTCGAAGAACGCTGCTGCCCATCTTCCGGCTAATCCATTAGTCGACTTTTAGGACACCCACGGGAGAAGATGGGGTGGTGGTATTCTGAGCCGACACCACACGGCAAGATATTAATTAGATAAAGGAAAAAATAATGATAAAGAATGTATGTAATGGTCTGAAATCACAAACGCTCAGTGAGCAAGTGTTACCACACTTGCCGCATTGAGCAGTTATCACCATTGATGCTCCTTTCTCCTCTGTACGAAAAGAAATATCTGCTCTGCGACCGTTTTAGATTCAGTCGGCTGCTGCGCTCCGGGTGGCGGGTTCGATTCCCGCTCGGAACAAATATTTGTATGATCTGCAGGTTCCGGCTGTTCCGGGTCTGGATATTGTGTGTGGAATTTGTGTTTGTAAACGCGCCCACGACACAGGAAAAGTCCTAGCCGAGAAAAGTGTCTATAAAAAAACAATCCACATCCTGCTTTGGCCTTCTTATTCAATAGGTCACTGTTATTGATAAATTTTCTCTTGAGAGGCAGTCAGATTCCACTACAGTGAAATTAAATCTACGATATATATTTTGCCAACCCTAATCGTGTGGGAGATTTCGCAAAAATACCCCTTCACTGCCCCGTCTCGTCAACTGTTCTCAAGAACACCTCCAGATATTACGACCTCTTGCGTCTCAACCGAGATTTTAATTCGCCTTATGGTTCACATGGTTTTCTGAAGAGTGGGTGGATTGTATCTCGAAACCTTGATAATAGAAGATCAACCTTAGGTAATACAGATAAGGTGGATTTTGATAGTAGTGTTGAGATATTTCGCCCTTGCAAAGCGGTGGTGTAAATGGTTTCGTGAGGTGTGTGTGAGAGGATTAAAATTTTGTAGGCATAGAGTAGGTGGCAATAAGCTTTGTGAATTCTGATTTGCAAGAAATTCGTGTGAAGATTACTTTCCATAATAACCGTCACACCTGTTATTTTAGGGGTAAGCAGAGGTAGCAGTATTAAATAATATTGTGTATATATATTAAAGAACATAATTATTATATATGGAACAGAGACGTGGTCACTGACTGTGGGCCTCATAAGCTAGGGTCACTCAACGAGCTATAGAGAGAGCTATGCTTGGTATTTCTTTGCGAGATAGAATCAGAAATGAGGAGATCCATAGAAGAACTAAAGTTGCCGATGTAACTGAAAGGATTTGTAAGTTGAAGTGGCAATGGCTCGTAGAACTGATTCATCATTTCAGCCGATTAAGTCCACTACTGGACACAGGCATCCCCCTAAGATCGCCACAACAATCGTTCTGATTGAGTTGTGTGCTCATTAGGGGGTTTTGGCATAATCACCATGCTTGGCAGGCGGGTTGGCATCGCAGTTGAATAGTTAGGCACTGTACTCGAAGGATGCTGCTGCCCATCCTCTGGTTAACCCCATAGATGCCTTTTACGACATCCAAGGCATGCAATGGGTTGGTTCTGTAAGAACAGAACCAACCCATTAGCATCAAGCTAAGAAGCTAGCACCACACAGTTTATTTAGTATATTCAGTTACGTTTCGCGGGTTCGATTCCCGAACGGAAAAAATATTTGTAGGATCTACAGATAGTTATTTCGAGTCTGGGTGTTTGTGCATTTGAAATTTATGTATCTACAGGATACAGAAGAAACCATAGTTTGGGACACTGCTTAAAAAATCTATCAACTGAATGTGTGTTCATGATTCACCTGTGTCTTTGTTTTCATGGAATTCAGATGAGATTTGCAACACATTTTTACTTAAATTATTCACTTAATAAGCAAATAATAAAAGATTTAAAGGCGCGCATCTCAAAATAAAGTGTGCGCATATGTAAAAAGAAATAAAGAAAAATCATTTATTTTTTATTTAAAATTCACAAAAACAACCTAATGCAACAAACTGGCAACACAAAATTATTTTTAGGTATATGGCCAAAGGACTCAGAATCCAGGGCAGTAATGAGGTAAAAATTTTTTTTTACTAAAAATATCAAGACTGATAGGTAAACAACATTACCAGTTTAAAGCTAAACATTAAGAATCATTAATTATACACTCTGTGCGTTGAAACCGTGCAAAAAATGTTATGTAATTCTTAAGTAGTTACATACTTAGACCACGAAACTGTTTACGTATGACAAATCGGTTTTGTTTATTTATCTTATCAGCGCGTAGATAGCTGCGTTTGCTCAGCTTCGAAGAATTACAATGTTGCAAAACCGGTCGTGATAGTGGAAATAATAATATAAACTCATATTAATGGTTTGTTTATAATGTTGGGTAGCTACTATGTAAGTATCCGCTATGCAACTCTCCAATAGATACTTGCTTGCTGCACAAGCGTGACAAGAACGGGCGTGCTCAGTGTTTCTATGTGTAGGAAAGTATCCAACGTTAATTTTCTCTGTGGTGTCCGGATTAAGAATATACCACCACTCCATCTCCCCCCGGGAATATAGTAAAAGGTAAATAAGGGATTCTTAACCAGAGGGATAGGCAACAGTGTCCCTTCTAGGTTTAGCAGCCAATAGCCATTCTGCGCTCACCAACTCGCCTACCAAGCTTGGTAAGTACTGGCAAGTTTCCAGAAAATGGCGACATAACTGTGGAAATTAATAGGGTAGGCCTTTTTTCAGCAGTAAACGTCCTTCTGCTGTGATGATGATGAACGAATCGTATTAGGATTGCTCCTGTGTCATGGGTACATTTTACAGGCATACATAAATCTCATTTTCTCACATAACCCAGCCAAAAACCCAGACTCGGAACAACTACCAGTAGGCCACACAGATATCAGTTCCTTGTGAGAATCAAACACGTGACATGTAGCGCAGACAGCCAATCGCTTAACCACTGCACCAATAGTGCTGCCAATTTCATGAACAATTGATTTGATCCGAAACTTACTTGCCTAGAACAAACATCAAAGCTGATCCGTCATAACATACGCGCAACTTTAAGCCCGATACTCACTAGTGACTTGCAACTGTTAGGTGGTCCTAACGGTGAAGTAAGTCGGAACGAGACGCGTCAGCACAATTTTAGCTTTTCGCTGTACTGTACGGAGTCAACACAACATCACCTATGGCTGCTGCATAGACGCACGTCCCTGCAGCACGCACGCGGGCGTATCCAATGACATCTATACAAATAGATAAAATTGAAGTGTCTGTTTGTAATGTCAAAATAACAGCTTTTTACTAAATGCATATGAAAGTATATACGGAACATATAACAAAAAATGCATTTCAAACATTTTTGTCTATCTGTCTGTCGGTCTGTCTGTCTGTCTGTCTGTTTATTCCGGGTAATCTCCGAAACGGCTGGACTGATTTTGACGGGACTTCCACTGGCAGATAGCTGACGTTATAAGGAATAACTTAGGCTACTTTTATTTTAGAAAAATAATTAGGGTTCCGCGCAAAAACAATAAAACCCTTGAAATCCAACATATATATTCTATGTCAAAGTACTCTAAATTTCTTTTTCTCTGGCAATTACCTTGCTTTCATGTGATCATTGTAGAGCGCGGGCAACGCATTCGCACTCTGACTTATATATGTCACCATGGCAAACCGAACTCGTAACTGTAAAAAATATCTGGGTGTGGTCAATCGTCGAAATAAGTCTCTTAGCTTGGAGTAACAATTTTAGGCTTATAAAAAAGAGAATATAATAAAAGACAATATTTTGAGGCAGCCTACTCTTTTTCAATTCAATAATAAAATTAACATTTCGATTCCAATGAAAACTCATTTTTTGACCTTATAATATTTCAGAACATCAAAAAATTGCCGAGTATAATTGTTTTGAACTAAAGTTGCATTTTCTGCAGATTATAATAATAAAAAATAAAAATACATACTTTTTTTCGACAGCCGCTATTTGTCGTGGCTCAAAAACCGGTCGCAAGCTATGCATCTATCGTTTGCGGAGAGGCGAGGTTTTGTCACAAATCAAAGGAAGCTCGCAGTGCCCAACTGCGCTCGTGGTCGTCGTGTGGCAGTGTTGGAAACGCCTGTCAGCCATTTGCGTATTTCTCGTTCTTGATTTCGTATGCGTCGTTAATTACCGGTCTTTATGCATTAATAGATCCGTACGGTGTCCGGATTAAGAGTTTTGCACCAATCCATCTCCTCCCGTGGATGTCGAAAAAGGCGATTAAGGGACCCTAAACCAGAGGGATGGGCAGCAGCATCCCTTCTGTGGAACAGTAGCCATTCTGCGCTCACCAACTCCTCTCCTGCCAAGCGTGATGAGTACTGGGAAATTCCCCTCAATATAATGACACAATTGTGGAAATCTATGGGGGAGGCCTTTGTTCAGCAGTGGACGTTGCATGGCCGATATGATGATGCGTTAATAGATGCGTACCAAAATCATCCATTTATATAGAACACCAAAGATATTTTAATTTTTATATAATAAGCAATTGAAGGAAAATGCTTTGGCAAAAATCAGTGTTGTTATAAACGAAACTGGCAAGTCCTGTAAACATATTGGCGTCGTACTGAATACACGGAGAAGCTTAGAATAACAATGCGAATAAAATCGCTGGCTCGGCTCATTGGAGGTGGACATCGCGTACACATCTTAACCTGATTACAAAAAAATGATAAAAAATAAAATAAAAAAAATATAAAGGTAGGTACTAATGACTCCCCTTGCTTCACTCACATTATAAACATAGCCTATATTCATGTGGAATAGTGTAACTTTCTAATGGTGTAAGAATTTTGGAATGAGTCTAGTAGTTTCCAAGATTACCGCAACATATAAAGAAACAAACTCGTGTATCTCTTTATAATATTAGGATAGATATAGGTACGGTAAATAGATAAGTAAATGATCGCTCCACTGATATTACAGGTTTTATGATCAAAGCCTTGTCTGGTCCTAGATCTTTTCAGGAATTCTAAGTGCCGACACGGAATTGAGAAATGTTTTTGTGTACTAAACAGCATGCCGTGTGGCTGGCTCAGAATACCACCACCCCATCTCATCCTATGGGTGTCGTAAAAGTCGACTAAGGGATTAGCTGGAGGATGGGCAGCAGCGTCCTTCGAGTACATTAAAAACTCAACTGCGATCGCCAACCCATCTGCCAAGCGTGGCGATTATGGCGAAAACCCCCAAAGAGCAGACAACACACCCATATCGGTAATTGTGATGATCTTTGGGGGAGGCCTGTGTCCAGCAGTGGACTTCATTCGCTCGAAATCATGATGAAACAGCATATCGACACTATGAAGGCCTGGTTGGCGCAGTGGCTAGGCAATTAGTTTTCTGGACTACGTTGCGCGGGTTCGATTCCCGAACGGAACATATATTTGTATGATCTACAGATAGCTCTTTCGTGGCTGTGTGTTTGTGCATGTGAGATTTATGTCTGTAAACTGAACCCACGATACAGAAGAAACCTTAGTTTGGGATACTGCTTAAAAATCTATCAACTGAATGTGGGTGTTCATAATTCACCTGTGCCTCTAGCTGACTTTATGGCATTCAGATGAGATGCAATACATATTTACTTATATTATTATTCCTCTCTTTTCAAGGGCTTATATCCCCTGTAACCTGTAACCCGGTCTTTTGGACAGGCTTATGCGGGGACATGGGTCCTACACGTAGAGGCCCTTTAGATAATTTTAATTTGAAATGCAATGGGATACCAACCGCGGTCTCTCCATAGCTGCACTATAAAATGAAGTCATGGATTGTCCCCGCTGGTGTAAGGCTATTGTATGAGATGGAAAATATAACGATAAGGTCTATTGCAATGGGTGTTACATGGAATAAAAAGGCAAATATTTTTTTAAATTAATTATTCCAATTATTAACAAAGTCGGCCAGTCTCTTCATCATATCATCCAAAGGACGTTCACTGCTGAACAAGGGCCTCTTACATAGATTTCCACAATTGTATCTTCATTTTGGGGGGAATTGGCCAGTACTCACCACGCTTGGCGCCGCTTGGAGAGCGCAGAATCGCTGCTGTTTCACAGAAGGGACACGGCTGCCCTTCCCTCTGGCTTAGAGTCCCTTAGTCGCATTTTACGACATCCACGGGAGGAGACAGAGTGGTGCTATATTCTAAATCCGGACACCATACAGACAGCTTCTCAGATTAACTTTAACAAGCATCTTAGCATTGTTTCAGCTTAAGCTGTACTGAAAATAACGTGACATTGTCGTGTTGTTCATTTAAAATAAAATAAACAAAAAGACGAGCTCAAACTTATCCATTCACCCACACGTCACTGTGATCTAAAATTAATCCCCTACCATTGTCTCCGAACCGTGCAAAATCGGCCTCCCGCAATTAGACGCGACGCGTCGTTGTGAGTTATTGGTATTTAAATCACTGTCGACGGGTTTATATCTCATACACGAGTTTCCGATGCGATTACCAGTGGTAGGGGACCGGTTTCCATTGATTGATTTACCGGTTACTATTTGCATGAAAACTTTGTAATACGATTATGTGTATAATAATTGTTAGATTGGCATGCAGAATGCTATTCGATATAGACTTGGCTTTTAATACCTAGGTTCTGTACGAGCAGAAATTCGCCGTGAGGTTCTCGGCGAACGAGTCACCCGTGTTCAATCGTGGGTGTCGTAAATGGCAACTAAGGGATCATGTTTGTACTACCTTGTCGCTGTACACAAACTATGCATACACAATTGTTTATCATCATCATCATCAGCATAATTTCAGCTGAAAAACGTCCACTACTGGACAAAGTCCTCCCCCAAAGATCGCCACAACGACCGCTCTTGTACTACTCGCTTCACCAGGTCGTCGGATCACGTTCTGCGGGGTCTGCGCACGCTACGTCTTCCGGTACGCGGTCACCACTCAAGAACTTTCAGGCTCTACGTTTTGTTATACATAGACATTTCGAAACAGGGATGTTCATAATAATCTTGCCGAACGAGCTGATGGTTTAAAACAAAATTATAGGCAGCTGACCATCGTACATCATACATCTACGGGAGGAGGTGGAGTGATGCTATATTCTTAATCCGGACACCACAAGGACATTGAGACTAAATTTGTACTAAAAAAGAAACATAAGAGAGCGTTGGAGCAGAGCGAGTGACATTTGCTTCACTTCGCCGGACCGCAGTACTTTCTCGTTGCTGTATTTCCGCTTTAGTAAAAATATACGCCAAAATGCCTCCAGCTCTCCATTGAACCATTGTTTACCACAGAGCTGATCTGTACGAATATAGTATCCGTGGATTATTTTTGTTATTCACTCTGCTTTCTCTTTCTGTTACCGACATTCTTTGACCGTAATAATCTACCAAAAGATTTACTCTATACTGAGATGAGATATACTATGTGCAACAAAAATATGAAAATTTGAAAAGAAATTTCGATAAATCGTCAATAATGGGTGTATCAAAGCCATAACATACACATTTTATTAAAACAGCGAGTTTATTTTTATATCAAGATGTTGTCTGCAGTGAAAGTGCGCATTCATGAGGTGCAAGATGATAACTGGGTATAAAGGACAAAATCAACCAGTATCGGGGTCTGAAAAAGTTATAGCAACGTATTGGAGAGTATTCATCAAGAGAACCCTAACAAGAGAACACAACTTGATAGAATCAGATACACGAAGAACAATAAAATGGAAAATTTTCACTTGACGCAGTTTATGAAAGGACTATGAAATTGGACTTCTGGGATGGAAGGCCTAGTGATCTGAAATACAGGCTTCAACCTAGATTAGGCACCAGTCTCCCACAATAAATTTGTACAATAACCAATATATATATATATATATATACCAATATATTATATACTATAAGAAAAAATATCTATATACAAATAAGGTATCTATATAAAAAGGTGAAAATAAAGAATTTTCAAAAGACACCTAAGCGTCAAAATACTCCTCCGAATCGCTGTCGTCTGGTAACGTACCCAGGAGGCTGGCAGCATTACCACGTTGGATGGCAATGCTAATTCTTTGTCCGAAGAATAGGCCAGCCCTCTGGTCACGTGAAGAGTCGACCAAGCGTCTAGAAATGTCTTTAAAATGGAGACGTGCACTCGGTCCCCATGACCCCAGCGTTTCGACCCCAAACGGCTCAAACACGTAATTTCCAACGAGGTTACTGTATTTGCGCCGTTTGAGAGTCTCTGCAGCGGCAGCGGCAGCGCCAGCACAGCCCGCCGAACTGAAAAGATGAGAAGGAGCAAGGGTGTCGACACAAGTTGCATCCCACACCAAAGGCCTTCCCAATTTCCATGGCAAAAGTGACATACCGTCTGGTCTCTTCCCATCATCACGTGCCAAGCCATTAGGTTCCAGTACAGCTGGCACGCCGGTGGTGACAAGAGCACGACGAATAATGTCATTAATACTATATTATACCAATATACTATATATGTTAAATACTACAGAGAGATGAAGTTAAAATTGATGATATGATACTATAGATTAAGAACCTGTTTATAACGTGCGCTAAAGAAAAGTCAGTTACTTCGATTTAACAATGCATGTTATAGATGCATATTAAAAGGTGAAAGTAGGATGACGATCATCCGTGTGGTGTCCAGATTAAGAATATAGCACCACTCCATCTCCTCTTATGGATGTTGTAATAGGCGATTAAGGGACTTTAAACCAGAGTGATGGACATCAGCGGGGATTCTGTGGTAAACAGTAACCATACTGCCCTTACCAAGCCATCTGCCGAGCGAGGTGTGTACTGGCAAATTTCCGCCAAAATAACCACACAATCTTGGAAATTTATGGAGGCTTTTGTTCAGCAGTGGTCGTTTCTTGGCTGATATAATGAGGACTATGATAACCAAAACATCATTGGACAATCAGACAACGTTTTAAATTACAAAATAAAATAAAACACCGAAATATTGCGAGGAGCTGCCCCTTGCAGTAAAACCTCTGAATCAAAATCATAATCAACACTCAAAATACAAGTCAAATCCAAATAATAATAAAAGTAATGAAAACAAGGATTTACGCAAACATTAACGTAAAAAATGAATTATAACCTTTCCCACTCAGTAAAATGAACTCTAATACATGCAAATATTTTTTGTTGATATCTTTACGTTCTGAAGACAATGACTGACTCAATGATTCACAAATTTAATATTCTACCACCTACAAAGAAATACAGACCCTTAAATTAGAATCTATATGGTTCAAAATTGCTTAGAAAATATTTGTAAGTAGGTAAATTCAAGAATTACTGTGGTCGAGAAGCGCTGCCTACTTGAAAGTGTAATTTCACTTTTACGAGGCTGCAAATAATAAGGAAATTTTATTACCGACCTTTTTTCTAAGTTCAAAATTTAATATTTAAAATTCGAATGACGTCACTTGTAAATCTGCGTGTGAGTCGACCACCGGGCATAAGAATTTGTTCCCACACTTGCATGTACGAGTATTTACTAAATGGTTTCTCTATTTCTTTTGCAACTTTGTCAAGTGTAGTAGAATGTTCTGGCAAGATGCGAGCTATCTTTGAATAAGAAGAACTTACAGCCAAAATTAAGAATCAATCTAATCCAAAATCTTCAGATTTAAGATTTTAAACTTCATCCTTTTTATGTTAAGATCACATTTATCGCAAACACAGACAAATCCTTCATCGCAAAAATAAAGATCGTGGATTAGATTGATTATTAATTTCGGCTGTTTGATAGTTTTAAAATGATGTGTATATCTGTTCCATAGATTATTGAGAGTTATCTGTGTTCTGTGGCTTGTTACGTCACAGCCAATTAAAGAGCTAGCTCTGTATACATTGCCATATATATAAAGTGTGATTTTATGTAGATACCGCACTGTAGGTAGATACTTATTTTAAGCAATTGTTTATCGCCCTCAATGTCAACAATTTAACTTGCTATAAATTCTATGTCTCGAGCGGCAATTTTAAACACTAGCCATTTACCCCAACAGGTTTCCACGATTGCACTTGCTGACCGATTGCATAGAGCTGACTTTATGCAATCAGCTTATATACCTAGGTAAACTGAAACTACTATTTAAACTACCGTTTCTTTTTGTATTAAAAAACGTTGCCCCACACTAGGATTTCTCCTGTGTCGTGGATGCGTTTACAGACACAAATTTCACACACAACCATATAGAAAGCACGTCGGTAGCGTTGCGCTGCGCAAAGCTATCGGCAGTGCAATGTATAGTCTACATGTACCTGTGACGGTGCAATGAAGGCATGTTGGAGCAGCCAGGCCTACACTGCTCGGCCGCCACGGCCTTGCACCATTGCCGCACGCTACAGATTCGTTTGATGAAGCCTTAACGAATTAAGTAGGTTACAATCAATGCGAAAACGTAGATTGCATCTACGCTTTAGTTTAGATCAAAGGCCTTTTAACTAGCGTTGGGTAGCAATGACAAAAGTGGAGTAAAACAGAGGATGATCTACTCAATGGAGCTTTTAAGTTGGTCACTAGACTTCAGATTAGGTTCTCCCCAACTCTTGCTCGAGATAGCCCGTGCCGACTCAGTAACTGGGACTTGCACCAAGCAACGCTGAGGTCCGTATCACACTAGGGGTGGCTACCTCTAGGTAGGGGTAGGTAATGTGCTCTAGTTAAATCATACGAGGCCCTGGAGCCCTCTTTTTGGTACCGAAGATGACCGCTGCATTGGTTTTAGCCGGTAGGAGACCGACATACCCCTTTGCCCTTACCCGTGGCGGAGGACGTTCATGATGAATTTCCAGTGGGCGACCAACTCAATCCAGTCAAACACATCCAGCTGCTATGAGATGCCTGCGAAAACCCACGCAGAAAAAAAAAGTTCTGGAAAAAACTGCCGCAGTACAACTTTTAAACCTAAACTATATACGTGGTACAACCAATACAATCCATCAACAGAACACAAATTCAACCCGCCATCCTAAAAATTGAGTCAATAATTGTCACCGATAATCCCGCTTTATCCTAAACATTCGGGACCGTCCCTCAGGCCCGGGCAAGGCCGGACTTTATCTATTATGTAGCCCAACGGTCCCGGGCTATAAATAATTGATACCTCGTAACTAATTACGAAGATCTTTCATTAGTTCGCATTATCACGGAGAGTTTAGGTCGGTAAATGAGCTGAGTGATTTGTAGTGTTGTGTTGAATCAATGGGTTGTTGTCGATATTTCGATTTGGATTTACAGGTGATTAACATAACTTTTATTAAGTGTCCGTGTGGTGTCCAGATTATGAATATAGCACCACTCCATCTCCTCCCGTGGATGTCGTAAAAGGTGGCTAAAATACTTTAAGCCAGAGGGATGGCCAGCAGCGTCCCTTCTGTGGAAAAATAGCCATCATGCGATCACCAACCACAAGCCACCACATGACGGCACGGTTGGTGCAGTGGCTGCTACAGTTGGCTGCTTCGCACCGGGTCGTGGGTTCGATTCCCGAACGGAACAAATATTTATAGGATCTGCAGGTGGTTGTTCCGGGTCTGGGTGTATTGTGTGTGGAGTTTGTGTTTGTAAGCGCACCCACGACACAGAAGAAATACTAGTGGGGCAACGATCTTAAAAAAAAAAAGAACCAGCCTGTCAAGCGACGTTTGTTCAGCAGTGGACATTTTTTGGTTGATATGATGATGATAATATGATGAACAAAACTTTTTGTGACGTTCTGGTTCTAACTTGGGAGTAGAGAGTTAATAGTCTGACTCGAACAACTCAAAGGGTGGTAAACTAGTGTTACGGGATATTGTATAACATACAGCTTCCTAAAAGTTATACCTTATGCACGCAGTGACCAATTAAACTATAAACTGTGGTTTAGTTATCAAACCACTGGCTAACCGGCGTAAGTACCCTGCTGTTAGGTAGTGAAACAGCTCAGCAGCAAGCTTTGTAGAGAAAGATGTTCAAGAGAAATATTCATTTTTTGGTTTACTCATTGGGTCGCAAAAATACCTGCTAGCCCGTACAAATACGGCCAATCAGTTAATCATAGAATGTTATTCCGCTACATTGACTCGTTCCAAGATAATATAGGTCTTATGAATCGAGAACACTCCTAAAAAAGTCTGGGAGTATTTTAATTCTTTGCTGTCTACGAAATATCGATATATTGTTTTTTCCCACACTATATTGTGTCCCGCTGGAATTAGTTAACTGTTTGGATATTTTTTGTGAATTCTTTATTGCGTTCGTGGTATCTTGGGGGTGTGTGTTTCTTTGAAAAGGATATGTATTAATCAGTCTTTCTGTACACAGCTTTGGAGCTAGCTTTCAATTGCATTCGGTCGCAAAAATAAATTTTCTTAAATCATCAGGTTTTAATCATAGGGTTGTCTATTTGCTATCATCAAATCAGCCAAAGGACGTCCACTGATAAACAAAGGCCTTCCGCAAAGAATTCCAAAATTGTGTCGTTGGATTTGCCTGTACTTACCACGCTTGGCTGGCGGATTGTTGAGCGCAGAATAATGCTGTTTCACAGAAGGGACGCTGCTGCCCATCCCTGTGGTTGAGAGCCCCTTAGTCTCTTTTTTTTTTTCATCCACGGGAGAAGATGGAGGATATATTCTTAATCCTGATACCACACGAACGACTGTTTGTTAAGAGTGCACATAACCCAAACTTTTTTTTCCACCTTGTGTCCTACCGGCTAAAACCACTGGGGCGGTCATCTTAGGCACCTAAGGGAAGCTCCAGGTCCTCGCATGATCACCCACCGGTGCCACGCCTATAGGCACATCTCGGAGAGGGTGACTGTAAAGTGGTGACCTCCCCGGGGGGATTTTAAAGGATCTCCCAAAGCATCCCATGGCAGCGCGTGACCACATGCATGCTACCGTCTTCTTTTGGGTCGCTTGGTGTGAGCACGCAGATTTACCAATCTACGCACCCGCGAACCCAGAGGTCCCCCGCCTTATAGCAATGGTAGGGGGTTTCAGGCATATGGGAATAAGGCGCCATCTCCTCCTTCTTCGAGCGGGATCGGCCCTCTCCCGATCCCGCTCTGCGGTCTCCTTCTGGAGCATGACGCTCTCACAGAAGGAGACAACTGCATTCAAATTTTCGTACTCTGCCAACATAGCCGACAATACTGCTGGCAGAGAGAGATCTTGCCCAATCTGATCGACCAGGATCCGTCGCTCAGCCTCCCACGCAGGTGCTGTGCGGTATCTTGGTCACTATCACAATGGTGGCATAGTGCCGTGGCCTCGCGTCCTATCCTGTGCAGGTACGCACCGAAACAACCGTGCCCGGTGAGCACCTGCGTCAGGCGGTAGGTGACGCGCTCGCTCCTTCTGAGCCAGTCTCCAAGGAGCGGCAGGACGGCCTCGACGACGCGCTCACAAGTGACCTAGAACCCCTAAGTCTGAGGAGAGACTTTACCTCCCCTTGTGTGTTCTACCGCTTATACAACGGACAGTGTTCTGAGGAATTGTTCGATATGACGCCAACGGCTACTTTCTACCATCACATCTCCCGCCATCGGCGGGGAGTTCATCCACAAACCTTAGAGCCAAAATAGTCTCGTACCGTACAGTTTCAGAGTAACTTTCTCCCGCGCACGCTCAGATTGTGGAATCAGCTCCCTACCGAGATTTTCCCAAGAGACTACAGCATGGGGCTCTTCAAAAAGGGCGTGAAAAGATTTTTACGGTGTCGGCAACGCGCGAGTGAGACCTCTGGCGTTGCAAGCGTTCATAGGTTACGGTAACCGCTTACCATCAGGTAGGCCGTATCCTTGTTTGCCACCAAAGTGGTATAAAAAAACTACAAATTTGCTGAAATCTGTAATGAAAACAAATAAACCAGACTGTAAAGTGGTACTGAAACTTTTCTCTCTTGAAATTCCTACGACCTCCGATCTTTAAATGATCTTAAGAAGATTCGAAAATTAAAATGTATTGTTCAAACGCGTCGATCCTATGCAGAAAAGCCGACATGAAACTCCATGTATGGTTTAAAAAAAAGTTATGTAATAATTTAGATTATAAAATGTTAACAAGTAAGGTATGTGAATACAATGTAGACTATATGTGAAATAAATACACACAATAATAAAACACACGATTGGTTGGTGCTATGCGTCCAGTTGACGAAGTTCTCAGATTTACAAATTGTAGAACATATGAAATTGGATACCGTTACAAGATTGAACTATGATTTCCGAAGCGTATCATATAGCAGAAGCGCACTAACGTAGATTGGGTCATTGATGTATATGTATTAAGGTCTAAAGCGATACGGGGGCGAGGCGACATAATTTATCGCTCCACAGCAAAAACAAGCGTCCAATCAGGCCCATCGGCTTCTAAAACTCCAGCAGACAAATGGAAAAACTTTTACGGTGTTATAAAATGAAGTGCATAAGTAACAGCATTCAGCAATAAAATCAGGATCGCGCCCACGGACGGTGAAATGTGCAAACATACAAACGAAGTACTGTATTGGGAACGTGGGCGGGGCAGGTGTGGTGTCAGTGTAAGAGGTTTGTTGAGTTTTAAGTGATTTGGATTTTTGGAATAATTTGGAATTTAAGACAAATAGCAGTTGGTGACGAAAGTGGAAATAGTAATTTAAGGATGGTTATAGGTGGCTTTCACCGAGGCAGGTAGGAAAAGATAGCAATTCTATAAGGAAAAGGTCCAGCAAACTTTGGAAAGAAAAGGTTTGAAAGAATATTAGAGAAAACTTTTCTCAACATTGGAAACTGATTGGACAAAAACTAGATGTAGGTTAAGCTGTCAATAGATGATAGGTACTCTTAAAAACTAGCATAAATATGTAAGCATTAACCATTCTACACCACAATGTACCAAGGTTTTCAAGTGCAGACCGCACACCGGAATACGCAGTGTGTCACGACCTACAACGAGGTGGACAGATGACCTGGTGAAGGTCGCTGGGAGTCGTTGGTTGAGGGCGGCATGTAACCGCTCGTTGTGAAGATCTAAGGTGGTTGCCTTTGTTCAGCAATGGACGTCCTATGGCTGATATGATGATGATTAACCGTTCCGCAGTGTATTGGCCATGTGAAATGTCCAGGACAAGCAAAATACTTCACCTGCTTTTAATTCTGCCGTTATTCAACGAGGCTTTTATGGCTAAAAGAAGTTGGAGCTAGCCACTGGTTAGGCTAGTGAAAGTAAACTCTCTCTGTGGAGATGTGTTTTGTGATCTGAATTACACTAATAGAAAAAAGTTAACGCATTCGGTCAGGTGGATCAAAACTTTCCACTGTCATTAGTTTTACGAGCATTGTGCATCACCCATTGCCACTTCAGTTTACTAATCCTTTCAGCTAGCTAACTTTAGTTCTTTTATATATCTCCTCATTTCTGAATCGATCTCGCAGGGAGATGAGAAGAGACCAAGCACACTAATCTACATCTTGGAACGCAGCAATTAAAGTCTCGACAATTTATAAGTAAATGGCTGAATTATCACTATATGAAATATCTATTACAATCCGCTATCACTAGGACCTCACCGAATTACAACCATGTCCAACACTTTGTAGCATAAGAACAGAGTTTTTATTGCAACACTTGATAATGCTACATTTTTCTTGTATTTTCTTGTTCTACTCACGCCGCAAACCATTAACCGCAGTGAAATATAAAAATGTTGTTGAATGTTGCAAATTGTATGGATCATGTTTGGTAAGTAGTAGTACAAAACGTAATCCTTATATTTATTTATCTATACAAATAAATAAAATTGAAGTGTCTGTTTGTAATGTCAAAATAACAACTTTTTACTATGTGCATATGAAAGTATATACGGTACCAAAAACAAAAAATCTATTTTTTTTGTCTGTCTGTCTGTCGGTCTGTCTGTCTGTCTGTTTGTTCCGGGTAATCTCCGCAACGGCTGGAGCGATTTTGACAGGACTTTCACTAGCAGATAGCTGATGTTATAAGGAATAACTTAGGCTACTTTTATTTTAGAATAATATTTAGGGTTCCGCGCAAAAAAAAACACTTGAAAAACAATATACATATATATATTCTATGTCAAGTGTCTATGTCGAAGTAGGTACTCTAAATTTATTCTAAATTAAACGCGGGTGAAACCGCGGGTCCCAGCTAGTAAATAAATAAATAAAATTTGTACTCACTATATTTACCAAACAAAAATCCGTAAAAAGTGGGCATTTAGGCGTCAAATTACTATGACTAGATCAAGGGTGGAGAGGCACGTCGGCTTACTACCGGCTAAAACTACAGGTCTGTCTTCGAAACATTAGGGACTATTCCAGGAACTCAAAAAATCTCACTGGAGCCGCCCATTGATGCTTCGTCTTTGACACATCTCGGAGGGGATGATTGTAAAGCAGTCTCTCCTCTAGCGGAGGGGAGATGAGTGTAAAGAGGCCTGCCGCCGTAGCCACATCTCATGGTAGATTGTAAAGGATCTGCCTGAAGCCTCGTTATGTCGCCGTCTTTCCGGGGCCCGTTCGGTATGAGCACGTAGATTCCATCATACAGTGCGCCCGTGATCGCCGAGGCCCCCCCATCTCCCTAGGGGTCTCAGACATGTTGTACATTAGCGCTGGGGCAGTTGTTATCATGGCGCCCTCTCCTTCTTCTCCGCACGAGATCGCCCCCTCTCGATCAATTTTATTTTGTTGGACAATTCAGGCGAAGCCAAAAGAGGCTTCCAGCCAGACTTAAATTTAATGTTATATTCTAAGCAACTTGCAGGACACGGACCTCGGCTTAGGGCGTTGCTGAAGTGCACAAGCTATTTGTTTTGGGGGCAGCCGGATCGGTTTAATTTAATTTGTATTAAGGGGCGTTTAAATGTACGGGCTCGGCATGGGCCAGCGCGACGTTGGTGCCGTGGGCATCCTCACTGGTGAGGGCGGTATACTGGTCGATTCCTCTCGATTCATTTTAAAAAAAGCAAAAAAAAAGCAAAAAGAGCTGTTACAACAGCAAGCTTACTTTCATTGGCACGCACATACATATATAATGGTGGTATATTGAGTTTTGTCACATCACAAAACGTCTTTTTTTTTGGGCTTATAAAGTGACAGTACGAACGAACCGCCAAGCGAATGGTATCATATCCATCACCATTCCAACGGTTATGCATTCAGGTGCAAAAGTACGAACTATCCTTCTAGATATTATTATTCTAAGCCTTCCATATTCATAAACCCATTACGCTAACTGATGCTGAATATTTCACAAAACTCGAACCCGTCTCGTATATCGTATTGATGGTCACTTCACTTACGATATATCTTAGGATAGACAGACATCGTAAATATTCTTAAAGACAAGAACGTTAATTGTTTCGTACGTGGGTCCTATGTTGAATGGCTGAGTTAATTTACAAATAGGTACTGTAGTACATGTGCCTTTATTATCTAGAACTAGCAGTATTTTGCTGAAATTGATTATTTAATGAGTAGTCAGTTGACTGGGATTACGAAGTACTAGGACCCCAGTGCAGTGGCCCAATAGTGTTTATTGTATCAGTCGACTGGGACTCAAAACCATGTGAAGCAACTTGTATAGTTACCAAAAATCAAAAAACCATTTGCGATTTATTTTTATAATATTATCTAACGTTCAAAGTTACGATTAGTACAATCGCAAAAAATGTCATGTCATCCATAAAAAAAGGTTAAAATAGCTGCAGAGCCGTCGAATTTCAAGGTTTTTCAAATACTTTTTGTTCCAACTGTACTATAATTTGGATTCAAGAATAGATATCGTTCTCACATCGCGAGTGCTCGCAGTCGCCTGAAGAAAAATAATAACGTAAATGGATCAGGCAACTGGGACCGCGGTCTCAGTTTTGAAGCGGTCCCATTCTCCGTTTACATTTGATTCAAACTTAGTTTAACGGTTGATAATTTTTCCACCGCTTACACCTTGTTAAGTATCTGCAAAGTCAGCGTATTAGCTAAAAGGATAAGTAAGCTAAAGTGGTAATGGTCGGGACACATCGCTCGTAGAACTGATGGCTGTTAAGTTAAAAGGTACTTGAGTGGCGACGGTGCACCGAAAAACGCAGCGTAAGAGTTCTGTGAGAGCATGATGCTCCAGAAGAACACCGCAGAGTGAAATCGGGAAAGGCAATCCCGCTGGCGAGGGAGGAAGTAGATGACATTTTCCAACGAGTCAATTTTTTTACTTTTTCCTCTAGGCTAAAACCACTGGAGTGGTCATCTTCGGCCCCGTAAGGAGGGCTCCAGGTCCTCGTAAGATCACACTAGAGCCGCCCACTGTTGCCATGCCTATAGGCACATCTCGAGGGGGTGACTGTAAAGCGGTCAGCCCCCGAGGGGGATTGAAGAGAATCCCCCGAAGCGACGCTGTGCGGTGTGCTGTGCTACGAACATGGTGGTGGCTAGTAGACACTTCCACCCCCGAGCATATAGCTCTGGCGGCCCCCTCTGATCGGCAAACTAAGGCAAGCCACAGTTGCAAATCCTGCGGGCACTCACGGGATTCCACTCCAACCGACTAATATAGGTAAGCCGGAGACGAGGCCCTGACCGACTCTCTGGAGCATTCAGGTACGCAGTGTCGCCACTGACATTCAGATCGCCGCAAACTGCCCTGCATACGTAAGCTTATTGATAGATCTCCTTATGAAAACTTTTTTTTTATATGAAATAGAAGGAAGAATTCAAGCAGCTGCTTTAATCTGTCCTCCAGGATTGCCTTATCCCATATCGTGTGTCGTCTGTCTGAGTGGAATTTGCTAGCAATCAGCACCCTTGGCTCGCGGGTTGGTGAGCGCAAAACGGCTACTGTTCTACAGAAGAACGCTGCTTTCCATCCTTCTGGTTTAAAAACAGTTAGTTGCCTTTTAACACATCCACGGGAGAAGATAGAATGGTGCAATATTCTTCATCCGGACATCACACGTCAATAAAATACTAACTTTAAATACATATTTATTTGCTATGTTCGAATCACAATAATATTTCTCACTTCAACATACATGCCAGATATCTTTAAAAGCACTTCGGCACCTCTGTGAGGCAATAGATCAACTAAAACCTATACATACCACGTCCATGCAAATCACTCGCGCCTCCTGAATACCGTACGCACTTATATGAGTTCGAAGTGAAAGGAATAGGGAGAATTATTGGAAAAATATGTTTTCTGTCTAATATGAGATTATTTATTATTTTTGTGCCATTGCTGCGTCATTGATTAGTAACGAGCAGGAGTGTTGATCCAGAGTTATATCATCATCATCATATTAGCACTCGGACCCCATGACCCCAGCGTTTCGACCCCCAACGGCTCATAACAATAATTTCCGATGGGATGATTATATTTGCGCCGTTTGAAGTTTTTTAATTTCTTCTGCGTCTTAGATAGTGTATACCGATATAAATCTCACATATACAAACATCCAGACCTGAAACAACTATCTGTAGATTACACAAATATCGTTTGTTCCATCCGGGATCGAACACGCGACACGTAGTGCAGCAAGCCAGTTGCTTAGCCACCGCGCCAACCATGCCGTAAATAATTATGATACATTGATAATGAATTAGATTAAAATTAATTTCAATTAAACTTGTCAATAAAGCTGGGGTAAACTAGAGTATCGGGTGTTGTGGTGGTACTTTGTAGAAGCTTTTGTCCAGCAGTGGACTACGCTAGACGCTATTATACCGTGTGGTCCCGGCTTAGAATACCACCACCCCATCACATCCCGTGGGTACCGTAAAAGGCGACTATGGGATTAGCTGAAGGATGAGCAGCAGCATCCTTCGAGTACATTTATAACTCAACTGCGATCGCCAACCCGTCTGCCAAGCGTGGCGATTAGGTGAAAACCCCCTAATGAGCACACAACACAAAATCTTACCGGTCTTTGTGGCAATCTTTGGGGGAGGCTTCTGTTCAGCAGTGGACGATTTGAGGCTGAAATGGACTACGCTATGGCAAGTCCACTGAAGCTTGACTAGTAAAATAAATAGGCAGAGATTTGCCACCGCCACTTGAAACATAAATCTTTACATGTATTTGCTCTACCAGTGCTCAGTGATTAGGCCAATAATTTTTTCGATATTAATAATGCAAAAAGGGAAATAATTGATATTATTGGGGTCTGATCTTCATCACATTTTTCACATTTGACGGCACGGTAGATGCAGTGGCTGATTCAGTCGGCTGCTGCGCTCCAGGTCGTGGGTTCGATTCCCGCACGGAACAAATATTTAAATGATCTACAGGTAGTTGTTCCGGGTCTGGGTGTATTGTGTGTGAAATTTTGGGTCTGTAAACGCACCCACGACACAGGAGAAATCCTAGTGTGGGGCAACGTTTTATAAAAAACTAAAACAAACAAACAATATCAGCCAAATGACGTCCACTGCTGCACAAAGCCCTCATCCGTAGATTTTCACAACGACCAGTTACACTGCGGGTTGTTTATTTGTGTCGTCATTGGTAGGAATGCCAGCACTCACCACGCTTGGCAGGGTGATCGGTGACTGCAGGATGGCTACTTCTACAGAAGCAGTGCTGCTACTTCTTCTACTTCTTCAAAATACCTTTAGTCACCTTTTACGACATCTACAGGGGAGATGAAATGATGCTATATTCTAAATCCGTACATGGAAATCTGTTGTTAATATTGTTTTTTAATTGATTTCAATTTTTAAAATGCAACAATATCAAATGTTCTCAATTTAATACAATTCAGAGCAATTAGAATGCTTGTATAAAATATATGCAGTAGTGCCAGTTTCTTATTCTTATTCTTTATTGTACAACATAAACAGAAAACTTAGATTAGTTAAATAAAATAAAACATGATGTACAAAGGCGAGCTCAACTCAACATTGAGTTTTCTTACAGCAAACCAGTTTCTTATAATATTTGCGGTGATACAAAAGAGGGAGTAAATGTCAGAGTATAATAAATAAAAAGTTTGGTTTTTAAAGGCTACCAATATTACTTTCAAGGTCCATGTTCATTTTCTACTATAGAGTCTGGGAAACTTAGACGAGACAATTAACATTCTTTTATTTTATTCCCACACGATTACACTCTACTCGTGTCATATATATATATATATGACAATAAAATGATAACACACATAATAATGAATTCTCCATCAGACAAATAAAGAATGTCTCAGATTTTCGCAATAAGCTCAAGTGGCTTCCAATACGACTTCGCCGGAATACTCATATTCTATTTTTGCTTTACAGCATTTTATTTAATCCCACAACACCCCTTTATCTTAAAGAACGTTTTAAGTTCCTTCATGACACACACACGAGATACTTAAGATCATCGGAGAACTTGAGACTTCACATGCCAATTCATTCCACCAAATTCTTCGATAAATCTTTTACAGTCCAGGCTATACGGTTGTGGAATGCATTGCCAGTATCAGTGAGAGCTGCTAAATCATTACCCTCCTTTAAAAAATTAATAAAAGAACATTATCTGTCCTCTTAAACGTGTAATTTGTCTATGCTATTTCATTGTTATCACATTGCGTTTTATTTGACTATATCACTTTTCTGTGTTCATAATTACCTAAAATGTATGTATTTATATATGTATCTATTATATTATTATGAGATTTGTTTTAAATATTTAGTACTATCATCTACTTATCCGTACACCACGGACTACCCTAATATTATTTTTCGTAACTTTCTTGTCCATCCTAAGGTTGTCTAGAAAAGATCGCTTTTAGCGATAAGACCGCCCATTGTACATTATATTAATATTTTAAGTTTTATTTTTAAGATTTAAGGTGTACAATAAAGTATATTCTATTCTATTCTATAAAGCAAAATTGTACTGCACGCTCAAGCTAGTTACAGCCCACATAAAACAATTATCTCAATTCCAAACCAATTTATCATAAAAGTGTTTTATCGTCTTCAACAATTAAATAAAATTGGCCGCAATTTGGGTCAGTGATGAAGACATCAATTCATTAATAGTACAAAATAATAGGGTTTCTAACGCCATCGGCGTCTTTGGCCGTCGGCACCTCTCGGTCGAATGCACTCTAAATCTCCAACCTGCATAGACAAAACCCCTACACTCTGATGCAGCCATTTCCCACCCCACCTGTGATTCTGTCCCTTTCTACTCCCTACAATCTCTCAACTATCCCGTTTACACCTCAAAATTATATTCGGCCGTTGTCGTTGGTGCTCGGATGCAATAGCCGGTGTGGCTCGTAGCTAAACATGATTTCAGCCAGTCGCTTACCGGCCGTTGGAGGAGGTGCATCGCTGCCGGCCGCCTTTCCCGCGTCCGAAACATCGCACTGGCCCGGCTTATTTGTATAGGGATGTTTGTTCTCAGATAGTGCGTCCCGCAAACCTTGAATGGAAAGATTCCTAGTGTTGTGAGACTAAGTGTGGACGTAATCGGAGTTTATTGTGAAAGTGTTGTGTCACTTGATGGTCAGTTACGATGTTGCAATACGCACGATAAACGGATGTGGCTAATGCAGTTAGATCTGTTTGATTGGCAAAAGTAAACATGTGTATGACAGACGTTATTGAAGCTATGTTGCCGTCTGCCGCCATCGTTTTAATGGAACGTGTATTACAAACGGTAACGGAAATGTGCGATGAGTTAGTTTCAGCGAAATGTTATGACTTTAACGTTCAGTGGAACATGATATTACTGGGGAAGCAATGTTTCGAAAGCATTAAATTTTACGATGATTAGTCTGTAAAGTGGCTAAGGAACTAAAGCGACTGTTAAATATTGAAATAGATTGAAAGTAACGTTGGTAGTACATGATGAGGAAACAATTGTTGAACTAATTGATTTAATTTATTTAAAAAACCATGTGGGCGGAATAAAAGATAACAATGATCAGGCAGTTTTATGTTGAACAAGCAACATAACAATTCATTATAACAATAGAGTATTGTTTGTGATTGAGTTTGAGCTTTTTTGTTAGGAAATTACTTTTTTATTTGGGTACAAGCAAGCGTTGATAATTATTTCGGTGAGCAAGACAATACCGCACGCGTTAATGAAACAATTGATAATTTGGGTTCGGTCAATGAGTTTCTAATTGAAGTTTATAGTTAAAGTACTAATAAAATTATCATGAATGGAAATTGTTGAGCTAGGTAGTAACGTTCTTCAATAAACGTTTATTAAAGTAACCAAAACTACAGCACATAACGTCATCCATGAAGTCACCCTTTTTGAACGTTAAGAACAAAAAATTGGTTTAAAAGTTGGCATCTAGTAGAATTTTAATTAGGTACGTTAAAATATACGAAATATAATAGGTTGCTGGGAGTCATTGGATGCGGGCGGCATATAACTGGTCGTTGTGCAAATCTGTGGGGGAGGTTTTGTTCAGCAGTGGACGTCCTTGGCTGATATGATGACGATACAAATTTTTTTTTTCAAATGGAAACTGGTCCGATTATTAAAAGCAATCTGAAAAGGCAGTATTATTATATTAGAAACAGTCCAGTCAAACAGATCTAAAATTCACTCGTCGTGACACCATCAAACTGACCATTTTATTTTTACAGTTATAATTATATTAAAACAGTAACGATCAGTGACAGTTCTTCAATACTGTAAATAAATATAGTGGAGATTTGACATAAGGATTAAAAATTGCAAAAAGTTTACAAACACGTTGGAGAAATTTGCAAGGAAACATTAAGATGTGAGTATAAATTTGCTTTAATAGTATTTCTTTAGAATTTATGCTAAGATCTGTGATGGTTATAACTAGGAAAACAAAGTTATGGAAATGACAACCATCGTTATGTCTTAACTTCTTTAGTGTACTCGTTTAAAATTCTGATTCTAGATTTAAATACAATGTATTTTTCTTATTTATATAATCAAATGCTTTACCATATACTGTTCTTAATACCTATGTTAAAGACAGGTTATTGTAATGTAATTTGGGTGAAACCAACGTTCAGTACTAGAGCACTATAGGTTTATTTCAGTGGGCGAAGTAATGTTGTGAATGACATAAAAAAGTAATTCATCATTTCGGCTGAGTAAAGTCCACTGCTGGACACAGGCCTTCACCAAAGACCACCACAATGACCGATATGTCGGTGTTGTGTGCTAATTGGGGGTTTTGCCATACTCGCCACGCTCGGCAGGCGGGTTGGCGATCTCAGTTGAGTTGTTAATGTACTCGAAGGGCACTGCTGCCCATCCTTCGGCTAATCCCATAGTCGCTTTTTACGACACCCACGGGATGAGATAGATTGGCGTTATTAATAGTAAATACAAAGTAGTTAATGCACATAGGGGATTTTCTTTATTATTTCCGCCACTTGCGCGAGCAAACAGAAGCTATTTAGATTTGCTCTGATTCTGTTTCACCCATTACAACTATCATGCGTGATCAAATCAGTTTGCAGGTTTTAATTTAATATTCACTCACTTCTGATATTAAAACTTTAATGATTAAAATGTTGTCAGAGTTCTTAGAATGTATCTTGATCTTCGACACTTAGCTTATAGGCAATTAAAACTTGATTTGGTAAATTTATAACTTGCGCTGGATTAAAGAATTTTCAGAATTCTACTTTTATAAACTGCAGTATTTATCTATCTATAGGAAGCAATTAGTGAGATACATCTATATTTTTTTTGTCTTTGTATCGGTAGGTAATTATTGTATTCTCTGATGCGAAAATCCAGTTGAGAGTTAATAATATCGTGATCAAACTAGCTTCCCGCATGGTATCGGCATTAACAATATAGCACCACTTTATTGGGGAGACGTTTTTTCAGCAGTGGATACCTACAGCTGGTATGATGATGATGAATACCAAAATCAGGGAACAGTAAAATTCATCAGCTCACACGTCTTCTGCCACATCAATCAGGTATGTAAAGATAGGTTAGCAGTCTGAGTCATAAAATCATTAACCCTATCATTGTCGATATCGTCAGTGGAAAGGTAAAAAAACTAAAGCGCCGTAACACCCCTATGGTCCTTTAGCCTTTTTACGTTTCCACTGACGATATGAATTATGTCAACGGGCTAGTGACTGAGGACTAGCCGGCATAACACAACATCTAATAATAATAATAATTTTTAGAAGTATTTAATCCATTTCGCGTAAGCCTATCAAAAGATCGGGTTTCCCCTTACAAAGGATATTAACCCATGAAGAGAGAGACACAATGATAATAATAAACCCCTCTGGGCAGTCGTTCTCTCACCATGGGATTAGGTAATCCTGGAGGGCAGATTAAAGCAGCTGCTTATTTTCTTCTTACCTTTTGATATAAAAAAGTATATCACATATATTTATTACGAAGCTTACAGAACGCAGGGCAGTTTGTGGCGAGCTGAATGTGAGTGGCGACACTACGTACCCGAATGCTCCATAGACTACCGACTCTTTGCCCTGACCGCAGGGCCTCGTCTCCAGCTTACCTTTATTGGTCGGTTGGAGTGGAACCGCATGAGTGCCCGCCGGATTTGCAACTCTGGCTTACCTTAGTTTGCCGATCAGAGGGGGGCCGCCAAAGATATATGCTTGGAGGTGGAAGTGTCGTGGTAATGGCGTAATAACGGGGAAACCCGCTCCGAGTCTTCGAGACGCGCGATGGTGAAACCGGTGCCGCACCTCTCGACACTCCGAGCAGCTCACACCGGTGTTGCTCCCTGTTGTCTGTAGTGGTGGCTATTTAGGGGGTCAGAATTGACACGCTTGGCAGGTGGGTTGACGATCGCAGTTGAGTTATTAATATACTCGAAGGATGCTGCTGCCCATCCTCTGTCTAATCCCTTAGTCGCTTTTTACACCCACGGGATGAGATGGGTTGGTGCTATTCGTAGCAGGCACTACACGGCATTATTATATTAGGTATATAATTTTCGGCGCGGAGGCGCTCACAGCCAGTACGCTTCGCGCGGTTTGTCTATTAATACACCCAGGCCGCTTAGTGGTATTTGAACTTAGCGTCTTCTTGCTTCGGAGGACACGTAAAACCGCCAGTCCCGGTTGTTTTCATTAGACGGCCAGTCGTTAGCCAAGTTAGACACCATTGGGTGGCTTGGACAACTTCGACACAAGGTTTGGCCACTAACCACATAAAAAGAAAGAAAGAATTAATATTATCTGTGTGTGTGTCTGCATTTGTATGGGTATCTCCATTATATTAGCCTATACTATACAGGTTTATACAATGCATTCGATAGCCTTAGGCAGCCGATGATGGTAGAAGGTCCAAATAGTTCGAGAAACATTTACGAACACGAGATATTGTGAAAATACTATAGAAATATACTTCGTTTTCCTTATTTGATTTCTCCAACTAGTGCTTTTGTTAGCTCGACTCTGCCATATATAGTTTTAAGCGTTGCCAATACTTGTTTTCGCATTGCCTGTTATTTGACCTAGCTTTAGCTTATTTTTACTTTAGTTCACCTGAAACAAAATATGTACTCCTGGTATACGTGAAGTTGAAAACTTAAAATTCGTTGGAATTTACTTATAAACAGACTCACGTCGTTTTGTTTACCGTGTAGTGTGGATTAAGGTATGGGGGTCGTAAAATGTGACTATGGGATTAACTAGAGGATGAACAGCGGCATCCTTGGACTAAATTTACAACTAAACTGTGATCGCCGACTCGATTATGGCATTAACACATTATGAGCACACCACAATACAATGGTTTTCTTTATCCAGGTGCTTTTATCTTCATTCCTAATTAAGACTAGAAGCAAGGACTATATAAAATCACATTGAAAACTGTTGCTCCAAATACCCTTTGATTGAAATGTTCGTTCTCTTTTCCTTCACATTGCGCAGAGTATACGAGATACGAAAGTTGCCCTGCAAAAAATAGTAGTAAAAATTTATTATCTGTAGTTTTTTTTATATAAAACCACGCCCCACACCATTAATTCTACTGTACCGAAGGTAATATTCAAAAATAAATATAAATATTTGAATTTAGAATCTTTTGATATACGAAATCTAAATATTCTAATAGTCAATGATACCAGAAGTATTGTTCCACTTTTCAACGATTGTTAATACGAAGCATGTGAATGATTCGTCATATTGTACAGCTAATTTCACGGATTTTTGTCAAAATTATGAAAGGATGTTATTTTATGGTATCGAATTTCTTTGTAAAGTTAAATTTCGAAACGAACTTTTAGTGGTTTAATTTAAAACGAGTCTTGTAAAGATTTATTTGCAATTAAACATCGAAAGATGAATTGCTTCGTCTCCTCTGTTGAGTTTGGGCTTGTACAAGTCTGCAAAGTTCCCCTCGGTTAATTTTTACAACTTGGCAAGTTTCTTCCCAGTTTATCTACAAATGTTACGTATTTCTTAATGTTGCATAGACAATTGCTATGACAGTTGCTCTATCCAGAGCTATTTTCTTTATTAATTTAAACCATTTACAGGCACTTATGAATATTCAAGACTTTAGCTGCCGCGTTCCGAAATGTAGATTTCTAATAAAGAATATTTAAACTATGTCAGATAACATTAAATATTAGAAGGACTTGGCCAGTAGTGGCCTGCAATTATTGATGATGTTGGTTAATATGTTATTCTAACTGTGATAAATAAAAAAAACTTGAATGTTCCTTTATCACTTGATGAATAACGCTGAAAAGAGAAATAAAGACAACAGAAGAATAACAATTTAATTGCCACACAAAGGGACAAATGAAACTCATCGATCAACGTACGACGTTTCTCAGCGTTGTACGAAATAAGTATCCAGCTTAACATATGCTAGATACCTTTTTTTATTTTTTTTATTGGTGCCCAGTGGAAATTCTTCATGAACTTCCTTCGCCCCGGGGAAGGGCGAAGGGGTATGCCGGACTCCTACCGGCTAAAACCACTGGAGCGGTCATCTTCGGCACCTAAGGGAGGTTCCAGGTCCTCGTATGATCACACTAGAGCCGCCCACTGGTGCCACGCCTATAGGCACATCCCTGAGAGGGTGACTGTAAAGAAAGAAAGAAAGAAAGAAGAAGAAGAAAGAAAAAGTTTTTATTTCTACGCGCAATTGACACACAAAGCGGTCACACCCTCGGGGGGATTGTAAAGGACCGTCCCACGGCAGCGCGTGACCACATGCGTACTACCGTCTTCTCTTGGGTCGCTCGGTGTGGGCACGCAGATTCCCCAATCTACGCACCCGCGTATGCTAGATACCTAGGTCTAATATGTTCGGGGCCTTTTGGTATAACATTCAAATCTCGAGCAACAAGGTAAACGAGAAGGAGCAGCAATTTAAAAAATATGCGCGTTCTTCAATCGAGAACCTTTTTGCCACAAAAGCCATCATCAGTTCTACGAGCAATGTGCCCCGTCCATTGCGACTTCAGCTTACTAATCCTTTTAGCTATTTCAGTAACTTTAGTTCTTATATAGATCTCATTTCTGTTCCGTTAGATATACACACATACACACCGCTGGCGAGAAAGCAAATACGCCTCTCTTTTTGCAGAATTTTCGCGTCTGAGCAGGTGGCATGGCGAATATGTCGGATATTTACATTCGCTAGATGAACGTTGGCAAAACGCTACGCTGAATCTGAAACTTAATAAAACCAGCGAACTTAACGGAATACCAGCCAGTCCTTAAAACTCATACACCAGAATTGTGTTTTTAATCAATTGTTAAATGTCTGATTTTGACACTTCTATTTCACCATTCGTTGGAGTCTGGACAAGTTAATACCGAATACAGTTTTCTTTCAGAGAAGCCATGGTCGAGTACCTGAGCTTCTTGAAAATAATCTCCTAATTGCTAAAGTCAATGCTTGTAAGATCTAGGCGTATTGCTACTCCGCTAAACGGAATCAATCCGGATTGAATCCAACTTTCCGACATGTATCCGCGCCGATAACTGTCCAGCTCGAGTTACATTCTTGGTGATACACTAACGTGCAGCCTCGACTTATGTATCCGAGCCTAAGGCTCAAATGGTTTACAAAAATCTGGGCATCCTATCGAATGTGAGATAGTACTTCATACCGGAAAGGCTGTTTTCTCAATTTTACAAAGCACAAGTTTGATCCTGTATGAAGAACCCCCCCCCCTTATTTTTTGAACAGTTTAGCTAAATTACAGCTTGGGTCACTGGAATCGATTGAGAGAAGAATCAACAGGCTCATTAACAACTTGATCGAGACAAGATTTTAGAGTCTTGAGCATCTACGCAAAATTGCATGCCTATCGGTATTTTGTCGGGTGCATTTCGGTGACTGATTAGACAACTAGACGTACAACAAATCGCCACCGTTACATGGTGGATATATCACCTATTCGTACGAAGCGTTTTGCTTACACATTTATTATGCATACCAGTAAGGATTGGAAATCCTTGCCTGTGGGGTACGTTTCCCGAAACTTGTAACAGTGGAATCTTCAAGCCACGAGTCAATAGGTTTCTATTAGACAAGCGTGCAGGCATCGTCGACCTCATCTTTGCTTAACATTAGCTTATATAGTGGTCAAACGCAATCCTATACAATATATACCTAAGCAATCGCTGCTTCAAAATTAAATTGATTTGACTGAACGATTTAGACAAAAGGTATATTAATAAATTTTTGTATTGTAAACGCGTAACATCTTTTGTAAAACAAAGCTTTTATCATTTTAGCGGTACTATCTACTTGTTAAAGTCATGTGCGTCGGTGTGCACTTCACTCAACAGCATACCTGACCGACTTCCATTTTGATGGATGTGGCACGATCGCGATGCCATTATATCGTTTTGTTAGCCGACTATATTTTGAATCTACAAGCTTGGCACGCGGTAGAGGCAATGGTGCTTTATTTTGTTCGCATATAGTATAAAGTATATTTTGAACAATTATAGTTTCATTGCCTATTTCAGCTTTTGCTGGAGATTTTGTGAATAGACTAAACAGACTACTTTAATAAACACAATCGCCATTATATATTTAATCGCATGGTTGGTGCAGTGATTAAAAGATTAGGATGGAAGTAGCGGGTTCGATCCACGCATGGAACAAATATTTTACAAATATTTTTGTTCATGATTATGCACGTGTACAATCATAAACAAATATATATACACACACATCAGCCCTCAAACGTCCACTGCTGAACATAGGCCTCCCAATGACCTCTACAATCAACGGTCATATGGAATATTGCAATAATTACCACGTTTGGCAGGCGGACTCGTGATCGCAATGTATTGTTATTAGCACTCTGGAGGGCTGCTCATCCAGTGTCTGCTCATCTTCTGTGTACTCTTAGTCGCCTTTTACGACACCCATAGGTGGAGAGGGAGGAGTTATCCAAGTGGTGTCCGAATTAAGAATATAGCACCACTCCTCCTCCGTGGATGTCGTAAAATGAGACGGGACTCTAAACCAAAGGGATGGGCAGCAGCGTCCCTTCTGCGGAATAGCAGCCATTCTGCGCTCACCAACCCACCTGCCAAGCGTTGTGAGTACTGGAATTTCCCCCCCCAAATGACAACACAACTGTGGAAATTTATGGAGGAGGAGATCTATCGCTTTTGTTTAGCAGTAGACATTCTATGGCCGATGTGATGAAGTGGAGAGGGGTGTTCTATTATGTGGAGACCACACAGTATATTTATGTTATATGTAGCGTATTTTAAAAGTGAATTTTATAAGCGTTGATTGAAATTCTAAAATATTGTAGAAACAAGTAGTGTCTGCATACACATTAATATAGTAAAATTTATAATCTTACAATGCAGCAATGACGAATTTCAATAGAAACTTCAAAGCATAATTAATAATGTATAATAGGATAAATAAATAATAAATAAGATTAGGCCATGTGCTGACGGCTACGAATAGCACCAACCCATCTCATGCCTTGGATGTCGTAAAGGCGACTACGGGATTAGCCGGAGGATGGGCAGTAGCGTCCTTCAAGTACATTAACAACTCAACTGCGATCGCCAGCCCACCTGCCAAGCGTAGCGATTATGGCAAACCCCAATAAGCACACATCACGCCCAGACTGGTGTTATGGCGATCTTTGAGGGAGGCCTATGTCCAGCAGTAGACTTTATTCGGCTGAAATTATGACACGGGTAATCTAATATATAAATATCTCGTGTCACGGTGTTTGTGGTCACACTCCTCCGAAACGGCTCGATCGATTTTAATGTTTTTTTTGTATAATTGGTAGGTATGAGAATAGGTCGTAATGTATTTGTCACCCTCCTACCCCCACCCCCCATTTCTTTTAACGTAATTTTAGTATTTTTGTATGAACAATATCCATGATGTAGATGTCCAAATTCCACGCGTGCAAAGCCGCGGGCAAAAGCTAGTCATTTATAAAACTATGTTATAACTTTTAGCTATTCAAAATGCCTTAAGTAAACACATAAGTGCAGATAGCTAAGGAGACTTTAGACACTTTCCCCTCTCTCATAGTCCTCATTATGCAAACGCGCCAATACTGGAAAATGGAAACGTTATCTAGATATCGATACTCTAATAGATACTTAGTGTAAATATATTATGTATGTGACTGTAACAGTACAAGGCAGGTAGACATTTAAATGCACCTTTTTTATAATTATAAAACTTAATTCTGTGTTCACAAATATTGGATGTTATTTGCAGCCAAATGAAAGCAAGTTAGAAGCATTAATATTTCCTGTGTCTGTTTTTAAAGGCTTACATTATCATCTGAAATTTTTATATATATATTAGATTATATGTTATAATTTAGTATACATGTCACATCATCATTTCGGCCGAAAAATATATTTATTTGTTTGAATATTTATTTATTTGAATATTTATTTATTTATTTCTCACCACAATAATGATAAAGTTATAGTATTATACAAATTTACTGTAGGAAACTGGTGTCTGAACTAGGCTGAAGCCTGTATCTCAGGTCACCAAGCCTTCCACCCCAGAAGTCCAATTTTGCTCTTTCATAGACAGTGCCAAGCTAATTTTTTCCATTTTCTGGTTCTTCGTGTAGGTATCTGAATGTGGGTGCGCAGATTGGGGAGTCTGCGTACTCATACCGAGTGACCCCCGGGAAGACGGTGGCGCGCACGTGGACACGTGCCGCCGTGTGCGCAGCACAGCGTACAGCGAGACTTGGGGGGATCCTTTACAGTCCTCCTCTCCGAGATGTGTCTAAAGGCGTGGCGCCAATGGGCGGCTCCAGTGTGATCTTACGAGTACCTGGAGCCCCCCTTCGGTACCGAAGAAGACCGCTCCAGTGGTTTTAGCCGGTAGGAGTCCGGCATATCCCTTCGCCCTTCCCCGGGGCGAAGGAAGTTCCATGTAGAATTTTCACTGGACACCAATAAAATAAAAAAATAAGCTACTCGTATCTGACTGTATCAAGTTGTTTCATCTTGTTAAAATTTTCTTGATGAATACTCTCCAATACGTTGATAAACTACTAGAAGATTTAAAAAATGCCACAACGACCAGTCCGATTTTCTGTTGTATGCTCATCAAGAAGTTTTTCCATAACCACGATGCTGGGCAGGCGGGTTGGCTATCGCAGTTGAGTTGTAAATGTACTCGGAGGACGCTGCTGCCCATCCTATAGTCGCTTTTTACCACACTTACGGGTTTAAATGGATTGGTGGCTATTCGTAGCCGACATCACACAGCACATAATATATCTATGTTCATATTTATATGTATTCAAATTATTTATTCCTTTACGCACTAGACAGTGCGTAAAGGAATACTCTACTTCTACTTTTTTTTTCTAATATTCGTCTCGCAGTTTAACTGGAAGAGATTTCTTTAGAAATAAGCAGTACTTGCCGTGTGGTGCCGGCTCAGAATACCACCACCCCATCTCCTCTCGTGGGTGTCGTAAAAGTTGACTAAAGGATTAGCCGGAGGATGGGCAGCAGCGTCCTTCGAGTACATTAACAACTCAACTGCGATCGCCAACCCGTCTGCCAAGCGTGGCGATTACGGCAAGTCCCCCCAATGAGCTCACAACACACCCATATCGGTCGTTGTGGTGATCTTTGGGGGAGGCCTGTTTCCAGCAGTGGACTTCATTCGGCCGCAATGATGAAGCAGTACTAAGTATTATTTCTAAATACATCTCTTCCAAAGTACAAGCTACTTTACCCGCATATTTCATTGTTGTGTCTAATTTTCAGCACTAGATGTTTGACCGAGCTTTGCTCGGTATTTTTTTATTTTTAAATTGTGTTTTCTGGAAATTATATTTAAGTACGAATTACTAATAAAATAATGAAATATGAATAATATTTTTCGATCTTACCGATAGAATAATAAAAAATATGAACTGGTTATTTAAAGAAAAAAATCATGAGTGCAATTAGTTTAATCTTATATTAGAAACAAATACTTAATTTTTTACAGTTTATCAATCAATTACGTAAGTATATATATATAGTATTATTATTCGCCAATAGATGTCTGGAAGAGTCATATTTTTCAGTTGAGACTACTCAAATTTAAAGATATAAGATTAAGAAAACTTGAACTTCAATATTTTGAGTTTAGCGCCATCTATGCGGCAGTAGTGGTACCACTAAGCACTCCATTGTCTCAAAATTAGACTACATAGCTAACCTCATAAAAAATTTCTTAGAGTATGTAACAGATGCTACTTCTCCAAATTAATTTTTTTGGACAAAGTATTTAATATTGAATGTCAGTGGTACCTAAACAAAATTATAATACTTCCATTATAATTAACTTTTATACTATAATGTGAAATAATACTTGACATTATAGTATAAAATGAACATGGTGTTATGCTCGATTATTAATATACCTGGATGACCGAGCTTTGCTCGGTATTTTCGTGTTACTTAACAACGCCATCTGCTGTTGTGTCGTTAAAGCAATTAGTTGCTCACAAAAAATAGTATTATTATTCGCCAATAGATGTCAGGAAGAGTCATATTTTTCAGTTGAGACTACTCAAACGCCTATAAAATGACATTTTCTAAAAATGATTCCTAGCTAGATCGATTTATCGTCCCCGAAACCCCATATATACTAAATTTTATGAAAATCGTTGGAGCCGATTCCGAGATTCTAATTACAAGAATTGCTCATTTAAAGAGATAAGATGTGCATAAATTATTAAATAAAAAGTAGATAGTTCATTCATTCATTCTAGCCTTGGACTATTAGGAGACCGATTTAATTATAAAACTACAAGCCTGAAGCATGCATAATCTACATATAGAAGTCAGCAAATCAGTGTTAATTTTAAATAACGTTCCATCATGTCCAAATGTGGTTAAACATCGAGAGCATGCCGAATATCGGCAGTCAGAAGTTCTATGAAAACTTTAATATTTCATTTTTTATTTCGAGACCGCTCCATCTCTCTGAAGTATTCGATCCTAAAGCCACAGGTGCTCCCAAATCTGACCTTAAAAGAATTTTCGATATTTTATTCAGAAGCATTCGACTATAAATAATAGATCGGCCATATTGAGATGAAACATTCAGAGGATGCTGGTAAAAAATGGATGTTGTATCGACTCCTTTTCATTTAAGATCATTAGAGTTCGGAAGATGAAAAATGTAAAAATAAAAAGTCCATTCATTGTGAGCTTCCGAGTTTCTTTCAAAAGAATATTTTTATTTTTTGTGGCTTCACATTGAAGTGCAAACAGGGCTCTGATACTTTTTCAAGGAGGTTTTAGGTATCAATCGCTCTTCTATAAGCTTATTTGAAGAGGTATTAAATTGTTATTTTATTTAAGAGTAACCACAATAGTTACACCACAATAGACATTTGTCAATAAAAAAAAGTTCTCATATATTTGGATTCATTGTATTATTTTATATAAGTATTTTAAAAATGCTATTTATGAAGTGACATACAATCTTCATTAACTTCTACATTATAAAAACAAATATAAAATTTCTCCACACTAGGATTTCTCCTGTCGTGGGTGCGTTTAAAGATACAAATTCCAGACATAATACACCTATTTTTTTATTATTTTTTTATTGATCCGCTGGATATACATCATGTACTTCCTCCGCCCCGGGAAAGGGTAGAGGGGTATGCCGGACTCCTACCGGCTAAAACCACCGGAGTGGTCATCTTCGGCACCGAAAGGGAGGCTCCAGGAACTGGAATAATCTCCATCTAGAGCCACCCATTGGTGCCACGCCTTTAGGCACATCTCGGAGGGGATGACTGTAAAGCGGTCACCTCCTCTAGCGGACAGAAGGTGACTGTAAAAAGGCCATCTCCCCAGGAACTTCTCGGGGAGACTGCAAAGGAGTCCCCCGAAGCCCAGCTATGCGCTATGCTGCTATACAGCGATATATGACCACATGCGCACCGCTGTCTTCCCGGGGGTCGCTCGGTATGAGCTCGCATATTTCCCAATAAGCGCGCTCGCGACCCCTAAGGCCCCCCGCCATATAAAGACGACAGGGGCTCAGGCATCGGGATCGGGAGAGGGCCGACGGCAAATCATAAAAATCATATAATATAAAAACGGTCCACAAAAAGTAACATCTCACTCTCCAAACAACTCAAAAACTTCTTCGACCTGGGTCGGGACTATTATCAAGTTGAAATGCGCCATATAAGATTTATAAGGAGTTGCCTGTCAGTAAGTCGTGCTCGATCTCCCTGTTAGGATAAATGTAGCGACACGTCTTGAATAACATTAAGTTAGTTATTTTGAAGTTGGGCAGATCTGGCGATTGTGCGTGCCAGCCGGGAATTTAAATCCGATACACGCTGCAATATTGGTCTCAAGTCAGGATGATGGGATGGTATTTCGTAACTGAAGCTTTTGGGAGTTGCTCGTGAACGCCGATCTTATTGGAGCTCAGCAGTTTTTAATAAGTACGTAGTCAGGTGAGATTTTCATAGGATACGATAAAAAAAATAAAAAATATTATTCATGTACTCCATACCATATACAGGCACTTATAAATCGTCGAGACTTTAGTTGCCGCGTTCCAAAATGTAGATTTCCTATGGAGAACAGCAAGAAACTCCATGGTTACTCTTTTTAAATCATATTAAATGTTACAATATTTTATGAGCACATTGTTGCAGAAATCAAGAATATGTGAAAACAGAGGTCTCCTAAGAATCCTGCTGTAATATTTATTTAAAATTTTGATAAAATTGTCTATAAATACTTATTGAGAGCCTGGAAATGGTGTAGGCAATCTAACTTTTTTTTGTGTACCAACAGTTTCAACATAATTGGTGTAGTAAATTTGGAGAAAATTGGCTGTGATAGACAGACAGACATAAGACTGATCCTATAAGGTTTCCACTTTTTCACTCGGACGTATGGAACCCTAGACATCGAGATGAGGAGGTTTCCCAAAAAAATAATATCATGATGGTCGCTACAGATTTCAACATAATTGGTCTAGTAGATTTGAAGAAAATTGGCTGTGACAGACAGACAGATAGACATTAGAGTGATCTTTTAAGGTTTCCACTTTTTCATTCGGACGTACGGAATCCTACATAACGAGATGAGAATGTTTCTCAAAAAATTAATATCATTATGGTCGTGGTGTGTGAGTTAATACGTTCTAGAAATCACGTTTGCTAAACAACTCCTGTATGCGACTCCACACAGTAAAATATTTTAATGCCTATTGATGGAAAAGCCTTGGTGAAGCAATTCATTTTACGACTGCAACTATAGACGTAAAAAGTGTGCTAACTTGGGCCGTTCTACATGCTCAGAACCCATAAAATGATAAATGAAAGGCACATAAATAATGCAGCTAACTATTAGTTAGGAGAGTATGAATTATTTGTTTAAAATGTGGCTTCGCCTCACAAGACAAAAATTCTTTTATCCACAGTTTTTTGTTCAGATAAACGTCCATTGCAAAAATGGGACATAAATGGTTTGTTTGTAAGAATACTTTGAAAATCGTAAATTTATTTTATTTTTATCTGATAGATTGAATTAAAAGTGCTCCAGGTAATAAAATGGATTTCAGCTTCAAATTGGGGTGCAATTTCGAAAATTAATAAATATTATTATAAAATATTACTTAAAAAACCATTGGCAATTACCGGTAGTGGGATATCGATTCAATTGAAAGACAAAATAAACTGTTTGCCTAACACAATTTTCTATAGCCTACAGTGGTCAAACTATGTTAACGAGTCGGCTATTAACGATACCTTCATATTTTAAAAGGAGTATTTAGCAATGTCGGCTATAGTGGACTGTAGCCTTGAAAAGGTTGTAATCCCATTTCGGTGTTTCTATGTACAAACGATAATGCTTCCCACAAGAATCCCTGCTTCCTTTTATAAGGTCTGTACTCTGGTCAATTTTCTAGAAATATGGTCCTGTTTATTGCTTTTTTTATATAACCCATTCACCAAACGAGCAAGTCATCGCATGGTGGTAAGTAAATTAGTAATCTTATATCTTTCTTAAGGTCTAAGATACTGTGGAAAACGTAGTGTTGTAGAGCTTCGTACCGAGTTTATACTAATAAATAGACATCTTTTAAGTATGCGTTAAATATATTTTGTACGTCTACGTTTAGTACGTCTTTCATTTTCAATTCACAAGGCTAGAACTACATCATGCTCCCTAAATTTTTTCGCGTGAACGAAAAACGTACGCTAAGAGGTTTTTCAAAAAATTACTCTGTTTTCATAGTGGTAATTGAGACGACCACCATCACAGTACCAACAATCCAATGAAGCTTTGCAAAATGAAATTTCATCGAACTGAGTTATCTGTACTAAGAGCGCATGTCAGCCTAGAAGTTCACACTGGAGATAAAACAGTGACATAGCATCGCCAATTTGAATAGATAGGAGTAAAATAGGGTTGACAAACGTTTGACATTAAATTATTTACGTCTTGTCCAAACGTTGCTACACTTAAATACAGTCGCAATGCGATTTTAGAAATACTTACTGCTAATTATCTTAAACCAATGCACATCTAAGGTATAATGAGTTCGTAAGCCAAACATATATTTACTCTTGCGTAAGTATACAAAGGCACGCGCATCAAACTGGAAACCTGAGATGTCCTTTTAAATGCACTGCAATTTTAAGGTGTGAAAACCCTAGCTAGGATAACGATGCGAGCTTCGAATGAGGCCGACCAGTCATTAGGAAGATTTAACTCGTGATTACTGAAGCCTGGACGGTAATGCGAGAAAGGGGCGATTAAAACTAGTTTGGGTGTTTCGTCTGTAGAAGATCGTGATTATTTTAGCGCGATTGTTTAGGTAAACAACTAAGAGTCAATGGGTGAATTAAATAGGATTACTTGAAACTACTCGGTAGCGATAAGCGTAGTGCACGGTAAAGGTGAAACGCAGACAACCAAATATGTATGTGTCAAAATAGAACATGAACATGAACCATAAAAAGAAGGTCCTTCAAAAATCCGTGGCATTTTCAACTGTTAACTATTAGACATTGATGTATAATGGACCATTTAACAAAATAGTATTGGTGACCAACTGAATTGTGTCACCTGAAGAAATCGGTCGCTGTTTATCGGTCCCAGAATAGCACATTTTAGGGTTGGCAACGCGCGAATGATGGCTCTGGTGTTGCAAGAGTTATAGGTAACTGTAACCGCTCACGATCAGGTGGGCCGTAGGTATGCTTTGACATATTAGTAGTAAAAAAAACAGTCTCGAGCTCTATATGAATAATATTTTTAATACAGCAGGTGTTGAAAGACGCTTGAATATATAACCAGGTGAATCGGATAATAATAACAATTTATACTAAGGCCTCCCCTTGACGACCCAATGTTTTCGTAATGGTGACTTGGGGAATATACAGAGGATCTACACCGAAATGACATTTATGCTAAAAACATAAAGGCACAAAAACAAAAGTTGCCGAAATAGCTGAAAGGATAAGTAAGCTGAAGTGGCAATGCGCAGTGCACATTGCTTGTAGAACTGATGGCCGTTGGGGCAAAAGTGGAGACCGCGCACCAGAAAACGTAGCGTAGGACGACCTCCAACGAGATGGACGGATGATCTGGTAAAGGAGTTCCCGCTGGGAGTCGGTGGATGCATGTGGCATATAACCGGACTTTGTGGAAATCTGCGGGCAATGGTCATCAGTGGACGTACTTTGGCCGATATGATGATGATGATGATGCTGAAAACATAATACTGCGATCACCAATATGATGGCTATGATCAAAGACCTGTTGAACATCTGCAGTTAAAGTTTATAGGCTAATATAATGAATGGACAGACATGAACCTCGCAATGATATCCATTTCAGCGGTCAAACGTAATTTTAAGTCGTCCTTCATAATAGGCTCCGTATTATGAAGGAGTCCAACATGTACTAGACTAGGTATTCTTTAAAATAAATTCACGGCAGTAGCCCGGAATTTTGAATAATCTTCGATAAAAGTAGTCGCTTCACCGCCTTTTCAAAGGAACTAAATATTTTAACGGATTTTTTTTATTTACAAAACCAGTAACTTTTTTCTGACGCTTGGCAGCTGTGCTACTGTGCTGACTAGTCAAGCAGCCTGTTTATAAATGTTAATTATAACGCTAAAGTCAACATAAAGAAGGCAATCCTTGCGAGAACCATTCATTAAAGTAAGTGCGAATGCGCGTAGGCAGTGCCACCTTCCAATTAAGGTATAAACTACTGCAAAGTAATAGTTCTAGTGTGACTAGTTCAACGATGACTCACTCATTTAAGTGACTTTAATGAAAATAACACTACAAGTGAACCTTAATTGATGAGGCAGAGGTAATAAAGATAAACATAGACGTCTTGGTTTCAGACAGTAAGAAGTTCCGTGTAAGGAAGAAAACATTGCAATTTATCGGGTCTACATACGAGAAAATATATAAATAATGTTTAAAATATAACCGATAGGATTGTATTATAATTCTTAAGCTTTAAGGTAATAATTCGGTGTTAGCTACAACACAAAAACATCGTGCTTACACTTATAATAATAACACAGGTGACAATGAACATAATAACGACAAAATAGGATTTATTTTTCTTTTCATGTGGTTAGTGGTCAACCTTGTGACTAAGCCTCCCAAAGGCCTCCGACTTGGCTTTATAACTGCCATCTAATGACTACAACTGGGACCGACGATGTTACATGCTCTCCGAAGCAAGTAGACACTCAGTTTAAATACCGCCATGTGGTCACCTATCTACAAACTGACTGCGCCAAGCGTTGCTTAACATCGCCAATAGTTAACTGGTCAGTGAGTGCAACTAGCTTAGAGCGTTTCAAAATGAAATAAATGTAGATAACCTGATAATAATCTTCTCAATAATCAAGCGTCTCGTCTGAAGAGGCGCAAAAGTTACTCGGAAATGCTTTTTATATGTGACTTCTCGCAGGCAGCTTAGAGAACTGTTGCTGCTTAACCGGACGATCTGGCAAAGTCGAAAGGGCCTCCAGCCAGGTATAAATACTTACAAACTAAGCAACTGCAATTAAGGGCACACCCTGCGGGATTCAACCTTCGGCGTTTGGCGTTGCTGGGGATCACACTAGGGATAGCTAGATCGTTATTATTTAATTGTTTTTAAGGGATATGTACAACTGCCGTAGCACGAGCCGGCTCGACCAATGGTTAGGGGAAGATTAAGCAGGTTACCGCTACGGGCCTGGGCGGCGGTGGTTAAGCGGACTTCGGTGGCGAGGATCAGGTATCTTTGAGGGACTCCGGCTCTGATAGGATTAGAGGACGATACTGTGCCTTCGATGCGTTAGCTGACACTGCGCTTCGACAAGTAGTCTCGAATAATGAAGATGACAACGTCAGGCACGCCGAGTTTGTATAGCTTATACAGAGTAGAAAAACAGCTGATCCTAGGAAAATCTTCGATGTTGCTTTACAAAATGTAAGGATCAGCTGATTTTGTATGTAGTTACACCTTGTTTAATGAGCCATTGTACCAGACTTTATCGAATACATTCGCCAGATCGAAGAGAGCACTCGCGTTATCCGACCACGTTCGAATCTGACTCTGATATGTTCAAGATGGTGAACATATTGGACGTAAGGATGAGTGGTTCGAAAACCGAACTGCACACCGGGAAGAAGTTTTCTGTCATAATGTTGTGAAGATGAGCCGCTCATAGATCCATAAGAAAGCCCTTGAGATGACTTATGGGGCGATACGAGAATGAATCAGACTTGATTTTGCCAGGTTTCAGAATACCGATGGTAAGTTTGTTTCTACATATGTGGGAAGCAATTGTTATTTAATACGGCATTAAAGATGGGGGTCATAATGAGGCAGGCAGAAACGTATTTAAATACCTCGTTGATGATCTCATCTGAGCTAGGGGCTTTACTGGGCTTTAGATTCTCGACTATATTCGTGACTTCGTCGACTGAGACCGAAGGAAGTGGGTTATCTGGATATTCGGTGGGTGGGATCACAGCATTATTACGCGAGTGATAGTTTCAAACTTCGTGTTTGGCATTGAAATCACTCGCCAATGATGACGAAGCTACCTAGATTGAGAAGGAGGCTCGCTTATGGCAAGTGCAGGTCTTTTATACAATAGCATTGCAGAAATAATATTGTAAACTGAGGATAGTTATGTTTAACTGTTTAGTCTTGCGGATAAAACAATATAAATACTTTTTTTAAAGAACATCCGATATACGTATATTGGGAATGGCGTGGATGTATATCCAGGATGTAAAAATTGTATAACGGTATTATAACTTTTGTATTTTACTCGAGCCGTAAATTAAACCAGCTAGATCGAGGTCCACAGCTAATGATAATGAATGATGATAATGATAATGTTTATTTTCAAATACTTAGTACATTTGGTTACAAATATAGTGCTTAACTTTAAGTAAGTGTACACAAAAGTGTTAGCATTTGAGGCCGAACTAGGCATAACCTGTATTTCAGCCCTCAACGCCAATCCTCCTGAGTTACAAATAAATAAGGAAGATTATGTTTATATTAATCTCGAGAAATTTAGATGTACTAAAATTAATTAGGAGAGAAAAGTAAAATGTTTCTGTTTTTAATAATTATGTAGAAAACAGAATACATAGTAGGTGTGTTGTCTGTCCTCTCTTTGAGTGTACTCGACGTGTGCATGTGTGAATGTGAGAGGGTGTGTCAGAATGTAGTGCATGTGCGGTTGTTATATTTTAATAAGTTTTAATAGGGGCGAACATTATTTGAATTAAATAGATAAATACAGTTTATATTGGTGTCTCTAACAATTTTTCCGTCTCCTCGTGCTGCGTGCAGCTGTGACCCAATTGTAATGGTGGTAATTTTAACAAATACAAAAATAACATTATTTCTGGCCAGTCATTGTATTCTGGATGTAAGCCGTAAATAAAACAAAGAAAAATATAATCCCACCAGATAATTTACAGGAAAGAAAAACTCGGGAGGATAATAATCCCATTTCGCATTTCGTAAACAAAGTTGGGAAGGATCTGAAAGCGATCTTAAAAGTAAAGTTAACTTGCTAGCTAGCTGACGTATGTATGATTACACAACCTTGTTCGAAGTATTCAACTTCGCAGTTCGTGCTGATGATAAGGAAATTAGGTATCTTCACTGCCATATTGTTTTTGTGAAGTAAATACTTTATTAAGATCTCGATTATCAAATTCATTATGTCTTACAGAGTAGAAATAGAGAGTTTTTGTGTCACCGAAGTTTGAAGTAATCGTCTAGTCTATAAAAAAGATAAATCTTTAAGATATCAATTGACAGCCTTGTAAGGGTTGTTCATCTTTTAACAAAAACAGAGAGTTGAGACTTACAATAAATATTAATGTTTAAAAAACTGCTTCGCCACTTGACACAGTATTTTTTACCTAAAATAATTATCATATTATATGATAATGATTTAATATGAGGTCAAGATGTGCCGCAATTTCCTGTTGAACTACATTTGAAGAGAGAATCTGAAACAAAGCTCTAAATCAAGGTCCCTTTTTAAATCGAAACATTAAATATGTTTTGCAGGAGTCAAAACAATGTAGGGCAACGTCTAGTAGACAGGCCTTATGAAGAAAAATCCGCAGAAGCAGTCTTGTGTCGACTTCTCCCGGTAGACGGAGATGGAGATAGATGGAGATAGATGGATGTCTTAGTCATGTCAGTGTCAGTCTAGAAGCTCAATTCTATCCTAGTGGGTCTCTTAATCTAACTGACAATGTTACCATCAGCAGGACATTTCAGTAGTAAATGAAATATGTATGTAATAATGAAAGCCAAGCAATGAAATGTAATTCTCGATTTCCAGCCCACAATTGTGACTTAATATAATTCATATCTTATGGCTTTATTGTCTTAAAAATCGTTAGAAATGGACCTTATGATTACCCCGTATCGTGTCAACCAGGATGATGTTTAAGCAGACAAAAATATCCCAAATATTTTTACCATTTGTAGTTGAGAACGAAGAAATTAATTGTTATATATAATTAATGTAATCAAAAAGGCACGCTGAACCTGCTCAGAATCGAATCTCCAACATTATAAAATATCGCGTTCAATGCCTCTCTGGCCCATCACCATACTGCGAAGATGGACGAGTAATTTCCGAGTCTGGAAGTTTCAAACGACGTTACTTAAAAGTTTTCACCATATTTAATGAATCAACATCGGGAGTTATATTCTCCTTTTTTAATTTTGAAGGTTTGTGTCTCGCGATGGACTTCGTTCTAACTTCCTTGTGGGTTTATTAAATATGAATGGGACGGGACTTATTTCCTTTGTACTTATTTTTTATTTATATCATAACGAGATTGAAATACTATTGGATTGATGTCGCTTTGCCATTAATTATTTAATGCTCTCATCATAGCAATACTACTTACTAATGAGAGTTGCATTTTGCGTTGAGACTGTTCTCTAAGACCACTGATTAGTTATACATCTGGTTTTCACTCTGGATTAATAGCAAGGTTTAGACTATACTGTACGTCGAGAAAATATCGTGACAAATGAGTTTTATGCAGGAACCTCCTCGTGCAAAGTGGGGGCGTGTATCTGGGTAATGCATAAAGTAAACGTTGACTGGCAATATGAATATCTTCATAAACTGCTACAATATTTTTTCTGAAAGAACATAGTTTCCTGAGTGGAGATCAAGCACTGAAAAACGCAGTGTGGGATGGCTGCCAACGAGACGGACAAAAGACCTGGGAGCCGTTGTATGCGGTCGGCACGTAATCGGTATCTGTAGAAAATGATGCTCGCAAAATATTGATGTGCATGATTTTTGTTTTCATATCCGAAAACTGGTTATGATTTATCTAGTATTCTATGCTACTAAGTTTTGTATAATTTACGGCAAAACAATTTATTAAGTAGCTAAGAAATATTTGTGGAGAATTCAGCAATATGAGAATTTTAAATTGAGGATGTGTATCCTCAATTTTTTTTGGATATTTTTCCCTTAAGTACAAGTTGGAAACATTCACAGTGTCCTCTCAAGGATTCAGTGTGTAAATGTTTCAATATAGAGTGAGATCGGCATCTCAAGAACTTGTAACGCCTGTGGTGTCGGTCGGTATAACGAAAGTTTTTTAATAAAATATGTACCGAACCAAGAAGTGTCGTTTATATTTTATGACGTCATCTCAGTTTTATTATTCACAATTTGTGTTCGTCGTATTTTTTGGGTTTGTTTTAATTTAATTTTGTAATCCGCTGTGATCTCAGAGAGTGCAAACAAAAAGCCTTCGAAAGTTTTGTATCAGTTGTACTAAGTTTAGTTTTTACGGCAAAGGAAAACTCATACGTTTTTATGCCAAAATAGAATTTAAATTATATTTAACGCTAGCAATATTGCTATTGTACACAGTTCGTATTGTATTCGATTTTTGCAGTACAAACAATAACAAATTTCGTCGTAGCAAAAATCGTTTGCAATATTTTATAAACAGTAGCTCTTATCGGTTACGTGTACCATTAAATAACATAGCTTTATTTTCATGACTTGGCATTCAGTTTTCAATTCCTTTCAATTGAAAATAACTCAAGTATTTAAAGGACTATGGCTGCCATCGCTCAACTTTATATTGTAACTTAATTCGGAACATTAAATCTTTATTGTAAATCAATATGTATAATAGCTATATCGTTCATTTACGACCATAATTGCTTACGGTTGCGCCAGTATTTCTCTTGAAAATTGTTTATTGCCACCATAATTTAATCAGGATTGAAATATAATACCGGAGAAATTTCGAATAGAGGCCCAAAGCAATAAAGTGTGCTTTACGACAAATTTTGTTCAATATTTGTGTCATAAATCACATCCATGATCTGTTTTTCTGATGTTCTTCAACGGAAGTTTGATCTGTCGGGCGGAAAAATATCTGTGGAGGCAACTTTCAGATGCTTCGTCCCGGGACATAAAAATAACTCCTTAATCGTTAAAAATAATATGTTTGTGAGTTTCGGCGATAAAAATAATGTCGCTTTGTTGGTTGTTTTGTTTTGATCAGTTTAATTAATCGTTGGCAATAAATAGTTGAGCCGTGTTGATGTTTTAGTTATGACTTTTGTGTCATTGCATCTTTAGATGATTTCTTCGGTAATTTTGTGGATATTTTCAACATTCACTCAAACTTTCGTTTAATTTATTTACGTGCTAATTGTACTTGTATATGTCTGAATTGAGTATGACAAATAAACAATATTACTCCATCGTGTTTATAATCTTCAATTTATAGACATTACCTTAACCACATTAGAAGCAAAACCTTTCAACAAGATATCTAAACACATTATCAGTCTTATTTTTAGTCATGAAAGAGAGAATTTAAATAAAAATAACACTCATCACAACAATCATAACCATAAACAATCGTTGATTTTCACTAACCTACCCAATATGCATTAAAATTCCTTATAAGTAAACCAAATGATCACAGGGGGATCAAAGAAACTAAATTAGAAACTTTCAAAGCTTAAACGCCAGATCGGATAAATGTTTTCAAAATTGTACGTAAACATACATCAGTCGCAGAATATTTGAGTGTGTGTGAATCGTTTATGACCGGAACATTCAAAATAACTTCTGGAAACGGTGGTCGGGTGGTGTCAGACAGACACTAATATGGGAATGTCACAATCTGGAAGTAAAGGTATCAGTTTTCCAAAACATGTTGAATCATTTTGTTTCTAAACCGATATATCTGAAGTATAGATATAGTATAGAAATATTCCGGTGACTGTTTTTTAAATATTTGTGTAAGCCAATACTAAGGACACCCAGCCAATACAAAGGAGTGCCTATTTTAACAATTTCATCATCATTAGCCGAAGAACTTTCGCTACTGAACAAAGGTCATGGTCTCATGGATCTACACTTGTGTCGTCATTTTGGAGGATTTTTCCATTATTTACGACGCCTAGTGTGCTGGCTTAGATTTCTTTAGGTGCCTTTTTCGATAGGCACAGGACGAGAAGGAGTGTTATCACTAGATTCTTAATCCTTACACCACACAGTAACACAGATAATTTATTCTCTGTTTAGTTGAGGATTCCTTGACACTGATTTTATTGGTAGTGTTTCCATGAAATATAAATTTGACAAAAGATATTCCATTCTGATTGTGCGTTGGATTCGTTCATCATAAATTGCACCAAATACTTTAAGACGCATTTATTTTAAAAAACGTACAATCTATGCTACGTAGATTGTTAGTGTGTTTTATAATGTATGGTAATATTTTATGACGCAGACAGCCGATGACGATTTTAATGAGCGCGTTTGATATATGGGTTTTTGAATGGTGCTTTTTAATAACGAAATATTGAAAACATTTTGTTACATTTGGATCATTTTTACCGACTTCGAAAAGGAGGACTCGATGCGTATTTTTTTATATTTGTTTAAGTACACTGATTACTCCGAGATGTGTCGATCGATTTGAGCAATTATTTTTTTATCTGGTGCAGAATGCTTTCGAGTTGGTTCCATATAAATTTCATTACATCTAATGGAGTAGTTTTTTAAATAGCTTCAATAAACGGGTTATTTTGACTGCGCTTATCTAGATGATGTCTTAATAGTTTCGATTCCTCTCAGATCAGAGAACCGATTTGAGTCATTTTTATTTTTAGTGTTAAATACTCATACCAAATTGGAATAAGTTCTTACATATAATTACACTAAAAAGAAACAAATTAAACTTTTCAACAAAAAAATACCTACTTCAAAACGGGTAAAAAATCTTTAGGAAGTCGGGCGGGGCCAGGTATAAAATATAACTTCTCGTTGGTCTGCATGAACTATGGTTGGAGCAACGTCCAGTGGAAATTCTACATGGAACTTCCTTCACCCCGGGCTTCACTTCAGCCCTTGCTAAGGGGTATGCCGGACTCCTACCGGCTAAAACCACTGCAGCGGTCATCTTCGGCACCGAAGGGAGGTTCCAGGTCCTCGTAAGATCACACTAGAGCCGTCCATTGGTGCCACGCCTTTAGGCACATCACGGAGGGGATGACTGTAAAGCGTTTACCCCCTCTAGCGGAGGGAAGGCGACTCTAAAAAGGTCGCCCCCCCAGGCACTTCTCGGGGAGGATTGTAAAGGATACCCCCAAGCCTCGCTTTGCACTGTGCTACGCACACGGCGGCACGTGACCACGTGCGCACCATCATCTTCCCGGGGGTCGCTCGGTGTGAGCACGCAGACTCCCCAATCTGCGCACCCGCGACCCCCAAGGCCTCCCACCATGTAGTGACGGCAGGGGGCTCAGGTGTGTTGGACTTGGTAGCCGCGACGATTGTTGCACCGGCGCCGTCTCGTCCTTCTCCGTGCGGGATCGGCCCTCTCCCGATCACGCTCTGCAGTCTCCTTCTGGAGCAAGACGCTCTCGGTTGGGGTATACCTGGCCCGACCTGACTTCATAAAGTTTTTTTTTCCTTTTTGAAGTCGGTATTTATTTTGTTCAAAAGTTCTTTGTTTCAATAAACTGGTTATTAAGACGGAAATGCGGGACATTTTCGTCGAATTCTGGCGACAAAAATAAATTTATTTCTCGACAGAATAACAACAATGAAATCATCATCATCACTTTGACTTTAGAAACAAAAAATATACATAAGTGGAGATGTTTTATATAGGAAAAGAAAGAAACTTGTATTTACATCAATTTGAATTCCAAATGAGGTAAGTAAGAACCCTGAGATACTTTTAAAACATTCGTGAACAAACTTTTCAGTTAATTATCACTTAATTAAGCTAATTAAAATGTTTTATGTAATGTAGTTTGAACGTGTGGTCTTATTGCGCTAGCTAACGACCAATTTCTTTTATTTAAATGTGATTTATTTTGAACAAATAATTAATTATTCACTTAGTTGGTCCTTATTTATGACGGTGTTTTTTAGGTTATTTTTCCATGATTAGTGTTTTATTTCCATAATGTATGAAAAAAAGGTTTCATCCATTAAAAGTATTATATTAGTGTCAATTAACGCTACAGCACCATTGCAAAATCACTTCAGGTGATTCTGCAAATAATCTTGACAAATATCAGGATCATTAACCTCCTTCGAAGCTAACAATGCAGTCATCTAAATCCGAAAATAATTTATGACCAACCTAACTGCATAGGTAGTGCACGAGGCGATTAGATCTAAATATAATTAAATTTGTATAGAACTTTATTTAAAAAATCAACGAAAGTAGGTAAATATTTTATTGATGAAATTAAAAAACATTTGGAGAATCGTCCTCTAATGAAAACTATCTATAAATGATTTCTATTCCGCTTGTTTCAAAAAACACTTTAACTCATCAATAAGCCGGCATTTCCTACCGACTGCCTCTGAGAAGAAATACCAAAACAAACTCGAAGGTTTCCGTTTTGTAGTCAAGGCAATATATTTACGATGCAATATTATGTAAGAAAAATGTAGGGCAACCTCTGGAATGGTATATAATTTGATTCAAATGCTTGCGTGCAAATGGTTTTCTGCATAATAACTCCAATAGTCATCACCGAATCAGACATACACCGATTGGGACTGAAAGGTCCCAGGAAAACATGTTTTGAAGATAAAATTATAATTAGCCTTCTATAAATTAAAGCCTGTGTGGCTTTATTATTTACATTCTGATGGCATTCAATAAGCGTTCTACTTACTTTAATAGCTCACGTACACTGGCTTATTGCATTCTTCTAACATTCTTCTTTCAATTGACTAAGGAATATAAGCAGATCGCTAGCTACCAATTACTTTGAAAAATACGTAAAATTATACTGAAAGGCCTACAAAAATATACAAGGCGGAGTAATGTAAATTTATCAAGTTGCAAAGTACTATATCATATTCTTAGAAAGCTGGAATTCATTGTTTGAGAGGTACTAGAAACACAATCGGTTGCCATAGAGGCAAGACTTTAGATAAGACTTTAGTACCGATGTAGATTCTTCCCCATCCATGCTACGCCTTTAGATAGGAACTGTTTGGTACAAAAACATTAGCCGTGGCCATTGTGTGTACCGCTTTTTTATAAAAAATAAAACGTATCGCATCCATTGGGAAAATTTAGAAACCTATCATATTGAGTGTCAATCCAGACTCAGAACATCTGTAAGCCATACAGTGATTTGTTCCGACATGGGAATTGAATTTGAGACTTTTTGAAAAGAAAGGTTATCGCTCAACCACTGCGCCTTTTCGGCTGCCACTTGATATCATTATATCATACCTATAAAGCAAATATTAACAAGAATTAATTAATTTACACCAAGCATAAAGAATTATAGATATTGATTGTTAAACTTTCGAAGCATCCTTATTTCCTAATAGTTTTATATTTGAAAACACACTCTTACACCACTTAAACTATAAAAAAATTACCCTCAGAAATTATTACTGCTCTAGGGTAACAATAGTGATAACAATGCTCAGCGATACTTGAAGTCTATTGTGCATTGTCGATATAAAATCACTCATTATTGAACGAAGCAGTAAAACAATTTAGTGCGGGAAGCATGTTCGTTTTAGAGTAGTTTCTTTTACTATTTTATAGTGGGTCTTTTCATTATCCCATACTCTAATGAGTCAGTGTTAATTGAAGCTTCCTGCTGGATGTTTATAAAACCGGACCCCTTTATTTGGTTTTTAGTTACGTTTTCGGCTTTCGCATCTTTCGTTTCAATGTTTGGGTGCCCTATATTGAGGGTAGTTGTTTTAGTAATTTGAGTGTGGGAAGAATATTTAACACTGGTCTCTAGTAATAGTTGCTAATTTGCTTAGTGTTTTGTTGAAAGCTCGGCTTACCGCAATTCACTGCTGAGTTTAGTCTTTTTCCAAGTTGCACCATATTACTCGGTCCACTTTTCACTGGAACTTGTTAATCTGAAAATCTGTTAATACAACACTATAACAGTACAATATTCTAATGAGGTGCTTTCTAATTGAAATAGAACTAACTAGACTTTCCCCACGGCTCCTCCCATGTATAGTTCGGCTTATCACAGAAACATATGTCGCGCATCCCTCGGGTAGAGTTTATTTTCCCAGAATAAGAAGTAGCCTATATTTTAATCCAAGTTATGGTTTATCTGTTAGGTAAATTTCATCCAAATCTATTTAGCCATTTCAGGGTGATCAAGTAAAAAACATTCAAACATATTCACAAACTTTCACATTACTAGGATTTTCGGTGTGAGCAAAGAATCTGAATTATTAATGTATTCAAACTATCGTTCTTTTAGGTTCTACGTTTGGTTTTACAATCCCCCGGGGGGGTGACCGCTTTATAGTCACCCTCTCAGAGATGTGCCTATAGGCGTGGCACCAGTGAACGGCTCTAGTGCGATCATACGAGGACCTTAGGTGCCGAAGATGACCGGCTTGGTTTTAGCCGGTAGGAGTCCAGCATGCCCCTACGTCCTTTCCCGGGGCGGAGGAAGTTTATGTAGAATTTCCAGTGGTCCCAATAACAAAAAAGGTTCTACGTTTGGTCTCCTAAATTCTGGCCGTATTTTTGGATTTTTTTGGGATGAAATTATGCTTTAGAAATCAGTTTAGTTTCAAATATCATAGTTTTGGAGAAGTTGTCATGAGCTCATAACCATTCAATCTCAACTATTTTTATTCCTATTTTTTGGTACACTATAATTCCTACAGTATAAATGAACAGGGGAAATGGATAAAACGAATGAATATCTTTTGTTTTTCATTAGTGTTATTTTATTCAGTTTTCCAATCAACATTTAAAAGTAAATGTGTTAGTTAACCCTAATTGGTTTCATACAAATACCTTCTTGAAGATAATTGGATGACTTCCATTTTGTAACATTACTATTACTTTTAAAACCATCTTTAGAATATTGCTTTCCTTATCTCATGTTATCCGTTCAACGAGATACTTATCTATTTCTACACCAGTCCTTCGAACTAAAGCTAGCCTTATTTAGGCTTTGGTTCCTATTTTCTGGTGGACTGTTTTTATTTGATACGTCTCTTGTTTGAGGTACATTCTTAGCTATGGTATGGGTAATATGGTTCTATGAATTTCTGGACACAAAATAATCAATATAGGAGGTATTATACACCTATCCTCTTGTGTGTGCCATACCAGAGTCCAGCGTAAGTAAATTGTCAGCAGAAAGAGGGACTAAGTCAAAAGGGTATTAAGGTACGCTATTTTAAATAACAAAGAATTTTATAATCAAAAGCTTTAGACATATAACTATTTAAAGATGACATAAAAATAAAAAATAAAAGTACATCACAAAGAGGTTTATTAGGAATCATGATAACCAGAAGGCAACTTTTAGCGTCATAGTTACATACACACAGTCTAGCTCATATAAAAGCTTGTACAAAAATCTTTACGAGATAAATTACATAAATTTTTATGCAAAATGTGAAGCAAAATAAGGAAGCCAGTATGTAAGTATTGGAACATCGGTATGTTGGAAATCAAATATACGTATATTGCCAAGGTATTTTATGATTATATTGGCATTCGTTTATTATATGTACTGCTCTCAGGGTACGTAGTATGATATTATAGTACCTGTTAAAAAGGATGAAACGAAATCTGACGAGAAAAGGTTGGAGTCAAGTTCAAAAATTGTTGTAAGTGAAGTGAATAAAACGCAAATGACCTAGAGAGAAAGAGGGTAAGAAGGACCTAGGAAGGGTTTTGCAGGAAAGTTTAGAAACAATATGCATCCATCTTGAAGAGGATTAAATAGAAGAAGAGGAAACGAGGCGATCGAGGCAAAACTAAAAACGAATAAAGTATATCATCCATTAAGAATTTTGGTAATAAGATAGATAATAGAGAGGTTTACATGGAGGTTTTTCCAATCTGAACAACCGTGTTGTCGAAAACATGTAGTTCAATATACATATTCCATCACCAACGCAAAATGTAATATTGATCAGACCGTTTATTTTCCATTGAATTTTACTGCAATTTAGACTCATTCATGACACATCAAATACGTGTGAAAATCTACCTACAATCAAATCTAAAACATGATCAATCAATCTAGTTCCCCATTTCCGAGGGCTGTCAAATGTGGGTTGGCGGTCGTGACTATTATAACAGTGATGCGGGCGTAATTACATGATCGAATTGTCGATACAATTCGCTCTAGCGAAAACAGGTGATTTGTAATCATTGTGCGTGAATTGGATTGTTGGAGGAAATTAGCAAAATTATAATTAAGGCAATCTTTAAGCAAAGTAGAGACTAAGTCCCAATTTTACCGGTATCTAAGCTCTTCAAGCTGTCGATTGTTGTTGGCAAATGTACTATTACCAAGATTCTTGTATAATATGTGCACTCTATATACATATATATATTTTGATAGTGATGATCCTTGTATGAAACTACTTAATTGTGGTTTGTTTTGTTTTGGTAGGCTGAAATTGATGACGACCATGACGATGGAGTGGAGCATGTGCCCCCGACCCTGCTCCTGAAATCCACATATGCTCCTGAGAGAGCTCCAATGGCTTTTCTATTGATAGTATTTGTATTCAATCCGCACCAGAACTCTGACTACACTACCTAGTGCGAATTAAAAGAATAATATAAAAACCACACTACAAACCAATCAAGCGAGATCAAGATTAACATCGGCCTTATTCAATAATAAAAAAAGAAAGAAAGAAGAACGCAAACAAATTTACTGGCTTACAGCAGCATATACATAGACACAGGTAACATAAATAAAATGCAAGTAGCTGTCTAACGGAAAAATTAACTAGGGAGTAAAAAAAAGTAGGCAACAAACAGTTATAGTAGGCATTAACTTATAAATAGATTATAATGTACGTCGCCGTTGTGCCAGTAAGGTGCCACGCTCAGCATAATGCGGCAACGCATAAATCACTGCAGCGCTGGTTTTCAGCGAGAACCTCCTAGATGACGTATATAAATATTTCAGGGTCTTACTTTAATAATAGAAAATATTTATTTATAGAATTCATTTCAAATATCAAGTATCGGTTTTACTGATAATAAATAAATGATATATTTATATACTTGACTAGCGAAAGATTTGCCGACTCTGTATTATTTTATAAAATAAAGGTTGTTGTTATGTTTATTTATTTTTTGCTAATACGCATCATTGCAGCCTATAAATTTACCTTCTAAAATATTTTCCATTATTAAATTAAGACCCTATACCAGTATATAATAAAACGTATTTAACTATAAAAACAATAGTTAAATGATAAAATCATCACAAATGCCACATACACAATACACCCAGACCCGAAACAAATACCTGCAGATCTTACAAATATATGTTCCATGCAGGAATCGAACTTGCAACCCATAGCACTGCGCCGCAATAAATTTTATTTAAATTAAGACTTTTTTGTGGGTAGATAAAAATACTTAGTTCGCTACTGATAGGGTGTGAAAATTTGTATCGCTGATAAATCTAACTAAAGACAATTTTGATAGTCCAAACGCGTAGACAATAATTTACGAAGTTCAAATTGCAACTAAGAAAATAAATATTTATAATAAAACACTTTTAAACGGATTCTGTCGCGTATAGTTTAGATTTTTGATTTTCCTGACGTTTCGAATACTTTGCAGCATTTGTGGTCGCAGGATGACACTGATGACACCGCGAAAATCTAAGACAATACTAAATAAATATTTTATTTTTATTTTTCTTGCATTTTAAAGAGTTTATATTATATATAATTAGGGAATTGGTGGAAGCAAAATGTGGACGTCGCTAAAGACCGATACTGTCGTGCAAAATGATATTGTTTAAGAAGTGTACTACCGCCGAAGTTTGTTGACACGTTGACACATGTAGGTTGTACATGTTGTATAATGCCGCATAATACCTTCTTCTGTAAAGAAATTTGTCTGGCTAATGGATTAGTTCAGTAGTGGCTAGATCTGTTCCACAATGATAATATTTTAGACGAATAATCTGAGTTGGTAGGTCAAAATGCTATTGTTCCTTGTAAAGCTTCTCCTGTAATTAGTCTCTCTCGACATCGTAGATAAGTAAGCTAAGTAGAAATGAGCAAGGCAGATTGAGAAAATACAAGGAAGAACTATATAAAATAACTAATTAATGTCAATACAAACTAAACTGAAAGAAATACAACATTTTTCGAATTAGATAACTAACTTAACTTTCACAACAAAGTTATTTCATCTCATAAAAGTCTTCTACGAGAAACAATTTCAAAGCAGACTGCAAAGCCAAAGTATTAGTTGCCCTGAAACTTATTCAAGCTCAGATATCGTAAGTTCTCTCTAATGAACGAGCACACGAGTTACTATGCAATTACTGCCTCGTATTTGCATAAAATCTATCCGGTTACGGCTGATGCATTAGGAAGCCAACGCGGAAATATAGCTGCTGGAAAGCACATTCGAAAAGACTGTGATATGCTGATCCTTTTTTGTTGCAAAACTGGTCGCGTAGGCTTTGTCATTGCATGGCCACGAGCCGCCATGTGCGCAGCACAGCGCATAGCGAGATTTCGGGGGAATCCTTTACAATCCCCCCGAGAAGTGCCTGGGGAGGTGGCCTCTTTACAGTCGCCTTCCCTCCACGAGAGGGGGTGACCGCTTTACAGTCATCGTGCCTAAAGGTGAGGCACCAATGGGTGCCTCTAGATGGAGATCTTTCAAGTTCCTGGAGCCTCCTGCCGAAGATGACCACTCCGGTGGTTTTAGCCGATAGGAGTCCGGCATATCCCACTGCCCTTTCCCGGGACGGAGGAAGTACACGAGGTATTTCCATCGGATCAATAAAAACAGGCTTTTTTATTGTTTATAAATCTTTAAATATCCGTAATATCCACTTATAAAGGTTTATTCTCCTTCTTTATTGATTGGAAATTTATGAAGTAGACTGATTTAATATTAAGAAACTACATGGATGGATTTTGATACTTAACTTCAAACGATAACACGAAGTCTACTGAATTCCGCAGAACACGTATCATTTCGGCCGAATGAAGTCCACTGCTGGACACAGGCCTCCCCCAAAGATCCCCACAACGATCGATATGAGTGTGTTGTGGGTTCATTGGGAGGTTTTGCCATAATCGCCACGCTTGGCAGGCGGGTTGGCGATCGCAGTTGAGTTGTTAATGTACTCGAAGGACGCTGCTGCCCATCCTCCGGCTAATCCCTTAGTCGACTTTTACGACACCCACGGGAGGAAATGGGGTGGTGGTATTCTGAGCCGGCACACACGGAAATAATGGCACGGCAGAACACGTATGATTATAACTAAGCGATTGGTTTCTACGCTTAGGTCGTAGTTTCTATTCCTGCTTGGAACACATATTTATATGGCCTAAAAGTATTTTATCTACCCAGATAAAATACTTTTACTTAAACCGCCGTTTGGCCATCGAACATTTATGACTATAAACTGTACCACCAAGTAGAAGGAAAACAGTGCGGCATTGTATATTTTTTAAATCCTTATTTGTACTAAGTTATGATTATGATCAGGTAAAACGGAGTGTCTTAAACTGTAGGTGGATTAAACAAATTACAGGAGTTTCTAGAAAATGCCTATTTCTTTGTGTTCAGCTATCGCTACCGGGCTTAGTCGATACGGGAGATTACGTCATCATGATATCGCTTGTAGCCGCATTGTGGTCTGAACATGTCCAATTTTATGGTTATCTGTAACATATTAAATAGTAGCATGCACACTTCCGTTAAGTGTCCGGATTAAGAAATATAGCACCACCCACGGGAGGAGATAGACTCCTCCCGTGGGTGTCGTAAAAGATGATTAGGGACTCAGACCAGAATGATGGGCAGCAGTGTCCCTTTTGTGGAATAGCAGCTATTCTGCGCTCACCAACCCACCTGCTAAGTAATGAGTACTGGCAAATTCCCCCCAAAATAGCGACACAGTTGTGAAAATCTATGGGCAGGCCTTTGTTCAGTAGTGTGTGGGTGTGTCCTTCCATGACGATTGATAATATTTTTAAATGTATTATTTTAAAGTTTTAAGTGATTTTGGATTTTGTATAAATAATTGATTATGGGTTTTATTACTATCAACTAAAGTGATTAGAGAGAGAGCGAGCTATGGAGAGAGCTATGCTTGGTATTTCTCTACTAGATCGTTCAGAAATGAGGAGATCCGTAGAAGAACTAAAGTTGTCGACATAGCTGAAAGGATTAGTAAACTGAAGTGGCAATGGGCAGGGCACATTGCTCGTAGAAATGATGGCCGTTGGGGCACAAAGGTTCTCGAATGGAGACCGCGCACCGGAAAACGCAGCGTGGGATGGCCTCCAACGAGGTGGACAGACGACCTGGTGAAGGTTGCTGGGAGTCGTTGGATGAGAGCGGCGGTGACCGCTTGTTGTGGAAATCTAAGGGGGAGGCCTTTGTTCAGCAGTGGACGTCCTGTGGCTGATATGATGAAAGTGATTGGTGAGTTCTAAAATTTAGCTGTACGTTTGCAATATCTATTTAAAGATGAAAACAATTACAATGATAATAAAAACATACTGACTACAATCAGATAATTTTGTAATTACTTAAATTAGCTAGCACCAATCGGCCTAGATAATAAATAAATGGCTTATTTAACCAATTTTCAGACTTTAAAATCTACCTAAACTTCCCAACGTTAAATTATATTCTAATCTGCATTCAACTAAACCTTATCGGAACTCTCAATTCGAAGCAAATTGCCAATAAATAAACCAACACAATCAACTTAATAGAAAAAAGGTAATATAATACTCATTGTTATTTACTCACACGATCCAACGTAATGTGAAGATTCGATAAAGCGAAAACGTAGCTAACGTATCGATAAACCTTTGTTAGAACCACTCCTACCCTCAGTGAGTTTTAATAGTGATGGGATATGTGGAATACTCGAGTAAATTAGTGAAAATTGGGAATTATTGAGTTGAGTGGAGTGTAATTTGCGTGTTCAACAAAAATCTTTAGTAGGTAGGTAGGTATTATTTGTACCACAAAAATAGCAGCAAGAAGTTATCACAAGAGAAGACTATTCGATTACAGAAGGGATAGCTTACCTAATGGAGTAAATAAGTACCTAATATTAGACCTTGAAAGACTTTCTAATTCACGTTTCGAACTCAACCAGAGCCCTCTTTATGCGACAAGGTATTCGCCACATAAATATGTTTGTGAGTAAAACTAATAAACGTATAAACTTGAACATTACAGCAACGACATTTTACAATTAGATTCCTTACAGGAACATTATTGCACTACAAAACGGCGCGCTGGCCGCCATAAGACCGCGTAATAAAAATAAAACAAAATACAATTTTTATTCACAATTCAGATTTACATTACTTATTTATGAAGTATAACGTCTTTTTCTCTCATAGTTGCAGTATACTTCGTACACTGTCTATAAATACAGGATGGAATTATATTTTCGCCATATGTTGCTGAATTACGCTTGTGATTCACGTCGAGCCCGACACTGGTCGGTGCGCGACTAAGTGAACTCCGGGCAATTACCTTGCTTTCATGTGACCATCGTAGAGCGCGGGCAACGCAGCTACACTTATAAAAACATCTTAGCATTACAGCCGTTATTATTTTTATTAGGTGCCACTATTTCCGTTTTATGTTTATTTAAATGTTCTTTTTTAATTCCTTGTAAGGTATTTGCGTTTATGGGATGTTTGAAAAACTAATAGAGAAGAGTACATACTAGAGTGACGCTTTCTTAAATACCTTGAAATTTATTTTAACCCTGTCCCCACACTAGGATTTCCTTAAACGACGACGTAAAGTAAATTGCACACATCCTTATCTGAAATGTTGGGCCCTTCACCGCTTCTCGGTAAGTTATGAATTTTCAATACGACCCAAATGATACGGCAATCAGATATCACCCGCATTAACATTTATCTGCTATATTATAGAATTGGGCCGGAAGTACGTTTGAACGTAGAAGTTTTTGAAACGTGATTGAGGTTTGCTTTTTGGAGGTGGAAATGGAAATTTAAGCTAAGTGAACGTCTTTCGTTTTTTGTTTATCTTGAAGTGTACTTTATTTTCCTACTTCTAAGTACGAATCTATGTAGTTACGGATTTTTGATGACGCATGCCTTATTTGTTAGTCTACAAGTTCAAATTCACTCAGCGGGCTATGGATAGTGCTGTGCTTGGAGTCTCTCTAATGGATATAATCCTAAATGAGGATATCCGGAAGAGAACCAAAGTGATCGACATAGCACACCGAATCAGCAAGCTGAAGTGGTTGTGGGCTTGTCACATTTGTCGAAAGACCGATGGAGCAGACGAGTCCTAGAGTGGAGACAGCGTATGGGCCAACGCAGTGTGGGCCCACCAGCTATATGGACGGATGACCTGAAAAAGGTAGCTGGGTCCGGCTGGATGCGGAAAGCTGATGACCGGGTGTTATAGCGTACACCGGGAGAGGCCTATGTCCAGTAGTGGACCGGTATAGGCTGATGATGATGCCTTATTTTGCGCACTAGGTGCATTTAGTTCCATCTTATCAAAATAGTTTACCCTTGCTTTTTCAATGGCGATATGTCTTTTCTACTATTTTTACAATCTCTAATGCAATAATATATAGATTTCGCATAACTTAATCGTTTATGACAGCTATATCTATCACTACCTAAGAATGTTATATATATATATATCTCCGTCTCACTTATCATCAGCTCATTAGTTAACGATAAATAAAATTTACTTTAACAAAACATCGGCATTCCAAGCTTTGCATATCAACAATCGTATAAAATTCTACTACTGTTTGTAGCTATAAAGCTTAAATTTACATGTCGTAAATAATACTAGCATAAAACACGTTGACTCCATTACTCCGATAAATTCCTCGTCCACGTAAACAAGTTAAATATTTGAGGCAAAATAAACTTAGATATCAAGTTTCAATTAAAGATATTGCTGATAATAATCATATCTTAACCAATTTAATTTGATATCTCTGCATACATAATAGCTAAAAGCTAGTACAGGTGCCCTCTCTATAACGATTAGATGATGTAGTCTATACCGCACTATCTTATTAGGGGAATTAGCTTATTAAGCGGTTGTGCAGTGGTTGATTCAATCGACTGCTGCGCTCCGGGTCGCAGGTTCGATTCCCGCACGGAACAAATGTTTGTATGATCTGCAGGTAGTTGTTTCGGGTCTGGGTGTATAGTGTGTGGAATTTGTGTCAGTAAAGGCACAGAAGAAATCATAGTGTGGGGCAACGTTTAATGTATATATATATATATATACGGCAGATTAACTACTATTTTACTATGGTGTATTTAGAAATATGATCAAACAAATATAGTTTTTATTTATTTTTTTACTAGGATTTCTCCTGTGTCGTGGGTCTGTTTACAGACACAAATTCCACACACAATACACCCAGACCCGGAACAACTAACTGCAGATCATACAGATATTTGTTCCGTGCGGGAATCGAACCCGTGACCCGGAGCGCAGCAGCCGACTGTATCAGCCACTGCACCAACCGTGCCGTCTATACTGACACATTTTACTTATATTAATTATCTCTGTCGTTGTAGATTTTTACGATACTAAAAAAAGGTTTTTTATTTCTACAAGCTTTTTTTGTTTTTGTGTGTTTTTAACCTATGTAGACTGTTTTGTAATACGTGTCTCATATATCTGTGACAAATATTTATTTTTTCTTTCTTACTTTCTTTCTATTTGAGTAACTAGCTGGGACCCGCGCTTTCACCCGCGTTTAATTTAAAAGAAATTTAGAGTACTTCGACATAGACACTTGACATAGAATATATATATTGGATTTCGAGGGTTTATTTTTTTTACGCGGAACCCTAATTATTTTTCTAGAGTAAAAGTAGCCTAAGTTATTCCTTATAACATCAGCTATCTGCCAGTGAATGTCCCGTCAAAATTGGTCCAGCCGTTTCGGAGATTACCCGGAACAAACAGACACAGACAGACGGACGGACAGACAGACAGACAGACGGACAGACAGACAAAAAAATTAAAAATAGTGTTTTTGTTATATGTAACGTACATACCTTTTCATATGCATTTAGTAAAAACCTGTTATTTTGACATTACAAACAGACACTTCAATTTTATTTATTTGTATAGATGTAAATAAATACTATCATAATACGGTTCGATGAACCATCGGGGTCTCACTAAAATGGATATTTCTAATTATTCTTTTTCAAACCAGTTGTTTCGAATAAATTTTTCATAATGTTCAAGATAAAGTTCCAAATTGAGGAGTCATCGTTTTGTTCATGTAAAATACTGTTATTAAAAATTATCTGTTTTGATTATGTTTGCTATAAAATGATATCGATGTGGAAACATCACTATAATTATTGATCTGTATCAAATTTAATTTGAGACGTAATATTAATAACATCCGAGCAGGTTTTGAAGATGTTAATTACCGCTTTTTAAAGCTATTATTGAAATAAAATATAGATTTTATCACTTCTAATTGTGATTCTATCTAAACATAATAATGCTTATGATGTCCAGCGCTATTTTGCTAACAATGAATGATGAATGATGATGAATGACGTAATAGTTCCGTGTGGTGTCCGGATTAAGAATATAGCACCACTCAATCACCTCTCTTGGATGTCGTAAAAGGCGACTAAGGGAATATAAACCAGAGGAATGGGCAGCAGCATCCATTCTGTAAAACTTTAGCCATACTGCGCTCACCAACCCGCCTGCCAAGCGTGGTGAGTATTGCAAAATACCCCCCAAAATGATGACACAGTTGCGAAAATCCATGGGGGAGGCCTTTGTTCAGCAGTGGACATATAAATGACCGATATGATTATTCGTAATAATTATAATGTTACGTTTGAATTATATATATATAGAGTTGTTCAAGCCGCCCAAAGGCCTCCGACTTGGCTTAACGACTGCTGTCTAATGACAACAACCGGGACCGACGATTTAACGTGCCCTCCGAGGCACGGAGACGCTCAGTTGAAATACCACTATGCGGTCAACCGTCCAGAGACTGACCGCACCAAGCGTTGCTTAACCTCGCCAATCGTTTACCGATCAGTGAGTGCAACTGGCTATGAATTCAATGAATATATAAAATTTATGAAGAACGATGCACACAATTTGTAGACGTTAGTTGACAAACGCGAAAGTAAACAAAGGGTAATTTTTTGTATATCATCATATCATCATGTATTGCTTGATAATTACAATGATTGTGACGATGTCGACGACATCTGGTATATGGATAAAATTTTAACCTGCTGCTAAACATGGCATCGATGATTAACGCTAATTCATATTCTGTTTACCCCTCAAAAGGGAAAATCGTGAACTTTCAATTCCTTATTGAACTAAACTAGATCACGTACTAGGCTATCGCGCGCTACAATTATTTTCCGACCAAGCGTTACTTCCTGAAACTGAGCGTTTGAAATAATAAAGAAGCCGTGAGATTAACTTAACGTTGTTTACTGCAGAGAAAATATACGGGGACTGCTCTAATTTGGTTAGATTTTATTTATTTTCGCGCATATTTGCTCATGTTTTTCTTTGGAGATAATGCAGATTTTCATTTATTTCAGTAAAGTGTAATTACAGCTTGATAAGACTAAGAACTCTTTCAGATAAAATATTCTACATGTAAATATACACCAGTTAATTTGACTTATTCCGAATTGGGTGTAAAGTACCTATATGATTCATCCTTCATATCGGCCGAATGAAGTCCACTGCTGGACACAGGCCTCCCCCAAAGATCACCACAACGACCGATATGATGTGTTGGGTGCTTATTGGGGGGTCTTGCCATAATCGCCACGCTTGGCAGACGGGTTGGCGATCGCAGTTGAGTTGTTAATGTACTCGAAGGACGCTGCTGCCCATCCTCCGGTTAATCCCTTAGTCGCCTTTTACGACACCCACGGGATGAAATGGGGTGGTGGCATTCTGAGCCGGCACCACACGGCATATATGATTATACCTATATGATTATTTTGAGGTAAGAATCGGTTTTTGATTTAGCTTGTTCTGTCCCATTTATTGGTGAAGACCTTCTCCTATTTTATCTGCCTTTCACTACGATGTGCCATTTTTCCCATTGTTTTTTTTTTTTTTTTTTTTTTTTTTTTTTTTTTTTTTTTGTTGGGCTTCTCGCATACATTTCTGGGAAATGTGGTTGCTTAACCGGTCATTTGCTGGCGAAGCCAAAAGAGGCCTCCAGCCAGGCTTAAATTAATTATTAAAAACTAAGCAACTTTCGCTAAGGGCGCCCCCTGCGGGACACGGACCTCGGCTTAGGGCGTTGCTGGGGATATCAAGCTATTGTTTTGGGGACAGCTGGATCGGTATTATTTAAATTGTATTAAGGGACATTTAAAGCTACAGGCTCGGCACGGGCCGGCGCGAGCAAGAGACGGGAGGGAGAAGTGCTAACTTGAACGGGAAGGTGACGCGGCGATAGGCCTCCGCGACGTCGGTGAGGCGGGCATCCTCGGCGGCGAGGGCGGTACAACGGTCGGGTGTTCAGTGAACGAGACAACGCGAGTCTCTTCATGTGATCTAACGTGATTTTATCGTCTGGATCGACCAGAACGTGCCTCGGGCGGCGTACTCTACTGATACGGGAGGGTTCGTAGTCGGCGGCTGATACCACAAGGGGATTTGGGTGGGACAGGGCAGAATCGAGATAGCGTTTGGACGCTTGTTTCATAAATTGCCTGATGGTCGGCAAGTTAAGGTCGAAATGGAGTTGGTCGTTTCGCATGTACAGAGGCGCTCCGGTGGCCTTGCGCACGAAACGGGTTTGGAGGGTTTCTAATCTACGGAGTGGGTATGATTCGGCGTGTGCGAACACTGGGCTGGCATAGGTCATGATGGGTCGAATGCATGTGGTGTAAATTCTCACCTTATTTCTAAGGGATAATCTACTACGAGCGTTCAGAATATAGTGAAGGCGACCGAGCACAAAGGCAGCGCGGGCACGCACCATCTTTGTGTGGGGAATGAAGGTCAGTTTTTTGTCTAGGGTGACTCCAAGATACTTGGCGTGCGGTTCCCAAGGAACCGATTGGCCCAGCATCGAGATCTCCCTGAAGCGTGGGTGGTCGTCGCCTAATTTGCAAAATAGGACGGCTTTACTTTTGATAGGGTTAACTTCGATCCGCCATTTCCTAAACCATTTACCGTAGACGTTGGCTCTGGTTTGGAGGATCTTAGTTATACTATCGGGACTGCTACCAGAGTAGAATATGGCCGTGTCATCTGCGAACAGTGCTAATTGGGTCGTATTAGCAGGTCTTTTGGGGAGGTCACTGGTGTACAGTGTGAACAATAATGGGGCTAGCACGGATCCTTGTGGAACTCCGGCTCTAATGGGGTGGGGGGAAGAGAGAGCGCCCGTGATTCGATATCGGAAACTGCGATTTGACAAGAAGTCTCGTATGATGAGAACGAGACGGTCAGGCACTCCGAGTTGGTACAACTTATATAATAAGCCATTGTGCCAGACTTTGTCAAATGCTTTCGCAACATCGAAAAAGAGGACTCCCGTCATCAGGCCGCGTGAGAATCCGAACGTGATGTGTTCAACTAGTCGGTGGACTTGTTGTACACACGAGTGTTTGGTTCTAAAACCAAACTGTTCGTCGGGAATGAGTTTCTTGGAATCGGCATAATCCTTTAATCGGGAATAGATAATCCGCTCATAAATCTTCGCAAGAGAATTGAGAAGGCTTATGGGGCGATAGCTGGAAGGCTCGCACTTGGGCTTACCGGGTTTGGGAATACCGATAACGGTGGCCTGTTTCCACGTATGCGGAAATAGGTTATTGTTTAATGCCGCATTGAAGATGACGGTCATTAAGGCGATAAGACGTTCGGGGAAGAGTTTAATCACCTTGTTGGTGATACCGTCAGAGCCGGGGGCTTTGCGAGGGTGAATCTTTTTCACGAGATTTCTGACCTCGTCTGCCGTGACCGGAGGGAGGGGGTCGTCAGGGTCCTCGGCAGGCGGAATAGCTGCTCTACGTTCGACTTCAGCGTCAACCTTTTTGAGGTGAGCTTGGTCTACAGGTAGAGTGCTTGGGGAACATTGCGCTTCTAGACTGTCAGCTAGGCATTCGGATTTTTCGTCGTCATCAAAGGCCGGCCTTTGGTTGGGACGGTTGAGGGGGTCGAAACATCCAATGCTGTCCAGCATTGGATGTTTCGGATTTGAGTTTCCGTTGCAGATGCCAGAACGCAAGGTGGGTTGGCTCTAAGTCGCCCAACATCTTATCCCAGTTAGCCTCTCGGCACTCCTTGATACGTTCCTTGACAGCACGCTGCAGGTGGCGCATAAAGAGGCGATTGGGTTCGCTGGGAAAAGATGAGTACGCTCTAAGGGCTGCGTTCTTCTCCGTCATCAGTGCACGTACATCGTCAGGGAGTTTCATGCGATGGTCTTCCATCGCAGGAACTCGCCGTGAACACTCGTCCACGACGGACTGTACATGCCCGGTGAGGGAGTCGATCGCGCCTAGCGTGTCTGCGACTGACGTTATGCATTCGGGAATTCTATCTAACTGAGCGGACGAGGGGTCGTTGAGGCGTTGCCTAACTTTCCTCCAGTCCGTCGTCACAATGGTCTGAGGGGGTAGCCCTGTGTCCGTGGGGCCAAAGCGGGAGGTGAGGTGAAGGATCACAGGACGGTGATCGGAGTCTAGCTCTTGTAGTACTTCAATGGAATGCAACTTGAGGTTGATATTCATTAGAAGTGCTATGTCGAGTATATCCGGGCGATGATTAACATTGCTGGGGTAGTGAGTGGGATACATCGGGGCGATGATGTCAAAATTGAGGAGGTTACTGAGGGAGTATAATTTACTTCCTCTGTGGTTGTGGGTGAGGCAGTTCCAAGACTCATGTTTGGCATTGAGATCTCCCGCCACTATGACGGAGTCGCCTAGATCGAAGAGTGCTTCGAGATCCGATTGGATTGGATCGTCTTGGGCATTGGGGGATTGGTAAGCCGACACTATAGTGATCGGTTGATGACCTGTCATGCCTATTCTGCACACAGATGCCTCTAGATTGGAAAGGGACGGGGTATCTAGGGGCATGCAATAAAGGGATCTCTTATAGTAGATAAGAGTGCCTCCTCCACGGGAGTGGGTCCTATCGTTGCGCACTATATCATAGTTTGCAATTCTAGGGTTCCTGTGAGAGGGTTTCAAAAAGGACTCTTGTATCAACATAATGTCAATAAGGTGGTCGCGGAGGAATAAGGCGATTTCGTCTTTTTGGCCATTAATGCTGTTGGCATTGAAGATGCCTATTTTAAGGGATCGGGGTTTTATTCTGCACCTGCTTTGTGAATCCATTACGGATGAACGCGGTAGGAGAGGAGGGCGGATGAAACATCAGCGAAGTCGCTGAGAACTAGCATGAGGCCGTATTGGCCCTGGTTTGCCCTAATGGCTGCGGCCATTTGGGCGACTCTGTTCGGGTCGACAGAGTTGAGAAGACCGAGGCAAACTGAGAGGTCGTCAGTTTTGAGAAGGGGTGAGGGAGGGGCGGCCCTCTGAGAGTGCACTTGTGGTGCGGGTTGGTTGTACGGCACGGGAAGGTACGGTGCCGTATGGGGGGCGGTCATCAGCGAGGGAATCGCTGACGCTTGGGTCGCCTGTTGGGTCAGTAAACTAGGCCTCAGGGCGGGGAACGCTTGCTGGTGATTCAGCGCGTTCCACGGCGATGGCCTTTGAGGGCTGAGTCGTTGGGACGTGGGAGGGGCCTGAGAGGCGTAATGGGCGGCCGCGAAGGCTTGGGTAGCCGCTTTGCGCTTTGCTGCCTTGTTGTTAGCGCGCGGTGCTTTGGGGCATCCGCGATAATTCGCGGGATGACCCGACTCACCGCAAAGCACACAACTCGGAGGCTCTGTGCAAAGCGTGCGATCTTTGGGGCGATCGCAGTCGGAGGTGCTGTGGTCACCTAGGCACTTAACGCACCTAGGTTTGGCGTAGCAGTGTCGCTGCGCGTGACCATAGAGTTGGCAGCGGTGACACTGCCCGGGAGGACCATAACGATGGGGAGGTTCGATTTTGATGCCTGAGAGGTGGCATACAGTCTTGATATTAAAAATCTTCCGATCATTATCGGCGGTCTTTTCGCATATGGCGAGGACCATATCGTAAGCTTCACCGCTGCGACCAGCGTGCATGCGATGAACTTCGAGGACGGGGATACTTTGCGACAGAAGGTCGTCTTTGATGGAGTCGGTGTCGATCTCCTTGGGGATGCCTTTAAGGACTACCCGGAGTGGGCGTTCCTCGGCGAGAGAGTACGTGTGGAAATACACGCTGCGGTCCTGTAGGGCACGGGTCAAAGACCTGAAGTCTTGGGCAGTGGGAACTGCCACTTTGACGCCGACGGCTGTGGTGCGGGCACTTAGGTAGTTAATACCTAGTTCAACACACATTTTGGACACGTCATTCCACTTGTCCTTGGCCTGAATGTAGATTGCGGGCGGTTTTTTGTCCTTTTTAGGGACCTTGGTGGGCTGGGATTGGGGTTGGGAATTAGCGGGGGTAGGGGTAGGGGGAAGACTGGCCTGAGAAGTGGCCGTTGTCGGGACAGGGGCAGAGGGCGGAGCGGAGGACGAAGCCTCGTCCGTTTTCGGGGCTTTAGCGGGCGCAGCTTGTGCGGAGGACTTGGCCTTGCGGGCCCGCTTTTTACGGCTACCGCTGACGAGTTGGAACTCGTCAGAGGCCGAATCGGAGGAGGGGTTTTGGGGAGGAGCAGGAGAGTCCTCGCTCTCTGACATGTCCGACATGTCCGAGGGCATGTCGGCGTCGGGGGACGTGGATTTTCCCATTGAAGAATCTCTTTCTATTTATAGTAACATGAAGGAATTTCATCTCTTCCATAATCAGCTGCGACTTTCTCAGAAGATTCCAATACTATGCTATAAGGACCCTCAATTTATTCTAGATGCAGTGGATATAGCATGCCCAGTCCTATTTATGCTTTGCAGCCTTATTGGCAACGTCAGCTTCTCGTTTCGGAGCGAAGCATAGTGTTCCGAACACGACCCTTAGATTTAGCACGAAGTATACTGTGCTCCATTGCTTGTGGGCATACCTTGAGTTTGTGCTTCCGGTTGTTAGAATGAAATCAAGTATACGCGTGAGTCATTTTCTGCATGAAAAGATTCATCAGTATGAAAACTGTTCTATTCTATGAAGCAGGCTTTTAAGAGGCTTCTATAATTTATTTATTTACTTTTACTTTTATTTTATTTTCTCACCACAATAATGAAACAGTATAGTATTGTACAAATTTACTGTGGGAGACTGGTGCCTAAACTAGGCTGAAGCCTGTATCTTAGGTCACCAGGCCTTCCACCCCAGAACTCCAATTTTGCTCTTTCATAAACTGCGCCATGAGATTTTTTTCAATTTTCTTGTTCTTCGTGTATCTGATTCTATCAAGTTGTTTCCTCTTGTTAAAGTTTTCTTGATGAATACGTTGATATAACTTTATCAGGCCCTTCCACTGCAGATAACATCTTGATTTAACAATAAACTCGCTGTCCTAATAAAATGTGTATATTATGGCTTTGATACACCCAATATTGACAATTTATCAAAACTCATTTTCAATTTTTCATATCTTTGTTTTACTTTGACACTTTACGTTTTGGACACTGAATACTAATACTAATAATGTAATACTAATGCTTTAAATAACGTACTAAGGTTATGACTACCATTCTAAGCTATTTATTTCGAACAACAGTACGACTTCATTAATTCTGATTACTTATTCATAATTTAGAAAATGATATACGTTTAAATCACGATCTCAAGCTTCCGAATGAACGAATAAAGATAAATCAAGCCGTACAAGTACCAGTGTTACAATTTTCTCCATACATGGAATTTTAGAAATGACAACGTATTTCTGTAACAGCATTCGACATGCATCTATGTTTAGTCATGACTACACCGAGCCTAGCCTATGAAATTATTCAGTGTTTTGCTGCGCCATCTACGTTCTCAATTCGCTTTTACAATGAGGGATTGAAAGTCGGGGTACGGTGTGATGAGATAAAATACAAATACATTTTAAAACGAAGTGAAGTAGCGGTGTTTCTGAATTAGTTTGATTTGATACCAATATCAGTAATAATATTATACTAATAAGATTTTGGTAAGCTAAGTTTGAAGAAACTCCACGTTCTCTCGTTGAAAATAGAGTTTCAGTATTACAGAATAAGAACATAGGGCAACTTAAGATGGATTATCATTTTTCCCCCTTTTCTATACCAGTTACCATAAGAATAATTGTCAGTTGTTACGGACAGGCAGCATACCGAATTTCTATTCTTTTTCGGCCTGTAAATTGCTTTATGCATACCACACCGTCCGGGAAACTGCGTGGATATGTGTGGCTTGCGACCACTAAAAACTCCGCCATGTGACCTAAATCCGCTTATTGATGGACTGCGAGTACTGCGCGAATACTACTTTCGCGGGCCATCCGCCGTTAGCCTGTGTTCGGCCTACCTGCCACCAACGCCGATGCAGCCAGTGTATCGCCGCTACTCCAGAGCTGTGCAATGCGGATGGCAGACTCTTCAATCTACCGCCCGTTGGCTCCTGTTAGGGTGACATCAGTCGGGCATTTTGCCACCTTTCCTCCCTGACCCGCTCCCGCTGCCTCTTTGTGAGAGATGACTTCATCGCCGAAGGATGAGACTGCCTCCCAAACTCCTCACATTCAACCATGTTTTTTATCAAAGCCAACTGCAAAAGATCACCCACAATTATGCCCAAGCAGGGCATTGTTCGAGAGTATGTTGCGCTGTGTCCTCACTGCAGCCGCATTGATGGCACACAGGTGTCACCTCCCGTCTCACCACTGTATGCAGGTTTCTGCCAAACCGGTCATGCCCCGACAATACCTGCACGAGACGGAAGGGTAACGTCCTATGATGCCTCCGCACCCACTCTTACAGGTTGGATAGGCTTTACAGTTCTACATCTGGGTGTCTCGAATCTTGGGCTGAGAAGGCCCATGATGGCACTATGGACCTCTTCAATCTGAACTTCAGCGAGCACCCGTACCACGGGGGGATCGGCAGATACCGTGCGGTATCCGCGAATGATCTTAGTTTAGTAGTTAGGTTACCGAGGTCAGATAGTACCCGTACAAGACTGGTATTCCGTTGGATCTGGAATGATTGGGAGCCGACTCTAATATAGCTGGTGAGCAAGGGCAAATAATAAGTTTGACTAAAATCAATATTCAAGCGGTATCTTTAGTTTAATAAGAATTTAACAAGAAGAATTCTGTCAAGTTTTATCGAACCAACCACGACAGAAAAGATTGCTAATTTTCTTCACCGTTAGGTAAGTCCATCAAACAAGCTTGTGTCGAAAATAAAAACAAGTGCTTATTTTGTTCTGCTCCATTTCCATCGCTTATTTTCTGGGCACACACCCAGACGCCTATGATACTTTACAAGCAAACTTCTGCTGCTGCTCTGATTACCTCAGAATATAGGCTTACTATGCTCGTAATTTTAAACTTTGGCAGTTTGCCTCACATAAATTGAGATTATTTTTTATCCAAGCTGTTGTTTCTGCTTTTATGTTCCTTATTTGATGAAATATGAATAGAATTGACTTTTTTTGTAACTGGGTTTTTATAATGAAATTGTCCCGAGTCTCAATTTGTCCTCTCTCTACAAATAATACCGGCAATGCAGTTATATGCTTAAATTTGTAGTGATCACCACAACTTAGTAAAAGATTTTGGAGAATGGATATAAAAAGAATATAGTTTTAATGTAAATTATTAAAATCAACCTTGTAAAAACCTCCTTAAATTCACATTAAAGGTCTTTACATAGGAAATTGCCGTTCTGCAGTACTGAAAAACAATACTATACCTACTTTATTTCGTACGAAATGGCAACTTCATAACTATATATATATATATATATTTCGTATGGTTAGTGGCCACCCTTGTGTCAGAGTTGTTCAAGCCGCCCAAAGGCCTCCGACTTGGCTTAACGACTACTGTCTAATGACAACAATCGGGACCGACGATGTAACGTGCCCTCCGAAGCACGGAGACGCTCAGTTGAAATACCACTATGTAGTCACCCATCCAGAGACTGACCGCGCCAAGCGTTGCTTAACCTCGCCAATCGTTTACCGATCAGTGAGTGCAACTGGCTATGAGCTTCATAACTAAAGAACTAATACTATAAACGTTATGAATCTATAAGACAATAACTAAGAATTATTAACTCATATTACACTAAGCCACTATTAAGTTAAAAGCCTCTTTAGAATTTTGTTACGGATAATACTAAAACAATTTAATAATTTCCCATAATACTTAATAAAATTAACACTGGGTGGTTGGTAGCAGGTGCATTTAGATAAATGCTTTATTTCACATTCACAGAAATCAAACTGTATAAAAACCGTTCAAAGTTTAACTTACACAATATAAATTTGAGTACTCTAAAGTACCTTTCAAGAATTAATAAGGATCTGAAAAGACTAATGGATTGGAAATTATTGGACTCAAAGTAATCTTCGAGAACCCGGCAATTTCACGTCCATCTTTAAGATGCAATTAAAGTACTTTATTTCTTTCATTAGATCGAAGTTCTAAAGCACGTTTTATTTATGATGGGGAAGTTTAGGAACCTATTAAGGTGGATACATTATAGGAGGGGTTCTAGAAATCTGAGACAATATCGAAAGATCCGTATTAAGCAATGGAAACTTGGTGTTAAATAATTAATGAAAGCAATTTTTTTTTACTGCATCGAATTATAATCATCATTTTTTCGTTTAGTTCTTTAATTACCAAAAACTAGATCTGTATTTTTTTTGTTAAGGTTTTGTTATTTTTGGTCAAAAATACAATTTTAGCTATAAGCGTAAGTTTTAGTAGTAGTTTTAGCGTAGGCTTTGATAATTCATCAACTTTAGAATATAATCCCATATGAGACGTACGTATTCTTTTCCATATTTTCCCACAAAATGCTCCCACACAACATAAATGTATTGAAAACTACATTCATCATTCTTTGTACGTACAATATCCATAATTAGCTAGTATATGTTAATTTAATTAAAAATTATGTTCTCCGTTTGAATATTTTTATTCATGGTCCAAGTTGTTGGTGTAAGAAATGAAATGTTTGAAGCAATTAACATGACCGGATAACCAAGATAGACGTAATTTAATATCTTTTGAGATTTTCCTGTCAAGCTTCATAGTATACAATTTAACAACAATTTGAACGATAAAATAAGATACTTAGCGCGAAGTGACTCACAAAAACATAGTACATTAAGCACACCACAGCAAAGAGTACTTTAAGTAAATGATACACACTTAAAAAATGGTGGGGAATAATGTAATTCCTTAAACCTCCTTTTTTATTGGTCATCCGCTGGAAATATCTCATGTACCTCCTCTGCCCAGGGGTAGGGTGGAGGGGCTAGCTGAATTCTTACCAGCTGAGCGGTCACCATTAGCACCAAAAGCAGCTCCAGGTATTCATCTACAATCAGTCTTGAAATTCCCTGAAGCTAGCGTTAAAACATTCTTAGTAAATTTTACTATCGTTGATGGGAAGAATTTGTTTGCAAACCCTCAAATACAAAATTGATTTCTACCCACGTTTTGGAAGTCTAGTGTCTCTAAACACTGGAAATTAGGAACGGGCCTTATACTACGTGTAGGAAAAATAAAAAATAAAAAATATCAATATCTATTATTTTATCTAGAAAACTCAAAAACGACGAGCACGAGCATATCGAACATTCGGTAAATTTGGCATCTCAATGTATTCTTACGAATGTAACATTTATAATCTATACAAATAAATAAAATTGAAGTGTCAGTTTGTAATGTCAAAATAACAGCTTTTTACTTAATGCATATGAAAGTATGTACGTTAGATATAACAAAAACACTATTTTTAAATTTTTTGTCTGTCTGTCCGCCTGTCTGTCTGTCTGTCTGTTTGTTCCGGGTAATCTCCGAAACGGCTGGACCGATTTGGACGGGACCTTCACTGGCAGATAGCTGATGTTATAAGGAATAACGTAGGCTACTTTTATTTTAGAAAAATAATTAAGGGTCCGCGTAAAAAAAAAACTCTTGATATCCAATATATATATTCTATGTCAAGTGTCTATGTCGAAGTACTCTAAATTTCTTTTAAATTAAATGCGGGTGAAACCGCGGGTCCCAGCTAGTTTTATTATAAGAAAGTTATCAAATATAAACGGAATACCAAATTTGAATAGCCAAAACATATTGACATAGACCCAAACAGGACTTAGTCGAACCGCTAAGTTGAAACCGCTTCTCTCACACACCATCTGAGCCAACCGATCTCGGTCCTCCCTCGAATACTAATAAGTTAATCTTTTATATCACGTTTTCGTGAAACAAAGAGATGAGGGCAAGTATGAGATAAAACATCCAATACAACATGATCTTTCGTTAGCTACAGCCACTCGTGTGGTAAACCAAATTTTTGTATGGATGGCAGAGGCAGGGTAGGTCTTCAAATCTGGTTTTGAATCGTGGTGGTCGAGTATGAGGCCGTATTAAGCAGCAAGGGAATTATGAAGCATGTGCTCTTTGAATACTAAACGGCTATTTCCAAAGGCGGTGCGGTAGAAATAATCTGAGCCGCTTTGAAAATCAGGGTTGTGACAAATGTTTTTTTAGTCGCTAGATGGGAATATTCATATGGTAATAAGGGTGACTAAAGAAATGCAGGAGCGAGGCTAGAATAAGTTTGTAATTAAAATTAATTTTATGGTCAGTGAAACGAATAAAGAACTTTAATATAATGGAAGACGGTCGTTTTAAATTAAGAATAAACCGGAATAGACAAGATAAAATTCCAACAAGGAATTTATAAATAACAGCAGGGCCCACGGCTTTACCCACGTAAACATTTATTTAACGCATAATCTATTTCCATTTGGTAATAGTGAAAGATAATGATGCTGCTATTTTGTAAGGAGTTCGTTATTTATTGACTGCTAAGCAGAAGAACAGCTCTGCGAAGTTAAGCTGCACTATAATTTGTGGTCGTGGTTTCGATGGGTGACTTTACGTTTCTCCTTCGTGCCTAAGAATGTGAAAGCCTGATAACCATTCTAACCTTAGGATTAGTAATTGGATTGCGAGGCTCAGATTTTCCATCTATGGAGAAACAAAATCTACAAACTAAACACGTTCAAATAAACTCAACAAAAACCAATACCTCAATGGAAACCTCTTATCGAAAACCTAAAGAAATTCTCCCTCATTTGTATGAGAGTGGCGTCAGTAAACTGCTGTACTGTTTTGAATAAATCTTTAGCTTAAATACTAACTCAATAAGAGGAGCTCGTTTGTCCCGAGAGTTAACATTCAGTGAATTGAAAAAGGTTAAGGTTAACTTAATTTGCATTTGACTTGAAGTATTTTGAGATCTTCAATCGACCTGGAAAGGGCTTAGCTTTAAAACATTTAACTTAATGGGTACGTTTACATTGCAACATATGTGTTGTTCTAAAACAAAGAATTTTTTTGAATGTTAATAATTAGGTGTATTCCCTCGCTAATAATAAAAAAAAGAAAGGGCATAGAATATATCAGCCACTTCGACTACACGCAAAGAGTCAGGCCAATTTGGCGCTGGTTCTCATACGGTGATTTGATCGTTGAATAGTCCTAGATATAAAAAGAAATAGACTGACTGCAGGAATATGATACTTTTTTACTTTATTGGTATTTGAGCAAGTTGCCTGCCACTGCGGTGCGGAATTCCTTAAGTCTTACATTCTTACCAAATATGATTATGATAGGAACTTGAATATCTATATCTTACAATACATTGCGACGAGCCAAGATTTTTTAATAAAGTTGAAGCATATCAGTCTTTGTTCTTAGAGAAGACTAAATATTCCATTTTTTTAAATATATTTTTTATGTAAAAAACGTTGCCCCTCACTAGGATTTCTCCTGTATCGTGCTAAGCCAAGGTCAAGCCTCCTGCATGCATCGATATTCCCATCTACCTTCATCAGGTCGTCTGAGCATCCAGATGGAGGACGTCCCATACAAAAATTGTGAAGTAAAGTTTTAGAAATAGAAAAACTATTACATTTATACTTTAGAACTAAAAAAATTCTTGTGAAAAATATAAATATTCTTGGTATTTAGTTCTTTAAAAACGTTGCCCCACCCTAGGATTACTCCTGTGTCGTAGGTGCGTTTACAGACATGAATTCCACATACAATACACCCAAACCCGGAAGAACTACCTGCATCATACAAATATTTGTTCCGTGCGGGAATCGAACCCACGACCCGAAGCGCAGCAGCCGACTGTATCATCCACTGCACCAACCGTGACGTCAATGAGTCATAATGAGTTAATCACATAAATTGCTAAACGTATTCAAAGTTACTTTATTCTCTAAAATAGCTAAAACTCATCAATTATTGTTAAAATTTATTTCATAATAAAAATTCTCCACAATGACACCAAGACTATGATTAATAGGTTGACACATCGTTAACCGTATGTTCAAGAATTTCTTAAAATACACCAAGAATTTCTAAAACTACGCATCATACAATTACATTATCTACTCTTCATTTAAATACAAATAAATGACTGAGACCAAGCTCACAATAAGAGTAATTTCCAAAACCACAAATGGTAATGAGTGCCAAAATACTTATAACACAAACGGAGGAAATACCACATGTATGAGTTTATCATTACCTTCCGTTATTATCGTAAGAAATGCTGACTCATACACGACAATGAGTCCTAATGAATTGTCTAATTTCTTTACACCACTGACGGCATATTAATAGGCCGAGTTTCGTTTGTATGTGTGCTTAACATACTTTAGTTGAATGAGGAATGTTATGAGAGCCATAAGTTGTTTTTGATACTGTTGATGGTAGTTTCGATACCTATAAAATGGATTGTAATGAGTCTTAGATTAATTTGAGGCGTTTGATTGATTTGGCTGACTAGAATTTTATTTCTGCGTTGTAATATTAAAATTCCATTATAAGATCGATTGCTAAGTTCACCGTTCTTTTCATTACATGTAAATATCTTACATACCATCTCTCCTAGATTTTTTCGTTTGGCGATGGCGACATTAAATATAATACGATGTGGGCAATTTAAATTACATAAATCGGGCACAAATCCGAACTCCGAGCTTCCACTGAGTTATTCCTAATTGAAAGAAACCAATAAAATGTTGTTTGAACTGGAAATAAAAAACTGCCTCTGCGCTCGGCACCTGCAATTGTGAACACTAGTTCATTGTACAGTTTTTTTTATTTACACTTATAATACCAATACCTACTCGTCCAAAAATAATTGTATCAATAAATATTTATCAAGTTGTGACTATATAAACTTACACACATCACAAAATACAATGTCATTAAAACAACACAACCTCGCTAAACAATAATAATCATTACTGACCTCGTCATTCCTTGCCGCAATCCTTCAAATAATTCCCAGCCAATCTTCCACTACAGAATCAATTGACCGCCGCCATAATGAAGACATTACTGTCTATTTTGTCTGTCTATCGACACTCGATCGCAGATAATCGCTGCACGATCGTTGGTACCGTTCGCGTAATGACGTAGCGTTTTTGCTTAATGTTTTTATTGTAAAAAGTTGTGATTGGCGATTAGTTATTTTTATTGCTTTTGATTATAATAAATAACACATAGAAAAGTATTCAAAATTCTAGAATTGATTCTGGTGTTGAAAGTAACCAAAGTGTAGTGACAAGATGCAGACCACCCACCAAATGGTTGGAAGATATCGTTGGTATAGTCTGAAAGCGATGACTGAATGGGGGAGAAAATAATGGCGTATTAAATAGGCCTATACCCAACAGTGGTGTACAAGAACATATCTGAATCCTGTTACATTTTAGATGAAAATTATCTATGATGTGTGTCAGACTCATATCTTCGCGTAAGCCTTTCTAAAGTCTATGTTCTCACTTTCGCCCAATGTTCACCCGTAAACAGAGATCTACATATTAATACCGGATGAAAAATCTTTGTACCCCTTTCCAAGCACAATACGCGCACGAATGAGTGTGACACTTGGCATAGGCAAATTCATCTATAATATGTGTTACAAACACATTAAATCAGATTAAAAATATTTTGAATTACTGTTATGAATTTCGAACTCTGAGCGACCACTAGTAATTGTATATGATGCATTAACATTCCATGGTGGTAGGTCTCTAATTGCACAAATCCGACTAGGAGATAGCCATAGCCAGTTGCACTCACTGAACGGCGAGGTAAAAAGGAAAGAAATAAAAAACAGTTTTTTGCCCATAACATGGCCAAACATAATACAAGTAACAAATGGCACGAGAATATTTAAAACTATGTACCTATAAAAAATAAAAAATAATATTTAAACTGAGCATCTCAGCCGGTACCACACGGCATGCAAGCACGCCGTGTGGTACCGGCTCAGAATAACACCACCTCATCTCCTCCCGTGGGTGTCGTAAAAGTCGACTAAGGGATTAGCCGGAGGATGGGCAGCAGCGTCCTTCGAGTACATTAACAACTCAAGTGCGATCGCCAACCCGCCTGCCAAGCGTGGCGTATGGCAAAACCCCTCAATGAGCCCACAACACACCCATATCGGTCGTTGTGGTGATCTTTGGGGGAGGCGTATGTCCAGCAGTGGACTTCATTCGGCCGAAATGATGATGATCTTCGTGCTTCGGAGGGCGCGTTAAATCGGCGGTCCGGTTGTTGTCATTAGACGGCAGTCGTTAAGCCAAGTCGAAGGCTTTGCGGTGGCTTGAACAACTCTGACATAAGTTTGGCAACTGACCACACAAAAAGATAAATAAAACCCGCTTACTTTGCCACCAAGCAAGTGTTTGAAGTGTGGATATTACAGTGTTCCAATTTGAAGAGAACTGTAGCTATACCCTGCCCGATACCGCTGTACTGCACCTTAGGTATGCACGGGGCGGTGGGGAGGGGAAGGAAAGAGCACGAACTCACATGAGAAACGGAGAGAAAGAAAAACGGAGTGGCTGCTCGCTGCTCACATAACTAAGGCGCGGCACAGCGGTATTGGTAAGGCTATAGGGAAATTACTGGGCATAAGAAACTAATTAGCTGATGTCTCGAGGTTGCAACTGCAGTATGGTGCCATGCAGGACTAGTCTTTGGTAGCATTACAATTATTATGGGCAAGCGTAAGGCTTACCACCGGTCAAAAAAATCACTCGACTCGTCACCAGTTTATTTATTTATTCACTTTAAATAGAACGGCCAAAGCCAATTACACTACTTAAAGACAATTATCATATATAGCACCACTCCATCTCCTCCCGTGGATGTCGTAAAAGGCGACTAAGGGAATCTATACTAGAGGGATGGGCTGCAGCGTCCCTTCTAGGCAACGGCAGCCATACTGTACTTACTAACCTGCCTGCCAAACGTGGTGAGTATTGGCAAATACCCTCCGAAATGATGACATCGTTGTGGAAATCTCTGGGGGAGGCCTCAGCAATGGACGTATAAATGGCCGATATGATGATGATGATGATGACATCAACCACACTCTTTTATCAGGCCATAAACGTAACCGGCCACAGGGGATATTGCCTTAGTAGCCACGCTTCATCACCAATCCGATTCAATTGGTGATCGCAGTATACCTATGTACACGGGCACTCAAAATATCAACCCTTAGTCGCGCCAGTTAATCAAATATTAACCTTACGTAAAAGGTGCAGTATTTATATTCAATTGATGCAATCTTGTCTCAAGTTCTCCTTGAGTTTAGAATCTCGATCTTGTAATAGGAGCCTTAGACGAAATTTTCCCCCGTATTATAAAATCCATAGAGCATGAGAAACATTGTAATGATCTGGGCGCAAACCAGTTGACATTCTATGCAATTTCTCGTATTCCAAGATAAACATAATATATTCATCATTATCATCATTTCAGCCAAAAGACGTCCACTGCTGGACATAAGCCTTCCCCAAAGAACGAACAACGATCCGTCTATGCTTGTGTTGAGTGCTTGTTGGGTGATTTTGCCATAATGGCCATGCTTGGTAGGCGGGTTGGCGATCGCCGTTGAGTTGTAAATGCACCTGAAGGACGCTGCCGCCCATCCTTCGGTTAATTCCCTAGTCGCCTTGTACAACACCCACGGTATGAGATGGGTTAGTGCTGTTCTTAACTGGCACTACACGGCAAGAATATCATCACTTCGGCCGCATGAAGTCCACTGCTGGACACGGGCCTCCCCCAAAGTACACCACAACGACCGATATGGGTGTATTGTGGGCTCATTGGGGGGTTTTGCCATAATCGCCACGCTTGGCAGACGGCAAGATTAAACATAATACATAATGTATTATACGGTACATATTACTTAAACACACAGTCCATATGAACACACATTAATGATCCCACCAAACTGAAAACTTTAAAACGGCTTTGCTCTGCGGCAAAGCTATACCCTTTGAAGTCAGCCCTTTCTAACGGCTTATTAGTATTCGATACAAACTTTTGGGCCCATAGATTTGTATCTAATATATGTACAGTTGTACGTGATTGGAAAATACATTTAATGTACCTGGATTTGTTAGGGTTTTATTTGAAGTTATTTTGTTGTTGAGATTTAGAAATGTTTATTTTATATCTGTTGCTAGTTTTTTTATTATTATTTAAAACTTTGCTTTTTGGTATAGCGGTGAAAGTATAGAATATCACCTGATGATTTCTTATTTCAAGGGTTAATTTCTTACACAAGGTAGAATGTCGTCTTTTGTAGGACTAGTTCGAATATTTTTACGTATGGTTACGTAAACGTATCGCTAGTGTGAGTAAATTTGGAATCGAAACTACAACTACCCTATAGCTTTTCCGTTTAAATTTATACGGCAAACACAATTTGTATCATGTATAGGTATGAATAAAGTCTTATATTAAAAAAAAAAAGATATGCGAATCAAGTAGCTTTATTCAATTTAAAATTCTCTCACTTTAGGGACACGTTTACGTTACTATACGTCAAAATATTCGTGCTGGGCCCACTCTATGTAAGAGTCCACCAGGGTGAGGCCCTTTCATCATACCGGCCATAAGACGTCCACTGCTGAACTAGATTTCCACAATTGTGCCATCATTTTGGGGGGAAATTTTCCAGTACTCACCACGCTCGGCAAGTGAGTTGGTGCGCGCAGTATGGCTACTGTTCCGCAGAAGTCCTGCTGCCCATCCCTCTAGTTTAGAGTTCTTATCTTAGTTGATTTTAATACACCCATTAGAGGAGATGGAGTGGTGCAATATTCTTAATCCAGAGACCATACGGGTAATAAGAATTTTCGCCTAAAGATATTGCTTACTTCGCACTGCTTACAATGTTACAAGCACATCATCAAACAAATCTTTGCCAGCTTATCACGAGTAATATTATTGGTATCGCCCGCGGCTATATGGCGATAAACTATGCTTACCATCCCACGCAGACATGCATAAGGGCAATAATAGATAACCTGGCTGGCTTGTAGCCGATGGATGTCAACGTATACTGCACCTATAATACTTGCTTCAGAGAATTCTAACGGCCGAATACTTAAACGCCACTCAATATTTTAGGACCTGCTAAACTATTTGAGACGCCCGTTTTCGGTAATACAGCTCATAGCCAGTTGCAGTCATTGATCGGTCAACGATTGGCGAGGTTAAGCAATGCTTGGTGCGGTTATTTTATGGATGGGTGACAGCATAGTAGTATTTGAACTGAGCGTCTCTGTGCTTCGGAGGGCACGTAACATCGTCGGTCCCGGTTGTTGTCATTAGACAGCAGTCGTTAAGCCAAGTCGGAGGCTTTGGGCGGCTTGAACAACTCTGACACAAGGTTGGACGCTAAACACACTATGGAAGAAGAATATTGAAGGTTTTTATATGAATAGATCTCCATAACTATATCTACGATATCAGTCATCAGATAAACAGACAGATAGCATTTATTCGACAGGTACCATAGAGCATGGAACAGTCTGTCCTGCTCTAACATCTGTATATGCACTATATTTGTTTCATCTCCCTGAAGTTAGCGTCTTTTGAGGCGAAATAATCGGCCGGATAGTTATTCGTTAGATAAATAGCAACTGAAAAATTGACCACCAGATATCAGACAGATAAACTCAAATAACTATTCGTTAGATAGTTATTAGACGTCTTATCTGACGATTGAAAATTCGGCCCTAAGTCTGGTTTATTATACGGGTGAGGGGGGCGGCGGTTATAGGTAAATGGAAGTAAACCATGGGGTTTTAGCCGGTAAGAGTCCGGCTTGGCCCTACGCCGTTCCCAAGTCATGAGAATTAGCCCAAAAAAAAAATGACAGGCTTATTATACCGTTTGTTGTTTTGCATGTTTTCGACTGATTTGAGCACACTTAGAGCCGAATACTGAATCGACCCACCATATTTAAGACCGTTTCAACTATTTGAGATGCCCGTTATACAACCAAAATTATAGGGATAACGGGCCTCTCAAATTGTTGAGAGTGTCTGACGGCCGGAATTATCTCATAATCAATCTAATCCAAAACCTTTAGATTAAAGATTTTGAATGTCTTCTTCTTTTGTGTTATGATAACATTTAACACAAAAATAGACATATCCTTAATTCGACATCCAAAGATTTTGGTTTAGATTGATTATTAATTTGTCGTATCAGTATTTGCCCATTATACTTCCAAAGATATGCATACAACTTTTAGAAAATAAGCATGACAAAGTATATTTTTAATAATTCATAACCTGTCTATTAAAAACCCACTGCATTTCTAGAACACCAAATAAAAATATATAACCGTTCAATATTTATAGAGTCATACTGACGAATAGTTTAGTCCCAAATATCTAAAACAAAGCGGCAATCAACACAAAAATAACAAGACTTTTTTGTACGAACACTCCAAAACTTTCTGCGTATTGTAAAAAAAAGTTATTCAACATTCCAAATTAACAGACAACTATGACATGTACAAGTGCTCCTGACAACATTCAATTTACTGGCCGAAAATGACACCAAATACAAAACTCAACCTTAAACATCACGATATAAAGTTTTCGAGGGAGTTTGGTAGACGCAAATCGAAGTTGGCATTCTAAAGGGCCATTGAGACTTGTCCGCTGTTACAAAGACAATGAGCTATACAAAAAGCTCTCAGCAAGTGGTCAGTGTTTCTCGTCTTTTCTAAGACATTGTTACACCGTTATTCTTTGGACGTGACTAATGTTGACCACTTGTTACACAGTACCGTAACTGAATAATCTTTTGATTTTATGTCTACAGTTCCGGAGTCAAGTGGGCATTGAATACGAAGAAAAAAGATTTGAGAGTAATATAAAGGAATGTATTTCATTACAATTTTCTGCAATTTATGCAAGTGTGTTAAATTGATTAACTTAACGTAATCTAGTTTGTTTCTATTGGTGTATATGCTTGAACTTCTAAATTATTATGTTACAAAGCGCTATAGCAATATAATCAACTTCTGAAAACCATTAACACTGGATATAACGCCAGAAATGTGTTCCTTCGAATGTCTTGATCTATTGGAGTAAGATTTTTTTTTCAATAAAAAACATTCTAATTCAGTATTAGTTTATTAGCAGTGATTGGTTGACCGCTAGCCTTCCAAACAGGAGGGTCTTGAGTTCTATCCGACCTCTGACTTGTCGGATTCATGTGCGAATCAGAATTCTATGAATACTTGCGTTTACGGTGAAGGAAAATATCGGGAGGAAACCTGCACACCTGAGAGGGCTCCAAAATGTTCTCAATGGTATATGGTGGTGTGTAGTCTGCCAATCTTAACTAGGCCAGCGTGGTGGACTAAAGCTTAATCTTTTTCATCGTGAAAACGGGTTGTGGTACAGTAATGGCTGATTATGTAAGGCAGTATACCGGCCCACTGGCACACGTATCACTATTTTTAACATTAAATTATAATAGGTATGTAAGTAATTGTGGTGGCAATCCATACCTAAGTTAGGACGTTTTATTGCTTTTTTTACAAGTATATTTGAAATATTAAATGAACTGGAACCCTTTTTGTAATATTAAATTTTTTCATAATTTTTGCAACCTTTAACCGGGCTTAGTTTCATGAACCATTTTCTAGACGTCAGTCTGAATCGAATATCACTGTATCAATGTTAAAATCTATCATATTTTGAGTCACTTAACCCGTTTTTTGTTAGAACCTTACATTTTAGTCTAGTCAAGTTCAAATAAAAAGATAGGTAATATGTGCATAGACAGTGCGGAAATTGAGCCCGTGACTCATAGTGCTTACAAATTCTCTTACCATGACATCTTCTGATGGGTTCATTTCTCGACTAGAACCATGATAAACGTAAGTTTTTTGTTAGACAACCCGAATAAGATACAAGCAGGTTCCCCAAGCAGTAAGTGGCTCAAAATAGTAGAGCCTTTGCGTTTGAAAAGAATGAATTCGACGCACAGAACGCAATAACAGTAAGTAAATTAAAACATTGAAATATCTTGTACCGCGCTTGAAATTATTTCACATCGCATAGCAAGAGCTTAAGCCGTAACGTAAACTGCCAATAAATACGAATTTGTGTTGTCAGATCGCGACGGTATAACAAACATCACTCCAAAATTGATAGAGCAATCTGCATTAAGTACTTTCCATGTAGTGTCCGGATTAAGAATATAACACCACTCTATCTCCCGTCCATGTCGTAAAAAGTGACTAAGGGATAATAAACCAGAGGGATGGGCGGCAGCGCACCTTCTATGAGTTAGTAGCCATACTGCACTTACCAACCCGCCTAGCTAGCTAAGCTAAACAAGCGTGGTGAGTGGTGGCATATTCCCCTCAAAATGATGACACAATTGGGAAATCTATGGGGCTTTTATTTATCAGTGGAAGTCTTTTGGATGGTACGATAATGATGATGATTAATCTATAGTTCCTATATCAGCAATAAATGTTCGAACTGCCGATTTATAAAGAGGATCACCTAATAAACCTTCGTGACCACTTCTCAGTTAGTATATCACGTTTTGTGATGGCGTTTGAACAATCGTGATCTCTTACTTGGTATACTTTTTGTTTAGGGTACTTGTCCACTAAATTATGATCCCGTGAAATTTGCGCATCACTGAGAACGGTACCATAAAATTCTAAACAGAAAATGTTCTTCGCAACTTTGCCACTGTTATTTATTTTGTTAAAGATTCTTATTTGATGTTTTCTTGTAGGAATAAAATACGAAACAATTCTCATAAGAATTGACGAGTCGAATAGCAGAAGGTATACTTCAACTATTCGTAACATAAACTTAATGTTTCGTTATCACAACTATATGTTCCTAAATATTTAAAAAACTGTTACAAACTAGACTGTTTATTATTATTTTTACAGATAAAATGTATTTACGTATAACCTTCATGTCTTTAGTACAATATAACCAAACACAGTCCGAAAATTAATCTAGACCACAACTCACAACTGTAGCCATTAATGTCTCCATGATCGTGACAGTCCAGTGCACAAGGTTCCTAATGCCGCTGCTTATGATTTATACCAATGATTCTGTAATGAATTTATTAAGACCGAACTCTACTTAAACTTGCCTTGTACAGAAAATACGTGACGTAATGTCTGTTTACTTAATAAAAGTTATTCCTTTAGATAAAGGGCAATGCCCAATCTCAGCTAAACGTGGACAAGTCGCTTAGTAAAAAGTGATTTCACAAAAGAATTTAATCAATTCTAAAGTAAATACTTTTGCAAACCTCGTTGCCGGAAAGTATGTGTAAAAAGTCGCATTCATAAGTAAAGTATTTAAACCGATTGCGTCTACAAGGCAGCGCCAATTTTTGACGTAGGTCATTTTTTTATCCACTTAACAACCTTATAATGTGTAACTATTACATGAATAAATAAGGTAATATCATTAAAACAAAGGCAAAAAATATATTAAAAAAATACAGGTTGCACTCCGGGAGTACCGACAGAAGTGAAAACTTATTTTATTTTATTTATCTAGACGCGTTCGTGGTCTGCTATATGTACATGCATATATGCACACACTATAGCTGCGTCTCGTAACAGTGTTGCGAGTCCAGAGATTTTATCTCATCTAAAAATATGCTCAGTTCAAAAACTCATATTAAGGGTTTCTTAGTGACGAGTTCACAATTTTACACATGCTAGATATGGCACATTTATATACTTTCCTGTTACCTTATTATAATATTTTGTTTCTCTTATGTACGACATATTTAAAAACATGTAATTTATTATTTTAGATTTTGTTCACTTTTAGTCTAAGTACCTTAACAAACTGAGCAATTCCCTTTTAATATATTTCAATTTATGTAAGATATATAGAATAGGTGCCATGTGGTGCCGGCTGTGCCGTGTGGTGCCGGCTGTGCCGTGTGGTGCCGGCTCAGAATGCCACCACCCCATCTCCTCCCATGGGTGTCGTAAAAGTCGACTAAAGGATTAGCCGGAGGATGGGCAGCAGCGTCCTTCGAATACATTAACAACTCAACTGCGATCGCCAACCCGTCTGCCAAGCGTGGCGATTATGGCAAAACCCCTAATGAGCCCACAACACATCCATATCGGTCGTTGTGGACATCTTTGGGGGAGGCCTGTGTCCAGCAGTGGACTTCATTCGGCCGAAATAATATAAAAAAATATAGAATAGTATTCACTAGAATACATGAACGTTAAATGTGTGAAATAAGCTTTGACTCTTTATGCGTATGTACTCATGAATACAATTTATTTTTTTATGTATTTCATTCAAATAGCTATAAATAAGGCAATTTTTCAGGTTCAAATTTCTTTTACGAAATAACCTGCGCTATTTTGGGGTCAATCACAACCGCGGCACTTTACTTTGGTATACGAAAACCAATGTCAAAGTGCTTTGATTTTAGAGCATTTTAGTTTTTAAATTTCGTCTTTAATCAATTTTCGAACGCAAATAAAATTTATATTATTTGTTTTATTGACATCTGTGTTTAAAATGCCAGCTAAGCTAGAGACATCACTATGGCCAGGGCATTTGTTTTTATTACTGGCAAGACAAACTTCATGCTCACTCGGAAGGAAATCCTTTTCTGCCAGCTATAGAGCATTATAATGTTCTATAGCTGATATAGGTATGTAATGTTACATCCCATTTGATAACTCAATATAGTTTTAATCCCAAAAATAAAAAATCATACGCTTATACTATTTCTTTTCTATGCTATTTAATCTTTTTTAAAACTGCACAGGTCACGGAGAATAGTTCTTTTTTCAAATGCTTCAAAGGATTTTTTATATCGCAAACCGATTTACCGTGAAAGCGAATTTAAACCCAAACGGATTCGAAGGGTCTCTTAAAAAACTTGGACTACCTGAGACTGAATTTTAAAAATCATTTGTGTATTAAAAGTTTAGTGAGTTATAAACTTAGAAAAAAATATTAAACCTCATTTGAACTTTATAATAAGAGAGGCAAAAAGAAAACACTATATATATTATTTTTATTCTTTGCAGATTTCACCCTTCAGTCACCTGGAGAGGATACTTATGCTCGGTAAAGAATATGAAATTTAAAAAATGAATTAAATAGATACATTAATCAATTACCTACCTTCTTTTCTTCCATCTTATGACGGCACGGTAGGTGCAGTGGCTGATACAGTCGGCTGCTGCGCTCCGGGTCGTGGATTCGATTCCCACACGGAACAAATATTTGTATGACCTGCAGGTAGTTGTTCCGGGTCTGGGTGTATTGTATGTGGAATTCATGTCTGTAAACGCACCCACGACACAGGAGAAATCCTAGTGTGGGGCAACGTTTTTGTAAAAAATAAAAAATAAATCGTGTGGTTAATTGCCCAACCTTGTGTCATATTTGTATCACCCACCCAAAGGACGGCACGGTTGGTGCAGTGACTGATACAGTCGGCTGCTGCGCTCCGGGTCGTGGGTTCGATTCCCACACGGAACAAATATTTGTATGATCTGCAGGTAGTTGTTCTGGGTCTGGGTGTAAAAAAAAAAGAAAGGCCTCCGACTTGACTTTACGACTGCCGTATAACAACTGGAACCAACGATTTTACTTGCCCTCCGAAGCACGGAAATGCTCAGTTCAAAAACCACTATGCGGTCATCTTGTCGCAGAGTGCCTCCCTCCATGTTTCCTTCCCGGTTAGCTCAACTAGGAGGCTCTCTTCACGGCAGCAAGTAACGGAATTCAGTTAATGTGATTCAATGAAACGTAACATATATATTGTTATAATGGTATTCTTAATTCACAACTTCAACTAACACTTCATGATGATGTTTCAATTTTTAAAATATAGCTTACTATCACAATATATAAGCTAGGCAAAAATAATTTATTGTAATATTGCAGGCAGACTATTTGTCAGAGCGACAGCTGTGTGTCGAACCACTAGAGTTAATGAATGTACGAGTAATGTGAACAAAATATGAAGAATGATTCTAATTCTAATTTTGATTTGAATAAAGAATAGCCACCAGGGTGGACAGTTATGGAGATAAAAGGTATGAGTCATGAAAGAGGTTGATTGAAATAAAGAAGAAGGATGACTTCGTCACAATCTATCCATTCATTGAGCTATAGAGAGAGCTATGCTTGGTATTTCTCTACATGATCAAATCAGAAGTAAGGAGATTCGTAAAAGAAGTAAAGTTGCCAACATAGCTAAAGGATTAGTAAAGTAAAGTGGCAATGGGTGGGGCACATTGCTGATGGCCGTTGGGATAAATAGGTTCTCGGGTGTAGACCGCGCAATGGAAAACGCAGGTTGGGACGACCTCCAACGAGGTGCACAGACAGTTGGATGCGGGTTGCACGCAACCGCTTGTCGTCGGAATATACGCTGAAGGCCTTTGTTCAGCAGTGGACGTCGATAGTACCTATTCTAAGCTCAAAAACGACTGTACCAGATTGAAACTGGAAACTTCAAAAAAAATTGTAGCTAGGAATTAAAACGATTACTAGATACAGTACTAAGGTTGATTGTGTTTAATTTTGTATATAAGTTGATGTAACAAATACCAATGCGCAAGAGATTCAATTTATATGAATTATAAAATAAAATGTAGCATATAAGCAGATTGCTAAATGAGATCGTAAAACAGACGACAAAATTTTCGTGTCGTGAAAGGTGACTATGGGACTAGCCGGAGGATGGGCAGCAGCATCCTTCGAGTACATTAACAACTAATATTGTCTTAACACATTGACCCACATTTTTCTCGGTATATGTTTTACATAGTTTTGTATTAATCAACATTGTATTCTCTATTATTTTAAAAGAGTATCCATGGAGTTTCTTGCCGGCTCTTCTCCACGAGATCAACTATTTGGAACCGTGCAACTCAGATTATGACGTTTCATAAGTGCCAATATTTGGTTTGTTTGAAATAAAATACTTTGACTTTGACTCAACTTCGATCGCCAACCCACCTTTTTTTTAATGATCTGGTGGAAATACCTCTTGTACTTCCTTCGCCCCGGGAAAGGACGAAGGGGCATGCCGGGCTCCTACCGGCTAAATCCACCGCAGTGGTCATACGAAGGGAGGCTCCAGGAACTCGAATAATCTCCATCTAGAGCTACACATTGGTGCCACGCCTTTAGGCACATCTCGGAAGGGATTACTCTAAAGCAGTCATCCCCTCTAGCTGAGGCAAGGCGACTGTAAAGAGGCCACCCCCCAGGCATCTCTCGAGGGGATTGTAAAAAAATGCCTCCGAAGCCTCACCATGCGCTGTACTGCGCAAACAGCGGTACGTGACCACAGGCACACCCCGGAAATCCCGGCGGTCGCTCGGTATGTCGCAACGCACCTACCAAGCGTGCCCATTATGGCAAAACCCCCAATGAGCACACAACACACCCAGACCGGTCGTTTTCGATCTTTGGGGAGCCTTGTGTGCAGCAGTTTTTTTTTTTTTTGTTGGGCTTCTCGCATACGTTTCTGGGAAATGTGGTTGCTTAACCAGTCATTTGCTGGCGAAGCCAAAAGAGGCCTCCAGCCAGGATGTCCAGCAGTGGACATTCATCATTTCGGCCGAATGAAGTCCACTGCTGGACACAGGCCTCCCACAAAGATGTCCACAACGACCGATATGGATGTGTTGTGGGCTCATTGGGGGGTTTTGCCATAATCGCCACGCTTGGCAGACGGGTTGGCGATCGCAGTTGAGTTGGTAATGTACTCGAAGGACGCTGCTGCCCATCCTCCGGCTAATCCCTTAGTCGACTTTTACGACACCCATGGGAGGACATGGGGTGGTGGCATTCTGCTGAAATTATATGCATTATTCGGCTGAAATAATGGGTACGTTAAGAATTTGTGATAAAACTCCCGCACGAAGCAAATATTTTTATAGCTTATAGATCGTTTTCTGGGCTGCATGTAATATTGATGACTGTAAATGCTTGCGATACAAATGAAATCCAAGCGCCCACCTTTTTTTCAAAGAAACAATAGATAGACGATGTGAAACTAAACCAGGAATCAGTAATAATTTCACAAGCACGTAATGTAATACATATTACCAACCAAACTAGAGTAATTATTTTATAATCCGTTAGTTATTCGTATCAATTTCTTATAAAATCCAAATGTTTGTTGACCAAATAAGTCACCTACTTTGACAAGCTCTTGATGTTCACAAACAAAAGAAATATGAATTCGCAAATATATCACCGCTGCAATCTTCAAAGCTCTATTTCAATAAAGATATGTCATTTGAGACCTTAAGTACAATACCAAAACTATTATAGCCTACCATTGAATAAAAGCACATTCCCTCTACAGTCAACAGAGTACAATATCTCGTAATTTGATGCCTGGGATCAGCATGTTTGTTTATTTTGCCCTTTGTTGGCTTTTGGCGGATCCTGGATCACTCAGCTGGGTAAATTGAGAAAATAGGTATGGTATAGCGTGGATTGTCTATGATGGTATGTGAGTATGGGAAATATTTTGTATCTATATACTTACTTGCAGTGTGGTGCCGGCTAAGAATACCACAACCCCATCTCATCCCGTGGGTGTCGTAAAAGACGACTATGGGATTAGCCGGAGGATGGGCAGCAGCGTCCTTCGAGTATATTTATAACTCAACCGCGATCGCCAACCCGTCTGCCAAGCGTGGTAATTATGGTAATATCGCCCATTAAGCACACAACACAAATCCATACCGCTCGTTATGGCAATCTTTTGGGGAGGCTTTTGTCCAGCAGTGGACGTTTTTATGGCTGAAATGATGATGATGATGTTAGTTACAAAAATAAGTCAAAGTAAAGTTTTATTTCAAATAAACCAATCACCGGCTCTTCTAAAACGTCAGAATGCTCCAATTGGTTGATCCTATAGAGAAGCGCAAGAAACTTCATGACTATTCTATTTTTTTTACCCGTATCAACTATCTGTATATCATATAAATATGTAGACCATGCGGCGATCGAACCCGCGATGCGTAGCGCAGAACGCCAACTGCTTTGCCACTGCGCCATCATATCAGCCATTTATACGTCCACTGCTGAACAAAGGCCTCCCCCATAGATTTTCACAACTGTATCATCATTTTGGGGGGTATTTGCCAATACTCACCACGCTTGGCAGGCGGGTTGGTGAGCGCAGTATGGCTACCGTTTCACAGAAGGGACGCTGCTGCCCATCCCTCTGGTTGATTCCCTTAGCCGCCTTTTACGACATCCACGGGAGAAGATGGAGTGGTGCTATATTCTTAATCCGGACACCAAACGGAATTCGTGCCATAATTGAGATTATAATGTCAATTAATACCAATAATGGTAAAAAATCAACGATGTGTAAAGGAACGTAGTACAATAGATTATTAATTAATTTGCTGTGGCAGTTAACGGCTGACCAGAGTCCCTACAGACGGCATCCGTTGCGATGCATGACGCATGCATCGGCATTGTTAAGCTTAACAATATTTTAGGGAACCCAATAAACAGATACACAAATACATAAAAACGTATCTAGATAGATTGCTCGGTACTCACAGCAAAACTTCCAGTCGAAGAAGCCTCCAACCGTGGCTGTTTTCTTTGTCAATGTGTTACTCGGGCCAAGCTAGCTTTTTTTTTATTGGTGCCCAGTGGAAATTCTTCATGAACTTCCTTCGCCCCGGGGAAGGGCGAAGGGGTATGCCGGTCTCCTACCGGCTAAAACCACTGGAGCGGTCATCTTCGGCACCTAAGGGAGGCTCCAGGTCCTCGTATGATGGGCACGCCGCGGTAGCGGCGGTAAGACCAGTAATGGAGGAATGGCTGGAGAGGCGGCATGGCGCCCTCACCTACCGGATGACGCAGGTACTCTCGAACCATGGGCGTTTCGGGAAGTACCTGTGTCAAATAGGCCGGGAAGAGACGCCACGTTGGAGGAGTCCCCAGCTTGGGCAGCGCAGCGCCGTGACCTCGTCGTGGCGGTCGAAGGGGGTGACCTCTCGCTTCCGGCCGTGGTTCGGTCCATCGTCCGGAGCGAGAGCGCGTGGGATGCCGTCGCCTCCTTTTGCGAGGAAGTGATGCAAGCAAAGGAGGCGGCAGAGCGGGTACGAAGGGATATCTCCGATCCCCTCCGCAGAAGACACACCTGGCGTCGGCGCCAGGGTGGGGCGCTGGACGATCTCCGGCCACCATGAGGAGCGGCCTGCGGGCGACGAACCAGGGGCGGTCCGTCGCCCGAACAGAAACAGGCCCGAGATGGCGGCGCGCGTGTTCCGCGCGCGCCTCTCCGAAGGATAGGTGCGTACGGGCCGATACCTGCCGGGGGAGCGGTCCAATGCAGAAAAGCGTACAACTCACCCCCGGCTAGAGGTAAGAAGAAGGACACCGTGGGGTTTTAGCCGGTTTGATCCCGGCATGCCCCTCCGCCCTTCCCAAGGCGGAGGAAGTCCAAGAGGAATTCCCCACGTTAAAAAAAAAAAACACTCTCACAGAAGGAGACGGACCATGTTAGCTACCAACCCTTATTAGAGGACACTGTCTGTTCCAATATCTTTAAAATACAGAGCTGTACTGGTTCCTATCTATAAATTAAGACACCTAAAAGATTAGGGAGGGGACGCCTTTAGTAGGAGTTTGGGTCATACTAGACTCTGTGTGGAAGAAGATTGGCCTTACCTTCCGTCCCACATGGGTTATTAGACAAGTGTGGATAGTATCTCTAATCTATAAGCGAATATAAAAATAAAAATACAGATTTAACATAAAATTAGACATGAAATATGCCATAACTGCTCTTAATACTATAACAACCTAACATTTTATGAATAAAAATGTAAAGTCTCAAGTATTATTCAAATCGGGCCAGTAGTTTAAGAGATTAACTCTAAACTAGAAATACACAAACAAACAGAGTTTATCTCTTGATAATATTTATATTAAATTTAGTACATCATTGAGAGTTTTCTCAAAATTTATTAAGTTGTGGGTGGGGTTAAGTATCCAATAGTTATAATCATAATCTGTAGTCATTATATGGTTTTTTTAATATATTAGGATTCCAAACGTCCGAAGGAAAAAACGCCGGAACCCTCATAGGATCACGCATATGTCTGTCTGTCAGTCCGTCGGTCACAAGTTCACAACCAATTTGCTCCGAATCTACTGGACTGATTAAGTTGAAATTTGGTTCACATATGGATTTCTGTACGAACGTGTAACGTAAATAAATTAATTTTGAATATGGGGTCACTTTTGGGGGGCAATTTAGAAAATTAAAGAATAATGTTTTGCGACTGTACCGTGTAATAGAAAGGCTTGTTGTGAGAGTCTCAAATATATTTATTTTATTATTTTAAAATATATAGTTTTAAAGTTATTTAAGAAAATAAACGAAAATTGATCATTCCCCCCATCTCTTCTGAGCCAAAAACTTCTGAAAGCTTCAGAAACTTCTAAGCCAAAAATTAAAAAAAAATATAGGTAGTAGCTCTTTACCTATAGATTACAGGAAAACCTATAAGAAGTCTATGGTCTTAAAATAACATGGTAAATCTTTCAATATTGTGTGTACAAATTTACGTTTGCAGTTGGAATGTTTGGGCAAACACTTTTTCAACTACGATGGGTAAGTTATTGGTACAAAACCGAATTTAACAATAGACAATATACTCAGCAATTTAGGAACCCTCTCTACGCGAGTACTCTCTCGCTCTTGTCTGGTTTTTTCGTAAACTGAAATCTCTTATAATGATCCCTTAAGAAGTCAATATTAAAATGACCTCAATTTTTTGGACCTACAACCTTTAAAATGATGCTTTTAGATTTGATTTCCTGATAGGTAAGTGGAAATATTTACCATTTATTGATGGCACGTCGCGGGTAGGATTCCCGCACGGAAAAAATATTTGTATGATCTGCAAGTAGTTGTTCCGGGTCTGGGCGTATTGTGTGTGAAATTGAAGTCTGTAAACGTACCCATGACACAGAAGAAATCCTAGTGAGGCGAGTCGTTTTAAAAAAAAGCCAAAAATAGATTTGATGTTCTTGCTTACCTTTTTATCTGTTTTGCAGTACATACGACCTGTAATAGGCACATATCACATACCTTCTTTAATTTGTATAACTACCTTGATCTCTGAAAAGTCACAGAACATGACCGTAAATTTAGTAGTCTCTATTGAATTTCGTGAACTATGAGCACACCGTAGGTAATTAGTAGCCCAGTAATTTAGTAAAGCCCTACAAATTATCGGCTGAAATTAATAAAATTCTTAAGATTAAAGACTTGATCTGTTTGCTGTATCGTCACACTTTGTGATCACACTTAACATATAAAACATAAATTCTCAATTTTAAATTCAATGATTTAGGATTAAATCGATTATTAATTACGACTATCCTGTTATTAGTTCATGGTTTAAAGTTATATTACGAAGGATCTGAACAAAAACATACTATTTTAAGTACAACCGTTTTCTTAATTAACTTTCTCTTGTATACAATAGAATAATCTATCCGATCCATAAAGGTAATATTCAGCATAGTTATGAGAACATATTGATGTACGTAATCCTTTTTATCCTATAATCCTAATTAAATTTAGGCCATTGTTTAACAAAAAATCGAATTTTCGCTACTCGATTGAAATACTTTAACTTTGGACATTTTCCCAATTCGTAATGATTCGATATATCGATCGGATAGTGTAATAAGTCCATTAACATTTTTTATGGCGTTCGGTTGGTCTCTACCAAGCCTGATGGAGAGCGATGATGAGGTCACGGATGTAGCTTGCTTAATCAGAAGAATCCTATTTATAATCCCTTGAAAATTCCCAAGTTATAAACTAGAGGTAATACAGACAGAATTCCTCCACTCCTTCACAATTCGCGTTATAAATTAGGAAGCAAAGCGCATAGTGCGAATAGATACTAAATCGTCCACGTATTAGTACCTATCGAAAAATATTTAAGTATCGTTTATTTTACTACCGAACAACCATATACTACATTCTACCACAATCAACCCGTTCCTATAGGCTGGTTATGTACCAGGTTCACACGCCACTTCGCAATATCTGATCCAATCTGGCCCAGTGTCCCGCATGATGACAACTGTCTCGCTTTATTAGACGTGCGAGATTATTTTGTCGCGTTGAAGCTACTTAGATGTTGGTCTGATATCATCCGTTTCAACGCTTATGACGTCATTCAACGAATGATGGATGAAATGATGATGAATGATCTACAGCACTGTTGCAATTAAATGATTGAAATATTTTTAGAAGTGTTTTTTAGAAAGCATAATATAAAAGTTTTCCATTGATACGATTATTGTTTACTACAATATCGTTTTTTGTTCAGCTGAATTCAAACGAAATAAAAAACAAATTGAGAATTTGATAGAGTTTCGTCAATAGTGAGAAATTTTGCCTTACAAAAATAATCAATCCAATCACCGACACGACTTTATAATAACTTAAATTTAAGCCGCCATTGAATGTCCAATGCTGAACAAATGCCTCCCAACGATCACTACCAACAAAAAATTAACACCGAGAAGGATAGTCGGCGCATGCAATGCGTAACCAATTGAAAGGTGACGAATATTACACCATTGGATAGGCGACCCGTTAGTTAGTTCATTTCGAACGCTGCTCCAGAAAAATAATGAATTATGATGACTTGTGGTGTGACGAAAATGTCTATCATAATATTATCTATGTGCTTGTATGACTGACAGCGAAAGTAAACAAAGACTGCTTACGCGCGCACTTCCGACATCTACAGGTGCAGAAGTGTGGATTATTTCAAGTAAAAATACGCGGTCAGATCCTTAACTCTCAAAAATCGTAGGTTTAGAAAATACCAGCTCCAGACTCGCATTTTAAGAAGCAAAAATTCATTCGTCTATCCACATGAATAGGGGGGTACAAAAGGGACCTTTCTATGGCTGACATAATAGAGGGGCGTAAATAACTCGACACTTGTAACTCGATTCCGTGGTGTAATGTTGTTTATATACCGACGACACACTATATTTTGTTCTCCTGTTTTCGCTGGATATTTGTTAGTCAGTTTGCATAAAAGTATTCCAAACATTTAAGAAATGAAGTGGGATAGATTAAGAATATAGCACCACTCCTTCTCCTCCCGTGGATGTCGTAAAAGGCGACTAAGGGAATCTAAACCAGAGGGATGGGCAGCAGCGTCCCTTCTGTGAAACGGTAGCCACACTACGCTCACCAACCCGCCTGCCAAGCGTGGTGAGTATTGGCAAATACCCCCCAAAATGATGACACAGTTGTGAAAATCTATGGGAGAGGCCTTTGTTCAGCAGTGGACAAACGGACGTATAAATGGCCGATATGAAATATTTCTATCAGGGAATGGCAGTATAAAGCGGTTGATTAATAAAAATCTGAAATAAAGATGAATATTAAAAACGACATTACAAAGGTAGACATTTTGTTTTTGTATAGGTACAAAATATCAATGTAATATATTTTCTTTTTAATTAAGACCAAGCAAGGCACCAACCAACCTCGAGTTCTAAGTTATATATGCGATTAAAACATAAATTGTTTTTTGAATTTACTTACATCTATATGATGTCTCAATCTCTCCATCGTCTTCAATATTGACTATAATCATTCAAACCAATTTAAGATACACAAATATTTGCTTAAGCATTTTATTCCAACCGTACTTTCAACCCTCTTAAATACGACACCGGCTCGAGTGGATTGCCAACAAAAGCACGCTGATTTTGTTTTGACTAAAATCTTGACTATAATATCAGATTTCAGCAAACCTATTTTTGTTGATAGGTACAAGATATAATATGTATGCGCAGTTAGTTTCAGATTATATACAGTCATAGATAAGAGAGCACGAGTTAATGATCACATTAATTGCTTCAACCAAACCTTAGCTTAGATGTTTTTAAAACTGAGTGTCATTGTATTATTCATATTTTCATCATCTGCAATTTAAAGTATCACGTTACGTTTTATGGTTATTAGTTATGGTGTTCATAACAGTAAATTTTTGATAACATCTATTTTTTGTTATGTAGCATATTTCTTTTTAACATCGTTATTAATAACATGTGGAAGCATTTCAATTAAGTTTTCTTTATCGTTTCCATTACGACTATCTCTGTGGTCCTGATTATCTTTACTGTTATGATATTCGTCGAGTTTTCCTATAAAGTCATCCATAATATTGTCTTCTTCTATTTTCTGTCCTGAATTCAGTGTTGTGTAAAGATGAATGCAATGTATTAGCCGCTTATCAATAAGAACTGTTGGAGTTTCGGCGATAATCTTATGTACTACCAAATTATTATTATCACTTTTACTGAACTGTATTTGGCAAAATCTGAAATGTTATTTAACTTTTGGATTTAATTAGGTAGATAAAACTTGTATTTCAATTGTTATGCATGATTTTGACAAAATATTCTACTCGTATGACACGAAATGTAAGAAAACACATGCGTCACAATAAAAACCATTCCCGCAGGAACTTCGCAAATTAGTTTCTAGTGACCCAATAATATTTCATTTGCTGCTTTCACTACAAATGGGCCGAACCTCCAATGTTGCGGTTAGTTACCTTAACGCAATTCCTGTCACTGTTGTGCCCATATATTTTTATCATAATGGCCCGGAAGTCCGCGGGACATTCGACATAATCCAAAGATTTCGCATAAAAATATAAATGACAGCAAATAAAGTTTCTTCATTGATGGCCTACAATGGACGATGTGAATGGTGCTATGTTGGGCTCGCTTCGTTTTGTGTAGCGCTTCCTTTAGATATCTTTTTGTGTGGGGCCAGGTGATGTTCCTTCTTTTGATGTATTTGTATCAATTGGTTTAAGTTTTTTTATAACAAATATGTCAGGGGTTGTATTTTAAGTTCTGCTTCATATTAGCTATATTTATTTGTCGTGACTGTGAATTGGATAATTGGTTTTGAAATTGAAATCCGTAACTCAGTATGTACATAGGCTGCACTAAAAGTATCGGGAATGGAATATTTCCATTGTTCCTGTCATATTAAAATCTTTTTAATTGAAAACTCCTTGGTTTTACAAATCGAATACCATTTATTTATTTAAAAAAAGATTCACGGTCTTGTCACAAGGTTTTGTCAAACTTGTTTAGTCGTTAAGAAAATGGAATTGACTCGAGAAAATTCAAGATCGATGATTTATTATGACTTTCGAAGTGGTTTAACACAAAAACAGTGTGTTGACCGGATGATTTCTGCATTTGGTGATGAAGCCCCATCCTAAACCACAATTTATCGCTGGTTTGCTGAATTTCAACGTGGACGTGTCAAGCTTAGTGATGATCCTCGTCAAGGTCGTCCAAAAACTGCAGTCACCCAAGAAAACGTTGATGCTGTGCGTAAGCTGATTGAGGAAGATCGACATGTGACATACCGCGAAATTCAGGCAACTTTAGACATTGGCATGAGTCAAATACAAATAATCTTGCATGAACAATTAGGTGTAAAAAAGTTGTTTTTCCGATGGATACCGCATTTGCTATGTGAAGAGCAAAAAGCGGCTCGCGTTACTTGGTGCGTCAGAACTCTCGAAAGATTCCACGCAGGATCCTCAAATGCTGTATACAACATCGTATCAGGTGACGAATCCTGGATATATGCGTACGAACCCGAAACAAAAAACCAGTCACGAGTTTGGGTGTTCGAAAATGAGTTAAAGCCAACAAAAATTGTTCGTTCATGGAGTGTTGCAAAAAAAATGGTGGCCACGTTTGTCTCCAAAACCGGCCATGTTACGACTATTCCTCTTGAGGGACAAAGAACGGTTAATGCAGAATGGTATGCTAGCATTTGTTTGCCACAGGTCGTTTCTGAACTCCGTAGAGAGAACTGCAACCGCCGCATCATCCTCCATCACGACAATGCGAGTTCTCACACCGCGCACAGAACAAAAGAGTTTTTAGAGCAAGAAAACATAGAATTATTAGACCATCCGCCGTACAGCCCCGACCTAAGCTCTAATGATTTCTATACTTTCCCTAAAATAAAGAATAAATTGCGTGGACAGAGATTTTCATCACCTAAAGAAGCTGTGGACGCCTACAAAACGGCCATTTTGGAGACCCCAACTTCCGAATGGAATGGTTGCTTCAATGATTGGTTCCATCGTATGGAAAGATGTGTCAAATTTCGCGGAGAATACTTCGAAAAGCAATAAATACATTTTTAAATAGTAATGTTGTGTCACTTCCTTGATTCCCGAAATTTTCAGTGGCGCCCTCGTAGTATGTTTTATAAGGAGAATCTAGCCTTCCGTCTTCGTTACTTAGTATTTAAGGTTCATCATTTCAGCCTAAAACGTCCACTGCTGGACAGAAGCCTCCCCTAAAGATTATGTGCTCATTGAGGGGTTTTGCCATAATCGTCACGCTTGGCAGACGGGTCGCCAGTTGTTATAATTGTACTCGAAGGACGCTGCTGCCCATTCTTCGGCTAATGTTTATACTATTTAAGGTTAAAGATTGTGAAATTTACTTTGTATTATAATCATAAGCATCATTGTCAAAAGTCAGCTAGTATAGCGTAGAATTTTTAGCCATTTAACATATCAAAGACACAGAAATATATGAATCTTACTCATAAATGAGCATCATTTATGAGTAAGATTCATATATTTCTTCGGCTCTACTTACAGTAAATAGAGAACGGATTATATGCAACTTAAAAGGGTTAAAATGTCTAGCAAATACGCATCGTAAAAGCTTGAAATATGCAACAAAATCGTAAAAAGTGTCTGAAATAAAGCATCATCAAATTTGGTTGATAGTACTTTAGCATGTTTTATTCTTAAAAGTATTCATGTAGGTACTTAAATATATTACTTTATTTAGTTACTACATTTTCAAGGAGGTATTATAATTTTTGTTCTTGAAAACTTTAACAAGCAATAACTGTTCGAACTGTTAAGCAGTAAGATTATATCTATTATTAAACTACAAAAATAAGATAGTGTACGTACCTATTACATTATGTATGTACATTTTCTCCTTATTCTAGTTTAATACAGTTAAAGTTATGAAATATAGATTAAAGATAAAGAAGATAACAGTAAAGTCGATTTTAGGTAAAATATTTAATGCGATCTTTAATAATAAACATACAGACATAATACTAAGTCGTATTTCATAAAATAATTGATTGAAATAACCAGTACCTCGAGAGATTTTCTATCAATTCATTTCTGCCGAATGAAGTCCACTGCTGGACACAGGCCTCCCCCAAAGATAATATCGTTGTGTTGTGTGCTCTTTGGGGGGTTTTGCCATAATCGCCACGCTTGGCAGGGTTGGCGATCGCAGTTGAGTTGTTAATGTATTCGGAGGACGCTGCTGCACATCCTCCGGCTAATCCCTTAGTCGCCTTTTATGACCCCCATGGGGTAAGATGGGTTTTCCATCAATATAACAATCAATATCAATATCAAATATCATCATCATATCGGCCATTTATACGTCCAAAGGCCTCCCCCATAGATTTTCACAACTATGTCATCATTTTGGGGGGTATTTGCCAATACTCACCACGCTTGGCAGGCGGGTTGGTGGGCGCAGTATGGCTACCGTTTCTCAGAAAGGCCGCTGCTGCCCATCCCTCTGGTTTAGATTCCCTTAGTCGCCTTTTATGACCCCCATGGGATGAGATGGGTTGGTGCTATTCGTAGCCGGCACCATAGGGCTTTCCATCAATATATTAGTCATATATCAATCAACCAAACGCATGCCATCGCTATCGTGATGTATTTTTAACCCTATCGCTGAATGTTTTAGGTTAAAACTGTCGCATTATATACTCGTAGAAAAGAACTAAATGTAATTTTATACACTGGCAGTAAGTACTTTTAAGTCACCATAATTTAACTACATTACCTTCTTCATTTACAGATCAAATCAATATTTTCTGTTATATTATGTTAGGTATGTATATTTATCAGATATTGGATTTAAAACATATTAATTTAATTTATACACCTGTCAAGTCGACTTATTGAGATGTCAATTTTAATTTGCGTTGTATCAAATTTATAGACTTATGCCAAATCATTGGATTTTAATGTTTAATCCTCCTTTTTTTTTGAATAGTCACTAACTTGATTTCCTATTACTATAATAATATCTCATTTATCATTTTTAGTAAGCATTACACACCCACGTAAAGCTTGTACAAAAGAAATACCTTCATAAATGCGAAGAATTCCTATTTCGATGTTACTACACCAACTTTACAATGTAGCATTTAGTATCTTTCCAAAACCACAATCCACGTCATTGAAAATGAGATCGTTCGTTCGTAATCTTTTCCTTTTAAGCCAATGCAAAATTATAGAGGTTTCAATAATATTATTATGATTTTTGTGGTAAGTTAAGTGGAATGGGTATGACGAAACATTATGTAAAACCAGACTTGCAGAGCATACAATTTTTTAAGATCGGTAAATTATATGTACATGATAACAAGCCACTATTTTTTCTCCTGTGGGATACATAAAAGATCTCTATTGCTATTTGTAAATAAAATGGGTACTCGCATATTTCCGTGCGGCTACTAAAAACCGTTCCACCAAGCCAAGCGGAACATTCTCAAAACCGTTGGTTGTGGCGGTCAATCAGAACGTATTATGAGCAGTATTTTAACTATTGAGTGCGTTGCCGCTGACACGTAACTATAGCCACAGAACATACAAAAACACTCGCATCAGCCCGTAAACATCCACCGCTGAACAAGGCCCGAGAATAAACGGCCTTAGGGGATTATTAGCTCGATGGACGGTGCTACTGCCCATCTTGTTACTATCAACCCTTAGTCACCTTTTACGACATCTGTGGTTAGAGAAGTTGCCTCGTGCCTATTTTTTGCCAAGAACCACACGAAACCATAGAACAATAAATCCATTTCATCCAAATCGAACCTCTCATCATCATCATATCAGCCAAAGGACCAATGGCGATAACATGCCACCCGCATCCAACGACACCCATCGACCTTAACCAGATCATTAGTCCACCTCGTTGGAGGTTGTCCCTCGCTGCACTTTAAGGTGCGCGGTCTCCACTCGAGAATCTTTTTACCCCAACGGCCATCAGTTCTAAACGCAATGTGCCCCACCCATTGCCTCTTCAGCTTACTAATCCTTTCAGTTCTGTCAGCATCTTCAGTTGTTCTATGGATCTCCTCATTTCTGATTCGATCTCGTAGAGAAATATCAAGCATATCTCTCTCCATAGCTCGCTGAGTGAGCTTTTCTTATGAGGCCCATAGTTAGCGACCACTTCGCTGTTCCAAATGTCATCACCGGTAACATACACATGCGTCTTGAGGCATTGCGGTATTGTTGACGAATCGGTTAATCCAACCCAAACTAACATATTTTTGTATTCATAAAACAGCATACAAAATTATGACATGCAAAACTTAATTGCGTACGTACTTTCTTTTCTTTAAAGGAAAATTGCAACGTTGTTTTCAATAAATACCTTGCGGGTTGCAAGATTGACTGTAAATATTTTTAAAAATTGTTTAAATATTGCAGCAAGCACACAAGCCAGCAACAAGCACAAGACTGCCTGTCACCAGAATAGGTTTAAGATATTATTAAACATAATTTTTTGGTTTACTACCAGGCAGCAAAGTCTATAAATAACATTAGATGCATAAAAGAATCTTCTGAATTCATAAATACTTATTAAATACACTTTACGTGTTGGCAGCGTCTTATTTGACTGTTTGGTGTCGCCTATTCATACGCTAAAAGGTCAGAACACTTCATCTTCCAGCCAAAATACCTCTATTATGAACGCCTTCAGACGATGCGTTGGTACCGTCACCAAAATATCACTCACTCCTTTTCATCTGTGGAATTTCACAACTTGCATGAGTTTCTAAGTAGCTAAGACATTCTATTTTTTTAACTTCCAGGACAGCTTCCAAAAAATCTGTTTTACAAATTGAATTCATATTTTAAACTTAAACTACAAAGATCGAGACGCCGCTTGCTAGTCACAACTCGGCCACCTGCAGGCTACTTGAACTAACCAGTACCTATTTGAGTATGATTTATTATTGAAGATATTTTCTATTCATTTCAAGTGGTTTCATAACAGACGCTTTTAATGGCCCCTGTCTTGTTAAGGTTTTGAGATAACAGTGTAAAGAATTTCTAAACGAGTCGTCATGGTTCAAATGTAGTTCTATATTTCTATATCACAATTTGTGTGTCAGATTGTGATTCCGTACAGGTTTGACAAAGTTACGTAGATTACAATCTACGTAATTTTTTGTCTCTGCCTATTGGGATTGATATTTGTTTGTTGTATTACTTGCACTCAAATATTTAATTTAAAATGATGTCACACACTACGATTTTTTCCTAAATCGTGGATACAGTTCACAAACATACATTCTATATGCAAAGACACCCTGAAACAGACTCGGAAATCTATCTGTAGGCATATAAAATATTTGTGTGCAATAATCGATGCCGCGTTGTGCAACGCAGAAAGCCAGTGATAAGCCACTGCGTCGAATGAAATATAAATAGTGGTATGCGCAGCACAGCGCACAGCGAGGCTTGGGGGATCTTTTACAATCCTCCCCGAGAAGTCTGGCACTTCGACCTTTTAAAAGTCGCCTTCCCTCTGCTAGACAGCTTTAAAGTCATCCCATCTTAGATGTGCCTAAAGGCATGGCATCAATAGGGGGCTTTAGTGTGATCTTACGAGGACCTGGAGCCCCTCTTCGGTGCCGAAGGTGAGAGCTCCAGTAGTTTCACCCGGTAGAAGTCCGACATGCCCCTTTACCCTTCCCCGGGGCGGAAGAAGTTCATGATGAATTTCCACTGGAGACAAATAAAAAAATTGACTACTTAAAACGGTACGATGCAGAAACCTGATAATATTTTTATTGTTTTTCGAAGCAGTCTCCGTTCCTTTCCAAGCACGCGATTCGCATGCGAGGGAACCATTGGGATTAGGGATTTCTTCCAGGTCTTTTTCCAACGCAGCCATGGCATCTTTGAGGTTCATAAGTGAACCCTTTTGAGTTTATCTTTTGTTTTGGGAAATAAATAATAGTCGCACGGCACCAGCTTGGGACTATGACGAGGATAAGAAAGAAGAAAGAAAGAAAATGTTTTATTTTGGTCTCATACACAATGACAATTAAAACGAAAATAAACTAAGAAAATATACAAGTATATGACTAAATATTGCTGTACGAGGCCAAAAAAGGTCCCTATCTCAGCATATGCTGCAGCAGTTTATGCTACAGCGCTGGTATTCTGATAGGGCCTTGATGTTGATGCCATGGGCGGCTACGGCAAAAGATTAACATATATATACTTATTAGTAAATGAGGAAGAAACACATAAAATACAGGAGGGATACATAACATATTACGTAGGACGAGAGATTTTTACACAATTAGTCAGTTTAAATAGATACTAAAGAGGATAGAATTTAAGTAAAAATCGACTAAGAGTCCAAAATTAACTCTGTGCACCTTTCCGAAGGCACGCTTCGATCCGCACTCATTGTCATTTTGTCTATGACATGAAGGAAGCGACCCTAGCGCCAACGGATGCTATGAATTGAGCGAAATGAATGAATGAAAATGGATTGTTTAACCTACTGAAAGAAAATGGAAAAGTCCATGTAAATATATGTGTTAAATATAGTAAAATTATAATGTTTTAATGTATATTATGAGCATTTTTATAAATATAAATAGTTCTGTTTCTTTTTTTATCCTAGATTAGTTTAGCTTAAATTAAACCGGAATATGACTGAGGAAAATTCAAATTTGATCTGAGCGTGGGTCTGCCATCAAGTAGATGAGTCAGGAATTCGCTTCTGCGTGCTAGATTAGCCGGTTACTGGTAGCGTGCATAACCAAGGTAAGTTAAGATCATAACAATTGCTTTTGCTGTTTTAACAAATATTGTTTATATTTCCAACTAAAATGACCGACTGTCTTTAAAGCACGGAGTGGCGGCGGGAGATCATTCCAGCATCGAGTTGCAGCGAATTTAAAACTACCACGGAACGCAGCAGTCCTATGTCGAGGCGTAGTAAGAAGGTAAGCGGAGGCCCGAGTATTGTGTTTATTATGTTCCCGTGACCACGAGAGTTTACCGAAAAGATATTCTGGCTTCCTAGATAATATGACACCAAACAGCAAAGTGGCTAGATGGAGCCTTCTGCGAGGCGACATCTTCATCAAATTGCCTTCATTTAAAAAAGGAGTTATGTGTGCCCGGGCGGGAACATTGAAGCAAAAGCGACCACATGCATTTTGTACTCGTTGAATCATCCTCTCCGTTCTACTCAGTATGCAAGTTCCATATACTGTGTCTGCGTAGTTCAGTTTGGAAAGAACTAGTGATTCACAGAGCATTACACGTATGTCCACACTTATATATGGACGAATACGGTAGAGTAGCTAGTAGGATGACTCAGTAATTCCACACCTTCCATAGAAAAATATTCGATAATCATTCTGGTGGAGTGGGCTGGCGTTGTGGTGATAGAGAAGCTGCTTCTTGGCCGCTACTGCCGAACATTTTCCAAGACAACCGGTAAATAATAACTAACACATCAATCTGCAGTAACAGTCCTTTTATCTTCTAGCGCAATTGTTTCATTCCCTTCTTTCTTTTTCTTTTTAAATAAAAACGTTGCCCCAAACTAAGATTTCGCATGTGTCGTGAGTGCGTTTTACAGACATGAATTCCACTTACAATACACCCAGACCCAGAACACCTACCTGCAGATCATACAAATATCTGTTCCGTGTGGCAATCGAGCCCACGACCCGGAGCGCAGCAGCCAAAAATATCAGCCACTGCACCAACCGTGCCGTCATTTCGAATTTCAAATCGGCAATTTTTCTAACTGGGCAATATTAAAAACATTCTGTATGACCCTCGAAATATAGTAATAACCACATTACAATGAAAGACAGATAATAGATTGATCTACCAATCTCTATAAGTTTACCAACATCTAGCTTAGTGTCGTGGCCGTTGCGGGTTGGTTACATCATTTCCAGCAAAGATAGCAAAGAAAGCGAGTAAAGGATAATATTAGGAGCAAGCAATAGCATCCTCAAGATTGTTAATACCAACTTTGTACATACTGTGATCACCAATCCATCTAACAGGAAAAGTAATAATTTATGTGGAATTCATGTCTGTAAACGCACCCACGATACAGGGAAAATCATAGTGTGTGGCAACGTTTTTGCAAAAGATATCACCGTTTCATAATTGGGCGAGCCATATTCTGCTATGGAATTCTACAGTTTGATAATGATGATGATAATTTCTAACAGTAATAAACATAAATTCCAATCTCTTTTTAGTAAAATTGGGCTTACCACGTTCTTCATCAAATTTACCAAGTTCACCACAGCAAAGGAAATAACTTACGAATCAATAATCAAAATGTTTCCAATTAAAGTAACTTTTAAGTCAAATTGCCAAGCTAACCATGGCAATTAGGCGTTTCATTTCTTAACAAGAATTGTGAATTAACCAATTTACTTATTTAGAACATTGATCCCTGGTTCGCCTGAGAAGAGCTCATTATTTAAGCGTTCTGTGGGAGTTGCAAAGAAGCTGAAGAGTGTTTTCTTTTAATCTTTCTTTTCTGTAATGTGCATAAGTTTCCAAGGGGTATGAACTATGTACCGTTGATAATATTTAAAAATTAATTGCATAAATGTCCTATAAGTAAATGTTATTATAGTGTAAATATATATATGCCTCAATCCAAACGACATGTGATAGAAAATGTTATTCAAGTGTTACTTGACATTTATTTAATATAAATAATATACTTTATAAAAATCCTCCAACTGATTTTTCTAGAGCAGGTAGCAGGGAATTCTTTATCATCATCATGATGATGATGATGATGTAACAAGTGGGGGCAGTTTGTATTGAAATAAATGTGGCGGTGAGACCAAGAGTGGCCTATGTTTTGGAAAAGATAGGCTACTCTTGGTTCCACCGCCTGAAATAATCTATTACTAGGATAAACTTTACAAGATCGCCATGTTCAACATTATTATTATAAATATAGTGTAACCTGACCTGAAGACCATATGAAGCAGGGTTCCCCTGTGACTACATGTTTTCGGATGGAATAAACGTGTAAAACCAAACATATCTTTTTCGCGCCGACCCTAAGTACAAGTTTTAAGGAATATTGAATCCAAACTCGGTAAATATCTGAAAAATATATATTAAAGCGTTGTAAAATCAATTGTATCTAAACGTAGCCCACAGTTGATTAACAAATACGAGTACGTAAGAATACTTATTGGAACACAGTTATGAGACAGGCAGACAAGTCGAGATGGCGAAATTATAAAAGATTGCTTAGATATATATGTACTATAATAGAAGAATGAAAAATACTCTAGGTTCTAAGCAGAAAGCTTTTTATATAAACCTTATAACATACTCAAGCTAACTGTGTGGAAACTCACAATATGGATCGATTCTATACGTCATATTTGACCGAAGCAAATTGTCAAGGCGGAGCTACGTCATTTTTTTACCCTCATTCATTCCCTACTCAACCGTTGACACATTGATGCATGATCTATTTCTGGTTACAAATGACAATCCCAGGTAGGATATGATTGTTTGGGATGCCGTGTGTATAGTAGCTGTTTTCGGTTTTAAAAGAGATTTGTTACAATGAAAATAAGTGTACCCAAGTATTAATAAACGTATTTATGTATTAGAGAAGATAGCTGGATTAAATTTAGGTAAGTATATATGAATTCATCATTTCAGTCAAAATATGTCCAATGCTGGACATAACCTTCTCCAAAGAATGAACAAGAAGCGGTCTAGGTTTGTGTTATGTGCTCGTTGGGGGGTTTTACCATAATCGTCACGCTTGGAAGGCGGGTTGGCGATCGTAGTTGAGTTGTTAATATACTTGAAGGACGCTGCTGCCCATCCTCCGGTTAATCCCATAGTCATCTATTACAACACCCGGTCGTTGTAGCAATCTTTGGGGGAGGCTTTTGTCCAGTAATGGACGTTTGTTGGCTGAAATGATGAAAATTAGAAAACTAAATAGGATCACGTACACATACTTAGTTGATTTTTATTTTAGACTTATACAATTACAGCTGTCAGATGTTTTAAACAAATTTTTAACCGAACCAAGGTATTTATACATAGTAAATACGTAGACTAGCTGAATACAAGTCTAATTTTATTCGAAACTAGCTATGACCCGCGGTTTCACCCGCCGTTTAATTTCAAAGAAGTGGGTTATCTATACAAATAAATAAAATTGAAGTGTCTGTTTGTAATGTCAAAATAACAGCTTTTTACTAAATGCATATGAAAGTATATACGGAACATATAACAAAAAATGCATTTTTTTTTTTTGTCTGTCTGTCTGTTTGTTCCGGGTAATCTCCGAAACGGCTGGTCCGATTTTGACGGGACGTTCACTGGTAGATAGCTGATGTTATAGGGAATAACTTAGGATACTTTTATTTTAGAAAAATAATTAGGTTTCCGCGCAAAAATAATAAAACCCTTGTTATCCAATATATATATTCTATGTCATGTGTCTATGTCGAAGTACTCTAAATTTTTTTTAAATTAAACGCGGGTGAAACCGCGGGTCCCAGCTAGTTATAATTTTGAGTATATGATAAACAGATAGACAATTGACATAGAGTATGTATATATACACACCGGCACAATTAGCGGAACAGAAAAAAAAGTGAGACTATGAGATAATAACGCATATATTTGACGAAAATGTATTTAGACACAAAATAACAAATTGATTAACATCTTTTAATAACGACTTTGAAAAGTCTTCGATATTTTTTATTGAAAAATAAAGAAATTTGAAATAAGTGAAATTTTTAGATGATTATGAACCATCACAAAAAATAAAAAACAGTAAGCATTAAATGATTTAACAATAAAATTAAAGCAAAATTAATAACGAGTGTTTCTCCCTCTTGCTCTGATTACGGTTTCCATTCGTCTGGGCATGCTACAGATTATGTTATCGATGATTTCTTGAGGCAACCGCTCCCACTCCTCAAGTAATGCGTTTCCAAGTTCATTCAGATTGTTGGGGGGTGGCATTCTGGATTTAACCCTTCTTTTTAGCAAGTCCCAGACATGCTCTATCGGATTCATTTCGGGGGAATTTGCTGGCCACTGCATCACCGGTATACCTACGTGGCTCAGATATGCCTGTACCGATTGTGCACTATGAGTACGACCATTATCTTGCATTAGAATAAAGTCGTCACCAATAAATGGGGCAAATGGTACAACATGTTCTTCTAAAATGTCTCTGATGTATCGATCTGCTGTCATGGTCCCTCCTGTGACTATCACTAACTCCGTGCGAGCTCCCAAACATATCCCTCCCCAAACCATAATCGAGCCGCCACCATAAGCCACTGTGTGTTCAAAATTAGACTGTATGTGGCGTTCTCCTTTGCGTCTCCATATTCGCTGTCTCCCATCGATCTGTTTTAAAAGAACTCTGCACTCATCAGTAAAGAGAACCTGCTGCCATTCGTTCAAATCCCAATGACGATGTTCTCGCGCATAGCTTAATCGGTTTACGCGGTGACGTCTCTCAAGTTTTGGGCCTTTGGCAGGTATATACGACCCTAAACCAACTTCTTCAAATCTCCTGCGAACTGTACGCTCACTTACTCGTACTCCTCGAACGTCTTCCAGTTCATTTCGAGCTCGTACAGCCGTTAATCGCGTATTCCTACGAACTCCAAGTTGTAAAAAACTGTCATCTCGCCTCGATGTACATCTTTTTCTACTTTGACCCCTCCTCCTCACAAGAGAATTAAACGATCTGTACCGCTGGATGCTGCGATGAATCGTTGATACTGGTCGACGAAGCCTTGAGGCAATCGATCTGTAGGTATGGCCATTTCTTCTCATTTCATCAGCCCTAATGATTTCCAGTGATGTTAAGTCAGGCATAATAAAGAGCTTTTAATAAACAAAATTGCCTATAGAATAACAAATTTATAAAAAAACCATTAAGTGCAATTTTTCAAAAAAATTACAATTACTTAGTTATTACTCGAACAAGTTGACAAAACGTATTGTTCGGGAAAATAAAACAAATGAATGAAAAAAGTGTATGTCATCTAATTTTCTATTTTCAAATTTGACAATAAATTTAAAAGATATCATAACTGGCCAGTTCCTCAAGTAAAAGATTTTAAAATCCTGCTTTTTTTGTGTTCCGCTAATTGTGCCGGTGTGTATATAATGGATTTCATGAGTTTTACTTTTTTGCGCGGAACACTATTTAAAAAAAAGAAAAAGTAGCCTAAGTTTTTCCTTGTAACATCAGCTATCTGCCCGTGAAAGTCCCGTAGAAATCGGTCCAGCCGTTTCGGAGATTTACCGGGACAAACAGACAGACAGACAGATCGACATACAGACAGACAGATAGACATAAAATTAAAATTGTATTTTTGTTGTAGGTACCGTATATATGTTATATGCATTTAGTAAAAAGCTGTTATTTTGACATTACAAACAGACAGTTCAATTTTATTTATTTGTATAGATACAGATAAAATCTCTCTCAAAACACTCAAAGATGAAAACAAAAGGAAATCTTCTATGACGAGATACGCAAGAAAACTTCGGCAAGTAATCTTTTAAGTGCTCTTTTACGGAATTTTGCATTAATTACTTTAACTTAACTTCGGAGATCAGTCCTGCGGTCAATAACTTATGAGTCCTTCAAAGCTGCTTGTTTTTGTTGGGCTTCTCGCAGACCTTTCCAGAAATGTGGCTGATTTCCCGAGAGAGAGACCTCCAGCCAGGCTAGTTTTTTTTTATACTAAGCAACTGCAGCTTATGTCTCCCCTTGTGAATATCGAACTTCGGCTTAGGGTGTTACTGGGGGTATATAAGGACAGCTGAATCGGTATTATTTAAATATTTTAGGGAATGTTTACTACAACAGCCCCGGCATGGGCCGGCGCGATGACAGGTCTGGGGGGAAACCCGCAGAGCAATGGTACATTACTTTTTATTGGTTTCAAGTGGCACTATGAAGATTAAGGGTTAAAGAAAACAATGCGGTGGAAAAAACTGCGTGTCCAGGGCTAGTTAATACATGGGCCGCTTTACAAGGCGCTTTAAAAGGTGTGGCACTAATGAGCGGCTCTATACTTATGAAGACCTGGAACCCACCTTTGGTGCCGAAGACAACCGTTCCAGTGGTTTTAGCCGGTCGGAGTCCGTCATGCTCCTTCGCCCTTCCCCGGGGCGGAGGTAGTTTATGATGAATGTCTACTGGAGACCAATAAAAAGGGGCTAGTTAATACATAAATTATGCTAATAGTTAATACATATTAAGCTTCGAATTATTAACTTATGCACAGATATAGGTTGACATAAGTGATAACAAATTCATATAAATACACAATAGCCCGTAAATGGCCGCTGTATATGGGCCTCCCAATGGTCACTATAATGAGATGTTATAGAGGATATTGCCATAATCACCACGCTTGGCAGTCGGATTGTAGTAGTTGTACATGTACACGATGCTGCTGCTCACCCCTGTAATTAATGCTCACTCGCCTTTTACGTCACCTATGAATGGACGCAGATCTTTTTTGCCCGGAACTACACCTAACGAATGTTCATATTTAAATTGTTAATTATAGGCAATTCAAAAAAAGCACTCGTGCGTCGAAGCGCCATAATTCTCCGCATCGTCATTGTCCACTAGAAATTATTTTATAATAATAAATTTAAGTGCATAATCTATAGCGATATAATACATTTGAAGTCTTTCTGTGATTTCAAAATAAATGCCAAATTTTAAGTGGAAACTGATACGATGCCTTAACATGTTTTTACTTTTTGTCTATATTTCCGTCTGTCTGAAAGTTGGTTCGAATAGGATCCGAAACGGCTTCACGGATTTCAATGAAAATTTTAGGGACTAAACTGAATTTTCGCTTACATTTTCGAGTAAGGTCTATTTCATATTGTTTTTTTATGATTATTTATAATTTACGCCTAGCAAAGCGGGCGGGTAGCGAGTAGTTGATTTCTATTACTATAGTAACATTATCAATATAATCAAAAGTTAAATTCGATATAAAATCAAATTAAAGTATCAATCATTGATTTAACTACAATCTTTAACGCCTTTTTATTACTATAACAGTAATTTAAGTATAATAAATCCCATGTCTTTATATATTATAATAATTTATCTATGTATTTGTATCTATTTGGCATCCGGGCTTCACTGTCGGTCCAGCTGAATACTAGCGCCAGGCATTATTCGGCCGGCTTATGCTGTGGCGGTTACCCTTTTAGCACAAACTCGAGAGACAATGTGCTGTGTTTATGTTGAAGTTTTATTTGTTTTACACTTATTTTATTTTTTACAGATTTCAGTATTATTTTGTGTCTCTATTTGTGGCAAATAAATATTTCTATCTTTCTTTATTGTGAGGTTAAAAACTCTGGAAATAAAATGAATCACATTTACATGAAAATACATTCCGGAATCACCGAAAGAGTTTTGAGATAGGGTTAAACCGTTCCTCAAATAAGAAGTCGAAAAAGGAATCGTTTCTAACTGATAGTGAATAAGATAAAACTGTCAATAGCAACCCTCGGTGTTCAATCAGATGGAATGGATACTTTAGGAAAGGTCAAAGTTAAGTATGTAGGATAAGACAGGCGGAATTATACATTACATGGAGAAAACTGGACGGAACTCAGTAACGTACGAACGAAGCGTAAATACAACGGTCGTAATAAATGCAATAATTCATCATTTAGGCCGAATAAATGTCATATGTCAACTGCTGGACACTGGCCGCCCCAAAGATCACCACAACGACCAATATGGGTGTGTTGTGTGCTCATTAGGCGTTTCGCCACGCTTGGTAGGCGGGTTGGCGATCGAAGTTGAGTTGTTAATGTACTTGAAGGACGTCATCTAATAGGATGTAGAATACTTTTCAAAATAATCATAAATAAGAAAAACCAATTTTATATATTTTTGTTTAGGAAGTGGGCGGGAAACGGTTAATCTTTTAATATTTAAATATATATTTTTGCGACTATGTCATCTAATAGGATGTAGAATACATTTCAATCTATACAAATAATTAAAATTCATGTGTCTATTTGAAATGGCAAAAAGATGGCTTTTTACTAAATGTAAATGAAAGTTTAAACGGTATAAATAACAAGAAACAGATTTTATAAATTTTGTTTTTCTGTCTCGGAAAATATTCGAAACGGCTTGGTCAATTTGGACGGGATTTTTACTGGCAGACAGCTGATATTATAAGGAGTATCTTAGGCTACTTTTATTTTAGAAAAAGAATTGTCGTTCCGTACAAAAAAATTTAAAACCCATGAAATCCAATATATATTTATAGATTGGATTTCATACTCTATGTCAACTGTCTATGTCGAAGTACTCTAAATTATTTATAAATAACCCGATTTCTTTTAAATTTAACGGCAGGTCAAACCTTGGTCCCGTATAGTATGATTATAAAAGAGAAAAGACAATTTTCATATTTTTATTTATGAATTGTGCGGGAAACGGCTATACAATATCATTTAAAAATAAATTATACACCTTTGTCACAAAGAATGATGAATGATCTATACAAATAAATAAAATTGAAGTGTCTGTTTGTAATGTCAAAATAACAGCTTTTTACTAAATGCATATGAAACCTATGTACGTTATATATAACAAAAAAACTATTTTTAAATTTTTTGTCTGTCTGTCTGTCCGTCTGTCTGTCTGTTTGTTCCGGGTAATCTCCGAGATGGCTGGACCGATTTTGACGGGACCTTCACTGGCAGATAGCTGATGTTATAAGGAATAACTTAGGCTACTTTTATTTTAGAAAAATATTTAGGGTTCCGCGTAAAAAAAAAAAACCCTTGATATCCAATATATATACCTATTCTATGTCAAGTGTCTGTGTCGAAGTACTCTAAATTTCTTTTAAATTAAACGCGGGTGAAACCGCGGGTCCCAGCTAGTATAAAATATATATCACGCATACCCAATCCTAGCTAACGGATATCCACGGGTGTTTGAGTTTACTTAAATGACACTAACTATCAACATTTGTACTGCATTGCAAGCTGATCAAATAATGTGACATCATGGGCCCCACTGGCGAGAAGGTATTAATGGTTGTCTATAAGCTACGTATCGGTTATTCGATAAACCAAATGACACGGGAGTAAACGGTTTTTTTCTGAAATGAGGATCCTATTTATGTTTGGGGCAAATATTTGTATGACGAATATTTGTTTCCAGTTTGGATGTTTGGATATGTGCTTCGACTATTTATTAGAACCTGGTCAAAAACATCGCAGTTTTTAATTTGCAGTTTTTTACCAATTAATCAACTCAGCCAATCGCAATGTATTGCCCGACTAAAGCCTCTCGCATGTTGCGCAACGACACCTAGTTTCCACGGTTTTTGTTATTGAATGTCTTTTCATTGAATCTGAGCGCTTCTTCTGTTTCTTCGTATTCAGCTTGATGAGCTTCCATTCCATAAGCTGCATTTGGTACATGCGTGATTGTGCCTCTTTCTTCGCGTAAAAATCTAAAAATTCCTTCAACAATTTTAACACCACTTACATTAATTACTTAAACAGATTGTTTATTTGTGTCATCAACCATTAATATGATAAAATATTTACCGTATTTTATTACTTTACTTTCAAAGAGACAATGAAAATGGCGGTTAGCCGCACTTGAATATACAATTTAAAATGGCAGTTCAAACTGTGAAGGTTGTCAAAATAATTGAATACATTTATTATTTAAAGCTAATTTAGATTTAAATTGATACAATAATGACGAATGTTTGTGATGTTACAACCAGCAGTTAAATTATGACGTAAATATCTGACGACCCTAGAATCGCACCGTTCCAACGTGATTTTCTGGTGGATGGGTGTGATTAGTTTCAATGTTATTAAAGTCACACTGGCAGCGTGGAGTGTAAGTTGCGCTGGTTATATGGTGAAAGTCTGATCCAATTTCACATAAGACGTAATATGTTCTTTGAGGGACAAGGCTTTGAATGTGAATAAAATATGTGATTTAACACTTCCGCCTCGTCGAGTAGCAAATGGGACTTTCTTCTTCAAGAGAAGAAAGCCGGATGGGAACACGCTGCAACAGAGGCAGCTGATGAACAGCTGTCTCAAGCGGTCCCCAAGAGACTGCAGTGCATACACCCACGCACGACCCGGAATACCATCTGGGCCTAGTGCGGTGTTGCTAGCCTTCAGAAAAGTCAGAGTTCTGATCGAACTCAGACCCTCCTGTATGGAAGGCAGGCGTTCAACCACTACGCAAGCTAAGTCAAACGCAAGCTTATTCTGCATAATAAATGATACCTACCACCAGTAAGGTCTGTGCTGCCCACCCTTTTATCACAACCCTTTCATTCTAGTTACCTTTTATGACACTCATGGATGAAAATGAGTACAGTCGTCTTGTGTTCCTATTACTTATAATGTGGATCAGCTGTAGATTGAAATCTAGATGTCCGATATAAGCTCTAAGTCGGTCTTTAAACCAAATGCTTAAGGAAATTCTCTTAACAAACCCGTTTCTTAATCTTCGCTCAAGACTTGCATAAAGGCCGCAAAAATGCCTCTTAATTATATTCCCAGACGACTAAGAAAAGAAAGGCAGCTGATATATTTTGTATTTTTGTTTCATACAACATAGAAATTAGAGTCCAAATAGCGTCTAGGGATGTGAAATTTACATCGATATTTTTTATCGTCGGCTCTCGGGACTGCAAAATGGGTAATTCGCGCGTTATCCGGGCACTTTATTTCTGTTAAGTGCGTGACAACTGTCGTTTACTTTCAGACGGAGCTGTGAGAAAATTTTGTGTTTATTTTGGAGAGTGGCCTGTAAAATTGGGTGACGATTACGCGTGTTCGAGTTGCGATAGCATTGTTGGTGTTTATTTTTATTACATTACATTTAACGATATGCTTTTGTGATAACGATTATGACAACATTTGTTTGACTGATTCGTTTTGACACGGGCTATTGAATATTGGTTGTGAAAGGATTGGAATTTTTTTTTGAAATTGGTGGCCGTTCATAATCATAAACGATAAAATTTAAGAAATTTGACCAATAATAGTAATAAAATTATAACCTGGGCAGTCCTAATATTACCATGGGATAACGTAATCCCGGAGGGAAAATACAGCAGCTGCTTGAATTCTTCCTCCTTTAAGATACAAAAAAAAGTGTACCATAAGGAGGTCTTTGAGAAGCTTATCATTGAAAAATATTATTGATGCCTCTATAATTTTGCATTGGCTTAAAAGGAAAAGACACAATGTTTTTATTTTCATTGACGTTGATTGTGGTTTCGGAAAAATACTAAATGCTACTTTGTAAAGTTGGTGTAGTAACATCGAAAAGGAATTCTACGTATTTATGAAGGTATTTCTTTTGTAATAGCTTTACGTGGGTGTGTAATGCCTACTAAAAATGATAAATGAGATATTATAATAATAATCGTATATTAAGTTAATGACTATTCAACAAAAAAGGAGGATTGAGCATTAAAATCCAATGATTTGCCGTGAGTCTATAAATTTGATACAACGCAAATTAAAATTGACATCTCAATAAGTCGACATGACAGGTAAGGTAAATTGAATTTATATGTTTGAAATCCAATATCTGATAAATTTAATTACATACCTTATATAATATAGCAGAAAGTATTGATTTGATTTGTAAACGAAAATGATAATGCTGGTATAATATAGGTATATCCGTGTGGTGTCCGGATTAAGAATATAGCACCACTCCATCTCCTCCCATGGATGTCGTAAAAGGCGACTAAGGGATTCTAAACCAGAGGGATGGGCAGCAGCGTCCTTTCTGTGGAACACTACCCATACAGCGCTCATCAAACCGCCTAATGATAACACAATTGTTGAAATCTATGGGGAGGCCTTTGTTCAGCAGTGGGTGCCTTATGGCGGATACGATGATGATGATGAATGTAATGATGCCGTGTGGTGCCGGCTCAGAATGCCACCACCCCATCTCCTCCCATGGGTGTCGTAAAAGTCGACTAAGGGATTAGCCGGTGGATGTGCAGCAGCGTCCTTCGAATACATTAACAACTCAACTGCGATCGCCAACCCGCCTGCCAAGCGTGGCGATTATAGCAAAAACCCCCCAATAAGCCCACAACACATCCATATCGGTGGTTGTGGTGATCTTTGGGGGAGGCCTGTGTCCAGCAGTGGACTTCATTCGGCCGAAATGATGATGATGATGATGAATGTAGGTAAATTATGGTGACTCAAAAGTACTAGTAATAACGGGGAAACCCGCTCCGAGTCTTCGAGATACGCGATGATGAAGCCGGTGCTGCACCTCTCACACCCCGAGCCGCTCACGCCAGTGTTACTCCCTGTCGCCTGTAGTGGTCTGGAGTGTAGAGGCCTGGCTATTTAGGGGATACACGTCCGGGGACAATCCGAAACTGCATTTTGATAGTGCAGCCATGGATAGTCCCCAGTTAGTGGCCCATTACATTTTAGATTAAAATTCTCTAAAGGGCTTCTGCGTGTTGGACCCATATCCCCGCGTAAGTCCATCAAAATATCGGGTTCCCTGTTACAGGGGATATAAACTCGTGAAAAGAGAAAAATAATATGATTGCAACATCGACTTTAATTACGTTAAGGTCGTCATCATAAATGCAACACGCTAACAGCATTTCCTTTCAATCTTATAAATCTGCCGTTTATTCTCGATTAAGCAATTTCAATCACACAGAAAGTCGCAGAGCGTATGAAATAACAACCAATTTGTAAGTAACATCACTAAACGCTTTAAACGCGTTTAACAGCAATTATCGTAAGAACGGGTCTCCATCGGACCCGAAGGTTTATAAATATAGCACTTAATTACTTGGTTCTGTTATCTACCCAAGTCTCTGAATACTTTTCCATAATTACTAAGGTAGAACGCTTAAATTTTCACCGCAAAATGACTTAATTAATGGAAGTCGGTATTCATCGATATCAGCTTCAGTATTCGTGGACAGCACTATTATAAACTAAGTTTGAAATGGAAGATAATGAGTAACAAACTTTTTTGCAGTTCTACATCGTAACAAATGTTATGCAGGGTATGCTAGGATCCACACACACACACACATCAACCGGTAACATGTATTGCTCGACATGGACCTCCCAACGATTACTATAATGAGCGATTACTATAATACTATATATCTAGCCAAAATCACCACGCTTGGTAGGTGGATCGATGCGCCGATCCCGCACGTAGAAGGACGAGACGGCACCGAGGTAACAACCGCCCCGGCGCCCAGGTCCAACACGCCTGAGCCCCCTGCCATCAGTTCAAGGTGGCAGAGGCAGATTGGGGAGTCTGCGTGCTCATACCGAGTGACCCCCGGAAAGACGGTGGCGCGCACGTGGTCACGTGTCGCCGTGTGCGCAGCACAGCGCACAGCGAGACTTGGGGGGATCCTTTTCAATCTTTCCCGAGAAGTGCCTGGGGGACGGCCTTTTTACAGCCTCTTGCCCTCCGCTAGAGGGGGTGACCGCTTTACAGTCATCCCCTCCAAGATGTGCCTAAAGGCGTGGCACCAATAGGCGGCTCTAGTGTGATCTTACGAGGACCTGGAGCCCCCCTTTGGTGCTGAAGATGACCACTCCAGTGGTTTTAGCCGGTAGGAGACCGGGGATACCCCTTCGCCCTTCCCCGAGGTGGAGGAAGTTCAATGTAGAATTTCCACTGGACATCAATAAAAAAATTAAAAAAAGGTGGATGCGATGCTGTTATTAGCATAAGAGAGGATGTTCCTGTCCATCCTCTTGTTATCAACATTTAGTTGCTTTTTACGACACTCATTGAAACGACGGGCTGTCTACTCTTTTCCGAGGACCACAAGGAACAATGCTAGGATCCACTATGTAAAATCGCTTCTGCCTAACATACGTGAATCCAAATCTATATCTGTTTTCAAAAAACGCGTTAAAGAGCATTACCTCTCTTTATAATATTATCAAAGTATATGTATTAGTCTATTTGTAGTAATTTTATTTTTGTATTTTACCATTATTATGTATATCTGTTGTTTTTATTATTATTATTTTTTGTTTTTTATCGGTTTCTTCTTTATTTTTAGTGCTGTTACACACTGTGTCTTCATTTAAAATTACACTATCCTGTCGCAGGTGTGCTGGCAGAAATTTCTTTAGAAATAAGCAGTACCTTTGTACTTAAGTTTTTCTTAACATTCTGTATTTTTCTATTATTGTGTGTACATAAATAATAAATAAATAAATAAAAAAAATTCAGCCGAAGTGTCATAAACTAGCGCGTCCCCGATTTTATAAAGCGCAATAACCGTCGTTATCCGTGTGGTATCCCGATTATGAATATAGCAACATCCTTCCGTGGAGGTCGTAAAAGGCGACTAAGGGACTCTAAGCCAGAGGGATGGGCAGCAGCGTCCTATCTGTGGAGAAGTTGCCATTCTGCGCCTACCTACCCGCCTGCCAAGCGTGGTGAGTACTGGACAGTTATCCCCAATATGATTTCACAGTTGTGGAAATCTGTGGAGGAGGTCTTTGTTTAGTAGTGGACGTTGTACGGCCGATATGATGATGATGATGATAAATAACCGTCAGGCCAAGTAAAACTGATTGATAGTAATATGATGTTATCTATGTATTATGGCGGAGGCTTCTGCTTGTACGCATCGTGTAATCATTTGTGCTAAATAAAGACTGACCTATTTTTAGTTAAACATACATAACAATCTAGTTCTTCGTCGTTACGTTCTTGGCAAAGCGACGACGACAACACGTCACGTCACGACAGTAGTCAGATCAGAGTTGGTGGCATGTTGCACAATCCATCACAATTCGTCTCGTACCGCCGTCTTCCTGGTACATTAATGGAAGGGTCCACCAAGTGCCAGCTTTTACTTGGCCGGTCCAGCTTATCAGCGCTCTGCCGCGTGCTCTTGTACCTTCAACTTTTCCCTGTACTACAAGGCGTTCCACAGACATATCTCCTCGCTGTAAATCGTGTTCAATGTAAGAATGCAATGCAAAGAAACGCGCTGTTTGAGGTAGAGTTCCTGGAGTATAGAAACATCGCGTTGGTTCTAAATTGTTTCCAAGATATGCCAAATGTTTTTCTCCAGCATAACATTTCAAAAAATCCATGTGTTTTTATTCTGAATTTCTTATTGTCAGTAAATGCTTTGTATAAGTTCATCTTACCTATACAATTTTGCCGTGTGGTGCCGGCTCAGAATGCCACCACCCCATCTCCTCCCATGGGTGTCGTAAAAGTCGACTAAGGGATTAGTCGGAGGATGGGCAGCAGCGTCCTTCGAGTACATTAACAACTCAACTGCGATCGCCAACCCGCCTGCCAAGCGTGGCGATTATGGCAAAACCCCCCAATGAGCTCAAAACACATCCATATCGGTGGTTGTGATGATCTTTGGGGGAGGCCTGTGTCCAACAGTGGACTTCATTAGGCCGAAATGATGATACAATGCATTAAAATATCGTCTCTTAAAATTCACATGAAGAATTTTCCCAAAAAGTGATAAAATGTATGCAAAACGGATGAACATGATAGTGCAAAAAAAAAATTTTTACAGGGTCGACGACGCGAAAGGGATACCTCTGTTATAGCAAGTGGTATAGGTTATGGAAACCGTTTACATTCAGGCGGACTATATGGTATTTTGCCACCTTAGCAGTATAAAAAGATAAATAAATAAAAATAAATCAATAAAAATATGAGCGAGCTATGGAGAGAGCTATGCTTGGTATTACGAGATCAAATCAGAAACGAAGAGACCGTAGAAGAACATAAATTGCCGACATAGCTGAAGGGATTAGTAAACTGAAGTGGCAATGGGCGGGGCAGTTCTTTTTATTTTTAATCGTTGCGCCACTCTAGGATTTCTCCTGTGTCGTGGGTGCGTTTACAGACGTGAATTCCACATACAATATACCCAGACCCGGAACAACTACCTGCAGATCTTACAAATATTTGTTCCGTGCGGGAATCGAACCCACGACACGGAGCGCAGCAGCCGACTGTATCAGCCACTGCACCAACCGTTGCTCGTCGAACTGATGGTTGTTGGGGTAAAAAGGTTCTCGAGTAAAGACCGCGCACAGGAAAACGCAGCGTGGGACGACCTCCAACAAGACGGACAGACGACCTGGTGAAGGTCGCTGGGAGTTGGATGCGGGTGGCATGTGACCACACGTTTTAGAAATCTATAGGGGAGGCCTTTGTTCAGCAGTGGACGTCCTTTGGCTGATATGATGACGATGATATAAACAAATAATATATTCAAATCATATCAATTGAATTGTGCAATTGTGCCTCAGAATGCCACCACCCTATTTCATCCTGTGGGTGTCGCAAAAGTTGACTTAGGGATTAACCGGAGGATGGGCAGCAGCGTCCTTCGAGTACATTAACAACTCAACTGCGATCGCCAACCCGTCTGCCAAGCGTGGCGATTATGGCAAGACCCCCCAATGAGCACACAACACACCCATATCGGTCGTTGTGGTGATCTTTGGGGGAGGCCTGTGTCCAGCAGTGGACTCCATTCGGCCGAAATGATGATGATGATTTCAATTGAAGAATTAACTCAAATCATATCAAATAAAGAATTAGTCGGCACAACAACAAAATACTCAGACACAATATCGGAACACGTCGCCAACGCCAAACAAAATGATAAAACTCACAATCAATCTTCGTATCAAGGGCACTCATAACATCCTTCCCGTTAATAAGTCCTGTCTACCCTTATTTACAAAATGATAAGTGAACTAACAAGCTACTTGTGACAGGGTGATAAGCAGGCGTCGTGGTGTCGCGGTGATCTGTCTCCGTTTTTATTGTTATTAATTAGGTTAGGACTACCTCAAGCTTCTGATAGCAATGGAGGGAAACGTGTCAACAGATTATCGATATCGGAGTTTATAGATGGATGCCACACACCTCTAAATTATCAGTGATACAAATCATCATTTCGGCCGAATGGAGTCCACTGCTGGACACATGCCTCCCCCAAAGATCACCGCACTGACCGATATGGGTGTGTTGTATGCTCATTGGGGGGTCATGCCATAATCACCACGCTTGGCAGACGGGTTGGCGATCGCAGTTGAGTTGTTAATGTGCTCTAAGAACGCAGCTGCCCATCCTCCGGTTAATCTCTTAGTCGACTTTTACGACACCCATGGGATGAAATGGGGTGGTGGCATTCTGAGCCGGCACCACACGGCATATAAATAGTGAGATTATATTATATGCAGTGAAAACCTAGTGGTTGAACTCTTGTCTTACAAGGAACCCTCCTTTCAATCCCGGCCCTCACCTCTATATTTTCGGATTCATATGCAGATCAGAATTCTCAACGCAAGAAAACCATACCTTAAGGGGCTACAAAATGTTCTTGATGGTGTGTGTAGTGCACCAACCCGTCTTCGGACAGCGTGGTCGACTAAGGACTAATCATTCTCATCGTGAGATAAGGCCCATGCCTATCAGTTGAACTTGACGGATTGCGGCATCATCCGCCAATGTTAACATAGCATACAATAACATTTAGTCGTTAAAATGTTAACGGACGCCCACTGCTGAACAAAGGCCTCGCCCATATATGTCTACAACATTGTCATCATTTTTGGAGGAACTTGCCAGTTCTCACCTCGCTTGGCAGGCGGATTGGTGAGCGCAGTATGGCTACTGTTCGACAAAAGGTACGCTGGTGTCCGTTCCTTTGGTTAAGTGTCCCTTGGTGGTTTTACAATATCCACGGGAGGAGATGGAGTGGTGCTAAATTCTTATCCGGACATCACGCGGAAAATACCCGAATTGGTACAATTTTACGTGTCACTATTATAAAAGCATTTATTTACCAAAACACAGAGACTCTATAATTCTGCTTATTGGGAAATCTACATTAATTTGATGAGCCTAAACGGGCCTAAAGGTATGTAAAGATACTTAGAAGCAAAGTTGAACAACCATAATTACAAAAGTCTACATCCCTCCAAAACCGTTTAATTCTGACGACTCTTTAACCACTCATTTAAACCCGTCGTTCCAAAACTCGAAAAGCGACGTAAAATAAAAACTTAATATCAATAAAATTTGAACAAACCGAGTCGGAATCCATATTTCGAAGTTAATAAAGTCGCCGGCGTCGGGTCTGTAAAAGCCTCAAATCACGAGCAATCTATCTGAGAACCGCGGACTATAAAAATAATAATTCGTCTCAAAGGACCATGGTGTAATTAATAAGAAAAAGCGAGGCAGATTTCTTATTTGTACTGTATCTTTGAATCCATTGCAAATGACGGACGTGTTGTTCCCGGCAAACTCGAACTAGGGTGATGTAAAGCAGACAGCGAATAACACAGAGCGGTGCGGTTTGGTAGTGTTTTCCCCTAATTTATAATGGATGGACCCAATGCCTTCGGTTATTTTTTTGACAGTCTTTTAGCCTATACAATAACTGATGCTCATTGTCATTTTATTCTGTGTGGTGTCCGGATTAAGTATATAGCACCACTCCATCTCCTCCCGTGGATCTCGTAAAAGACGACTAAGGGAATCTAAACGAGAGAGGAATACGCCGTATACGCCGTACGGTCGTAAAACGCGGCTAATCTCTTAGTCGCGTTTTACGACCCTTATGGGATGAGATGGATTGGTGCTATTCGTAGCCAGCACCACACGGGCTTTCCATCAATATCATCATCATATCGGCCATTTATACGTCCACTGCTGAACAAAGGCATCCCCCATAGATTTTCACAACTGTGTCATCATTTTGGGGGGTATTTGCCAATACTCACCACGCTTGGCAGGCGGGTTGGTGAGCGCAGTATGGCTACCGTTTCACAGAAGGGACGCTGCTGCCCATCCTCCGGCTAATCCCATGGTCACCTTTTACGACACCCACGGGTTGAGATGGGGTGATGGTATTCTAAGTCGGTACCGCACGGCAATTAAGTCTCTGATGCCCAGTAATTTCACTAGCTACAGTGCCCTCCAAACCAGAACACAGAAACGCCTAAAGCTTAGAGGTGAACATCTGGCACTAGGGTGGTAGCTACCTTGCCAACTGCCGGACTCCTACCAGCTAAAACCACTGGAGCGGTCATCTTCCTGAAGTATCTGAGGGCGATCTTTTTGCTCCTCGGGGCTCTAGTGTGATCATACGAGGACCTGGAGCCTCCCTTAGCGTCCGAAGATGACCGCTCCAGTTATATTAGCCGGCAGGAGTCCAGCATACCCCTTCGCCTTTCCCCGGGGCGAAGGTAGTTCATGAAGAATTTCCACTGGGCACCAATAAAAAAAGGCGCTTCTCGGGGAGGATTTTAAAGGATCCCCCCAAGCTTAGCTGCGGGTAGTTATTCAATATCGTAGGGTGCGTTGAGGTCTATTCGGACTTAAAATAACGGTATTATAGAACGAAAGTAAATCTTCTGTCCCTCTCAATCCGCCTATAGCTTGTACCAAACGTGGCTCGTGATCCAGTGTGAGCGAGTGGCGACCCAATATCGCTGTGAGTGCACGCTGCCGACTTATCGCCGTGCTAGACATCATAATTCATAGCAGATGTATAATTTTGCACCTCTGAATAATGCTGTTAGAGCTTCGAGCATTAGAAACACGTACATAATGTCACGCCTTTCTCTAGAATTATGAATTTTATTTCATGTCATGTTATCTTTACGTATTTACGGCTGAATACTAAACTGTGGTGTCCGGATTAAGATCTCAGTGTTGTGCTCGGATCAAGAATATGGCTCCACTACATCTCCTACGTGGTAAAAGGCGACTAACGGTCTCCAGTAATTTTTCGTTAGTAAAGTTCCCCCCCAAAATGACGCCACAATTGTGGGAATCTATGGTGAGGCCTTTGTTCAGCAGTGGACGTCCTTTGTCTGATATAATGAAAAAAAAGTCTAACAATTGTAGTTTATGAAACTGTTGCTTATTGAGAGCGAGAGATTAAGAGTTTTAATACCCGAACGTGTATTTTAATAGTATCACATGAGTGTTTTAATACGTAGTTATTTGCAGTTTCATACACGACTTTATCTAATCTTATACAAAACTTTTTTGTAATGCTATAAAAATGGAGCGATTCGCATATGCGTTCCATTAGAAAAAAAACAATGGAATGTCCTTGGTGATAATATTCATTTCTTAGTTTTGCTGGAAAAAAGTATTATAACGTAACATTATTTTGTTAGAGTAACAATGTTATAATTGGATTATATTTTTCAATTTCAGTATTGTGTTTATAAAGTATGTCAATATCAACTCATTTTGTAGTTTATAATTCGAATTTTACGATATGAGAGTAGATAAAATGTTATTTTTAACGTCAACATAAAAGAACCCTTGAACGCTCATCTTTTACCGTTTCGCTCAGAAGACGGTGTCTGCCATATTATTTTTAATTCATTTCCATAATGCTTTTATAAAATCAGATAAAAACAAAATCGTGACTTGCTGTGGGTTGATATGTCACTGCTAGAAACACTTAAACAATTGATTTTTAAATAATAAATTAAAATTTCTACCCTCACGGACGACATTCATAGACCTGGGTGCCATTTAGTGAGGGTATTAAGTCCTGCGAAAAGAGGTGGCGCTTATTGTGATGAACTGTGCACAATGCCGAACTCCAGTTTACTACTGAGAATTTCCTAAAATAGATATGCAATTATGGCCCGACCGTCCAGGATCTCACCGTACGTGTGAGTAGTAGACCAACGAAGCAGTCTCCACTTACATATATCTTTAGCAACCGTTACGTTAATAAGCTCTTGCATGCAGGTTGCCTACTATTTTATGTTCTGACATCGCACTTAGAACAGCGAATAGAACGGAAAGCAGACTGCTAGCAAATCTTTGGTCCCATATTCATGGAAAACCGATAAAATTAAAAAGAATAATGTGGTTAATAACAATGCAAATTCCAAATTCAAACAATATGTTCTTGGTAGTGATGACTTGCCCGTAAAGAAAGCTTAGTTTGTAACGAAGTCTTTTTTGTTTTCATTTCATTCAAAGCTACACCACGTAACAGATTACTCTGAGCACATTTTCAAGAAACCAATTTTAAGATACATAATACAAAATCTTAAAGTAAAAGTCCCAAAAATCACTCGGTGTTAATCCATTAGTACCCGTCACGTATTCGTGTGTTCTTCAAACGTACTTCATATCACCTTGGATTGGTTTTCGCGATAAAGTCTTGAGCTTCACAATAAATTTAGGTTTTAACACATTAGAGATGAAAAATTAAGTGTTTGAAGCCTTCCTCTTAGGTCGGGATTGAAAAATCCGCAGGTAAATTTTGACTTCTATTTTATGTCCTTCAGTTAACATAAATATTTATCAAAAATTACATTGTAAATACATAACATTGTAGCACATCGGGAACAGGGTCCAAGCAAGGCTGCAGAGAGAAGGACATCCCAACAATGCGCCGTGTCCAGGATTACCGCTTTCTGAACTAAGCAGAACCCACAACTCTTGCGCCTAACAAGAGCCTCTTAAGGTATTGGCCGAGGCTTTTAGCTATTGCACTGGCTGTAACTACTATCGGTAGAGTCTACTTCCCGCATGTCGACAATCTCGTATGCCAATTCAAGATACTTCATTTGTTTATCTTTCTCGGTTTTCACGAGATTCTCGACCTGTGGCATGGTAATGTCACAAATCATTGTTCAGCGTTCTACTCGGTGTATCACTAACATCAAACTTATTAGCAACATTATTTCTATCAGCGATAATAGAATAATGCTTTTTTTTATTGGTCTCCAGTGGAAATTCTACATGAACTTCCTTCGCCCCGGAGAAGGGCAAAGGGGTATGCCAGACTCCTACCGACTAAAATCAGTGGAGCGGTCATCTTCGGCACCGAAGGGGGGCTCCAGGTCGTCATAAGATTCCACTAGAGCCGCCGATTGGGGCCACGTCTTTAGGTACATCACGGAGGGGATGATTGTAAAGCGATCACCCCCTCTAGCGGAGGGAAGGGTACTGTAAAAAGCTCGCAGTACAGCGTGATATGACCATTTTTGAGAACTGGATCGGGCTCTTACATTTGGTATGGTACCCCGGAGGTCACAACATTATATTTTATTAAATATTTGCCATAGGACTACTAGACCAATGAGTCACTGAACTAATGTGGTTGCCAAGCATGTGACTCTAGGTTTCATTCCCAAGTCGAGCATTGTGTTATTCGGTTTTTCTGTTAGCAGGCCGGAGTATGGAATTTTGTCTGATAAATGGATATAGGGTTATTTCCTATCTCAGGAGACTGTTTTTAATTTTATTTTATTTTTGTCCAGTGGAAATTCTTCATAAACTTCCTTCGCCCCGGGGAAGGGCGAAGGGGTATGCCTCTATACTCCTACCAGCTAAAACCACTGGAGCGATCATCTTCGGCACCTAAGGGAGGCATCACAGGAGACCTAATGACGTCATTTTCGAATCTGGGTATACAAACGTTACATTATATTTATTATTCCCATAGGGATTCGAATATTTTTAGCTACCAAGTCCAGGAAATCCTTCATCTTAAATACAGCTAGTGTTGCCATATAGTCATTGCCATTGTATATAGACTGATCATTCTGCTTTTATTTTGCATTTTTTTTTTAACCCCCAGCGCCCCCCTCCCCCTCTCTTTGGTTTCTCCTTTGCCGTGGGACAGACACAAATTCCATACACAATACACCCAGACCCGGAACAACTACCTGCAGATCATACAAATATATCCCCGTGCGGGGATCAAACCCGCGACCCGGCGCGCAGCAGCCGACTGTATCAGCTGGGCTTCTGTATGTAGACTTTTTTGAAACGGTAATAATTTGTAACTTTTATTTAACCTTTTTAATTTACCTGTACAAAATATTACTTTAGATCAAACAACGTAAAAGGGTAAATGCTCCAAAAACGTTCCACAATAATTCACACGAAATGTAATGACAGAAATATCACGAAGGAACAAGCGTGTTTTATGATACGACCATCAAAAACAATCACCGTGATTCGGCATCACAAACAACCCGACTTGACCTCAACGAACCGGTTTCCTTCAAGCCCACGATTAAGTTATCTCAAGTCTGTTTCACCGATTCCCAGTTAATTTCTTCATTTTGTTTCTCGTCCGTATCGTTTATTTTTTTCCTTTTTTAACGGCCGTCAGAAATGGAACGAGCAATTTTTCTAATGGCCTATCTGTCGATCGATCAAGCGCCTCGATTTCTTATTTTGTGGAAATTGATAGATGTGACAAACATTTTGTGGGGCGTTATGGAATGTAATTACGTTTAGTATATTATTAGATATCCACGATCATAACAGATAAAATTAAGGTAAATATACCAATCGTCAACACCGTCCAAATGTTTGACATTTCTGCAGTTAATTTGAAAAAATAAGAAAAATATTTTTTCAAATTAACTGCAATAATATTTAATATTGTTTTTATATTTTATAATATTGTTTTTTAACGCCAGAACCGTATTTAATGTATGTGTCTTCTTCTTTGTCGTTTCGCTCTTGACAGAGCAGTCGTGGTCATCATGTAGTACTGATAGAGGCAGATGTAGCTCGCCTCACGATACATCGCCATCTCTCTCTGTTAGAGCATATTCTATTACACTCATTCAAGGGTCCGCCCAAGCAAGATTTTATCTGGTCGGTCCATCGCATGGGTGACCTTCCGCGCGGTCTGGTGCCCTCCACTTTACCTTGCACGATAAGACGTTCTATCGAGCCATGCTCACGTCTTGAAACATGCCCAAAGAATTTCAGGATGCGAGCTTGGACTATGGATGATAGACGCTGATTGATGCCGAGTTCTTTGAGTATGGAGATATTGGTACGGAATTCAGTCCACGATACCCCAAGCATTCTTCTCCAGCACCACATCTCTAGAGCATCTATCTTCTTCTTCTCAATTTCTCGTAACGTCCACGTCTCAGCAGCATATAAAAATATGGGTATAATCAGTGTTCGAACAAGCCGTATCTTAGTGGCTTTGGTGATGTTTCGGTTTCTCCATATTTTCTTCAGCCTGTCCATAGCAGTTCTTGTAATAGCCATACGTCGTTTCACTTCGTCCACGCACCCTCCACTGTTCGTGATTAAAGTACCAAGATATATGTATGACTGGACCACTTCGCAGTTCGCAATGTTAGTAACTTCTGGCGAGTTATTGTTAGCCCGATCCACGATCATCATTTTGGTCTTGCAGCGATTAATCTTTAACCCGAATTGAAGGCTTATACGCTCCATTTTGAGAAGTAGCTCTTTCATATGGCAAGCGCTAGTTGCAAACAGTGTAGTGTCCTCTGCATAACGTAGGTTTGTGATCTTATAGCCACCAACTGTAACACCATCTGTCCATTCCTCCAGTATGATTCGCATTATCAGCTCGGTGTATATATTAAACAAGAGAGGTGATATTATACATCCTTGGCGGACGCCTGCACTGGGATGGAAAGTGCTTGACAATACATCTTCTGTCCGTACTGAAGCCGTTCCCTCTTCATAGAGGCATCGCAGAAGGTGTACAAGGTGTTTTGGTGTCCCCATTTCCAGCAACGTGTTCCAAAGTATTGGCCATTTCACAGAGTCAAACGCTTTCGAAAAGTCAACAAAGCAAATATAGGTTGGCTTGTTGAATTCTCGTGCCTTTTCGATGATCTGGCGGACAATGAGAATTTGCTCTCGAGTACCCTTTCCCCTCACAAATCCAGCTTGTTCTGGTGCAATTTCTTTGGACAGATAGGCCTTCAGACGCTCGTAAAGAATATGCAGCATGATTTTGCTTGCGTGGGATATTAATGCAATAAGGCGATAGTTGCTACAAATGCTAGTCGAACCCTTCTTATGCAAGGGAATGAAAACTGAGTGAGTCCACTCTACTGACCATACTCCTGTCTGCCATATCTTGTTGCAGATGGTGTGAAAGATATGGATGCCATATTCACCTAAGGCCTTTATGGTTTCGATGGGGATTTCGTCTCTACCTATGGCTTTCCCATTCTTTAAACATATGATACTGTATGTGTAGTGAGATATATAATTTCTACTTGTAAGCGTACATTGATTCACTCAATATTTTTTTATTGTCGTCTGCCACCGCCTGTTTGCTGCATAGTGCTGATTAGTATGGGACAGGCGTACGTTTTCTTACGAATTATGTTAAGTCTTTAAAAAGTTTACAGGGATTTAACAGCCGGAAACCTGCTTTTTATTGATAAATTTTAATTAAGGAATAAAATTAAATACTGATAGACAAATGTACAATCAATTTATTTCGTGCGTTTTTAATCATGTGTAGCTCAGTTTTATATTTTAGACAAATATTAAAAACTGGTACAACATTTCACCGATTTTAATTAGTTGACAGACTTGTCAAACACTCATCAAATGTTTTTATTTTATAATTAAATTTCGACCATATGGCAAGGGACAAAAGACTTTTCTTTTGTTCATCATTTCGGCTGAATAAAGTCCACTGCTGGACACAGGCATCCCTCAAAGATCACCACAACGACCAATATCGGTGTGATGTGTGTTGTGTGCTCATTAGGGGGTTTTGCCATAATCGCCACGCTTGGCAGGCGGGTTGGCGATCGCAGTTGAGTTGTTAATGTGTTCGAAGGAGGCTGCTGCTCATCCTCCTGATAATCCCTTAGTCGCCTTTTACGATACCCACGGGATGAGATGGGTTGGTGCTATTCGTAGCCGGCACCACACGGCACTTTCTTTTGTTAATAAACTTCTATCTGTTGTATGAACAGTGTTTCACTCGGGTGTCAACCATTGTTTTACTGTGGGGACCCAATACTTGAAGCTGGTTTATTAAGGTGTCAAATACTAGGTCATAACTAGTGGGGGGCGACCTTTTTACAGTCGCCGTCCTTTCGCGAAGTGAGTGACCGCTTTACAGTCATCCCTTCGTGATGTTCTTAAAGGCGTGGCACCAATGGGTGGCTCTAGTGTGATCTTACGAGGACCTGGAGCCCCCCTTCGATGCTGGTTTTTATTAAATCTTTTTTTAAAACATTGCCCCACACTAGGATTTCTCCAGTGTCGTGGGTGCGTTTTACAGACATGAATTCCACAAACAATACCCGGGGCCTGCACTTGCTTAGTTTGTAAGTACATATATATATTTATCTGGCTGGAGGGCATTTTGACTTCGCCAAAATGCCTGGTTAAGCACCGATATATGATCTCAGAGATGCCTGCGAGAAACTTAACATTAAAAATACATTATATATTGAGGTAGCTAACATTTCAACACACACAACATTTGCATCCGTAGTTTACAAACATGAGAAATTTATCGCTCCAATCAACAAGTGGCTTTGATGCTAGTAATTAGCTCTTTCACCCTACTTTGTATCAAAGTAAAGGCCTATATACATTTTCTTACTTAAAAAGTGCAACGACACTTTGTGAATTAATTATGTTGTTTCTCGAGTTCCTTTAATGCTAAATCATCTCTGGATTATAGTCCATTAAAAGCTACAATATCTATTTCTCTATTTGTAAGTTTTGATAGTCAATTTTTGGCCAGTGCTATACAGAATGGCGTGCGGTGCCGGCTCAGAATACCACCGCTCCATTTCCTCACGTGGGTGTCGTAAAAGTCAACTAAGGGATTAGCCAGAGGATGGGCAGCAACGTCCTTTGAGTAGATTAACAATTCAACTGCGATCGCCAACCCGTCTGCCAAGCGTGGCGATTATGGCCCCCAATGAGCCCACAACACCCATATCGGTCGTTGTGGTGATCTTTGGGGGAGGCCTGTGTCCAACAGTGGATATCATTCGGCCGAAATGATGATGATCATACAGAATGCTACAAAATAGTACATTTTAGTATATGGGGACAATCAGCAGGTTTTAAGGATCGCGTTTATTAAAAATAAGCTGTGATTTCCATATTTATTTTGCAACTAGCTGGGACCCGCGGTTTCACCCGCGTTTAATTTAAAAGAAATTTAGAGTACTTCGACATAGACACTTGACATAGAATATATGTATTGGATTTCAAGGGTTTTATTTTTTTACGCGGAACGCTAATTATTTTTCCAAAATAAAAGTAGCCTAAGTTATTCCTTATAACATCAGCTATATGCCAGTGAAGGTCCCGTTAAAATCGGTCCAGCCGTTTCGGAGATTACCCGGAACAAACAGACAGACGGACAGACAGACAGACAGACAAAAACTGTAAAATAGTGTTTTTGTTATATGTAACGTACATACTTTCATATGCATTTAGTAAAAAGCTGTTATTTTGACATTACAAACAGACACTTCAATTTTATTTATTTGTATAGATAATTAATGAGTAAAGTTGCTATTTGAGAACTTAAAAAGAACTTTTCTTTCACAATTTTATTACTGCGACAGGTGTTCTTTGTCTCAGTGCGTATTCATAATAATCTAAACTAATATTATAAAGAGAAAATATTTGATTTTTATATGTTTGTTTGTTATCGATAAACTCAAACACTACTAAACCGATTTAAAAAATTCTGACACTTATAGTAAGCTACATTATCAGCGAGGAAAATGGGCAATACTTGTTAAAACAAAATTAGAGACCTCTACGAAAGTTGCAATAATGTAACCCAAGGTATAAAAATACTCCCTGTAAAAGTCATTATATGGCATGCGTTGCAAAAACTATTGCTGATATGTAAAATAAGTTAGTGCATATTTATAGTAACCATTATTATCCATAAAAAGTTCTTAAAGCTATATGTCTAACTGTTATAATTAAGTCACAATAACCGCTTTTTGTTCAAATTAGACTTATTGCTTTGACCCGTTTACCTAAATAGGTTTTAATGACTTCCGGAGAATGATAAGATAAAGTAAGTTTACTGTGTTGTTTTCTTTTTAATATTTCTAACCTAGTTTTTTACGAGATTTTATGAAAAGTCTGCGCAAGAGTCAGGGATATCATGTTTTTATAGAAACGTTCTAACAGTATTGCCTGATGTCCGACTACATCATCTTCATCATCATAATGAACAAACAACTCCCTACTGCTGAACAAAGGCCTCCCCCACAGATTTCCACAACGAAGAGCTACCATACCGCCTGTATACAATGAAACAAAACATTTATATTACATTTCAATGTTCAATGTAATTCCCAAATCACAATGACATGGTACCTAAGAATTTACTAATCTTACTTACTGAATGATCATCTGATAAGTTACATAATAGATATTAAGCATGGAAGTCACTGTTAAACTTGACCCGCTGCATGTAGACTCGAAATGACCTTGTCACATCACAGTCAATTCGAGCAGCTTCGGATTCCTAAGCAGTCGTGAGTCGGATGTCATTTCTTATCTTGGAACTTTGTGTTACTCTATTTTTACGATTGTAACATTTTTAGTTAACCATAACGAGAATGGATTATATATGTACATGTTGTTGATATTCCTGATATAGACAGAAATCTGCTGAACATATGACAGTTTTAACATTATCATTATCTTTGTCTATGTTACGGATCCGTGTGGTGTCCGGATTAAGAATATAGCACCACTCCATCTCCTCCCATGGATGCCGTCTGTTGGGACTGGTCAGCCGTTAACTGCCACGGCAAATAAACTAATATTATTATATTATTGTCTTACACATTGACCTACATTTTTCTCGGTATATGTTTTACAATATTTTGTATTAATCAACATTGTATTCTCTATTATTTTAAAAGAGTATCCATGGAGTTTCTTGCCGGCTCTTCTCCACGAGATCAACTATTTGGAACCGTGCAACTTAGATTCTGACGTTTCATAAGTCCCAATATTTGGTTTATTTGAAATAAAATACTTTGAATTTGACTTTGATGTCGTAAAAGGCGACTAAGGGAGTCTAAGCCAGAGGGATGGGCAGCAGCGTCCCTTCTGTGAAACAGTAGCCACACTGCGCTCACCAACCCGAGTGAGTATTGGTAAAAACCCCCCAAAAAGATGACACAGTTGTGAAAATCTATGGGGGAGGCCTTTGTTCAACAGTGGATGTATGAATGGCCGATATGATGATGATGATGTTGTTGATATTCCTAATATAGACAAAAATCTCCTGAATACGTGATAGTTTTTTTTTTTGCATAAGATACACCATTATCTTTGTATATGGTACGGAGAATGTTTGATACGCAGACCGGCTGCCTTTACAATCCGTTATTGTTCAGTTTCTCTAGCTTTAATATATGATTGATTGTAAAGAAAAGCTTAAAAATTATGTCATAATGATTTTAATGGCAGAAAATTATTAATGACATTAAGTTCGTCTTTTGTACCACCATTGAATGTATCATCATAAAGATAAAAATATTTTTTATTCACGTCATACTATTTATAGGCCCTTATGAATAGTCAAGACTTTAGTTGTCTCTTTCCAAATGTAGATTTCCTACGGAGAAGAACGGGCAAGAAACTCCAAAAAATCATCATATCAGCTTAAGGACGTCCACTGCTAAACAAAGAATCCCTTTAGAATACCAAAATACCTCCCACATCTAACTGCCAGCTATCTTCACCAGGTCATCTTTCCATCTCGTTGGCGGCTGTCCTACGCTGCGTCCTAGTACGTGGTCTCCACTGAAAAAACCTTCCACCCCAACCGCCATTAGTCCTACGAGCCACGTAAAATATTGTATATACATTGAAGATTGAATAATTAAAAACGTTGGTCCGTCCTGTAAAAACCAAACCTGTTACGAAGGGAGAGGAAAAGGATTACCAGTACAATGATTGGGTCCAGAAAGATCTAAGGACCATCATATAGCCCTCAGGTTAGAATGGCGCAGATAACGTCAGCGATGGTAGATTATGCTGTCGAAATACCAAATGTTCTATGGTTTTCTGAGCTAGCGAAGTAAGCGATAATACAGATACCTACTAACCTGCCACCTATTCACTTAATAATAGTCAGCTCTTACATTACTGCAATAGAGGGGTGGCCAAATGCTAAAAACTCCTTTCTCTATGTTTGAAATAATATTGCACCTCCATTTCAAAATACTTTGATCATAATTCAAGCTTTGGCTTTAAATTATTTACAAGTGTTTATGCATTTCAATCCGTACCTCGGAAATCTGTCTCTTTGACACGAAATATTATTCATAGATTCAGGCTGTCTATGGATTACCTTTGCTATTTAGATGATATTATGATTTCTAGATAATGATGTAGGATGAAAGCCCTTTGATCGGCTTGCATAATCTTATTGCAGTATTTGTCAACATATATAGTCAGCCCATTACTGTCCCACTGCTGGGCTAAGGCCAAACCTTTCTCATAGTGAGAAAAGGCACATGGCGCTACGCTGGCCATGTGCGGGTTGGCGCATAAAATAGAGTAGATCTATAAGGTCTTACATTATTCAAAGTCCGTCAACTTTGCAATTAGGCAGATGAATTGTATGCATTTGATTAAAGTTATTTAAATTTAATTGCAATTGTTTTATCATTAATTTATATAATACATATATTACATTACAATTTGATAGTAATAAAATAAATAAAATGTCAATCAGAACCAAAATGTCAAAGTATACAGTAATAATTGTCCAGGTGTCTAATTCATTAATAACTATAGGGTATATCTTAGCATTATTTAAGTATATCCGATAATTGTTTACGCATGTTTGAATTCATTATTTATAACTTAGCAATTCATTTACCGAATATATAGTTTTCTCAAGAAGCCATATTTTTAACTTCTTTTTAAATTGCACCATTGGAAGAAAAATTAAAGAGCTTCCAATGGTGCAACCATTGGAAGCTCTTTAATGGTTGATGGCAGTTTATTAAAGATTTTTACACACATCGCATAGCAATTTATCGTATAGCAATAGTTTATAGTAACATCTTGAGCTTTCTGCTGCTCTGCTACCTGGTTCTGATGGTCTGACAACAACAACAACAAGAAATTAATATATCTAAATCCAATACGATAATAGATGAATTTATTGTTCACTAACGAAATCGCACTATCCCGTTAACACCATGCATCAATGTCAACAACTTAAACGTAACTGTCAAACGCTAACGAACACTTATGCGCAAGCGCATGTACGAGCACAAGTAATGTACGAGTGCATTGTGAAATATTTATAAAGTGAATGTTGATATCCGTGAGATTAACGTTATGTGGCTTTGACTTTTTAATGATTATTTGAACCAAGCTTCTCTTACTGTACGAACTCTGGCGTTAGCCCACCATTCTAACTATAAAAAAGTTCTAAACGGTGTAAGCATTTCCAATAGTGTGGACTTTTTAAGAAGTTTACTTTTTTCTGCTACATTATCCTCACATTATTTATTTTGAGAACAATTTAATCAAAAATACTGTAACAATTATTATGATTTAAAAAGAGTAACCATGGAGTTTCTTGCCCGTTCTTCTCCATAGGAAATCAACATCTTGGAACGCGGCAACTAAAGTCTTGACTATTCATAAGTGCCTGCATATGGTTTTACATGAATAAAAATATTTTATCTTATCTTTAATATATTCACTTCTTTTTTCTGTTTGAGCGGTTTGTGGCAAATCTTGCAGAACAACTCTGCGTAGATGCCCAAATGGCTCCAACTTCGCTTAACGATTGCCATTTAATGATAACAACCGAGACGGCGGCGCGCACGGAGACGCTCTGTTCAATATCACTATGCGGTCACCCATCTACAGACTGCCCAAACCAAGCGTTACTTAACCTCGCCGGTCGCTCACCGATCAGTGAGTGAAATTGGCCATGAGCACCCCATTCATTTTATTTAGTTTTTGGTTTTTTATTAATTCATTTTAAGATGATTCATCGCAAAGTACCGACTACAAAAAGACGTGAAATGCCCGTTTTCACCAAACGTTAAGTTGATACCTAACTGTCCGGGATTTTTTTGCACATCAAAATTGCTTGTTGGGCTGAGACTTTGAAATGACTTAAAAGGTTTCAAAGTTAAAGTGCCAACAAGCATAAATGCCGTAAAGAGCCGGTACCTGAGAGCCAATCTAGAAGAAGTGGCATCCTTCTGTGTATTAAAATCCTCCAATCATCCTGCTTAGGTGATTGCAGCATTAACAAATTTTACCAGTCATTGAGATATCATAGAAGAAGTGTGACAATACAGTCAGGTGACTAGAAAGCTACAGTTCTTAACTAAGAAGTTTTGATGATAAATGAAGGTTGAGAATTATAGTTTATTTCTACTCTTCTAGAGCGTAGAGTTCAGCGATGTAGTTCAAATGACAAAAAAACTATAATTTCTTTTTACGAATGTAAGTGCAACACTAACTTGAACAATTTGTATTGTTCAAGTTACACTAAGTATAATACCATATCCTAAATTTAGTTATCCCACCTCGCTTTTAGTAGTCAACGAGGTGGCAGCTCGTAAAGATTTTGTTGATAGGGTCTGGCTCCAGTGGGAGTGCGAAGCAGGTAGCTTTTATCTACGATTAAAAACTAGTATTAGTACTTACTAAAACTACTGGCATTGAGAAGATTTTAAGCATTAGTCACTGCAAAACAATCAGAAATATTTGAGATTCTTTTTATATTTAAAGTTATAATTATCACCTGGATTTCTCCACTATCAATAAATACTACATGCACAAATACCTAGAGCAAGAACAACTGACTGTGGGCCATACAAATATTTCTGCCGTGAGGAAATCGAATCCGTGAGCCATAGTGAAGATACAATTCGAAACATTAGGAAAAACTAAAATTTACGTGAATATACGTGATGTAATCTATTTAAAAGTGTTTTATAATAATTTGTAATAATCGAAAACCCAAGACAATACTTTACAAATATTTGTTACTAAAGCTGTTAAGTATATAATCTGTTGCGTCGCTTGCACTGAGACCTTAACCCACAGAGATTGTTTACGACCGAACAGGATTACGTTATGTGATTGATACGAATTCCTCTTAATAAATTTCCTTAAGGATTACAACTACAGTACTTTGTCAGTCCGTTTGTTTTATGCTCCAGTATTAAATTTTGAATTGGAGAGATCCCGATCGGATTTATGGGCCCGATCGCTTTAGATAAAGGAACTTATTAAAATAAAATTTATCTTTTCCTTTACAGTTTTAATGTAAATTTTATGATTGTATATATCCGTTGAATCCAAGAACGCTTTATGAAAGAATTTTAATTTAACATTTATCACAATAAGGCATGTTGTGGTGTTATTTATAAAAATAAGCTCTAATCAAATCAGCCCGAAGCAAATGGATATTGGTTGCCGGCGCAACACATGTAAAGGGGCCGATACTAATGAACTTTAAACGATAGGCAATCACAATTTACCATCGCTTTGTTCTGCATTCAAAATTCGACTCAATAATTCAGCTTCAAAGTATTATTTTGTATGTACAGTTTCTGTTCGTTAAAGTTATAGGTGGAACGAATATTTTCATGGTACCGGGTTCTTCTCTCGCTTTGTTAATTAAGACATAGATTATCAAACGTTTTTGAGTAGTAAATAAAATTGTAATCTTTAACCGTATAGCATAGGCGTCTATAACGCCACTATCTACGTATAAGAAACGCATAATGTTCCCTTTGATCCCACACCTACACTTAAAATCCTATAAATACTAATGCACTGTCAATTTTTAATGTACCGATATGGAGCGGATGTTTTCTTTTATAATTGTTTTGTGTAATGACATTTTCAATCTCGTCTTTACAGGTAAGTTCGTGATCTGTTCGTGTGAGAAGTCCTGTGAGTAAGTTTTTATGTCCAAAATTGATATAAGGAACAAAATTTCTAAAACAATTTGTTTTAGATCTTGTTGAGAGTTGTTAAGAATTATTGTTATAATCTTTCGTTTATTGATTTGAAATTTCTCGACATCGCAAGATTGAGGCTTGATGTAGAAATAATGAGTGCAGAGAATACGAAAATTGATGACAAACTGTGCGTATTAATGTCATTTTATGTTATAATTTACACAAATTTTGACAAACTGATACTATTGTTGGTTATTTCAAAATACGAATATAAAATATATATTAACTTTCCTCTTGTTTGTGGTCAAAGGTACAGACTTTAATTTGTTTTCTTTTCTTAAATTCCCTTACTTCTCTTAACGTTAATTTAACCAAAAGTTTAGAGGATATAAGTCATGTCGAAACTTTTAAAACAACGAGAACAACCTGATTAAATACTTTAATCTTTATTTACTCCACGTCTGTTTTGTTTTAAAATTTATTGTGCTTTTAACTTTTTGGACGTTCAAGTCTGTTGCTGGCAGATTGTAGTCTTTCTAATTTTATGTATAAGTGTTCATTTAAGTTTAATATTGAACTATAATTTCTTCATAATATTATTCTTTTGACATTAACATTGGCAATTCACATTGCTCGCTATTAGCTAGATTTAAAATTTAATTGTAATCTTGTTGGTACTTGCTTTTTCTTTATATCTGAATACTAAGCAAGTTGTGTCCTGAATGTATGTCGTATTTCATATATCGATTATGAATGTACATTTCACTGGATGATTGAGATTATCTAATTCGTGTCCGGATGAATAATTATAGCACCAGTTCATCCGCTCCCGTGGATGTCGTAAAATGTGACTAGGGGACACTAAACCAGAGGGATGAGAGCAATATCCTTTCTATGGAACAGCAGCCATTCTGCGCTTACCATCCCGCCTGCCAAGCATGGTGAGTACTAGCAAATTCCCCCCAATATGGTGACACAGTTGTGAAAATCTATGGGGGAGGCCCTTGTTCAGTACTGGACGTTGTATGGTCGATATGATGATGGTGATGATAATCCATAGTGACTATTGTAGAAAACGCTTGAAAAAACTGACTATTCTTTTAAATGTTTTTTAACTGAGATCAAAAGTTAATTCGACATTATTTTAGTGGGTATTTACTTCTAAAACAATCTCTTACACAAAACATGTCTTAAGCGTCTACTTAAGCTACTTACATTAAAAAATATCTATTATATCGACTCCAACGAAATCATTACCAGAGACATTTCCTACGTCATCTTTTTTATTTTTAATACGATGCCTAATGGATCAAGTAGTCAAACACGCACACATACGAGACTGTCATCATAAAAAATCGACTCTATCAATTCTGAATTAAAGCTCAATTTCGTTATACCAAAAACTGATTTTAAAATTGTCTTAGTAAAGTGAAGAAGTCATTTCGTCGTTGTCACTGATGGGTTTTCAAATATTGACCGGGTTGGCCATTATCTGGCCGAGTGTGTCGGTGGCCTAACGCCGTATTGATAACGCTAGATGTGTCGCCGGCCTAAAAAGGTATGTTTGTTTTCTGTCTGTATTATTGTTAGGATAAAAAGTAAAAAATGGACATTAGGGTTGAATTTTGTTATGGGGCTGCTAGTCTTAGGTATTTATGGTGAATATTTATACATGAATGGTTAAGTATACGTTCTTGAGTTAACTCTTGCAGTTATTTAGATGGCACAGTGATCGCTTTATATAGCAACTGTCTTGAATTGGATTTATATATCGAGACAAATACTTTTCAGCCGATATATGTGTAAAGCTATAATCGCGAAGTATGAATAACTGTACACTGAGAACAATATTTTAAACTACGTCAATGTTCTCACAGATTTTAGGAGCATCACAAACATCAAATGCAAATACAACTTTATATTTAATCTTGAATTGGATTTCTGCATCGAGACAAATACTTTTCAGCCGATATATGTGTAAAGCTATAATCGCGAAGTATGAATAACTGTACACTGAGATCAATATTTAAACTACGTCAATACTCTCACAGATTTTAGGAGCATCACAAACGTCAATTGCAAATGCAACTTTATATTTATCTGATACAACCTTTGCTTTGCCTTTAAAAAAACAGTTATTCACCAACATCTCTATAAGAGCTCTTTTTAGATGGATTTCTTTATCAATCCCCCATAAAAGTAGTGATAAACGCTGCTATATAATTAACATAACACATTACATTTGCCGACAGACCGCTCGAGAACCACTTGATAATCACTTGGATGACTTACTTAATGGTATCTTCACTTTGGTCCTTTGCAGAGAAGATAGATAGAACTGTCTGGTGTTATTCGTCCTTTTATTAACTTATGGAGAGGGTTAATATGCTGTAAATCACAAAGTGTGTGATTACTGGGAAATTAATGAACGATTTCTTCGTGCGTGCATTTTTAGGGATTCACGCAGATTAGTTGCTGTCCGTGTGGTGCCGGCTCAGAATGCCACCACCCCATTTCATCCCATGGGTATCGTAAAAGTCGACTAAGGGATTACCCGGAGGATGGGCAGCAGCGTCCTTCGAGTACATTAACAACTCAACTGCGATCGCCAACCCGTCTGCCAAGCGTGGCGATTATGGCAAGACCCCCCAATGAGCACACAGCACCCATATCGGTCGTTGGATCTTTGGAGGAGGCCTTTTCGGCCGAAATGATGATGATGATGAGTTGCTGTCCTACAACTGCCAAGTATAATTTTTAGGATGATAGTAGGTTGAAGTCACTTTTGTCTATGAACCTGATACAATAGTATTAAGCGGAATTTAGCAGTTTGTTACGCTTAGCTATAATATGGTGTTATCTTACTCTATCTTCCCAAATACGCAGCTTTGAAGTCACCATCACCATCATACCAGCCAAAGGATGTCCACTGCTGAACAAAGATGACGACACGGTTGGTGCAGTGGCTAATACAGTCGACTGCTGCGCTCCGGATCGCGGGTTCGATTCCCGCACGGAACAATTTTTTGTATGATCTGCAGGTAGTTGTTCCGGGTCTGGGTGTATTGTGTATGAAATGTATGTCTGTAAACGCATCCACGACATAGGAGAAATACTAGTGTGGGGCAAGGTTTCAAAAAAGAAAAAAGAAATGGGATCCACTATACATTTCCACAATTCTGTCATTTTTGGGGAACAAAGCAGCAGCAGCTTTCAAATGCAAATAATACAAACCCGCGTTCAGTTCGGAAATTATAGGATTGTACAAAAACAAACCACTATTTAGCAAAACTTTCAAAGGATATGAAGCGCATACATCATCGATGACAGGGAGCTAGGCAGCAAAAAGTCAAGTTATGCAATAAATCCGTAAACCGACCCGCACATGTGTTGAAAGAACGTTCAGGAGATATTAATTACGAGACAGGCATCCGTACGATTCACAGTGTGTACATCAACGATATAATTGGGAACAAATGTGGATGATTTCGAAAATGTTTTTAGTGATATGTGAGAATTTATTTTGACTACCAGTCGTAAACGAGGGGTGCGTTTTGATGGAATAGTAAACACTTAACATCAAAGGGTTGGTTTATTTTGAATGCACTGATGAGTTAATTGCGACGTACTAAAAATAGCATATTTTTTACCTACATTAATTACCTACTTCTTGCGACGCTTATACGCTTTGAACAGAGTCAAGATTGATACTAAAACCGTGACAGTAGAGATCGACTTGATTTTATAGCTTGTTACTAACACTGCAACACAGGTTTATAAAGGCATAGTTTCGCTCACATTAGAAAATATGACAGCATCCTGAATTTTATAAGAAATGTTATCATTTGAAATACTTATTAAATAACATTTCGTGTTGTGTAGGCTAAGACCCTCTCAGGGATGTGCCTATAGGCGTGGCACCAGTGGGCGGCTCTAGTGTGATCATACGAGGACCTGGAGACTCCCTTAGGTGCCGAAGATGACCGCTCCAGTGGGTTTAGCCGGTAGGAGTCCGGCATACCCCTTCGCCCTTCCCCGGGGCGAAAGAAGTTCATGAAGAATTTCCACTGGGCACCAATAAAAAAATAAAAAGTCTAAGAATAGCACTACCCCATTTCGTCGTAAAATGCGACTATGCATTCCCATTATTATTCAGCCAGAGGCTGGGCAGCAGCGTCTTTCGAGTATATTTACACCTTAACTGCGATCGTCAACCCGCTTGCCAAGCGTGGCGATTATGGCAAAGCCTAATGAGTATATACACAACATAAATACAGAACGGTCATTATGGCGATCTTTTGAGCGGCCTATGTCCAGTAGTGGATGATTTTCGGCTGAAGTAATTATTTGAAATATTTTTCAATCCTTTGTCATTCAAATTTCTTTAATATTACTCTAGCAGTAGATTCTAGAGATCTAGGGTAAATTTCTTGTTACGTCATGTTATTTATTTGAACGATGGTCCTCGAAGTAGGGATCTGCTTGTATCTTGACGCCGAAAGCTGTGATTTTAAGTCAGATTGTCTAAAAATTATTAAGGATTTGTATAATACCCATACAAAAGTTCTAATAAAGAATATATTCGTTCATGTATGCAAACTTCTACATATACGTAAGGCTCACAGATGCATAAAAAGAATTACATTTCAATATGAACATCCGATGATCATCGGGATTTAACCGTACGATGCAATTAAGCGTATTGTTTGTACAATCAGATCTCATACAGAGATACTGACTCGATGATTTGAGATAATAATCTTATTGGATGTTTGCTTACAAGATTAATGTTCGTTCTTTATTCATAAACGATTAATGCAGGAAATAATATAGTTGTTCAATATAATATGATTACTTGCACTTTTTTACTGTGTTCAAGGTTAATAAAATTGAGTATGTTATGTGTAATGATTATTATTTTCATCGTTAAGTCACTAAATAGACCACTTGGCTTGCCCTCTGTCATCTTTGATTAATGATGTTAATATGATGACGTTATTACTACACAGGTGTGTACGCTTGTATCTATACCCATCGAAATACTTAGAAATGACAAGAGAAGCATGGTCTTTTCGTTAATTGGACTACAAAATGAAGATCAAATTATCAGAAGTACCTGATAAACCCAAATATAGGTGAGAAAAGAAGAAATTAAAAAGGTGTCGGTCATAAATAACGCAGTAGTTCAACCTGTGTATTTTACCGAACCTCAAAAATGAATGCAATACCTTTGACTCTGCCATCTGCCATATAAAATCTGCCATCTTATTGGTTCTGCTAAATTAAAAACCAAGGTAAGGTTGATAAAGCTGTGCGGTAGCGGTTAAGTATTGCGAGTATAACGGCACAGTTGTGTAACGCTATACCTAATGTAGAGCCATGACAATGAGTTAGGGGATCAGATATCATAAGCTCCATCGACAGGTTGAGCATTTTGTAGACTCCAAAATTGCAATGAAAGGAAAAAAGCTAATTTCACTGAACGTTACTCAGTTGTGTAACGCTATACCTAATGTAGAGCCATATCAATGGGAGCCAAGCGAGTTAGGGGATCCGATATCATAAGCTCCAACGACAGGTTGAGCATTTTGTAGACTTCAAAACTGCAATGAAAGGTAGAAAGCTAATTTCACTGAACGTTACTCGTTGTGTTGGTTGTCTTGGCCTCCAACAAGAGGACTTACGACCTAGTTATGATAGCTGGGAGTCGCTGGAGACAAGCGACATCTAACCGGTAGTTATGGTAATCTATTCAAATAACCTATAATTTATGGAGAATGCCTTTATTCAGCACATCCCTCATGAATATCAGTCAGCTGATATGATGGTGATGATGAATTCTGTTACTTTGAACGCAGTCTATGCTGGTAATACACAAAGAAATTAGTGGTTTCTATGAAAAAAAAAAAGAACCAGGTTGTAATATTGCCTGACTACCGTTTATTGTAGCTGTTGTACCTGTCTATGAAGAAGCCCGTTTGAGTCTATCGGCGTTGGACAGTAGACACTTAAGAACCAAACCGTGAAAATGTGTCTTAAATATAATATTTCCAACCAAACCGCTAATTTTCTGGCCATATCTCGGTCGCTCGTCTTACATCCCATCGGCTCAGTGCTACTGCATTCTTAAGTGTAGGCCGTGCATTCAGGACGGGTTTGACGCAAAAACCAAGTTCAGTCCGGCATTTATAACAGTTTTTGTCACCTGTCACCAACCTCCGGGCATTATGTTCATAATAATACCTGCATGCTTTGTGAGACAGGAATTCTACGCGTTTTTCAATTGAAATCATATCTTTAGGATTGTTTTTTCTTATTGTTTCATCTAGTTAATGTTTGTCCGAAGTGAATGTACTGCGATATGATTCTTCTATTGTTTTATAGTTTTAGTTTTGTCTCTGTATTCAATTACCAGTACAGTTATTAATATAGACTGATTTTGATTTCAACCAGTTCGAAATTGCGAATGTTTCATTCATATTTTTATCAATAGTCATATCAGCCAAAGGACGTCCACTATTGAACAAAGGACCCCCTTTATAGATTCACACAACCGACAAAAAATATGTCGTTATTTTATAGGGGAATTGGTCAATACTCACTACGTTTGTTAGACGAGTTGGTGACCTAGCTGAGCTTTTCTATAGCTGCTATTCAACAGAAAGGACGCTGATTGGATGTACGCGGATGCACTTTATAATTATTATTTATAGCATAAATGCTTAGTTAATTTTTACAGCTCTTGTTATAGAACACTCAGAGCATGTTTCTTTAATTTTAATTAATGCAGTCAATATAACAGTGTTGTGTCTTACTGTTTTGTTCATTAAAGCTATTAATGATACACCGAGCTCAAGTTGGCTTATATTACATTTTTTTGTAGTTTAATCTCCAAGATAATATCCATTTCATGAATATCTCCAAGTAGGTTCTTAATGCCATCGTCATCATTACAATCAAGTTCTCAGGTTAATTTAAGACACGTTAAACAGAACATAATAAAAATTAAGTATAGCTATAAACATGACAGAAGTAAAAATACATAACTACGAGCACACACTTATAAAAAAACAAAAGATTATAAAGAAAAAAGGTAAATATAATCACTTTATTAAAATTCATACCTCAATTTACAAAGAATAAACTGGTAATAACTAATAAGATGTTTCGTACCAACTCAATCTGATCTCAAAATGTCAGGACTTTAATTATTCCTAACAACATAATCATTTGAATCGTGAGTGTTCAATGAACATACGTATTAATGGCAGCAGCAATTTATTCTTGACCTCTATGTACAAAATAATTGTTCCAATCTCCTCAACTAATAAGTACCTTGTTATCTTGGTCGTTAATACTTAGATTATTACGTTACCCTCACTGCGAGATACTAGTTTACTTGTCGGAACCACCCGCTGTGCTTGATGTGAGGCGCAATATCCATCCACGCAAGTTCCATCATCATTCATAAAACCTGCTTCATTAACAACTTTATTAACTACAAAATAAGATTCAAATTCATCGATTTTTACTTACGTGGTAGGTTGTACACCTCATGCCGTTTCATTACGATCCTTACCATCGTTTATCATACTTTACATTGCTATAATTTATTTATAAAAGCGATCTTATTTTATACCAGCTGAGATTATTTTACATGTGGTTCTCAAATTTCTCAATACGTGACAAGAGTCAGTATAAAGTCGTTCTGCTCTTTGAATTATTGTAGTTTTATTATCGATAGCAATATTTTACACGTCGCCAAGTCGCTGTAAGATGAGAAGCCGAAGCGCAGCTTATTTATGTGAAGATTGCAGTTGTCTTTATCATGCATATAGAGTTTTTTTTGTCACCAATGTCCGATCTTGTATCCAGCAGTTAATTTTCATGACATTCTCACTAAGGTTTCATTTTATGAATATGAACATTATTTCGCTCATTACCTTTTATGGTATAAATCAATATATTACATTACATTATAACTCAATGTAAACATTACATAAATAATGCATTGAATATAATCATATATAGGACTAGGAAATTATTTATTTTGAAACAAATCAATTTTGTCCATGTTTAAAAGATGGATGTGTGGATTTACACCAGGAATACAAAATTGAAGATCAAGTAAGCGTTAAAGAAAATTAACAATTGCGCGACCGACATGTCACAACCAATTACATTTTTCGATTAATGCCAGTCAGGCTTTAATATTGTGAAAAAAGCTAAAACAATAGTGTAATCTTCATCATCATATCAGTCAAAGAACGTCCACTATTATACAAAGGCCTCCCCCAAAGCTTTCCACAACGACCGGTTAGAAGTCGTGTGCACATTTTTAGGGGAACTTGCACCCATCACGCCTGGGAGGCAGGTTGGTGAGCGCAGCATAGCGACTGTTCCACAGTAGAGAAACTGCTGCCTTCCCTATCCCTCTGGATTAGAGTAATAATAATAATCAATCTAATCCAAATATTATAAGTGAAATCTTAACACAAAAACAGATCAAGTTTAACATCAACATAACATTGATTTTGGATTACAGGGATTATTAATTTCGGTCACCCTTTAGGACATCTGCGAGTGGAGATGGAGTAGTGATGAATTCTTAATCCGGATACTACACGGATGATAGGGTAATATTTATAGGTAAAACAAAGCTAGACATATATTAATGGAAAAAAGTACTCTAACGGAAAAATTGCATAATCTTCTATTATGGAAATGTGTGCCATCAATCAAACAATCAATCATTAGCCTATATCGGTCCACTGCTGGACTAAGGTCTCTCTCGACGTGCGCTGAACGCCCGGTCATCAGCTTCCGCATCCAGCCGGACCCAGTAAACTTCTTCAGGTCATCCGTCCATCTGGCCGGTGGGCGTTCCACGCGACGTTTACTCATACGCGGTCTGCATTCTAGGATTCGTCTGCTCCATCTACCATCAGTCCTCCGATAGCCCACTGCCACTTCAGCTTGCTATGTCGATCACTCGTTTCGGATTTCATCCATTAGAGAGACTTAGAGCATAGCATGTTTTATTTTTTATATTTTTGTTATATTGGGCTTCTCGCATACATTTCTGGGAAATGTGGTTGCTTAACCGGTCATTTTCTGGCGAAGCGAAAAGACGCCTCCAGCCAGGACATGTTTCATAGCCCGCTGAGTGACTTTAAACTTGTGCACTAGTCCGACTGTTAGTGTCGAATGCGTGCATCATAAATTCTTATCCTATATTTTTTGCAGAATTTTGGCCTGCTCATTAATTCGATTTAAGTATGTTTATCGAAGCTAATTGTTTATTAAGTCAGCAAAGAATGTGATTTTATAATCAGTAAGTCGAAATACTGAATAAATATTAGTTCGTTCGTCCGTTATCATCGCCATCTTTAATATCTGCCCAAAGGCGTACTTAAGAGGTACGTTACATATGAGAATTACTTTTTATCGATGTGCGCTATAAAGAGCAGGTCTTGTGGGTATTAGTTACTTCACAAGACCCTTTGGTGCATTTTAATATAATACTCATCGCGATAAGTACTCTGATATACAAGTTATTAAAAAAATAAGGATCATCATCAATACACAAACATTAATTAGGTCAGTATACATTTGCCCTAAGACTTGCAATATATTACGGAATATTATTGAACTGAGCTTTTGCTCGTCCTCTTTTACAGAGACCGTTTTATGAGATTCAAACTTTACATTTAAACTATTGTAACCTATTTCGAATTTCGAAATATTTTCTCTGGTCATGGGACCATGTTGAATCTTTTTCATAATCATACTCTTCCATCATTTTTACTGTTTGACAAGGCGAGTAAGTCATTTGTCTCACGTAAGTAAGCATCACGCCTGCATGAACAATCGTAATACTAGCGAGGACTAGTCTTACGTGGCACCATATTGCACTGGTCACCTCGAGACATTAGTTATTCAGTTTCTTATGCTCAGAAATTCCATTAGCTATAAGTGCGCTGCAAACGGACACACAGTAATGTCTAAAGTTCGAACACTGCTAGGAAGCAAAATATCTGACACTGCGTTGGTATCTACTGCAATAAGAAACTTATAACTAGTAAAATATTCAATTTTGTAATAACAGAAAGCTTAAGAGAAATTACAATATTTTTCCATTATAGTGTCTATAGAAGCTGAGGCAGAAGCAAACGATGCAGAGGAGAATTAAGGAAGAGTTGAAAGCTAGCTCAATGTAGTCAGATTTTATGAAGTATTTAATTTTCCGCCGTGTGGTGTCCAGATAGAAGAAATAAGAAAGGATAATATAGCACCACTCCATCTTCTCCAATGGATGTTGTAAAAGGTGTCCAAGGGATTCTAAACCAGGGGAATGAGTAGAAGAGTACCTTCTGTGGAACAGCAGCCGTACTGCCCTCACTAACGCGCCTGCCACGCGCGTGAGTACCAGACAGTTTCACCCAAAATTATCTCATAATTTTGGAAATCTATGGGGGAAGCTTTTGTTCAGCAGTGAACGTATTGTAGATTATATGATAAATAAGAGTCAATAAAATAAAAAATATAGAACTGGCAGTTATGACTTTAATGAGCTCTGGATACATTTCTTGGATATAGTTGCTCCGATTATTTACTTCTCTTCCGTCTCAAAAAGCTTTCTAATCATCGAATACTATTAATAAACACCAAAAGAAATTAACTTGTAACTAAATATTGTGTGGAGACGTTTCCGGCTCACCTTTATTAGCTGCTCCCAAATGATTAATATATATTAATGCATTCACCTCATAAACTGACGCGACGCATTAATGTCGACGTTGCCTTCGGATATGGTATCTGTTTGTTTTAATGCTGGTATCAATTTTAATAGATCTAGGTGTTACTATCGCATGCGATATTAGGTTAACATTTTATGAGAGTTTCTATCAATCAAAATATGTTCGAGGAATGACATTATTTTCTGTCATGGTTTGGATTCGTATTATACTTGATTTAAGTTCACTCGGCGAGCTATTCTTGGTATTTCTCTACGAGATCGAATCAGAAATGTGGAGATCCGTAGAAGAATTAAAGTCGCCGACATAGCTGAAAGGATTAGTAAACTGAAGTGGCAATGTGTGGGGCACATACCTCGTAGAACTGGTGGCCGCTGGGCAAAAAGGTAGGCCTTTGTTCAACAGTGAACGTCCTGTGGTTAATTCCTACCATCGCATCTCTTGCCATCGGTGGGGAATTCAGCCACATACCCTAGAGCCAAAATGATCTCGCACCGTACGGTTTCAGAGGAACGACCTCACGATTGCGCTCAGGTTGTGGAATCAGCTTCTTACCGGGTTTTTCCCAAGAGAATACAGCATGGGGCTCTTCAAAAAGGCGTGAGAAGATTTTTGCATGGTCAGCAATACGTGGTATAAATAAAATCTACATAATAAAAACTGTTTTTAGGGTTCCGAATGTCCGAAGGAAAAAACGGCGGAACCCTTATAGGATCACTCGTGTGTCTGTCTATCTGTCCGTCTGTCACAGCCAACTACCTCCGAATCTACTGCGCCGATTAAGTTGAAATTTGGTACATCCAAACACGTACATGTAACGTAAATAAATTATGTAGTGGTCCTTTTTGTAGGGCAATATAGAAAATTTAAGAGTAAAGTTTTGCTAATTGTAGCGTGTAACATATGAAATTGAAGGGCTTATTATGAGGGTCTCAAATGTATTTATTTTATCATTCAAAAATTTATGGGTTTAAAGTTATTTAAGGAAATAGACGAAAATTGACTATTCCCCTGCCTTATTTCCGAAACTACAAAGCCTAAAATTCTGAAAAATACATAGCTCTTTACCTATAGATTACAGAACACCTATGAGAAGTCTATGGTCTTAAAATAACATGGTAAACCTTTCAATATTCTGCATACAAACTTACGTTTGCAGTTGGAATGTATGTGAAAATATGTTTTTCAACTATGTCGTTAAGTTTGTTCTTGGGATTAGTTATTGGTACAAGACAGAATCCAACAGAATAGAAAATGTATTCAGCAATTACGGAACCCTCTCCACGCGAGTAAACAATTATGTACATTAAACTGAGATCCCGAGAGTAAACTTCGTATTTTTTTCCAAGAACGTTAGTGCACACTATGAAAACCACAAGTAACTACTTTGTTGTACTAAACAAAACCGGTCAAGTGCGAGTTGCGCACTTGACCCGATACGAAGTTTACTCTCGGGATCTCAGTTTAATGTACATAATTATACAGACGCTGCTGCCTGCCTCTACCTAAGCTGTAATAATTACTTAAAATTACCACAGAAGCAATACATAAAAACTTATTTAATAAAAATACTTGGACATCGATAAATGCTGAAAGTACAGCTGCAAGACGCGTTTTAATAATGATTGTTAATTAAATTTCAGGTACACATTATAATTACGCATTTAACTAAAGAAAAACTGTAATGCGTTGGTTGGAATTGCAGCTGCCAAATTTTGTTGTAACATTTATTTATATTTTATAATATGAATATGATAATAATAAAACTTGCTTACGAGATTGTCGTCATGTGGGACATTGACTCGGTAATAATTGTGCTAATAGTCGTTACGGCCAACGGCCTAATCACCAAGAGCCTCAACCAATATTTTAAGAGTCTCTCGTTAGGCGGCTGATTCTTGGGCCGGATAATATAGAAAGAAATCATCCTCGACAGGTCGTGTATTGAGTGGAGGTTCCTCTCTCTAAAGCTGTGATCACTCGCAGCTTGGATCCTGTTTCCGATGGCAGTGGGTAACTATTTTTAGTATTTTTAAATATATATTATTTTTGTATTATGTATTTAAAAATGAACTTTTTTCTTATTTGTACGTATATACGTTAAATTAAGGAAATAACAATAATTATCGTTTATTTCAGGCAATTTCCGTGTGGTGTTCCGATAAAGAATATAGCACCTTTCCATTCCCTCCCATGGATGTCGTAAGGCGACTAAGGGACTCTAAGCCAGCAGTATCGGCAGGAGCATCTCTTCTGTGATCCAGCAGCCATACTGCGCTTACCAACCCGCCTGCCATGCGTGGTGAGTACTGGCAACGTCCCCCAAAAATGAAGACACAATTGTAGAAATCTTAGGTTGAGGTCTTTGTTTAGCAGTGGACATCTAACGGCTAGTATGATGATGATGATTAAGAACTACTTAGTTTCAAAACGCACCCATACCACCCCTATAACCATAAAACGAACAGGTGCGTGTCCATAATCAAGATTTACGCCAGCATCGCCTATACCTAGTCGGTACAGGCTGTCTATTTCTGTAATAGATACTAATGTCCTGCAGTTACCGGTTCAACTCAATTTATTGGTCACGCAAAATCAGAACGGTATATTTCAAAAGTCGTATTTAATGTTTTAGTCGATTTCCTAGAAATATACTTAGTTTAATTTAATTTTAATGTTAGAAAAATATGTTGACACGATTCATAAGTATCGATGTGAGATAAATATCGATTTCAGAAATCATCGATATTTTGGGTGCCAACACAAATATCTATTTTATTTATTTATAGTATTCATTCTCTCTGTCTGGATTAAGAATATAGCACCACTCCATCTCCTCCCGTGGATGTTGTAAAAGGTGACTAAGGGAATCTAAACTAGAGGGATACTGCGCTCACCAACCTGCCTGCCAAGCGTGGTGAGTATTGGCAAATACCCCCCAAAATGATGATATAATTGTGGAAATCTATTGGGGAGGTCTTTGTTCAGCAGTGGACATATAAATGGCCGATATGACATATGACACAAAATAATGCTATTGAAATACCTAGTTCCCATTATCAACATCTTACTTTCCGTAAATAAAACAGTGTAACATGTAAAAATAAATGAATAAAGGACCATAAGCGCCAAAATATACGATCTTAACCGTTCATTGTATTAGTCTATTAAATTCAAAAGTCTGAATTATGACGTCTAAGGGATGATGCCATATATTCATCCCCACCGTGGTGTGAAAAACCAAAATACTACTGAAATCTATGTTTGGGTATCATAATCATCATCACATCAGCCAAAGGACGTCCAGTGCTAAACAACGGCCTCCCCCACAGATTTCGACAACGACTGATTACCTACATGCCACCCGCAGTGACCTTGACCTTCACCAGGTTGTCTGTCGACCTCGTTGGAGGTCATCTCGCGCTGCGTTTTCCAGTGTGCGGTAACCACTCGAGATCCTCTCTGCCCCGATGGCCACCAATTCTACGAGCAATGTGCTCCATCCATTACCACTTCAGTTCACTAATCTTTGCAGCTATCTCGACAACTTTAGTTTGCTATAAACCGTGTAGTATAAAAAGCTTAACTAGTAGCAACATACTACAAAAGTATTATATTTATTACACCAAACGGTTGCGTTCTCGAAAAATTAACATTGATATGATACGACACGTTCATGCGTAAACACGTACGGGACATACAAACAGTTTTATATCGCCATGTTTACTGAATAGGCTAAAAAGACTACCATTATTAGTAAGTAACAAGTGAATAACATATATGTTGTAGAGAAACGATGAAAACGAAGGTTTGATTAAATCCCCGAGGTACGAGTAGATGATCGATTCACTTAAGATGTTAAAATTGTAACTCTGTGGGGTTATTTTCCCTAAAGACAGTAAGTGATTTGATCATACCCCTTAACGGTTTATAACCACCTAACCTATATTATCCGAGGCGGAGTTATCAGAGTAGGGAAACAACCGCCGCGGCGCCCGTGTCCAACACGCCTGAGCCTCCCTGTCGTCTTTATATGGCAGGGGGCCTTGGGGGTCGCGAGCGCGCTTAGTGGGAAATATACGTGCTCATACCGAGCGACCCCCGGGAAGACAGCGGTGCGCATGTGGTTACGTACCGGTGTGCGCAGCATAGCGCATAGCCGGGCTTCGGGTGACTCCTTTACAATCCCCCCGAGAAGTGCCTGGGGAGGTGGCTTTTTTACGGTCACCTCTCTGCTAGAGGGGGTGACCGCTTTACAGTCATCCCCTCCGAGATGTGCCTAAAGGCGTGGCACCAATGGGTGGCACTAGATGGAGATTATTCGAGTTCCTGGAGCCTTCGGTGCCGAAGATGACCACTCCGGTGGTTTTAGCCGGTAGGAGTCCGGCATACCCCTTCGCCCTTCCCCGGGGTGGAGGAAGTTCCATGTAGAATTTCCACTGGACATCAATAAAAAAAAAGGTGTCGGGCATACCCCTCTGCTCTTTCCCGGGGCGGAGGAAGTACATGATGTATTTCCAACGGACCAATAAAAAAAATTACTAGCCTCATAGTCTCCGCAAAAAAAATTACATCGCGTGTAACCTAGTCATATTGTATCTGACATTTTAGTGAACCAGTATGTTCAGTATGGTAATAACTTTTGGCCAGCTCTTTTGTTCACAAAATTTGCTGAAACGTACTGAGGCAGAAAATTGTGTATTAACCTCAAAACCCAAATAATGGATAAATGGACTTGTTAAGAAATACATTTTACATTGAGATATCAGGTACTTACATCGTTTCGTTCCAAATAATATACAAACAATACTGGTAGACATCTGAATATTAGTAAGGGTGACAATTCTGACCACCGTGCACCGTATTGATTGTGAACATGATTCAATAGCAAAATGAAATCCAACTTCAACAGATACAATATAGGATAAAAAATACTTTTACAAGCTTTATAGCATTCATCACTTTACTCGTTCGTTCACATAAAACTACAACAAATGTAGCAAAAGAAAATCTTTTCATCATGAAATCTCAATTATTGCTTAAATCCAATCGGTAAAGCTAATCTAGTAGTAGGGTACTTACTAATGAGGATGCCTGTAGATAATGTCAGACGAAAGTTCAGACATAAAATTGGTAATAAATTCTGTAGGTTAGGAAAATAAATACTTCGATATCTAAGAGAGACAACTATTGCAATCTCTTAACACCATTCTGTAGGTTTATTTACGACTAAATCTCTTTAGACTTACTCTGAATTAATAAACACATCACACGCTAACCCATCCAAAACAAACAGCATCTGCAGCCGCAGTCCATTTCGCGTTGAAACGAAGCATCAGCGAATAAGACTTTTGAGATTACACATCATTAATTGAGACGTCAGAGAATAAACAAAAAAGATAGGGCTTACTAATTTAGATATCAAGCGAACGAGCAGGACAAATTGTAAGAGCGTTTCGGGGAACTGAGACCCGGCGGCGGCTTTGTACGGAGTTATTTTGGCTCAGACAGCCGAGGACTGGTGTGAAGTTAAGGGTTAGGTTATTGTTGGGACCAAATAAGTATTTTCACGGTTGAACAACAAGTAAAAATACGTTAAAGACCTGTTCGGTGGTTGTTGTTAAAACATATGTAAGATATTTTATCTTTAGAATCAGACTTTGAATAAAATCTTGAAACTAAAAGTGAAGTGCGTCGCCACTTCTTGAAATTATATTGATATTTTCGTTTATTTATTACATTTTTTTTTTTAAAACGATGCCCCACTCTAGGATTTCTCCTGTGTCGTGGGTGCGTTTACAGACACAAATTCCACACACAATACACCCAGACCCGGAACAACTACCTGCAGATCATGCAAATATTTATTCCGTGCGGGAATCGAACCCACGACCCGGTGCGCAGCAGCCGACTGTATTAGCCACTGCACCAACCGTGCCGTCAATATTGGTATATTTTTATTGTACAAATTTATTGTGGGAGACTGGTGCCTAAACTAAGTTGAAGCCTGTATTTCAGGTCACCAGGCCTTCCTCCCCAGAAGTCCAATTTCATAGTCCTTTCATAAATTGTGCCAAGCGAAATTTTTCCATTTTCTTGTTCTTCGTGTTTCTTTTTTTATATTCTATAAAGTTTTTTTCTCTTGTTAGGGACCTCTTGATGAATACTCTCCAATACATTGCTACTGAAACTGGTTGATTTTGTCTTTTATACCCAGTTATCATCTTGCACCCCATGAATGCAAATTGTTGCAATCCTGATCATTAAAAACGGTCTTCGTCATTAGAATTATAGTTATATCAGACATTAAAATACATTGTATTCTACTTAATTATTTATAATTATGTAATCTAATATCTATTTTTATATTAGTATGTGTATGTATTTTAAATTTTTAATTCATTCCATTTCAATATTATCTATTGCTTTGTTTTTGTACCTCTGTCGAAGTGCTTTTTAAACCCAAAGGTTTGACTGGTACAGAATGCCTCATGGTATTAAGCCCACCTTGTGTATAGTAATTTACATGAAAGTTTAAACTAAGAAATAAAAAAATTAACTACACACATTATCTTTGCATTTGATTTTTATTTTATTAGTTTTTCGTAAAAGAGTATGCTCATTAGGATTTTAAGTCACCAGTCTCACAAACTCGAATACCCAAGGCTTGGAACAAATTATATATATATATATATATATATATATATATATATATATATATATATATATTATATTTGTTCTGCTCTAGGTCATAAAAATATTTGCTTCGAACGGGCCACGATCCTTTCTCAATCGGCAGCTTGCCATACCACTGTGCCTAATAGATGGTTGAATTATTAGCTGAGAGCAGTTGAATAGAGCTGATAAACTAGTCCAGTTTTGGGTGCTACTGAAAATGTTACTTTAATCCAGTTCAGGCCGTCAGTCGTCTATTAGATATAACCCTTTATTCCTTTCAACAGGAGAAATAATTTATTTATTTTAGTTAGCTTAATGTACTGTATACACTGTTATAGCACAAGAATCTTTGTTCACATTTATTAACACATATATATATATAAACACTAAACAGTCGTAACGATGTTATCCATATTGCGACGGAATTTTATAAAAATCTATACAGCGCTAAAGAATATAAGGACACAGTACATGGTAGTATAAATCCTACAGAGAACTACAAGAAATTTTTTACAACAAAGTTCGATGAAAAAGAAGTAGTTGAAGCAATTAAAAGTTTAAAAATGGATAAAAGCCCAGGCTCAGATAACATTACAAACGAAGCTATAAAAACAGCCAATACTCTACTAGCTCTGCCACTGACTCTTCTGTTCAACCGCATATTGGAAACCACCGAAACACCCACTCAATGGTCAGAGTCAAATATAATATTATTATATAAAAAAGGTGATCCGCATGATATAGGCAACTACAGGCCTATAAGCTTATTACCATGCCTGTATAAATTATTTTCTTCGCTTATCAACAAAAAAATAAGCATCACATTAGCGGGGGAACAACCAAAGAAACAGGCAGGTTTTAGAAAAGGTTTCTCAACCATAGACCATATTCATACCCTGAATTTAGTGATTGAAAAATATCAAGAACGACTCTACATTGCCTTCATTGACTACAAAAAAGCATTCGACACTGTGTCTCACTCTAGCATCTGGGAAACTTTAAATGAACAGGGAGTAGAAAACGTGTACATAAAAGTAATAAAGAGCATATATAACAACAATACAGGGCGAGTGAAACTGGATAAAATCGGTTCAAGCTTCCCCATCGATAGAGGAGTAAGACAAGGTGACCCCCTGTCTCCGCAACTATTTATTGCCGTTCTGGAAACAATAATGAGAAAACTGGACTGGAAGCAATACGGAATAAATGTTGATGGCAACTACCTTAGCCACCTCCGGTTCGCTGATGACCTGGTGCTGCTATCAGAGTCAGGTATACAATTACAACTTATGATCCATTCGCTTAACGAAGCTAGCCAAAAAGTTGGTTTAGAAATGAACCTAACAAAAACAATGGTTATGACAAACAGCACTGAAACAAGAATCACAGTTGACAGCGAAGTACTTGCTTACACAGAAAAATATACCTACTTGGGGAAACAAATAGGCTTTAATAGTAAAAATAATGAGTTAGAAGTAGAAAGAAGAATACAAAACACTTGGAATAAATACTGGAGTATGAAAGAAATATTTAAAAGCAACATGGCAGTAAATATTAAAACCAGAGCGATGAACACATGTCTCCTGCCGTGCCTAACTTACGCTTGTCAGACCTGGAAGTACACCAACAAAGTTAGGAACAAAATTACCAGCTGCCAACGCGGCTTGGAACGTAGTATGCTGAATATTAAAAAAATACAAAAAATAAGACACACAGAAATACGAAGTGTTTCAAATGCCACCGACGCTCTAAACTATGCCCAAAGGCTAAAATGGAAATGGGCGGGCCATGTAGCGAGGCTCCAAGACGAAAGGTGGACAAAAATTATTACTTCGTGGAACGGTCCAAAGGGGAAACGACACAGGGGAAGACCCCACACAAGATGGCAGGACGACATCACAAGGACAGCGGGTCCAAACTGGACACAAGTGGCCCAAGATAGGGACCAATGGGCTTCTTTGGAGGAGGCCTTCACCCAGAAAGGGGTTCTTGCAAAATAAATAATAATAATAAGAAAAACATTAGGTTAATCTTTGCTAGAAAATTAAATAAATAATTGAGTTGAATTTTGAATTATCGTAAGTAGATTTAGCATAGCTATAAGATTTTTTTTTTCATGTAACATTTTGCAAGAAATATATAGGCTTTTTTATTTTATTTTATTTTATTTATTTATATATATAAAACTTAGTACCCCAGTGAGAGATTTGCCATAGTTAAAGTTCATACGAAGGAGGAGTGCAGAAAGTTATAATTTATGTGTACTATATGTACGTGTGGTGTACGGATTATTCCGTGTGTGTATGTGTATCCGGATTAACAATATAGCACCATTCCAACTACTCCTGTGGATATCGTACAAGGCGACTAAAGGACTCTAATCCAGAGGGATGGGCAGCAGCGTCTCTTCTGTAATACAGTAAGCCCTACTGCGTTCACCAACCCGCCTGCCAAGCGTAGTGAGTACTAGCAAATTCCCCCCAAATGATGGCACATACATTTCCATTTTTGGGGGAGGCCCATACATTTCCACAATTGTGCCTTTGTTCAGTAGTGGACGTCCTATGGCCGGTATAATGACGTGTTACAAATACGAGTATTTTAAATTGTAATATTTTTTTATGAATTACGGTCGTATTTCGACGACTAGGCGACTACTTGTAATAATATCTCCAGTCAAGCTATATACGTATTTAAATACGAGAGAAAATTACTTTTACAAAAATATATTTGTCAATGGAATTTCCCGAATAGTTTCTTATACAAAAACGATTATAGTGAAGGTGTTTGAACGGCTAACGTAAATTAATTTACAGTTTGCATGGTCACAATGTGAATGTCAGTTAACTGTGCTTGGTGAAAATACTAACACTATAGGATTATCGAGGAAAACAACGATATCATAAAAATCCGTAAATTCGATGTATAAACACTTGACAATTAATTATTACCATTACGTTAATCTAACAATGAGAGTGTACGATTGCGATCTAATCGGCGCACTACTCACGCCCGCGCACTACTTGTCTGGTTCCTAATTTGGGACTGTCGGGGCGCGCGGGCGCTCAGGCGGATGGAGCGACGACAAGGCTGCGGGAATGGAGGGTTGCGAGGGGCGATAACACAACCATTAAAAAGTATTACCCTGGTTAGAAGAATCATCATCATCGTACCATCCGATGGACGTCCACTGCTAAGCCAAGGTCATGCCACCTGCATGCATCGATATTCCCATCTACTTTCATCAGGTCAATAAAAAAAGTATTACATTTATACTTTAGAACTAAAACATTTCTTGCGAAAATTATATATATTCTTGGTTTTTTGTTTTTTAAAAACGTCGCCCCACTCTAGCATTTCTCCTGTGTCGTAGGAGCGTTTACAGACAAGAATTCCACACACAATACACCCAGACCCGGAACAACTACCTGCAAATCATACAAATATTTGTTCCGTGCGGGAATCAAATCCGCGACCCGGTGCGCAGCAGCCGACTGTATCAGCCACTGCACCAACCGTGCCATAAATATTAAATGTCCTGCTAAAAAGTACATATAATCTACATTACACATTACAGTGGAAATTCTACATGAACTTCCTCCGCCGCGGGTAAGGATGGAGGGGCATGCCGGACTCCTACCAGCTAAAACTACTGCGGCGGTCATCTTCGGCACCTAAGGGGGTCTCCAGATCCACGTATGATCACACTAGAGCCAATGTATATGTACCTACAATGCTACCACCGCTGTTGGTGAAACACTACAGGAAAAATACGCTACAAGATTAATGAATTTCATTAATAATAATTTATTACGATACAATATAATGATACCCGACAATTACAAACATAAAGCAATAATACAGAGGCATCATCTGTTTAAAGATCTACTTCAACCAAAAAAGGGTAATGAACAGAAAAACTTACGAACTAAACATCAAAATTATTAATTGAATCAGTCTCAATTTCTAGCGCGCTATAAAAACAGCCAACCATATTCAAACGACTGTAATTTACGATCTCGAAACATATTAATATGTTAATGTAACCTAAGTACAAGGTTAATTGATGTAAATAATAAATAACAAAAAGATATATACGTTAAATATTATAAAAATATATTTTACACCTCTACTAACGGAATCGAAAATCAATTCAAATCGAATGGATGAAATGTAGTTCCAATCGATTAATAATCGTTCCAAACGACATTTCAAATGAGTTTTTGGTAATTGAGTCGCGATAGTGTGGCGATTTACAACTAATTTTGTGTTGAAACGTATTCATGATTACTTTATGAAAATATACCACAGACAGATTCACATGACCACGTGATTAATCGTGGAAACTTATGGTTTCAAAGATTAATGAAGATTCTTGCATATTAGAGTGTTTTAGAGAATTATGGCTGACTTTTAAATAAGGAATCCAAAGTCTATTATAATCGAAACTAATACGAGATAATAAATTGTAATGGATTGAATAAATAAATAACTCAAATGATTTATTTTAGATGTTAATAGATAATTCTTTACACTTGTAGCCAGTAGAGAAAGATAAGAATAGACGTAGTTATAGTAAACAAATTTATATAGGTAATCCTAAATACAAAGTTCTCAAAGAAGCCATAATAATTTGAGCATGTAAATGATGAAACATTTTACTGTAATACCCGAAATAAAGTCGCAGACAAAATAAAACCACAGTCTTCCTGTTTCCGTATTATTTTCTACCTAGACGATGTCAAGCGGTGTCTTCAAAGTACAGTCTAACTTTGAAGACATATCTCGCAAAGCGAAAGAAATAAAATTTTAAGTATACTAATTAAAATTTTAAAAAATATCCACCGACTACATTTTAAGTATGCTTTGTCAAAAATAAATGCAAAATAATACAATTTGGTTGAGAGCGTTCGCGAGCGGAGGCACAAATTGTAAAAACCTTTAAGGATTATACACACTGAGAGAAGTAAACATATGGTTTAATTGGGAAATTAATTGTTACCTCTGGAATTATGCTCCAGATTTAAAATTAATAAAGGACATAGCTTATATTAACTAACTAGCTAGCTAACAGAAATTAAAAAAAACAAACCTTGGATCTACTCTATTATTTCATTGCTTCCGCAAAAAGACTCAAGTGCAAATGTCACTGGGTGAAGATAGAAATTTATTACTCCTACAATTTCGAATCTGAAATTAACAGTAGAACTAGTAGAAACATATTTCTGAAAAAAAAACAATCTCTCAGATACAAACACGAATATAAATTTGTGTCGAGCAGGATAATAAACATGCGAGAGCTAACTGTAAAAAGTTGCTCGAAATACAGGGAGTGCAGCTGTGGGCCACTAGTTTATTTAAGAGGAACACTACGAGTGAACGCCAGTTGCTGCGTGAAATCGAGCCTATAGAGGGTGTACTGGTTTATTTAAGTAAAGCATTAGACGCTCATGTAGGCATTGCTGATCACTCTTTAGGGATAACCGTGACGCTACAAACGAACATAAAACGCAAAACGTCTTAGCACTTTTGCCGCGTGAAATCGCGGGTTCGTCGCGGTCTCTTGGTGTATTTGAAACCTTAAGTTTCCTAGCCTCGCCGTATTTATTTTAGAGCCTAATTTAAATAAGACAGGGCTTAAGTTCTTTTGTGACTTGGTCGGCATTCGTAAACGAATTAGCTGCAATAAACAGGATATTTTTATTCGTCGTATTATCATATTCTGAAGGATTGTTTGTCGGGAAAAAGGTCATAGTTAATACGTTATGCAGTAAGTGAAGAATTTTTTATTTGTTTCTGGGTATAATAAGGTTTTTCTGGGGGTTAATAGGAATTGATATTTGAAAATAAGAAATGATTCCTAATTTATTTGACGTTATTGTATAAATATGATCAAAATACCAGACAAACGAGAAGTTGGAACATACAAGTGCCTTTCGTTAATCTACACATAACAGTACATACAAAATTCCTAACCTAATCGCTCCTAATGTACCAACGTTAATGCACCAGAATCCCTCCAAGCGTTAAAAAGTAGCCGGTGAGAATATACCCACAAAAACTGGACAATTCATCATAATAGTGCCAGGCAATTACTGTGTATAGCGTTAATGACTGACATACGTTATTAATCTGGACGAAACCCGTTTTGGACAAGACTTAGCGATTCCGATAATAATCTTGTTTTAATAATTACTCACTCATTCTTCCCACAATCTTGATCGACTATTTGTTCGTTATTTTTCTTGGTCGGTCTTAATTCGGTCGACAACTCTTTTAGTAGTGCTTAATTCTGGTTATTTTTCTATGTTGACGTTATCGGTGATCGGGGCGTATTCTAAGAAATTTTCGTATTTATTTTTTCTATTTGTGTACTACCTGATTTGTCTTCGTCGTTTTGACTTGTTGGTGTGCTTCAAAAAGTTTTTTTTTTTGTCTGGAAAGTACATAAGGAAATAACTTTTAATTTGTACGAAATACATTATAGGCTTTTTTTATTAAAAAACCTTGCCCCACGCTAGGATTTCTCCTATGTCATGGGTCCTGATAAAGTTATATCAACCTATTGGAGAGTATTCAACAGAACTTTAACAAGAGGAAACAACTTGATGGACTACAGACATAAATTTCACACACAATACACCCAGACCCGGAACAACTACCTGTAGATCCTTCCGTGCGAGAATCGAACCCACGACCTGGTGCGCAGCAGCCGACTGCATCAGCCACTGCACCAACCGTGCCGTCAATTAATTATATCGTGTGTACATTTTATGTATCTTTCATTAAAGAGGTGTTATAATATATAGTATACTCGCCGTGTGGTGCCGGCTCAGAATACCTGTCTCTCACACATCTCTTCCCGTGGGTGTCGTAAAAGTCGACTAAGGGATTAGCCGGAGCATGGGCAGCAGCGTCCTTCGAGTACATTAACAACTTAACTGCGATCGCCAACCCGCCTGCCAAGCGTGGCGATTATGGCAAAACCCCCCAATAAGCCCATAACACACCCATATCGGTCATTGTGGTGATCTTTGGGGGAGGCCTGTGTCCAGCAGTGGACTTCATTCGGCCGAAATGATTGATTGATATAATCTAGCAGTCTAATATTATTAATCCGGTATTTATTACAATTCATATTTTTGTCGTATTGCTGAGGTAACTACCGTTTGAGATCGAGTCTTTGAGCTAACCAGATCTTCGCATTACGTATGTTTCCAAAAACCATGTTACTACTGCTTTCTTATTTAAATAAAGAATGAAAGAAATGTCTACACTAGCTTTATTTTTTTATACTCTGTCCAGCGACATGATTCAACCAGTTTTTCTTACAAAATATATTCATAAAATTACCATTTCTCCAAGCATTCTCTGTACTTATTCTAACGTACTACGCCTAGTTTACTAATAAATGATAATCAGTTACTTACTCATGCTTAAATGTTTCCTGCTACTGTCGTAGCGAACGAACTTAATTCTTTAGACCTCATTATCATATAAGAGGGAACCTTGTGGCTTGACTGATTATTTTTGAAGTTCTTGTTTGGGATAATTGGACAATCATGAGTTTAATCTTCATGCTTTTTTATAGAGGGTAACAAGAATCGTGTTAACGTTAGGTTTATCGGCTCTAGCGGAAGTCACATTTGAGTGTAAAGTTTCAATTACATTAAACATGAATACTTCACTGATTACATCACAAATTGTTTTAGTTTATGATTACCTTTTAAACTCGATCATTTAGGTCAAGTTAACTCAACTGAAATTTCAACCGATGATGAAAGTAAATAATTCCAATAAGCGACCAGTACGGATTAAAGGCTCTAGGTAGTGTGATCATACGAGGACCTGGAGCCATCCTTCGGTGCAGAAGATGACCACTCCAGTGGTTTTGGCCGGTAGGTGTCCGGCATGCCCCTTCGTCCTAAACCGAGGCGGAGGAAGTTGATGTAGAATTTCCACTGGACCCCAATAAAAAAACATAAACAACAGCCCTAGTAGTAAAGGGAATGAAAAACTATGAATGAACCGATAAATACAATTCGGGTTAGACCTCAATTCCAAGTCCTACTGATGGAAAAGCATAAGTACGAGTACTGCAAGTTAAAATCTCTGGGCAGGGTCTAGCAAAGTACGAATGAACTTTATAATTTAACTACCTAATACTTTGCAATGCCACTTTTTTATTTTTTATTTAACATAGATAAGCGTGAGCGTCGAAGATGTGGAGTGGTGTACGTGCACCGGAAGACGCAGCGTGGGACCGCCTTCAACGAGATCGATAAATGACCCTGGTGAAGGTCACTGGGACTTTGGATGTGGGTGGCATATAACCGGTCGTTGTGGGAATATACTGGGAGGCCTTTGGTCAACTGTGGTCTGGACCTCCTTGGGCTGATACGATGGTGACGGTGATGATGCTGAGAGCAAGTCCAAGACGTAAAAAACAAAATGATGCAATAAACAATAAATAATACTCAGTAGTAACACATATATATATATACTGTATATATAATTAAAAAAAATATATATATATATGTTTAGAAAAACGTTGCCCCACACTAAGATTTCTCCTGTGTCGTGGGTGCGTTTACAGACATACATGTCACACGCAATACACCCAGACCCGGAACAACTACCTGCAGATCATACAAATATTTGTTCCGTGCGGGAATCGAACCCGCGACCCGGAGCGCAGCAGTCGACTGTATCAACCACTGCACCAACCGTGTCGTCGATATATGTCCAGTTTCTATATTTTACCGATCGTTACTGGTTATAATTATAATACACAGTAGAGTAATACAGGTAGTGCCGGGTTACTTAGACCTATTATGTACAAACTCGTGGTGTTTGATCTCCCACAAATTATATCCAAGCGTCAACCCAACACATAATTTCAATATCCGTATCCATCATTCAAACATCAACTTATTAAGCCTACACCTTTTGAATAAAAACAAAAATTGGCGGCCATTTTGCTTAAGCTCGTTACATCTCGACGCACGCCACTGGCGCTCGTAATTATGATGTTAAGATGCGTGTGTGTGTGTAACAAGCATTAATAACGCGAATAAAGTTTATTATACATGTGTGTGTATGTGGCAGTAAGTGCGTACGCGCTGCATGGTATTCGATTTTGTAAAGTGTGAGTGAGTTTTTGTAAGGCTGTGTGTGTTTGTGGGAGTTTCGTGTGAATGTATATGTTTCAGTGTTTGTGTGTGCATGTGTGTTGATTTGTCGGCGTTTTTGAGTGCGATGCCTGTCTAACAATAATAATTATTATACGTGCAGTGCCTGCGGCGCGAACGTCCCTTCATGTTTTCGGGTTCCACGATAAGATAGCTAACCCCTTACATGATTTGTTTATGTTTGTTTTATGCTTAGGTTTTTGTCCATAAAATTATGACGGGGCACTGAAAATTATACGCTACGCAATGATAATGAGATTGTATTCTTGAACGCTTAAATCCTATAGAACATAACTTGTACCATGAAGTTGTTATTGCAATTAAAAGCTGATGTGTACCAACACAATGTTATCCGTTAGTCGCCTCTGAGACCCACAAAAGGAGAAGAGGCGACCTGACCTTAGCATCTGCTCTTTCTTTATTAGATTACTAGCTGGGATCCGCGGTTTCACCCGCCGTTTAATTTAAAAGAAGTTGGATTACTTATAAATAACTTAGAGTACTTCGGCATAGACACTTGACATAGATTATGTATAGATGTATAGATATTGGATTTCATGGGATTTAATTTATTTGCGGGTTACCCTTAATTATTTTTCTAAAATATAAGTAACCTAAGTTATTTCTTATAACATCAGTTATCTGCCAGTGAAGTCCCGTAGAAATCGGTTCAGCCATTTCGGAGATTAGCGGGAACAAACAGACAGACAAAAAAAGTTAAAATAGTTTTTTGTTGTAGGTACCGCATATACTTTCATATGTATTTAGTAAAAAGCTGTTATTTTGACATTATAAACAGACACTTCAATTTTATTTATTTGTCTAGATTTATTTAAAGCTATTTTTTTTAACAATATTCTCGTTACATTTTGCAGGATAAATAATGTTGCAACAAGTTAACGAGCACTCTCATACAAAGTTAAACTTTTAAACCTAAAAAAGGTAGAGTAAAAGGAGCCATTATAGTTGAGGACTAAAAGAAATAAAACAGCAGACCTACAGGTTGCCAGGACTAACGTCTCAATTCACGTTCATCTGCTTCTCATAGAGTTGCAGCGACATGACTGTTAAGACATATTATCAAAATTTGCCTAGTTTTTTAATAGAAACGTTGACCTACACTGGGATTTCTCCTGTCGTGGGTGCGTTTACAGACACAATACACCCAGACCCGGAACAACTTATCTGCAGATCATACAAATATTTGTGCTATGCGGGAATCGAACCCGCGACAATCGTGCTGTTGAAATATTTCCTACTTGGTCATTTTGATTTTTTTCACAAATAATGATTTCCATATTTAAAATTGCAATTTGGTATCCTTTGTATTGTTAGGGTTTCGAACATCCGTGTCCGAAGGAAAAAACCGCGGAACCCTTATAGGATCATCGTGTGTGTCTGTCTGTCCGTCTGTCACAGCCAGTTTGCTCCGAATATACTGCGTTGATAAAATTGAAATTTGGTGCACATATGGATTTCTGCGACCCAAACACGGAACGTATCGTTACGTAAATAAATAAATTTTGATTATGGGGTCACTTTTGGGGGGCAATATAGAAAATTTAAGAATAAAGAGTTGCGAACTGTACCGTGCAACATATTAAATGGAAGAGCTTGTAGTGAGGGTCTTAAATATTTGTATTTGATAACTTTATAATATACAGTTTTAAATTTATTTAAGAAAATGGACCATTCCCCCAACCTTATCTACGCAACTAATAAGTCAACATTTTTTAAAACATTATGTTTAATAGATTACAGGAAAACCTATAAGAAGTCTATGGTCTTAAAATCACATGGTATATCTTTCTATATTGTGCATACAAACTTATGTTTGCAGTTGGAATGTATGGGAGAACATGTTTTTCAACTACGATATTAAGTTTGTTCTTGGGATAAGTTGTTGGTACGAGACCGAATTCAATAATAGACAATATATCCAGCAATTTCTCTCTACCATTTGGTACCATACATACTTTTTTTAGTTACAACAAATAAATTAAGATCAGGTTAAAAATAAATCGTGTTGGATAACATATGTATCGTGCGGAACCATCTCCAGGCGAGTTCAAATCGCATTTGTCCGGTTTTTAAACTAGATCCTTTCAAATGATTTTAAACTGGCAGCCCTATCTTTAAGTTAAAACAAGTTATCCGACTAAGCAAACGAAATGTAAATGTTGTATAACGAACGCAAATACTACGAAATTGTTAAGTTACTAAGGTAAATACAAAGGAATGCTTGATGAGTCTAAACTTAAATCATGACCTAACGACCTTTCATCACGGCTAAAAAAATAAAATAATGCTTTTTAATTTCATAAAAAAGAGTGGAACATTTTTTATTAAACTTTTTTATATTTAATTATAAACCTTTAAAGGAAAAATGTGTCTTTATTAAGATCTTTAATTTAGGATATTTCAAACGTTGCCAATTAAAAACTTGATCTAAGCAAACTCGAAACACATTTCAAAGTTCGTCCAACTTTGATAACTAATTCTTTCTTTGCAACAAAAACTTAATAACTTGTGCTATGTAACTATCCAGATTAAAAAAAAACATGGCTTCTAATAAGCAATTTTAGAGCGATCGATTTGGAATGGTTCAATTATTTTTTGGTTGGTACCCACATTATAGCTGTGGACAATAGTCTAGTCTACAATCTCTAAAATCGCTTGGGGCTACAAAAAGCATATGCAAAACTTGCACTCATACCAAATGGACAACTGAAATTAAGTCATCACATCTCCCTATGAGGGGTCTTCATGCTACTTTTCTTGTGTATTTTAAGCTAAACCATCATTATCAACTGGAAACCAGCTTTAACACCCCATAATAAAGCTCCTAATCCTTTATTGCGAGATTTATATTCGTTTTAATGGCGGAAAAAATCGCATCGTCATAGCGACGACGGTAAAGCGTGACGAATCGCGATGGAGACGTCAATTCCTTTACATTCTTAACAAAACCAACAAGTGAAGTACGACAAAAAAAAGTAATAAAAGGAAGCAAAAAAGGAATGGATGTAAAGCTACTGAGTGACGCCGGTTATCGTTGACGCTTTCTTTTAGTGTAAGGGTGGGTTGAAGTGCTATTGAAAGTGTTGTGAAAGTATGTTATTGTGGATTTGATTTTTCATAGAGGTATCTATTTAAACCAGGCCGCTGATTTGCTATGTCACGGGAAATTTAAAAAAAAATGTTTTTATCAAAGAACGTTGCACCACACTAGGATTTCTCCTGTGACGTGGGTGCGTTTACAACCACAAATTCCACACACAATACACCAAGACCCGGAACAATTACCTGCAGATCGTACAAATATTTGTTCAGTGCGAGAATCGAACTCACGACCCGGTGCGCAGCAGCCGACTGTATCAGCCACTGCACCAACCGTGCCGTCAATTGCACGCACCGACCGCGGTTTATGAAATGTTATTGCATCATGATCGTGTTCTATGCGTGGATTTATGTCACATAGCGTAAGAGTAAACGCCTTGTAGCATATTTTATTTTCCGCTTATGTCCGTTTGATGTAGTAGACGTACTGAGTATTCAATATTTTCTGTTTGCAACGTTGAGGGCTCAAATATTTCTTGGTCTAGCAGCGGATTTGTGGGTCATGTGTATATTAGTGCTTATATTTCTGCCATGAACTCATCACTTTCTACATTCACATTCCTTTAAAGGTACTTACGAAACAATTGAGGTAGCAAAATTTTATGCAATTGCTTAACCATGAAACAAGGAAAACATCTCTAACGTTTGCTTAAGTAAAGGTGTTCGAAATTATCGGGTATCTATTTAAACCAGGAGCGTACTCGCTATGTAATTTGAAATAATTCCATGCACCGACCGCGGTATTTTAATTTATGAAGTGTTATTGCGTCATGATCCTGTTCTATGCGTGGAATTATTTCACATAGCATAAGAGCTTGTAACAAGATAAGATAACATAATCCTGTGTGAAATTCACTAAGCTCAAACATCCATACATCCTTGAATACGGAATTGAAATAACGGTGAACAACCAATTTGGTATTCGCTGAGACATGATTGAAGCTATTCATTTACACGTTGCAGACAGCGAGCCATGAGGACGAGTTCTAGCGATTACCAAACTGGTTTTTCACAATTATTTCAATTCTGTATTCAAGGATGTATGGATGTTTGAGCTTAGAGAATTGCACTACAGGACACAAATATTTCTTGATCTAGTAGCGGATTTGTTGGTCATGTGAATATTAGTACTTCTATTTCTGCAATGAACTCATCACTTTCTACATTCACATTCCTTTAAAGGTACGTACGAAACCATTGAGACGACACAATTATATATATGGGCTAATATTCTCTATATTGCTGGTTTCCGAGGGGTAGGCGCTGTACGCCAAGATAGAGGGAGTCCTCTACAGTTCCTAGTTCGGCTACATCTGCTCCTATGTGGTGCACTACAATACTAGCCTATAAGACTTGCAATAAGTTTTTGTATAATTTGTTGGTGAAATGAGTGTTATTGTTGTTAAAAGTTTATGCAATTGCTTAAACACAAAACAAGGAAAACATCTCCGACGTTTCCTTAAGTAACGTTGCTCGGAATTATCGGGTCAACAACAAAATAACTCGAAAGGAACTGCCTGTACCCAGGATTTTCTAAGATTATATCTTGAGCCAGCTACATAAATTACACTTACAGTATCTCGAAGCACGACGCATTCATTGTTTTTTTTGTTCTCCGAATATAGCATCTCTAATAAATGAGAGATTGACATCCCAAATGAATGTATATGTACGGTTGATGATGAATTGATGAAATTTTTTTTTTTAAAACGATGCCCCACACTAGCATTTCTCCTGTGTCGTGGTTGCATTTACAAACACAAATTCCACACACAATACACCCAGACCCGGAACAACTACCTGCAGATCGTACAAATATTTGTTCCGTGCGGGAATCAAACCCACAACCCGGTGCGCAGCAGCCGACTGTATCAGCCACTGCACCAACCGTGCCATTTTGAATTACAAATTGTAGACTCAAAATATAAAAATTCAGTTCGGATATTAAGTCGATTTTTGATGTATTTACTGCTCGTGGCCGCGGACGCTGCTGTGTTCGAAACGTCGAGCGAATTAAGAGTAGTATTATATTTCATATATTTATCGTGCATGTATTTATGTTCCACTATAAATGTGTGCTTGACCGCACATTGCACGTGTAATTTTTAAGGTATTTATTATAAACGAATGTAAGTGTATAGGGTGAACCATAAAATATTGTTTAATTTAGATTCTTCTATTGAAGAAAGAAAGAATAAAAAGTAAAACAGTTTATTTATGCGGCGAACGTCAACGCACAAGTACGGATTCAAAGAAAAAAATTCCCTATTTGGCATATGGCAATCCGCATTTGCTTATTAACTAAATGGCTAAAATCAAAACTACAATATGATAACAAAACGCTTAAAAACGAACACTACATAAACCAAACGCGTATACGCGCTGGCAACGCTGTTATTATATTGTGACCAAATGAAATATTTTATATATAGGTACGTGCCTTAATAATATAAAAATTGTATTTGTTAGGGTTGCACGTATGTTACCGCACGTATAGATGATGCACGTACGTATATAGACTGAATGAAATAAACGCGATATATTTTCGTAAGCTATTTCGATTCAATGGATGCCATTCGTGTAAACTTTTGATAGAACGAGTATAATATTTTTGCATGGGTATATTTAAAAATTAAGTTTATATTTAGGTATCTACATCTGGTTTCACAATCTTGCTTGTTCTAACGATTCGTTTCAGTCTTGCAAATAAGGTGCGTTTTAACATAGAACGACTTCCACTTGAGCTCGTCCATACTTATTTCCTGAGTTACCGGTTCATAATAATAATCTAGGCGCCCGAGTGGTTTTTTTTTTTTTTTTTTTTTTTTGTTGGGCTTCTCGCATACATTTCTGGGAAATGTGGTTGCTTAACCGGTCATTTGCTGGCGAAGCCAAAAGAGGCCTCCAGCCAGGCTTAAATTAATTATTAAAAACTAAGCAACTTTCGCTAAGGGCGCCCCCTGCGGGACACGGACCTCGGCTTAGGGCGTTGCTGGGGATATCAAGCTATTGTTTTGGGGACAGCTGGATCGGTATTATTTAAATTGTATTAAGGGACATTTAAAGCTACAGGCTCGGCACGGGCCGGCGCGAGCAAGAGACGGGAGGGAGAAGTGCTAACTTGGACGGGAAGGTGACGCGGCGATAGGCCTCCGCGACGTCGGTGAGGCGGGCATCCTCGGCGGCGAGGGCGGTACAACGGTCGGGTGTTCAGTGAACGAGACAACGCGAGTCTCTTCATGTGATCTAACGTGATTTTATCGTCTGGATCGACCAGAACGTGCCTCGGGCGGCGTACTCTACTGATACGGGAGGGTTCGTAGTCGGCGGCTGATACCACAAGGGGATTTGGGTGGGACAGGGCAGAATCGAGATAGCGTTTGGACGCTTGTTTCATAAATTGCCTGATGGTCGGCAAGTTAAGGTCGAAATGGAGTTGGTCGTTTCGCATGTACAGAGGCGCTCCGGTGGCCTTGCGCATGAAACGGGTTTGGAGGGTTTCTAATCTACGGAGTGGGTATGATTCGGCGTGTGCGAACACTGGGCTGGCATAGGTCATGATGGGTCGAATGCATGTGGTGTAAATTCTCACCTTATTTCTAGTCTATATCGAATATTTTAGGAACCAGGCGACGTACAATCAAACACGCGTAATATGAGACTGATTATTTTATTAGACGGTAAGAACTACCCTCACAATATAAATCTACATATACACCATTCTTCCCTCTCTGTTTCCTTAGTACTTAATTAATACATAATAATTATTGATACAAAAAGTTTAAACTCAACTAAATCTCCACACTCTTCCCTTTCTGTTTTTCTTCACAAAAGTTAACCTAATAATTACATACACCATTACATAATTAAAGTACATAACAGAAAACACATCCATATAAAAAAAACTTTAAGTACAAGTGTTTATCATTATCTCGTTTAGTGAAACCAAAAGGTTTAGTCAAACTCAAATCCGTATCTGACTATGGGTTTCCTATGTCTTTTAACCTTAGGAGTAGTATTAAATGAGGGCTGCTTGTTCACTAACTGGGCTTTCGCGTCGAGATTGGATGTCAGTGCGACGCTAGTTCCAGCTGCAGGGGCAACATCCCTCTTGGGGGATGGTGCTCCTGTGGGAGAAATGGAACGCTCGGATCCTATAATCGCAGGCTCGGAATCGCCGTTTTCAGTCTGCTTTGACTGATCCACGAATGTCGACGATGACAAGAAATCGTAGGTATTTAGTGTTTGCGTGTCGTCTTTCTGCAACTGATCAATGTGTTTCTTATGATATTTATTGCCTTTTTCAATAAAATAAGTTAACGGACCAATCTGATCGCTGACTGTACCCTGTTCCCAAGTAAAAGAATTATTTTTATAAACCCTAAAAAACACTTTGTCTCCAATGTTAAAAAATCTGTCTGAGCCAGCTTTACGTTCAATTTGCGCAAATTGCTTACGTTTGACAACCTCGTTTGTGTCCGGCCTTAGCAAGTCTAAAAGGAGTGCGCACAGTTCTCCCTATTAATAAACTAGCTGGACTTTTACCGGTTATACTATGTGGCGTGGAACGATAAATAATTAAAAAGTCATTTAAAGCCTTTTCAAGGTCAATGTTGTCATGTATAGCCTTTTTTAAACATTTTTTTATAATTTTGACGGCATTTTCTGCTGCTCCGTTACTACTTGGTTTATACGGTGTAACTGTAATGTGTTTTGCGCCTAGATTATTCAGAAATTCCTTGAATTCCTTACTATTGAATGGCGAACCATTGTCCGAAACCAATTCATGTGGCAAGCCAAACTGTCCGAAAAGTTTATGCAGTTTAGAGGAGGTTGATTTTGCCGAAGTGTTCGGCACTCGAAACGCCTCAATCCACTTCGAATGAGCATCGATTACCACCAAATAATAAATGGTATTACCAGCTAAGGTAAGAAAATCCACATGCAGACGATACCAAGGCTCCTGCGGCCACTGCCACGGGTGCAACGAGGCTGCGGGGGGTGCGGGACGCTCACGTGCACAAGCTTCGCATGCCTTACAAATGCGCTCGATATCCGAATCGATCCCTGGCCAATATACGTAATTCCGAGCTAAGTTTTTGCATTTTACAATGCCTTGATGAGTTTCATGAATTTGACTCAGAATACGTTTCCTCAAACTGTATGGTATAATAACACGATGGCCATATAATACACAGCCCTGCTCAACATTTAGGTACTGCTTAATTTTTAAAAATGATTGCAATTTTGTATCACTGCAATACTGCCAGTTAGTTTTAATAGATGTTATCAAGTCCTGTAATATGTGATCTTTTAGTGTTTCCTTCGCGATCTCTTTGTAATTAATTGGCGCAGATTTTTCAACAAAATGTATGTATGATTCAACACGACTATGCACCTCTTGCTCCGCGATAGGCATTCGTGACAAACTGTCAGCTACACAGTTATGTTTTGAACCTACGCACTTTATCTTGTAATGGTATGCTCCAAGAATAACAGCCCACCTTTTGGCTTACAATCTGTTATTAGGGTGAACTCGCGACCAAAAAGGTAATCATGAAATTTTGTTACGCCAAATGTTACGGCTAGACCTTCGCGACAGATCTGTGCATAATTTTTCTCAGCACTAGATAAAGTACGCGATGCATGCAGCACGGGTCGTTCCCCCCCGTCGGCGCAGCGCTGTGACAGCACGGCCCCCACGCCATAAGGCGATGCGTCACACGACAGGGTCGTCGGCAGGGCCGGGTTGAAATGTGCCAAAACTGGCGCCTGTTTCAAAGTAGCTTTTGCTTTGACGAACGCTTTATCGCAGTCCCCGGTCCACAAAAACGCCTTTTCTTTTTTTAGTAAGTCGTATAAGGGACTCAATAATTTACTTAAATTGTTTAAGAACTTTCCATAATAGTTTATTAACCCAAGGAATGCACGTAATTGCTTTGAATTGATAGGCACCGGAGTGGTTAAAATTGCATCTACTTTCGCTATTTCTGTGTGTAGTCCTTCAGCATCAATGACATAGCCCAAATATGATATAGATTTTTGAAAGAAACTACATTTCTCAACGGCGACCCTAAGGCCACTATCTGCCAAGATTTTAAAAACAGTTAAAAGTCTTCGCCAGTGATCCAAGCAATCGACTCCGCTGACCGTTAAGTCATCTAAATAACATGTTACAAATCGCATTCTAAATAATTTATCCATCATACGTTGGAACTTATTAGGAGCGCATTTAATTCCGAACGGTAATCTGTTGTAACAAAACATACCTTGCATTGTCACTATCGTGCATAACTTCCTGGACGGTGTTTCTAATAAAAATTGTAAATACGCACTACTGAGATCAATTTTACTAAATAGTTTACCTCCTTGTAACGACGCAAAAATATCCTCAATTTTTGGTATCGGATATTTGTCATCCACCAGAGCCGGATTTAGAGTAGTCTTAAAATCACCACATAAGCGGACCTCACCATTTTTTTTAAGGACAGGTACGACCGGTGTTCCCCACTCACTCCAGTCTACTGGTGTGATGACGTTCTCGCGCTGCAGCCGCTGCAGCTCAGCTTCTACGGCGGGGCGCAGCGCGTGTGGCACGGGACGCGCGCGCCGCCACACCGGGACTGAATCCCCACGCACTTCTAGCGTAATGCGCGCCTTATTAAATGTACCAATACCGTTCTTAAAAACGTCAGGGAATCTCTTGACTAGCTCTTTGTTAATATACTGGCTCGTTGGAACTTCCCACGAGGTTATCTTTAACTCATTAATTTGTGGGAACTGCATACCGAACGCTTTCATCCAATCTCGGCCGAATAACGACGAACAACATTTGTTATTGATAACAATCAAAGATAGATTTCTAATAAGTTTACCGTTAATATCAACTGAACAGACAAACTTACCCTTTGGTTTCACCAATTCACCGTTATACATTTTAAGCGATGACTTATATGGCACCAACTCACAATCTTTAAAATATTTATTATAAGTCGATATCGGAATCACGCTAACGGCGGAACCTGTATCACCTTCCATTGAAATGGGTATGTTATTTATTTTAGTTTTTACAACCCAATGCTCATCGCTGCTAGACTCACAATCACTCAGCTGATAGACCTCGACCGCGCGGTCGAACGAACCTGTCGACTCCCCGTCGGAGTCGCCCACAATCGCATTCTCACTGATATGATGCACATGCTTTTGTTTACGATTACGACACATTTTCGCTATGTGACCTTTAACGCCGCACACGTAACACTCGCTGTCCCGAAACGAACAATGATCGGGATTATGCCACCGATCGCATCGGTGGCATCGTTGCTGCTGGTGTCGCGGCACGTCGTTGCAGCCGCGGCGCTGCGCTGCTCCCGCAGGCGCGCGTGATTGGCGCGCGCCGCGCACCGCATGCACCGGCTCCGCGTCGCTGCGGAGCGCGCCGGCGGAGGCACTCCCGTCCGCCGGCTTCGAGTCTCGTACGGCTGCCTCCAGCGACAGCGCCAGTTCCGTGGTTCGACTGTACGTTAATTTGTCGTCCTCTTCGACCAGGATACGTTGACGAATGCGATCGCTCGCCAATCCAAACACAAACTGGTCGCGTAAATTTTCTTTGAGCGCATCTATATCTTTAAACTTGCACGGCTTACTGAGTTTCTTTAGTTCCACTAGGTATTCACTAATCGAATTACCGGCGGCCTGCTTGCATGCTCTAAATATCATTCTTTCGGCAATTTTGGAGCGCTTAGGCGTCAAATGCTCTTCAACGAGCGTAACAATTTCTTCGAAATCGACTTCCTCCGGCTTTTCGGGATAACATAAGTCCACAATCAGATCTAGAGGCTCTGTGCCGACGATTGCCACTAAATATCTCGAAAATGCTTCTTTCTTGATTTCATTTATCTTGAACCACGCCCGCAAACGACTGACGTAAGTCGACCATCGGTCCACGTGTAATTTAAATTCCTTTAAACTACTAAGGTCCGGCGGTGCACTCTTGTCACTCATTATTTTACCGAAATATGTAGAAATACACACAAACACGACACGAACTCGTCGCCAAATAGTCTATATCGAATATTTTAGGAACCAGGCGACGTACAATCAAACACGCGTAATATGAGACTGATTATTTTATTAGACGGTAAGAACTACCCTCACAATATAAATCTACATATACACCAATTTCTAAGGGATAATTTACTACGAGCGTTCAGAATATAGTGAAGGCGACCGAGCACAAAGGCAGCGCGGGCACGCTCCATCTTTGTGTGGGGAATGAAGGTCAGTTTTTTGTCTAGGGTGACTCCAAGATACTTGGCGTGCGGTTCCCAAGGAACCGATTGGCCCAGCATCGAGATCTCCCTGAAGCGTGGGTGATCGTCGCCTAATTTGCAAAATAGGACGGCTTTACTTTTGATAGGGTTAACTTCGATCCGCCATTTCTTAAACCATTTACCGTAGACGTTGGCTGTGGTTTGGAGGATCTTAGTTATACTATCGGGACTGCTACCAGAGTAGAATATGGCCGTGTCATCTGCGAACAGTGCTAATTGGGTCGTATTAGCAGGTCTTTTGGGGAGGTCACTGGTGTACAGTGTGAACAATAATGGGGCTAGCACGGATCCTTGTGGGACTCCGGCTCTAATGGGGTGGGGGGAAGAGAGAGCGCCCGTGATTCGATATCGGAAACTGCGATTTGACAAGAAGTCTCGTATGATGAGAACGAGACGGTCGGGCACTCCGAGTTGGTACAACTTATATAATAAGCCATTGTGCCAGACTTTGTCAAATGCTTTCGCAACATCGAAAAAGAGGACTCCCGTCATCAGGCCGCGTGAGAATCCGAACGTGATGTGTTCAACTAGTCGGTGGACTTGTTGTACACACGAGTGTTTGGTTCTAAAACCAAACTGTTCGTCGGGAATGAGTTTCTTGGAATCGGCATAATCCTTTAATCGGGAATAGATAATCCGCTCATAAATCTTCGCAAGAGAATTGAGAAGGCTTATGGGGCGATAGCTGGAAGGCTCGCACTTGGGCTTACCGGGTTTGGGAATACCGATAACGGTGGCCTGTTTCCACGTATGCGGAAATAGGTTATTGTTTAATGCCGCATTGAAGATGACGGTCATTAAGGCGATAAGACGTTCGGGGAAGAGTTTAATCACCTTGTTGGTGATACCGTCAGAGCCGGGGGCTTTGCGAGGGTGAATCTTTTTCACGAGATTTCTGACCTCGTCTGCCGTGACCGGAGGGAGGGGGTCGTCAGGGTCCTCGGCAGGCGGAATAGCTGCTCTACGTTCGACTTCAGCGTCAACCTTTTTGAGGTGAGCTTGGTCTACAGGTAGAGTGCTTGGGGAACATTGCGCTTCTAGACTGTCAGCTAGGCATTCGGATTTTTCGTCGTCATCAAAGGCCGGCCTTTGGTTGGGACGGTTGAGGGGGGGGACAGCATTGGATGTTTCGGATTTGAGTTTCCGTTGCAGATGCCAGAACGCAAGGTGGGTTGGCTCTAAGTCGCCCAACATCTTATCCCAGTTAGCCTCTCGGCACTCCTTGATACGTTCCTTGACAGCACGCTGCAGGTGGCGCATAAAGAGGCGATTGGGTTCGCTGGGAAAAGATGAGTACGCTCTAAGGGCTGCGTTCTTCTCCGTCATCAGTGCACGTACATCGTCAGGGAGTTTCATGCGATGGTCTTCCATCGCAGGAACTGACCGTGAACACTCGTCCACGACGGACTGTACATGCCCGGTGAGGGAGTCGATCGCGCCTAGCGTGTCTGCGACTGACGTTATGCATTCGGGAATTCTATCTAACTGAGCGGACGAGGGGTCGTTGAGGCGTTGCCTAACTTTCCTCCAGTCCGTCGTCACAATGGTCTGAGGGGGTAGCCCTGTGTCCGTGGGGCCAAAGCGGGAGGTGAGGTGAAGGATCACAGGACGGTGATCGGAGTCTAGCTCTTGTAGTACTTCAATGGAATGCAACTTGAGGTTGACATTCATTAGAAGTGCTATGTCGAGTATATCCGGGCGATGATTAACATTGCTGGGGTAGTGAGTGGGATACATCGGGGCGATGATGTCAAAATTGAGGAGGTTACTGAGGGAGTATAATTTACTTCCTCTGTGGTTGTGGGTGAGACAGTTCCAAGACTCATGTTTGGCATTGAGATCTCCCGCCACTATGACGGAGTCGCCTAGATCGAAGAGTGCTTCGAGATCCGATTGGATTGGATCGTCTTGGGCATTGGGGGATTGGTAAGCCGACACTATAGTGATCGGTTGATGACCTGTCATGCCTATTCTGCACACAGATGCCTCTAGATTGGAAAGGGACGGGGTATCTAGGGGCATGCAATAAAGGGATCTCTTATAGTAGATAAGAGTGCCTCCTCCACGGGAGTGGGTCCTATCGTTGCGCACTATATCATAGTTTGCAATTCTAGGGTTCCTGTGAGAGGGTTTCAAAAAGGACTCTTGTATCAACATAATGTCAATAAGGTGGTCGCGGAGGAATAAGGCGATTTCGTCTTTTTGGCCATTAATGCTGTTGGCATTGAAGATGCCTATTTTAAGGGATCGGGGTTTTATTCTGCACCTGCTTTGTGAATCCATTACGAATGAACGCGGTAGGAGAGGAGGGCGGATGAAACATCAGCGAAGTCGCTGAGAACTAGCATGAGGCCGTATTGGCCCTGGTTTGCCCTAATGGCTGCGGCCATTTGGGCGACTCTGTTCGGGTCGACAGAGTTGAGAAGACCGAGGCAAACTGAGAGGTCGTCAGTTTTGAGAAGGGGTGAGGGAGGGGCGGCCCTCTGAGAGTGCACTTGTGGTGCGGGTTGGTTGTACGGCACGGGAAGGTACGGTGCCGTATGGGGGGCGGTCATCAGCGAGGGAATCGCTGACGCTTGGGTCGCCTGTTGGGTCAGTAAACTAGGCCTCAGGGCGGGGAACGCTTGCTGATGATTCAGCGCGTTCCACGGCGATGGCCTTTGAGGGCTGAGTCGTTGGGACGTGGGAGGGGCCTGAGAGGCGTAATGGGCGGCCGCGAAGGCTTGGGTAGCCGCTTTGCGCTTTGCTGCCTTGTTGTTAGCGCGCGGTGCTTTGGGGCATCCGCGATAATTCGCGGGATGACCCGACTCACCGCAAAGCACACAACTCGGAGGCTCTGTGCAAAGCGTGCGATCTTTGGGGCGATCGCAGTCGGAGGTGCTGTGGTCACCTAGGCACTTAACGCACCTAGGTTTGGCGTAGCAGTGTCGCTGCGCGTGACCATAGAGTTGGCAGCGGTGACACTGCCCGGGAGGACCATAACAATGGGGAGGTTCGATTTTAATGCCTGAGAGGTGGCATACAGTCTTGATATTAAAAATCTTCCGATCATTATCGGCGGTCTTTTCGCATATGGCGAGGACCATATCGTAAGCTTCACCGCTGCGACCAGCGTGCATGCGATGAACTTCGAGGACGGGGATACTTTGCGACAGAAGGTCGTCTTTGATGGAGTCGGTGTCGATCTCCTTGGGGATGCCTTTAAGGACTACCCGGAGTGGGCGTTCCTCAGCGAGAGAGTACGTGTGAAAGTACACGTTCCTGTCTTGGAGGGCACGGGTCAAAGACCTGAAGTCTTGGGCAGTGGGAACTGCCACTTTGACCCCGACGGCTGTGGTGCGGGCACTTAGGTAGTTAATACCTAGCTCTATACACATTTTGGACACGTCATTCCACTTGTCCTGAATGTATATAGCAGGCGGTTTTTTGTCCTTTTTAGGGACCTTGGCGGGCTGGAATTGGGAGTTAGCGGGGGTAGGGGTAGGGGGAAGACTGGCCTGAGAAGAGGCCGTTGTGGGGACAGGGGCAGAGGGCGGAGCGGAGGACGAAGCCTCGTCCGTTTTCGGGGCTTTAGCGGGCGCTGCTTGAGCAGAGGACTTGGCCTTGCGGGCCCGCTTTTTACGGCTACCGCTGACGAGTTGGAACTCGTCAGAGGCCGAATCGGAGGAGGGGATTTGGGGGGGAGGGGGAGAGTCCTCGCTCTCTGACATGTCCGACACGTCCGAGAGTATGGGCATGTCGGCTTCGGGGGACGTGGAGGCGTTCGTGCTGGCGGTGGGGAGGGGGGCTTTTGCCTGAGGGGCGGATGATATACCGGCATCTAGTTCGGGGGTTGTGCCCCTTTTTTTGGGTTCGGGATAGGGGGGCTGCACTTTTGTGCCTGGCTCTAGTGGGGAGAGAAGGTTGCCATACTTGGCAACAAAGTAGGGGTCCTTTAGGAGGATCTCCCTAATATTTTTCCACAGCGTGGCGTCGTCGGCCATTTTGTTTATAAAACAAAATGGCGGACGGGGGGACGAAAACAAAAATACGCTATAAGCGCGGAGGAACAAACGCGATTTACGCGGTCCCTAACCTCCCGGGTTGGATGGGCCCGGGGGTGTGTAACAAACCCTCCCTGCCGGGTATAGGCAGGGAGGTGTGAGTACCTGTGGTGAGCCCTAAGCTAGTACCATCCGTGGCCAGTCTTAATGGGCAAACGGGTCCCTGACAGCTCTTTTGCAAGGGGCGATAAGGTGTCGCCCGCAAGAGACTGTATAATCTGAAAATGTAGACTCGAACTAGGGTCGACTAGGGTAGCCCCCAAGGCCGGTGGTCCTAGTCCGCTGCCGACTAACTGCTTTGCCCTGATGGGGCTAGGCGGGTGTGCCGGGTCAACACCCCACTCGGCTTCGTTGGCACCGTAAGGTATCCACCGAGGACCACCAAACAGTGGTTTTTCCCTGAAGGGGCACAATAACTCGATGAATTTAATCGGTCAAAGAAACAAAAATCAGTAGTCGCCTTGAAAAAGGCAACGCGTGATTTAAATGAAGTGACTGCAATCCGACGGGACGGATTGCGAACAAACACTACACGGCACACTGATCGGGGAGCGCGAGCACTGCACGACCGTCTGCGGCGAGCGTCAGACACGGAATGAGCCCGAGTGGTATTCGGATTGAGAATATAGCACCATGATATCTCCTCCCATGGATGTTGAAAGAGTGATGGGCCGCAGCTTCCCTTCTGTGGAACGGCGTTCTGCACTTTGTGCCATACTAGATATATGATCTCTATCTCAATTTTGAGGTTTATTTAAATATTTTTTATTGTCTGTGTCAGTTGCGATCATTACCAGAATACCGTTTTGGCTTCGATCAACTTTCGATAGGCCTTTGTTCAGCAGTGGACGTTCTTTGGCATATGATGGCTAAAAAAATAACTTTCGATCCATTTTCAACCTTATTATGATATAGGCAATGTAGTTAGTTATTAGGAGCATATAATTTATGACATTTCGAAACTATATTTAGAACGTTTTTAACTACGAGAATTGGACATCTGGATAGTGGGCAATATGAAAAATTCTTATGTTAGACCAGTTTTTGACACAATACACATTTTTAAATTATTTTTTGGGCCGCAGTGAAAATTCATCATGAACGTCCTCCGCTCCAGGGAAGGGCGAAGGGGCATGCTGGTCTCCTACCGGCTAAAACTACTGGAGCGGTCATCTACGGCACCGAAGGGGGACTCCAGGTCCTTGTAAGATGACACTAGAGCCGCCCATGATGCCACGCCTTTAGGCACATCTCGGAGGGGATGACTGTAAAGCAGCAGTCAGCAGACAGACTACCCTATCGACTGTCGTAGATATTTATATGACAACCGGGACCAATGGCTGAACGTGCTTTCCGACGCACGGTCTCAATGTATTAGAAATGGTCACCCATCTAAGGACTGACCGTGGCCAGCGTTGCTGTAATTTAGTTCCAAGCCCCTCAAAAATATTATTCATTAAATAATCCAATTAATTGCAATATACTGTAACAAAAATATCAGATAATTTAAATCAGTTACATGCAAAGTAATTTACTTTGCAAATAATAATTGTATGAACAATTAACATAAAATTGCAATAACTTATATTAGGACAGGTTTATTGTCCAATGTAGGTAATTATGTATCGGTTCAATTGAGTTTGAAATTTATAATAATTATGATATATAGACAATATCTGCAACGCAATTATTATGATTTGTCGGGTCAGAGACAGATTCTGAAGTATCAAGGATATTAAGTTAATTGTTTGAAGCAATGTAATATGCCTTCTAATATATCGCTTGCGTGATTATCACAAAAGTGTACCTACTATAAGATTAAAGACTATGTTGATGACAGGGACATTATGGCGCCAATTTTTTTGTGTGTTTATGTGTCTGTTCTGGAAACCAATTGCGCCTGTATTGTTCGCACTGCAATTGTTCGAGCTGCAAAATGTTTTTCAATGTATAGAGATTCTATTTCAAATAATTTGTAAGCCATGATTTGTAAAATTGTAGATTTGACTGTAGATTTGTTGTTTTTTTTTATCTTTATTTATTTACAGGACTTTTATCCATGGGTATGTCAGTCCTATTGTTACAAAAATTACATATCTATTACATAACTCGTTTTTTACACATTTCATAGATATGTAAAGCTGCCTCTGAGTTTGGAGTAGCTAAAATGCTTTGAAATAGACCAATATTTTGTCTGCCTACATTAAACTTCAGAAAAAACTGTTCCCGGCTGCTACGATTCCGTTCACATTCCATCAATTAATGTTGGACATCATCAACTATGCCACAAATTTCACAAATTGGTGAATCATATTTTTTCAGCATGTGTCCAAATTTCCTTGATGGAACATGACCGGTTCGCAACCGTAACGCCATAACAACTGTGCTTCTATTCAAAAGACTATCAGCAAACCAAAAAAAAAAAAATATAAAAATATATACAAAAGAAGACAATTTTTTTTTTTCGGCATTCCTTCTCAGAGATAGTCATGTAGTGAAATGCAAAAATCTCCCACTGCTGGACAGAAGCCGGGCAAAGATTGCCACAACCACTGGTATAGTTTCGTGCTGTGTGCTCATTAATGCCCCAGGGCACAATGCAAATACATTGACACGGATTTCGGCTTAGGGTATTGCTGGGAATAACAAGCTATCGTTTTGGCGACAGCTGGATCGGTATTATTTAAAATGTATTAGGGGACATTTATAACTACAGGCTTGGCACGGGCCGGCGCGAGCAAGAGACGGAGGGAGAAGTAGTAACTTGACATCCCGTTCAACGCGGATGTGGCGTGGCAATAGGCCTCCGCGAGGTCGGTGAGGTGGGCATCCTCGGCGGCAAGGGCGGTAAAACGCTGGGATTAGAATTGTTTTGCAACATCTTGCTTTGATACTAGCATCTGTTATGCAGGTTGGCTGTATTGTTCCCAGCAACGAATGAACCTCCCCTCTGCTATCAAAAAGATGGGCATTAGCATTCTCTCGTTCGTTAATATTAACAGTACTGCAATCACCAGTCCGCCAACCAACCGTGATGATTATGGCAATATCTCTTTGTCCGCTCATTATACTCGTAGTATCAGCCCATGGTCCATAATGGATGCAATTTTTTTGTTGGGTTTCTCGCATACACTTCTGGGAAGTGTGGTTGCTTAACCGGTCGTTTCTGGCGAAGCCTAAAGAGACCTCCAGTCAGGCTTAAAATTAATATTATACTCTAAGCAACTCGCGCTAAGGGCGCCCACTGCGGAACACGGACATCGGCTTAGAGCGTTGCTGGGGATAACAAGCTATTGTTTTGGGGACAGTTGGATCGGTATTATTTAAAATATATTAGGGGACATTTAAAACTACAGGCTCGACACAGGCCAGCGCGAGCAATAGACGGGGGGAGAAGTGCTAACTTGAATGGCAAGGTGACGCGGCGATAGGCCTCCGCGAGGTCGGTGAGGTATAATGGATGCAACAATGACGAGGCTATATATAGCACCACTCTTATCTCCTCCCATGAATGTTATAAAAGCCGTCTAAGGAATTATTAATCTAGGCAGCAACGTCCTTTCTGTGGAACAGTAGCCATACTGCGGCCCCCAACCCGCCTGTCAAACGTGGTGAATAAGTACAGGAAAATTCCCCTCAAAATAACGACATGATTGTGGAAATTATTATTATTGTGCCTATGGCCTATAGTATTGTCTCTGTCTCCTGCTTGCTACGGAGGGAAGTGGAACGTTTATTCTTTCCTACTCCTCCATTTTCTTTTCTGATTAAATTCGTTGCGGGTTACAAGACAGTTCTTCATTTCTCTGGGACACACCGACCTTCATTGGTCGGTGTTCTTTTCGGTGGTCGCCATTGTAGATCCTGGATTACAGGAGTTGCAGTGGTTGGGAATGTGTGGCGGGCTTGTACCAAAAAAGACCTAACCCTGAATTTCTTTCCGCATTTCTTCTCAGCGGTTGTCATGTAGTGAAATTCCCTCTGTTGTTTCAATATGACATGTAAAAGTAACCATTAGGACCTATTCTTGAATAAATGATTGTATTCTATGATCTGAACTCGACTTGATTGATTGAGGAATCATTAACTTTTTGATGCTTTGCCAAAAACTGTATATTTTTTTTTGAATATTAATCTTAATTTAATTAGTATTATTTAATATAGGTACCTTTATGAGTGTCTTACTTAAAATGTGTGTGCTGGATTGACATCTAGTAGATGTCAATCAGGTGTATTGTGTTTTATCTTTTTTCTTTATTGTTTGCGTGATTGATTGTACATCAGTTTTGTAAACTATAATAAAAAAAAAATATATATTAACTAGCTGCCTGCCCTAGCTTCGTACAGGCACGGCACGGTTGGTGCAGTGGCTGATACAGTCGGCTGCTGCGCTCCGGGTCGTGGGTTCGATTCCCGCACGAAGCAAATATTTGTATGATCTGCACGTAGTTGTTCCGGGTCTGGGTGTATTGTATGTGGAAATCAAGTCTGTAAACGCACCCACGACACAGGAGAAATCCTAGTGTGGGGCAACGTTTTTGATAAAAAAAGGGCCACCTACCGGGTCCAATTGTGAATCTAAACCATCCAGGACCCTCAAACATACACATAAACATCATCAAAATCGGTCCCGCCGTTCAGGAGGAGACATACACACGTACAGAAGAATTATACATATAAGATAATGTCTCTGTAACAAATTGATGACATTTTTAACACATTAGATATATGAATACCCTCAATATTTTTGTAGCTGCATGAAATAGTTCACCTAATTCCGATCAATGGTTAAGATTGTGAACCTGTAGCCTTCCTTAAGTCATTAGCCCCATAATCTGCTCCTGTATCTCTATAATTTGCATCTACCAACACTACAGCTATACGATATTAATTATGAACGACACCCATTTCCGTCCCTATTACGGCAATTTGAATTCTAACAAACGCAAATTACGCATTGTAACTGTTTTGAACATTAATAGACTCGCTAAATTAGTACACGTTTTGTGTTAAAATTTGCATATTAAATCATGTTATTTTTGGATTTGTGTGATGCTCATTAGGATAATTGGGACTGAAATACACGAAAACGATAACTTTCAATATTCAGAAATGAGGAACATGGTCGTGTATTTACTTTCCGAAAAAATCAAACTTCATCTGTTGTCAGTAAAGGAAAATTAGTCTATTATTGTAACAGGTTTTCTGTGACTGAACTGACGAACTGCGACTTCACTCTTATAGATGACTGCCAAAGGCTGCCAATTTACTTGCCGTGTGGTGCCGGCTACGAATAGTACCAACTCATCTCATCCCGTGGGTGTCGTAAAAGGCGTCTAAGGGATTAGCCGCAGGATGGGCAGCAGCGTCCTTCGAATACATTAACAACTCAACTGCGATCGCTAATCGCCTGCCAAGCGTGGCGATTATGGCAAAACCCCCCAATGAGCACATACCCCACCGATACTGGTCATTGTGGTGATCTTTGAGGGAGGCCTGTGTCGAGCAGTGGACTTGATTCGGCCGAAATGATGAAAGGCTGCCAAATGTGAAGTTTGATGCTCAGGTCGGGCAAAGATTGATTGAGTTTTTAACCGACTTCAAAAAGGAGGTGGTTCTCAATTTTGTTTAATATGTATGTACATCGATTACTCCGAGATTTGTAGACCGATTTGAGCAATTCTTTTTTAATAGGTGCAGAAGGCTTTCGAATGTGTTCCATATAAATTTAATTACATTTGATTAAGTAATTTTTTAACCAGCTTCAAAAAAGCAGGTTAATTTGAGTGCGCTTATCTAGATGATGTCTTAATAGTTTCGATTCCTCCGAGATCAGAGAACCGATTTGAGTCCATTCTTATTTTTAGTGTTAAATACTGATACCAAATTGGAAAAAGTTCTTATATTTATTTACACTTTAAAGAAACAAGTAAACTCTGACCTGTAATAGCAAGAGGAAATATCAATTACAAAATAGGCAAAAAAACTTTTTGGGTATAAAACAGGTAAAACCTATATTCAACCAACCTGCTCCGTTTAATTATATCGATGAATAAAACAACCAATTACGCTTTAACTTTTTAAAGTTTAAAAACTTTAACACTTAATATCGCAAAGATAATACAAATTACAAGAAATTTATAAACAGACATTTCCTTTTTTAAACACGATACGGAATTTAAACCCGAAATTATGAATCATCATCATTTCGGCCGAATTAAGTCCACTGCTGGACACAGGCCTCCCCCAAAGATCACCACAACGACCGATATGGATGTGTTGTGGGCTTATTGGGGGGGTTTTGCCATAATCGCCACGCTTGGCAGACGGGTTGGCGATCGCAGTTGAGTTGTTAATGTACTCGAAGGACGCTGCTGCCCATCCTCCGGCTAATCCCTTAGTCGACTTTTACGACACCCATGGGAGGAGATGGGGTGGTGGCATTCTGAGCCGGCACCACACGGTTATTATGAATTATGAATGCCTGTCGCGATTTATTTCAGTTGTAAAAGCTAAAATTGGTTTCAATTAATCAGACCGAAACATTAATTCAATTAAGTGTTGCCGGTTCTATAAATTAACTTAAAGCATGCTATTCTAATTTCGTAACATTCGTTTTTCCGTAGGAATTCTTGTTTCATTTGTTGTTTGATTTTCAACTTACATATCCAAGTTGTAATGTTGAAATTCTATTGCTAGGTTTTGATTTTAATGTAACCTGATGCTTAGAAATTGACTCAGAGCTAATGTAGTAGATATGTAATAGGTTTTGTATATAAAATCTGAAGATTTTGCGAAATCTGGGTTTGCAATGTATATTTACATAAAATATATCAAGTGTTTTGCAAGTCGCGTTGCCACCAGATTAGAATATAGTTTTTATAATATTTCAGTGTATTAGTTTACATATCTGGTTGCAATCAATTATGAATTATTTTTTTTAAAACGTTGCCCCATATTAGGATTTCTCCTGTGCCGTGGGTGCGTTTACAGACATGAATTCCACATACAATACACCCAGACCCGGAACAACTACCTGCAGATCATACAAATATTTGTTCCGTGCGGGAATCGAACCCACAACCCGGAGCGCAGCAGCCGACTGTATCAGCCACTGCACCAACCGTGCCGTCAAATATATTATATCAATATCTTTTTGTTCTCTATGGTTCAATTTATCTAAGATACTGAGTAAATACTCCAACTCAGCATAGAATATAGTACTTGAAGAATCTACCAGCTATTGTGATCCTACTCCTTTCCCCAATCAATCCTCTGACAAATCCCAGCACAATATTAATCAAACGAGGACCGTGTTCATTTCAAAGCCAACTTAGCAGGCAGAACCAATAAACCATTGACTAATATTATCTGAGCATCAAAATTTGCATATCAAACGGGTTCCCATAGGACTATACGGCTAATATATAGAGAGAGACAGAAATTTGGCCATATTAGTTCTCCCGCGCCGTTTAGTCAAACTTAAGGGGCTATGGTAACGGCTGTAGCGATTAAACAAAAACACTCACTTTTATCATATTCATTAGGATTGTTTTTTTCAAACGTTGCATACAACTTTCCACACTATGATTCGTCCTGTGTCGTGGGTGCGTTTACAGACACAAATTCCACACACAATACACCCAGACCCGGAACAACTACCTGCAGATCATACAAATATTTGTTACGTGCGGGAATCGAATCCGTGACCCGGTGACCGTGTCCACTGCTGAACAAAGGCCTCTCCCATTATTGTGTTGTAATTTTGGGTGGAATTTGCTAGTACTCATCACGCTTGGTGGGCATGTTGGTGAGCTCTGTATGGCTAATGTTCCATAGAAGAACCGCTGCTACCCATCCCTCTGGATTAGAGTCCCTTAGTCGCCTTTGACGACTTCCACAGGAGGAGATGGAGTGGTGTTATATCCTGCACTGATTATGACTGCAGCGGGAAGATAGTGGCGCGCACGTGGTCACAGCGAGGCTTGGGGGGATCCTTTACAATACTCCCCGAGAAGTGCCTGGGGGGCGACCTTTTTACAGCCTCTTACCCTCCGCTAGATGGGGTGACCGCTTTATTGACGTCCTCTCTGAGATATGCCTGAAGGCGTGGCACCAATAGGCGGCTTTAGGGTGATCTTACGAGGACCTGGAGCTCCTCTTCGGTGCCGTAGATGATCGCTCCAGTGGTTTTAGCCGGAAGGAGTCCAGCATACACGTTCCCCCTTTCCCGGGGCGAAGGAAGTTCAGGTAGAATTTCCACTCAAATCCAATAAAAAAAACTGCAATATTAAGTACCAACAAACACCACAATATCCAACTTCTTCCTCCTTCCATCCCAGCAATTATTTGCTACGCAATCTTCCACTGACTGATCGGCATCCGATGCAATTTAACTTTAAAATTCTTCAAGCTGGTAGTAGCTCAACCGTTGCAAAAAGTACTAACTTGTGTCAACAAATCCTTGCCAATGGACGAAGTTGTGTGCAGCACTGTAATGCTCAGGGTTGAATTTCATGTTAAGTTCACTGTATCGTAACGCACCGTATGTCAGAATTTCAGGCGAAAACGTCCACCACTGGAGAGAAGCCTCCCACAAAGATTGCCACAACGAACGGTGTGGGTTTTTACGCACTGTATGTGGACACTGGTATTATTATAAACCTGCTCAGACTTGGGCTTCTCGCAGGAAGTTCAGTGAGCTTTTGCTGCTTGTCTGGACAAACTGGCCGCAAGAACCTCCAGGCAGGCGATAACTGAAATACTAAGCACCACAGCTCAGGGAGCCGTTAATAGAACTCGGGTTTTGGCTCAAGGGGTTGCGGGGCGACCAGCTAGAGGTGGATCAAGAATTGGAGCAGATACTAAACATCCATGTTTTATCTAAATTTATTGTCAATACAGGCCAATTTCCGTGTTGTGTTCGGATTATAGCACAACTTCATCTCCTCCCGTGGATGTTATAAAAATGACTACGAGACTCTAATGCAAAGGGACGGGTAACATAACCCCTTCTGTGGAACAGCTGCCATCCTGCGCTCACCAACCCCAGGCGGGTGAGGGGGGTGAGTACTGGAAAATTCCCCCATGTATGCACGCATGCATGTAATCGGTTGTTGTGGACTTGTATGAGCAGGCTTTTGTTCAGCAGTGGGTGTTCTTTGGCTGTAATGAGGATGGTGACAGGCTAACTAGCAGTTTGAGTGTAACGACACGTTGGCGCAGTGGCTGATACAGTCGACGCCCAGCGACCTTCACCAGGTTGTCTGTCCACCTCGTTGGAGGACGCCCCCTTGGCTTGTTACTGTGATATTCCTGTCGTGGTGTCAAAGCATACGGTACGGACGGCACGGTTGGTGCAGTGGCTGATGCAGTCGGCTGCTGCGCTCCGGGTCGTGGGTTCGATTCCCGCGCGGTACAAATATTTGTATGATCTGCAGGTAGTTGTTCCGGGTGTGAGTGTATTGTATGTGGAATTATATCTGTAAACGCACCCACGACACAGGAGAAATCCTGATGCGGGGCAACGTTTTTTAAAAAGAAAAAAAATATACGTATGGTCTATAAATTTTATTTATTTATTTATTACTGGAAAATCTACAGCTAAAAATACAGGTGTAACAATAATAGTAAGGAAACAGAAAGCCAATTACAGATTTTCACATATAGCAGTTGCATAGATAACTGTTAGTGTTTACACAGGTTACAACAAATTGAATATATAAAAATAAAAATATAAACATTTATATGATAAGTTTCATGGTTATGATCTATACATATAAGTACTAATAAATATTCACTATATGTAATAAACATATTTAATAATTATTTATGAGACATTAATGAGAACGAAAGTTTGTAAATTTGTGTTACCGTTTTCAAGAGAAAAAATCAAGGGTCAAGCACCGTTTTGCTGATGTTATACTGGTTGTAAACGGAATGAGTATTTAAGTAACATAATAAAATAAATAGCTATCCACGTTTTTCACGGATTAGATAATGCGCATCGACATTTTTCACTTCCCGGACTTGTGCTAAGTTCCAAGTCAAAAATAACTTGCAAATCGCTCATAACTTGAACCCCAAAACCGAGCAGCGTAACGTACAGTGATAATTCATCAAGACATGATAAGGAACAGTGTTGTGACTTGTGACATGAATGTATTATATTACACCCACATTACTATGGTTAATGTTAAGACCTGACGCAGCTGATGGGTTTTATTAATCTGGGACCCGCGGTTTCACCCGCCGTTTCATTTAAAAGAAAGTAGATTATTTATATAAATTATATTTAGAGTATTTTGGCATAGAGACACTATATATATATATTTCGTAGGGTTAGTGGCCACCCTTGTGTCAGAGTTTTTCAAGGCCTCCGACTTGGCTTAACGACTGCTGTCTAATGACAACAACCGGGACCGACGATTTAACGTACCCTCCGAAACACGGAGACGCTCAGTTGAAATACCACTATGCGGACACCCATCCAGAGACTGACCGCGCCAAGCGTTGCTTAACCTCGCCAATAGTTTACCGATTAGTGAGTGCAACTGGCTATGAGAGCTAGAGACACTTGACATCATCATTTCGGCCGAATCAAGTCCACTGCTGGACACAGGCCTCCCCTAAGATCACCACAACCACCGATATGGATGTGTTGTGGGCTCATTGGGGGGTTTTGCCATAATCGCCACGCTTGGCAGGCGGGTTGGCGATCGCAGTTAAGTTGTTAATGTACTCGAAGGACGCTGCTGCCCATCCTCCGGCTAATCCCTTAGTCGACTTTTACGACACCCATGGGAGGAGATGGGGTGGTGGCATTCTGAGCCGGCACCACACGGCATAGAGTATGTATATATATATACATAAAATTTCGGGAATCAAGGAAGTGACACAACATTACTATTTAAAAATGTATTTATTGCTTTTCGAAGTATTCTCCGCGAAATTTGACACATTTTTCCATACGATGGAACCAATCATTGAAGCAACCATTCCATTCGGAAGTTGGGGTCTCCAAAATGGCCGTTTTGTAGGCGTCCACAGCTTCTTTAGGTGATGAAAATCTCTGTCCACGCAATTTATTCTTTATTTTAGGGAAAGTATAGAAATCATTAGGGCTTAGGTCGGGGCTGTACGGCGAATGGTCTAATAATTCTATGTTTTCTTGCTCTAAAAACTCTTTTGTTCTGTGCGCGGTGTGAGAACTCGCATTGTCGTGATGGAGGATGATGCGGCGGTTGCAGTTCTCTCTACGGAGTTCAGAAACGACCTGTGGCAAACAAATGCTAGCATACCATTCTGCATTAACCGTTCTTTGTCCCTCAAGAGGAATAGTCGTAACATGGCCGGTTTTGGAGACAAACGTGGCCACCATTTTTTTTGCAACACTCCGTGAACGAACAATTTTTGTTGGCTTTAACTCATTTTCGAACACCCAAACTCGTGACTGGTTTTTTGTTTCGGGTTCGTACGCATATATCCAGGATTCGTCACCTGATACGATGTTGTATACAGCATTTGAGGATCCTGCGTGGAATCTCTCGAGAGTTCTGACGCACCAAGTAACGCGAGCCGCTTTTTGCTCTTCACATAGCAAATGCGGTATCCATCGGGAAAACAACTTTTTTACACCTAATTGTTCATGCAAGATTATTTGTATTTAACTCATGCCAATGTCTAAAGTTGCCTGAATTTCGCGGTATGTCACATGTCGATATTCCTCAATCAGCTTACGCACAGCATCAACGTTTTCTTGGGTGACTGCAGTTTTTGGACGACCTTGACGAGGATCATCACTGAGCTTGACACGTCCACGTTGAAATTCAGCAAACCAGCGATAAATTGTGGTTTTGGATGGGGCTTCATCACCAAATGCAGAAATCATCCGGTCAACACACTGTTTTTGTGTTAAACCACTTCGAAAGTCATAATAAATCATCGCTCTTGAATTTTCTCAAGTCAATTCCATTTTCTCAACGACTAAACAAGTTTGACAAAACCTTGTGACAAGACCGTGAATCTTTTTTTAAATAAATAAATGGTATTCGATTTGTAAAACCAAGGAGTTTTCAATTAAAAAGATTTTGATATGACAGGAACAGTGGAAATATTCCATTCCCGATACTTTTAGTGCAGCCTATGTATTAGATTTCATGGTTTTATTTTTTTGCACGGAACCCTAATTATTTTTCTAAAATAAAGCAGCCTAAGTTATTCCTTCTAACATCAGCTATCTGCCAGTGAAAGTCTCGTAGAAATCGGTCCAGCCGTTTCGGAAATTAGCGGGAACTAACAGACAAAAAAATTACAAATAGCTTTTTTGTTGTAGGTACCGTATATACTTTCATATGCATTTAGTAAAAAGCTGTTATTTTGACATTACAAACAGATACTTCAATTTTATTTATTTGTATCTAATAGATGTTACTTTTGAAAATACTGTTTTTCGTTGCATTTTGGTTACACCGGTTTAGTTATCTGTTTCTTAAGTGCTATGGTTAAAAATAAACCAGTCTACTTAAAAATGTAAAAAGACGGGAGTAAGTGGCGTTTTTAAAATACTCTAGTTTTTCTTCATATGAACATGAAGTTAAGTTAGAATTAATCTGAAAGAGATAAAAAAAGTCAAGGTTAAATATAGTTTCAGAAAAGACTAAGCGTATGACCTAGATACGTCGGTGTTTTAAGAAATTACTGTTGAGATTTCCGTGTGGTGCCGGCTCAGAATATCACTACCCCATCTCATCCTGTATTGTAAAAGTCGACTTAGGGATTAGCCGGAGGATGGGCAGCAGCGTCCTTCGAGTACATTGACAACTCAACTGCGATCCCCAATCCGTCTGCCAAGCGTGGCGAGTATGGCAAAACCCCCCCAATGAACACACAACACATCCATATCGATCGTTGTGGTGATCTTTGGGAGAGGCCTGTGTCCAACGGTGGACTTCATTCGGCCGAAATTATGACTGTTGAGGGTTAAAGGGGTTGATACAATTTAAAAAGTGAGTTCAGAATCTAGTGTTGTGACTCAATAGAAGAGTGTGTCTCTGTGGAAGAGTGATTAAAAGTAGCAGCTGTGTCCGTCTGAAGAACAATCCTAGTTTCCTTGTGTTCTGATGCAACAGCACTCTCTCCTCGTAATATCGAATTTTCGGCGATTAATCCCTTAGTTTTCTGCGCTACATGCCACGGGTTCGATTCCCATACGTAAGAAATATTTGTATAGCCGACAAGTAGTTGACCCAAGTCTGGGTACACGTGAGATTTTGTTTTTTTAACTTTGCCCCACACTAGTATTTCTCCTGCGTCGTGGGTGCGTTTACAAACACAAATTCCTCACAAAATACACCCAGACCCGGAACAACTACCTGCAGATCATACAAATATTTGTTCTGTGCGGGAATCGAACCCACGACCCGGTGCGCAGCAGCCGACTGTATCAACCACTGCACCAACCGTGCCGTCAAACTCTGTCTGTAAACTGTAACAACAATACAGAGCAATCACTAGTATGGGGTTAAGACCGTTAAAAAAAGTGTTACCTAACTATCTAGTATATTGTGGTAATGAATTTGTCGCATGACCTTTTAAGCGAGATGCATTTTTCTAAACACATTTATGCTAGAAATAAATAGGGTTAAAAAGGCTAGGTTACGCAACACAAATTTAATAAGGCTCCAGTTTCAAGATACATTCGCCTTTTATAAGATGAGGCTAATAAAACGGACGTTTAATCGCTGTATCATCATATCAGCCAGAGGACGCCCAATGCTGAACAAAGGCCTCCACCTTAGATTTCCACAACGAGCGGTTACATGCCGCTCTCATCCAACGACGCCCAGCGACCTTCACCAGGTTGTCTGTCCACCTCGCTGGAGGACGCCCCCTTGGCTTGTTACTGTGATATTCCTGTCGTGGTGTCAAAGCATACGATATGGACGGCACGGTTGGTGCAGTGGCTGATGCAGTCGGCTGCTGCGCTCCGGGTCGTGGGTTCGATTCCCGCACGGTACAAATATTTGTATGATCTGCAGTTAGTTGTTCCGGGTCTGGGTGTATTGTATATGGAATTCATGTCTGTAAACGCACCCACGACACAGGAGAAATACTAATGTGGGGCAACGTTTTAAAAAAAAAAGTACATTTATGCTACTTATACATAGATTTATACATTTTCTAGAAAATAATAGAAGTATATGTGAGTCATGTTACAATACTGACTTGTATTTCCCTGAAATGTATGCGAGAAGCCCAACAAAAAAAAATACTGACTTGTAGTGGTAACTAAGAAGCTTCGCCGGGTAATTTAACCTTGACATGAAATTTTTATTGTCTATTCACATATATAAAAGACAGGTTGATAATTGAAAAATGGGACAAGTGCGAGTTGAACTTGCGTGGAGAGGGTTCCGTACGATGACTATGTTATCTACAATGCTTTTTCAAATCTGACCCCAATGTGTTCATGGTACCAGGAAATATATTGTCTATTGTTGAATTCTGTCTTGTACCAATCATTTTTCTCAAGAACAAACTGAAAATTGGAGTTGAAAAACATGTTCTCCCATACATTCCAACTGCAAATTAAGTTTGTACGTACAATGTTAAATGATTAACCGTGTTATTTTAAGACCATAGACTACTTATAGGTTGTCCAGTAATCTAGAGGTAAAGACATATGTCGTTTTTTTTTCCAAAACTTTTCCTCAGTAGTATCGGAGATTAGGGTCGAAGGTTTATTTTCATATATTTTCTTAAATACCTTTAAATCTATTTATTTTACCTCTACAAATAAAATTGAGGCCCTCACAACAAGCCCTTCCTTTCGATATGTTACACGGTAGAGTTCGCAAACCCTTTTTCTTTAATTATCTAATTAGCCCCCTAAAAGTGACTCCCATATTCAAAATTATTTATTTACGTTACAAGTCCATGTTTGGGTCGCAGAAATTAATACGTGTACCAAATTTCAACTTCATTGGTCTAGTAGATTCGGAGCGAATTGGCTCCGACAGGAGGCTAGACAGACAGGCACACGAGTGATCCTATAAGGATTCCACCGTGTTTACATTCGGACGAATGGAACCCTGCAAAAAATGAAAATGTATTCTGACACAAATGAACAGGATCTGTGTTTTGTTTACACGTATTACTTTTGTGCACAAAACACATTTAAAATAAACGTCCTGTCCCTATATTCACCGCAAATCCAATTATTCTTATTTCAAAACACGCACGTTCACCCTGCATTCACACAACACATTTATTTAATTCGAAAACTGAATTCCGAACAATTATAATCCACCGGAAACTTGGCTGGTTGGCGTGATAACAATCTATGATTTTTAATTACACCCAATAGGCCCCGCCTTGCCTTGTAATATATACGAAAACGTCCAATCAAATTAGGCAACGTTGACGTAAAGTGTCATTGGAACAAACCCAGGGTACATTAATCACACCATTTATGATTTAAAATTTGTACCGGCCGTCGGAGTGTTAATATACATTTTATTTTTAAACTTCAACTACGATTTTTTTAATTCGAATTGACAACGGTTTGAAATGAACGATTGAACGATTGAACGATCGAATGATTGATGAGTGAAAAGATTCTTGATGGTTTCTGATTTTATTTGATCGATTTTTAAGACTATATGTGTATAGACACTAAAGAAGATTAAAAGAAACATGATATCTTATGTGTCTCTGAAATGATAAGCTGCGTTTGATGGCTGTTTGTTATTTTTTAAATTTTAAATTATACTCATCATATCAGCCAAATGATGTCCATGACTGAACAAATTCCTCCTCCATAGATTTCCACAACGGTGTCATAATTTTGGGGTGTATTTGCCAATACTAACAACGGCAAATGGCAAGCGGGTTGGTCTGCATAATATGGCTACTATTCCACAGAAGGGACACTGCTGGCATCCCTCTGGTTTAGAATCCCCTAGTCGACTTTTACAACATCCACGGGAGGAGACGGATTGGTCTTATATCCTTAATCCAGACACCACACAGAATACACAATAACGCTAGCGTGTTAAAAAATTACTCGTTTTCTACACAAAGCAGTTATACACCTCCTTTAAAACTACTCTTCAGAAAGTTGAGAGAACAAAACAGGTCATTAGGATGTTTGAAGCTTGACCACTGCTCTTACGTTTAAATAGTCTTTAAACTCAATAACAAATTGTTGATACGCATAAAATGGGAGCTACGAATAAACGTGTAAGTTCATAACATGCAAAAGATGAAAAAACTGAAGTGGTTAAAGAATTTGCATAAACTATAATTAACTTTAAACAAGCACCCTTCGTTAGCTACAAAACACTTTAATCTGCTGAGTTTTTTAACCTACGAATTAAATAATAGATAGAAAAAGAAGTAACGAATATATTACACGTACAGCATATAATTCACAGCTGCTCAAGCGGATGCCTTCACACAAATTATGATACAAAATAACACATTTCTCTCGCCGACACGACTGAGCATAATATGGGGAGCCTCGAAATTAACCATAATTGCTTAATTCAGAAATGGACATACTAAAAATCTTCGGTCAGAAGTATAAGTCGTAGCCATCGTAGGTGATGCGCAAACACCTAAGCAATATTGGTATTGTACAGTGATCCGCATTAGTGTGTGTGTTGTTGTTAGCATACCGGCAAGACGACCAGTAAGCAATGAAGCGTCGTTGCGTACGGACGTACGCTCAGTTTATTCGTGAAGTATCGTGTTTTGTTGTGGATCGAATTCGTGTTTTGAAGTTTTGTGATTATTTATGAATGAAGATTTTTTAATTATGTTTGTAGATCATTCTTAAAGTGTTTGTATATTGTTATATAAAAGAAGTGTATTTCGGATTTATCCTAATTTTATTGTAAGTAAATGTACTATTTTTTGATAAGCAACGCAACGCATATCATAATTTTGCCTTTTTGAATAAATAATTGCAAGGTGTAATAAAAATAAATAAATAAAAAGTTCAGTGAAATGACCATATTTAGTTTAGTCATAAATGCCTACTGCTGTACATAGGCCTCCCAGTGCTCACTGCAAAAAGCGGTCATAAGAGATATTGCCATAACTATCACGCTTAATTTGGATTGGAAGTTGCAGTACTTATTTTGTTATTAGCACACGGGGGGATGCTGCTGCCCAGCTTCACGACATCAATCTTTTTTCGCCTTTTAATGCATGACTGGAGAGGGATGGTCTAGTCTTAGCCAGGGACCACACGCAACCATACAAAGTGTTGCCTACATGGATCGAATAAATATGCACAATTTCTGTACCTGTGGGAAACACTGATGCTGCGACGTTAATTCAATGAACTGTATTACTGACACATATCTGTATATGAACATTGTTAAATCATATCTTTGCGGCAAGCCTTTATACAACGAAGAGCACGAAAATATTAGAAGTAATGATAAAGAAAGGGATGGAAATATGTTGGAAATCGACTAGCTTCTTCCAGGTAATGGGAATAACGCGTGAAGAGAGTCCAAGTGGGTATCATTAGAGAATGATTTTGTCTTTTCCAAATCTTGGGAGATGTCGTGTCACTATTACTACCTATATTTTCAGTATTAAAAAATACTGAGTACATTAGCGCTATAATCTTTATGTAATTTATTATACACAATACCGAAATTCTCATGCCACGTAAATTGTATCTGTTTATTAAAATTGTCTAAAACATGCATAAAATGAAAACAATTTCTTAACTTACTTAAATTATATGTTTTATCTATAGACTTGCAGTATGTAAGTATGTAAAAAAACACTTTAATTAGAATTATGATTATTGAATTATGTTGATTACTGTCAAAAATCTGCTGGACCTCAACTTGCTAGAATTTTTCTACTCCTAGGGATCGGGTGTTCTTTCTCAAAAATTGAAAGCATCTGTGATCGAACTTACACGAACACGTTATTCTAACTACGGCTATACCACGATTAAAGCATTAGATTAAGGATCTAATTTATTCTTGCTTAGCAATAAGAATTCGTAGATTCGTACCCAAAATACATCATTGCGATAGTAAACAAGCCAGAAAACACTATGAAGATTTAACATCGAATTATTTATCTACTAGGTAGTGCATTAAATGTGAACAAAATTCTACCTTTCAAAATACTAGATAAAATAAAGAAATATATTGATGACGCCAATACTCTGAAAGTAGCAACATTGGTAGTTTCTAACCTACTACTCGTACCTATGTAGATGTACCATGGAGAAAAAGCTCAGAATTAAACTAAAACCCTCTTTTTAATAGACTAAGTAACCGCAGTCACTGGTGAGCTAACATAATCTGGTCTAACTCTTATAAGCAAACGCATGTTAAAAACCAATAATAACTTTTTAAGTACAGCGGTATCAAGCAAAAATAAAAATGTACAAGGCTGTAATAAAAATGCCAAGAAATAAAAGTAAAGAAGGATTTCCATTATTTTATTGAAGCGTTTTTAAGTATTGCCGACTGTCCAAAATTCATAATGATGCCGTTATAAGAAACCTAATCTTCTTCGTTCTCTTTTCAGATGCCGTCGCATTTCGAGATACATCGTTAAAGGTTCGTTAGTCAAAATACAATTATTTGTTTTATTACAGCACCTGATAACGTTATCAAAAAGTAATATGTGGCTTACTTATTATGTTGAATAAAACAAGCAATTAAAATAATAAGACAATATAATTTGCTTTATAAAATGAGAACTAAGCGATAATAATAGTGAGGCGCGTCTTTTAAAGGTCTTATCTATAATAGTGGTTTTCGATGGTCAGTGATAAAATGAATCCGTAAAAACACTTGAAACTAAAACGAAAGTAATCTCTCAAATATCAGATCAAATTTCTAGAAATGGACTTTAACTACACCTTAGAGATGAGTTAGGCGTCGGAGGTTGTTAATAATTGATTTAATCTGACAACCGGACAGTAATATGTACACTGTTACATAAAACTGACGTACGTATACCGGATCATATTAGAAACTAGCTCCTTTCAACTTGGTTTGTTATTTTATATCTCGTTTCTGTTAAGATCATTATAATTCTAACTAAACTGTAATAGTTTGGAGAGCTCAACTTATTTATGTTCCTCTTCGATCAACCATGTCATCTCTTCTATGTAATCTTAGCATTTTCTTTTCCAAATGACCCCTCATAAGAGAAAACATTCACCCATAACAAGAGGCCAGAGTAACCCACATTTTTATTAGTAGCCAGCGAAATTACCATAAATCCAATTTTTTCCACCCAACTTATTTTACAGCCCAAAAAATTTTGTATTCTCATCTAACGTATTTTTATTCATACGTTAAATTTGCGGGTTTTAATGGCCGACTGTAATACGAGTGGGAGCATTAAAATGTTTGTTTTCACTGTCTAGAAGTTCTTTTTAGAAGTCTCGTAGATGTTTTGATCTTTTTCATAAACAAATTTATTTATTTAAATATATTTCTAATTACTATCTTCTCGTCCTCCGTAGTATTGATTTTGTTAATCATAATATTTCATGCGTTGTCTGCATTTTTATATATATGTAGTTTACCTACAGTTACGTTAGATTAATCATCTGAGTAGCTAACCGTCTATAAATATGTGGTACTGCTTTTTCTTCGATTTATATCAGCTGATTATTTTTCTGCGTTTAAGTTAAGATGAATTTAATTGCATGTAATATAACAAACTAATAAATGGGTACTTACATTACATATTCAAATATATTACAAAACATTTTTTTTTTGAATATCCATATGCTTAAGTTCCTAACTTAATATAACTGAGCACATAATGATATTATTGATCACAGTAGATAGATCACAAGAGATATATCTATCATTTAAACTTGTAGCTATTTTGTTTCCGTTTACTTAGCTTTGAAAATATCTTCACTGTTATATTTTTCAATATACCTAGCAAGTGTTCATTTATTTACAAGATTTTTATAACAATCCTTCAAATGTTATTTTATCCCGATTATTTCTACCAAGTCTCATTCGAAATTATTGTGTTCTAATTACATAATTTCATAGAAGCACTATAACTATCTACAGAACCTACATGGTAACGAGAGTCACGGGAAACTGCTAGTTGACCTAAATTAATTCACAGCCTAATGCATAAAACATACTTGACCAAATATTGTGTGTGCGTAATTGTTTGCACTCATAAACGAACCGTAAAAAATGTAAAACGAATTTTGGTAGAAGAGCGGAAATTAAGCGTTATCTGCTTCTTCCATTATACCTTTGTATTAACCTTAAAGCTTTCATTAAGTTTTTTAAAGTTGATCTTTCCCCGGATAAGGATTAATTTTATTTCTGAAATTCATGCAACTGACTCACGACTAATATTGTCAGTCTAATGGTCGCTCATTCGTTTATCAGGATTCATAAGATATTAAATAAACGATTATACGAAAAATGGGCTTTACTGCTGTTTCTGTTCTAATACAATCACATCAGATTTTTTAAGAATCCTGCAAAGGCTTCCAATTTCGAATGTAATTTAATCACCTCAACACATAACAGAAATGTTAAGAGGCATATTAAAATCATCTAAATATATGTCAGTTAGTTATACAAATGCTTATCAGTTTTCTTTTTATATATAATGCATACCAATATAATCGCGTGGCTAAAACGTATAATAGTGTTCGAAGAACCTCTGTGGGCGTATAGTTTTGTCAAATTAATAATATGGACAAAAAATTGGTGACAGCTCATCATCGTAAAACTCTTAAGATTCGGGGAACTAATTCCTAAGCAGAAAAAAATCTACCCATAATTTCGACATCCGACGACATTATTGTCCAGATGCAAACAGAAGTTTGGCAGGATATCAGGGTAGAGGATCATGCGCGATATAAATTTTATAGTTTAGTTAGGAACAAAACTAATTTAATTTGTGTATACCAATAAAATACATATGTAATTCCTACTAAAGACTATAAACATTAACTTAATGATATGTCACCGATTTTAGTTAGTTATTTTTCTTAAACGCGCATTCTCTCCCATGAATTCAACCACGGGCACCTCGTTATTAGTCCGTCAGTCTTTAGATCTGAACTATTCCAAGTGTTCATCAATGATTTGCATGAAAAAATCAACTATTTCGTGAAACTACTGAACACCCAACCTTGCAATACTGCCAACATTTCTTCCAGGAAAAAATAATCTAAAATCGAGCGCACTTATTACCCGCCAGTCGGACATGTTAAAACAGATGTTTCTTGCTTGACGTACGGGTCAGGCCGGGTTGCCATCTTGGAAGTTCCCGCCAATCGCGTCCCTGTCAGGGGCGGGCATAATAATCACCGGTTGAGATTGTAAATAAAAGAGAATACATTCGGATTTTGTATGTATCTACGTAGATAATCGAAGGGATACATTAAATATCAATTGACTAGTTTTTGTATTATTGTTGTATTTACATTACGATACAGTTTATCAAACGTCAGATCTAGGATAAATTAACAAACGAATCTAAAACCAAATATTCGGAGTATGATGTGGTGCAATATCACAAAAAAAAACAGTTCTTTCAAATATAAAACTGATAAAAATTACAAAACATAGAAATTAATTATATGGCTTTCTTTAAAACTGTTGAAAAATTTGCAAAACTAAAATTGGAACTGTTGCTTGACTTCTCATTTTTTTGCTGCCTAAAGCTTTTATTCGTGTAAACCATATTAAATGCACTGATGAATTATCCCCAAAACAGATGTTTCTAGGTCTGTCTGACGTACAGGTCAGGCAGGTCGCAGTCTTGCATCTTCCCTAGCTTCCCTGTCAACAGCAGCAAAGTAATTACCGACGAGGACTGCGTAGTCCGTAATACGAGATCTGTTTTGATACGAAAGTACTGGATTAAATTTGTTTTGACTGTTGTTTAGTGAGATTGATTTCGGGATTGTTACTCGTGCTATAGTTAGAATTAGTATGGATTGAACATCGAATTCTATTCTTTATGGATTATAAAACCTCAAAGAGATTAGTATGGTATCAAAGACTTACATGACATTGGAAGCTTTCAAAGGTGACCGCCGATTTTTGGAACCAAGCGTTACAGGAACAACAATTAGTGGGAATAATCCTTTATTTTATCATAAACCATATGCATGAAAAAAAGTCAGATTTACTGTGGTAAAATTTGGGAAAATATTTATAGTTCTTTTTTTGGTTTTTTGCTTTATGCCGCTCCGCCACCGTCGAATAGCTTTAACACATTATGTCAGACCTAAAAAGAAATGTCATTTCAAAATCAGAATGTCAATTTATCCTTTTTTTTATCCAATGAAATAAATAATCACTACATTCGTTTTGTATTTACGCGCAAGTGAATATTGTGGTGTGTGTTGAATTTTTCAATGATTTTGGCTTTCTCATCTGATGAATAGGTTATGATAGAGATTGTGTTATTGTATTAAATAAAACAATCTCTAAAATCATCTAACCGTGGATTAAATCTCATATAATTATCTTGATTATGTCATGATATGTCATGTAGCTGATATCTTTATCTAACAAATCACACTAATTTTGAATTTGTAACGTTTCATGAAGCTTTGAACCCACTAATATATGGGAGATGGTCGGGAATACATTAGCTTTGTTTTTATCTCTACATCATTTAACATAACTTTTCTAAGTCGAAAAAAATAAAGCAAGAATATTTTTACATAAACGTTATTTACAAGCAGATATGATCAAAAATATGTTTCTTACATTCTACCACTGATTAAGACCTGTTACTATTTTCATTTCAACCATATTTAAAGAATCCAGCAATCATAAAACAAAATACATTAGCATACAAAATATACTGGAGAATTATTTTACTAATAGCACACCCAATAAAGGTTATATTGTAGAAAATGCTAATAACGAACATAAATTATATGGTACATAATTACTTGCTAATAGTCTATTAAATTTGGGATAAATAAAAGATTTAACAGCATATAATTATTTTATATGGCTAAACCAGTCGCCTTACATATTCATGTTTGACTGTAAATAATTGATCATCGTCAAAAAAATCTTTAAATAACTTATAGACCCATCGCTTATCAGAATTTGTTTTGTTTTAAACTTATAAAGTTCGAAGATATAAAGTTGTACTTGGTGATTTTAAATCTGTCTAGAACTAGGACACGTAAAAATGTCTGTAGGAACCTTATTACTTAATACATTATTCTAATCTTCAAACGAATCCTACATTGTATTATGTTTATTGACTCGTAGTTCGGTAGTAAACATACTTACATAAAACTTTTTAACAGTACAGAAGACACTTTTACGCGTCCTATTAAAACAAATGTAGACATTCCACTACATGATGATTTCTGAGAAAAAATGCCGAATCAAGGTTTAGAGCACGGACCTTTACTATTTTGATTTAAAAAGTACTTGTAAATTCTCGTATATCCATACAACTTTTTATACCTATCATCATAATCAACCCATTACTGTCCCACTGCTGGGCACGGGCCTTTTCTCACGATGAGAAACGTTAGGCCTTAGTCAACCACGCTGGCCTAGTGTGTGTTGGCTGACTACACACACCATTTAGAAAATTTTGATGCCCTCTCAGGTGTGAAGATGTGTGTTCCTCACGATGTTTTTCTTCACCGTTAACGCAAATGTTAATAAAATTTAGATGCCGCACATGAATCCGAAAAGGTAGAAAATGTAGGCCGGGATCGAACTTACTCTTGTATAGAAGGCAAGTGTTTAACCAGTAGGCTACTATAATATAACCATACCAACAATATAGATAATACCAATAACAACTAGTAATAAGCATCCTACTATACATCAATAACGAGTACCTACTACGTCAAAACTTTAGAGATGTAGTCAGCAAATTCGTATCGCAATAGTATCCATATTGCCAATATTTGTTTTACATTTTTACGGTTCATTTATACGGCACATATTAGTGCAAACAATTCCGCACACACAATATTTGGTCAAGTATGTTTTATGCATTAGGCTGTGAATTAATTAAGGTCAACTAGCAGTATAATGATGCAGTTTTGGGACTTCAGCAGGTTGATGCTAAGAAACGTTTATCGTAATGTATTGTCATTACAAAAGCCTCTCATAGCCAGTAGCACTTAATAAACGGTAGACGATTGGTGAGGTTATGCAACGCTCGGCGCTGTCAATCTATGGATAGGAGACTACATAATAGTCTTTGCATTGAGCGTCTCCGTGCTTCGGAGGTAACGTAAAATCATCGTATTCGGTTATTGTCATTAGACGGCAGTTGTAAAGCCAAGTCGGAGGCGTTTGGTCGACTCGAATAATACTGGCAAAAGATTGGTCATGCGAAAAGAGATTTTAAAAGGCAACAGAAGATGGTAGTATTTACAGCAACGTGTTTTTGTATAGGCAAGTGTCATTTTATATATTTACTTGAACTAGATATACCTTGCCCATTGATAGTAATGAAACATCTAAAAGCTACTGAGTAGATAGACTCAATTATAAGTCCTGAAAGTCAAAAGGAATCTCCCATAACGGCAAATAAAATCATCTACGAAGAAATTTAGAATCTAGAGATAGTAAAAAAAAGAAAAACACAATACAGAAGTTAGACTTTGTAAACATACAGACAAGGGAACAAAACGACACGGATACACCATTATATTACAATGTCGGATCAACAGACATAGCGGATTTCGGAGCACCAATCATAGCACCTGTTCCATGTCCCTATTTTATTTTTAATGAAGACGTTATATCCGCAGGTGTTCGATCTTATTATGTTGTTTAATTCATTCTGCCCTTTGTTTTCTTATAAACCTTTTTTTTGCTTTATTTGACCGCAAACTTTTATTCCTCTAAAATTTATTACGACACAAAGGTGCATTGTAAATCGAGTCTCTGAGACTTAACAGATGTAGGTGATTAAGTTGTAAAATTCCTACAATGTTTTTATTGGTATCACGGGATTGTTGATGACTAAGATGTGTAGACCTTTTAATTACGAATCAAACAATAGGAACTTGATTGTGGTAACGATGTTATTAGTAGTAATAAATCTTAAAATTTAACAGAACGTTCTTTTTCTTTTTATGGCAATGTTGTTTTGAACTTGTAGTTTGCTTTTGAACAAGTGTTTTGATGCCTTTTTCGTAAGACAAATTAATATAAATGTAGCTTAGTTTTTCTTGCTACATAATTTCTAGTTCTGTATTGTGTGATTTATGTTATCCTTCCATTCTTTTTACTTTTATCGAAATTCCAGTGTCCATACCGAATGTTGCCAGTAGTAAAAGAGTTCGTGTACGGGTAAGACCAATTTCTTACTTTCATGCATAGTTTTGATGGTAGAGATTTTTATTTTCACATTAGCAAAAGTATTGTTGTCTTAAAATCAGATTAATAGTTATGGATGGGCCTTCAGTAATAGAGTTTGAAGACTCAAATCACTCTTAATTATGACAAACAGCCATTAAAAATAGAAATGACAAAGTACATACATCCGAACGTACCGCTTCTTTTTTCATCTGACAACTCTGGAGCAACGTCTCGACATCGACATTGCTTTGCGTTTCGAATTTCGAATTCGTAGACGTTTCCACGTTCCAATCAAAATACATACGTCATTTCAACTCCTGTGGTTACAACCTGAAACGAACTCTGCTTTGATAGAGATAAATGTCAAATTCGATTGCTTATGTTCTTCAAGCAGTGACACATTGGAAACGGAATGAACCTGAGATAACATTCGGGATTCGATTTGAAATTTCTGGTTGCACCTTCAATGTATTTCGAACTCTACAGTGACGTACCCAAAATTCAATTTTGATCACAGTTAGGTCTGATCGGGTTGAAATAAAAGTTATTGAATGATCTCTGATTAGATGATTATCAGTACAGCCGCAATGATTCTTGCTCCGTGGTTGTAAGCACATTTTATATGGTAATTGAAATGTAATATAAGCATTGGATTTTGAGTTGCTTATCGGGTAGTTTACGATTGTATCTCTACACGACAAGAGCGAACATTGTTTTCAGTAATTACGATAGTAGGTATCGATTTCCCTATGGTAATGAGCGAATCTGATACATTGTTTGATGTAAACTTGGACCGATAATTATGAACGTAAAATACAAAGAGATTATGCACTGGGCTACGGGTTGATGTATTAAAAAATTCGTTGGATTTTTGTATACCTTCATGCTAGTTGGCAATATGGGGTTAACTGAATTAAGGTTTATTAAAAAAGCACTAATCGATATGGACATGAATAACAACAATTTTAATCATTTCACAAATGCTAGTCTCTTCATGATCGTGATATCAACCCGTTGATGCTAAACTTAATGAAGGCAAAAATAACTGTCACAGGGAATGCTAAGATACCCACCAATCAATCACTTGTGCCTCTTTAAAGCAGACTTACCCGTATAAGAAGTTAAGACTCCTTTTTCCTTAGCACATTTGGTGCAGTGGCTAATCATTTAGCTTTCTGCAATGCGTGCCGTGGGTTCGATTCACACCCAAAAAAAATATTTGAGTAACCGATTGTTCCGGGTCATACAAAATAAGTATGTAAAAAAATACCCACAAGATAGGAGAAATATATGTAGTAATAAAGTAATAAATTTGTAGTACAACGCTCTTGACCAGATGCTTTAGTCACGCTCGGGGAGGAGAGATTCAAGCTGTGTGTTCGCGGTATTGCGGTGGCCTCAGGGTCCCCCAAGCCGTACTTTAACAACTATGACCGTTATAGGTATTTTTCGTCATTATTCGAGTGGTGTCTGGTTTAAGAATATAGCACCACTTCATCTCCTCCCGTGGAGGTCGTAAAAGCGATTAAGGGACTATAAACCAGAGGGATAGGCAGCAGCGTCCTTTCTGTGGAACAGTAGCCATTCTGCGCTCACCAACCCGCCTGCCAATATAATGACACAGTTCTGGAAATCTATGGGGAGGCCTTTGTTCAGTAGAGGACGTTGTATGGCCGATATGATGATGATGATGAATTTAATTACCTAGTTCTGCCTTTTTTTTTAAACCTAGTCCCGCACTTCTATTTCTCCTGTGTCGTGGGTGCGTTTACAGACACAAATTCCACACACAATACACCCAGACCCGGAATAACTACTACCAGATCATACAAATATTTGCTTACTGCGGGAATCGAACCCACGACCCGGGGCGCAGCAGCTGACCGTATCAGCCACTGCACTTACTGTGCCGTCAAAATAAATACTTAAATATTTGTAAGCTAGAATTTAAAAGGACCTACCATGCTTTGTCTCTGCGTCACATAAGGCCGACTGGTAGAAAGTGCCTACTAAAATTGTACAGAGGCGGACTTAATGTCTTAAGTCCGCCTCTGTACAATTTTAGTGCATAAAGTATTAAATCAATAAGCAATTGCAAAGATTTCCCTTCAGTTTTCATTAGGCTAATGCAAAAGTGATTACAATTCACAATGAAATCGGAAAGCACAGGCTTTCTCGAAATATTAAAGCCATTTCTTGGAATTTTCGAGCTACATGAAAGGAAGGCCTTTAAGCTGTTAGACATACCTTAGCATGTATTAGCGAAATTGTACATAAAAGTTTACGGCTTACTCCACGAGTTTAGTGTTTATTGTACCTAGTGCAAAAATACCTTCTTAATTGCACAAAGTACTGTTAGTGGTGCTATAACGACTTTGAGAGTTTCTGGTTTGAGAATGTTAACATCTAGTTAAACTTGAAAGAAAGAGGAAAGCTTCAACCTCCTTCGAGTTTTGCTTTTTTTTTTCATGTAAATAAGACCTAGGCATGCCCCACACTTTATAGAATATAAATAAATTCTATACAACTAAATTAGTATCTACACTTGGATTTTGAAATTTTGGTCATGCTTCCATTTACCGTCTGAACACCACTTTTGTTGGCCAGAAGGCAGCGCTGAAAATGTTTAGTCCTATGCTACTCGCAACAGCATCAGTATTGCTCTTCCATGGGCACCGATTTGACCTTGGCTTCTCTTGGAGAAGTAAGGCTTATCTTTCGATGTCTTGTGTGTCTATCCGAGATATTTATCGCGCACTGACTCGCGCAGTCTCGTTCAATCAGTCCAGTATACCGTCTTCGCCGCTGAGGTTACCTCTTAACCACGCCACCGTACCGCCGCAGAGGCCTGTTTTATCGACAACCCGTTCAATCTCCCCAACGACCCTTGCCCATGTCGAGCCAGTAGCTTCAAATATTCCCCAAAAATATTTAAATAATACTGATCCTGCTTTCCCTATCTTTGATCACCAGCGACGCCCTAACCCAAGGTTAGAGTACAGGGGGCGGCCTTAGCTGCAGTTCTTTAGTTTGTTAGTTAATTTTAGGCTTAGCTGGTCTTTTTGGCTTTGCCAGATCGCCTGGTTAAGCAGCAACAATTCAATGAAATGCCAACCAGTCGCCGCACTAAAAAACGGTTGCAGCTTTAACGTCATCTAGATTTCCACAGATAAAAACGTGTGAATGGAAAATAAAGGAATAGTAGCATCAGTTATGAAGCTAGCCGCGTTCGTTTCATGTCTCTAGGCAAATATATCTGACCTGTACTTTTTTTTTTTTAAACGTTGCCCCACACTACGATTTCTCCTGTATCGTGGGTGCGTTTACAGACACAAATTCCACACACACAATACACCCAGGCCCGGAACAACTACATGCAGATCTTACAAATATTTGTTCCGTGTGGGAATCGAACCCACGACCCGGAGCGCAGCAGCCGACTGTATCAGCCACTGCACCAACCGTGCCGTCAAGTTTTTATAAGTATGTTTGTTGGGTACGGCTCCCAGTCTAACCAGATTCTTCTTCTCTCGTGCGAACTACGAGTATATACACGTGTAATATATTATGGATTAGGCAGAAGGCAAAGTTGGTAACGGGACCGACTACCCAAGGTGCGACGGACGTACTTAGGTATCATCACTCATGGATGGCTCTGACCGGGCCAATGCTTTAAATGACATTATATATAATACCGATCCAGCTTTCCCTTAGTTTTGATCCCCCAACGCCCTAACTGGGGCCACCTCTCCCTGAGATGTATGCGAGAAACTATTTATGGAAAAGAGACCGACGGCAAGCTCTCCGAGATACGGAGAGTCTTGATATAGAAATTATGCTCACCCGTCCAAAGCTTGACAGTGATAGGCGCAACTTAACCTCGCAAATCGACTGTTCCGCCTGGTAGTAATTAAACCAGCAAGTATTACATTATACCTGACTAATATTAATCATATTTGGATGGTGGGTGCATATAATTCACTATATACGGTATGAGGATACATCAAGTGCGAGGCATTTAATATTAAATCCAAAAAGAATATGCCTTTAATCTCATAACATGATGCATCTACATGTAGCCAAAACTAGTAGCCGAACGTGAAATACAAAAAATAACCAACCAACCTGACAACTACACAACCAAAAAAAAGGACAATGGTCGGCAGATGTTAAGCACAATTAATTTCATACATCTCTATACGAAGGAAGCCATTTACAAGATTTGACGCGTTATAAATTTTTGAGAGTTTTTGTCTACCAGATGCTATGTCTTATTTAGTTCGACCACTGGGTAGCGGGAAAAGGAAGTTATATAATTATGTAGATATGTAAAAGATTCTTTATTTGCTTTTGAAGAAGTGGATATAATATGCTAGAAGTATGTTGTAAATCGTTTCTCCATTTTAGATGCTATCGGTTTGGCATATGAGGTCATTATTTTGGCCGTTAAGTTTTTTGTAATGTCTAGGCTATCTGCTTTCCTGGGTGTCGTCAATGCAAATAAAGGATTATACCAAGAAGGGCCTGTTTTTTCTATTGGACTTCTCGCTGACAGCTCATTGCAATGCTGTTGCTGATTAACGGGACACATTGGCGCAGCAGTAAGGGCTTCTAGCCAGGAAAAAGAAGCTAAAATACTAAGTTAAGAGCGCCGCCAAGTAGGGCTCGGGCCTTGGCTTAAGGTGTTGCTTTGACAAGCTAGGTAGCTGAATCCGGAATGTTTTTAAATTCACAGCTACTGACTTGGCACGGATCAATAGCAAGGATCACGGTAGGTGGGTCCTGCTCTGGTTTGGTTTTAAAATGACACTGCTATCAAATTCGCCTACCAAGTGTAGTGATTATGGCATTATCTGTACTGCAAGTTTTTAAACGTTCCCCTCAGTATTGTTCTCCTGTATCGTGGTTATACGTTATATACATAAATGTATCCTAAGAGCCAAACCCGCAACAACTACTTGTAGGTGTATAAACGTGTGCGTGAGCGGACTGCTCCTACGCTATGTAACGCATAAAATAAAGCGCTTAGCCACTGCGTCAAACTTGCTGTAAGTATCCATTGGACTGGTCTTTTAGGTTACTTTCAGAGGTGGATGTTTACGAGATCATATGTAGAATGCCGTGTGGTGCCGGCTCAGAATGCCACCACCCCTTCTCCTCCCATGGGTGTCGTAAAAGTCGACTAAGGGATTAGCCGGAGCATGGGCAGCAGCGTCCTTCGAGTACATTAACAACTCAACTGCGATCGCCAACCCGCCTGCCAAGCGTGGCGATTATGGCAAAACCCCCCAATGAGCGAGAACAAATCCATATCGGTGGTTGTGGTGATCTTTGGGGGAGGCCTGTGTCCAGCAGTGGACTTCACTCGGCCGAAATGATGACCTATAACGATACGATTTTATGTATAGAAACGGCGTGGCCTATTATTTGGTACGTCGAATAATATCATTGACTTGTGTAATTAAAATTGTATGTAAAAATCCTCAAATAAAGACAGACATATGCAGAGTAAAAAATATTTTGTACCCACCAATATTTTAATATTCTACAAACCCTAATACCTCGATATTTTTGCGTTTGTTAACACAACGCTTTCATTAACAGCCATATTTGATTCGGCACAAAAATGTCATTAAAGTTCATGACAATAAATAAAAATACGACAGATGGTCGAATGTACCCGTACCCTGCCGTAATATTTCTGTTGTATGAAACTTGTCCCTATTCAAATCTTAGGGTCAATTAACAAGGGTTTTTATGGACTTTAGCCGGTTGTAATAAAGGTCAATTTACAATGTATTTCGCATTGCAATATCAACGTCAACAATGGAACGATTTGCGCGTGTATTTGTGCAAAATTATGGAAATTACAATAAAGTGCATTGAATTGAATTTGATTTACTTAGTGCAGTCATAACGCCGATACACATGCGGTGTTGTATTTTGTCGACTATTATTAAACGTTTACTATAGTACTATTATTATTTAAATGGATAATAATACTAGACAACTATAATAAATGCATTGTTTAGGAAATGTTTATGTTGATTGGAAATAGGACAAGCTAATTTCTTCCTATCGTATAATATATCGTCAGAAGTATTTTCATGAATAAAGTGACAATGAGTGGCACATTACTCGTAGAACTGATGGCTATTGATAAAAGGTTCTCAAGTGAAGTGAGACCGCGCATCGAAAAGTGCAAGGCCTCCATCGAGATTGACAGACGACCTGGTGAAGGTCACTGGAAATAATTGGATGCGGGTAGCATGTAATGGGTCGTTGTGGAAATTCATGGCGGAAGCTTTTATTCAGCAGTCTTCGAATTTTGATGATAATGATGATGATTTTCATGAGAAAGTCTTACAAAACCATTACAACGAGGAATGTAGTTGAAGGAGAGGATAACGTAAATAAAAAGTTATACAACATATCAGCCGCCAAAAGCCATAGCCAGTAGCACTCAATTATCGGTACACAATCGGTGAGGTTAAGCAACGCTCGTGCCCGTGTGGTGCCGGCTACGAATAGCACCAACCCTTCTCATCCCGTGGGTGTCGCAAAAGGCGACTGTGGAATTATCCGGAGGATGCAGCAGCGTCCTTCGAGTACTTTAACAACTCAACTGTGATCGCCAACCCGCCTGCCGGCGATTATGGCAAAACCCTCCAACAGCAGACCAGTCGTTGTGGCGATCTTTGGGGGAGGCTTGTATGCAGCAGTGGACTTTATTTGGCTAAATCGACGATGAAGCAACCCCTGGCGCGGTCAGCCTATGAATGGGTGACCGCACAGTGGTATTCGAATTGAGCGTCTTCGTGCTTCGGAGCGTACATAAAATTGACGGTCCCGGTTATTGTCATTAGACGGCAGTGGTTACGCTTAACTTATTCCGAGGCCTTTAAGCGGCTTGAATAACTCTGACACACTAACCAAACGAAAAAGTAAGAAGCCCAAAAACTTAGGTATTCTATTTATTTCCGGGAACAACATGATCAGCATTTACGGCATTTTTACGGCACGGTTGGTGCAGTGGTTGATACAGTCGACTGCTGCGCTCCGGGTCGCGGGTTCAATTCCCGCACGGTTCAAATATTTGTATGATCTGTAGGTAGTTGTTCCGGGTCTGGGTGTATTGTGTGTGAAATATATGTCTGTAAACGCACCCACGATACAGGAGAAATCCTAGTGTGGGGCAACGTTTTTTTAAAAAGAAAACGGATTGCACTCCGAGAGTGCCGAAAGAAGTGAAAACTTATTTTTTTTTTAGACGCGTCCGCGGTCTGCTATATGTACATGCATGTAAGCACACAATATAGCTGCGTCTCGTAACGGTGTCGCGAGTCTAGAGATTTTATCTCATCTAAAAGAAGTTTTCACTTCAAAAATATCGCATGGATTACTTGAAATTTAGTCGTTACTTGAAAAAATAGAAGCAACACAAAAACTAAATATACCAGCAAAAAGTCCGTATTATATTATGGCGCTAAACATTATTATTTTAGGAGCGCGGCGCCTAGCATATGTTGCTAAACAAGCCGGTATCGTTTCAATAGCACCCTGTTTACGACAGCACTAAAAAAACTTGGCTAGCGAGTCCGCTGTTTCGGCACACGGTTCCTTATGTTATGAACAAGAAAACTAACCAGAGTGTCGGTTAGAAGAAGCTTCGTTTACTTTGAAGAACGGTAGTAAAATAAATTAGGAAGACAAACTGGAGATAGCCGTTCGGTCTCCCGCTAAGAATAGACTACCCTGGTGTTTTGGTAATGGGTTTTGTCACCGCTCCATAAATGTATATGTTACAGGTAAAGTTAAAGACAAAACCAAGTAGTAACGTGATACTTGCTGATCTTTCATGATATAAAATCGAAACTTATTTATAGTACTTGTAGCCGCTTTGATTTTGATAATGAAATTGGATTTTAAAGGATCCCCCAAAGCGTCCCACGGCAGCGCGTGACCACATGCGTGCTACCGTCTTCTCTTGGGTCGCTTGGTGTGAGCACGCAGATTCCCCAATCTACGCACCCGCGAACCCTGAGGTCCCTCACCTTATAGCAAACGGCAGGGGATTTTAGGCGTATCGGAATTAGGCACCAGGGCGGTTGTTACCCCGGCGCCGTCACCTTCTTCTTCGAGCGGGATCGGCCCTCTCTGCTGACAGGTGTTGAACCTAGTACAGACTCCGGCTCTCACAAAGGTTTTAAATTAAGATGCGACTTCTAACTAAGTAATCTATTAATACTGTCTATCTTTATGAGCGAAATAAAAAATATTTATTAACAAAAAAAACAGTAATAGAGTTTCAACTGTATCCAATTTTTTTTACATTCAAGATAATGTTGGAATCATATGAACGCAAGCCTAATAATTCTGTCTTCCAAGCGTGGCGATTATGGAAACACCCCCCAATTATCACACAACAGAAACCCATAGTCGTAATTGCGGCAATCTTTGGGGGGAGGCTGCTATCCAGCAGTGGACATTTTTAGGCTGAAATGATGATGATAATGAAGCTTAATTTAACGTATGACAGCCAGTGTCACACTATCAATTGTCATCGTCAATATGCAGAACCATTTGCAGTACTATGAAACAAACTGTCTACCATTATATGTCGTTCACCAGACACCTCGTCCGTATATTTAATCTTTTACAATAATTATTTATTATCAAATACGTCCACTATATATCGAGGCGCTCATAGCCAGTTGCACTCACTAATCGGTAAACTATTGGCGAGGTTAAGCAACGCTTGGCGCGGTCAGTCTCTGGATGGGTGACCGCATAGTGGTATTTCTACTGAGAATCTCCGTGCTTCGGAGGGTACGTTAAATCGTCGGTCCCGGCTGTTGTCATTAGACAGCAGTCGTTAAACCAAGTCGGAGGCCTTTGGGCGGCTTGAACAACTCTGACACAAGGGTAGTGGCCACCCTTGTGTCCAACCACTACGACCTATGACCATACGAAATATATATAGATATACGTAAGATTTTCACAACTGTGTCATCATTTTGGGGGGTATTTACCAATACTCACCACGCTTGGCAGGCGGGGTGGCTACCGTTTCACAGAAGGGACGCTGCTGCCCATCCCTCTGGTTCCCATTAGATTCCCTTAGTCGCCTTTTACGACATCCACGGGAGGAGATGCAGTGGTGCTATATTCTTAATCCGGGCACCACGTGGAATACATACATTCTTTATTATTTAACCTAAATAAATGTATCGGATAACATTTATTTATTGTATTTTTTTCTGTGCTAGATGTGGTAATTGTGAATTAATCGTATGTATTAAAATTTTATGAATAAATTAATGTACGGTGCATTGTCAGAACGTTTCTCCATAATGGATACTAAGGACTAATTCAGTGAAAAACCTAGATAATTTAAAATATCCTAAATATGCAGCTATCGGCAATGACATTTTACAAATAGATGCGCCAAACACGAACGTTATCGTAAACGACAGTACGACACTACAGAACGGCGTAAATTTTACTATAGCCACTATCAGTACATATAACTATACAGCTCTCCAACAGTGTCTGAGATAATGGAAGCCACCATACGGCATACCGATTGTTAGAAAGAGATAAATATACACCGTTAGTTACGTGGCATTAGCAGCTGCATGGCGCATGCTCGTTGGCCTGAACGTGTGTGACGTAAAGTGTATCCGCGCCGGCCGCCATTAGACCGCGTAATAAAACAAAATACAGTAATTTTTATTTCCAGTATATATTTATTTACGCATGAAATAATATTTTTTCTCACAGGTGCAGTATAATTCGTACATAAACGATCTATAAACACAAGAAGGCATGTTTTTCCTTTTAAAATTGACGTCTAGCCGCGACACTAATCGGTACGTGATTAATGAACTCTGAGCAATTACCTTGCTTTCATGTGATTATCACAGAGCGCGAGCAACGCATCTAAACATCTTAGGCTATCGGTGAAAAATAAGATTTTTTAAACTAAAGAACTATTTACTGAAACAATATTTGAATAATAATTTACACGTGTTGAAGCACGAATTCAATATTAGAGATCACGGAACTCTAAAGATGAATAGTAGAATTCAACCCTCGGAACTATAAACTGTGTTTACCATCGCCACTTGTCAGGATGACTGTAAGAAAACAGTTTTGCTACTATTTTATTATCTTTTTTAAGGGCTCCGTTTAAGGGCCTTTAGTTGAGATTAAAAGTATTGTACTTTTTTATTGTTGTCAAAATTGATTCATTAGTCGACATGTGTTGGTGTAGGTCGGTGCATGTTTGACTGTTGTTGATACGATTTGGTTGATTTTTATTTAGTTTGTATTGAACACCTTTAATTGATTAAAAAGAAGTGTAATAAAATATATTTATATCGGATTAATGTACTTCACTTTTATACCCATAAAATTTTCCAATTTTTATCAACCCATAATTAACTCAAATGACCAATTCTCGTAATTAATGCCACCACCCCATCTCCTCCCATGGGTGTCGTAAAAGTCGACTAAGGGATTAGTCGGAGGATGGGCAGCAGCGTCCTTCGAGTACATTAACAACTCAACTGCGATCGCCAACCCGCCGCCGGCCAAGCGTGGCGATTATGGCAAAACCCCCCAATGAGCCTAAAACACATCCATATCGGTGGTTGTGATGATCTTTGGGGGAGGCCTGTGTCCAACAGTGGATTTCATTAGGCCGAAATGATGATGAATGAAATGATGATGATTGCTAGTTAGTCAAACTGAGATTGAATTAAGAATTGACAAAAAAATTATATTCTGCGCCTCTTAAAGTTCAGTCCAATTTCAGTATGATCTCAAATTAGTATCTATCATTTTAATGTAAATTTTGATGTTTATTTAATGTCAGTTTCAGTACACTGTGTCAGTTCGAAATGTTAGCGGAAACCATAACGGTATTATACATTATACATTTTGGTTTCGATCCATTTTCGATCTCATCACAGTCTAAGTTCACGTTTGACGTTGTTTGTTAGTTAGGAGAAGACAATTTGTGACATTCAGTTCCAGCTCGGAACTATATTTTGAACATTTTTAATTACTAGAATTTGCCCTCAGGCTGATGCAAAATCAGCATCAATTTTTTGCTAGATAATCAAGACTCACTTTCTTGACATTTGATCATCTGTTTTACCAAATGTACATACGTCGATACATAATATGTATCGAAATTGGCAGTAAACTTAACATACAAAAGTTTGGTCTTAACATTTACCAGTATTTATTTTGTCTCTGGTACCGTGTATAAAACTAAGGCTTCGAACTGACTAAAGCCATATTTTGTATGGATTATGTAGAAGCAGCGAGAGTTGTCGCCTTTACTATGTTTTGAAATTCATTTACACCTCAATATATAAAACTTTAGAACCTGTATCTTCACACCCACAACGCTCTTAAAATTAACTTCGCCGTTTTAAATGTTCAAACACTTTACATACCTTTCACTTCAACATTTCACTGAAGGTTTAAACAAAATAATATCCCATTGTTTTGTCAATAAGTGTTTTAAGAGCCAAGCCCTAAGTATTTATGATAATTCTACGCATAATAGTAAAATAGATGAGTACGTCTGAAATACAATGAATACTTAAAATTGAAATGCTGAGTAATGAAAGTCTTAGTGTTTAAATTCGCGCAGAGGAGCTAGTTTTGGGCAACAATAAAACTGGAATAAGTTCTTGTTCATAAACAGAATCTAATAATAAATTTGTTAAATTAAATCCCACAATAATTAATTATTAATATTGAATTTTATCTGACAATGCAGGTAACAGATTATTAGTAAACATGTAATAAGCAAAACGGAACATTATGAAATTCGCATGCTAAGAGCTAGTTCAAAGGATTTTTTTATGATTAAATGATTCCAACATTAGTGTCATTAGAATTCTCGGTAGCTGTGACTAGCAGTAGCTTTGAGCGGTGGCATTACATATTGTGTCACAATTCAGAGTCCTGTTATTTCCATAAATGGAATAACCCTAATGTAGGATGCCTTTACGCCTTTCCTATTATGTTTCGAGCAAACTATAATCGCAGTAATGTTGTTTCGTCTGTACTTGATTCGGTAGTATCGTAAAATACTAACAATAGGAATAAAACCATTTAATTTATCTCCAAAGAGAAGGTTCCCGCTGTCAAGTTTCTTTTGTGTGGATCATTGTCTCTACGTCAACCACCATTCGTAAAATTTCTAGGTATTTTACATTCAGTGTCGTAAACCATGATATTTATCGAAACTTTCATTTTTTATATTCATTTCAAAATTCAATAAGAATAAATGTCAATGTAAATGGAATTGTAAATAACGTATGGTACAATTGTCTATTAAAGTCGCAGTGTTTATAACTAAAAACATTACTGCATAGAATATATTCTGCTGAGTAGTTCCAAAAGAAATTTAAAAGATAATAGACCCTGAATTCGATTATTAATACCATTAAATATACATTATTAATATTAATATAGCGTTGTAAATAATCATACCTCAGACCAGCACTTAGATTTGCCTCAAAAATACGTGGTTGTTCAATAAATATTTCCAGCAAAAACCTGAACAGTGTTATTACTTTCTCCTTCATCAACCAGTAATATCATTATTGACTTAATCGCCAGACGTGTATCATATTTAAACAGATCATCAACACTTCCAAACCGTTTTTGTATAGATTCCATCGATTTACTCATTTGAAAGCCCATCAATCATTTTTGTAAGAAACGCAATCTACACCACATGCTATGGGTGAGATTTTACCTGAACCAAAAAAAAGGTGACAATAACTGGAACGCTAGTAAAATAGTGAGACATCTCAATTTATTGGATACACCTCTCGGTTTTAAAGGAACCGATTTGTAGTTGGAAGTGGACAAAAGTTTATACAATTGTGAATACGTTGAATCGTTTGAGAGTGCCAGTCAAGCGAATATTGTAGAAGTAATGCTACAATATAAAGAAAAACCATTCTTGAAATAAAATTCGTGTAGGCAACATCTATATTGAAATATAATATTAGAATAACAAATATTGTCCATTGTATATGTCTCCTTTTAATGTAAACCAACAATAAACTAAACATTATGAAGCTTATTTTGATGATAATTATATTTAATAAAGTTATCAAACCTACCGCAACAAGAACTACCTACTGCTGCCAATATAGCAGAACCAAAAGAGCATTTTATTCATTGTAATGTGACCACACTTTGATATATATCTCAATTATTATATTTTTCCTACAGCAAAAAATTCCTTAACATAAGCAAAACCAGTAGTTATTAGGAACTTATTAAAATTTAGGAGCTTACATTACACGGCTCATTGGACTCAACTCCTCCGTATCTCCAAATTCTTGCATATAAAACAAACTATAAGTCACTTTATCGGTAATCTAGAAGCCGTCAAATAGTCTTGACAACTCATTCTAACGATCCTTAGTGTGAACAGTATAGGATAAATTATGCGTCGGTGACCAACAATTTCATCGCTTCAAGTCCCCCGTGACTTCTTGGAAATTATAAAGATTCGTATCAGTTTTTCGCTTTGTGTTTCCGTACCGCTAACGAAGACTACGGTACCTGTTTATTTTTTTTGTGTCATCCTTAAAATGTTGGGTGTCCGTGTGAGGGACAATTTTATCGATGACCACCGTATGTCGTTTCGTATTGTTACAGTTTTAAATTTTTCAACTGTCAGTGTGTTTTTTAGATTAGAAGGCAAGTTGGAGTAACAAATAAATTGATATATTGCGGTCTGATCTAAATATCTGAACCCCCGGTGGGTCCGTTTGGGGTCATCGCTATTCTGGATGAACAATTTGTTAAACTCAGTTTATCATTAAATGAAAAGCTAACGAAATAGTAAAAGTAGGTAAACTTTTGTGCAACAGAAAGGTGTACACATATTTTTAAGCATATATAAAGAAGCAAAATATTTATGCATGCCCAATATATTCATAAAATGGTGGACAGATTTAAAAACCGTAATAATAATTCGTGCTACTAATACAAAATATTTCGCATTGATCCGACAAATCGAAATTTGTATAAAGCTAATCCTCGAAATCAAAACATTCTTTTGTCAGGTTGTCACGGTCAAAGTAGTTTCCGAAAAAAACGATGATAAATACAGATAGCATTAAAGCATAAACCCCGACCGTTACAACACATATGTCGCGAGTTAACACTCTTTTGTATCCCATATCAAAATTAAGATAATTCGTAATGTCCGTTCTCTACTTTATTCTGAACCTTCCATCTGTCGCTTTTTTTTGTTAATGGGCAGCGACCATAGATCGGTCGGTCGGTCCCATAAAAGAGAACAGGTAATGAGGCTCAGAAATTGGTAATGACTAAATAAAGTCGGCCATGTCTGTGCTTGCCTGTTGTAATTTTGAATTATGACTTCATATCCTTTGCCTGCTTTATGATACGGAACGTGAAAAAATGTTTATTTTGGGTTGGATACGTAAATTATTGAGTATTGATTCACTGATATATTTTGTTACGTTAATTGACTAAGAGTAACATTTGCGCTGTTTAAAAGATTTTGGTGATCTTCATAAAAAAACACTTTATGTATAAACAGTCGCAAAATGCAGTATAAAATATGATGGGAAGCGGTTCTTGACAATTGACTTTATCATTGTACCCAAGAAGATAACTAAGATTCATATTGTATACTGAAGTCTGGATAGAAAAATCAGTGCTAAATGTTAAAGCGGCTCGTAAGACTACTTATTTAACACAAAATAACTGTTGGGTCGTTAAAATGTTGTTCATATTTCGTCAGCACAGTATAAAGTTTGTATGATATTAAAGAACACTAAATCTTCTGTTTAATTATTGTTTCTGAATAAATGGTTCTATAGAAAACAGTGAAGAATATTTTAACATTTTACATTGTTAATGTGGACCGACACGGTCGCAGCTGACACATGTCATAACACCCCTTGTATTCAGACATGTTTGTTTCCTCAACGTGTTTAGAATTAGTATTTCATACCCTTGAATTTGTTAAAGCTGACTTGGGTATGAGAATTTGGTTGAGCAACGGATGAGATCAAAATGAATGAAATTGGATGTAAGGATGTAGTGAAATCTATTTGTGCCTCGATTTAGACTTGGGAACGTTGAATAAGCGCTGTCTCGTGATGATAATTATTAAATTATTATTAACGTTGCTGTGTGCAAGTCACAGTTAGTAAAATGGAATTTTATTGTATGCGTCTCGCTCCACAAGAATATCGTCTGCAAGATCGAATCCGGTCTTTTATGTATGCACTATAATAGTGATACTATGATGGATTGTCTCAGAAGTGGAATGACTGTCGTATGAGATGGAAACGATACAGTGCTAAGATTCATTACTAACAATTTTAAACATTAACGGCTACACACATGAGATTCAACTAACAAATCTACACTGGCTAAAACAGGGCGTCAGGCGAAGTGGCACCAGTCTTCAAGACTTACCAGAGAGGGTTTCAATAGAGTTCGTTTATGCAGTAGTTAGGTTTTAACAGTAACTTTTACATATCATAGGCAAAACGAATGAAAACTCAAGCTAGGCTTTTATTTAAATTTGATATACTCTTTAACAATATTCTTGAATATATTATTATTATGACAATCTGTAATTGAGAACACTGTTTACTAGGTATTATCCGTCATTTAGAATATTCCACCCCTAGCCCTGCGGCGCCTTGGTTAGGCAAACCAGAATTGAGAGTTCTGCAGGCACTCTCCAGACACTCAACCAAAAACAGTAAGCTGAAAACGAGGCCCTGACTAATTCTTTGGAACATTTTAATACGCAATATTGCCACTCACAAATAGGTCACTCATTGCATTGCATTTTTCTCATAGTGGGATAACCGACTACACCATAGGGATAAAATTGTATTATTGTTTATAAATTAACATAGTACTAAAACTAATACGAACAAGATCCTCCCTGACATTTAACCAGGGTGTGTGTCATTGCTAGTCCCTCATTGAATTTCATTTGTCTAATTGAGCAACCAAATATTTGCTGTTCTGTCGTTAGTTTTGTCCTCTTTCTGTCAATAGATCACTATAAATGAAACAAAGCTTTGTATGGTCTGATTTTGAACGGTAGTTTGTTGTTATAGAGTTCAGATTGCTACTGAAGTTACGGAAATAAAATTGATGTAGGTAAAATACAACTTCAGTTGTAGCCGATCAATACAGGCTTAATATTGTTGCTAAATTCCGTTGTCACACTGTTGTTGCTAATTACTGTGTATTCGGCTAATTGTCGGGAACCTAAGTTGGGTTTCGCGATTTATTCGAGCGACGAATTAGTCCTACGGTAATTACTGTAATTGGTTTTTGTGGATTAGAATTAGGTAATTGGAAATTGTGTAGAATCAAACAAGATGTGTTGTTGTCGTATAAGAAAGCCGTTCTTCCTAAATATATTTGCTGGGATTGCTGGGGTCCAACATTACTGTAACAAAACGACTTCTATAAGTTTTTTGTTCGTGTCAAAATAAACTATGACAGAAAACGAATTTTCCATCGAGAATAACGGACAAATTAAATACGGACGGATATTTTTCATCAATCTGATACAAAACATATCTTTGATAACATAATGTCTGATTTGTTATTTTATAACCATGTCCAAGATACTCGAGTATTATCGAGTGATTATTTAATAACCTACAAATCTAAATTTCACTCAAATTAATAAAAGTATTTGAATAAATTGCAATCGGAATCCAATTTAATTGTTTCAACAGACACTTTAACGGAATTTGCTTCAGCAAATAAATTTTAATCCCTTTCCATGTTTCTAGAGTTGTAAAAAATTTATTGTTCTGTTTTATGTTTGACATGGTGTCTGAAGGTTTACTAGCCATTTTATATGATCGTGTTCTGGGCATTGAACATGCCTTTGTGGAGCTATAAGCTGGAAGGAACTCAGATGGTAAATGTTGTCAACGTTTTACGAAGAGACCCTTTATTTGTATAGATAACGTATTAATTACAAAGAAAACATTAAGCCTAAACACAGATAACATATGATACGTCGATGATGACTTTTAACTTACTGTCATCTGGATATGAAGTTTAAAAGTCTGCTACGTATTCATTTTTTTTAAACCTACTATGTTTTGACTGCTATTGTAGATTCAAAAAATACTCAGTAACACACATCATTATTATTGAGAAAATAAGCAGCCAACAACCAAGTCAACTGTCAAGTTTTGGTATAATAGCAAAATCACACTATCCTTGACTATCCCTTTTTAATGATTGCATTATCATGAATATCTTCCTTTTCGACCTTGGCTCAAATGAACACATTGTTTAATTGGTACTGTTTGTCCAGCAATATTGTATAGAAGTTTCAAATGTTAAGTGCTACTTATCGTCGGAAATCGGTAATATATGTCTGTTGGTTAAGTTTTATTGACCATCTTTGAAGGTCGACTGGTTTACTACTAATGTTCGCATCAAATTATGCTACCTGCTTTTCATTTACTAACTACATTATTACTCGTACTTGGTTTTCGATTGAGAACTGATTTACTTCATTCTTACATATCCGCTTGACCGCTACATTCGAGACCCAATTAAAATTGCATTGTGTCTGGCAGCCGACGGATACTATCGCGTGAGCGGATTTCTTGATCTTGTTTATGAACTGATCTATGAGTAATTGAATTTTTTCTTCACGCAAATGAGGGTTTTTCTGTCAATGGATAGAAAAGCTTTGGATGTTTTCATTTAAATATAAAATAATTATTCAATACATTACATCAGCCCATAAACGTCCACTGCTGAACATGGGCCTCCCAATGATCAATAATTGGTTATAATTACCACGCTTAGCAGGTGGATTGGTTATCAATCTATGTTGTTTTTAGCATACCACTGCCAATCCTGTTGATATCAACTTTCAGTCGCCTTTAATGAAACCATATACAACTATTATTTGGGTGGAGAAATGTAGTCTATTCAGTGCCTGAACCACATGGAATTCTAAATGCAGTACATTACTTAAGTACTGATTTATTTTACTTACCTTGCGTCCAACTTCTCGTTCCCCCTGAAGTTGTTGTAGTCTGCGCACTCGCACCGCTCTCTTTACACGGTCCCCCGAACACCAGATTTTTGTCATTGCGACGCTGCTCAAAGCAATTACAGAGAGAACTAGAAGTATGGCGCAACTTAAATACTTGCATAGATCCTACTAACATTACCAACAAACATGCATAATATTCTATTTTATACTACAGTTCTGAGTAAAAAAATCTTCGAAACAAGCTTGACACATCTAAACACCTCGCACAGCAGCGTTCACTGTCATCAACGGCAATCCCCGTCACTATTTATTACCACACTACAAGTTGTCCCCAAACTCCAGCTTTCAAACACTAATAAATCCCTCATAGATGAGCAGTATCACAATAAATATCCGATCTAACACCGTCTTCCTGCCCACACGCATAATTCACTGAGAATTATTCGTATATATTAAATAAACATTTCAAGCAAGACGTTTTACAATAAATGTCCCAGCAACGCAAATTTATTTTTAGAAAATTCTCTAGGTTGATGTTAATTGGACGTATTCGTATTTGTTGGAAACGATATAATAAATTACTTTTTACTTGCAGTTTTCTTTTGTTGTATATGGTTAACTCCTGCCGTTGGTGGAGGGGAAGAAGTCCATAAGGGCGACAACGGAAGCCTAAATGGGCCATTGTCTGCGCGTCTTCGGTTCTAGTGTATCTGCTGCGCACTGAGAAAGTTTCAGTTGCCTCTCGCTCCCTCTCCGCAGCCTCCAGTTCAGGGATAATTACGCTTGAGGCACTTTTACAGCCCACAACACAGTGGTGATACTACCTGCCTGTTTCCATGCTGATGTAGCATAGGAATCTCCCAAAGCAGCCTTGCTCCGACAGCACCTGTGTCGCCAAGAACATCAGAGTGTCATGCCCCTTCTGAATTACTCTTGGAGAACTATCCGACAGCCTCAGTGATGTGGCCAGCTCTGGAGCTCTCTACTTACCTCAGCCTGGCCTCCCAATCCGCCTCCAGGACTTGGTAGAGCTCTAAGCTGCGCTGCTCAATCTTACGCGACACAGGTCAGTAAGTAGCCTCATTCTCGCGCTTTATCGTGCTGCGTACTGTTTTTGCGTTGAATTATAATGAGTAATACCTTAAATATAGAGTAATGAACAACAAGACTAAAATAAAAAGTAAATTTATTGTAAATTATACCCAAACTGCAATTATTGGCTTCATCATTTCGGCCGAATGTAGTCCACTGCTGGACACAGGCCTCCCCCAAAGATCACCACAACGACCGATATGGGTGTGTTGTGTGCTCATTGGGGGTTTTGCCATAATCACCACGCTTGGCAGACGGGTTGGCGATCGCAGTTGAGTTGTTAATATACTCGAAGGACGCTGCTGCCCATCCTTCGGCTAATCCCTTAGTCGACTTTTAGGACACCCACGGGAGGAGATGGGGTGGTGTTATTCTGAGCCGGCACTTGGCTTACTGCACCATATTGTGTCGTACCTTCGATTCCCGAGGAGAATGATTATTTGTTTGGCCTACAGATAGTTGATCCGAGCTAAGGTATTTGTGCATGTGAGATTTATGTCAGTAACCCGACCACAATACAAGAGAATCCTGGGATACATATCGATCCAACAGAAAAAAAAAACCCAGTACAGATCACGTATAATACAATAACTGCTCACGCTGTATAAAACGTACATCAGAAAAAAAGGAAAAACTAGCAATAAATGCATTAAGTGATGTTCGACAAGTAATATAAATAAGCAATAAAACAGATCAACCCAAAGCCTTTAATGGCGTCGATAAACAGGCAGGTACAGAGATCGTATTTGCAATATCTGAAGCAAATATGCACTTAGTATTTGATTAGAGATCGTAAAACAATCAAAGATAACTGAGTGGGCGTTATATCTATCTCAATCCTTTATACCTAAACGAACTTGTACTCGATAAAAATAAAGATTTTATGATATGGGAAACCTTTGGAAACATTGTTCATCTTGGGTGGTCATATAACTGGCTCAACGTGATCTTTTGGTCTAATAAACATTTGATGTGTATTTTGCCAGCCGGTTCTCTTCATGTTTATTTTTTAATCGTAGAAAACATAAATTGCTTCTTTTTTTAAACATCTTAGTGTCGGTTTAGTGACTATACTTATACTACTACAGAAAATGATTATTTTTGGTGACGTAGAGTGACCATTTCTTTGCTTTGTATTTTTATTTATTGAAACCCAACCATCACCACGCCTCTTCTCTGTATGTTTAATAAAGGATAAAATTGAAACTCATAGATACAAATTTTTGATGATAAAAATGAGCATTGAATACTTAACGGTAGTATTTTATTTATAAAAAATAAATATGTTCCACACAAAGATTTGTCCTGTGTCGTGGGAATAGTTTATATATACAAATCTCATATTCATAAACACTCAGACCTGACTATCTATCAACTATCTGAAGATCATACAAATATTAGATCTAGCGGGGATCATACCTACGACACGTAGCGCGGAAAGCCAATTGCTTTGCCAATGTGCCAACCGCGCCATCAATCTATCAATTAGTATATTTTAGTAATGGCTTCACCCACTGCAAAAAAGTTGTACCTTGCAATCCACCTTAATGTCATTCAATGACTATTGGCAGTCCTTTTCGTTTATTGTATATCATTCGTACTCATAATTTAATCCAACGTCTCAATAAAAAAATATATGTATACTAATATACTTTGCTACGTTTGTAAAGTAGTTCTTTGAATTAAGTCTCTCGCAAGTCACCAACTGTCTCCAGTCATCTTGTCAACATGATATTTCATCTCGCAGACATCTGTCAAGACGAACAAGATCAACTTTGTCGCCAGCATTGGTATTAATTTCCCTTTGCCCTTCTTTATTGCTTGTGATTGGATTATTTCCGCAGCAACTTTTCACTTCCCGAGAGCTCTAAAATAAGATTCTTTGCTTGAACGCTTTTATTTTAATCTGGGTGGCTTGTTTTAATATCTTTAAGCTTTTTATTTCCCGCTGAACATTTCCATCTTGGCGTATTTTATTAAATATATTATTTGTTTCTTTGTATTCAATGTTAGAGCTATGATAATTCGAGTATTGAAGTATTTGATGTAGATAAGAAATTGACATTTGCCATTTGTCCCTTCAACACTTTATTAGTTAGGCTATAAATCATTTGTTACTGATGGAGCGTGTTTGGTACAATACGATTCGATGTAACCATTGATTTCGATAAAAGGTAATGGTTGTATACATTCATTCAATTTCCGTAAGTCATCAATATAACACATATGCCTGACAGGTCGGACAATACTTCGTCTAAGACAAGTCAACGTGAAAAGTAAAAGACTTTTACTATACGTTGAGAACAAACTATGGCTACAGGAAACAAAACTTGCCCATCAAAAATATAGATAACGAAACAATTAAGCCCAAAGAAAAAGTTCTGCAAACTTTTCAAGTAAATACGATGAAAATCACTTAAGGACCTTAAGTCCGAGCATTACAATCCCTTCAAAGTTTTTATACTTGTGCAAAAACTGGTGAGACGAACGCCGGTCGAGTGTCATACATTTTGATGCTACAGTTTTTGTCTTCCCTTGTTATTGCCGAAACAAAAACCGCTGTTGTTCGCCTGTCTACCGTTTTTGCACACTTGACAAGTCACCCTTCCTTCGAACTTTAATTTGTCTTGAATAATTACATAATTACACGTCTTGCTGTGATTGTTTTATGTCGACAATGTTTTGTCGAGCGCGATTCACGAGAAAGTTACGACTGCAAGTCGAGAGTTGATCCAATTTGAATTAAAAGTACCTAATTAGACGATGCTTAAGTTAACTAACTCAAAGCGTTTGTCCCCCTCTAAAGGAAATTACAACATAAATCTGCCTTGCAAAATTGTGTTACACCTAACTCAGTTTCAAAAAGGAAAAAGTTGGGCGTTTCTATAATTGGCTCTTATCCAAATTAGCTGAGGGAAGAATCTTCTGAAATAATAACTTTTCATAATCTTAACAGTACATGTCAGGGGACGAAACAACGAAATGAACTGTCAACTTGGACGTCCAAATCCAATTATTGTTCGGCTTACAAACGCGGGGATTCAAATTAACCTACGTTGTCTTCCCTTTTTGCAGACCATCGTCGGATTTTGCGGAGCTTACTGGGCTTTTATTCGTGATACTTGTGATTAAGATTCATTTTTACTTGTACTTTACGGTGTATATTATCAAAGCTTATGATTGCTTTTATGGGTAGATTTAACAGTTTTCCCATTTTGTTGACGTTGTTTAAGCTAGCTTTATATTAAAATTAAATCAGAGCGAACTGATTAATACTACCTTAGTATATTTGCTTTGCTCTAAACTGTTGGATGTTGATTACGAATAGGATAGGACAAATATTGTAGCAGATTTGATAGTGGCTTATGAGATAACTTACGTCTTACTTTAGTAAATACCTCAAATTTGTTGGTAATCGGTTGGTAAGGTAAATAATATTTTTTGGCAGTTTTTCACGTATTTGCACCTTAGATGATTCATAATTTTTTTTTTTTTTTTTTATGGGACAAGCCCGCCACACATTCCCAACCACTGCAACTCCTGTAATCCAGGATCTACAATGGCGACCACCGAAAAGAACACCGACCAATGAAGGTCGGTGTGTCCCAGAGATATGAAGAACTGTCTTGGAACCCGCAACGAAATTAATCAGAAAAGAAAATGGAGGAGTAGGAAAGAATATACGTTCCACTTCCCTCCGTAGCAAGCAGGAGACAGAGAAAATACTATAGGCCATAGGCACAATAATTGGGAGTGTACAACTAGGATAAGCCTAGTTGGCAAGCACCACGGGTACAAAAATATGAAAAAAGACATTTTTTTTTTCGACGATAACGTTGCCCCACAAACATGAATTCCACATACAATACACCCAGACCCGGAACAACTACCTGCAGGTCATACAAATATTTGTTCCGTGTGGGAATCGAACCCACGACCCGGAGCGCAGCAGCCGACTGTACTACGTAAATATTTGTACTCATGATATTGATATTGGCAGTCCCATTTATAAATTCATGAACTCCAAGCTATTATTACAGAAACCCAGCCCATAATCTTGTACTACTTTCCTACGAAGAGTAGATACATTTATATAACCCTTTTTATATAATCAAAGAAGAATGACTGAGACTGCTAATTATTATTGGGCGTTTCGAGAAATTAAATGTGAGAAAAATCCTTTACTAAACCACAATTAAAAACTAAAAATAGTTGCTATGCATGGAAAATAGGATTTTGAATAATTTTCTATTGAGATCCAATTTACAGTTATGTGGCTAAAAATGTATTGAATGAGACTTAAGACATGTCTTTTTTAAACTAAAACTAAAGTAGATTATAGCTGATATTTTTCTCTAACAAATCACACTAATTTGGAACTTATAACTGTTCATAAAGTTGTGGGCCCCATGATGTTTGTCGGCGGATGGAAGATGGTACGTCTCCTCTTGCGGATTACCAGGTATGCACTATAACTGATGTATTAAGTAATTGAAATGAATAAATTCAGTCATAGACAGTATATAAATACAGCTATATCTCAATCATCAATTTAGAGTAGCAGTCTTCTAAGATATTATATCTTTGAAGACTGTTTAAAGAAAACTTAAGTTCTGGAATCAAATTGTTAGTCACCAAACCGTCAATCTCACTAATTGGTACGACTCCAGTTATCAGCTCTCTCCGTAATAGAAATGTTATCACTTTGCAAACTTTCAGTTGTTACAACTTGGCTTTCAATTAGATCTGGCACGTGATTTTCATTTTATCTTTTCTCTCTTCTTTGGATTGTCTAACTTTTTGGTATATTCCACTGTTTACATGTAAATTCGCAGACGTAAAAGGTACATCATCTTATTTAATGCACAATAAGCATCTGCAGTCAGACTTTTACCATATAAATATAACGTGATGATAAGTAAAATCTATATTAGCATTTTTATAAGATTTTTTCCTTTAGCAACGTTTAGTGTTTGCTTTCAGAGCAGAAAGAAGAGGTTTATTCCTGGCCAAAAGATGTTGCCTACATCTTCTTAAGCGTTGTAAATGTTCTAAGCGATAAAACAGCTAGAAGTTTTGCCCACACCTTACAGGGAAATGAATGTGGAGATATTTTAACAGTCGTAAAAGTAAGCTATTTACATGTAAAGTTATTGCCCATTCCGTTTTTGTTTCTAGTATGTGTTTAAGGGCCTATGTAGGCATGTAATTACTTGGCGTGCACCTTTTACCGTCTTTGGGCAAAAGTTGAGAATTTATGTGGCCTTACGACCCGAGTAAAAACACGTGAAGTATTTAAGGTTTAAAGATCGATTTATGATAGTATTACTGGTACGTTTAAAATATTATTTTAATTTTATGATGGTGACTCAAGTGTGGAAATCGATGGGGGAAGCTTAGCAGTGGCCGTCATTTCGCTGATATGATGATGATGATGTTTTTTAACTGACCGCTTTTTAAGAATCTCTATTTCCCAGGTATGTTTAAATGTGCGCATTTTCAGAAACTACACGACCTATTTTTATTATATATTATTTTACTGGGGTAATCAACCTATACATTTAATTATGGATCATCATATCATATCGGCCATTTATACGTCCACTGCTGAACAAAGGCCTCCCCCATAGATTTTCACAACTGTGTCATCATTTTGGAGGGTATTTGCCAATACTCACCACGCTTGGCAGACGGGTTGGTGAGCGCAGTATGGCTACCGTTTCACAGAAGGGACGCTGCTGTCCATCCCTCTGGTTTAGATTCCCTTAGTCGCTTTTTAGGACATCCACGGGAGGAGATGGAGTGGTGCTAAATTCTTAATCCGGACACCACACGGAAAATTAATATATAATTATGGATAGACTCTAGCAAATAAAATATTAAGATTCTTGTGTATAGACTTGTATATAAGGTCTTATTTTAATAATCCACGATATTTTGCATGGTGCCTCAGTAAATGCTTAAGATGATGTACCGAACACAAAAAAGTCTCACGGTAAAAATCCATTTCTTTCTTTTGTGTGATGTCGCTACCGTGCGCCGTCTGTTTTGTTTAACGTCACAGACTATCTATATCAGTCAACCAGCCCCGTCCGCCATTGTCTCACTAGATGCATGTGAATATTATCACAACTAAGAGAACTAGGATGTAATGAAATAAATGATTTAATAAAATAATTTTTTAAACAGCAAATTTACAAGTTTTTTTTATACCTACATTATCTTCATCGTTCACTATAGCGCCATGCAAAATATCGTGGACTATTAAATTAAGACCTTGTATATTATAATTGTGTATCGGTGTCGGTTTTATTTTATTTCTTAAAATGTTTCATCGTAGCTTACTGAGATAAGACTATAAAATAGAGGGTCAGTAAATGACACCCATGCTTGACAACCGCCGTAATTTTAGATGTTTCCGAAATAATTTTAATTACAGATTACGACAAGTATATTTCATCAGTTATATAAGTATCAGTATAAGTATCAGTAATGTAATAAAAGTGGTTTGCTAGTTTTGTTTAGAAACAAGCTCTTCATCTCCAATTCTCAAGGCTGAATATTCGAACCGTGTATTTCAGCGATAATTAATGATTGATTGTTACTAGTGGTCGCCCAATGGTCGATTTTCTTATATATAAATTTAACTTTCTGCCTTTCTCCTCCATATGAACTTTAAATATGTCAAATCTCACACTACTCCATGCGCGCAGTGAGCTTAAAAAGAGGTACAAAGTTTATTCTTCACGTATTAATAAATAGATTTGTTAACACGGTTCAGCTGCAGTTCCCATACATTTCCAGGTCAAAATCATTATGTAAGTTTGAAAATGTATGGGAGCGAACCGGACATCGTATTTTCTCATGGACCCGGTCGTGACGATCATGGTAACATATTATTAAATTGAAAATCTTTTACATTGAAAAAAGGAACAGAAAAACAAAATCGCATAAAATTTCCAAACACGTCAAACAAGAATTACATTCACATTTTCTTTTCGTTTTCATAGCATACAAATTAGAGAACTCAAAAGTAGTTTTAAACCTTTACCGTTTAAAATTCTCTTATATCCAGTAATTTTATTACACATTTTTTTCTTGGCAGTATCATCGTGTTGAGATACCACGACCCAGATATCTTTGGGAACACAGCCAATCTTAATCTTAGAGCCATTTACAATAGTTCGGTGCCTACAGACAAGGAAGCTAAAATGGCTAATCAATCAATCTTTAATCCCCTAGTAAAGAAATCAAACTGTGGATGGGAGCAGTGACAAATTACGCAGTAATTGCTTTGTGCTGCCGAAGACAAAGACGTTTTTTTTCCTCTAAATTGTGTTCTTTCGAATAACTGCGATTCCGATTGATGAGTTGTGCGAGACAAATGATGAATGGGCGTTATGCGGGCCAAAATATCTTGAGTAGCAAGGTTTTAGAGGAAATTTTTGAGTCAATTTGATTTACTTAGTTTTAGAGTAAATAAAAGTGCGTCATTAAATACTAATTACTTTTCACTTGTAATCAATTTGAAAAGATTTAGTATTGAATGAAGTACTTTCAAAACTTGTAAAAAGTCTTATAAGAAGGTTATGTGAAAAATAGTTTCATTAATTCTTAGCAGTACCGCTTGCAACATAGCTTACCTACAGCTTAAATAACACTACTACTTAATGAATAAAAAACTGCCACCATAACTCACACAAAACTAATAACAAGAATCCAGAATTTTACTCAAGATTTATTCCCATCCAATAATTCCTCAATGAATACAGATTTAATCTGAAATTAGGAGTGCAGCATTCTTACATTAATTCTGACTTCGAGAGTGCCAGGTGTGACTTCTAACTCCTTGGAGGTCTGCACAATCCTTGTCGACCCTCACTCGACGGGGAAAAAGTAAGATTTATGACTAACGATACTTTTGGTAAAGGGTAGGGAAGTCGACAGGGAAATTGAGGTGTCGATAGTCTTTGAAGAATCAAGAACGTTGAGATTGAAAACTAATGTGGGATTTTGAAGTTGTATCTTTCAGAGCTGTTTTCACTTATATGAAACTACCAAGATTGGTCAATATTGAAGATATTCCAGATCTTCCTTCTTTTAGTCAAATCAAGTATATGTATTTATAAAAGAAATAATATCGAATGTTAATTCTCAATTCAGATAGGTAAAAGTATCATGCAACAATCGACAAATATTTGAGGACATTATCACATCACTAGAGATATTTGAAGGAAAAACTTGCGTTTACCGCCTTTGGATTTTTGAAATGGCTATGAGGAATGTTGATAGGAACCTTTCGGAGCTCAATAGTGAGTTCAAAAACTTTGGATTGGTACGGCGATGCCAATTTATGTGCTATAAGTAGATAGTTTTTGTGACAATTTTGAAGTATAAGTAATCTTACTTTTATTGGAAAGTGACAAAGGAAATTTTCATAATTGTTAGATCGTGGCTTGTGAGTTTAAGTGCCATTTTAGCACCTGATTCGGTGATTGAAAAAGCTCGTGAATTCTCAGTATCCTGATTTGGGCCTTTAAGGCGATAAGAAAGATGGTTGATCATGATCAAGTCGTAAGGTGTTACTTTACTTTGCGTTTTAAGTTATTCTTACATTGGTCTTGAGTTTTGAAACTTGAAGTTGATGTAGAAATCATAGCTAAACCATGACTTCTGTCTTCATAACCATAAAGTATGTTTGGACATGTATGGATAATTGTTCCTAAATAAATAATTTGCCTCAGTAATGAACTGATTTTCACTAGCGCAAATAAATATGCGGCTGTATCAAGCGTCCTTCGTCAAAGGCCGGAACAATTAACGATCTTTGGAGTGAAATGCTTGTCTTACTGAATTTGATAGTTAATAAATCGTTTTTTTGTATACCACTAAGGTGCAAGCATACGGCCCACGTGATGGTAAATGGTTACCGTCACCTATGAACGCTTGCAACACCACAGTTACACTCACGCGTTGCTGACCCCGTAAAAATATTTTCACGCCCTTTTTGAAGAGCTCCATTCTGTAGTCTCTTGGGATAACCTCGGTAGGGAGCTGATTCCACAACTTGACGTGCGCGGGAGGAAGTTCCTCTGAATCCATACATAATCAAATTGTCAAGTAAAATAAGATATGACAATTTTAAATTTATTTATTAAATTATTGGGTATATCAAAGCCGTGATATACACATTTTATTAGAACAACGAGTTTATTGTTATCAAGATGGTGTCTGCTGCGAATGCGCATTCATGGGATGCAAGCAAAGAGATTTAAATCTTTGGATGCAAGATGATAACTGGATTATAAAGGACAAAATCAACAGTATCGGGGCCTGATAAAGTTATGTCAACCTATTGGAGAGTATTCAACAGAACTTTAACAAGAGGAAACAACTTGATGGAATCAGATACACGAAGTACAAGCTAATGGAAAAAAATCGTTTGGTACAGTTCATGAAAGACCAAAATTGGACTTCTGGGGTGGAAGGCCTGGTGACCTGAGATACAGGCTTCAGCCTGGTTTAGGCACCAGTCTCCCACAGTAAATTTGAATAATACTGTAACATTTATTGTGGTGAGAAATAAACAAATAAATAAATACGGTACGAGACCATTTTGGCTCTAGGGTATGTGGATAAACCCAACAATCAAAACGTAACGTGCTTTAAGATTTTTGTATTCAACAAACTAAATTTTTTCTCTACTCTTTCTATCTTTATTTTTTCATGGTCACGGTAATACGGCTGATATTTCCATCCAAGCAAACTTCATATAGGCAACATCTCATCAAAATACACGACCTCCATCTCCATTCAAGGAGCTGAGTAATAAAGGAAAAATCCGCGGCCTTCAGAATAGAAAATGAAAAAAGGGTTGTAATCCAGTGATAAGCTGTACTATTTATGCAAGGCTTTTTTTTGTAACTATACATAATCGTGACGCTTTTATCGCTTTATCCGAAAAATGAGAGGTTTTTGCCTTTTATTTTAGTTTGACAACGCTATTTCCATCATAAAACACCATTAAAAACATACACATGAGGCTATTAAAAGCACAATATTACCAGGTAATTTGACGCCAGATACATCGTTCAACAGAACAGTGGGTTACAAATCATATTGCATATTTCCGTTCAACGCATGTGCAAACTGCAGATAGTCGGAATAAACAATGTGGTATTTATGACTTAAACTCGCACAATGTATACCGTTACTTAGTAATGTATGGTGTTTGACATCCACGAGTATAAGCTAGAACTGTTACTTATCGGTACATGGTGTCGTACCACTATACCGTGAGTTTACGGAGCCAAAACGCCAGCAATGGTGTCAAATATTTACTTATAACATTTTTGTAGCACGCCTTGTCGCATAGTTAAATAAAGTCACCCTCGGGAAGACGGTGGTGCGGACGTGGCCACATGCCGCCGCGTGCGCAGCACAGCGCAAAGCAAGGCTTGGGGGGATCCTTTCCAATCCTCCCCGAGAAATGCCTGGTGGGCGACCTTTTTACAGTCGCCTTCCCTCCGCTAGAGAGGGTGACCGCTTTACAGTCATCCCCTCCGTGATGTGCCTAAAGGCGTGGCATCAATGGGCGGCTCTAATGTGATTTTACAAGAACCTGGAGCCCCCCTTCGATGCCGAAGATGACCGCTTCAGTGGTTTTAGCCGGCAGGAGTGGCATACCGCCTCGCCGTTCCCCGGGGCAAAGGAAGTTCATGTAGGATTTCCACTGGATACCAATACAAAAAAGGTAAATGATGCCACTAGCCAGAGTTCTCATTAAAATAACTTAAGAAACGTGAACCTATCTGAAGATATTCAATAGTGCTTAAGTAGCAGTATCTATTCGTAATTAAGTGTAGTACTTTCTCGTTTTACTGTCAAGTTCTCCCAGCCTTGCACGCGTAAGGAGTGACTTGTCCGTCGATCCTTGTACTGAATTTCGGATTTTACTATTTTACTGAAAACACTGCAAGTTTGCTTAGAAGAAAACGGTGTGTGAATTTATGTACGCGCATCAGAATTTATATGTTTTTGTGCCATTTTTTTGTAATTAACTTATGTAGTAATCACCATAAAACGACCGAAAAAGATATAAATATAAATGAAGGTGTGATCAAACACAGTTAAATTAAAATGATTATTACTTTAAAGTTCAAAAAGTTATAAAATATTAATTGTTACATAAACAAATATACTTAATCAATGATTGCCAGTAAAAACAATATGCACCGTTAATTTATCTTTGACAGCCAACTTCAATCTATCGTATTTAGTATGCGCGCGCAGCTCCCTATTTTACGTTCATCAAACTTCCTTGACAATTATTTGTCAGTGCATTTCTTGGTTTCACGTTCACGAACAAACTTGCGGATTTTCTTCATGTATAGGTGCTATTGTCCAGCAGAAGATCGATAACTATTTACAATACATCATATCTTATTTTAGCACAGCTTCAAGTGTACAACAATCCCAATCTTAACCTTAATACCGTTTTCCATACTCCATCCGTAAATTCGATTTTGAAGTCCAAGAAAAAACCCCAAAAGCGCCCCCTACAGAAATTTATGAGCTATTCAAGCGACTTGTTTTTGCCGCATAACCGACCAACGATTTAAACTGGGAAATCTGTAGGCATGTTTTGGGGTAAAAACTTTGCCTCAGCTGGCGTGTGCCGCAAGTTATGAGTAGCAAGAGATTATTTTATAGTTTACTAGCTGTGGCCGTGTGGTGCCGGCTACGAATAGCACCAACCCATATCATCCCGTGGGATGCAGGAGAAGTGCAAAAAAATCCGGCCGAAAAACGTGCACTGCTGGACAGAACCCTTCCCAAAGATTGCCACAGCGACCGGTATGGGTTTGTGTTGTGTGGTCATTGGGGGGTTTTGCCATAATCGCCACGCTTAGCAGATGGGTTGGCGATCGCATTTGAGTTATATATAAATGTGCTCGAAGGCGCTGCTGCCCATTCTCCGGTTAATCTCATAGTCGCTTTTTAAGACACCCACGGGATGAGATGGGGTCGTGGTATTCTTAGCCACCACACGGTATTACAAATACATCAAATGAAATAAAAATACGGTCGAATTTCGACCTCTGGCCGACAACTATTAATATAATATTTTCTGAAGTTTACGCGAATAGCATCCATTAAATTGAAATAGCCTACGGAAATATATTGCGTTTAATTCATTTTTTCTGTATACTTACGTACAGCATCTATACGTGCAACCTGCAGCCTTTTTTTTATTGATGTCCAGTGGAAATTCAACATGAATTTCCTTCGCCCCGGGGAAGGGCAAAGGTGTATGCCGGACTCCTACCGGCAAAAACCACTAGAGCGGTCATCTTCAGCACTGAAGGGGGGCTCCAGGTCCTCGTAAGATCACACTAGAGCCGCCCATTGGTGCTACGCCTTAGGCACATCACGGAAGGGATGACTGTAAAGCGTTCACCCGTTCTAGTGGACGGTTACTGTAAAAAGGTCAACCCCCAGACACTTCTCGGGGAGGATTGTAAAGGATCCCCCTAAGCCTCGATGGGCGCTGTGCTGCGCACACAGCGGCACGGAACAATGTGTGCAACGCCGTCTTCCCTGGGGAACGTGCAGCCCTAGCACATACAAATGTTATATTATTAATGCACAAATATATGAAATACAAAATATAATAAAACAATATTTTATGTTCTACCCTCTATATACTCATATTTTTTTCATAATAATACCTGAAAAATCATACATGTAATACACAATTAAGCACAAATTTGTATAGTAGGACATAAATGCATGCACGATATATATACAAAATAAAATACTACTCTTAATTCGCTCGACGTTTCGTTGTGGTCACGACCATAAAATATTGTTTTATTTTATTTTGTAATTGTAATTCATATATTTGTGCATTAATAATTTAATAATTGTATGTGCTAGGGCTGCACGTTGCACGTATAATTAATGCACGTAAGTATGTAGAAAAATGAAATAAATGCGATATATTTCCGTAAGCTGTTTCAATAAAATATTAATTTAATATATAATACAACTATCTATAATCGAGCATATCCTAATATTGAGCCAATATTCTGTATTCCACTGTTCGTCATTTTCCATCTTTTATCTTTCAACCCGCTACTATTTTACCACGTATACCCTACACGAGACCACTTTTTCAATTTTGTGTCCGAAAGTTTTCGCGTTGGTGTGAATTATTGCCGACGTAATGAGGGGACAATCATCTGTTTTTATACTCAAATGTGTATTCAGTAAACGCATTATCTCTTGAAACGATTACTTAGAATAACTTTGTTTGGATTTTACGATAAAAAGATTTCAGATATTTTTTAATGAATAACTTAAGTAAGTTGTTGGCTGTTTTCCTTCGGTATAAGAGGCAGAGAATGGATTTCAACATCGTAAGTTGGGGGTTTTATACCACGAACCAATTTATGAGGAAATTACATGGTTAGCCGTGAGCGTCCGAGGTACTGGCCTGGTAGGAATTATTTAATTCTGATTTTGGACAGACTCATTATATCTGTTATACACTGGAAGACTTATATACTGGAAGTTTGCCATAAAGAAAAAATCGTGACTACTGCTTTTTACATCGCGCGGAACATAATATGAATATACAAAATAAGTCATCTCACACCAACGAAGTACAATCAAGGCGTGGAAATCGGAATACAAATAGAGACTACTATTGTTCCTAATCTCACTTTTTTTCCCCGACGGAATCACGAACTCGATCAGGAACGTACGTGCGTAGAAAATCTTTGACCGAGTTAACAGGCGATGTGCTTGACGACGTAATCGAGAACGGACTTGTGACTTCGAAATGCTTGTTTTTGTCAAACCTATGTTGATATTTCTCACGAACAAAAAATTTGTTTTCATTTACTTTTTTTCGAAAGGATTGGCGCGTGCTTTCGTGTTCCAATCGTATTTGTGATCACGATCTCGTTTTTGGAAGTGCTTAATGGCCCAGTAGTTCAACTGGACAGAATCTAGGCAAAAAAGTGAAGTACTGAATTTAACCAAATCTTAAAAGTAGAAGAATTTGCGTATCCGGATCTTCAAGTTTTTGTTGGCTTTCACGGCTCAGTGAATATAATGAGACCTAGGACTAATAAAAAGATGACTAAAATTTAGAACGTGACTACTGAACTTGATGGTATGATTTTTAAGGTTCCGAACGTCCGAAGGAAAAAACGGCGGAATCCTTATAGGATCACTCGTGTGTCTGTCTCATCATTTCGGCCGAATGAAGTCCACTGCTGGACACAGGCCTCCCCGTAGATCACCACAACGACCGATATGAGTGTGTTGTGGGCTCATTGGGGGGTTTTGCCATAATCGCCACGCTTGGCAGACGGGTTGGCGATCGCAGTTGAGCTGTTAATGTACTCGAAGGACGCTGCTGCCCATCCTCCGGCTAATCCCTTAGTTGACTTTTACAACACCCACGGGAGGAGTTGGGGTGGTGGTATTCTGAGCCGGCACCACACGTCTGTCTGTCACAGCCAATTTGCTCAGAATCTACTGGACCGACTACGTTGAAATTTGGTACACATATGGATTTCTGCAACCCAAACATGGATGTGTAACATAAATAGATGAATTTTGAGTGTGGGGGTCATTTAGCGGGGCATTATGGAAAATTAAAGGACAAATTAATACATTAGTTTAGGGGTAACATAACAATATACATTATAAATAATACCGATCCAGCTGTCCCCAAAACAATAGCTTGTTATCCCCAGCAACGCCCTAAGCCGAGGTCACGGACGGAGAGGACCCTTAGCGCAAGTTGCTTAGTTTTTAATATTAATTTTAAGCCTGGCTGGAGGCCTCCTTTGGCTTCGCCAGAAATGACCGGTTAAGCAATCACATTTCCCAGAAAAGTATACGAGAAGCCCAACAAAAAGAAATCGCGCAGTCAAAGATCCACCGGTAGCAAATCACCTGAAATTGAAAGGCGACACTGCAATTTTTAGTCCGGCAGAGTGTGTGTCAGAGATCTTGATGACTTTTGACTGCGGCGTCTCGTCTGCAAGAATAACGCCTGTCGCAAACCATCTGAGACATACGTAATCAGCCTGCTGGCACCAGCCACCAGCTCCTCTTACGCCATTAGTGCCGGCCGCGTTGCACCCACGCGTGTTACCCTTCATTCTCGTTCATATTAAATACTGAAAACACGACTACATTGTATCCATGTATAGCTGAAAGGATTAGTAAACTGAAGTGGCAATGGGAAGGGAACATTGCTCGTTGAACTGATGGCCGTTGGGGCAAAAAGGTTCTCGAATGGAGACCACGCACCGGAAAACGCAGCGTGAGACGTGGGTGAAGGTCGCTGGGAGTCGTTGGATGAGAGCGGCAAGTAACTGGTCGGTTGTGGAAATCTAACGGGGAGCCTTTGTTCAACAGTGGACGTCCTTTGGCTGATATGATAATATGATAGCACACACAAATACTGAAAATATGACTGAACCGCCAGCTTGGTTGGCGACTTTGGTGTGTAGATCGCCTAGTACTAATTCAACTTCATAATAATTTTGTCACTTCCATAATACTAATTCACGCCTTAAATTTGTCTCGAGGAAAATTAAGGTAAATTCATACATACTGCGTCCTGAGTGATCTTTTATACATCTTACACCGCCCGTGCCTTAACGAGCTTTAATTAAAATTTACAAATTAATATGTACACATCACCTGTGTATCTAATTAACCCAATTTCATGATATAAATTGCAACAGAGTAATCATTTTACACGAAAACTTTTGCTGTGTATTAAATTATTTCCTTGGAAGGTAGCATATCGACTGTTCCACAGCATGCTTTTCAGGGAAGCTTTTCGAAGATCTATGTGGACGTGCATAATACGTTAATGAGTTTGTGTTATAATATGTTTACTCATTGTTACCAACAGAACAAAAAGAAAATGTGTAAAACGTAATGAGTTATGAAATTACACACACATAGATCTTCAAACAGCTCTCCTGAAAAGCATGCAGGCAATTTGCTCTAGGACCGCTCATTGAAGTCATTATTAGGAGGCCCGTATTGAGGAGAGGACATCTACGGGCCTGTTGTATGTAGGTATGTTATACATTCAGTGAAATAAAAAAAAATACCGTGTAGCAATCGAACTCGCGACACTACACCAACCGTGCCGCCATTGTGTTTTTCGCATTGAATGTATTTGAGCAGATTTATCATTAATTCTGATTACAAGATGTGCATACATATTACATTTATATTAGGTTAATACCGTGTATTGATAATGTATATCATTAACATCATCATCGTATCATCAGCCGATGCACTAAATAGTCTGGGCATTTGAAATCATACATACAAGAAAAAATACCGATAGATTGTTGCACCACTAGCCAACTATAATTGTCCAACATATTATTACAAGCTCGCACAAAAGCATTCGACACACTTTTTGTTCATTTTCTTATATCAAAGGCTGGAGTATTGTCTTTTATTTCATTACAATGTGTCATACAGTACTGCGCTCTAAAATAAACGGGTTGATTTGTCATGGTCTGTGGGCGGGAATATGCCGATTATGCCGTGTTATTTAGTATGTTTACAAAAAAAATCCATTGGTGCCATAATTTAAGGTGATTGTAAAATAGGCACTTTATTGGATTATTGTGAATATCGTCATTTAAATTGTTTATAAATGGAAAAAGTGTTGTAAGTGTTCTCACTTTCAAGTTTGATAACCCTAACATACGTCTAACATTATTGAATAACTGTGAAAACTTTTTAGTGTAATGTGCCTAAGAATGAATCTGGCTTACTTTTATTTTTTAAATGTCGTGTGGCACGATAGTGGTCGTCAATATAAATGTCAGGCATAGATTATACACTAATATTGAAAAATGTCAGTTTGGAGTATTGACGTCATCACAAGTACCTATATATATAAATCAATCCATTAACGATGTTCCTTATCTGAAAAGGAATAACACCTTGATGATTTTTTTTTATCCTAGGACACCTAAACAAAAATTTCCTTATAAAAAAAACGCCAAGTAATCAAATCCAAAATCCAAATCCAAGTGTTGAAATAAATCATTAACTTTTTGCAACGTCACAAAAACCGTCAATGCCAAACCGCTCATCCGATACCAATTATAGGTATTAAAATGTGCAACCAATTTATTTACAGAACTGTGAAGTCAACAATAAATTAAAGTGCTGTAACTAAAATAGAGCTTGGGGCGCCAATTTTATTCTCTATAAATATGAGCACTTCTTCGAACGCTCATGATTTTCCATCGTTTGTTTCATACCTTGTTAACATATTCGCTATTTATTTGTACTCAGAACAATAAATTTGTTGCTATCTGCACAATGGGAATTACTGGTATGCGAAAGCAAAATTATAGCCTGTAGTTTGTTGTGTTTAACATGGGTGTATATTTTTTCCACGTGTTATATTTTTGGAGTACTGGGTGAAATTATGTGTGAATCATAGAACATGAAGATGTTACTGCCACTGCGTGAATTATTATAAATATTATTTATAATATTTATACATCTATTAAGTTGTCTCTGCTAAACCTGTATCTATTGTGCTTGATTTCTTCTCGAGGTTTGTGAAAGCGATATCACCTGTGTGCCTATGAATGAGGACATCAGATTTATGATATAGACATACTGATTGGTCATTTATTGCTTATTTGACATTATTATATTATCATTAGTATTTATGTAATAGAAACATTCCATGTTAGTATAATTTAAATAATAATTATTATCAATGCAGTTAGAGTGAATCGACACCGTGTCATCTGGAACATGTTATAACTGTAATAAAAGTGGAGAAGCATGTTTTATTTGCATTCATAGCTATTATACTAGCAATATATATTGCAAGCTACTAATGTTAAGTATCCGAGCTAAAAGTAAAGTAGCCTTAGAGCTTAATAAATTAGTATATGAATGTGTGGCTATGCCTACACGGATTCTTATTTAAAATCACCTAAATATTTATCCCCATGACTTGGGTCAGCTTGGTTTGGATAGATATTATTATCAGTTTTGGATCCTTTGGTGCTCGCAATTTGTTCTTTGCAACCATACACCTCTTGTTGAGAGAAATTCATCCCGACTTGGACACTGACAGTAAATAAAAACGTAACAATGAAGAAGAGGGACCACACAACTACCTTTTTTTATTGATGTCCAGTGGAAATTATACATGGAACTTCCTTCACTTCTACGGGCTAAAACCACTGGAGCGGTCATCTTCGGCACCGAAGGGGGCTCCAGGTCCTCGTAAGATCACACTAGAGCCACCCATTGGTGCCACGCCTTTAGGCACATCACGGAGGGGATGACTGTAAAGCGGCCACCCCCTCTAGCGAGGGGAAGGCGAATGTAAAAAGGTCGACCCCAAGCACTTCTCGGGGAGGATTGTAAAGGATCCCCAAGCCTCGCTTTGCGCTGTGCAGCGCACGGCGGCGCGTCTTCAGGTGCGCGCCACCGTCTTCCCGGGGGTGCGGGCTCGGTGTGAGCATGCACGCAGACTCCCCAATCTGTACACCCACGAACCCCAGGCCCACCATGTAGTGACGGCAGGAGGCTCAGGCGTGTTGGACTTGGGGGCCAGGATGGTTGACCACACAAACTACCTACCATTTGTTCACCACCAAACTCAAACAAGCAGGCGTAACCTCCAATACGATTGTGCCCAGTGCGCTGTGCGAGACTCAAGCTGAACAAAAACACCACTAGACTATTTCCATTCATGTTTATATCTCAGGACTCCCCGGCGACTCGCTGAGTTTTATTGACAACATAAATACTAGTACCAGTGCAGTGAATGTGTAGAACTGGCAATATTTAGATTGGTAAAGTGAATTTGCATGTAGTTATTTTGGCTAGTCGAATGTATTTTTTTTTAGTTTTGGGTTGCTGTAATAAATGTTATAAGAGTTTTCAAATGTGGAATGTTTTTAAAATAAAGTTTGAGTAGTAATTTGAGGATTTGTATTTATGTATTGTACATTTTAAAAGCAAATTATCTTAGTCATATAATATGTAGCTAGAATTGATTCGCGCATGTCACTATTTTAGGCAGTAGCGGATCCAGGGGGGGCAAGGGGCTTAAGCCCAATAAATTTATTTTCTTTCTATCTTTTCTTTCTTTCTTTCTTTCACCCAAAAACCCTTCAATTTGGCTTAACGACTGCCGTAGAATGACAACAACAACGACAAATTTACGTGCCCTCTTTAAATACCACTATGCGGTCACCCATCCATAGACTGACTGCGTCAAGCGTTGCTTAACTGCTCACCGATGGTTGAGTGCAACTAGATATGAGCGCCTCAGAACAGATTATTATTAATACAAGGCCAAAAAATCCAAAACCATTAAAACTAAACCCATTTCCTGCAACTGTGCTGCTGCATGAGAACTAATCAGTAAAATGCAGGCCAATTCAGGGAAGCATTCACGTTTTGAAATTCGAAAACGCCACTCCAATCGAACCACGTACTTGCAATTATGACAACTGGCGTAGAAGTTTCAAAGGCATACTTGCCATACGTTGCATAGCAATGTCGAATTTGCATACTTACTACTTAATTTTACTTTGTGTTTTGTGGCATGTTATGTTAATTTTTACTGTCTTATATACCTTATTATATATAAGTAGCTGCATAATTGCCGTGTCTATTTTTGTATGGGGGTGCTAAGAGACATAATACACAGGATGTAAGTAATAACGTACCGAAAACTTTGGGAAGAGTTTCCATTTAGGCCTATAATGAAAATAGGAAAGCCATTTATCCCGGAAATAATAAGGTACATTTTTTAAAATTTTTGTGCGCGCAGTGTATCGTTAACAATGCGACCAAATCGCTACGGGATTAATGTTTTATTATGTATACACATACATAAAAATGCCGTTATATATTTTCCACTTCATAAAATGACGTTTATGTAACGTATACTAAGTATAAATGATTCGAACAGTAGCCGTATCGTATCTTATTAGCATTGCGATATCGGGTAGCTTCTCAACTCTGGGATCACGTGCAGGATTCCTTGTAAATTGGCGACGTTCAGCTCTTAATTAAGTCGTATCACTTTTTCAAGTGGCATTGCACGCACGCCGCGGCTTAAGGGGTATATCCGTCTATATATTTAAATGGAAAATTCCTGGCTTGATGACATTTATTTTTCATAACAATGTCTTAGGTTTACGCGAGTAATACCATTGTAATAAAACACTTTTAAACGGATTTTATCGCGTATATTTTAGATTGTTGTTTTTCCTGACGTTTCGAATACTTTGCAGCATTCGTGGTCGCAGGATGACTAAGGTGACAGGCGTCGTTACAGACGTTACAGATCTTTAATAAGTTATTTTATTTTATTTTATCCTACCGTACAATTTAAAAAAAAAAATAGTTTCGATGCACGCAGTAATCCCTCACAGTGTCTTGGTGTTTTTTAGTGCGGTATGGTATTTGGGACTTTATGATTTTAATAACTGGATTCCAAACAGGTGGTACCTTTTTTTTTTTTTTTTTTTTTTTTATTGGTGCCCAGTGGAAATTCTTCATGAACTTCCTTCGCCCCGGGGAAGGACGAAGGGGTATGCCGGACTCCTACCGGCTAAAACCACTGGGGCGGTCATCTTCGGCACCTAAGGGAGGCTCCAGGTCCTCGTATGATCACACTAGAGCCGCCCACTGGTGCCACGCCTATTGGCACATCTCGGAGAGGGTGACTGTAAAGCGGTCACCCCCCCAGGGGGATTGTAAAGGATCCCCCAAAGCGTCCCACGGCAGCGCGTGACCACATGCGTGCTACCGTCTTCTCTTGGGTCGCTTGGTGTGGGCACGCAGATTCCCCAATCTACGCACCCGCGAACCCAGAGGTCCCCCACCTTATAGCAATGGCAGGGGTTTTCAGGCGTATCGGAATTAGGCGCCAGAGCGGTTGTTACCCCGGCGCCGTCTCCTTCTTCTTCGAGCGGGATCGGCCCTCTCCCGATCCCGCTCTGCGTTCTCCTTCTGGAGCATGACGCTTTCACAGAAGGAGACCACTGCATTCCAGTTTTCGTGCTCTGCCAACATAGCCGACACTACAGCTGGCAGAGAGAGATCTTGCCCGATCCGATCGACCAGGATCCGCCGCTCGGCGGCCCACGCAGGGCACGCCTCGAGCGTGTGCTGTGCGGTGTCCTGGTCGCTATCACAATGGTGGCATTGTGCCGTGGCCTCGCGGCCTATCCTGTGCAGGTACGCACCGAAACAACCATGCCCGGTGAGCACCTGCGTCAGGCGATAGGTGACGCGCTCGCTCCTTCTGAGCCAGGCTCCGAAGAGCGGCAGGACGGCCTCGACGACGCGCTTGGTCGCAAATTGCATCCGCAGGCGGTGACGCCACTTTACAAGTGCGCGTCGCCGAGCCAGCCGCCTCAGCCTCTCCAACGCCCCTGGAGGCGCGTTTTCGCCGCTCTGGCGGAAAACAGGTGGTACCTGCCAACCATCTTCTCGATTAAAATTAGGATATTTTTCAATTTCAATAGCCTCACGAAACATTCTAGGTACATATCGGTTCTCTTTCGCGAGGACTTGAGGTTGATCAAAACAAAGATAGTGGTTGGGTTTGCCTAAGGCATGTTCACACACTGCAGACTTTGTGGAGCGTCTATGCTTGACGTCAGCTATATGTTCTTTTATTCGGGTGGCTATGCTACGCTTTATTTGCCCTATGTATGACAAACCACAATCACAGTCAATCTTGTAGACCCCTGCATCTTGTAAAGGTATGTGACAATTCACCGGTTTTAAAAGTTGGCTGATCTTCTTATGCGGCTTGAAGTAGGTTTTCATAGAAGCACGCTTCAAGATGTGAGCAATTTTGTCGGTGACTCCCTTAATAAATGGTAAAACAGCGGGTCGTCGATCAGATTCGATTTCTTTTGCAGTTAAAATACCTTTTATAACTCATTATACAGATTGCACGTAGTGACATAGATATAATAGCTGTATTTACTTTTTTTTATTGCGCCCAATGGAAATTCTTCATGAACTTCCTTCGCCCCGGGGAAGGAGAAAGGGGCATGCCGGACGCCTACCGGCTAAAACCACTGGGGCGGTCATCTTCGGCACCTAAGGTGGCCTCTAGGTCCTCGTATGACCACACTGATGCCACGCCCATATGCACATATCGGAGAAGGTGACTGTAAAGCAGTCACCCCCCCGGGGGGACTGTAAAGGATCCCCAGAAACGTCCCTGTGCACTGAGCTGCTATTAAAGAAATTGACAGTTAATGGTGCAATATTTTGTTTTATATTTTCATAACTAGAATATAATCATTTATTCAGTAAATAGGTCATGGCAGACACTTTTACACGTCATATTAAAATGACAGTGTGCATTTCACTGCATGACAACCTGAGAAGAAAGTCCGAAAGAAACTCAGGGTTCCGTCAACTTGCAATCTATTTAAATAAAAAATTAATATTCGTTTGTTCAAAATCGCAAATCGCCTAAATCTTTACGCATTTACGCACATGTTTTTATTAAACCAGGAGACCCATAATAGTTTTTTTATTCAGAAACAACTTCATGTTGTAATTACGTGCATTTAGCCAAAGCAGCGCGTGTAAAACTAGTTTATAATATATTCTAGAACTCTGCTGTTCGTGGTCTATAATTGTTCATTTTTCTAAATCAATATTATGTGTTTATCATAAAATATGCTTCTGACTGCCCGTATCGACTGTCAACCATCTATTTAGATGACAACCAGGACCAACGCTTTAACGTGCTTCCCGAGGCACGGCATCGTAAAATATACTAAATATACCGTAAAATGTTGATTTGAGAATCAAGGGGATAATTGGAAATTCGTAAGGGATACTATGTTTCTTATATATATAGATACTTAGATAAAATTATTAGCTGATCGTAAATTACGTACGATTTTAATTGGACACCGACGTCAGTAGAGCTTCGAAAATATGTCAAAATATCTAGAAATGTTTCTTGATACATTTCTTCTTCTTCCTCTTCTTCTGTACCTAAACAGTCCCATTTTACCGGTATACATATACAGTTTAGTATATTATATTCAATCGTAAACACGACATCACATATTTATTAAAACTTGGTGATGTGCAAGTCTTAATTAAACCGCTCCAGTTTTAAGACCAGCACCACAAACCAGGTTGTCAAGTCAGTCAAATAATCTATCTGTATTTATTTAGATATCTCTATCTAAGCTTTATTTTTACGTCATAAAATACTTATAGTGATGTGATAAGCTCCACTAATAAAATTTAATAGACAGTAAATGTAATTTTTTGGCTAAAATATTATAATAATTATTTCCAAGATATTGTTATAATTATTTAGATCGTGTTTATAAGCAAAAACTACTTCAAAATCTATTATTATTTACATTTATGTAATGACAATATAACATATACATAATGATATGCATACATTTTCCACATGCTTAAAAAGAGTATTCAATATTGTTTGTTTTATTATTAATACCGCTGTTTATTATTATTTTTTCCGTTCCGCACATAATGCTACATACATAAATGTAATATAATCATGTTGTGTGTAAATATATAATATATGCTATGGTATAAATATATAATATATGCCATATATATGGCTTATGGGCATATGGCTTAAATTAATAAATAAAAAATATCTTCACCTTTAAAAAGTCGTACAGTTTCTAAACTAAGTATTCGTTATAAATCGTTGACGTTGAAGTCTTAATTAAGTCGCTTCAGTTTTTAGACTGTCACCGTCTCACCGCTGCGCTGCGCCCGCGCCGCTGTGCAGGGCCGTTTGGCGGTCTCGCAACTCGTGAGGGCTGTCCGTACACTTAAAACGTGACTTCCTCGTATACGTTACGATGTAGAATTTATATGCGTTTATTTTGGTGTTTAATAGGGATATTTTAGTTTAGGTGTATGTGGTATTTCTATGTTAAAGATTAGAGCTAATAGATTACAATAAATGTATTGTAAATTAAAAAAGTTTAAGAAACAATACTTTTTTATAAATATGAGTTAGAAGAAAAATACTTTTATCTGCAGAATAATTCTGTTGCATATTTCCTGTTAGAACCAATTCTAAAACGGAGTCAATATTTAAACATATATTACATTACATTAGCCATTAAGTATGATTTACTTTTATCCTATAAATATGTATCAACGTTAGTAATATTAAAATGTAAGTCAATTAAAATAGCTTCAAGTGGATAGTTAATCCACGGTCTATCGCACTTACGGAAAATTGTTTTACTTCGTTTTATTTTCTACTAAGCATCTTATAAACTTGCCGTGTGGTGCCGGTTCAGAATACCACCACCCCATCTCCTCCCGTGGGTGTCGTAAAAGTCGACTAAGGGATTAGCCGGAGGATGGGCAGCAGCGTCCTTCAAGTATATTAACAACTCAACTGCGATCGCCAACCAGACGGGATGGCCAAGCATGGCGATTATTGCAAAACTCCCATACAACACAACCATATCGGTCGTTATGGTGATCTTTGGGGGAGGCCTGTGTCCAGCAGTGGACATCATTCGACCGAAATGAAAAAAAAATGACGTACAGTTAATCCACGGTCTATCGCACTTACGGAAAATTGTTCGTAAGTTTACTTCGTTTCATTTTCTACTAAGCATCTTAATAAACAACGCTAGCAGAGTCGTATTTTTTAACATAAATAGTTTTTATGAATCTGTCGACAGCAATGAAAGAACAAATATCAGCTGCTTGTGAAGTATATGCACGAATGAACAGGATCGTGCCGTCAAATGAAAGTTTTTAGGTGAGAACGAAAAGGCAAAGGAAAATAAACTCCAGCCTTGAAAAAAAATGTATATATAAGCTTATAATTCTTTAGTACCTGTGTGTGTCACTGAACACTTACTAAACAGCTCGATCGATTTTGATGAATTTTTTGATGTATGTTTGGGTGGGTCCCTGGATTGTTTATATTCACAATTGGACCCGATAGGTGGCGCTGCAATCGGGTTTGCATGTACCTGCCTGTGCGAAGCTGGGGCGGTCAGCTAGTTTAATATGAATACTTTAGTAGTAGGGTAGGTTTTACGTGGGGTAGTATGAGCAGGAATCTTGACAAATCTATCCAAATTAAAAGATTCATTTATTTTTATATGAATAGCAATCGCAACTGTACTTCTCTAATGAGTAGCCGACTTTAGAGACAATCACTACTTTGATGTACTCAGGAAGACTGTTTTAGAAGGCAAACATTGTTTATATCTAAATGTTTCATTATTCCTTAATTAGACTTTTCCCGCGGTTTCGCCCGCCTATAATTCGGCTTATCACAGAAAGATTCATCGCGGATCCCTCGCGAACTATTCTTTCTTGGGAACTGTTTATTTAGCCTCTATATCAAGCCAGGTTAATGGTGTTCCTGTATGGCAAATTTCACCAAAATCGGTTCCACCGTTTCAGCGTTATTTAGTTACAAACAAACATATTCACAAACTTTCATATTTATAATATTAGAAGGTTAGGATTTTATGTCATTGTGTATTTTAATAATGACCGTTACAATAAAAGCGCATTTGACTGGTTTTTAATATAATATCAAAATATTCATCAAGGCAAAAAGTATTGTCTACCTTGCTTTCAAAATATCTTTTACAAATAAATCACGAACGTTTTCCATACAAAAAGTCCTTTCACACTCTCCAACGAACAATAACTTACCTTTAAACACAACATCTTCAAGTCACGAACAATGCTCGCTGCCATAAATAAAAGAGTTTCCAACGAAATATAAAAACTGGAAAGATACCAATATATTTGGCGCACGCCGTCCCGGCCCTCAAACAAAACGGTGAACTCAATATGCGCGTAGAATTGTTGCCAACTCCCCCCTAAGATGGGGTATGTTAGGTTCGTAACGAATGCCGAAGCTTGGCAAGAGTCTCTTGGCAAATGCTTGCCAGTAACAGATATGTACTTGGAACACTGGCTACAATTGGAATGTTCACCCTATTCGGGATGAATAAAGGAAATTAGGTTAGGAGGTTATTCTTTGATGCGACTGTATGAACGTGTTTATGATAAGTAGGGTATTTTTGTATTATATTTATGTGTTCTGTTTTTGATTCCTTGTTTTCGTATTTTGGATGTGAATCAGGACAATTTCGAGGTTCATTATTCAGTTGATGTTGTTTTTGTGATATCGTGGAACCCATTGAAAATCATCTGTCGTTATGATAAACACCTGTAATGACGGCAATTTTTTTTCTTTTATTATACCACTAGCTGGGACCCGCGGTTTCACCCGCGTTTAATTTAAAAGAAATTTAGAGTACTTCGACATAGACACTTGACATAGAATATATATATTGGATTTTAAGGGTTTTATTTTTTTACGCGGAACCCTAATTATTTTTCTAAAATAAAAGTAGCCTAAGTTATACCTTATAACATCAGCTATCTGCCAGTGAAGGTCCCGTCAAAATCGGTTCAGCCGTTTCGGAGATTACCCGGAACAAACAGACAGACAGACAGACAGACAGACAGACAAAAAAATTAAAAATTACTTTTTTATTATAGGTCCCGTATATACTTTCATATGCATTTAGTAAAAAGCTGTTATTTTGAAATTACAAACAGACACTTCAATTTTATTTATTTGTATAGATTGTAATGATGTCTTAAGTTGTCGCGAATACTACACATTTGTAATAAAATACTTTTAAACGGATTTTAACAGAGAAGATGGCTGGCAGGTACCACCAGTTTGGAATCCTGTTATTAAAATAATGAAGTCCCAAACCAAATACCACACTAAAAACATCAAGACACTGTGAGTGATTACTACGTGCATCGAAATAATTTTTGGTTATAATTGTACGGTAAATAAAATAAAATAACTTTCTAAAATCTGTAACGGCGCCTGTCACCTTAGTCATCCTGCGACCACGAACCCTGCAAAGTGTTCGAAACGTCAGGAAAAACAAAAATCTAAAATATACGCGATAGAATCCGTTTAAAGGTCTTTTATTATATATGTAATAATATTATATATAATAATATTATATATATAATACCATTTATTTGGGACAAGCCAGCCACACATTCCCAACCACTGCAACTCCTATAATCCAGGATCTACAAAGGCGACCACCGAAAAGAACACCGACCAATGAAGGTCGGTGTGTCCCAGAGAAATGAAGAACTGTCTTGGAACCCGCAAGGAAATCAATCAGAAAAGAAAATGGAGGAGTAGGAAAGAATATACGTTCCACTTTCCTCCGTAGCAAGCAGGAGACAGAGAAAATACTATAGGCCATAGGCACAATAATTGGGAGTGTACAACTAGGATAAGCCTAGTTGCCAAGCACCACGGGTACAAAAATGTTTATAAATATTTAATTACGGGTCCTATGTTGTGAGCTACTGTGACTGATTCCAATAGTATGTATGGCAAAAACGCCTGAACGCACGGAAATTCGTCCTTGTTGCAACAAGGTCTGTATAGTAAACAACTCCGGATGTAACTTGCAAGCTGCCAAACATAATATTGCGTTCATCTTGCCAAAGAACACACTCCCACAGAATATGATGTGCAGACTGTTCATATTCACAGTCCGGTGTTGAACATTTGCAGAATGGTGAGACAACAAGCTTGAAGCTAAATAATTTACTCTTAAAGTTACCATGACCGGTTTTATATATATAATAATATTATATATATAATACCGTTATTATATATATATAATAATATTAAATATATAATGCCATTATTATATATACAGGGCGTCCCACGGCGATGCCACACGGAGGGAAAGTACCTTAAATATTAAAGATAGGATATTTTACTGAAAGAAGACATCGTTTAATTTTTAATAATAAGTAGAACAGCATTCACAGATTTTTTAAAAATCGCTTTCCTCAACCGGGAATCGAACCCGCCAAATGTGATAGTAAAATTACATGTATTTTATAATAGCGTTTGAAAGGGCTACTCATAAGCATTATTTTTTCCTAAATAACCTAGCATATTAAATGAAACTAAGATCATAAATAAATTAATTTATCAAATGCTCAAAATGTGATCCGTTCTGTTGTATACAAATTCTCACTCTTTTAATAATTTCTCTCCCTGTCGATTTACTTATTTTTGCATGGTGGATGTTTGAAATAATACGTCTAAGTTCATTTTTTAACTCCTGCACACTGTTGTACCGGTTCCTGTAAACTAAATCTTTTACATAACCCCATAAAAAAAAATCTAGTGGGGTTAGATCTGGGGATCTCGGTGGCCATCTAATTTGTCCAAAAGTGCCGATCCAGGAAGGAAAATGTTCATTAAGAAACTCGGCTGTTCTCCTACTGTTATGAGCCGGAGCCCCATCTTGCTGGAATATGAGATTTCGTCGATCTGCATCAGGAAGATTATTAATCTCATTTCTTAACATCTCGAGTATTTCTAGATATCTTTCCGTGTTCAGAGTTCCTTCGTAAAAATGTATTAAGAGAACCCGGTTACTTACAATCCCACACCAACAGTTGAAAGAAAAACGCACTTGATCATTAGTATCGCGGATTCGTAAGGGATTCTGTCTGGACCAAATGCGATTATTACGCCGGTTGTCATATCTCATAACAGTAGGAGAACAGCCGAGTTTCTTAATGAACATTTTCCTTCCTGGATCGGCACTTTTGGACAAATTAGATGGCCACCGAGATCCCCAGATCTAACCCCACTAGATTTTTTTTTATGGGGTTATGTAAAAGATTTAGTTTACAGGAACCGGTACAACAGTGTGCAGGAGTTAAAAAATGAACTTAGACGTATTATTTCAAACATCCACTATGCAAAAATAAGTAAATCGACAGGGAGAGAAATTATTAAAAGAGTGAGAATTTGTATACAACAGAACGGATCACATTTTGAGCATTTGATAAATTAATTTATTTATGATCTTAGTTTCATTTAATATGCTAGGTTATTTAGGAAAAAATAATGCTTATGAGTAGGCCCTTTCAAACGCTATTATAAAATACATGTAATTTTACTATCACATTTGGTGGGTTCGATTCCCGGTTGAGGTAGGCGATTTTTAAAAAATCTGTGAATGCAGTTCTACTTATTATTAAAAATTAAACGATGTCTTCTTTCAGTAAAATATCCTATCTTTAATATTTAAGGTACTTTCCCTCCGTGTGGCATCGCCGTGGGACGCCCTGTATTATAATATTATATATCATACCATTGTAGTCTGTAAATTCGCTGTGTAAAAAGTATTAGCATCATCATCGTATCAGCCAAAAGACGTCCACCGTTACATGCCGTGTGTCGTAATTTTAGAGGGTAATTTTTTCTTCTTTTTCGATTATAATTTTATTTCGGATAAGATTAAACAAACAACAACAACTTTAAACGTACGAGTAGGACAAACGTATTCTATGCTTGGAGCCAGAACTCCCCAACGAATCAGAAACTTATCTCTAGACATTTGGATACCGTCAAATATATTCGAATCGAATCTTTTTATTCCTTTTTTTAAATTATTAGGGCTATGCCTGCCAGCTTCTTTGATATCAAAACTATATTGATATTGACATCAAACGTACTTTTAATCACTAATATCTCTCTAAAATCTATAGATATCAATTTTGTTAGTTCTAAAGTCTTACCGAGTGAAGGCGTGGCATTAAGTCGGACCACTTAGTGAGTGAACCGCCATAATCCTACCAAACAACGCAACAAAACCCACTAAACATCAATAACTACTATTAACACAGCGTTAACAGACCAAGGAATCACACACAAGCCGACGTTTTAGCCTCTCAAGAGTTTGTTCCCACTGTCCGATATTGAATGACTCGATGTCGTTTGCTCAAGTGTTTCAACATTATTGAGGTGCGCGGAATTTTTTTATACTGCATAATAGTATGTAAATCAATATAAAGCCTCTTTACCTGGTGTTAGGGTTCACAATGGTAACAAATAATCATTAGCGTATATTCGTTTATTCGATCTATTAATGACTTAATTTTATTATGTTGGCAAATCTTGTACAAGATATTGAACCGGTTCAAATCGTTCGGTCGGTGGCACGTTCTGGCGAAGATCTTTGAGCGATTTAACATTTTGAGATTGTCACGTTGTGCAAGGAGGTACATTATAAAGCAATTGAAATCCAAACCGTTTTATTCTTCTCATCTTTGGGACCTGATCTAGAGATACAGTAACACTGCGGCTGCAATATTGTTCAAAAGAAATGTACCCATTCATAAAACTCTATACGGTCTTCGTACGCTTAACAACATAACATAATATTAATACCACAGTAGCATTTTATATACCTACTTTAATTTTGATGAGAAGAAGACATACATACTCTACATATTACGATGAGGAGTTTTTTTTTAAACTTTGCCCCGCACTAGGATTTCTCCTGTGTCGTGGGTGCGTTTACAGACACAAATTCCACACACAATACACCCAGACCCGAAACAACTACCTGCAGAACATACAAATATTTGTTCCGTGCGGGAATCGAACCCGCGACCCGGTGCGCAGCAGCCGACTGTATCAGCCACTACACCAACCGTGCCGTCAAGTTAACAGATTTACGAAAAAAATCGGTTATTCTGTTTCATTTGGTTAAAGGCCAACTTGTGGCAGTTGTTCCAGTCGCCCAGATGCCTACGACTTGATTAGACGACAACCAGGATCGTACATGATCTCCAAAACACGTCCAGTTCAAATACCACTATGCGGTCACCCATCCATAGATGACCGCGGTTAGCGTTGCTTAACCTCACGTTCGCATCGTTTACCGGTCAGTACAACGACCTATCAACGTCTGAGTTAGCTAAGATATAGAATTACTTATCTTTCACTTTATCTCATTTCCTAACGGAAACGTGCTCTTGGGTCATATTTACTAACATGTTTGCACTGGCGTTAGCCGGGCTAATGGCCAAGCCTATTCTACCTACCCTCTGTTGGCTCGGCTTAACGCTAGTGCTAACTGTCGGACATGGAGCGGGTTACGCTGAGAAACTACAGGTTTTTTTTGTGAAGGACCACCTAGTTGGCGGCTCCTTTGCCCAAATTCACGGTAAACATTTTTGTGTTATTTGGTGAAAGTATTCTGAGGAGTTGAGTGTTTTGCTCTTTATTCAAAAGAATGAGCTAATGACATCTTTGGAATGTGTTCTTTTACTGTGTGAACAACTGCATTATGACAAGGAATAAAAATTTTACGCGAATTATCCGTTGTTTAGAGATTAAATTGATTTTGGTTCTTTATTTGAATTTCAAAATCAGAAACCTTTTAAATAGTTGATTAAAATAAGGGAAATGCTCGATGATCTCAACAGAGTTTCCCAACAGGTGGGCCTTAAAATGAACATGGGCAAGACAAAAGTCATGTCAAATGTCCATGTCGTGCCCACCCCAATATCCGTTGGGAGCTCTGTTCTCGAAGTTGTTGACGAGTATGTCTACCTAGGACAGACTGTCCAGTTAGGTAGGTCCAACTTCGAGAAAGAGGTCAATCGTCGAATCCGACTCGGCTGGGCAGCGTTCGGGAAACTTCGCAACGTCTTTTCGTCAACAATACCGCAATGCCTCAAGACGCAAGTCTTTAACCAGTGTGTGTTACCAGTGATGACATATGGAACAGAGACGTGGTCACTCACAATGGGCCTCATAAGAAAGCTCAAGGTCACTCAGCGAGCTATGGAGAGAGCTATGCTTGGTATTTCTCTACGAGATCGAATCAGAAATGAGGAGATCCGTAGAAGAACTAAAGTTGTCGACATAGCTGAAAGGATTAGTAAACTGAAGTGGCAATGGGCAGGGCACATTGCTCGTAGAACTGATGGCCGTTGGGGCGCAAAGGTTCTCGAATGGAGACCGCGCACCGGAAAACGCAGCGTGGGACGACCTCCAACGAGGTGGACAGACGATCTGGTAAAGGTCGCTGGGAGTCGTTGGATGAGAGCGGCATGTGACCGCTCGTTGTGGAAATCTAAGGGGGAGGCCTTTGTTCAGCAGTGGACGTCCTGTGGCTGATATGATGATGATTTGAATTGAAAAACCAGAAATAAAGAAGACACTTTTAAATAATTGATTAAATTATGGGAAATGAATTAGAGATTAAATTGTTTTTGGTTCTTTATTTGAATTTAAAAACGAAAAACAATGAAATGAATTTATGGATGATTGATTATATTATAATAACAACTGCATTCTAGATATTCCCCTTTTTGTTGGAATATTACAAAATATCTTAAGTATTTAAGTAAGACATTATGTCTTGTCTAACTCATATTAACATACCCTACTTTACCATATCATACAAAAGTACTGTTATCTGTTATCACTTTACTCGCTTTTCACTAAATTGGATTAGTCAAATACAGGCTCCAAGTTATTTGTTTATGAGACTTCAGTAAACACGTATCTAAACCGTAATCCTTTGTAATAAAATCCAAAATGTGTCCGACATTAAACTATCCCAGTTCCTGTTTATAACATTGAGTTGTTAATTTAACCATAAGCCTAAGTAATAGAGTTGAAATTCGGTTATCTGTTGCTTACACAGTGAAAACTATATACATACAGACAACAAATCTTCATAAGAGGAAACTAATTAACCGATCACGAACATACGATGGATTAATGTTATTACATTCGTATCTGTAGGGTGAATGGACAAATTGTTGGTCGTGTGGTAATGGGAATCATTTGCAGGTTTATTAAACAGTAATTAGGTACCACTTGCAAGCTATATATACCGAAAACTTAAATAATATCTATTCGACCATTATAAGTTTCAAAGAACCAGATTTTGATTTATTTTATTAAATTTATTGACTAGACGAGCCAATCATTGACTTGGCAAGCGTTATGCCTGCCCATGACAATTATACTGCCATGCAGGACTAGTCTTGCGTGGTACCACGCTACACTCTTCAACTGATGTTATTAGTTTTTTTTGTGTATAATGCCCAGTAATTGCACTATAATGCCCATAAAACCAAAACAAAGTAATGTTGTGGCCCTAGCACGAACAACTTGCGAGAAAGGATCCTTGTCGTAACTTCAATGTGAGTGAATTTTTAATTGAAAATACTTAATTCGCACATATTTTTAATTTAAACTAAAGATCTAAGATGCTAAGGGCTAAGTAATGTTTAAAGATTACTTAGTTTCGGCGAATATCTGGTACATATTTAGCCTGACTCATTCGATAACAGACCAATACCAGTAAAACTGCTTACAAAAAGCAGTCTCAAGATATTTTGTAGATAACAATTCACTACACAAACAATACAAGTAATTAGAGTTATGCAGTCACTCGGTATGACAAATGATACTTAAATGTCTCGGCAGCCAACTAAATAACTGTAATTGTAAAGGTGCATATAACTTTATTATGTACGTTTTCACGTAGGTTATTGTGAAGAATTGGGACTTTGACTTACTTTGACTGACTTTTTTCGTCATTTAGGCCGAATAAATTCCACTGCTGGATACAGGCCTCCCTCAACGACCACCACAACGACCGATACCGGAGTGTTGTCTGCTCATTGGGGGGGTTTTGCCATAATCTCCGTGCTTGGCAGGCGGGTTGGCGATCGCAGTTGAGTTCTTAATGTATTCGAAGAAAGCTGCTGCCATCCTCCGGCAAATCCCTTAGTCGGCTTTTACGACACCCACGGGACGATATGGATTGGTACTATTCGTAGCCGACACCAGACTTTTTTACTCGGTTTGAATTACTTGGAATCAGGAGATATTTAAACGCATGAAAAGTTTCCGTGTCGAACCAAAAACGTGTCTACAGAGATGGTTGTTCAAAATCTAATCCTGATTGATGCATATGAATTTTTTTATAATCAACATTTAAAACTATTATTTTTAAGTTCATCCGGAGACCGACGCGTTGGAAAGTACCAGCTAGGATAATAATAATTTCGAGAAAGAGGCAAATAGAAGAATTGAGCTAGGCTGGGCGGCATTTGGGAAATGTCATCGACTGTTTCTGTCCTCAATATCACAGACCCTAAAGACAAAAGACTTTAATTAGTGCGTCCAACCTGTTATGGCATACGGTCCCGAAACATGGACACTAACGGTTCGGTTAGTCCACAAATTTAAGGTTGCTCAGCGAGCTATGGAGGGGGCTTTGCTTGGCGTTTCTCTGAAGGATCGAATCCGAAACGGGGTGATCCGACAAAGAACCAAAGTCACCGACATAGCCCATCGGATAAGCAAGCGGAAGTGGCAATGGGCTGGCCATATTAGCTGTAGAACTGATGGCCGTTGGGGCAAACGTCTTCTTGAGTGGAGGCTCGGTGGAGTAACGATCTTCGCAAGGGGGCTGGCAGGAACTGAATGAGAAAAGCCGAAGATCGTACTCAGTGGCGTGACTTTGGAGAGGCCTATGTCCAACAGTGGACAGATATGGGCTGTTGATGATTAATGAATATTTTCTGTTCTTTTATTGTTATTAGGTTTTCATACCGTATCTCTGTAGGCACGTTATCAACACGGAAAGTTTTCACGCGATTAGAATAGCTTCACTGGTAGGCACCCGGGCATCTCAGAACCTTAAGTGTATAATATATTCGTAAATAGTCGTGTGAATGCACTCATCAGACAACAAACGCCCGATACTGACCGTGGGCCTACCAATGATCACTGCAATAAGCGCTAGAGACATTTTCATAATCACCACGATTGGTAGGCGGACAAGCCTTTTTTTTATACATTGCCCCAGACAAGGATATTTATCTTGTGTCGTGGGTGCATTTACAGATACAAATTCTACACACAACACACCCAGACCTAGAACACCTACCTACAGATCATACAAATATTTGTTTCGTGCGGGAATCGAACCCACGACCCAGAGCGCAGCAGCCGACTGTATTAGCCACTGCACCAACAGTGCCGTCAAAATTAGTGATAGCAGTATGTTGTTTGAAGCCTTAGTTGCCTTTTACAACACCTATGGGTAACGTGGAATCTATTCTTTGCCAGGAACTACAGGGAACAACGGTTTGAATAACTGAACACAATTATTCAGAGATATGTCCAAAATACAGCTATGATGACATCATCTCTGTTTCTCCATTAGTAATAAACCACTTTCATAGCCTCTTGTATATAAGTGGAGCGATGGTTGTAACTCTCAGACGCTGGCCCGCGTTAACATGAATAGGGGGCGTAACAATCGCCATTATAACTATTTCACTGAATACAGACAACAGTTCCTTCCACCCTACCCGACTATAAATAGTAGCATTTCCAATTACTATGTTTGTTTCTCAAGATATAGGCTCTACTTCAATTATTACTATCGCAGTTTGAACCGGAACTGATTTATACTTAATTAACTTAAGGTAACTCTGAGATTCCAAAAACAAAGCTTGAGTGTTTAAATATGTAAGGGATTGACGGTAAAGGGGAATATTTGGAGAATTATAATTAGAATTTGGAATTAGCTGTAACGAATCAACTATTAATTTTACTTTTAATAAAACATAAGAACTTAAAACATTACACATAATTTGTGAAAGCAGTAGAATTGCTTTACTATTATAAAAATGTTGTGTTACTTCAGAAAGAAAGAAACAAAATGCACCTCTTTCATCTCTTCTTCATTACAATAATGCTACTGGAATCTCACTACTGACAATTTTTATGACAGATATTTTATTTGTTTTCCTATTAGAAGTGTATCGTTTTAGCTTATTTTATTTAATGAAAATCACTATCAGTTATTGTTTAATACGATAGTTTGATCAATATACGTTAATTAAAGTAATTTTTAGTCAATTTTATTAGCTTTTGTCTATATAAGCACTATCTTTAATACAGTTATAATTATTTAATAATAATCTAAATTCCTGTGAAGAAAAGTGATGCATCTACCTTAAGTTCAGATCTTTGAATTCTCCAAAATGACTAAACGGCCAAGAAATTCTAAAATGTATTCTATCGTAAACAACACACATCGTCCAGGAATGCCAAAGAGACTCATTTCTATACGTTTATTTTTTACTGTACCGCTTGGGTGGTAAGATAAGGTTGGTTTCATATTTTGCCTTACTTCATTTTCCAAATCTGTAGTGAAGAATGTGTAAAGGATACTTAATTAAAAGTGGGATTCTGTTCATACGCATAGTCTAGTACTTCTGGATCGTTTCCATCATGTATACCGTTTTCCCGGCATGTTATACCCCTTGCCGTGTGGTGCCAGCTCAGAATGCCACCACCCCATCTCCTCCCATGGGTGTCGTAAAAGTCGACCAAGGGATTAGCCGGAGGATGGGCAGCAGCGTCCTTCGAGTACATTAACAACTCAACTGCAATCGCCAACCCGCCTGCCAAGCGTGGTGATTATGGCAAAACCCCCCAATGAGCCCACAACACATCCATATCGGTCGCTGTGGTGATCTTTGGGGGAGGCCTGTGTCCAGCCGTGGACTTCATTCGGCCGAAATGATGATACCCCTAGAGGTAGAAGCTGATAATTTGCATTTACTCAAATGTATAGAATAGATATTTATGGATCACGAGAAGTTTTATCCATTTTTACTGAGGAGTCCTCAGCATTAAAAGATATGTAACAGGATTCACAAACGTTGACTAGAAGAAAATATTATACGTTAAGTCAGAATCAGTACCAATATAATTCGGACTAATATCTGAAAAATCACTCAATAAAGTTGGTTTAAATTTTACTGGCCCAACTCAAATAGTCCAGAGCTGGTCTAATAACTGATCATAATTCCTTGATGTAATTAAGCTACACACACAGATAAACCCATATACGTCCACTGCTGAACCCGGGCCTTTCAATGATCATTACAATGAGCGGCCATAGAGAAAATCATCACACCTAATCACCACGCTTGGCAGGCGCATACATGATCACAATACGTTGTTATTAGCACATGGAAGGAGACTGCTGCCTAACCTCTTGATATCAACCCTTAGTCACGTTAAACGATACCCATGGGTAGAGAATAGTGGTCTGATCTTTGCTGAGAACCATACAAAATGTAAAAAAGCCGTAGAGCTCAAAATATTATTGGAATATTTTATATTTTGTGGTTGGCAATATAAGTTTAAGGTATTGAAACAAACCCTGCCAAGCATTGCACCACAAACTTCCCGGAAGTTGATACCAAAATCAATTATGAACATACCAAAAGCTCGAATTGGTTCTTCAATTTACTTATTTTACACCATAAAATCTCTTAAAATCGGTGCTGCAGAAGGTTTTCAGTTTACATTATTATTAAAGTAACGGAAACGTCTATTAGAACGTCCTATTGCTCTTTTGTCGGTCAACACTCGCCGATGTTTGGTAAATAGAAGTAGAAAGTACTAGAAATACAGCTTTAAGTTACTTTCAATACAAATGTTATTGGAAATTTCGCTGATATAGTTGGCAGAGTTTAGAAGTCAATGTTGATGGCTTGGCATTACTTGTAGTTAAAATCAAGTAATTTATGTCCGTAATTTGCCTTAACCAGATTTATCAATTCATTGTGTTCATTATGTTGATTTATTGACGGCATTATTTTGTGACATTGATTAATTATTAATATTTATTTTCTATTTTAACATTACTTTTTTAACATTAATATTATTGATTATTTTTGACATTATTTACATCTGTATTTCATCATCATCATCATTGCGGCCGAATGAAGTCCACTGCTGGACACAGGCCTCTCCCAAAGATCACCACAACGAACGATATGGGTGTGTTGTGGGCTCATTGGGGGATTTTGCCATAATCGCCACGCTTGGCAGACGGGTTGGCGATCGCAGTTGAGCTGTTAATGTACTCGAAGGACGCTGCTGCGACTTTTACGACACCCACGGGAGGAGATGGGGTGGTGGTATTCTGATCCGGCACCACACGGCACATCTGTATTTATTAATATCTAACTTTATTTATTGCCTTTGTAATTTCCTTTTTTTGGTCGCTGAATTTCCCTGCAATATGGTTGAGTTAAGCGAACTGATGCATGCACGCTTGTGATAATTTAATCATAAATTTTAATAAATACGATAATCAGCCTTCTTCAAGGTTGACTTTTTAAAAGTTTAGACTCTCACTCCTACATTTTCTTCATAAAACCATAATTTCGAAAACAATGTACTCGTGAATATAGTAACATATTAAATGATTTAAAAATAGTAACCATGGAGTTTCTTGTGCTTTCTTCTCCATACGAAATCTTCATCTTGGAACGCGGCAACTAAAGTCTCTACTTTTCATAAGTGCCAGGAAATGGATTAATTTAATAGTAATATTTTTATGTTATCATAATTCGTGATAATTCTGGCTTTTGAAAGTTTTATGTTAAAATGGTGCACATTGTCCTATTACACGAGAGTCATCATCAGCTGTACTATCGGCTCCCACAAAAATTTTCAATACCACAACCGTGACGATTATTATGTTATTACGATCGGAAAAATTGGTTTCACGAGCGTCCGTAGTGACAGGTTGTTTACACCACCCATTGTCATATTTTTTGGCTTCCTAGGCATTGTTACACAATGTTACAAAACTCTGCATTTAATTTGAACAATGCGTAGCACTAGTAAATATCCAACATAACTTGGTCTATAATTCAACACCTGTTAGTTCCGATTACAGCTTTAAAATCAATGGACCATCTTGATTTATTTCCTATCTTGGATAACTGTACTTAACAGTTAACATTGTAACGCCTTTATCATTCAAAAGTTGAATTAAATAAAAAATAAGTAGAATAGTCAATACCGTAATAATTGGAGTTAACTTCGAGACCTAACACGTAAACGTAACCGTTACGTTTTCGCTGATCTATAGTCAAATGGAATGAAACAGGTATTAATCTGTGCGTGCGAAACTTAAAACTCGATGACCTGTAATCCTGAATTGTCAACCTTATCTGAGAATAATGTATAATGAAGATAAAATAATGTTTAAAAACGATAGAGTAATGTATAATAAAGTTGGAATAATGAGTAACTTCACCAATATTACTAAAATAAACAAACCGCGAATACTTATAGGCTGTGTTGCAGTCACAGTGTGTTACTCATTTAATTAACATTATACAGAATATTTCTGCAGCCCATCTTTATCTTCAATTTCTTGGTCTTGTCTAAGCAATCTTACGAGCGGTGACAAATCTGTAATTAATCAATATTTATACATTAGTGAACATCTGTCAAAAGTACTAATGTCTCGATCCTGTAGGAGTCAAAACTAATATCATAGCATGCTACACTACTGAGACCACTAAGCGAATGATTTGACTTAAATTGCTTATCCCATACAGAATCGACCACAAATATAAATAAAAGCAATGAATGCTTCTTATCTTCGGGCAAAGCTTGAAATTCGATGGATTTATTATGATGCTCTAGAGTAATAAACCGTCTAGTGTGGGCAGTAGACTATTACGGCGCTCGTGACTAACGGCAAAGCCTATCAGTTTACGTATAACTGCTTAAACTTATTGTGTTTTCCGGAAATTGATGCATTTAGCTGTACGTCTTTTGACTAAGGTAATATTGTTCTGTTTGAAAAGAGCAAGTGAACAATATTCAGTGTAATAATGTCTTAGGTTTTTCGCGAGTATTACACATTATAATAAAACACTTTTAATTTTAATAGAGAAGCTGGCTGGCAGGTACCACCAGTTTGGAATCCTGTTATTAAAACAATAAAGTCCCAAACTAAATACCACACTAAAAAACATCAAGAAACTGTGAGTGATTACTGCGTGCATCGAAATAATTTTTGATTATAATTGTACGGTAGATAAAATAAAATAACTTTTTAAAATCTATAACGACGCCTGTCACCTTAGTCATTCTGCGACCACGAACCCTGCAAAGTGTTCGAAACGTCAGTTTCCGTCCAGTTTGCATACACCAGAATTAAAGCAATCATCAAGGATACTGTGCGGAGTCACATGGGTAAAGTAGTAGATATTATTTATCAAAGGTTTTTTTGTTGGTACGCTAAATCTCCCTGAATACTTTATCAACATTAATTATTGAAGATTATGTTCCCCTCTAATGGCTAAAAATAACCAAAATGTTAAAAATACTGTATTCTTAAAGAAAACTTAAAAGTTCAACATCTATTATGCGACTTATTAATTCCTTATTGAAAAGAATAAAAGAAATTAACAAAACATAAATGCGATACCAGAAATTCTCGTGGTTCATTATAAAACACAACACTATTTACTCTGCTATGAATTTCGCTCATCCACTCAAATCCGATCGATCGACACACATGCGACCCCTCGCCGACCGTTATTCACTAGCAATAATAATTCACGTGAGAAAATCCATAGAATGGGTTCGTTAAGTTCCTTAAGGGCTCTTGTCGAGTATTGTATCGCTGTCAAGGTTTCTCTGACAGCCATCGAGTGGCCACTGAGCGCGCCAAATGTTAATGAGACGTGGAGTATCAGAGATTACGACTTGAATGGTGTACTCTGTAGATCGCAATGAATATTCAAAAAGCAAGTAACGTTTTAATTTGTCATGGACAGCTGTCAAGATAGTATATTCATAACATACGCTACTGATGCTGCCATGTTAACAGTTATACCTACCTTGAGCACATTAAGTAGAAAAGTAGTCAAAGTTGTTTTGGAAACGCTGTCACCCAAAAATAACGTAGATAATAGGTAACTTTTATGAATAACGAAACTGAAGCTGGATCATAAGCTATGTTATTTTATAAGAAACATCATAAGAAAAACAGTACAAAACGAACAGTACCAAACGAACAGAAAAAAGTACAAAAATACCATGCCAATTTCTAATATCAAGCGAAAGAATGGTTACATTATTTACTTTCTATTTAAACGGTGTTTTAAACATATATGAAACGCGGCTAAAGCTCTATTTTGTATGCTATAACACCTCTCAATATTTTATTCGCTCGTACCTTCGAGTAATCTGACGCTGTTGACCCTATGAACCCGCAATCTTGCGGTACCTCCTTAGAAACGCCTTACGCATGCATAATTGCGGACTCACGGCACATCTCTATCAGAAAACATTAGAGCGAGGAAAATGTTTTCGTAAAAATATAGCGCCTTCTTGTTAAGGGTTAAAACGGTCTATGCAAATATGCCGACCAATTATAAGGATCAATGTTTTGACTTTGTAATGTTGTGTCAGTCTTCTTTTAGTGTCTTAAAAATCAATTCCGTTGATGACAGTACAAAGTCAATGACGAGAACCCACTCCAAGCATGGGCATATATATTATTTAGCTTAGTTAAAAGGTTTATTACTTATTAATAATATATATAATTATATATATATATATATATATTAAAAATAACGCAAATGTGTTAGTGGCAGATATCATAATCGTTGATGACGACAAGTAGAACATATCATCATCAACGATTATGATATCTGCCACTAAACGCTCGATGCTGTTAAACTCATATGTCACTACTAGTTCCACGTAATAAGAAATCGAAATCCAATTATTCGCCTACACTTCACTGCAGTTTGATCAAAATTAAATATCAAATAACGATGAACTTTAAACTTTCGAAACCGCCTTACTGACGGGCACATCGTGATAACGACGGAATACCGAGTGCATAGCTAGAAACCCGTCCATCCAATTTGATGCGATAAAAAATAAATTAAAATAACCAGAGAACGTAGCACCCGATGATATCGATACCAGTCCCTCACCCATTGTACTCACACCGATGGTAGGTTCTAATTGCGGCTGCTTTGTTAAACAAAATGAGGTGTTAGCTCTTCTATTAAATAATAAGTAGTTCGATACCACTGTAAAATCGATACGCTGTCTGTCAGATAAGAAATTGGTTCGGACGGTAATAGCCTTTCGATCTCAACGTTCGTTATAAATAAATATGTTTTTATTGTTGCAGATAACTTGAAAGAAGACTGCGTATGGCCGAAAGATACAATAGGAGTCCAATTAAAGCGTCGTCGTACGCTGTTTGGACGTATCAAAATGGTTTCAATAGAAACGACAAACATAAGCAAGTTCGTGACTTGAATTCTGATAGTGAAAAAGAAAACCAAAATGTGCTTGGAAGTACAGTTGCAAAAAACAAAATATCTGAAATCACAGACAGCGTTAGCGACAGTGTTATAGCGCCGCTTTCCAATTCACCAGACGATACATCAGAAGATGAGGAGATTAGACAAAACGTATGGAGCGACGTGGACGACGAACTTTACATAGCAAATTTAATTAAAGAGAGGACTTCAAATGAAGTGAAACGCGAAAAACGTGATACTAGTGGTTATTTAAGTGATAGTGATATCAGTGAAAAGGTTGTGAGTAGTGTTAAGTTAGATTACGCGATGTGGGAGATAGAACCCACAGATTTGACGGAGTGCGACTGTCTTGGCCCTCCACCGGAGTTCCTGTTGCCACCACCACCTCGACCACCGTTCCTGCAAGCGGAATACTATTGCGGAGACGACCCGATTCCAGATTTAGAGACTTGTGACACGGAACCAGTAAGTATTTCTTTTGTTTTATACTCGTGCCTGCGGTGAGATGCTTTGGTCAAATCAATAGAGCAATGATCTATTAAAAGTTTTGAAGATCACATTGAATGTCCTCTTTTTAAAACCCTGGCTCTTAAATGTTATCCTTATTAAGCTAGGTAATTATCTACACTAATGTTATAAAGAGGAAAGACTTATATATAAACTCATAAACTACGGGTCCGATTTCAAAAATTCTTTCACCATTAGAATTCTACTTTATTCTTGAGTAACATAGGCTATATTTATAACTAGAAAAAGTTAGGGATCTCTACTAAAATTTAAATAATGGAGCCCAATGTGTAAAAACAATTCGCCATAAAATGTCTTTCATCGCATGCGCTACGGAAACTTTTCATGATAGAAAAAAATAATGTTCTACAATATTAAAAAATGTCCTTTTTTTCTTCTTTCTTGATAAGTATCAATACAAAAAACTTCGAGATACCATATGTCCAACTATTGCAGTTATGTAACGATAACTTCTTTACATTTTAAAAGTTGATCGAAATGCCGACCAAAATCAGACCATATTTACATTTACTCTACGTTTATCCCAAAATGTTTAAAATATAAATGTCCGCCCGTGCAAAGCCGGGAAGGGTGCTAGTAATTCATATAGCTGAAAGGGATAATAGGGATACAAAAAATACATAATAAACTTAATACAAATAATATTATGGTAGAAAGTAAGAAATATTTTTTAATATAGTTTTGTCCGCATTTGATGCATTTTTCTATGTCATAATATTGTTTTATCTTCACACTTTGTTCTACAATTAAGCAGTCAGATCTTTGAGATCACATACACCATTTATTAATTAACCCTTATCTGTTACCCTAATAAAAACTGTATAAGCAACTTGGATTAACATAGAGGTCTTTAAAATTCTCTCTTTAAACTTGAATATTTTATACTATATTCAACGTTTGGCGGTAAATTTTATCTAATCTGTTGCAGCATTTCGTTTTGTAGTCATGAATAAACACTACGTTTTATCAAGTAAATATTTGTCATATGTGGATACTAACGAAATGGCCTATTTTTTCATTATATGCTTAGTTCCGATGATGGGTAGTTTCTCTGCATCTTGTTAACGCGTTTATGACGTGTCAATAAAACATGCATCTCCAGTTTCCATCTGAGTTTATCAAGATTCTTAAGCTCTTTTTGGAACAAGCTTAAGTTTTATATGTACCGTAGACAACTGTTGCTCAACATAAGCATGGTACTTAAGAAAGGATGTTGACAAGCGAATTAGTAGAAGAGGTAAAACCATAGTAATAAACCGAAGATTTTCCTATACAATGATCCACTGAAAGAATGCTTCTTAGGTGCGATTAAACCCAAAGCATAGTATAATACTAATTTGGTAGTAGGTACGACGAGTATTACGTATGGAATGTCCAATACTGCATGATTAAAAGATAAAAAAAAGAGAAAAATATTTTTTACTCATGTAAAACTGTTGATAAAGATACAGCGTAATAAACTAGTTTTAAATAGGTTTATTAAATACAATATAAAAAGTAATGCATGGCGCGGTCAGAGAGCAAAAGAGTGATGTTACTTCGTCGACTCGGTATAATCGTATAGTGCTGTACCATCATCCCATTTATGTTTAACTACAAAAAAACCAAGCGTGGTGAGTATCGGCAAATTCCCCCAAAATGAAAACAACACAACATAAGCACCGGCCCCCAGTTCCCGGCAGCCCCGCCATTCCTGGTCATGGTAGCGGCCACGGAAACGGCGGGGCAGGGGGTGCTAAGAATCTCCGGATGGGATCCGGCTACCACCCAAAACGAAAACTGGCCCTGGTGACATATAACACACGCACACTGAGGGCAGACGAAAAGATTGTTGAGTTGGAAGAAGAAATAGATAAGTTGCACTGGGATATCATGGGTCTATCAGAAGGCCGAAGAGAGGGGGAGGACACGATAACCCTGAAATCCGGCAAATTATTCTACTACCGGAAAGGCGAACATCTGTCTCAAGGTGGTGTCGGGTTTCTCGTCCGCAGATCCCTCATTAACAGTAAAGTGGCCATCGAAAGTGTGTCGAGCAGGGTAGCGTACCTTATACTCAGAATATCCAAGAGGTATTCGTTGAAGGTCATACAGGTCTACGCACCGACCTCGACACACTCAGATGATGAAGTAGAGAGTATGTATGAGGACGTAAGTAGGGCCATACATACCTCGAAGACACATTTCACTGTTATGATGGGGGACTTCAACGCAAAACTGGGCACTCGATGCGATGGTGAGTTGAGAGTGGGGCAATTTGGATATGGGCAACGGAACCCCAGGGGACAGAGGCTGGCCGACTTTTTGGAAAAGGAGGGACTCTTTATGATGAACTCCTTTTTCCAAAAGCCGCCTCACAGGAAGTGGACCTGGATGAGTCCCGATGGTTCCACGAGGAATGAGATTGACTTCATCATGACCAATAAAAGACAAATATTCAATGATGTCTCTGTGATCCACAGGGTGAAAACCGGTAGTGATCACCGAATGGTAAGAGGCACATTGAATATTAATCTCAAAGTTGAGAGGTCTCGTCTGATGAGGTCTACGCTCCGGCCCTCTAGTGCTCATATCCAAAACCCCGAGAGCTTTCAACTCGAACTCCAAAACCGCTTCGAGTGCCTGGAATATTGCGTATCTGTGGACGATTTAAATGGTAGGTTTGTAGAAACTGTCCAAACGGTTGGGTCTAAGTTCTTTAAAGCCCACCGTAAAGGTAGACCAAAAAAGTTCTCCGATCACACTCTCGACCTCATGGCAGAAAGACGCGCCATGACGCTGCAGTCTTCCGGTGATGCTGAAGCATACCGACTGCTCACGCAGACGACATGGGCATTTGACATGACTTTTGTCTTGCCCATGTTCATTTTAAGGCCCACCTGTTGGGAAAACGCAGTGTGGGACGACCTCCAACGAGGTGGACAGACGACCTGGTGAAGGTCGCTGGGAGCCGTTGGATGAGAGTGACATGTAACCGCTCGTTGTGGAAATCTAAGGGGGAGGCCTTTGTTCACCAGTGGACGTCCTGTGGCTGATATGATGACAATAAAAACCATATGCAGGCACTTATGAATAGTCAAGACTTTAGTTGCCACGTTCCAAGATATTGATTTCCTATGGAGAATAATGGGCAAAAAACTCCATAGTTACTCTTTTTAAATCATCATTGTTACAATATTTAAGATTGCATTATTCTCAATATAAATAATGTGAGGACTATTTAAGCTATATTAGCAGAAAAAAGTAAACTTAAAATTTATGATTAAATTATCATACCAGCATTAAGCTGACCAACCCCAACAGACAGTACTCGTTCACGAGCATGACGCATGCATCAGCGTCGCTCAGCTCAACCATATCGTAGGGCAACTAAGCGACCCGATACACGATGCCACCATCAGTAGGACACTTGGTGAGCATGAGATACCTAAACTGCCAGACAACTATTACGTCAATTAAATTTAAGTTACCAAGCCACTTTGACTGTGGTAGAGGAATTATCACGCACGAACCATATGTTATTTAAGCAAAACATTTAAAGTGCTGTTTCACCTACTTATAACTATTTTTCTAATTCAGCTAATTCACGTTTTAGAACTAGTCCCCATTAATGCCTTAACGACTGATGTAATTTCTTTCATTGCTTCATGATTGCCTTTCTGATTTCTCAGAAACTTCACATAAATAAAAATTCTCGGTATACAGCTTTGTATATTTGTCCGTAAACATTGTTAGAAAACTTCGAATCTGCCGGCAACTTAACTGTGTCTGTTAGGAAATGCTAACATTTTGATAGTTGCATCTGTCACGAGAGTGTTAGCTTTCTCTTTGCCCTGTGCGTTTGTTTCCCTGTTTTAATAGTGATATGGTAATCACTTTTTTTTAATTCCGTGTGGTTTATGGTGTCATAAACGCCATTCTTCAATTAAAAGAAATACTCAAAATTATAAATAATCATACCACACTAGAAAACTATTTGCGTTAAATGGAGGAGGAGATTGTTTTGGAATATGTTTTATAACCAAATTATATTAAACACAAAACATTTACTCTGTTGACATTATGGGCCGGTACGAGCCCGGCTTCTACCCTTCACTGAGGCGAAGGAAGTTCATGAAGAACTTCCACTGGGCAACATATTTTTTTAATGGTGTAGTGTAGTTAACTGGTTTTGTAGTATCAGTCACTACAGTTGGAAGTAGTAATTTCCTATATTTAACAGCAGCTGTGAGATAATAAGCTAAAGTTATAATATTTTGATTACCAGATCAGCGAAGATTTAAATTATGTTAATGTCGAAATGATACCAATTTGGTACTAATTTATTTTATAGCCCCAATACATCGTAATAGTTCGTTTTAGCTTCCGAATTATTTTATTTATGTTGACACAAATATACGAAGTCGTTATAATAAACATAATGTAAACGACTTTTATTTGGTTATATAAATTAGTCATAATAATGTTTAAAGTCACGTCCATTGCTGCATTACTGGATACTGTCACAGACCTTTTAATATGACAGAATTGATTAATATCACAGTCGAGACCTCAGCTGGTTTCGTTTGGCCAACATTTTGAACTATCAATGAATAAAGTAATAATCATTTTATTCAACATATTATTATTGAGGGCTTAGCTAAAAAGTTTATCTAGTTACTACTATTGTACTTTTAAAATGACGCGGGTAACTCGATAGAGTGTTGTCGTGATGAAAATGATAATATCGGTCATAGATAATATAAATTATGCTCATCTCATACAAAGTCCATAAAGCACAATCATTCTAAAAAGGGTTACCTGCCTATTACTGCTTTATTTTTACATTATTCTTTTGTTTGTGGAGTAGTAACATTTTGCTTTTATTTAGTTTAAATATGTCTCGTCTGTATTGATTGTTTTATGATGGGTGTAGTGTGTTGTCTGGTGCGTAGAAATAAATGTTTCTTTCTTTCTTTTCTTTCTAGTTCATCTTAATCATTTCAGCTGGAAAACTTCCATTGCTGGACAGAGGCCTCCCCCAAAGATTGCCACAATGATCGGTATCAGTGTGTTGTGTGCTCATTGGGGGGTTTGCCATAATCAGCACGCTTGGCAGACGGGTCGGCAATCGCAGCTCCGTTGCAAATGTACTCAAAGTACGCTGCTGCCCATTCTCCGATCCTCCTATCTAGTAACGTTATGATTCTATTTTACTAGAGAAGAATTTAACACAAAATTTGAGAGACTTAATGTAAAAACAAGATATCTGTGTGCAAAAATCCTGTTTTCAAATAACAAACTTCTAACCGAATTACATCGCGTATGTTATAGATTTTTGTTTTTCATGACGTTTCGAACACTGGAGCATTCGCTGTCGCAGGATGAGTCGATGAAGTATTCGAAATGTCAGGAAAAACAAAAATCTATAATATTCGCGATGTAGTCCATTTCAAACTGTTTAGTTACCATGAGTAATAATCGCTAAAACCTAAGATATTCCTGTTTTAAACTTTATTTTAAGCAGATGCAATGTATTTGAGATAGTAAACAAATCCGCTATTTTGTAGAACACTCTGAACATGCTAAATATAGGTACAATTTTAACGAAGATAGGAAGAACAATGTTCCACTAGGCTTTTCCGATGCGTGTGAGCCCTTTTCGTTACCTCCTGGTACCAGATGGTATGGTATGGTACACTTTGATACAGCTTACAAGAACGAATTTGCTTTGAAAACCTGGTCAGAAATTGGACAGTACTGATCGTCACTGCTATGTTCGTAGTTGTATATGTACGAAACCGTTTAACATGACTTATATGGACACTCCGGAAATGACGTGCAGCCGTCTTTAACTTTTTTGGAGAACCGAGTCATATTACCTATACACAACTCATATTACCTACAATACAACCCTCTTTGTTGCTTCTGATTTATGACTCATATCAGTTTACGTCACACATCCACTTAGCAAGCTAACCTACCGCGGCAAGTCCTATCAACAAGATTAAGACATCAACAACGCAATATAATTAGTTAACTATAAAAACCGACACTTCACACTGGGTGTCCAGATTCGACTTTTTATTGATACGAATCTAAAAGAAATAAAATTGGAGGTAGACTTTACCTACCTCGCTTTGAATTTGCGGTCAGACCTACCGCTGGAAAATAAAACGCATCTTAATAATAATGTCTTAGGTTTTCGCGATTATTACTCATATTAAAACACTTTAAACGGATTATATCGCGTATATTATAGATTTTGTCAACGTCAGGAAATACAAAAATCTATAATATACGCGATATAATCCGTTTAAAAGTGTTTTAGCATCTTAATAAGTTACTTATTATTGATGACACATAAAGCACGCTATATTGTACCAAGTTGTGATTTTAGGCATCCAGTTTGATAAACATTGAGTCGTTAAAATTTTACAATTGTATATTGATTTCCTGGAATCAAATCAGCTGCGCTAAAATTCTGCGGTCAGATCTTCCTACTACATAATTAAGATGTTAACCATTTGATAGCTATACCAAATTCAGACCGTGGAAGCTAAATATTACAATGTAGTCAATAATAAACTTTGATTGTTAATAGATAAGGTTGTAATTTCCTTATGCGGGTTAACCTCTTGACGAATTTGTGTAAGTTCGCATAACTTCGCCGGCGTATATTTAAAAATGAAATTCAACTCAATACTGTACTAATAAAGTTCTATTTTATGTACGTTACGGCGAGTTTTATGTGCGATTTATAGGCTTTAATTTTATTGGAAAATCAACACCTATTTTACAAGGAAACTAAATGTCGAGTGTTCGAACAAGCATTCTTTAACATTCGTCACCGTTCGCAGAATTGTCGGGTGGTCTATAGTTTGTCGGAAAGCATGCCGCACAATCTTTTTATTTCGACCATTAATTCCATATTGGTTATTCAGAAAGGTCTATCTTTATTTCTTGCAACAGATTGCAACCCCTTCACTTTCTGTGGATGTTAATAGGCCCATTTTGCAGATTATATCACAAGGATCGATAGGCTCCGTCTCATCACCATCATCAATTCTTGAACAAATGAGGTAATTTCAGCTGTAAGTCTCATCTTCGAGGACAAGGCAAAGCAGGCAAAGCAATCTCTAGTAAAAACCCATTTTTCGCGGTATATCTTTTTTTTTTTTTAAACGGTGCCCCTCACTAGGATTTCTCCCGTATCGTGGGTGAGTTTACAGACATACATTTCACACACTATACACCCAGACTCGGAACAACAACCTGCAGATCATACAAGTATTTGTTCCGTGCGGGAATCGAACCCACGACCCGGAGCGCGGCACTCGACTGTATCAGCCACTAACTAATCCACTCTTCATATGGATATAGAGTCATCGTACTTAGTAACCTACGTTCCAATTTGCATGAGCCTATAAAGATATAGGTACAATTCCGTGTGGTGTCCGGATTAAGAATATAGCACCACTCCATCTCCTCCCGTGGATGTCGTAAAAGGCGACTAAGGGAATCTAAACCAGAGGGATGGGCAGCAGCGTCCCTTCTGAGAAACGGTAGCTATACTGCGCTCACCAACCCGCCTGCCAAGCGTGGTGATTAATGGTAAATACGCCAAACATTCCGTCAATTGTCATCATCATCATATCATATCTGCCATTTATAGGTCCACTACTGAACAAAGGCCTTCCCCGTAGATTTCCACATTTGTGTTGTGATTTTGGGGGGAAAATTACCACGCTCGGCAGGCGGGTCGGTGAGCGCAGAATAACTGCTGTGCCACAGAAGAGACGATGCTGCACATTCTTCTGGTGCCTTAGTCGCCTTTGATGGAGGGTAGAGTGGTGCTATATTCTTAATTCGGACACCGCTCATACAAAATGGCTGACGTTCCTTCATTTAAAATAACGGCTGGCTATCTTAGGAAAGTTATAGTATTGATTATGTAGTTCGTGTAGAAAAGGACAAATACGAAACTTAAAAAACTTCCAATTTAGTAATGTCTTAGGTTTTCACGAGTATTACACATTATAATAAAACACTTTTGAACGGATTCTATCGCGTATATTTTAGATTTTTGTTTTTCCTGACGTTTCGAACACTTTGCAGGGTTCGTGGTCTAATTTAGTTCTTTTTTTCTATCGTGGTTTTCGCAGTTCCTCTCCACTCATTAGGGCTGTAGTTCTTAAGCGTACAAAATTGGTGAAGTCGTAAGGATTTATCCGGGCAAGAGCGACCCCTAGTGTGGCTTGGGCCTCGGTTTACGGTGTTCCTGGGGGACAAGCTAGGTAACTGGATCGACTGGAGTGTGACCGATGGCTTAAATCCTTTGCAAGACTTCTTGCATGACCTGTCAGTCACCAAAATCCCCTCCAAAGTCCAAACGAAATAAAACCTGTCCCTTTCTATTCTATGAAATTTCTGTCACCCTAAGCCACGCGTAATCCTTACCGCAGACTGTCAGAACATATTAATGTTTATAATTGGCAAATAATCCAATTAATTACAAACAAACGAACAGACAGCTTTGTAACATATTGACATACTCGGGTGACGTAAGTTTGTATTATATAATTTTACAATTTACATAGTAATATGAGGGCTTAGTTAATATAGAGGGCATATGAAATGGAATAGCTTGTTGTAAGGGTCCCAAATATATGTACTTTATAATTTTAACATAATTAGTTTTTAAGTTTTTTAAGAAAATACTAGACTAAAATTGACCTTTCCCCTACTACTCTCTACGTCTACTTTCTACCATCGTACCTCCCGCCATCGGCGGGGAGTTCTTCTACATAGCTCAGAGCCGAAAGCCAATGGTGTCGTAGGTACCCTACGGTTCCAGACAAACTTTCTCCCGCGCACGCTCAGGTTTTGTAATCAGGTCTCTACCAAGGTTTTCCCAAGAGACAACAAAACGAAACTTCAAAAAGGGAGTGAACAGATTTTTACAGGATCAGCAACGTGCGGTCACTCGCATTCGATCTCGATCACGGCTTCTGGTGTTGCACTCATAGGTTACGGTACCGCTCACCATCAGGCGAGCTGGATGCTTGTTTGCCAACTAAGTGGTATAAAAAAATTGCTTCTATTCTAAGAATAGTAGTGTCTTAGGTTTTCGCGATTATTACTCATTCTACTCGTAATAAAACCTTTTCAATGGATTTACATTACGTATAATATAGTTTCTTTTTATTCAAACATTTCTATCCCTTTGAAGGCTTCGTGATCGCAGGATGACTAACGACCAAAATTAATAAGCAATCTAAAATATTTAGATTAAGGATTAAGGATTTTGTCTGTTTATTATATTAAATGTGATCTTAAAACAAAAATAGATTACGTTCAAAATGTTAAATCAAAAGATTTTGGATTAGATCTCGTTTTTAAATTTCGGCTTTAAGATGACAGACATCGTAACAGATTCTTTAAAGTTATTTATTTTATCTACAGTACAATTCTAATCAATAATTGTTTGGATGCACACAGTAATCACTTACAATTGTTCAGTGTGAAGTTTGAGACATTATTATTTTAATACCAGGATTCTAAAACGGTGGTACCTGCCTTTTTGTCTATTAAAATTAGGATGCTAATTAATTTCAAAAGCTTTACGCAACATTCTTGGTATCTACATATTGGTTCTCTTTAGCGAAGATTTAAGGTATAATGTAGAAAATGGTTTGAATTGTCTAAGGCATGTTCTAATTCTAAGGACTTCGGAAAATTCCTAATTGTCAAATAAAATGAAACATAAAACTGCTGCAATAAAGGGTAACAGAATATCGCTATAATATATATACAGAACTGTTAACCGCGTGGCGCCGGCTAAGTATCGCACCACCTTATCCCTTCCCTTGGGTGTCGTAAAAGAACAGTATGAGATTAGCTGGAGAATCGGGAGTAAATTTTCAACTCAACTGCATACTTTGAGTAAATTTTCAACTCAACTGCCGATCGTTGCAGAGCGTGGCAATTATAGCTAAACGTCTCAATGAACACATAACTGAACAGTCGTTGTGGCTATGTTGGGGAAGCCCATGTCCAGTAGTAGCCAAATTTTTTCGACTGAAATCATGATAATATGTACTAAAGCCATTTCTTCTCCGAAAACTCTTTAGTAATAGCTTGAGATGACACTGAGCTCATTACGTGAAAAAATAGATAATGTAAGTGAAATCACGGTTCATGATTTAAGGTGCTAAACACCATTTACCGGATACAATCACACTAGATAGAAAATATTTGTGATCGCAGAATGTTGTTATTAACACATGCTGCTCATCCTCTTGCTATCAACCCTTTTACAGCAACATAGGTGGAGAGAGTAGTCTATTTTTTGCCAGGGACTACAAGGAAAAGTATATACTCTTTACCTTTCCTAGAAAATAAACTCAAGCCTCAATCCACACTTGCCCAGTAAGAAAGTTATAAGGTCTTCAACGTCCAATAATCCTCTCAAAAAAAAACATCTAACAATGCCATCAAACCAAACAAGACGGATCCTCTGGCCTCAACCCTTTAAACGCGAACTTGAAAACCCTAAACAAAGAAGTTACCAACACTAATTGTTCAAGATGAGACGGCACTTCTTAAATATGCGCATAATATACGAACGGTGCCTACGTCTGGCTTTTAGGGCAATATGTAAATCCAGACATGTTATTATTTAAATACTTAGTGCCTTTTATTTTTGTTGGCTCGAAATACTTAATGATAAACAAATATTTGTATGATGTTCAATTACTTCGCTCATTCTCGTGTGGCTGGGCTAATCGCTAGTCTCATTTATTTTTATGATTAACACGGCAAATGATTAGTACTATTTGAGGAAGTTTCTAGAAAAGTTTGGCAATAGGCGGCCACTGTGCCTGGTGCTTAGAAATAGTCACAGGTATTTTCTACTGAAATGTGAAGCTTTTGAATAATTGAACTTTAGGAACTCTGACAATTAACAGGATTAATGTGCATTATAAAATTCCATATGACACCATATCTGTACTCTGGATTAAGAATATAGCCATATCCTCTGACGGATCTTGTAAAAGGCAACTAAGGGACTCTAAACCAGAGGGATAGGCAGCCGCATCCCTTCTGTGACCTTTTTTCTTTATTGGTGCCCAGTGGAAATTCTTCATGAACTTCCTTCGCCACGGGGAAGGGCGAAGGGGTATGCCAGACTTCTTTTTATTGATGTCCAGTGGAAATTCTACATGGAACTTCCTTCACCCCGGGGAAGGGCGAAGGGGTATGCCGGACTCCTACCGGCTAAAACCACTGGAGCGGTCATCTTCGGCACCTAAGGGAGGCTCCAGGTCCTCTTATGATCACACTAGAGCCGCCCACTGGTGCCACGCCTATAGGCACATCCCTGAGAGGGTGACTGTAAAGCGGTCACCCCCTCGGGGATCCTAAAGGATCCCCCAAAGCGTCCCACGGCAGCGCGTGACCACATGCGTGCTACCGTCTTCTCTTGGGTCGCTCGGTTTGGGCACGCAAATTCCCCAATCTACGCACCCGCGAACCCAGAGGTCCCCTGCCTCACAGCAACGGCAGGAGGTTTCAGGCGTGTGGGAATTAGGCGCCAGGGCGGTTGTTACCCCGGCGCCGTCTCCTCCTTCTTCGAGCGGGGTCGGCCCTCTCCCGATCCCGCTCTGCGGTCTCCTTCTGGACCATGACGCTCTCACAGAAGGAGACCACTGTATTTCAGTTTTCGTGCTTTGCCAACATAGCCGACACTACTGCTGGCAGAGAGAGATCTTGCCCGATCCGATCGACGCCAGACTCCTACCGGCTAAAACCACTGGAGCGGTCATCTTCGGTACCTAAGGGAGATTCCCGCTCCTCGTATGATCACACTAGAGCCGCCCACTGGTGCCACGCCTATAGGCTCATCTCGGAGAGGGTGACTGTAAAGCGGTCACCCCCCCGAGGGATTGTAAAGGATCTCCCAAAGCGTCCCACGGCAGTGCGTGACCACATGCGTGCTACCATCTTCTCTTGGGTCGCTCGGTGTGGGCACGTAGATTAACCATACCCTCACCTACCATAATCAAGCGTGGTGGTACTGACAAATTTCCTCCCAAAATGACGACATAAGGCATCTAACCGGTCGTCTTATGGGGCAGGATATATAGTTGTACAAAAGCCTCCCCCATGGACTACCACAAAGACCGTTTAAATACCATCCGCATTCAATGACCCCCAGCGGCCTTCACCGGGTACTCTATTACTTCTTGTTGGAGGCCGTCCCACGCTGCGTTTTCGGTGCGTGGTCCCCACTCGAGTATATTTCTGTCCCAACGGCCATCTGTTCTACTAGCTATGTACCCCGCCCATTACCACTTCAGCTTACTAATCCGTTTAGCAACGTCAGTAACTTTAGTGCAGACCTTTCATTTTAAATTATTTGTCTCTTCTACTTGTGGATTTTGTTTTTCTTATCTTGAATTGCTTTCTTACAATAATGTGGTAACATGAAACGTTCGTCTGCTATGTTTTTTATTTACTTCTATCAGGCAATATCATTGTATTGCTTATGAGCATTAAAAGTCCACTCACAGTGATCACTACAATGGTATTGTAATAATAACTAACCCCTGTGGGTAATCGTTATCTCACCATGGGACAATCTTGGAGCACATATTAAAGCAGCTTTCTCACTTCTTCCTTTATTTTGATACAAAAACAATTACATCATAATTAGATCTATTAACAATCTAACAATGGCGACACTGTGTACACGAATGCTCTAGAGAGTCGGTCAGGGCCTCGTCACCGGTTTGTCTTTATTGTTTGGCTGGAGTGGAACTCCATGAGTGCCCCCGGACTTTCAACTCTGGCTTGCCTAAGTTGGCTGATCAGAGGTGGGCCGCTGGAGCTACATGCTTGGGAGTGGAAGTGTTTAATGGCGTAATAATGAGGAAACCCGCTCTGAGTCTTTAAGATGTGCGATGGTGAAACTGGTGCCGCACCTCTTGACACCCTAAACCACTCACACCAGTGATGCTTCCTGTCACCTGTAGTGGCGGCTATTTAGACGGCCCATCTTGTCAGTGGCAAGTCACCATCTGCCACAGAAATTTAGTTTAACAGTGGAAATTTATTTAGCACCCATTGCAATAGACCTTATAATTATAGTTTCCATCCCATACAATAGTTTTGCACCTCCGGGGACAATCCGAATGCAATTTTATAGTGCAGAGATGGAGAGCCCCGGTACGTGTCCCATTACATTTTAGATTAAAATTTTCTAAAGGGCCTCTGCAATACCGGCTTCCCTCTTACAGGAGATATAAACCTCTGAATAGAGAGAATTTTGATAATAATAGACACGGGAAGGCGCTGCTGCCCGTCATTTTGATCTCAACCCTTAGTCACCGTTTACGACACCCGTGGGTGGTAGGTGTGGTTTTTATGCCAGGAACCACCCGGAACATTAGTTAATCTTAATTAATGTTTCATTTCATGCATGTCTTCATACGACACAAACAATTTTCATCAAACACAAGCATCAATTTATTTGACAAACCGTTTCTTCAATTCCTGTTACAAAAAATGCTAAAATACCTTACTGCTGCAAAACTTAAGGGGCGACCGATGATCATAATTTACCAAAACTTTGCCCGACCCAAATTAATTAAGGTTTTCATTCATTTTTTTCCTCTCTCAAAAGAAAGACTGTTTTATTAATTAAAGAAGGGGCATTGACGAATCGGCTTCTGTCGCCAGATAGACACGCCGATAAACAGACCCAGCTTTCTGAATATAATTTTGGAGGTCTTAGGGTCCCGTATTGGTTAAATAAAGCGTTTTTGAGGTCTTCTGTATCACTTGTACGAGTAAATGAATGAGAATTGGAAATGTATTTAATTTGTATACAAAGAAAGAAATATATTTATTTGCCACAAACAGAGACACATACAATAATACTGAAAACATTAGATTAAATGAAAAAAGTGTAAAACTAATAAAATTGTAACATAGGTATAGTAGGTATACACTATACCTATGTTAAAATTTTATTAGTTTAAAAGCTAAAAAAAGTTAAAAGCTACACATTGTGTCTCGAGTTTGCGCCAAAAGGGTAACCAGCTCAGCATAAGCCGGGCGAATAATGCCCGACGCTGGTTTTCAGCTGGACCGATATTGTAGCATTATATTTTTAGATACTTTCGTTAAGTAAACCTTAATGTAAACTGAACACATAATTTAATTATTTGTAAGCAAAATAGACCCATTTAAATAAGAATCATCATTTCGGCTGAGAAACGTCCACTGTTGGACAGAAGCCTCCCCCAAAGATTGCCACAACGACCGGTATGGGTTTGTGTTGTGTGGTCATTGGGGTTTTTGCTTAGACCATTTAACCAATTGTTTTCGCCATAATCGCCACGCTTGACAGACGGATTGGCGATCGCAGTTGAGTTATAAATGTATTCGAAGGAGGCTGCTGCCCATCCTCCGGCTAATCCCATAGTCACTTTTTACGACACCCACGGGATGAGATGGGGTGGTGTTATTCTTAACCGGCACCACACGGTACCTTTACCGGTATCACATGGCACCTTAACTGGCACCACACGGTAAGATTGCTATTTGAGTAATATTAGTTCTATCATAAATATGCTTTTAATATGTCTTTAGAAGCTAATTTGATTAAAAAACTTCACCGTTTTCTTGAATAGCGATGTCGATCGATATCGCTTTCCAATGCCACGATAGGATTTCTTATTAATACTGGCCTAAATAATAACATTAAATAGGTTTTTTTTATGATAAAAAGCTCTTCACTGTGCAACAAAACCAGTAACAAATTACCGTAGTGATCTGTGCAAGACAACAAATAGACATCTGAGCAATATTCAAACCAAAACACCAAAACCAATTGATCCATTGCTTCTACCTCAGTTCTTACTTACCAGATTTTTTTCTCAAGATATTGTTTGTGAGATTCCGTGAGATATGCCCCGATATATTGTCTTGGGGCCGATGACGGATTCCCGTTCTGATAGTGCCACATTTTGACAAATGGACGACCCTTTTTCGGACTTAATGCATTCTGGGGACATGCGCTTAGATTGTTATCAGTCTTAAAATAGGACTGCCGAACTTTTGAGCTCGAAAATTCAAACAGAATTGATAATGTTCATCGAGAAATATAGAGAACAAAACGCAAGATCACAAAATTTTGTAGTAGTAAAAATCTGGGTAGTTGCGTCCTTAACTGGTAAATTAGGGTCTCAAAGTTTGATGTAGCTTCACGGATTACCTGAATCTCATACCTGAGATATCTTGAGTAATTTCGTTCTATGACAACCCTAGTCGTGAAGTTTTTATGCCTATAACCGCTGATTCCGGGACCCGTTTGTTCTAGCTCAGATTTCATCCGTTTTATTATTTGACATTGTAAACCTTGTATATTCGCTTGTTTGCTCTTTATTAGGATTTTGTTAATACAATAAATCATCCGATCCTTCCAATCAATCCACGTGGTGTCCGGATTAAGAATATAGTACCACTCATCTCCTCCCGTTGATGTCGTAAAAGGGGATAAACCAGAGGGATGGACAACAGCGTACCTCCTGTGACACAGTAGCTATACTGCGCTCACCAACCTGCCTGACAAGCGCACTGGCCCTGTTTGGCGCAGCTGTAGGGCACACAAAAATGTGTTCCTTGGTTTTATTATAAACTGTTTTATTTATTATGTTTATGGGTACTAAATAAATTTAATGTCTTTCTTGCAATTTTAACGCCTAATACAAATCGCTAAAATAGAAGTTGCAAAAATGATTTCAGTTATTCATAAAAATAAGGTTATAAATATTCGAGTAAATACTAATATAACACCTACACAAAAGACGACATATTTTTTCCTAAAAATTAGAACATAATACGACATAATCCATCATCAATTTTAATTTTTCAGCCTCACACAAAAGTTTACGCAGGTATCCTACGTAAATTCAATTAACTGAAACAAGACGGTAAACACAACAAGGGTAAAAAAATGAATAATACATACGCAGACCGCGATATGATCTATCCAATTAACACATATAAATAATAGCGTTTCATCCCTTCAGTATGGTAGGGTTCCATTGAGTGATGTTATATCTATACAAATAACAAAATTTAATGTGTCTGTTTGTAATGTCAAAGTGACAGCTGTTTACTATGCATATGAAAGTAGGTATATACGGTACTAATAACAAAATATATGTCCGAATGGTGTCCGGATTAAGAATATAGCACCACTCCATCTCCTCCCGCGGATGTCGTAAAAGGCGACTAAGGGATTTTAAACCAGAGAGATGGTCAGCAGCGTCTCTTTTGTAGAACAGTAGTCATACTGCGCTCACCAACCCGCTTGCCAAGCGTGGTGACTATTCGCAAATACCATCCTAAAATGACAACACAATAGTGGTGATCTGTGGGGGAGGCCTCTGTTCAGCAGTGGACGTATAAATGGCTGATATGATGATGATGATGATGAACAAAATACCAATTTTTGATTATTTTGTCTGTCTTCTTTCTGTCTGTTTGTTCCGGGTAATCTCCAAAACGGCTGGTTCGATTTTGACATGACTCACTGGCAGATAACTGAATAAATAATAAAATTAATGAATAAATTATAAGAATTAAAAAAGGAGGACTTTATTAATTCTTGTCAAGGCTTTAAATTACTCCGATTGTGTTTGTACAGTATTTAGGCCTTACAATCTTAACTAGGGATGTTACGGCACTTCGAAAGCGATATCGATAATCCGATATGTCAGTACATCCGGTTCAAATCTTACCTATGAATTTGTCACCGGCTCTGATACTATCCAAATAAATGTTTAACGGAGCTTAGGGGTGCCTATGCCGACGAACAATGAAGAGTCAAGTGTCAAGTATCATGCAACTTGTTAAGTTGCGAATATGGCAGTGAAACAAACAAAACGTAGACGACCGCCACAGTCAAATGGATAGGTTATAAATGAGCACAAAATTATTAATTTATAAAACTATTATTCATAGTTATCGTTTTTTTTAGCAAACCCTTTCATTTTATTCCCATATCATGGGGGTGCATAAACAATAACTGGTCCGCCATCTTTGGGAGGCCGCCATATTGGATTTACGTCACTTAGCGTGCATGCATTGTCATCTAAATTTAACGAGTATCCAAAATGTCAGCTTAATCTGTTCGGAATAACAGTTTTTAAAATCAATTGCAAGATTTGGCCTACAGTAACAAGGCAAGTTAAATAAAAGCTTGTAAAAAGAGATGGTAATTTATATGGAAGAGATGCGTGCCACTCGTGAGGAGTGTGACATTAGTTTTTTTTGTGATTACAATTACAAACTTTGAAAGTTTCGTGTTCTGATAACTTAATGTTTTTGCTATACCACTAAGGCAGCATACAACCGCCCGCAAGTGTCCGCGTGATGGTAAGTGGTTACTGTAACCTATGGATGCTGGCAATATCAGAGGTCTTCGTTGCTGATCCTGTAAAAGTATTATTGAAGAGCCCGTACTGTAGGCTCTTGGGACAACCACGGTAGAGACCTGATTCTACAAGCTGAGCATGCGCGAGAGGAAGTTCGTCTGAAATCGTGCGGTACGAGACCATTTTGGCTCGGATTTGGTATGCGAATGAAGTTACCGCCATTGGCGAGCAGTGTAACTGCTAGAAAGAAGCTGTTGTCATCATAACGAACAATTCCTTTGTACAAGCGGTAGAACACACACAGGGAGGCAAAGTCTCTTCTCATTCTTTGAGTTTCTAGACCGCTTGTAAGCTCGTCCACAATTTTAACAACCCGTTTTGTATTTAGCCAAGCTGGTATCCAGGTGCTCCACCACCCATAAATGGCAGCAGTACTCCATTTGGAGCTGGTCTTATACTGTAGCAGTCTTTGCCCCGATGAGAAGTACCGCCTGGCCCTCTTAAGCACACCGATTTTTTTGGGCACCAGCTTGACTTTATTACCTAAGTGCATAAGGAACTGCACGCCGCTGTTGAATTAAATGTTGACACCGAGGATCCCAATACTGTTATCAATGTTAAGGGACGTGTTCTGGAATTGTGGAGCTACAGCAAATGGCGTTTTCTTAGCGGTGACTCGTGGAGTCATTTTTTTACCCTTGTTGTGGAGAAGTTTAGTCAACCCCAATCTGAGATTCTATTTAGAGTACTCTCGATTTAAGACACAAGTTATCTACGGTATTCCTGCACCACGGGACTAGAGATGTTAGCACGGCCCGTGTAGTCGAAGGATTTTTTATTTATGTAAACCATTTGCTGGCACTTACTTATAGTCAGAATTTAAATAGTTGCACGGTTCCAAGTCGTTGGTCCTATGGAGAAGAACCGGCAAGAAACTCCATGGATATATAATAAGTTACGTTATTTTTCGACACCTCAAAATCCGATTCTAAACAACAGTTCCGAATCCTCCGCCTCCGATGACACCACCTTCGTAACATCCCTAATTTTAACCATAAACCATAAATCGATCTTGCTCAAACCCTATGCAATTAACTGCCCAGTGTACCCTTTTAATCATAGCGTATGTGTTAGTACGATTATTATAGAAAAACATTATTCCTACCCTCACAGATCTTGCTGATACAACATCACCCAGTTAACTTGACCCCTTGAACCGCAACAACAAATATAAAATCGCTTTCATATATTGTTATTATGGCTCGTATATTGAGGTTTTTATAAACTGGGTGATGGAAATGGAACTACAATATTTTGATGCTAGATTTGTTTTATACGGAATGAATTGTATTGTTTTGCTTGGTTTCGATTAAATCATGTGAATTAATTACATTATCGCTTTTATTTATGGAGTAAGTAATGTTCCAGTTAAATATAAATTATAAGTAGTGGATAATTTTGTCAAAAACGAAGTAGTAGTAGAAGTATTGTTCTTCATAATTTTTTACTTGCATTTTAAAGCCTAAAATAATACCTTCAAGTAATTGTATGTGATATGTATAAACAGCCTTATCTTCGTGAGTTTTACTGCGTAATATGTTGTTTACGTAATGTAACTAAACAAAAAAGAGCGTGTATAGGTTTTGACAATTATATTATATTAAATGACAAGAATTACGAATTGTGGAAGTCTTACAACACATTACAATGTATTTACAACAAGTAACGAAGATGTACTTTACATTTATTATTTATAACTGGGACCCGCGGTTTCACCCGCGCTTAATTTAAAAGAAATTTAGAGTACTTCGACATAGACACTTGACATAGAATAAATATATTGGATTTCAAGGGTTTCGTTTTTTTACGCGAAACCCTAATTATTTTTCTAAAATAAAAGTAGCCTAAGTTATTCCTTATAACATCAGCTATTTGCCAGTTAAGGTCCCGTCAAAATCGGTCCAGCAGTTTCGGAGATTACCCGGAACAAACAGACAGACAGACAGACAGACAAAAAATTTAAAAATTGTTTTTTTGTTATATGTCCCGTATATACTTTCATATGCATTAAGTAAAAAGCTGTTATTTTGACATTACAAACAGACACTTCAATTTTATTTATTTGTATAGAAGATTTATTACATCAGCCAAAAGGTCCCATATATTTACCAGTACTTACCACGCTCGGCAGGCGGGTTGGTGAGCGCTGTGTGGCTGATGTTCCACAGAAGGGATGCTGCTGCCCATACCTCTGGTTTAATCCCTTAGTCACCTTTTATGACATCCACAGGAGCAGATGTAGTGGTGCTATATTCTTAATCCGGACACCACACGGAAGAGTATACTTCTTATTTAAGATGTATTTATTTCTTAAAAATTTACCAAATTCAATCAGCTAAAATTTTAACAAGTCTGTGCCGCGAAATTCGGTTAATGCGATCGGTGTGGCTGTGGTAAGTTACAAATTTAAAACCGTTGTATTCGAATTTTGAATAAGTCATTTAGTGTTATAATTATTTGGACTATCATGATTTTTTTTTGTGGCAATGACACATTGCTATTGAGTCTATAGCGATACTAAATGAGGATGTGCGTAACAATTTACTAATCAATTAAGGGGAACCGACTAATGCCTCTCGATCCCACTCTGTTCCTATATATACCTAATCTAATCTAACGGCCGAATGAAGTCCACTGCTGGACACAGGCCTCCCCCAAAGATCACCACAACGACCGATATGGATGTGATGTGGGCTCATTGGGGGGTTTTGCCATAATCGCCACGCTTGGCAGGCGGGTTGGCGATCGCAGTTGAGTTGTTAATGTACTCGAAGGACGCTGCTGCCCATCCTCCGGCCAATCCCTTAGTTGACTTTTACGACACCCACGGGAGGAGATGGGGTGGTGGCATTCTAAGCCACACCATATATACCTACATCTGCTCGTAACTGTCCACTGCTGAATATGGGTCTCCCAATGATCACTACAATGATATGCCATAATCAACACGCTTGGCAGGCTGGATTGGTAAGCGCAATATACGTAAGTTGTTCTTAGCACACAGGAACCCTCCTGCTGCTCGTCCTCTTATTATCAACCCTTAGGCACTTTTTATGACAGACTTGAATAGACGGGGTGGTCTTTTACTGGCAACCACACTGAAATTTCCAATAAAAACAAACCAAATAACTTTCCAAAACCATGGTAACACAGGCAACTTAACAGCACCACTTTATCGAAACTATGCCAACGGGATCTTTACCCGTAAAACATAATAGGCAATTCTGCCAACGTCCAACGCAGTCACTCAGTCCTCGAGTATTGTATCGAAAAATAAATCAACGGCCTGCGTCTAACAGAAAAACAACATTACCTGAAGCCGAAAGCGAGTTAACAGAAATACGCGAGGTTTTCACCTTTTTCTTTGAAGAGAAAATAAAAGTCAAGTTGGAATTTCGAGCAGTGCGAAGGGGTTTAAGCACTCGATTCCTTTGATAAAACGTCTTCATGCTTAAGCGTTCCTTAGATGGGTAAGTTAAGGATCTCAATCGAGTGTCAGCTGGTGGTTTAGAATACCTTAGACCTTACGTTCGGTTGTTGATGTTTTTACACAGAAAATAAATTCATAATCACGAACGCTGCAGAGGGTTCAAAATGTTTTCATATTAGTCAAAGGACATTCACTGCTGAACAAAGAGCTCCCCATAGATGTCCACAACTGTGTCGTCATTCTAGAGGCGATTTGTCAGTTATACGCAGCAGGCGCAGTAGCTATGGCTGCTGTTCCACGGAAGGGACGCTGTTAATAATCCGGTTTAGAGTCCCTTAGTCACCTTTTACGACATCCACAGGAGGAGATGGAGTGGTGCTACATTCTTAATCCATACACCACACGGAATTCGAAACGTTAGGCCGGTGGGAGTCCGGGTCCCCTTCACCCTTCCCCGGGGCGAAGGAAGTTCATGAAGAATTTCAACTGGGCACCAATAAAAGTCAAAATCACTCCGTGTGGTGTCCGGATTAAGAATATAGAAATACTCCATCTCCTCCCGTGGATGTCGTAAAAGGCGACTAAGGAAATCTAAACCAGAGGGATGGGCAGCAGCGTCCCTTCTGTGAAACGGTAGCCATACTGCGCTCACCAACCCGCCTGCCAAGCATGGTGAGTATTGGCAAATACCCCCCAAAATGATAACATAGTAGTGGAAACACATGGGGACGCCTTTGTTCAGCAGTGGACATATAAAAGGCCGATATGACCAATAAAAGGCCCTAAGCACAAAGTAAGAAACTTATTTCAGAGAACCACTTTTTTTCAGTGGTTAGTTCTTCTGGGTCTGGTGTCTGAACTTGCGCCCCTTAATTGTATGTATGTGCCCATAGAAAAAGCAAGGTGTGCGTATTTGCCTACCTTCCTCCTGAACGGAAGATCTCGTGATAGCAATCCAATAAGATCCCGAGTATTATAAAAACAGTACACACTTTAGGATTTATCTTGTATCGTGTGTAGAATTTATATTTATTCATAAACAGATATTAATAGGCCATACAAACATCATTTAGTGCGGGAATCAAATCAGCGGCCCGTAGCTCATAAGGCCAATCGCTTTTCAACTGCACTAACCGTGTCGTAATTTAAAACATTTTAGCACTTTTGTGGTTACATTTAATCACATCGAAGAAAAGCGACTTGCGTGTATTTTTTCTTGTATAATTTTATCATTTTTATCTACTTGCTTCGGCCCATTGTTGGGTATAAGCGTTGCTTTGTGTTATCCTACTTCGGTTTGTGCTATGTATGGTATATGCCGCTCATATATCATCGACTCATCGGGCAACTGGTCTGCCAACTGCTCGCTAAATAATATACTTTAATGAACCATAACCTAGTTCAATGTATGTAAGGTATGTACCACTTACAAGAACACGTACCACTGCTATAAAATAGTGAAAGAAGTATTTTTTTAGAGCTCGAATAGCATCTAAGAACACGCACCGCTGCATAAAAATAGTGAAAGAATCTTTTTAATAAGTGCTCGAATAGCATCTAAGACCACGCATCGGTGCATAAAAATAGTGAAAGAAACTTTTTAATAAGTGCTCGAATAGCATCTAAGACCACGCATCGGTGCATAAAAATAGTAAAAGAAGCTTTTTTAAGTGTTCAAATAGCATCTCAGACCACGCATCGCTGCATAAAAATAGCGAAAGAAACTTTTTAATAAGTGCTCGAATAGCATCTAAGACCACGCATCGGTGCATAAAAATAGTGAAAGAAACTTTTTAATAAGTGCTCGAATAGCATCTAAGACCACGTATCGGTGCATAAAAATAGTGAAAGAAACTTTTTAATAAGTGCTCGAATAGCATCTAAGGCCACGCATCGGTGCATAAAAATAGTGAAAGAAACTTTTTAATAAGTGCTCAAATAGCATCTAAGACCACGCATCGGTGCATAAAAATAGTAAAAAAAAAGCTTTTTTAAGTATTCAAATAGCATCTCAGACCACGCATCGCTGCATAAAAATAGCGAAAGAAACTTTTTAATAAGTGCTCGAATAGCATCTAAGACCACGCATCGGTGCATAAAAATAGTGAAAGAAACTTTTTAATAAGTGCTCGAATAGCATCTAAGACCATGCATCGGTGCATAAAAATAGTGAAAGAAACTTTTTAATAAGTGCTCGAATAGCATCTAAGACCACGCATCGGTGCATAAAAATAGTGAAAGAAACTTTTTAATAAGTGCTCGAATAGCATCTAAGACCACGCATCGGTGCATAAAAATAGTAAAAGAAGCTTTTTTAAGTGTTCAAATAGCATCTCAGACCACGCATCGCTGCATAAAAATAGCGAAAAAAGCTTTTTTAAGCGCTTAAATAGCATCTTAGACCACACTGCTGGATAAAAATAGTGAAAGAACATTTTTGATAAGTGCTCGAATAGCATCTAGAAACACGGACCGCTGTAATAAAATAGTAAAAGAATATTTTTGATAAGTTCTCGAATAGCACCTAAGAACACGCACCGCTGTAATAAAATCGTAAAATAAGCTTTTTGATGTGCTCAAATAGCATCTAAGACCACGCACCGCTACATAAAAATAGTGAAAGAAGCTTTTTGATAAGTGCTCGACTAGCATCTAATAACACACACCGCTGTAATAAAATGGCGAAAGAATATTTTTGATAAGTGCTCGAATAGCATCTAAGAACATGCACCGCTGTAATTAAATTGAGAAAAGCTTTTTGATAAGTGCTCGAATAGCATCTAAAAACATTGAAATGAGTTTTTTATGAGTATTTGAATAGCATCTAAGTTCGCACAGCGCTGTTATAAAATAGTGAATGAAGCTTTTTTCTAAATGCACGAATTTCATATTTTATACAGAGTTATGTATAGGCTTTCCGTACGATAAGAGAGCAGCATAAACTTGATATGTATAGCTTAATGTGATCGTGTACTCTTATACTGAAGTTCACTATTTTGTAGGACCCTACATATACATATTTATGTACTTGTACCACCTAAAAATACTTATTTATTCAACCTTGAATCATGTTGACGTATAATTATAGTACACCCAAATTAACAATACAATTTGCCTCAAACGTTTTGAGGGGGAATCAAGACATAAAAATACTTTTGAGGCCGTATATCAGTTGCGTGACATTTAGCCCGAACAGAAAATTATACATAAACACGCCTCCCGGTTTTCACCTTGCGACCCTTGGAATAACGCCTACAGTAATTATGTGAATTAAAATTATACCATATGCTGCATTAGTCGAACTTTTCAATTTATGCGTTGTATTTTTAAATTTAAGTAGGCAAGTAAGTAACGCCCGAATATCCGGATATAGAGTCGTGCTGAATTCTTAATCGATCACCACATGAATATCTCGTCCACTGCTGAATAAAGCCATGATCCCCATAGATCACAATAGTGTCGTCATTTTGGGGAGAATTTACCAGTACTCATCACGCTTGGCAAGCGGGTTGGTGAGCGCCGTATGGGTACTGTTCCACAGAAGGGACGCTTCTGCCCTTCCCTTCGGTTTAGAGGCCAATAATCGTATTTTACGACATCAACGGGAAGAGATGGAGTGTAGGATCACTCCTATCTATTCTTAATAGGATCGTTAATCTAGAAAGAAGAATTTAATTTGTCCTTAACGAATTATTTCTTGTAGATTTTTGACATTCTATTGAAGCAAACATGTTAATAATTCTCTTGCTCATGAGGTCGCGTTATAGTTTGGAATAGTTTAGTTAAAAATAAATCTGTGTAAGCTTAAACTTACTACTATTTTAAATATACAGGGTGTCCAGTAAATAGCACGACATACTGCAGGGGGTGCGAGAGCTTGGGTCAATATACCTACCAATAAAACACAATATATGTTCAGCAAAATCTTACGGATTTACAGTAGTACAAAATTTTCCGAAATACCGAAAAATCGCTACCTTGACACAGATTTTTAAGCATCTCGTAATGAAAAATTCCTTTTCTAGTTTCATTTTTACCTCAACTTATTTGTGAATAGTTACTTTACTCATTGATAAGTCTTTATTCTATTAAAAACTAAAATGTTTTCAAGAAATACGATTTTTATTTAAATTTTCACAGGACAATTTTCTTATCTTAAAATGTTCATTGAAATATAAAAAATTAAGCTTGACGTCACATCTTCTGATGGAGAAAATGCCTCAATGAATTCAGATCTAAGCAATGAAATTTTACTTATAGACGTGCCATACACGAACACGATTGCACTACAAAACGGCGCGCCGGCCGCCATTAGACTAAGGCTTATTTAAACATATTCCCAGCTACAAAGGTTACCCTTTACATTAAAATCGCAATATTCCAATGGTATTACTTAAATCTAATGTTTCGAATGCATCTCACAAAATCCCTCGTGAATCACATTAGCGAAATGAAATATTCGCCTTATCTTAAAAAGATATAATAATTTAATATGCATTAGAATATAAAAGCACTTTAGATTTTAATTTTACATTCTCTACGAGCTACGGCTTAATGTGTCTTTTATTTCTTTGAGTACTTGACGTATGCTTCATATTGTATAGAATAGTGATATAGCTTTTAATGTAGTCGCATTAAAAGTTACATCACTATTAGCATTTTATATGTTTGCGTAGGAGAGCCTAGCTTTAGTCCTCGACTTGACTGGAGCTCGTAAGTGCGCTGGCTTGACCGGGTAAGAATAGCTATCAAAGAGTTAGTTAGTGAGTGACGAATACCGTAAGCCCGAACCCCAAATATATGGCGGATACATGAATTCTAACAGAACTATCGTCGGTTAGATTAAATATCTTTGCATTCAAATCTCGTTAACATTCGCTGATCGATCACTGTTTTTAATATATTTCATAAAATCTATTAAGCTCAGTATTCCATCAAAAGCTTTGGATTAAAGTTATCAGAGTAAAATTTTCATTTGATTTATTGCCTGTTTTAATTTGTATCGTTCGTCGACAACGAAGTATGAAAATTAAAATAATCTGAATTCATTTATATGTATAAGAGTATATTATTAAAAAATGAGTTTATTGTCAAATTGTTTCTGGGCGGCACATTTTTCTTCTGTATATAAAATACAGAAGAAAAATGTGAATGGAATGGGATGAAAAATTTTGCCTTTTGCCTAATTCTAAATAAATCAAAAGAATATATAGCTATATTTCTATATAGCATAGTTTTTATAGGAGGCGAGGTTTGTCGCTGGGTGAATTGCGATTAGTGATAAAGGCGAAAACTGTTATCACCAGCTAACCTGTCAAGGGCGGGGATTATTATTGTCGGCTTGTCAGTTTGAGCTTTTACTTCTAAGGAATTGTTTGATATGATGCCAACAGCTTATCTTTACCATCGCACCTCTTGCCATCTGTGGGCAGTTCACCCACATACCCTTGAGCCAAAATGGTCTCGTACTAAGGTTTCACGCGCGCCCAGGTTGTGGAATCAAATCCCAACCGAGGCTTCTTGCCCAAGGGACTACAGCATGGGGCTCTTCAAAAACGGCGTAAATGAGGATTTGACGGTCGGCAACGCGGGAGGGATACCTGGTATTGCTCTTCATAGGTTATGGTAACGCCTACCATCAGGCGGGCTGTATACTGTTTAGACACCTCAGTGGTAAAAAATAAAATCATTCGCGGTCGGTTGTCTTTGGCGCGTGCTCGTAATTTGGCAGTATATACCGCATAACATAATCGACTCCCGAATGTTCTGTAACTAACTATAAGACTTCAAATTACCAAAATGATCCCCTAAAATTCGCGATATGTCACCGAATGGCACACATTTGGCAAATGGACATTTTTTTGGTTATAACACAAATTAACTATGACGCTTTACGTCTTTTGGAACGATTCCAGCGTCGTTTGTGATGCCACTTATTTCCATTATTGATACACTCTCTTTGATTGATATTTCACGGAATATTATTTGTTCTTTTCGTTTGATTACTTCTTTTGATTATGCTATAGATATTGACGATATATGGCTTCTAATTTTTCGGAATTGATATTCAATAATCTGTACTCTATACAAATGACGGCACGGTTGTAGCAGTGGCTGATACAGTCGGCTACTGCTCTCCGGGACGTGGCTTCAATTCCCGCACGGAATAAATATTTGTATGATCTGCAGGTAGTTGTTCCGGGTCTGGGTGTATTGTATGTGGAATTCATGTACGTAAACGCACCCACGACACGGGAGAAATCCTAGTATGGGGCAACGTTAAAAAAATAAATATCTTTGTAATGTCAAAATAACAGCTTTTTACTAAATGCATATGAAATTATATACGATACTTATAACAAAAAAACGATTTAAATTTTATTGTCTGTCTGTCTGTACGCAACAAAGCGCGTCGTCGAGGCCATCTTGCCGCTCTTCGGAGCCTGGCTCAGAAGGAGCGACCGCATCACTTACCGTCTGAGGCAGGTATTCACTGGTCACGGTTGTTTCGGTGCGTACCTGCACAGAATAGACGCGAGGTTACGGCACAGTGCCGCCATTGTGGTAACGACCAGGATACCGCACAGCACACGTTCGAGGATTGCACTGCATGGGGCCACCCAGAGCAGCGAATCCTGGTTCATCAGATTGGGCAAGATCTCTCTCTGCCGGCAGTAGTGTTGGCAGAGCATGAAAATTGGAGTGCAGTGGTCTCCTTCTTCGAGAGCTTCATGCTTCAGAAGGAGACTGCAGTGCGTGATCGGGAGAGGGCCGATCCCGCACGGAGATGGACGAGACGGCGCCGGGGCAACAACCGTCCCGGCACCCGAGTCCAAAACGTCTGAGCCCCCTGTTGGGGCCTCGGGGATCGTGGGCGAACAGATTGGGGAGTCTGCGTGCTCACACCGAGCGATCTCCAGGAAGACAGTGTTGCGGCCAGGCTTGGGGGGATCCTTCACAATCCTCCCCGAGAAGTGCCTGGAGGGCGACTTTTTTACAGTCACCTTCCCTCCGCTAGAGGGGGTGACCGCTTTACAGTCATCCCCGTCATCCCCTCTGTGATGTGCGTAAAGGCGGGGCACCTATGGGCGGCTCTAGTGTGATCTTACCAGGACCTGAAGCCCCCCTTCGGTGCCGAAGATGACCACTCCAGTGGTTTTAGCCGGTAGGAGATACCAATAAAAAAATGGTCTTGTTGAACAGCAGTAATTTTTCGCTCACCAACCCGCATGCTTAGTAACCCCAAAATGACGACACAATTGTTGATATTTATGGTGGAAGTAATAGTTTAGCAGCGGATGCCAACTGATGTTATGATGGTGATTGTGATGATGATAAAAAAACGAGCGCTGATCATCTTTTTCACTGCATGTTGGTGATTTCAGCACAGATTCGAAACCGGTTTCCTGTACTTATTTTTTGGTCCCCAGCATAAACTCATCATGAACTTACTTCGCCCCGGGGCAAGGCGAAGGGGCATGCCGGAGTCCTACAGGCTAAAACCACTGATATGGTCATCTTCACTACCGAAGGGGGGCTCCAGGTCCTCGTAAGATCACACTGGAGCCACGCATGGTGCCACGCTTTTAGGCGCATCTCGGAGGGGATGACTGTAAAGCGGTCACCACCTGTAGCATACGGAAGGCAACTGTAATAAGGTCAACGATAAAAAGCGGGTCCGCTAACCATCTTATAATGTCGATAAGTCCATAAACGTGACTAAAAAAACTGTGTCCAGCAGTGGACTTCATTCGGCCGAAATTATGAAACGGATAACATCGCGTATTTTTTTATGCTGCTAATGTGGTAAACAGACATACGACCCACCAGATGGTAAGTGGTTACCGTAACCTATGAACGCTTGCAACACCAGTATATTATAAATTTTCGTTTTTACTAACGTTTCGAACCCTTTGCAGTGTTCTTGGTCGCAGAATGACTACCGCAGGGTCCGGGTACAGTTTACAGACATAAATCTCATATGCATGAACACCCTGACCCGTAACAACTATCCTTAGATCAGACATCATGTAGCTATTCAAATTACTGGACATAAGACACTAAATAACTTATGTCACGAAGTGACAGTACAGTGTGGTGTTATGCAGGCATGACTACAACCGAAACTATAACTAAATATATAAAAACCTTTTTTTTGTTGGACTTCTCGCATACATTTCTGGGAAATGTGGTTGCTTAACCGGTCATTTTTGGCGAAGCCAAAAGAGGCCTCCAGCCACGGTTAAAATTAACTCTGAAAACTAAGCAACTTGCGCTAAGGGCGCCCCCTGCAGGACGCGGACCTCGGCTTAGGGCGTTGCTGGGTATAACAAGCTATTGTTTTGGGGACAGCTGAATCGGTATTATTTATAATGTATTAGGAGACGGGAAGGAGAAGTACTAACTTGAACGGGAAGGTGACGCGGCGATAGGCTTCCGCGACGTCAGTGAGGCAGTTAAAAAAAGTTATTTTTTATATGCGAACTATATAGCATGTCCGTGACTAGCTCATTTTTACCTTGCAGATCATTTGATCTACATCATAGGCCTTCCGCCACAAGCTCCTGCTAATCTTTGACTTCAATTCTAATGTAATATTTATTTTGTTCACAGAAAATAGACGCATACAACCACAGTGGACCATCACTACAGACGTCAGCCGTGATCGCTCTGTGCTCGATCGTACTGATTGTCGGAGTTTTCATCGGCGCTATTCTTGTTTGGAAGTGAGTAGCTATTTGTTCTATTTTAAAATTTTTGAGCTGCATCGATAAGTCGATAAATATTTTGAAATAAATTATCGTTCTAAATGTGTCACAATATTAGTGTTTAGAGCGCTCTCCACTCTTTTACTTCAAAATAAATTTAATAACTATAATTAGAAAGTGTTCATTCATAAACCACTTGTGAAACTTTGTTCAGTCATTTATATTGATGCTGGCAAAAGCACTTAGCGAAAGTTAATAGAAAATTTTAAGATAAGTTATAATAATGAAATTATTAGGAGCACCGTTCACGAAGAAATCACGGAGCACTAATGGGTATCCCAGCAAATGGTGTCACATATATCACCGATCAAATGGTTACGCCTTACGTTTGTTGACTGTCATTTAAGGTGCAGCAGCCACCTACTTTTCAAGATTTTTTTAATTTAACTTTTTTAAATCGTATGGTACCGACTAAGAATATCACCACCCCATCTCTTCGTGTGGGTGTCAAAAAGGTAACTACACGAATAGCCGAAGAATGAGCAGCAACGTTCTTCTAATAAATTCACAACTCAACTGCGATCACCAACCCGCCTGGCAAGCGTAGGGATTATGGCAAAACCCGCCAATGAGAACATAACATAAAGTCCGGAGGCCTATGTGTAGCAGTGGATGCTTTTCAGCCGCAATGATGATGATGATGACCTGATGACCTTTTTAGCATAATTCCTTATGATGACCTGATGACATATCTTTTAGAATAATTTCTTATAAGTTGGCCTTCTGGGCACACAGCAGAAGTATAAAACTATGCACTTGGATAATAAATTTGTTTTTAACAGATTACAGCGCGTCATTATAGGTTCTAGTTTTTCCTAACGTTTTGAATGTGGATAAGTTCTTACCGTAGACATAACCAAGTACTCACTTGATTAAGTATATAGATTTAATAATATAGTTACTGAGAAGTCAAGTTTATTAACCAAAAGGTTCAAACCTATTACAGGTTAATAAACTTGACTTCTTTGAACACAAAATATTTACATTAAGATTAGTTATGGTCGTTCATTATTAACACAAGACACTAATTAGGTAATTACTAGCAGATAGCAGTTGTCCTTGTACTATTTATTTATAATTAGGTACTCTGCACTCGTAGACATTTCATTTTTTTAGTTTATTTTTTTATTGTTTCTGTGGGAATACAACGTTTACTTCCTCCGTCCGAGTGAAGAGTGGAGGGGTATACTGGGCTACTGTCGGCTTAAACCACCGGACTGGTCATCTTCGGCACTGAAGTGAGTCTCCAGGAACTCGAATAATCTCCATCTAGAGCCACCCATTGGTGCCATCTATGCTTTTAGGTACCTCTTGGGAGGATTGTAAAGGATTCCGCTCTGTCTCCTTCTGGAGCATGACGCTCGCACGGAAGGAGACCACAGCACTCCAATTTTTATGCTCTGCCAGCATATCCGACACTACTACTGCTAGCAAGACATTTTACCTAGATAGTTAAAACTTCGGGTACAATTCATCATTTCGGCCGAATGAAGTCCCCAAAGATCACCACAACGACCGATATGGCTGTGTTGTGGGCTCAATGGGGGGTTTTGCCATAATCGGCACGCTTGGCAGACGGGTTGGCGATCGTATTTGAGTTGTTAATGCATTCGTAGGACGCTGCTGCCCATCCTTCGGCTAATCCCTTAGTCGACTTTTACGACACCCACGGGAGGAGATGGGGTGGTGGCCGGCCGATTCTGAGCCGGCACCACACGGTACAGTACGGGTACAATTGTACCATCATAATAATCATTATCAGCCAAAGAATATCTACTGCTCAACTCTGCTAGATTTCCTCAACGACCGGGTGTATGCCGTGTGTCGTCATTTTGAGGGAAATTTACAAAATTTGGGTTGGTGACCGCAGGATGTACAAAGAAGTGACCCATCCCTCTGGTTAAGAGTCCTTATTCGCCTTAAACACATCCACGGGAGGAAGTTCATGGAGTTGTACTATATTGTTAATCCGGATAACACATAGACAAATAAAACTAAAGGTGAAGGAAAAAAAAGGGTTTTTATTCGTACAGAATTACGGCGCCTTATTAAACATAATTCAAACACAAGATTAGAAATAATAAATAGTATCTGGTCAGCCGGCTACATAAACTTGACAGTATTTCCAACCAAAAACCGATACCTATGCAAAACAAAAAAGTAAATGACTTATCGGTCAAGATGGCAATCCGAACAAAGCTACTGAGTGACGCAGCATGGAACTTTTTTTACTTTTCCATCAATAATAAGTTATTTAGATCAAAAACACTTTACAGCTGTGAACATAAAACAAAGACCATTATACTCTTATACGATAGAACAATAATTTGTAAGCTGTTGACACCAGAACTAAGACGAGTAGAATCTGTATCTCAGGCGCCATTACTTTGTTTTGCGTATAACACAACCGCTTGTAGTTAATCCCCCATGAGTTATAAAGTGGTGTGGTGTACACGTATAGCTGTTTGCGCCTGGCTGGACGCTATTCCAGATTCGTCAATAAATTGTCTGGATAAGCAAACTCATCTCCCTTGAGATGTCTACTGCGAGAAGCCCATCATTAGAAAAGAAAAGCTTATAGTGCACCGATGACGGTCTGCCATGTGATAGATGACTCTCTAGTATGATATATTCATCTGTATGTATATGATTCATTCATGTGATAGTATGATCTGAGAATCTTTCATTGGACACAAAATGACTACCCCTGGACAGTATGATCACACTCCTGTTAGTGTAGTTACATACAAAGTATCTATCCCTGTAGAATAGAATTTACCATAAGAAAATTCCACCTTAAACGACCTTGGACCGTAGATCCCATGGAGATTTTTTATTGGTCTCCGGTGGAAATTTTACATGAACTTCCTCCACCCCGGGGGAGAGTGAAGGGGTCTGCCGGCCTCCTACCGGCTAAAACCACTGGAGTGTTCATCTTCAGCACCGAAGGGGCCTCCAGGTTTTCGTAAGATCACACTAGAACCACGCATTGATGCTACGACTTTAGGCACATCTCGGAGATGATGTCTGTTAAGTGGTCACTCCCTCCGAGATCGCCTCCCAGGCACTTCTTGGGGAGGATTTTCCAAGATCCTGGCAAGTCTCGCTGTGCGCTGTGCTGCGCACATGGCAGCACGTCACCACGTGCGCGTCGCTGTCTTCCCGGGGGTCACTCGGTATGAGCATGCACCCCAATATGCGCACCCGTGACCGAGGCCGCCCACCATGTAGCGACGGCAGGGGGAGAACCCATGACCTAGGTAGCAGCGTTCTTCTATACAAAGTCAAAGTCAAAGTCAAAGTCAAAGTTTTTATTTCATATAGGCCCTAATAGGCACTTAAGAAAAGTCGAAAGTTAACGTGCACGGTTCGGAAAAGTTGATCTTATGGAGAAGAAGCCGGCAAGAAACTCCATAGACACTCTTTTAAAAAAAGTGATATTACAATTTAACACATTGCTCGCTATGTGGAAACAAAGTGGACTACATATGCACGATAATAAACACACTATTGCTTCTGTAGTACACAATCAGAAATTGATAATTATTAACGCACAGGTACGAGTCAACGAAGTTATCACATTTACAAAATGTAGAAGATGCTAAATTATATTAAAATAAAGGGCAATATGGCCATCAAGCTGTAAACAATGTCATATTGTGTACATTAACATGTCAAAAAGGACATATGTAATATGTCCTATATAAAAAAAGTTATCAATTCTAACAAGAATTATATCTTCATTCGTCGCAATTCAGAATAATTAATAGATAAACACATATTTTGTCAAAAGGGTACCAGGGAAGCCACATGTGCAGAAAGAGTCAGTGCCAAACATCCCTGTCATCAACATAATCTATAGCTTTATAATAAGCTTTTCCAATAAGAACGCGTTTAATATAGGCTTTAAACTTTCCCTCAGTAAGATCTGTAATAGATTTGGGCAGCTTGTTATAAAAACGTATACTATTCCCTAGGAATGACCTATTCGTTTTAGCTAATCTAAATTTAGGTACTACTATTTTATGTTTTTGCCGTGTATTGATGTCATGAAAATCGCTTCTTTTATGATACTTGTGCAGATTTTTGCGGACATATAAAATGTTTTCAAAGATATAAAGTGACGGCAGTGTAAGTATGTTAATTTCTTTAAACATGGTTCTAAGAGACTCGCGAGGGCCCATGTTATAGATCGCACGGATGGCCCTTTTTTGTAAAATAAAAATAGAATCTACATCGGCCGCTGATCCCCACAACAGAATGCCATAAGACATAATGCTGTGGAAATATGCAAAGTAAACTAATCGGGCTGTAGCTACATCAGTCAGCTGCCTAATTTTCCGAACTGCAAATGCAGCAGAGCTGAGCCTACTCGATATAGCTTTGATGTGGGCACTCCATTGCAATTTAGAGTCGATGGTTATTCCTAAAAACACAGTTTCATCAACAGTTTCAAGTTGGTTGCCTTCAAGAGTTAATTTTAGTCCTATTTGGGGTGTATTAAGCAACGAAAACTTTACTATATATTTATATATATTACTATATACTAATACAACCTGATGACGAGGCGAACAAGTAATTCGCCTGGTGGTACGCATCACGGCCCATAGCAATTGTAATGCTACCCAGACTAGTCCTGCGTGGCAGTACACTGCGCTCGTCACCTCAGATCATGCGATATTTAGTCTCCTTTGACCAGTAATTTTACTAGCTACAGTACCTTTTAAACCTGAACACATTAATGTCTAAATTTTAAACTCTACTGCTCGACAGCAGGATGACTTGCACTGTAGTGGTGGTACCTAATTAGCTGGATTCTTTCAATAAGAGACCTCTTTTGTTTTGGTCCTTGTGGAAATTCTTCATGAACATCCTCCAAGGGCAAAGGGGCATGCCGGACTCCTACGGGTAAAACCACGGGGGCAGTCATCATCGGCACCTAAGGGGGGCGCTCCAGGACCTCGTATGATCACACTAGAGCTTCATTAAAAGACTTACCATCAGTAAAATACATCATAATCGTCATCATCATATCAGCCACCGGACAACCCCATAGATTTCCACAACGAGCACCACTTGCCGCTCTCATCCAACGGCTTTCAAGCAACATTCACCAGGGGGCCTAAAAAGGCCGCTTTAGCAGAATCATAATATGAATCACATTAAATATCACCAAATGGTCCAGAAGGCCTAAAAAGACCGTATTAGGTTTTATTTATAAGGCATAATAATGATCTAAATACAATTCACATTAGAAATCACAAAATGCTCACTTAATCATAACTGACCATTAACGTGACCATTTTGTGATTTTTAATATAATTCATATTATGATTCACCTAAAGCGGCCTTTTTATGCCCCCAGGTCTTGAAAACGCTTGCTGTGATGATATTGATCAGTGATTCATCATTCTTTCTCTACATACATCAAAAACTAAATCCTCACCAACTCAGCCACCTTTATGATTCTACAATTGAAACAGATTTAACCCGAGCATGTCGACAATGCTTGTGACAGTTTAATCGCCGTTAAAGCCGTCGTCACATATGTGGGGAGGCAATGGCTCGAGAAAGTTGATTAGAGTGCCTGTCACCTTCAGATTATGGCGCGGACTTATATAATATTGTGTGGAGCGATTGTTAAGCGGATGGGGAAGCGATGAATAGCGAGCGATAGACACTTGAATATTAAAATACCACCTCATCAATCTTATACCAGAGTTAGATTATTGATTGGGTAGTGGCATTTTTACCCGACTACGACGAAGCAACAAGGAAAGTTATGATTTTGACCGGTATATATGTATGTATGTATGTATATTCATCTGTTCCCTCAGATCGCCTGAATTACTCGTCGTATTTAGTCAAATGAGGTGTCGTTGGAAGCATCGTGCTATTCCGCAGCTATATGACGTCACATATACACAAAATGGCGGTTCATAGCGGACATAAACTGCTACCAAAAAAAGTATAAAATATCCTGTTTGGTATTCAATGAAAAATCTTGATGAATATGTACCAAAATACATAGATTACCTAATTTTACATGCATTAACCCATTATATATTATTTCTTAAGTTTAATCAGTTTGGCTAAAATACTTTTCCAACACCAATCTCTAGCCCCAAAATAGTTTAAACGAAAATAAGCTTAAAAAACTAAAACCAGACTATGGAAAAGCACAAAACAAGTTTGAAGAAAATTATACAGAACAATGTTAAAGACCTTTCTCGTAGAAGAAGAAGAAGGCCGAGAATCGTTACTGTTATACTTTGTGCATCGCGGTAGGGCCTTCGACTACGAGAAATGTATATAGCACACCTCCATCTCCTCCCGAGGATGTCGTAAAATGTAACTAAAGGGCTCTAAACCAGAGGGATGGGCCTTCTGTTGAACAGCAACGATTCTGCGCTCAGCAACGAAGCCACCAAGCGTGGTGAGTACTGGAAAGTTCTCCCCATAATGACGATACAATTATGGAAATCTATGAGAGAGATATTTTTTCAACAGTGGACGTCCAATGTCAGTTAATATGATGATTAAATTTTTGAAATGAAACTCCTAGCGACACGGGACTTTAGAATGCAGCCAATAAGCTTTGATCTTACATATTTAATATCTTGTAAAAAAAAAAATTATGCATTTTGTAACTTTGACTTTCTCATATGAACACACAAACAGACCTGAAACAACTATCTGTAGAGCACACAAATATCTTTCCCGAGCGGGGAGTGAACCCGCGATACGTAGCGCTAAAAGCCAATCACTTAGCCACTTCGCCAACTGTGCAGTCAATATTCGGGCGTAATGGTAAAATTCGATTTCTGTTTACATAAAAATAATTTATTTTCGAAATAGCGTAAGATATGCTTTAGGACAAATAACATTGCCATAATATCATACTGCAAACCGCTGATAAAACCAGCCTGAAACAGAAATGCTTCGCGTAAACGGGACCAACAATGAGTAGGTATACACGAGCGTCCAGTGATGATTAGAAAAGAGCTTAAGATGATTTACAAGATAAAGAAAAATAAAAGTATCTTACATCACAATCAAGTATGGAATAAATAAATATTTTCGCGAAGCTAAATCAACTCGTACCTCGATGATCTAATCGTTTTTTCTTGTGATTTCTCACTCTACAGAAAGTAGAGCTATAGTTCCACTGACTGATCGGTAAACGATCAGTGAGGTTAAGCAACGCCTGGCTCGGTTAGTCTATGGATGGGTGACCGCATAGTAGTTTTTGAACTGAGCGCCGCCTGACGATTATTTTACATTCGCTCCGAAGCACGAAGCCTTAGAGGGCACGTATGATATAAGTATAGGCGTAAAAACATAACCTAATAATTCATAAGTTTTTATCTTTATCCTCTTTATATTTGATTTAATATAATTTGAATTTCTGAAGAATCCTCGTCAAGAACCAATTTACAACCGCCACATCTCCGAAATTAAAATGTCCAATAAGACCTACAATAATTGTAGGTGTCACAATATTCTTGTCAGCGTGTTAGAATGACGGCGGTCGGATTTAGAAACTGGATGCCGTCAAAAAGGTAGCTGTCTTGAATTATGTTGTGTTAATTAGATGTTGAAGCGATTATAAGGGGCATTGGGTTTATATAAATAAAATGGTTAAGGATAATGTGTCGCTTTATAAGATGACGGTTAAAATAAAAGGAGCGTAGGTTTATGTATGTTCTCGGGGGTCGCGGGCGCGCAGATTGGGGAGTCTGCGTGCTAACACCGAGCGACTCCCGGGGAGACGGTGGCGCGCACGTGGTCCCGTGCCACCGTGTGAGTAGCACAGTAGACTTTACAGACTAGACTAGAATTTACAGTCATCCCCTCCGAGATGTGCCAAAAGGCGTGGCACCATTGGGTGGCTCTAGTGTGATCTTACGAGGATCTAAAGCCCCCCTTCGGTGCCGAAGATGACCGCTCCAGGGGTTTTAGCCGGTAGGAGTCCGTCATACCCCTTTGCCCTTGGCCGGGGCGAAGGAAGTTCGTGTAGAATTTCCACTGGACATCGACAAAAAAGTATATGTATGTAAGGTAGCGATCGTATCTTTTCATCGATTGACCAAAATCAATCATCATCAAATCTGTTGAAGGATGTCCACTTCTGAACAAAGGCCTTCCTCACTGATTTCCACAACGACCGGTCACATGCTACTCGTATCCAACTACTTCCAGTTACCTTCACCAGGTAATCTGTCCAGCTCATTCAAGGTCGTACCTCGCCGGCTTTTTCGATGTGTGGTCGCCAAGGGTCATCAGTTCTACGAGAAATGTGGCCCGCCCACTACCACTTCAGCTTAGCTACTTATCCTTTCTGCAAAATCAAAATCGATCAATAAATATTTATTTTCAACTTGCTGTGCCCCGCGGTTTCACCCGCCGTTTAATTTAAAAGGAATTGGATTAATTATAAATAATGTAGTGTTTCGGCATAGACAGTTGACATAGAGTATAGGTACATATTGGATTTCTAGGTTTTTATTTTACTGCCCGGTCCCTACGTATTTTTCTAAAATAAAAGTAGCTTAAGTTATTCGTTATAACATCAGCTCAGCATCTGCAAGTGAAACTTTCTTCAAAAACGGTCCAGCTATTTCGGGGATTAGCTGGAACAAACAGACAGCCACACAAGAAAAATATATATATCATTTATTTATAATATTTCATTTCCATTTCGTAAAAAGCTGTTAGGTATTCTGACATTACAAACTGACACTTCAATTTTATTTATTTGTACAGATGTCAAAAATGTTGTAGACATGCCTTTCTAACTAGTGATGAATAGCAATGAATACGAATATTCGTATTCTTCGAATAACAGCTAATTACCGAATATTCGTATCCGACGAATATAAATTTGACATTCGTATATTTTTTTTGAGTAAAACAGAACGCGCTGCGCTATCTTAAGCACTGGGTTGCAATTCCTTAAGTTCAAACATCCATTCATCCTTGAATACACAATCGAAATAACGGTGTAAAACCAATGTAGTATTCCCTAAGACTCATCGCAATGGCTCACCATATGCAACGAGTCCTTGAATAACTTCAATCATGTCTTAGCGTATACCAAATTGATTTTTCATCGTCATTTTACTTATGTATTGAAGGATGTTTGGATGTTTGACCTTAAGGAATTGCAGCCTTGCACTTCACCTGCGCAGAGTTTTTTGGGTCTTTTCGGCGGTATGTAATTGCGCAAACCGATCCCCTTTCTGTTACTAAGCGCTCAAGACGGGCACTGTATCCAATCATAGTTCGTTGAAGTTTTAGTTTTTTCGGGGGATTATACGGAAACTAATTATCAAACCTTCAACTGCGGCCTCAGAAAGGCTATTTTTTATAGTTATTCTCTGTCGCCGAAAATATGTAAGTCAGTATTATGTTTATTCAATAAAAATGTACTAGGAATTAATTTTGATTATAAAAGTACTGGTATATATTTTAGCGTGTTTTATTAACTTAATATTACGTTCTGCGTATTCGTATTCGGATAAGCCGAATAGTATTTGTATTCGTATTCGTAGAAGTAGTATTCGTTACATCACTATTTCGAATCCCAATAATACTTACCTTAATACACAATCACTTTTAGCTGCGTATGAATATTTCAAATAACACAAGAAACGAGAAACAATAATAAACGTCCCACTTTCCGTAACAGCTTAATTATCCATCTGCGTCTCTTTCCCTCAAAGCTTGCAAGACAAGGGAAGAAGTATAACGCCCACGTAGAATGAAACACGCAATCTTTAAGACCGAGCGAAATCTATCAAATAATGACACAACCGGGAAGTAAACCCAGACTAGAATAGATACTAACTAGTATAGTTGTGAGTTGTATGTAAACCTCTGGTCCTATAAAGTGTAGCGATACGATGCAAGCGATAACATATTTTTTGTTGTAATAAATTCGTAGTGTTAATTTCGAACATCGAAATATTAGGGCTAATTTGATTTCATAAACTAATTTTATTTAGAATAAACATAAACGAGACGTTCTGTCATATTTCGCCACGTTAACTACGACAACAAACGCAATATCAAATAAAATATTTTTAAAACAAAATTTTGTGTATTTTTAACAAAGTCATAATCCAATTACTAGTGATATCTTATTGCAAGTGCGGATAGTTAGATACTGCTATGTCGGATATTTGCCGCCAAGCATTAGTGTAAAAACTTTAGACATTACTGATTCCGGTTTGAAGACCACTGGAGCTAGTAAAATTATTGGGTACTAGCGACCCGCCCCGGCTTCGCATGGTTGCATTTACTAATAAAGAAAATGAGGACTGCGCTTATCAAAAAAGTATTAAGTTTTTTTTATTTTAAAACATTTATTTTTTAGGCCGTGCCGCGGATGGCAACGGCGTGGTGGCGTGGCGGCCGACCGCCCGTTTTCCTGCGAGCGTTTTTTTTTTGTTTTATTTGAATGATATAGTGTACAAGACAATTTTAATCTATGTCAAATGTACAATGTAACTGACATAATTATCTGAATAAGGATTAATAATGAATAGGAAAAATAGCTTTGCAAATAACCTATAGTTTTTAATAATCTGTAAAAGATAAAAAAATAGTGAGTGTACCTTAGTATAGACACATGCTACCACGGAGGTTTCCGTAGGCCTTTTTAAGAATTACAATGTTCTAGTGCATTGCTTTGAGATTTGGTCAGCGTTAGCCATGTAAGTGTACGAAAACAGTTGTTTTGACATAACACCGTCATAGTTTTGTACAAATTATATACACCACTCTTCCTCGTTTATCGCTCTTTCTATTAGTGAAAACCGTATCAAAATCCTTTGGGTGGTTGTAAGAAGTAATCGGAGAAACAGAAAGATGCAGATAGCGGCTTTGTTTTATACTATTTAGAGATAAGAGACTAAACAATGAATATCTTAAGGTGTCACAAGCGCAGTGCGGTGCCATGCCGGACTACTCCTGGGTACCATTATAATTATTATGGGTAGGCATGATGCTTATCACCAGGCAAAAAAAACCCGACACTATACCGAGGATATCCCGGACATCAGCCTGTACGAGATTAGGATGGCCTTGAAACAGCTTAAAAATAACAAGGCGCCGGGTGGGGACGGAATTACGACAGAGCTTCTGAAAGCGGGTGGCACATCGGTACTTAAAGTCCTTCAGAAGCTATTCAATTCCGTCTTACTCGAGGGCATGACGCCGGAAGCGTGGAACAGAGGTGAGGTGGTGCTCTTCTTCAAAAAGGGTGATAACACCCTATTGAAGAATTATAGACCCATCTCACTTCTGAGCCATGTTTATAAGCTGTTTTCAAGGGTCATCACGACTCGTCTCGAGCGCAGGTTTGATGACTTCCAGCCTCCCGAACAAGCCGGTTTCCGAAAAGGTTTCAGTACCATAGACCACATCCATACGCTGCGGCAGGTTATACAGAAGACCGAGGAGTATAATCTGCCACTATGCTTGGCGTTTGTGGACTATGAGAAAGCCTTCGATTCGATCGAAACCTGGGTAGTGCTGCAATCTCTGCAGCGGTGCCACATTGACTATCGGTACATTGAAGTGTTGAAGTGCTTATACAGAAACGCCACCATGTCGGTCCGAGTACATGAACAGAGCACGGGGGCAATTCCATTGCAGAGAGGTGTCAGACAGGGGGACGTCATTTCCCCGAAACTGTTCACCGCTGCAATGGAGGATGATTTCAAGCTATTGGAGTGGAAAGGATTCGGCATTAGCATCAATGGCGAGTATATCACTCACCTTCGATTTGCCGATGACATCGTAGTCATGGCAGAATCGTTGCAAGAGCTTAGCACAATGCTCGATGATCTCAACAGAGTTTCCCAACAGGTGGGCCTTAAAATGAACATGGGCAAGACAAAAGTCATGTCAAATGCCCATGTCGTGCCCATCCCGATATCCGTTGGGAGCTCTGTTCTCGAAGTTGTTGACGAGTATGTCTACCTAGGACAAACTGTCCAGTTAGGTAGGTCCAACTTCGAGAAAGAGGTCAATCGTCGAATCCGGCTCGGCTGGGCAGCGTTCGGGAAACTTCGCAACGTCTTTTCGTCAACAATACCGCAATGCCTCAAGACGCAAGTCTTTAACCAGTGTGTGTTACCAGTGATGACATATGGAACAGAGACGTGGTCACTCACAATGGGCCTCATAAGAAAGCTCAAGGTCACTCAGCGAGCTATGGAGAGAGCTATGCTTGGTATTTCTCTACGAGATCGAATCAGAAATGAGGAGATCCGTAGAAGAACTAAAGTTGTCGACATAGCTGAAAGGATTAGTAAACTGAAGTGGCAATGGGCAGGGCACATTGCTCGTAGAACTGATGGGCGTTGGGGCACAAAGGTTCTCGAATGGAGACCGCGCACCGGAAAACGCAACGTGGGACGACCTCCAACGAGGTGGACAGACGATCTGGTGAAGGTCGCTGGGAGTCGTTGGATGAGAGCGGCATGTGACCGCTCGTTGTGGAAATCTAAGGGGGAGGCCTTTGTTCAGCAGTGGACGTCCTGTGGCTGATATGATGACGATGATGATGAGGCAAATTACTTCCTCATCTCTTCACTCTGGGTTGTAAAAAAAACAGTGTATGTCAGCTGCAACGCACGACTACAGTTTCCTCCGTAAGTACGGTTGTCTCAGTAATTATTAGACACTGAGGGTAAAAAAATAATATATAAAAATAAGAACGGATTTCATCACGTGTTCATCGGATTTTCTTCCACCGTCACTTAAACTTGAAGTTTCCATATTTTTTATTTTTTATTTAATAATAAAAATATAAAATGATGCCGGCTGTGCCGTGTAGTGCCGACTCAGAATACCGTGGGTGTCGTAAAATTCGACTAAGTGATTAGCCGGAGGATGGGCAGCAGCATCCTTCGAGTACATTAACAACTCAACTGCGATCGCCAACCCGTCTGCCAAGCGTGGCGATTATGGCAAAACCCCTCATTGAGCCCAGAACACACCCATATCGGTCGTTGTGGTGATCTTTGGGGGAGAGCTGTGTCCAGCAGTGGACTTCATTCGGCCGAAATGATTTAATAGTAATATTTATATATATTAAATGAAATAATCTAAAACTTTAACATCAAACGACATTTGACACATACATGACAGAAGGTGCGCAATGTAGGTGCGCAGAAAAACGTAACGCATTTTAGTTAACGCTTGTAAAATTTCACTCCTCAGTATAATATAATTCAATATAATTCGATTGTTAAGGAGTAAATTCCAAAAAACCCCATCAAAAACCAACACAAACACAGGTTATTCAAACGTAACGAAATAAAGCAATCGCAGACCGGAACACATCAGCACTATAATGTACGTGTATATTTGAGTGACGCAAATAAGAGGGTGGGCTGCATGCATCGAATCTGTAATCAAGTCGCCGCCTTTCGTAGTTAGCGGAGCAGAACATAGGAATACTTCGTCGTGACTATATATTAACTTTAGTTCGTTATTTTTAAGATTGTGAGGTTAATACATATATTGTACTTAGGACGATTATCGGCCATGTTTATGTTTTTCATTCTGAATGCATTTGCAGGTTTTGGTCAATTAAAAGAAAAGAAAGAACAATTCGAGTTTCTGTATTATTAGATATCAATAAAAAAACTATGCTACTATTAAATTCTTCATGAACTTCCTTCGCCCCGGGGAAGGGCGAAGGGGTATGCCGGACTCCTACCGGCTAAAACCACTGGGGTGGTCATCTTCGGCACCTAAGGGGGGCTCCAGGTCCTCGTATGATCACACTAGAGCCGCCCACTGGTGCCACGCATATAGGCACATTTCTGAGAGGGTGACTGTAAACCGAACCTACAAAACAAAGGAAATTCTAGTGCAGTGCATTGTAATTTTCTTATGTTTATTAATGATCATATAAAATAAACTTATACTAAACGCTTCGCATCGCTATGTCCTATCTTCTGCGCGTAAGACACGAAACTATTTTAGAACAATGTGGCGGGAACTGTGTTTATTGTTCATAAATCATATGAAACGTCAATATTACATGGCTAAATCGGTAGCCGGCGGTTACAACGCCCTCTGTGTAATCTGAGCGGGAGATAACGTTAGTTCTAGAACTTAACACGAATTATATTGGCGGTCGTGTGATTTACGGCGACAGTATTGATTTTCAATGTTCTGTATGATGACCATGGCCTTTTAATGGTGTAATAGTAATTGGATATTTCATATGATAAGTGATGCTTACCTATATGTTAACCGTGTGGTGCTACGAATAGCACCAACCCATCTCATCCCGTGGGTGTCGTAAAAGGCGACTACGGCATTATGCGGAGCAGGGAGCGGTACATTTACAACTAAACTGCAATCGCCAACCCGCCTGTCAAGGTTATTGACATGGTGATTGTGGCAAAACCCTCAATCAGCACATGATACAGGCCCGTACCGGTTGTTTTGGTGATCATTGGGGCCTTTGTCCTGCAGTGGGCGTCTTTCGGCTGAAATCATGATGAAGCGTACTTACGTTTCAACGGCCAAATACGACAGTCTGGAGGTTTAAGGACTCGCTTCTCAATTAGGTTGCGAGTTCAAAGCCTTATTAACTCGATAGTAATACATCGTTTACATCCTCCGTCCCGGGAAAAGGCGAAGGGGCATGCCGGACTCCTACCGGCTAAAACCACAGAAGTGGTCATCTTCGGCACTGAAGGGGCAGGTCCGCGATACAATCAGACGAGAGCCACCCTTTGGTGCCCCTGCCTTTAGACCTGGCGTGTACCAATTTGACTTTTAATGTGTTTGTTAGTCTGACACCATAGACTTTAGGTGAAGGAAAACGTCGTGAGGAAACTTGCATCTAATGGTCTGGAATTGCTAACATGCTGATCAATGCTTCTTCCTTCTCAGTGTGAGAAGAGATATTTACATATATAATTCCTTGTCCTGAACTCGTGAAGTCCTGATTGACTGATTCATCAACGCAGAGCCTAAACCGCTAGGACTACAAACTTGAAATGTTGCCAGTTGTGATGTCTTTAATAACGTAGGCATCCACTAAGGAAGGAATTTTGGAAATTCCACCCCTAAGGTGGTATAATAGGGGTTGAAAGATTATGTGAAACTCCGTCATTTTAGAAGTTAGATCTATGAAAATTGGTATTTGGCTTTTTCTGGTTTACGTTTCAGTATTTTTGTAAGTTCTACGCTTAAAGAGGTAAAAGGGGATGAAATTTCGTATGGAATATCAGTTATTCTTTCAGGAAACTGTCTTATGGCTGCCCGATCAGGAAATCTAACCCTGCATCTCACATTGAGCAGTTGTGCTGTATCACTGGATTTGCTCATCTATACTTTTATCTATTAAAAAGATATTGTTTGTTTGTGTGTCCCCTACACATTTATCCCTCTCTGGAACTACTGAACCGATACCGAATCTAAAATTTATTTCGCTATTGGAAAACTACACCATCGCCGAGAGATACCTATAGGCTATATTTGTATCTATATTGATTGATAAAAAAACAGCTAGTTTAAACATAAACTTTTCAAAAATTACAAATAGGTTTTCGAAAAATAAATATTATAAAAAGCTAAAAATAATAGCTCTGCTCTTATAAGTTAAAAAGTTATCTCCAGGAAATTATTCATTGCTGGCAAGTTTTAACAACTTATCGCAATCTTCATTCTTTAAAAGCTTTTTATTATAGAACTTGTCAACCTAAATCTGAATAACTAGCTCGCTTTTAGTACTAGTTTTAAAGTAACACTCGTGGGAATGCAATTTACCTAGCAGATTGTGTTAAATTATATCAGCCTGTAACTGTCCCATTGCTGGGCAAAGACTTCTTTTATTTTTATTTTGGATGGTGGCGCTCCCTTGTTCTCGCCTCACGTGCCGCGTAATGGTTTGGGCAGACTGAGGGTGAGATTCAAGGGTGCAATTCTGTATTGAAGGACGTATGGATGTTTGAGCTTAGGGAATTGCACCCCAGAAACAAGTCTAAGCGTGAACTTACGCTTACATCTGTCAAAATTTTGAGCGTAAGTAGTGCATTACTCGTTTCTTTTTTTTTTTTTATAAGACGTTGCCCCACACTATGATTTCTCCTGTGTCGTGGGTGCGTTTACAGACATGAATTCCACACACAATACACCCAGACCCAAAACTACCTGCAGATCATACAAAAATTTGTTTCGTGCGGGAATCGAACCCACGACCCGGAGCGTAGCAGCCGACTGCATCAGCCACTTACTTACTATAATTGTATAAATATAAATGTAGTAATTGTTTTCCGTAGTTTCTTTTTTTTCGTTAGACACCTAATTGCATTTATTTTTGGTGTTTTTTATATTCCCTGTGTATATGTGTAGGTACGCTGCTGTAAGCCAACAAAATATTTTTCTTTCTTTCTTTCTTACAATGATAGAATGAGCATTGATTGGTGATTTCAGACCATTATAGATTCAGATTTCCTCACGAAGTTATTTCACTTAAAGCTGAGATTATTTTTTATATGACATGACTAGCCATTCATTCGCCTGGTGGTAAGCGTTATACCTGCCTGTAACAATTGTAATGATACCCAGGAATAGACCTGCGTGGCACCGGCACCACACTGCGCTCGTCCCAGTTATTGAGTCTCTTATGCCCAGTAATTTCACTAACTACAGTGCCCTTCAAATCGAAACTTCATAATTTCGGCCGAATGAAGTCCACTGCTGGACACAGGCCTCCCCCAAAGATCACCACAACGACCGATATGAGTGTGTTGTGGGCTCGTTGGGGGGTTTTGCCATAATCGCCGCGCTTGGCAGACGGGTTGGCGATCGCAGTTGAGTTGTTAATGTACTCGAAGGACGCTACTGCCCATCCTCCGGCTAATCCCTCAGTCAACTTTTACGTCATCCATGGGAGGAGATGGGGTGGTGGTACTTATTCTGAGCCGGCATCACACGGCTAAATCGGAAATCGGAACTTAGTAATAGTAAATTAAAGTTTAAGCACTACTGCTTGGTGACAGAATAACTGGCCCAACGTTGGTACCTACCCGCCTAGTTAGACTCTTGTAACAAGAGGCCTGCCTCCAGTAAACTGCCTGTATTTCGCAACAGAACAAATTGGCGTAACGGATTGTGTGAAACTTTTTTCTACCGACTAACGCGATGACTTCATTAGATATCTCACTGTCTTCAAAACAATATAACAATTTACTTTGAAAACAATACAACAAAACTAGCGCAGTCCCAAACAATGGATCATGTCAGACAATAAACATACGAATTCTTTTTTGCGATACGCACATTCTAACACACCAATGCGTGACTAATTATGCCGAAATTACATGTAGCGTTTCCCGCGCGAACGTGATTGGCCAATTCAAAATTGGCCGGCCAATCAGCGTTGAGGGCGGGCCGTCGCTTGCGCACGTTCTAGACACACTTATAGCTTTCGGTGTATGAATATTCAAGCTGATTTGTAATTGAAATAAGCCGGATTGAGACATCAGTCTGTTGTCTTTTTACGAATTAATGCTGGGAAAGGTTTAATTGTTATGTATTTGTATAAGGCTCTGGAGGAATTTTAAACTAGCTGTTTAGCTTAGAATTGTTTAGGGAATTTTGTTCCTAAGTCATTTTATTTCATCAGTATTAAAACTGTGGAGCTAAAACCATAAAAAGAATATTAAGATAGGTCAGTATACAGTAAGTTAATACAAACTTATTAAAAGAACCTTATTTATTATTCTCATGAACAAGCTCATGTTTCATCTAGTTTTTTCAAATATAACAAGCTATGCAAGATGCTGAGTCCTTAGTCAATTGCTGATAAAAATACGGCACTACATCACAGCACACAGTTTGCCGAGTTTTACATTCTACCCTACTAACCTTTTTTCTTCTTTACTGCGGTGGTCATACACGCTTCATCCAACGCTCCTGGGGAGAGGGGCTTTTACCGGATAAAACCAACCGGTTCCGGTAACCGGCACCTATCCTTAGCGCTAACCTCGGACCGCTTCACCTCTGCTGAAGTGATTTTTGGATCTGTTTGGCGGTATGCAACTGCGCAAATCGATCTCACTCATTCACTGAGCGCTCAAATCCGTGCCAGCTGTATAAATTAACACCCAAAAGCCGTTCTTTTTGTTTTGCTGTGCATACTGCAGCACGTGACCGTATGCGAGCCGCCGTCTTCCTGGGGGTCGCTCATAATGAGCGCGCAGAGTCCCGGCTCGACCAAGGCCCTCCGCCAGGCCATTCCTCAGGCGTTTAGGAAATTACTCACTAAACGGTTATAAGTTATTGGTCTGCCTGTAATTTTTGCACCACTACAGGGCAAAGACCTCTTCTCGGTCAGAGAAGGAACCTCTTCTCAGGCAAAGAAGGAACGAGTCACGCTGGCCTACTGCGTGTTGGCGATATCAGCCTATTGGATCCAGATTTTAGTCAGTTTCAGGTTGTTTTCCCGAGTCAGTTGTGTCCCAGATTAACTAAGAAAGCACCAGGGTATTTGAATTTTTCATGGGACAAGCCCGTCACACAATCCCAACTACTGCAATTCCTGTAAGCCAGGATGTACAATGGCGACCACCGAATAGAACGCCGAGCAATGAAGCTCGATGTGCCACAGAGACATGAATAACTGTCATGGAACCAGCAACGAAATTAATCAGAAAAGAAAGAGGAGGAGTAGGAAACAATATACGTTCCACTTCCCTCCGTAGCAAGCAGACAGAGAAAAACCTATAGGCCATAGCCACAATAATTATTGGGAGTTAACAACTGGGACGGTTACAGTTGCCAAGCACCAGTTTTGTGGATACAAAAATGTTAACATTTATATTTTATTTATTTACCCGTCATATGCTGTGAGCTATTGTGACTGATTCCCATAATGGGTATGGCAAAAACGCTTGAACGCACGGAAATTCGTCCTAGTTGTCGTAGTAGTTAAACAACTCCGGATGTAAGCTGCCAAAGAATACACTCCCACAGGATATAATGTGAAGACTGTTCATATTCACAGTCCGGTGTAGAACATTTGCAGTATATATGACTTTGAGAAAGTCACGTTGGTACAACCCACAATCTTGTGTCTAAGAAGCGAGCCTATAACGTCCATGCCACCACTTCGATTTGTATGCCTGGCATACTCTTAATCAGAAAGAGACCATTAAAACTTTCTCCAAATAAAAAAAACACGCAAAAAGCGATCCCTTCCAACCACGAACCGTATTTTAAAACACGACCTTAACAACCCCTTTAAACAGAATTGTGAACTTGAAAAACTCCACAAACTTGTTAGGGGTCCTACGGTTGGAGTCTTAAAACAATGCACTATTTACAGCCTTTTGTTTAGGCCAACCACTCTTCACAAGGACCGACCTGAGGCACAAAGGCTCAGTATCGTCTAGTGGCTTGCAAAGCGTTTATTTTTTAAAGAAAAATACTATTAGAACATTTTGTTTTAACAAGCTATGGAGCTAGTGTTTGATTACAAAGTTTAGTTAACTATATTTCGGTTTCAATATGTTAGAACTTTAGTATGTACGAGTAAAGTTTTTTTGGAGAAATGTACGAGTATTCAGTCTCTGACTTTGTAATTTCAAAACTTGGTTCTGTTTCAATAACAATTACAAGTATAATTATAATGTTTTCTGAATTAATATGTATTAATGAATAATAGCTTACGGAAATATATCGCGTTTATTTCATTCACCTACATGCAGCAACCATAGGCATTTGTCATGCATGCATTGCATGCATGTTCCACTTTACATATGTGTGCTTGATTGTATATTGCACGGATGATGTTTCAGGTATCTATGATAAATAATATAATTATGTATAGGGTAGAAAATAAATATTGTTTTATCGAGACATTAGTTACTTAGTCCCTTATGCCCAGTAATTTGACTAGCTACAGTGCCCTTCAAGCCAAGACACAGTAATGCCTAAAATTTAAAGACTGCTGCTTGGCTGCAGGTTAGCTGGCACTGCACCGGACTCTTGCAGTAAGAGAACTACCACCCGTAAAAGCCAGTCAGCCAGTTTCGGCCAAATAAGTCCACTACTGGCCACAGGCTTCCCCCAAAGATCACCATACGACCAATATGGGTTTATTGTGTGCTCATTGGGGGGTTTTGCCATAATCGCCGAGCTCGGCAGGCGGATTGGCGATTGTAGTTGAGTTGTTAATGTACTCGAAGGACGGTGCTGCACATCCTCCGGCTAATCCCATAGTCGCCTTTTACGACACCCACGGGATGAGATAGGTTGGTTCTATTCATAGCCAGCACCACACGGTAAGGGTCCTTTGCTCTACATTTAATTCCTCATAGCTTGGTACGATGATCAACCTGCAGGGAATAATGCCAGCCTTGTGGACATATGTACAAGCGAAACCCGTACCCCCAGCGATAGGTAGGTCGGAAGAACACCCTGGGGTATAGGCCGGTAAAATTTCAGCACGCGCCAGCGTCTTTACCCAGGGCAGAGGAATTCGAAGAGGATTTCTTACGTACAAAATAATAAGAAAATTGTTATAGTAATATTTCATGGCACCTTCGGCACAGTGGTTAAGCAATTGGCTTTGTTCGCTACGATTCCCACACAACAAAATTTGTATGGCATACAGGGACTTGTTCCGAGTCTGGGTGTTTTTGGATTTGTCTGTAAGCTAATCGACATAGGAAAAGAAAGAAAGAAAAGAAAGAAAGAAACAATTTATTTTTGCACTAGTAACAACGCACACTTGACTAAAATTAAATACAAAGCAAAATTGGAACAACATTAATCAGAGGAATAAACTGGCAACACATTTTTATTTAACAACAAATATTGGCCAAAGTACTTAGACTCCAGGCCAAAATAAAAATATAATAAAAATAAAAAAATAAATTACAACAAAAATATAAAAAAAAAGGAGAAATACAAGCGTGGTCACCCCGACCAACGACAATCAATCCTCAAACTTCCCATCGTGAACATCAACAGTATATAGGTACAAACATTTGAAAAACGCCACATACGTTCCAGCCCTATTTGTTCAGTAGACCGTTACGTTTTTTTGTGAACAATATTCACATGCCATGCAATTCCTAACTCAACCACCACGCCCAACTCACAAGCCAATTACGAGCACTATCTTGATCAAAGCCTTGTATAGTCAACGTCTTTATTAAGCCTATTGTCTCACTCATTATGGAGAATTGAACGTTGATTTCTAAGTGCAGCCTATTATCGGCCATCTGCATACAATCATGTATTTGCATAATATCTCAATTCTGTTTTTGTGGCTTGCGCTGATTTGAATAGCTTGGATACATTTCATGCATCGTGGTTGGGACACACTGCTATAAAGTTTGGGCAACGGTATGAGAAGTTGAACTTCTTGTATTCCTAAAGAAAAATTACCCGTATTAATATACCCATATATGTTTAACCAATGCAGATGCTTGAGGAAAAAGCACTTAACTTGCTTTATAGCTGAGCTTGACAACTAACGATTGGTTTACCTATTACAACGAATTTAACGGTTAATCTAAACTTCAACTTATTCTAATAGACATAACATAGTCAGTAGTCTAAAAATTACCTCTCTAATGATCTCTGACTGATGCACAGCGAAATTATACCAGATGTGATGTCAGTGCAGCACTAAAAATCAACGGCAACCTTAAAAGAGAGTTGTCATCATCATCATCATCATATCGGCCATTTATACGTCCACTGCTGAACAAAGGCTTCCCCCGTAGATTTTCACAACTGTGTCATCAAGTTGAGGGGTATTTGCCAATACTCACCACGCTTGGCAGGCGGGTTGGTGAGCGCAGTATGGCTATCGTTTCTCAGAAGGGACGCTGCTGCCCATCTCTCTGGTTTAGATTCCCTTAGTCGCCTTTTACGATGAGACGAGGATGAGATTGGATGGTGCTATTCGTAGCCGTCATTACACGGCTAATGAGATATTCATAGGAGCTGTTAATTGATTTATATAAGACTACAAAATTGTAACATTTTACAATGCCATAATCTAAGAGAAGAAGAAGAAGAACATTTTACAATGGAAGAAGAATACGAAATAATTACAACAAGAATAAAAAATATAATTAAATAATTCGTTCCGTCATAAATTGACATTAATCGCATCAGAATTAGATAATTTATCAAATAGCTTACCGAATCTATCAACAGGAAAGTATTTTTTTAACGACTATATTTTTCTTTAATACGAAATAATAGGTGATTCTTGATCTTCAATTTTCAAACAAAACATCAAATAATAATATCGAAATCACAAGAGAAGAACACACAACTTTTTATGAAAATATCTAAAGCAATTTAGAATATTTTCTTCGAAATCCGCGAGTCAGGGGAACTTCGATTTACCAATTTCATATACGGAACTTTCTCAACTTGATAAAACTATGTTCGCTTATAGTGTTCGTGAAAATTGTACCGCTGTATTTTATCTTGCCATAGAAGTAGGTTTTGACAAAAATTGCTACTTAATAAATCATTATATCAGCCGAAGGACGTCCACTACTCGACAAAGGCCTTCCGCATACATTTCCACAATCATTATCATATTTTACCTTTTTTATTCATCTCGCTGGAAACACTTGTAGTAACTACATGTACTTGGGAGGGCATGCTGGACTCTGACTGGCTGGCTAAAACCACCGGAGAGGTCATCTTTAGCACCGAAGGGGGGCGCCAGATCCTCGATACAATCACCTCCATCAATATCCTTGGTGTGTGTGTGTGGCCTTCAGGCACATCTTGGAGTGGTGACTGTAAAGCGGTCACCCCCTCCAACAGAAAGGAGGTGGATGTAAAAAGACCGACACCCCCAGGCACATCTCAATGTTATATTCTGTGAGTGTTGCTATATTCTTAATTCGGTATCCACACATAATAAATGCACATTTCTTGTTTTTGTCCATACACGCTTGCCCACGCCTCCCCCCACATCTTTTATTAAATGTACATTGGGCAAAATTATTAGATAAGTGGCATACCACCCTAATTCTCAAAACACCGTTTTCAACAGCACACGTCATGAATTCCAACTGGCAGAATACAAACACATATCATCAAAAACTAAATTCAAACAACTATAAAAGACCCATAATTTTAACAGTTAGTTCTTACGTATTCCAATAAAACCCTTTAACTCCAACTATGAATCCTAATTGAATCAAAACTATCAAGTTATAATACAAACAGGGTCTTATTTTGGGCCCGGGGAAAGGTCATTTAATCAATTTCAGAGCTCAGTATATGCCAAGTTATGGCTTCTAGGTTTATAATAACAGAATGACATGACACTTGTAAGCTTTTGAGAACCCTGACCTCCTTCGAGTAAACGCTGACTACTGGCTGACACAGATTCAAGATGAATAGGGAACATAAGTTTTAGCCTAATTTAGATCTATGATGCTAATAGTAGATACATTAGTTCATTATACATATTTGTTGTAGGCATGAATCGAATGAATCGATCGTAGGTTTTCGTATTTGTTAAGCAATGTTATTCTTGTAAGCCAGTGTTTAAATCTAAGAAATAACTAGCGGTTCCTTGTTAGGAGCAACATTTCAGTCTTCGATACTAACGAAATGATAAGTAAAAGAACAGTCACTCATGTACGGCTAAAGATGCCTGTGCTTCCCTAGAAGTATTTCGAAAGAACTGTAGTTACATGGCTCCTTTGATTTACAACTCTTAGCCAAATCGAATTGTTGACCTTCCCTTTAATAGATTTTGCTTAGCGTTAAGAAAATGGTTAGTTCAGGAGAGTTACACGTAGAGGTCTGCAGGTAGAGGATTTTTTGAAGAAATGTTCGTGCCTTTTCGACGTTTATAGAAATGCGTCGTAGATGCTGCCGATTGCAAAAATAATGTGATAGAATATAATGTAATCTATTTTTGTATTGATTTGTACATCAGGTACACTGGTCGATTGTAGAGAAATATTTAACGATATATATTTTAAGAGCCGTGTGGTGCCGGCTCAGAATACCACCACCCCACTTCCTCCCGTGGGTGTCGTAAAAGTCGAGTAAGGGATTAGCCGGAGGATGGGCAGCAGCGTCCTTCGAGGGCATTAACAACTCAACTGCGATCGCCAACCCGTCTGCCAAACGTGGCGATTATGGCAAAACCCCCCAATGAGCCCACAACACAACCATATCGGTCGTTGTGGTGATCTTTGGGGGAGGCCTGTGTCCAGCAGTGGACTTCATTCGGCCGAAATGAGATGATGATGAGAGATATATTTTAAGAACCATTTACTTTCAGCAAATAAATAAATTAGTTTTCTAAGCTCCGATTTGCAGATTCAACCACTGCACGCAACAAATAATTTTGCAGTCTACAAGTAGTTGTTCGGGGTTTAATTACATGTGCATCCCGTGAAAAGACGGTGACGTGCAAGTTACGCGTGCCGTGTGCGTACCACAGTGTATACCGATGCTTTCGGCAATCCTTTACAATCCCCGCATGATGAGCTTGGGGTGGTCTGTTTACAGTCGCCTCCCACGTACTACAGGGGATGACCTCTTTACAGTCACCCGCTTCAAGAAGTGCCTAAAGGCGTAGCATCAATAAGGGGTACTCTACTGTGATGATACGAGGACCTGGAGCCCCCCTTTGGTGCCGAAGATGACGACTTCAGTGTAATTAGCCGGTAGGCGTACCTTAAGTCCATGAAAATTTACACCGGGTGATCAAAAAAGAAAAATAAAAACGTGGGTCTGTATGGGGAATTGTGGAATGTGTGTAAAACTTGGGCATGGATGAAAAAAAAAAGTTAATGTATTTAATTTATCAGCCTATCACTCTCCCATTGGAGGGTAAAGGCCTCTTCTCATACAGAGAAGAAACTAGCATTGATCACCACGTTTGCCCACTGCATGATGATGATTTCGATCATTAGATCCAAGTTATCTCATGACGTTTGCCTTCATCATTAATGTCAGTATATTCTTAGATTAACATAATCATATTATCACATTGGTTCATGCCAGGTTTTGAACATGCAACGCAATGCTTAAGAAGTGATCCCGTAAACCTTCGAACCATCACGATATTGATAATGTATCCTAGATTTATATTAAAAAATTTTGAACTGGCCACTAACAATATGTTTTCTTTTGTTTAGTTGGTATCTAATGGAGCTGTTGATTTTCCCAAATTTTCAACATCCTCAATATTTAGACCACTGGCTTTAATAGTATTTAATAGACTATATTGTATCTTGAATATAAATCCACATTGCGTTAAAATAACTTCTGTCTCGAGTACTAGAATCCGTTTCTAGAATACTAAAAAGGTTTTATAGAGATACAAGTTTTGTTGTAGCAAAATACTCTAAAGCGACATCTACTGCAAATATTCAACTACACTAATACACTTTGCGCAGTCTCTTTACTAAACCTAGAACAAGCGACGCTACTTTACTCTCTACTAACTCTACACTCGACTAAGTGCCTATAGACAACGTTGTCAGTATCACGCAAGTAACTTAACTGTAACTTAATCTTCTTTTGTTTAAGCCCCGACTAAGTTGAACGCCTCCAACCCGCTGTAGAGAATTTTGACACCTCATATTCACTAATTCTGTGTGTGAATTTGATGGTGATCGGTTGTGTTTTGATAGAGATTGCTGTTGTCAAAATTCAGTGAGAATTACGTTTAAAAGTTTTATAGCATCGATATGACGTTGACTGCTGAACAAATGCCTCCCCCATAGATTTGCACAATTGTATAATTGTATTGTATCGTCACTTTGGGGGAAATTTGCCTGGACTCAGTACTCACCACGGTTTGCAGGCGGATTGGTGAGCGTAGTATGGTTACTGTTCTACAAAAGGGACGCTGCTGCCCATCCCTCTGGTTTGAAATCCCTTAGTCGGATTTTACGACATCCATGGGAAGAGATGGAGTGGTGCTATATTCTTAATCCGGACACCACACAGAAAAGACATGGTAGGTAGGTAAGTTTAAAAGTTTAATTTAGTAATATTAATAAGGATATGCGTGACATCTAACGTAACTCTAACGGTGCGTTCGTAATTATAAATAGAAATAATATTCTATATACCCTTGAAAGGGAAGTTAAATATGAACTGCATTAATCTTCATGATTACTCAAGTAGTTTATTATGATGGTTAGCAATAAAGACTGTATATTTACGAGTTGCTGACTCCATTAGTGTGCTTGAAAAATACTACATACCATTTCTTAATGACTGCAATTATTTATTGTTTAGAATTTTAACGTCTTTTTTATTTAAAATGAACTTCTTTGAATATAAAAGTCTTTCGAAAACGTTTTTCCATAATTTTCTTTTACCGGTTAAAAAAGGAAACGATTAAATAAATAAATAACTCATTCATAATTATGAATGAGTTATTTATTTATTTAACCTAAAACCTTTAAACTGTCAATTGACAGCAGTGATATTACAAACACTTTCTATTGACACGTAATAGTACTTATCAAAAGGAAGTCTCACACCTCACAGGCGCCACCTCACGCGTGTTCAGTGAACTGTTATCAACGGATGTTGCTCTAATTGGACCCCCATCAAAGTTGGGATACTACCTGGCGGGATTTTATGGTGTCTAGAGATAAGATATGTTAACATGTAACACTAGTAGATTCCGGTATATTGAGACCTTCAAACTTCAAAAGATGCATACCTTACGGTAGGGTTGAATTATTTGCGTATGAACAGTTTGCCTCTTGCTTGTCAATTTCCGGCAGCCGGCGAGACACAATAGATTTTTAATTGTATCTGGCTTTGTAACAGTTAATGAGTTATGGCGGCGACTGCCACTTTCCGGGTAAAAATTAAGCCCCAGTTTCATAACTTTAAATTATTAAGGCTAAAGAAAAGTTGCTGTAAAATGTCTTAAGTGATATTTAAATAAAAATAAGATAATTTAATGGCATCCTATGTGGTGTCCAGATTAAAAATAGAGCATCACTCCATCTCCTTCTGCGGATTACACAAAAGGCGACTAAAGGACTCTTACCCACAGGTATGGGTAGCGTCCCTTCTGTGGAACAGTAGCCGTACTGTGTTCACTAATCCGCATGCTTCTGTTCAGCAGTGGACGTCGCCTGGCCGATGTGTTGATGACGACATTTTAAATTCCCTGCAGCATATTGTGCCAATCCAGCTGACCTTAACATATCTATACAGATATAATTACTTTTCCTGACTGACTGATTCATCAACGCACAGCAAAATTTCAACGCATTTATATTTTATAAATATGTAAATTTGTCCGTAAATACCCTGAATTCTATAATAAACGTGAAAACACAAACCAAAATTATACTTCGACACAAAAATAGATTAAATCTACCAACTTCTCTTCTAGCTATCTATCTATCTATAAAAATATATAACAAGCTACCAAATCTCATAAAAACTGAAAACAAATTTAATATTTTTGTATTTGAATGAAAAAAATATTTGCTTAGCAAAAGCTACTATAGCGTAAAAGAATTTATCGACGATACATTTTAATTACGATTTAATTGAATACTCTTCCCCTCTCCTAATAAACTATGCTTTGCCCAACAGGGTCCATAATTGGTCTCTAGATATAAACCTACCGTCTGTTTTTTTAAAATAATTTACTTATGGAATGCCATAAAGAATTGAATAAAATGCCTAAACCGCTGCGGCTACAAATTTGAAATTGATGCCTTTAATAACTAACGAAATTATTTTAGAAATTTCACCCCTAAGGTGGTGTAATAGGTGTAGAATGAAATTGCGTAATTTTATAAGTTAGATCTTTGAAAATTAGCATTGTTTCCAGTATTTTATAAATTGTACCCATAAAGGGTATTCGATATATTTGTAACGCAGGTGAAACCGTGAGCGACCGCTAGTAAGGTATAATGTTAAGAGCTGAGGAATATTAATTAAGTATGCTGTGTGTGAAATCGTGAAAATAATATCTGTTCCATACATTTTGTCTAGCGACATCGACGACTTTTTTATGGAACAGCTGATTTTTCTTCTCAATTACAGTATTACTCCCATAGTCAAAGTTGTTGGGTATGATGAGTATATTCACCTCTTTAAAGTTTCTCAGCTAATAATAAGACGGCTTTTGTATGTGGAATTCATGTCTGTAAACGCACCCACGAAACTGGAGAAAGCCTAGTGTGGGGCAACGTTTAAAAAAAAATATAAGTATATTTTATAATCTTGAATCAAAATAGCTTACAGAAATATATCGAGTTTATCGGGTGTAACTGAAAACCAGCGCTGTCGGTGTTGCCTTGTCGCAAAATCGCAGCTTCATGCTGAGCTACAACCCTTTTTTTGCACAGACGTGGCGCACATGCTCCCGTAACATAGATAAACACCAGTGAACATATTAACATAATGCTTTTTATTTTTAATAACTTGTAATTTTTCTTTTTTCTTTTTGTCCTAGCTGGGTAGTGCAATGTGCACGGTACACTCGCATGCTTGCATGTTTTGCGTTCTACCGCCGCGTTGCGCTTTGATATATAGCTAGGACAAACCTGTACGGCCAATTAGTCTTGTATTTTTTTTATTTTTTTTTATTGTTAATTTGATCATGTAATTTTTACTTTTACATTTTATACATTGTTTCTATATTATGTGCGTCCTTGTTTGTGTAAAAATAAAATTTTCTTTCTTTCTTTCATTTCATTAATTCTACGAGTATATACCCACGTGCAGCATCGATACGTGCCGTATACATACGTGCAACGTGCAACCCTAGCAGCACGTGCGACTATTATATTACTAATGCACAAATTTATAAATCTATATTAAGACAAGGACAAATAAATTAAATTTAATATAGTAAATAAAATATAATATAGTATCTATTTTTATATTAGTATATGTATGTATTCCTATTTATAATTCAGTCTTTTTTAACATTATCTATAGCTTTGCTTTTATACCTCTTTCGAAGTGCGTTGTTTAACCTAAAGGTTGACTGGTAGAGAATGCCTCATGGCATTAAGTCCGCCTTATGTATACTCAATGTACATAAAAGTTTAAATAAATAAATAAATAAAATTGAAATGTCTGTTTGTAATGGCAAAATAACAGCTTTTTACTAAATGCATATGAAAGTATTTACGGTACACATAAAAAACAACATTTTTTTTTAAATGTCTGTCTGTTTGTTCCTTGTAATCTCCGAAACGGCTGGACCGATTTTGACGTGACTTTCGCTGAACGATAGCTGATGTTAGAAGGAATAACGTAGACTACTTTTATATTAGAAAAATAAAAATGTTGAAATCCAATATATGCTTAAATAATCAAATATCCGATTTCTTTTAAATTAAACAGCGGGTGAAAACGCGGGGCAGAGCTAGTTATAAAATAAAACAATATTTTATGTTCTACCCCATATACATACATTTGTTCGTAATAGATACCTGAAAAATCATACGTGCAATATACAATCAACACATATTTGCACAATAAATATATAAAATAAAATATTACTCTTAGTTCGCTTACTTTGCACGTTTTGGCCACACTATTCTGTAAAGATGAAACGCACCAGTATACCCTGCTAGTAACTTACTCCTAGCTGTGGTTACTTTGACGTTAATCTAATTACATTCAAGGAGTGCGTACTCGTGTGCCGACATAGAAGTGTAGCCGCAACTTTAAACAAAGTATAGGTATATAAAAGGACAGCCATGTTTGTTACTGCAACGAATGGAATAGTTCTGTAATGCCGAAAAGCGATATGGTCCTAACAGAAGATCAAAGCATTATTAGAATCAACCACCAACCTTTTGTAGTTCTCTTCATGACAAGGTAGTGAAAGACCGTAATCCTCAACTAAGATAAGTAATTTGGTGACTGCAGAGCCAGCCCGCATTGGTGACGCTACTGTTGCTGTAATAGTTTATATAACATACCAGTGCGCAAACGTCCATAGTTGAAGTTGTGCCTCCCAATCACCACTTTAAAAAGCCGCTAACGGTCAATGTGACTGCTGGATTTGTGATTGTTAGAATAGTGGAAACTGCTGGTAGTTGATATGCCTTTAATCGCATATTACTACACAGGTGGAGGTAGGGTGGCTTATGATTTGGCAGAAACCACATGACTCTCTCAATGAACACTCTTTTCTTCTCCGATAAATTTGCCCTCTAACCTTCTTAGTTGGTCCTAAGCTTTCCAGAAACATGACGCTGTATTTCATAACGTCTTAATCTCGATATTTAAAACACAATATATCTTCTCACAATTCTACAAATTCCGTGTGGTGGTCGGATTAAGAATAACGCACCACCAGTTTTTTTATTTATTCGGTGGAAATACCTCATGTACTTCCTTCGCCCCGGGAAAAGGCGAAGGGGCATGCCGGACTCCTACCGGCTAAAACCACCGGAGTGATCATCGTCGGCACCTACGGGAGGCTCCAGGAACTCGAATAATCTCCATCTAGAGCCACCCGTTGGTGCCACACCTTTAGGCTCATCTCGGAGGGGATGACTGTAAAGTGGTCATCCCCTCTAGCGGAGGGATGGCGACTGTAAGAGGCCACCCCCCCAGGCATCTCTTGAGGGGATTGTAAAAGATACAGCGGTACGTAACCACATGCACACCGCTGTCTTCCCGGGAGTGCACCACTCTATCACCTCCCGTGGATGTCGTGAAACCTACCTAATCAAAAATCTTTGGATTTCGGATAACGGAACTGTCTGTTTTCTGTGTTAAATGTGATCGTAACTCAACAACGTATGAATTTCAAACTCTTTAATCCGAATGTTTTGAATTAGATTGATTATTAATTTCGGCCTTAAGCGACTCTAAATCAATGGGATGGGTAGCAACGTCGCTTCTGTGTAACAGTAGCCACACTGCGCTCATCAACCGCCTGTCAATCCTGGTCAGTACCTACTGGTAAATTCTCCCCAAAATAATGACACAATTGTGGAAATCTATGGGAGAGGCCTTTGTTCATTGGACGTATTTTGACTTATATGACGATGATCACGATGGTATCTTCTAAGCTGCTACACAACTGTACCTTTTATAATTTTATGTCTTAAAGTTTTGCTTGTTGAGTTCCGGTTTTGATAAACAGCTAACCCGATGAAATTATTAGATGAAGAAATAAGAGTTTAGATAGTTGTTAGCAAAAGAAATGTAATCCCGAAAGGTACTCATTACCATTTCTAATTTGTTTTTTTTTAACAAGATCGTCGATCAAATAAAAAACATCTTTTAAAAATCCCAAAAGACTAGTGACGTGGTGCGAACCAATTTTTTTTACATTTGGTTTTTATCAAATTTAAATAAGGAACACGTTACAAGCACATTACGTCATTTCACGCGTCAAGCGTCACGGATCACACCTGTCACGCAACGAGCACGTCCTTACGAATAGAGGTGTACGTCCATCAACCTCATAACACGTCGTTTAGAGTTAGTGACGTGTCAGTAAACGGACCGAGTAACGCGACACCTGCGGTTATCGACAAAACGCTAAGTCTACATCGATTTAGCAGTAGTGTTGGGAAGATTAGGAAAGTGTAGTTGTGTGTGACAGAGTTGATTAGATATGTTATTTTACGTAATCTGACGGTTCTGGTAGCTACCTGTTCTTATTTTCATGTTGGCGTTCCTTATCTAGATGAACAAGTCAAGTATATTCATACCTGTTATTTTTGTTGTTGATTTTAATTTAATGAGCTTGTGGTTAAGTGGCGACCACGTACAAGGATCAATCTGCGAGGTTAAGCTGCACTTGGCGCGAGTTACGCCGGCATGGTTGGTGCAGTGGCTGATACGGTCGACTGCTGCGCCCCGGGTCGTGAGTTCGGTCCCGTACGGAACTAATATTGTATGATCTGCAGATAGTTGTTCCGGGTCTAGATGTATTGTGTGTGAAATTTGTGTCTGTAAACGCATCCACGACACAGGAGAAATCTAACTAAACCTAGTGTGAGGCAATGTTAAAAAAAAAACAAATATAATCAAAACCGCCCATGGTTGAAGAGTACCTTAAGCTGCGGTTGTCATGTAAATATCTACGGTAGCCTTTCGTCATCAAGATCACCACGATAACCAGTCTGGGTGTGTTATGTGCTCATTACGGGCTTTTAATCGCACGCATGGCGGGTTGGCGATCGCAGTGGAATCGTTAATGTACATACTCGAAGAATGCTGTTGCCCATCCTGCGCCTAATACCATAGTCGCCATTTAAGACACCCACGGGATGAGATGGGTTGGTGCGGTTCGTAGCCGGCACCACACGGTAGTACTCAGTTGGAGCCATTTATAAGTCACTGTTATTAAATGTAGACTAATTAGTATAACTATATAGACCAGTAATCGGTTGCTGCATGCTGCTTCTAAAAGGATAGCGTGCTTAGGCTTTCAGCTGCCGAGTGATCGACTGGTACCATAATAACCAATAAGCTAAAGATTTATTACGATTTTTGCAGCGTATGTTGCCACATCTTTTTTCTATTGCAGTCGGTTTTAAATGTCGTGTGTGTAAATGAAGTTGTTTTTAATTTCATTCCAAAACAATAATTGATTTTAGTTTCAAAATTCTAAGATTTCACAATCGGTAAATTTCGTAATACATCCGACCGTTTTACCGCCCTCGCCGCCGAGGACGCCCACGTCACCTACCCGTTCAAGTTGCACTTCTTCCTCCCGTCTCTTGCTCGCGCCGTGCCGAGCCTGTAGATTTAAATTTCCCTGATACATTATAAATAATACCGATCCAGCGTTCCCCAAAACAATAGCTTGTTATCCCCAGCAACGCCCTAAGCCGAATATAATATTAATTCTAAGCCTGGCTGGAGGCCTCTTTTGGCTTCGCCAGAAATGACCGGTTAAGCAACCAAATTTCCCAGAAATGTATGCGAGAAGCCCAACATAAAAAGAAACGGTAAATTTCGTAATGCCTGAGTTATCTTTTTACCTTACTGTCTTGTTCGAGGGGTGAAAGTTGTGTTTATTTCTTAAATAGAATAATAACATTTTTGTTAAGAATCAACAGAAGATAATATTTCCCATTTTTGTATTATTTAAGAAGAGCTGTAGTTTTAGTTATAGATTTAAGTTAATAAACTGAAGTGGCAATGGGCATTGGGCAGGGCACATCGCTCGTAGAACAGATGGCTGTTGGAGCAAAAAGGTTATCGAGTGGAGACCGCGCACCGGAAAACGCAGCGTGGGACGACCTCCAACGGCTACAACGTGGTGGACAGATGACCTGGTGAAGGTCGTTGGATGCGGAGGCATGTAAACACTCGTTGTGTAAATTTATAGGGGAGGCCTTTGTTCAGCAGTAGAGGTAGAGTGATGATGATGATGAGAAGATAAAAAAGACAAGAAAAGGTTTTTATATAAAAAATGTTATAACTAGGTATAAGTGTTGAGTCTTGGTCATCTCGTACAGCCGGTTTCATCTAGATATATAAATGAGTGATAGCGTTACTGAAAGCTGAGTGCTAAATAGAATTAATTTATCATTTTAAACAGGATTCAAATTTAGCAATATTGGAAAAGTAATATGTTAATGTATAAAGTTGGACAAAAAATCCATTTTAACTCTATCCATTTTTGTACTGAAAAACATTAAGGCTTCTCGACCTTTTCTCGTTGAATATATATTGTATTACATTAGGCGTACTACTACAGTTAGATCTCATATATATTCAAAACCTAAAAAAAGGTCTTCAACCAGAATTTTGTATCAATAAATGGATAGAAATTATAATATTCGACATTAAAGGGAAATATAAATCAATATCGCAGATGCTAACGTTCTTCTATATTCACAGAAAATATATTTATATAATTTTGTATATTCTAAGAATTAAATAATAGCGATGATTCAAAGCTACGTTTTTATTTTCAGTTCTCTAGAGCTACAAATTAATTCTGTCTGTCACATTATGACAAATTATCGAGTCATCATTTCGGCCGAATGAAATCCACTGCTGGACATAGGCCTCCTCAAAGATCACCACAACGACCGATATGGGCGTGTTGTGCCACCCATTTTCACACAAACATTTAAAATCTATAAAAACTATTTGGTTATAATTTTTGTTTTTTTTATATTCTCGATCCGGATACCACACTGTACATACACATGTTTTGTATTAAAGGATTTAAATTCGTGGATAACTTTTGAATTAGTAGCTGGGTTCCACGGTTTCACCAGTTATCCCACAGGAACTTTTTTTTTAGAACATGGCCCCACCTAGTATTACTCCTGTGCCGTGGGTGCGTTTACAGACATGAATTCCACATACAATAGACCCAGACCCGGAACAACTACCTGCAGATCATACAAATATTTGTTCCGTGCGGGAATCGAACCCACGACCCGGAGCGCAGCAGCCGACTGTAACAGCCACTGCAACAAACGTGCCACTGTACATTTATCGGGATAAAGAGTAGTACCTGTGTCACTTTCCGGCTTATAAACTACCTCTGCGTCAAAGAAGGACAAACCAACAAACACACTTTCGCGTTTATGATATTAGTAGGGATAGTATTCCCATAGTGCTACTATAGGCGTATGGGTTTGTGTTGTGTGCTCATTGGGGGGTTTGCCATAATCGCCACGCTTGGCAGACGGGTTAGCGATCGCAGTTGAGTTATAAATGAAGTCGAAGGATGCTACTACCCACCCTCAGGCTAATCTCTTACTCGACTTTTAGGACTCCCATCACCCCGGTGGTATTCTTAGCCAGCACCGCACGGCGAAATATTAATAACATTTAATTGCTCAAATTTTCGTGTGGTGCCGGCTCTATCTTCTTATATATTTAGTACCTATACTTTGCCTTTTGCCTGGTAGTATCGGTCTGTCATGCTCACTAAAATGTCTTGCTGGCGGTGGCGTTGTGTATCGGGTCGTTCGGTTCCCTACAATATGGTTGAGCTAAGCGATGCTGATGCATGCGTCATGCTCGTGAACGGGTGGCGTCTGTTGGGACTGGTCAGCCATTAACTGCCATGGCGAATAATAATTATATTACATTAGTATGTTTTTTTTTTTTATATACATTTGCCTACATCATGCTCGTTATATGTTTTACCATAATTTGTATCAATCAACATTGTAATCTCAATTATTTTAAAAGAGTATCTATGGAGTTTCTTGCCGGCTCTTCTCCATGATCAACTATGGAACCGTGCAACTTAGATTCTGACGTTTCATAAGTGCCAATATTTGGTTTATTTGAAATAAAAATATTTGACTTTGACTATCCCAGCCGATTCCATCTCCTCCCGTGGGTGTCGTAAAAGTTGACTAAGGGATTAGCCGGAGCACTTATTTGGTCCATTCGTGACACATACACACATATCAACAGGTACCTAGTTTTATTCGGATTTGTATATATGTTGTGTGTGTACAAATCATTCTTTCTTCTTCTTCATTTCATACCAATATACGACTGCGACTTTTCTAAAATGGCAAAATTAAATAACTTTTATTAAATAAAAAAGTTAAGTATGAACTTCGATTTGTTGTTTTGGACACGGAAGCAAAGAAAGGCCTACCAAAACAAATTTATTTTCGCCAAGCAATTTTTTATGTAGGTTTAAGACCATTTTACAGTCACCCTCTTCGAAATGTGTCTATAGTGTATATATGGTATCAGTTGGCTCTAGTATGATCATACGAGGACCTGGAGCCCCCCTTAGATGCCGATGATGACCGCCCCAGTGGTTTTAGCCGGTACGAGGGTGCTTCGTCTTTCCCCTAGGTGGTGGAAGTTTAGGACGGATCTCCACTGGGACCAATAAAAAAGAGTGCTAAGAATTGAAAGCTCCTTAACGTTAGGGCCGGAGGGTCCCAGATCGTTAAAAAATAGAGCCCTATAATATGAATCTATATTATAGGTATTCTGAGCCGTGTGGGGCACCAGGGCTCAGAATACCACCATCCCATTTCTTCCCGTGGGTGTCGTAAAAGTCGACTAAGGGATTAGCCGGAGGATGGGCAGCAGCGTCCTTCGAGTACATTAACAACTTAACGGCGATCGCCAACCCGTCTGCCAAGCATGGCGATTATGGCAAAACTCCCCAATGAGCACACAACACACCCATATCAGTCGTTGTGGTGGTCTTTGGGGAGGCCTGTGTCCAGCAGTGGACTTCGTTCGGCCGAAATGATGATGAATATGAATCTATCCCGTGGGTCATAATTTAATCCATTTGCTCTTTCATACTCGAAAAGTATATTATACTTCAATCATTATTTTGCTTATAAATATTTATAAGAACTATTTACTTTACTAGAAATCATACTAAATAAGCACAAAAACGAACGTTCTTGATCGATTAAAATCAAATTCAAATAATCCTAATCGAATCTCATAAATTCGTGTAATCGGAACCGAATTAAACAATCGATTAGAATGGAGTATATTAATTACAATCTATTCATTGATATAGATGGAATCGCGACATGAAATCAAATTATTTGTATTTACTGGTAACTGTCGGTCGGTATTAACTTGATTTATCTGACTGACTTTATCGATGGGCGACAGAAAGTTTCGTTTTCCCACCGCTAGTTTGTATACGTCATATATCAATTTGAACGTTCAATGGATTACCCACTTTATCTGCCTGATTATAGAGATTACTATGGATTAATGATTTAAGGAAGCTAGAAAATTTTATCTTTAAAAAATGAGATAACAGATAAGGTATGCGACGTGCACTGCGTTGGCTGTATTGTAGTCTGCGTGCGATGAATTGGACCGTGACTGTTTAAAAATGTTCAATTGGTAGCTACCAACTTATCATGATATTTTTTTGAACAAAGCAGGTGCAGTTACATTTTTTATTTGTAAATCTACATAATAATATAAATTTATAATATACGTATTGAAATGAAGTAATAATAATTAATTTCAGCAAGTAGGCTTCAAGAAACAATTTCACTTGTCAATGAATTTTGAAGCCGGCATTTCCTACCGACTGCCTCTGAGAAGAAATACTAACTCAAAGGTATAGGACATGATAATGTCTGGATTTCACAATAGAATGTGAAATCCAGACATCATCGTGTCAGCCAAAACATGTTCACTGCTGGACAGAAGCCTCCCCAAATATTGGCACAACTACTTATGTACGTGGGGGGATTTGGCATAATCGCCACCCTTGTCTGGCGTCAAGCGTTGGGTTGGCGATCACATTTAGGTTATAAATGTACTCGAAGGATGCTGCTGCCCATCCTCCGACTAATCCCATAGTCGCCTTTTACGACACCCATGAGATGAGATGGGGTGGTGATATTCTTAGCCAGTACCACACGGAAAAGTCCAGATGTATTAAGATACAATTTTATTTAAGGAAAATGAAGAGCAAAATGCCTTTTGAAGAAAGATCTGTAGCTATAGTTATAATAATTAAGATTCATTATTTCGGCCGAATGAAGTCCACTGCTGGACACAGGCCTCCCCCAAAGATCACCACAACGACCGATATGGGTGTGTTGCGGGCTCATTGCGGGGTTTTTCCATAATCGCCTCGCTTGGCAGACGGGTTGGCGATCGCAGTTGATTTGTTAATGTAATCGAAGGAAGCTGCTGCCCATCCTCCGGCTAATCCCATAGTCGACTTTTACGACACCCACGGGAGGAAATGGGGTGGTGGTATTCTGAACCGGCACCACACCATATTTAAGATTAATGTTGCCAAAAAACGGTGTGATATATTATTGATAACAAAACCAGTTTAAAGTGGAGGCCCTCACTGCAGATTTTCATAATACATCAAGAAACCGAAGTAAAGATGGTTGTTAAATACACAGTCAACTGTTGTGTCGTAATTTTAAATACACAATATTTAAAATTACGTTTGGGCACTTAATGTTTGTCATAATATTTTTATATTCAGAAATATTGGACCACTTTAAAACTCTCCGACTACAATATCCGCGGGTCGTATGCACCAGTGGGTGGTCGCGACACGACTTGTCGAGTGTCGGCCGCGTCTTTGTCGAACCGACATCGACATGTCGCATGCAACCGACGCCATTTGTATACAAAAAAAAGAGATTTACGGATTACGTGAAGTTTATTGTTTGGATTTTAATTTTATGTCGTTTTGAGCGGTTTAGAGATTTTTGTAGGTTATAAATGGTACGTAATCCAAAAAGTTATTTTTAAGCAGATTGTTAGAATTTGAGTAGGCAACCTTTCTTTCATCATCATCATCATCATCAGCTTATATCGGACCACTGCTGTACATAGGCCATAGCGTGCGCCTTAACACCCCGTTATCAGCATTCCGCATCTAGCCGGACTCAGCAACCTTCTTCAGGTCTTCCGTCCATCTGGCTGATGGACGTCCCACCTACGTTTGCCCATACGCGGTCTCCACTCTAGTACTCGTTTGCTCCACGGCCATCGATCCTTTGACAAAGGTAACCAGCCCACTGCCACTTCAACTTGCTAATTCAGTGTGCTATGTCGATCATTTTGGTTCTCTTCCGGATATCCTCGTTTCACATACCATCCTTTAGAAGGACTCAGAGCATAGGACGTTCCATCAATCAATCAATTGATTCAATCTTTCCTTTAACTAATCTAAAATGAAAAATAAACGCCATTTATTTAGTATTACCATACTACATTATTATATTATTACACTGCGATGAGGTGAGCTTATCAATAAATCAATTGAAGCTTCACATTTAGAACTAGGTAAGTCTGTATATTTGAACGTCAACTTAAAATAAGACAGAACCAAAATACTGGTTGTATTCTATTCTATCCTTCACATTTTATGAAGAAATTGTGTCTAATAGCATTTTTATATTCATTGAATTGAAAAAAATGAGACCATCATTTCATTACCTCGAGGCTTTGTGAAGTAAATAGAGTTTTCTTTTCGATTTACCAAGTAAAAAATCGTTTGATCACAATCGTATTAAACATAATATAAATACAAAAAATTACTATAATACTTCCTTCACTATTCCTACATAATTGAGAAGGATCTGCAGTTGTTAAGATTTCTAATACGATCTTCATATACAAAGCAAACATGAACAAAAAAGAAAACCGCTAACAAAAACGATTACGTGCCATTTTTTTACCACAACATCTCAATCAAGTGGACCGAACCTTATACCAATTATACCAATCATAACCACCCTACGATTAGTCCCTCTAAATATAATAAAATCATACGTACTCCAAAATCGCTACCTGAAATTAGAGGCCCGTAACACAACTAAAAAGAGTTCTTGGATCAGCTTTTATTGCAACATGTTATTGAAATTAATGGAAATAATTATATCCCTATTAACTTTGTTACATAAAAGGCAGACGAATAAGAGATTACAGTAGGTGGATGAGTTGATGAGCAATAAGCTATTATCTGGACAGAGATAACATCGAACTGCAAAATGCTGCTACAGATCATCAAGGACTCATTAATTAAAGCTTCCCAAACAAAATCTTATCCTTGCTGGTGACCATAAGACCCATATTACAGTAGTATACAAAATCAGCCAATTACTATCCCACTGATGGGCATGGGCATTTTCTCACGATGAGAAAGGTTAGGTCTTAGTCTGTCACGCTGGCCTCATGCGGGTTGGCGGACTACACACACCATTGAGAACATTTTAGAGCCCTCTCAGGTGTGCCTCAAGATGTTTTCCTTCACCGTTATTGCAAGGGATAGTCAAATTCTGATCCGCACATTAATCCAAAAAGACAGAGATGGGGGGCCTGGATTGAACTCAGACCCTCCTGTATGGAAGGCACGCGTTTAACTATCACTGATATACCCTAACTATAGTATTCTGTTTATTTTAATATTCTCGTTATTTATTTTATTTATTATCTCGCACCGATGTCGCTTACATTTTCATGTGACGTGCATTTATGTTAACAATTTTAACTAGCGTTTGCACTTCTATTTCAAATTCGTTAAATATAAATTGAATTGCTTTTTGATCTAGTTTGTTTGACAAATACCGTTAAAGATCAAATTGGTTTTCAAATTTGAATAGTTTCGATTGATTGTTATTAAATTTCTAATAGTAAATTTATTTACAAATACAAATACAGAATCACATTGAATATTTATTATTAACTCTCATGACATTGCAATAAACACATACAGACAACATAATTGAGTAACGTTATAATATAAGGTCTTCAATCAGCTTTTTTGAACCATCCAGGACGATATATGCTTCGTTTGGTGTCCGGAATAAGAATTTAGCACAACTCAATCTCCTGCCATGGGTGTCGTAAAAGGCGACTAAAGGATTCTAAACCAGAGGAATGGGCAGAAATGTCCCATCTAGTGGAACAGTGATCATCAACCCGCCAGTCAAGCATGGTGAGTACTGGCAAATTCCCCTCAACATGATGACACAATTCTGGAAATCTATGGGAAGGTCTTTGTTTAGCAGTGGACGTCCTTTGACTGATATGATGATGATGATCCCGCCCTATCCTCCCATGGATGTCGTAAAAGGCAACTCAAGGATTCTACGCCAGAGAGATGGGCAGCAGCGTCCGTTCTGTGAAATGGTAGCCATACTGTGCTCACCAACCAGCCTGCCAAGCGTGGTGAGTACTGGCAAGTTGCCCCCAAAATGGTGACACAATTGTGGAAATCGATGGGGGAGGCCTTTATTCAGCAGTGGAAGTTGGCTCGTAGGGAATTGACTACCTCACAGGTCATTTCGAGGTTAAGTTACTCTTGCCGCTATTGTACTTTTAATGCGTGATCATGCTTCATACAACTAGATCACTACGAAGACTACATTACATTATCTATGGTAGTTATGGTAATCAGAAGCTGGATCCATCGAAATATATGCACACGAATATTTGACTAACAATAAACATGGACATATTAAACCCTACGGAACTCGTATTCGTCGACGCACACTGTCGAGTTTTTTCCACAAATATTGGAACATCTGCTTTGGGAAGCGAAGTTAGCGTGTCTAATGTGTTTATAATAAGTTCCTATTCTTTTGTACTTGAAAGCTATAGCATAACCGACATGGAACTAATGTTGTCTTCTCATGATATATTATTACGCATAATATCGAAATAATATAGCATATTAATATTGTAAATAGAAATGTACTTTGCTAACTGATAGTTTAAAGGTAATATTGTTTACATTTTACAAAATGAAAGAAGAAACCACACCAACGGCAGGCGGGTTGGCGATCGTAGTTCAGTTGTTGATAATGTATTCAAAGGACGCTGCTGCCCATCCTTTGGCTAATCCCATAGTCGCTTTTACGACACCCACAGGTTGAGATGGGTTGGTGCTATTCGTAGTAATTTACCAATGAATTATAGTAACCTTTACACAAGAATCATATTTAATTTGATTTAGACGTCATTTACGTTTGAAATGTATATTAAATATAGATTCAATCAATTTTATGCTAGTACTATTATCTTAAAGTAATTCCATCTAATTCAATTTAACAATCAACTTGATCCATATCGCTCACAATAAAAAAATGTCCATAGTTATAACGACGTACTTGCTTTTGTACCGAAAACAAATATTGTATTTGAGGCGCATATTAATAGCGATCTTTTGATAAAAACAATAAAACTCACAGTCCAGTGGTTGCCTTATCATGGGAGATAATCTTATTTATGTAAGCTGAGGATTGTATGGTACTTAAACAGTTTCTTCGGCTTCCTCCAGGTCTAAATTATTATTGATCTTTAACTGATATAAGAGAATGGTACGTCTTTCAAAAAATTGGATGATAAAATCAATTAAACAAGTTTTTACTGTTAATGTAATATATATTCCGTGTGGTGTCCGGAATAAGAATAACACTTGAACCTCTGTCGAAATATAAAAAGATTTTAAAACAGCTCTTTTAAAATAACTTTTCGTTTTTATTTGAACTTATACATGTACAAGCAGTTCTTACAATATTTTTACCTTAATGTATATATTTTTAATTTAACTTAAGTTAGTTGTGCTTAAGCTTAGTCGAAATTTTTTGGATGCTGTGGCCTCCTATATCTGAAGGAGTACACCGTTAGAGGACCCATTTTAATTTGTATTTCTTTATGATGTTATGTGTATGTCCTTTGTTGGAAGCCCTTAATAAATAAATAAATAAGTAAACACCACTCCGTATCTTCCCGCGGGTGTCGTAAAAGGCGAATAACGTGTGAACGTGTGGGTGTTGTGTGCTCATTGGGGCTTTACTTAATCGCGACACTTGGCAGGTGCGTTGTCGATTAGTGAGTTGTAAATGTACTCGAAGGGCGCGGCTACCCGGCCTCCGGCTAATCCCATATTCGCCTTTTACGACACCCACGAGAAGAGTTCATCATCATCATCATCATATAAGCCAAAGGTAATCCACTGCTAAACAAAGGCTTCTCCATTTCGTCCATGGGTTTCCACAATTGTGACGTCATTTTTTAATTTGCCCGTACTCACCACGGTTGGCAGGCGGATTAGTGCAGTGTGTTACAAAAGGGACGCTGCTGCCCATCTCTCTGGTTTAGTCCCTCAGTCACCGCTTACGAAATCCACGGGAAAAAATGGAGTGGTGCTATATTTTTAATCTGGACACCTCTGAGATATGGTCGTGCTATTCTTAGCCAGCGCCACACGAAGTTGCCATCAAGTAATTAATAGGAAAATGCTTTCATCTACAATTTTGTGCCAATAATTTGTTACCGACTTTGTTAAAAGTTAGAAATAAATTAAAATTAAATAGAAATATTTCTAACATACTTTCATCCTTGTGTTACCTCCTACGAAATGATCGAAGGACGAAGATAGAGCTGTGCCGCTTATGTTAAGAAAAAAAGAACTTAATTATTATGAATATCGTAGATTATATATCTACCTACTAATTGGTGAATAATGGTAGATGTATCTACATCTAATATTCGGGGAGATCCTACGCCATGTCATCCCCTCTGAGATGTGCTTAAAGCCGTGATACCGATGGGCAGCTCCAGTGTGATTGTTTGTGAGTTCATGCACCCCCCCTTCGGTGCTGAAGATTACGACTCCAGTGATTTTAGCCGGTAAAAGTCCAGTTCACCCCTCCGCCCTTCCCCTAGGGTTGAACATGATGTATTTTCACCGGGTGAAAAAACAATAGATCTATTACATTACTTAATAGAAGTAAGAAAGGGCACTGAAGGAGAACTTACTTATTTAAACTCACCAGCTATTTTCTTCTACAGACACAAACGGAAAGTCACAAATTTTCTTCCTTCGAAGTCGTCAGCTCCCACCCAGAGCAGCGGCTCTCAGCGAAGGGCTCCACCTCCGGCACCTTTGTATGAAGACCTGCAGGACCTGCCCAGGAGGCCACCACTTCCACACAGACCTGAATTAGAACCACAGTTAGAGGTAAGGTATACATATTCCATTGTTGGTTTAAAAATAATATAATGGAGATTTGTCTTCATTATATTATTTTGAATCGACTCTGATTATCGACCTGTGTTATCAAATTTACTTGCTTCATAATAACATAAACTATCAAATACTATGTGCAGGTATTAGGCAGAGGTCTGATTAAATATTAAATACGAATGATCAATATTGATCATCAATGCAGGTCAAAAAACATCCTCTAGTGTGATCATACGAGGACCTGGAGCCTCCCTTAGGTGCCGAAGATGAGCGCTCCAGTGGTTTTAGCTGGTAGGAGTCCGGCATACCCCTTCGCCCTTCCCCGGGGTGAAGGAAGTTCATGAAGAATTTCCACGGGGCACGAATAAAAATAAATAAAAAGGTCATAAAACATCCACGATATCAATTAAACGAAAACACCTAAAGAGTTCGTTATATTGTTTGAACACGTTAAAATTATCATCATCATCATTTCAGCCGAATGAAGTCCACTGCTGGACACAGCCTCCCCCAAAGATCACCACAACCACCGATATGGATGTGTTGTGGGCTCATTGAGGGGTCTTGCCATAATCGCCACGCTTGGCAGGCGGGTTGGCGATCGCAGTTGAGTTGTTAATGTACTCGAAGGATGCTGCCCATCCTCCGTCTAATCCCTTAGTCGACTTTTACGACACCCATGGGAAGAGATGGGGTGGTGGCATTCTGAGCCGGCACCACACGGCAAGTTAAAATTATGAAGTAAACAAATGCTGGTCAATCACTTCACTAGGATCAATTCTATCAATGAAATCTTTCGGGCTAAGTGATGGACCGAACATCGATATTGTTATTATATTGATATCCTACCAGGATTACAAGCCAGAACACCAGAACGGGTATTTTGATATTCTGTAGGTGTACAAGATAGCATCTAAAAACATCGGGCAATAGATTAAGTTAAAAGTTATATATGATGTCGTGTCAAAAGAACAGTTTTTAATTTTGTTGCCTGTCGGTTTGTTCCAGCTAATCTCCGAATGGGTTAAGCAGATTTTGACGGAACATTCACTCACAGATAGCTGCTGTTGTAGGGAGTGACTTACTTCTATATTAGACAAAGAAAAATAATTAGGGTCGCGCAAAACAATTAAAACTCATGAAATTCAATATATTTAATCTATGTCAACTGTCTATAAGTACTCTAAAGTATTATAAATAATTCGATTTCTTTTGAATTAAATGGCGGGTAAAACCACGGGGCACGGCTAGTATAAAAACGACTATATCTTACACCAGTTTGTTAGACATTAAGATTAACGTTTCAGAATCTGTGTTTACAACAAGCCCTAACACTAATTATAGCTGTCTTACCAAGCAGACTTATTCAATTAAACGAAAGTAAATATTAAAATTTTAACGCGATCAGCAAAAGTTATTTCAGAACTAATATTTAAAGCGATCAGAATTTCTTTGAAGACTAATCATACAAATCTTTTCAAAGTGGATTATAAACAAACATCTTTACAACTAGATCTATTTGAAAGTCAATTATGAACACAGCAAGCCAAATATCTAGACCAAATACAGACTTGTAGAGGCCAAACGGAAAGCTTTTGACAGTTTAACTAGATCTCAAAAGTTAAGCTTTAATTCTGAAAATCTTATAGACAACATGCAATGAGTTTTACAAGACGTTTCAATGTTCAGATGAAATGAAGATTCATGTGACAGATGTTACGTATAACAGCTATCTCCCAAACGTCATGTTTGTCGCGGCAAATGAATGTGGACAGTCTTCGTCCGTGGTGAACGGAGCGAGAAACTTACTACTATAATACTAATGGCTTTAAGTCTAGAATATTTCTGGAATTATGAAAGTTTTGCTGTGTGTTGCTAGTATTTTCTCGGTACATAATATTACTTATGTAATTTTTTATATAAATTTAATCAGCGATTACTTGAATTGCTTAAGATCATTTCTAAAAGAAAATAGGCACGTGTCAGAAAGAAATATGTACATGTATTCCCCGTCATTAATATCCATTGACTAAAAAGGGTACACTTAACCAAATAATGAGCCCAATGAATATAGACGGAGCAAATGAAGAAAGTAACGCTGAGTGACACGGCATTTCATTACTTCTGCCACAAAGATATGTCAGGGCATCTACTAGATTAACTTTGAAGGCCCTTATACCCTCGTCTTGCGTGTCTGGTAGGCATACTATAGGCGTACGGTCTAGATATTATTAGTCCCCAGTCTGTCAATATCAGGATCCAGAAGGTACTTCCGAAAACGTGCATTGTTTTAGTAATACGAAAATGTTCTGCTGCTAAATCATTAGAGCTTATTTGGTCTCGTTTTTAGAAGTATTTTCTAGAAAGCTAAATGCCTGCTTATTTTTACCAAGTAAGTACAGTAGATGAGATCCGTAGAAAAACTAAAGTTGCGAAATAGCTCAAAGATTAGTAAGCTGAAGTGGCAATGGACGGGCACATGGAGGTTCTCGAGTGGTGACCACGCACGGAAAAACGTAGCGTGGATCGGCCTCCACCAAGATAGACAAACAACCTAATAAAGGTCACATCACATCAGGTACATCTAGAACTAAAAAAGTTACTGGTTACGACATCATATATAACTTTTGTTATAAGCACAGTATATACTTTCATATGCATTTAGTAAAAAGCTGTAATTTTGACATTACAAACAGACACCTCAATTTTATTTATTTGTATAGATTAAAGCGTTATAATCAGACTCGAATTAAATCTAATACGAATGATTTGCCAAATGTTCTCCTAAGAACTTATCTATGAAATATTTTTAGTCTTATTAATTAAAAATATCTTTTTCTCAGATGGTGGAAACCAAAAGGCCAAACTGTCCGAGCCGAGTCTTCGTTTGTGGATCTGGCGGTACATGGCGCGGTGGAAACAGCTGTGGTGGGGACACCTGCGGTGCCCCGCTCTACGAAGAACTACCCCACAGATCAGATGACTCCCTTCACAGCGATGACCATTTCGCCGAAGATGAACTCAGTCTCGTTGGAGAAGCAGCTCCTTGTCGAACTTGCTCAAGACCTCCAGCCCCTCAGTCGTTACCCCATCGGCCGAGGCAGCAGCGAATGGATCGAAGACCCAAGTCTCTAGAGAGACGACGAGCGCAACATAGGATGCAGCGCCATATCCACCCACCAGGACCACCTGATCCAACGGAATTCCACGAAGGAGTTCTGCTGGATGCTCTGTTGAGATTGTATCCTCAAGTCGGCACGGTTGGTGCGAGGCCACAAGGTCCGCTGCCAATGAGTGCAGGAGGAGCTTGGCCTGGCGGTGAACTACCAGGAATTGCTTGCTGGCGAGGACCTCGGGCTTCACCGAAGCCTCCAAGTGGAGATTCCTCATTCGGCTCAGATTCCGGCTATAGTAATAATACATGTGGGACTTGCGGCACGAGAGCGTCCTCCAGACATCGATTGTCTGCAGAAATACCGATGTCATGAACAAATATGTTGTGTTCACGGCTACTGATGTGACAGTCGTGCCATAACAGTTCCAATGATGAAGTGAATGGTGAAGAATCACGGATAATGTAATCAATTTTGCATTTAGTAGTTTTACTTTGTCTTTCACGGCCTAACTTATTCAGTGGCCTCAATTCTCTCATGCCTTCCGAGACAGTGAACTTAATCGTTGAATATTAGTTACTGTCGAATATTTATGAACCTTAAACGTCTTAGGGACTACTTTTCTACACAATTGTACAAAATTTATTGCTTGGTAGAAAGTCTGTCCCTCTAGATTTTAGCGATATTTTGATGAAATCGGTTTCATTATTAGCTGGTATAGCGATGGTTTTGTACAAAATTCATGTGACCATATTTTTAGGTAGGGATAGCGGTTTCGTCCTAGTAAGTTTCGAACTAGTCCTTAAATTATCACAATAATTGTGAACCCTATCAAGTTAATGATTGATCATGTATAAAAACTGTGAAAGGATGATGTAATGATGTAAATGATTTTCTGAACATGTAGATAATGTACAAAAATCGTAGTTAAATGAATTATTTAAGAATAGTAAGTTGAATTTTATAATCATATCATGTTAAAGGTACCACTTTTCAATCGTATTGTTTTAACACAGTTTTTCTTTAAACGAATTATACTATTTGATTTTGTCATTTGGTGCTGAAGTTAATGTATCGAATTCCTATCCGTCGATTTGTTTTTACTACTCTTAAAAGCATTCAAACTTCGCTGCTTTTTGTTTAACATCAATTTTATTTAGTCTTTCATTTTGCCTTTATATTTCTACTTTAACGTTTCTTCCCTGTCGTAAAACCAAGCGTTTCGTTTGTAGGGTAAATGGAAAATATTATTCGGTCGTCAAAAATGTTGTTTTTGTTTTTATTTCTGTTTTCGTATTTAATTTAAGTAATAACTATTTATTTTTTATTCAATTTTATTGTTTTATTTTGTATAATATTGAGAGTTGCAACACTTATGTAATTAAAATTCATGGACAGAATTGTCCATTAATAAAATATTGAAGAGCACAATAAAATGAAAAATAAATACATTTTTAAGAAAATAATCTTGTTTTCTTTAGTTCTCTTGCTTTATTTGATGATGTGGTGGAGATAGTATCTGATAAGAATACGAATTAATTCAATGCGCTCATACGAGTAAGCTATCGTCTGATAGATTCGTAACCTAAGCAACATTCTGGCTATTACTTAAAACAAACTTTTAGAAAGCCTTCCAGTTCAGATTATCATCGTCATGTCTGCCCGTAAATGTCTACTGTTTAATATGGGCTTTGTAAGTACTGTTGACCACATTTCCATAAGTACAATAGGGATATGGAATGGTGAGCGCAGAAAGAACTTCGGGACCAAGACTTCTTTACTTTAAGCAGAAAAGATGGCGGTGCTACCAAACTTTCTGATATTATCCCTTACAGATTCACGCATATTAATTTTTATCATCATATCAGTCAAAAGACGTCCACTGCTGAACAAAGGCGTCCCCCAAAGACAAAGGCTCCATGCCATGTATCGTCACTTTGGGGGGAATTTGCCACTATTTCACAGAAAGGATGCAATAAGACTCCCTTTGTTGCATTTACGACATCCAAGGGAGATGGAGTGGTGCTATATTCTTAATCCGGGTATAACATGGAGCAATAATATTAGTGTACCTCTATTGCTTTACGTCTAATATGAATATAAAGAAAATGATGTTCCTCTTGATAGCTGCGCGATTGATGGATTACCCGGAACTCGTATAATACAATCACCAATCAAAATACCCACACAAGTATCTACTTACCCAAACAACACGCATGTAATCAAGCCTCTCAACCATCTGTTTTGAATCCATTTGCCTTTTGTTCGTCATTCAATTGTGTCTAAACTATCCCTTTCCAAAGTAATTTCTAACGGAAACCCCCTTAAATTTTATCTTTATTGGGTTTACACAAAGGGAGGCTTTTGTCACCAAATAATATAGTTTGGAGAGGTATTATTAAGCTGGGAAAATAAATCGCCAGATCTTTTAGATATTGGATAATATTTTTAAGCGAAATGTAGCCACTTTCAGCTTTTAAAAATTAATGAGGATATAAAAAGCGTACCAAATAAAATATACTACGCTTTTATTCAAAAATGTACTGTAAAATTGCTTGTGTTTTAATCAGCCAGCAAAAATGATACCTGCATTTAAGTAAAATGCGTAATTTTCTCTTCCCCAAAAAAAATTGTCTTAATCCTTAAATTCCCTTCTTTCATGGTTATTCATGAAACCCGACACAGAAAATATTTTGTTTTATGATCTCTATTTTAATTCATTCATTTATTCAGTAATTAGGTTAATTTTACACGTCATATTGTAACAAAGGAGGGCAATTTCACTACATGACTACATCTGAGAAGAAATTCCTAAATAGACTAATAGGCTAGGTCTCTTTTTATACTTTTTACAAATATATGTTTACAAATTATTTAAAGCAGCTTTTATACATTGATACATTTTCAGCTGTATGATACTAACAATGCATATAAAATTAGTTTCCAAGGAAACCGCATGTGCAGATTAGAATAGATAAGAATTAACACCACATGTCCCTATCGCCAACATTCATTGATTTTATAACAGGTTTTATTTATTAGAATTGCTTTGATGTGTTTAAAACTTCCCATTAGTAAAATCTGTAATTTGTTTTGGTAACTTATTATAGGATCGGACATAATTCCCTAAGAAAGACTTATTTGTCTTGTTAATCTATATAAATGTAGGTACCACGATTATATGTCTACCTCTAGTATATTGGTCATGATAGTCGCTTTTTACATTAAATGAATTGAGGTCTTACGCACGTACATTACGTTCACGAAGATAAATGTAGGTCAGTGTGGTGTCCGGATTAAGAATATAGCACCACTCAATCTCCTCCCGTGGATGTCGTAAAAGGCGACTAAGGGCATCTAAACCAGAGGGACGGGCAGCAGCGTTCCTCCTGTGAAGCGGTAGCCATACCCCCCAAAATGATGACACAGTTGTAGAATCTACGGAGGAGGCCTTTGTTCTGCAGTGGACGTATCATCATTTCGGCCGAATGAAGTCCACTGCTGGACACAGGCCTCCCCCGTAGATCACCACAACGACCGATATGAGTGTGTTGTGGGCTCATTGGGGGGTTTTGCCATAATCGCCACGCTTGGCAGACGGGTTGGCGATCGCAGTTGAGCTGTTAATGTACTCGAAGGACGCTGCTGCCCATCCTCCGGCTAATCCCTTAGTTGACTTTTACAACACCCACGGGAGGAGTTGGGGTGGTGGTATTCTGAGCCGGCTGGCTGATATGATGAAGTGTAGGCAGAGTGGGTATATTGATTACTTTATAGCACTAATGAAGGACCTCCGTTCTATGCTCCCCCTTTCACTGTTGCTGTCTAAAGTCAGCCAGTTTTCATCATCATCATCATATCAGCCCTAGGATATGTACTGACTCTCCCCTCCTCGGATACGACAATGACCGGTTATATACTGTCCGGCTGCCTCACGCTGCGTTTTCTGGTACTTGGTCACTACTAACAATATCCGTTGGAAACTTTATCCTCGAAGTTATTGACGAGTACATCTAACAAAACGTCCAGTTAGGTAGGCCTCAATATTCGAATGTGATTTTACGAGGACCTGGAGCCCCCTTTAGATGTCGAAGATGACCGCCTCAGTGGTTTTAGCCGGTAAGAATCTAGCATACCCCGTCATCCTTCCCCGGGGCGGAGGAAGTTCATGTAGAATATCCACTGGGCAAATTATAAAAAAAAGACTAAAAACAAGGCAGTCAATCGTTAAATCTGCCTCGGCCGAACGAAGTCCACTGCTGGACACGGGTCTCCCACAAAGATCACCACAACGACCGATATGGGTGTGTTGTTGGCTCATTGGGGGGATTTGCCATAATCGACACGCTTGGCTGACGGGTTGGCGATCGCAGTTAAGTTGTTAATGTACTCGAAGGACGCTGCTGCCCATCCTCCGGCTATTCCCTTAGTCGACTTTTACGACACCCACGGGAGGAGACGGGGTGGTGGTATTCTGAGCCGGCACCACACGACTAATACTGCCTCGGCTGCTGCTCAGCAATTGCCATTCGGCAAACAAAACCATAGAAATACGTATAATGTCAAAAGAACATCTTCCTATTTTAGTCACAATTCATAATATTCACCTACCGTCTTTGCGAGGCAGATACAAATAGAGATGTCGCTTGTACAGTCAACTGCGGGAAAGAGATTAAATTGATGTGTCTTGTTTTAGAGTTGGACTAAACTTTGTCTTGCTAGCTGTATGATTGACTGGATATGATTTTTACTTGTAGTAGATAGGGGTTTTTTCAGTGTGTTGTCCGGATCAAGAATATAGCACCACTCCATCTCCTCCCGTGGGTGTCATAAAAAGCAACTAAGGGAACTAGGTGGTAAGTGGTTTAGCCACAGAGATGGGTAGCAGCGTCCCTTCTGTGGATCAGAAACTATACTATGCCAGCCCGAATTCCCCCCAAAATGATAACACAATTGTGTAAGTCTATCGGGAGGGCCTTTTTTAGCAGTGGATGGGCGTCCGTTCGTAGGGAACCGACTACCTTACAGGTTCATTTCGAGGTTAAATTGCTCTCGCTGTGGTTATAATTTGAGTGGGGACCATTCTTTACACACCTAGACCTAGATCTCCGGCCTCGCAGACCAGATTATCTATGGCAGGCATAGAAAAACAAAATAAATAGACGGCACGGTTGGTGCAGTGGTGGAAACAGTCGTCTGCTGCGCTCCGGGTCGTGGGTTCGATTCCCGCACGGAAGAAATATTTGTATGATCTGCAGGTAGTTGTTCCGGGTCTGGGTGAATTATATGTAGAATTCATGTCTGTAAAACGCACCCAAGACGAAAAACAAATATGCATGAAAGTCTGGTCTAACCTATGGATATCTAAATATATTTCCCAGTGATTGGGTTGCAAGCAAGATGATAGTCATCCCGTATTGAAATACTGATAATTACTTATCTGGTCAGAACATAAACGGACCCCGAGATTGTCGATAAAAAACTTGATGATTAGTGGTATGGGTATCCAGCCATATTACTGAATCGATCGGTGAAGTCAAGCAATTTTAGGTGCGGTGAGTATGTGAACCGGGTGACCGCATATTGGTATTTAGTTGCGAATACTTAATTCATGTAGTCATCAAGAAATAAGTAACAATACGATTTTTTCCGTTGAGAAATGTTAACATTCAAAATAGATGAAGCTGAGTGTACTAGAGAAATCTCGCATCTTTCTCCGATTGCAAGCCTCACACACAATTGCACCTCAGATTTAATCTTATATTAACGTCACTACATGTTATACAGCTACTGGATATGGCTTTGTGGTTGGGTTCTATTATCCTTACAATCTCCCCGGGGAGGGTGACCGCTTTCCAGTCACCCTGTCCGACATGTGCCTATAGGCATGGCACCAGTGGGCGGCTCTAATGTGATCATACGACGATCCCCCTTAGGTGCCAAAGATGACCGCCCTAGTGGTTTTAGCTGGTAGGAGTCTGGCATGCCACTTCACCCTTCTCTGCGGCGGAGGAAGTTCATGACGCATTTCCACTGGAATAAAAAAAAAGGGCCCGTACAGTAGATAGGACAGTTAAGGTACAACAACAGATGCTCCATTGTCTGTATTGTGCCGCTGTCACACCCGTCAACCCAAACGAAGCCATCTCTTCTGGTTTTATCCCGCAGCTACCTACACCTACTCGGGGTCTGTTCCGGTAAGAGCAACCAGGTATTTTTATCCAGCCTTTTCTTGATAATCTAATTTTGTTTGATCTATTTTGTTTTTATTATATATATATATATGAATATATATATTTAAGTGAAATTATATATTAATTAAGATTTAATTTTAAATAACAATAATTTAATGGAATAATTATGTAAAAGTCTACGGTTCTATGGTCCTATCTGAAAATCAGCGTTGCAACACTTTGTGTTGTAGCATGTGCTGAGATAGGGTCCATTTTTGGTTTCGGAAAGCAATGTTTACCTTGTACAATCTTATTTAATTGATACTTTATTTTGTTTTGCGATACCGAAATAAAAATATTTTCTTTCTTTTCTTTCTTTCTTTCTTTCATCTCCTCCCGTGGATGTCGTAAAAGGCGACTAAGCGAATCTAAACCAGAGGGATGGGCAGCAGCGTCCCTTCTGTGAAACGGTAGCCATGCTGCGCTCACCAACCCGCCTGCCAAGCGTGGTGAGTATTGGCAAATACCCCCCAGAATGATGACATAGTTGTGAAAATCTATGGGGGAGGCCTTTGTTCAGCAGTGGACGTATAAATGGGCAATATGATGATACAGATACTTATTCTGTGTTTGTGTTTGTAAACTGTACCCACGAAACAGGAGACGTAAAAGGAGAGGTTCATTAAAAAAAGTAACGGGTCACAAAGTGATAAGTCTCTACGGATGCAATATAAAATCCAGCCACGGTTTGTCCCCAGGGGTGTAGAACGAGTTTATGAGATGGACGCCATACATTTATTAGAAGCGATAAATCTTCATGAGTGGTAAGTATGGGTAATTCTTTCTTATTCCAGAACGATTTCTGGTAACATACCGGTCCTTGTGAAAAATATTTTGCGGCTGGATTGGCGCAGTGTTCAAACTATTGACTTTCTACTCTCCGCGACCTGCACGCGGGTTCTATTCTCGAACGCAACAACAATTTGTATGGCATACAGATGTTTGTTCCCGGTTTGGATATTTGTACATGACTGTCATTATACTCAAGGCAAGGAGAAAACATAACTTTAAAAAATTTGTCGAATGTGAGTACAAACGCGGTAGCAGTGAAAGTATGCAATTATTTAAGCTCAAGCATCCAATACAGAATTGAAACAACGGTGATAACCCTGTTTGGTATTCGCTAAGAATGGTCCTCAAGGCTTACCTTCTTCAACATGTCCTTGAATAGCTTTAATCATGTCTTAGCGAATACTGCATTGGTTTCATACCGATTCTGTATTCAAGGATGTATGGATGTTTGAGCTTAAGGAATTGCACCCCTGATTCTCTCACAGCCTAAACCCTATAAATATGTTTATAGTCGTCTCTTTCATTACACATTTTCGTTTTATAAAATCCAATTCACAATGTACCAAAAGAAGTTTCACTTCAAAAAAAATATGATAGTCATCATATCAGCCAAAGGACGTCCACTGCTGAACAAAGACCTTCCTCATAGATTTTACATGCCGCCTTCAACCAACGACTCCCAGCGACCTTCACCAGGTCGTCTGTCCACCTCGTTGGAGGTCGTCCCTCGCTGCGTATTTCGGTGTGCGGCCTTTTTATCCCAACGGCCATCAGTTCTACAAGCAATATTATAGTACATTGCATTAAATTTGTTTTGCGTTTGCAGCTCCTTATGGTGGCAAGGGTAATACACAATAGCAGACTATTGTGTATTGCCAGTGGGGACGGCGCAGTACTCACTGTGAGTGTCTCCGTCTTAGAAATATAATTAATGTAGTTAAATAAATAAATACATTTTTATGGACAGGTGTGATAGTTACTACCAGCCGAATGAGTTGCTCGTGTAGTCACGATGTTGTTATAAATAAAACAAAGTATTACCTACCCGCCGACGTCACATCCAGTGAACCAACATCACAAAATTAATAAGCTGCTAGGCGGTGTTGATTTATGTGCAAAACCGAGTGCAAGAACGCGTATATTTTAACAACACAGACACACAAACAAACTAAGAGTTATGACGCATGTCCTGTCACCGGCAGAATTGTCACTGCTACTAAATGAAGGTATTAATTGTGTACTGTTATGTTGACGAGAAGTTGTAGGTTTTGAGTTCATAGTGTTGCCAATGTATTTCATCATGTTTTATTAGAGAAGACTAATTGTCAGTTGTATATATAAGCTAGTCTTTTACACACTTATTGCATAACTATGTTTTGTTTAAGTAAATTGTTCTGCGATATCTATTGAAACGATTAATTTCTTTACAAATTATTCTAGTTCTAATGGAACGTTTGTACATTTTACAGTTACGCCTGTCAAGCGTGGTGAGTACTGGTAAATTCCTCCTAAAATGAATATACACGGCATGTAACCGGTCGCCTTATGCGGAGGCTTTAGTTCAGAATTGGACGTTTTTTGGCTGACATGATGGTAATGTTGATTTTAATTGGCGAGCACATGATCACGTGCGACGGTGTGAACAGCATAGCATACAGCGAGGCTTCAGGGATCTACTGTCCCTTTTTTATTAGTGTCCAGTGCAAATTCTACATGAACTTCCCTCGCTCGGGAAGGGCGAAGGGGTATGTTGGACTCCTACCGGCTAAAACTACTGGAGCGATCATCTTTGGCACCGAAGGGAGCTCCCGTTCCTCCTAGGTCCTCGTAAGATCACACTAGAGCTGCTCATAGGTGCCAAATCTATTGTCCCTACGAGAAGTGCCTAGCAGCCCGTTTTAAGTTGCTTCCTCTCTGCTAGAGGGGGTGACCGCCCTACAGTCATCCCCTCCGGGCTGGGCTTATAGGCGTGACACCAATGGGTAGCTCTAGTATGATCTTGCGAACACCTGGAGCTCCTCTTCGGTGCCGAAGATGACCGCCCCGGTGGTTTTAGCCGGTAGGAGTCCGGCATGGGCCTTCACCCTTATGAACGTAAGCAAATGATTGATTAACTTTGCTTAACCAATTTGAATTTTGTATATAGTAGTAGCTTTTGGTCTGGTTTTTGGATTAAGAATATAGCAGCTCCTCCCATGGATTACACACGGTTTTTTTTTTAAGGTGAGTAAAAGAGTCTCTACCAGACTGATAGACAACAGCGTCCTTTCTGTGGGACAGTAGCCATACTGCGCTCATCAGCCCGCCTGCCAAGCTTAGAGAGTATTGGCAATTACCCCGTAAAATAATGTCACCCTGTAGAAACCTATTGGGAAGGCTCTTGTTCAGCAGTAGATGTTCCTTGACTGATTTAATGATGATGATTAAAGTCAGCAAATAGTTGACTAACTAATATCTGCAACTATAATAGTAGCATCGTTTTTAAAGCTAACATTGGATCGTGAAAATAAAAAGCTCTTAGACTTATTTTCTAAAGAACTTTTCACTTACTCATGAAGACTTTTACCGGTTTATTGGACAATAGCGAGAACAAATTAGTCTCTATCTTAATTAAAAACTAAGTAAGAAGCTTGAAAAGCTCTCATGAAGCTCGGACCTCGGTTAATTCGTCGCTTCCACCAGAAATTCGATAAAATGGCTGTATGTGGAATTGTTTTCTATTGAATTTCTATTGATGGTAGTTCTATTATTGCAAGAGTCCGGATAGGTAAGTAGCACTGTAGCGACGGATCCGGATCAATCGGATCGGGCAAGATCTCTCTCTGCCAGCAGTAGTGTATGTTGGCAGAGCACGAAAACTGGAATGCAGTGGTCTCCTTCTGTGAGAGCGGCATGCTCCAGAAGCAGACCGCATAGCGGGATCGGGAGAGGGCCGATCCCGCTCGAAGAAGGAGGAGACGGCGCCGGGGTAACAACCGACCTAGCGCCAAATTCTGATACGCCTGAAAATCCCTACCGTTGCTATAAGGTGGAGGACCTCTGGGTTCGCGGGTGCGTAGATTGGGGAATCTGCGTGCCCACACCAAGCGACCCAAGAGAAGACGGTAGCACGCATGTGGTCACGCGCTGCCGTGGGACGCTTTGGGGGATCCTTTACCCTTTACCCGGGAGGGTGACCGCTTTACAGTCTCTCCGAGATGTGCCCATAGGCGTGGCACCAGTGGGCGGCTCTAGTGTGATCATACGAGGACCTGGAGCCTCCTTTAGGTGCCGAAGATGTCTGATCTTGTGATTTTAGCCGGTAGGAGTCCGGCATACCCCTTAGTCCTTCCCCGGGGCGAAGGAAGTTCATGAAAAATTTCCACTGGGAACCAATAAAAAAAAGCGATAGGTAGTAGTACCCTAGTGCTAGATATTCTGAGACCAAACAGTAGTGTCTTAACTTTAAATATTACTGTGTTGCGGTTTGAAGAGCTCCGTAGCTACTGAAATTACTGGGCATAAGGGACTATATAAATAATGTCCCGAGCTGACGAGCGTAGTGTGTTGGCTAAGCAAAGCTAAGCAGGACTAGTCCTCCTGATTGGCTTTAACTTTTCTATGGGCTGACGCGACGCTTGCCACCAAGTGGTGGAGTCGTACATATAAAAAAACTATTCACATCCGTATGTTAAAAGAATATAGAGGTAGTCTAGAAATTGTCCCCTGCCAAAAAGAAGTAAATGCACAAAAACAGTAATTTGTGGACATTTTATTTGTAATTTAATACTGACGAGGTGGTGGCCTGGTGGTTGGTGGTGGTGGGTGGTGGTCGCAGTGTTGCTTAAGAAACAATCTTAAGCACTAGACTGCAAGTTCAAATTTAGTTTTTACTGTGATTTCAATGCTATATGTACTTTCTTAGTCAATCTAAGTGCTCCTCACCTCTCCACTTCAGGTAAAGGAAAACATCGCGCGAATACCTGGATCTATAATGGTCTAAAATCGCTTCCTTTTCTATCACTAGTAAGAAAGTTACAGCGTAATTTTTTTTTAAAGAACCTTAGTAGGCACGCTCTGGAGTGCAATGTTCTCCTTCTGCGAGAAGGAGAAGGAGACTGCAGAGTGGGATCGGGAGAGGGCCGATCCCGATTCGAATTTCACTACCGGTTTTCACTCTATGGATCACCGAGACATCATTAAATATTTGTATTTTATTGATCAGGATGAATTCAATCGGGATTCATCCAATTCCATTTTCTGTGAGGCGGCTTTTGGTTCGTTACCATAACCAGGAATAGCGGGACTGCCGGGAACTGAGGGCAGATGTTTTAATTGTGTCGTCATTTTAGTATTTGCCGATACCCACCACGCCTGCCAAGAGGCAGCGTGGAATTGCTACTGTTCATTATAATAGACGAATCTTGTTAAGAGTCCCTTAATTGCCGTTTACGATCTCTATGGAAGGAGATGGAGTGGTGCTTTATTCTTAGTACAGATACCGCACTAAATGTTCTACTGTGTACTAACAATCACCAATCCGCCTGCCATGCGTGGTAATAGTGGCAATATTCCCTTGCTTCGTGTGGTTAGTGGCCAACCTTGTCAGATTTGTTCAAGCCGCCCACAGGCCTCCGACTTGGCTTAACGATCTGATAACAGCAACAAGGATCGATGATTTTACGTGCACGTAGCACGAAGACGCTCAGATCAAATGCAATGCAGTCATCCATCCATAAACTGACCCCACTGAGTGTTGCTTGACCTCGCTGATCGTTTACCAGTCAGTGAGTTCAACTGGTTATGAGTGCCTCAAATATCCTATAACTGCTCATTGTAGTGATCAATGGGAGCAGTGCTCAGCAATAAACACTCACACTACACAAAATGCAATTAAAAATTAGTGACTCGGAGAACTGGAGATGAGTTGGAGATAAAGTAGACACATTAAAACGTAGGTACATAAGTAAACATTTCTACATCTGTTAACTCCTCAGCTTCGAATCCGTACCAGATATTATATGTATACCTAATCCGTACAAATTATTTGTTTTACAAACTGGAATATCTGCTGTTTATTCACGCTATTCCATTTGCTTTTCTAAAATAATATAACAACTCATCTCGCAGTTTAATTTATTAGTACACGTGTTAATAATTTAAAATTGAATGTAATTTTACCCTTATCCATACGAAATAAGCTTCAAAATTGTTTGAATGTCACTATTCTCTTGACTTCGCGATTTGTCGCCCAGCTTCACAAGACCCGCAAATAGGGTAACCGAACTTTAGGCATATACGTTCAGTATTTCTATCCAGAGGTGTTTCCAAAATATCTTATATCTAGCTAGTCAACATTTTTCTCCTATTTAATACATCCTAATTACAAAAACTGAACAGTTTATTATATGAAATTTGTAATATTTTACTTAAGTCAGCCGTGTCGAATTCACAAGTTAAAAACTGTTCCGTCTGACTTCTACAAATTCTTCTGGAAACCCTACTTTTGAAGTTTCACATATCTTTAGGATTTAAGTAGAGTTGACGGCAAACATAAGTAGGAGGACGGATCAACCTAAACTGGATGGGTATTCGTATGCCTGAATTCATCAAATAGGACGTGAAGCTATAATTCTTGTTCCACGTACAGGCCACGAGGAATGCCATTTATATGAGACAAGTTTGTCTCCAAATTCAGCCTACAGTTGGCTTTACTGTCTTCAAACTGAGCGATTATAAATAGCCGACTATTGGGACGGCGCGGCGGTAGTAATCTGTTCGGAATTTTTAAGTGCAGATAAAATGTATGGCTGAGACTATTTTAGACGCTGGTACGGTTTCGGTATCCCTTCATTTTCAAGACCAAATCATGAATAACGAGCACAGCCCAGAAATTTACGGAAACAGAAGTCGAACGGATATGGTATAGTCCAACTTTAACGCCGCGGTCTGTATTTTCAACCATTGTAACGTTTTTTTTGGCGTGAGAAAATCCTCATGGACTTCCTCTGCCTTGGAAGGGGTTTGCCGGATTCTTACTGCCTAAAACCCACGGTATTATTTCCACTTACCTATGGGAAGGTGTAAGGTGTTCGCCTTAGATTTATCGGACCACACCTCTGGTAGGTATGAGCCCTTCCTTTCTCGGGGGTCGCGGGCGCGCAGATTGGGGAATCTACGTGCTCACACTGCGACCCCTGGGAAGACGGTGGCGCGCACGTGGTCACGTGCCGCCGTGTGCGCAGCACAGCGCAAAGCGAGGCTTGGGGGGATCCTTTACAATCCTCCCCGAGAAGTGCCTGGGGGGGCGACCTTTTTACAGTCGCCTTCCCTCCGCTAGAGGGGGTGACCGCTTTACAGTCATCCCTTCCGAGATGTGCCTAAAGGCGTGGCACCAATGGGCGGCTCTAGTGTGATCTTAAGAGGACCTGGAGCCCCCCTTCGGTGCCGAAGATGACCGCTCCAGTGGTTTTAGCCGGTAGGAGTCCGGCATACCCCTTCGCCCTTCCCCGGGGTGAAGGAAGTTCCATGTAGAATTTCCACTGGACATCAATAAAAAAAAAAAAAAAAGGTATGAGCCCTTCACTTAGCCCCGCTTTTGTGTGACCTGACCGGCCGCACATACCTTCCCAGAGAAACGCGCGCCGAATAAAACGCGCCACCGTGCCGACTCTGTTTTGGCGACGGACTGCCCTCAGTTCGTTGCCCGCAAGCCGCTAATCATGGGGAGGCTGGAAATCGTTCAGCGCCGTCCACCGGCGCCCGTGTCCGGTTTGTTTTCTGCGGTGGGGATCAGAGATTGTGTCCTCTCGCCCCCACTCTGCAGCCTCTTAGCTTGCATCGATCCTTGCAAAAGGAGGCGATGGAATCCGACGCGCTCTAGCTCCGGCCTTCTCTCTGCTCTCCGCTTTTCTATAGCTTTTTTAGGTGACTAGTATCTGTACTGACAAATACTATATAAGCACCTACTATGACATTGTCACCACTTCGATAATCACCATCACAACTTGCCACACAGGTTTTAGAGTTACCAAAATCTCAAGTCTTCTTCAATCAGAAGAACAGTAATTCGCCTAATAATTTGTTGGCTACAATGGTCTCATCACTTGAGTAAGGTGTTTACCATTTAATTTTAGTACGAAAACGACGACAACTTTACGATCTTTGTTACCAAGTTTTTGCGAAGACTGAGTATGCATCACGGTGCTTTTCTACGCACAGGTTTAGGATTTAGGATAAAGCCACGTTTCATGTATTCTGTAGACTATTTGAATAGTAAAACCGTTGTAAGTAATTTTCAGTAGTTAGTAGTGCATATTTGGTTTCCTTAAAACGTTTAGGGCCTAGTTTTGGCAAGCTGGCTGTTATTTTAACAGCCTTGGTAGCTTGATAACAGTTTTAGTGCTGTTACTCAGATTGTTTTTCTAGATCTAGATCAACCTGAATTGCTGTTGCACTAAAATTGTTATCAGAAACAATTCGGAATAAGTTACTTGATTAGTTTTAGTTATTTTTAGTTTTGCACACAACTTTTCAAACTCCATTTTTTTAAATGTCTGTAGCTCGCCTGGGCTCGACGCTGGCCTGGACTCGACGCTGGCCTCGACTCCCCGGACCATGAGGTGGACAGTGATGGAGTTAAAAGGTCATGAAAAAGGTTGATTGAAATTAATCGTTATCGTCATCTGAAGGATGATTTCCCGCTGTCCCGGTGCAAAAATAAAATCATGCAAGGATAGTAGTAGTAGATAGTCATTAAAATAAAAAAAATCCATAAATAGGTTAAGGAAATGGGAAATATGTTTAGGTGTGGATGCTATGTAACAATGAGAATATACAATAGATTGGATTCCCAACACATACAACTATCATAAATAACGCATGCACTGTTCATCACTCAGAGTATTTACAACATTATTGGAAAAGTACGTCAAACATCGAGTAACCCTATACTATAATAAAGATTACTCGTGGAATCAATCTACAATTCATTCATTCGTTCATTTCGGCCGAATGAAGTCCACTGCTGAACGGGATCACCACAACGACCGATATCGGTGTATTGTGTGTTCATTGAGGGGTTTTGCCATAATCGCCTCGCTTGGCAGGTGGGTTGGCGATCGCAGTTGAGTTATTCGAAGGATGCTGCCCATCCTCCAGCTAATCCCTTAGTCACCTTTTACGACACCCCCAGGATGAGATGGGTTGGTGCTATTCGTAGCTGGCACCCCACGGCACTACTACTGTGAAGACTCATTTAGAGTCAGTCACCATCCGCTGACGTAAGGTGAAGGTGAATCTTTATCTTTATCTTCAAGTGAGGAGTACGTCTCGGTAGTCGGTTACGGAAACTTCGAGGAATACACCCTGTACGTCAGTGGTCTGCGCGGGCGAAGGGGTATGCCGGACTCCTACCGGCTAAAACCACTAGGGTGGTCATCTTCGGCACCTAAGGGAGGCTCCAGGCCCTCGTATGATCACACTGGAGCCGCCCACTGGTGCCACGCCTATAGGCACATCTCGGAGAGGGTGACTGTAAAGCGGTCACCCCCCCCCGGGGGGATTGTAAAGGATCCAAGCGTCCCACGGCAGCGCGTGACCACATGCGTGCTACCGTCTTCTCTTGGGTCGCTTGATGTGAGCACGCAGATTCCCCAATCTACGCACTCGCGAACCCAGAGGTCCCCTGCCTTGTAGCTACGGCAGGGGGTTTCAGGCATATGGGAATTAGGCGCCAGGGCGGTTGTTACCCCGGCGCCGTCTCCTCGAGTGGGATCGGCCTTCTCCCGATTCCGCTCTGCGGTCTCCTTCTGGAGCATGACGCTCTCACAGAAGGAGACCACTGCATTCCAGTTTTCGTGCTCTGCCAACATAGCCGACACTACTGCTGGCAGAGAGAGATCTTGCCCCATCCGATCTACCAGGATCCGCCGCTCGGCGGCCCACGCAGGGCACGCCTCGAGCGTGTGCTGTGTGGTGTCCTGGTCACTATCACAATGGTGGCATTGTGCCGTGGCCTTGCGTCCTATCCTGTGCAGGTACGCGCCGAAACAACAGTGCTCGGTGAGCACCTGCGTCAGGTGGTAGGTGACGCGCTCGCTCATTCTGAGCCAGGCTCCAAGGAGCGGCAAGACGGCCTCGACGACGCGCTTGGTTGCAAACTGCATCTGCAGGCGATGACGCCACTTTACAAGTGCGCGCCGCCGAGCTAGCCGCCGCAGCCTATCCAACGCCCCTGGAGGCGCGCCTTCGCCGCTCTGGCGGAGAGAGCGTGTCTGATCGTAGACCCACGCATCCATCTCCGCCAGGATGTCAAAAGGTGGAAAACGCGCCAGGAGAGTTGCCGCCTCGTAGGACACTGTTCGGTATCCTCGTGCGATCCAGATAGCCACTCTGCACTGCAGAACGTGAATTAAGGTTCTGCAGCGCTGGGCGCCTGATAGTCGAGCTGACCATACAGGCACCCCGTATAGGACCACGGACCGCACGACCCCCCCCGTAGAGGCCGCGAACATCCTCACATGGTCCCCCGAGATTGGGCAGCAGCCGGTGCACCCACTACCCTCTCGACTCGGGGGACGAGGCGCTGGAAGTACTCTTCGAAGCCCCAGCGACTGTCCAGGGTGAGCCCCAGGTATTTCATGAACGCGTATCCACGAACTGGGTGGTTCTCTGCTCCTCGGCAGTTTGTGGAACCATAGCGCCTCGGTTTTTTGAGGTGCTATCCGCAGACCCAGGGCGTGGATTTTGGCCACGGTGCGCGTATACCTAAGGATACTCTCCTTAGGCACTCTGTAAGTGTTGAACCGCACTCATCCTGAAGTCGACCACGAATGGCTTAAAACACTCCAGGTTTCGAAAGCTTTATGTTTCTACCGTTGGGCAGATTGGCAGTGTATGTATCGTGGATTAAATGTGGTTTAGTGTATTGTAGGAGTTTCTGTTTTTATGTCGATATATAAATACTACTTGGTTTAATAAAATACTTGAATTAAAAATAAATTGCGAATGACGTGATAGTTGCGTGACAATGATTACTTACTGACAGCTGTTGTCTGACACCTTCCAAAACAAAATGTAATTTTTTTTGACTTGTCAGCTGTCATTTGCTTTGCAGTATTGTTTTTCTGTTATCATTGCCATTAAAAACAATTGAACCGTACGACGTTGCCGACATATTTTTTTGAATTTTTTCAATTTTGATAAATATTTTATGAATATGTAAAGATTTATCAATCTAAATACCGTACGACGTTGCCTTATACTTGACATTGGCGAAATTGTGGAAGATATTCTACAGAAGCCATAATCTAAGAGAAGAAGAAGAAGAAGTAATTTTTTTTTTTTGAGAAAAATAATTGAAAACCTTACGACGTTGCCCACATATTTTATAGATTTTTTTCATTTTTGAGAAATATTTTATGAATATGTAAAGATTCATTGTTTTAAACACCGTACGACGTTGCCTTATACTTGACATTGGCGAAATTGTGGAAGATACTCCGCAGAAGCAATAATCTGAGAGAAGAAGAAGAAGAAGAAGTTATAGTTTTTATTTGCTAAAATCAATACACATAAACGTGGGAACAATAATCAAATGATGAATGGAAAAATAACATTATTATTAGAAAATACAGGTAAGTTAACAAGAAAATATTGTTTTTTATTGCCAAAAAGTGAACCAGACAAAAATGGACGTCGCCTTTGAGAATTTTGAAACAGATAAGTAATAAAAATTATGGGAGATCATTCTGACGCCCCTCATCATCTCTTCTTATTTTTAGGCAGATGATTATTTGGGTTGGTGAGTGTTCTTCAAATTGGGCGCCAGTGTCGCGGTGTGCCTCTCTCCGTGTTTCCTTCCCGGTTAGCTCAACTAGGAGGCTATCGCCACGTCATCAAATATGATAATGATCAGAATTATGAAGAACGATTCGACGTCACATAATAAATTCGAATTTTGATTTGAATAAAGAATGAATCATGAGGTGGACAGTGATGGAGATTGAAGGTATGAAGTCATGAAAGAGGTTGATTGAAATGAAGATGAAGGATGACTTCGTCACATGATAAGTTTAGCTCGATGTTGCCGACATATATTTAAGATTCTTTTCATTTTTGTGAATTATTTTGTAGATATGTAAAGATCAATTAATCTAAGCACCGTACAACGTGCCTTATACTTGACATTAACGAAATTGTGGAAGATACTCTACAGAAGCCATAATCTAAGAGAAGAAAAAGAAGAAGTTTAGCTCAATATATTCTAAGTGGTCTAAGATGTCTGCCCTTCAGGCTTTGCAACCATCTTGCAAAAACCATGTATACTAGCCTAATTAGTTTAGATGGTCTAAGAAGCCTAAGAATACACAAGCAGAACACATATTACTGTATAGAAATCCAAAAAATTACACTTTGAAAATGCACGTTTTCTTATGAAATTCCTCTTCTTTCGGTCACGTGCACAATAAATCACCCAGTAATTTGTGACTACAATAGTCTCATCGCTTAATTAAGGAGCTCACTATTTAATTTTAGTACTTTAACGTTAACCATCTTTGTCACCCCGTTTTTGTGACAACAGTATAAGCATCATGACACTTTGTCATTGTAGAAGTGATTTTCAGTAGTACTGCTTTTGTTACTTCGTCGTTTTCTCCTTCTCTTTATCAACAACTAGATAGATTAAGCCATAATTATCTCGGTATTATTTCAATGCACGTCAAACGAATAGTAAGTAACGAAATACTTATTTCTTATATTTAGGTAAAATATTCTTTTTTTTTTCAAATTCAATTTCAAAGGATTTTTATTCATACAAACCATTCACGGGTGCTTATGAATAGTCAGAATGTAGTTGCATGGTTCCAAGAACCTATGGAGGAGAACCGTCAAAACTCCATAGACAGCCTTTAAATTTAATTTTAAAATGTTACATACATTGCTGATAGTTTAAATAGAATTAAGTTATGTGAGAACAATGTAATGCCAGTGTGAAATAGATAAAGTAATAAATGTATGATGTGCCATTAAATAAGATTGCATAGCAGTATGACTAGTCCCACATGACGGCACCCGTTCACAAGTATGACATTTCAGGTAACTTAACGACCCGATACATAACGCCACCATCAGCAAGACATTTTAGTGAGCATGACAGACTCATACTGCCAAACAACAGGCGGTTATATTCCATAGATACACTAGGCTACAGGATACTCACATTTGTCATATTTATTTATGTACCTATATATAAATTGTACTGGTAATACAAATGCTTTTTCGTCGAAGCCAATGTTTTTCTCAGCTTTATTTTCATAGTGCATCACACGGATACAACAAAGAAATGTTTATTTATTTATTTCCATATCAAGCAATGAAATACTGTGTACTTTATATACTCCCTACTTTATACTTTGATACCAGATTCATTTGTCGTTGTGTTATGAATTGTTGAGAGTGTATTTTTATTTCACAAAGTAACCGCTACTTATTATATTTGAGATGAAACGATGTTTCAGAACTGAATTACTAGTAAAAAGGTGACATCGATTCTAATTAGTAGTAACATTAACGAAAAGAGATCTCCTGGGTCTGTAGTTAACATGGGAGTGCCACAGGGCTCAATTCTAGGCCCTTTTTGTTTCTTATATATATTAATGACCTACCTTATATCGTAGGGGATAATCACCAGATTATGTTGTTTGCAGATTATACTTCACTTTTATTTAAACTCAAATGCATCTGGCAACTGATGATGGAAATAGCGCTATCTCCAAAGTGGTCAACTGGTTTAATGTTAACAATTTACTCTTGAATTAGAAAAAACTAAATGTATGAAATTTACAACACCTTATGTTAAAACAGTAAAAACCACTGTACTAATGAATGGTGAGGAGTTGGACATTGTGAATACCGTGGTGTTTTTAAGTATTACTTTAGATTTTAAGCTGCAGTGGGGAACGCGCATATTTAAACTGTCGAAAAGACTTAGCTCTGCAGCATATACACATTCGTTATTTAACAGATGTAGAAACAGCATGACTAGTAGTTTTTGGTTATTTTCATAATGTAATGTCGTATGCACTCTGCTGTGGGGCCGATATCCAAACTATTTTTATGCTGCAGAAATGAGCTATTTGATCAATTTATGAGTCTAACCCTAAATATACACTTCTTTTTTTCATTGGTGTCCAGTGGAAATTCTTCATGAACTTCCTTCACCCCGGGGAAGGGTGAAGGGTTACGCCGGCCTGCTACTGGCTAAAACCCTGGAGCGGATATCTTCGGCACCTAAGGGAAGCTCCAGGTCCTCGTATGATCACACTAGTGCCACCCACTGGTGCCACACCTATAGGCACATCTCGGAGAGGGTGACTGTAAAGCGGTCACCCCCCTGGGGGTAAAGGATCCCCCAACGGCAGCGTGTGACCACATGCGTGCTACCGTCCTCTCTTGGGTCACTCGGTGTGAGCACGCAGATTCCCCAATCTACGCACCCGCAAATAGATAAATTTAAAAAGATTAATAGAATGACCGTTCCATCTCGGTACACATACGAAAATGTTTTGTATTTACATAAAAATATTAACCTCTGCAAAAAACAATAATATCCTCATGGATATTAATACCAGGAACAAATACAAAGTGGTTGTTCCTACCACTGGGCTCCAGAAGACAAGCAAATCATTGAAATGTCAATGTGTACGTTTTTAAAATAAAATCCTAAATCATATTCAGAAATTAAGTCTAAATAAATTCAGTCTAAATAAGTCCATTATAAAACATAAAAATGCTTGGGACTGAGCTGCTTTAATGTTCAGAGGCTGATAATGATATTATTGGTTTTGATGTATCAAATACAACTGCCTTTTTTTTTACTCAATGTGTGCAATTAACATAAGCTACTTGTTTGCTTTTTTACCGACTTCAAAAAGGAGGAGGTTCTCAATTCGATGCGTATATATATATTTTTTATGTATGTACACCGATGACTCCGAGATCTGTAGACCGATTTGAGCGGTTACTTTTTTAATAGGTGCAGAATGTTTTCGAATTGGCCCATATAAATTTCATTACATTTCATTGAGTAGTTTTTTAACCAGCTTCAATAAACAGGTTTAATTTGCTGCGCCTACCTAGATGATGTCTTAATAGTTTCGATACTTAGAATTATTTTTAATGTTAGATACGGATACCAAATTGGGAAAAGTTCTTACATTTATTTACAGTTAGAAGAAACAAATAAAAATATTTTATCTTTTATCTTATTTTAATGAATGTTAAAATAAAAAATACGCATAATTCGGAAAAAAGGTAATGTTACCAGATAATTAATTCCAGGGCAACCTAGCTAAGCTGGCAACGTTGCCTCACATTTATAATAACATGATTACGTTAATGAAGTATCAGTTATTATTTTCGGTTTTTTGGTATTGACAGCAAATTAAGGTTTATCGGCTTGATTTAAAATGAAATTGATATTGTAATTGGGAGTATGGCATTGATTTCTGAAAAATGTTTGGCTTATTTTTAGCATTTAAATATCAACACAAAACTCTTGTTTAAGCACGAATAAAAACCTCGATACTGCGACTTCTGTTCTAATTTTCTATTGTCTCAAGTCCCCTTTTATTCATTTTATTTTTAGCCAATTTCCATGACACGCTAAGTTGCCAGGTGCCGCCACGGTTTTGTTCTCAAAATAATGCCAGAAACATTTGTTTGTTTTCTTTCTACATTTGTTAAAATTGTTTGTTTATCTTTTTGAAGCTAAACTGAGTAGCTGCAATCGGTTGGCAATTACTCAACATTTTATTAATGATTTGAAATAGTTTTGTAATTCATTGAGTAAACATTCGTTGTTATACATTCTTCCATGCGGAAACCATTATAAAATACAACAGCCTTTCTATGTCCGTTGGCGATATGAAGAGTGAAAAGAGGATATGTCAAGCAGCACCTTTCTAATAACAACATACGTAGCGTATATCGAGCATGCCGAGAAGAACGTCGAAAGCGACATTTTAATACTTTGAAAACAGCTTGACTAATTTATTTACTTCTGCAATAATAATTAATGGATTACACGAACTATTAGAACACTTATTTACCTTATAGTGTTCAAACATATTTTCACTAACTTTCCTCTAGTTGAATAGTAAAAGGTCGTATCTAATATTCATCCTAAAATGCTCGAAAATTTGATTTGAGGTTCCCACGACAAATGTTGTCTATGTATATGCCTAGGGTTTTAACTTTATCAGTTACAGGAATCATAGTGCCATCAAAAAGATTCAGGGGTAGTTGGGTCCATTCAACTATTGAAATCATTCTAGAACCACCCACGACTATGACCTGGGTCTTCGAAGGATTTACCATAAGTCCATAAACCTTGCCCCATTACCATATACATATACCATCCCTGCTCATGTAGCGAACGTGCCTATCGTGCAGATACGCCCCTATGATACCCTGCAGGTAGGGGGCACTGATGGTGGGCTAGTGCCCCCCTAATAGTGCCCCATAGAATGGAGTTGAAGACTTTCAAGATTGGGTATGCCTACTACGTATTCTAAGTTCGATTTTGATGACATTTTACTTAAGAAAGCAAGCAGAACCAAGACAGAACGTAACTAAAACAGGATTAAAAACAAGACGCAGGTAGAATTCATTATCAGTAGGCAACCTAGGCACTTGAACAGGCGCTGTAGATTTTAGTTCTTCGTCTTTTTCATGACAAATCTGACAGCTCTCTTACTTATTATTTCATAATGAATCAACCTTTGATACCGAGCTTTTATTTCACATTTAAAATTTATTTTGTGCTTTTGGTTCGTATTTCGTTAAAAGCGTGTTATAATTAGTTAACCGTATGAACCTATAAACTCATCAGTAGAGTTGTATAGTTATTATTTACACATGTCTAGTCTATAATTACCTGTAATCCTGGGCACCAAGTCAAAATCACGTCAAATGATTGTAGTGTCATCGATTCTTGATAAGTCTGCAAAATTTCAAGGACATCTGGAAGTTAGTGAAAATTGAATTGCAAGATTCTATTACATTCATACATAGTTACATACACTCATAGAGATAAAGCGTGTAAAAATATAATCAAGAACATCAACTGACCCTAATTAATAATGAAATGTTCCAAATAACCAGCTAAACAGAAAAACAATATCAATTTTAACAAAACAATTAAAACCTCAGCACAGTTGAAATGTTTATTCAATTAAAATGTTATTGAAAACTAAAATGGCGTGTGTTCTTTCACCGCACGGACCGCGTTTTAATCAAAATAATTATAGTTAATTATGCTAAAATTATATACTAGCATGACAGCGTTGATATCAGCCAATCAGAGCGCGAGAGGAGAAAGAGGGAGGGAAAAAATAAATTAACGACATGCAACCTTAATTTAGAGTGAATGGTTTAATTATTATATCGTGTTCTCATAATTAGGGTTGCGTTGATGTCGTTAACTATTTGGGGCAGTTAATGATTAAGGAATTGAGCATTCTACCTCCCCATTGTTTCAGTGGTTGCATTCAAGCGTGTCCCATTGTTCATGCGTGGCTTCCAGTGTGAAGACTTCGGTCCGAGTTTCAGGTTGCAATGTCATTTGATGTTTCTGTTTGTTAGATTTTTTCAATAGTATTCTGGAGTTTGATATTGTCCCTGAGGAATGATAATAAGATTGATTCAGGTCATCTGCGAAGTTTGAGAGTTAAAGACTCGCATTCCATGTCATACTATTGTACCGCCAATTGTACCTTTTCTTTCATATTCTCAAAATGATTATACCTACTTATGTTATTATGGTGTGCAATAAATAGAAGTTATTATTACTTTTCCGTGTATTTTTTAATTTTCCCTGCACTAATATTTCTCCTGTGTTATGGGTACAGTTTACATTACACTAGGTATTCATTTAGAAACACCCAGACCCAAAACAACTATCTTTAGATCATACAAATATTTGTTCCATGCGGGGACAACTTAGCAACTGCCGTCAACACTGCCATAATCGACGCGCTTGGCAATCGCAGTGGTGATTGGAGTATGTTATTAGCAGACGGGAGGATACTGCTGCCCGTTCTTTTGTTATCAACCCATACTTTCCTTTGACGACACACATGAGTCTATTCTTTGCCAATCATATGAATTGGGGTCATCGGACTTCATATCATCATATCAGCCAAAAGAAGTCCACTGCTGAACAAAGGGCTCCTTCGTAGATATCCACAATTGTGTCGTCATTTTGGGGGGAACTTGCCGGTTACTCACCACGCTAGGCAGTGTTGGTGAGCGCAGAATGGCCACTGTTCTACAGAAGGGACGCTGCTGTCCGTCCATCTGGTTTAGAGTTCCTTAGTCGCTTTACGAAATCCACGGGAGGAGATGGAGTGGTGCCATATTCTTAATCCGGACACCACACAGAATATACCTTGGATCTAAAAATGTTGAGACACAAATAACTACACAACACATTTAAGTACTTCCTTAATACTTATAGTCTCTTATTCCTACACTCTTATAGTCGCTTTTGAGTCGATTCAGCCTTTAAATAAAAAAATTTATTCAAATTCCGTTTTCGATTCCTACCGCTGTAGCTGCGGTCAATTCGTCGCGTCAACACTAATTACATCAAAGTGATAATTATACGCGTCACCGATATATTTCCATTGGCAAACAACACACTACCAATTTCTGGTACGTTTCGTAATTAAATTAATTGTGGATGCTTCTGGAAAATTATTATAATGAGCAGACTGAAATAACGAGGAGATTTGCGTATTTTGTTTTTGTTGTGGATTCGTATAAAAATGTGTTTTACAATTAATATAACAGCAGATTTATCGTGAAAATTAAAGCTACACACCTCTGTAGTAATTTGGCTACAGCGCAGATTGATTGGTCTGTGAAGTTAAAGCAGGCAAAACTGGATTTTGGTCTCTCTATGTATTGTTAAAATCTAGCCTAATATCCGGTCGACAACCGAAGCCCTTCGCTCAAAGGATCCATTGAAATGCATTCATATCATTTATTTCATTAGATAGCATGCTGCATATTTTCTACAGTGTCATATAACAATTGAAAATAGGTATTGTTACGTTCGTGATAAATTAAATTCCTATGGTCAAAGGGAGTCAGACGTGTACCCTTCCGGCCACGGACACGTGTCAGGCTGTGCCGCAGACGTAATGATGATGAGAACTCTGCATGTTTACACTAGTGACTTATGTACCAGTAGCTTCAATCAAGGGCTTGCAGACAGAACAAGTGGAATACCAGGCAATTAATCTGTAAGTTTTATAAGCGATATTAATTGTAATCAAGATTAAATTGTGAGTACCGTTAATATTGGTGAATTTATTTTATCCCGTGCCCCGGCTAGTAACATTTGGTGTCAGAAGTGGGATAAATTATGTCAGTTTTGCCAAAGGATAGGCTCCCGTATATTTCACATTGAAGTCATTGATGAGCCGCCACAGAGTATCTTTATCTCATGTAAATAAATACATCGACCGTATTTACAAAATTAATTAAATTACATTGCAATTACTACATTGCCAATCATAGACAAACAGTGCCCGCAATGTTAGTGTTTATTTCTTCCGCCAACAAAACCACAGCTAAAATACTTGTAAATAATGAAATAATACGATGACGCACAGTGTAGAGTAACTATTTCATCATTTTATTGCGAACGCTCTTGTAATTTAAAGTCACGGAGTGGTGATTTAACGATCACCATAAATATAAAAGATTTAATTGAGTTATGATTATGGCGAGGTTATAATCCTTAGTTTAATGTCTCTATGACATTTGTGATTATGGTGATGCGAAGGACTGATGATATCGATATTGCAAATATAAATAAAATATTTTAAGTTCATTCAGTGGTATTTTGTCTATGTTTTGCAAGGTATAATAATTCTATAATAATAGGTGTAATTAATAGTTTGGAACCTCCTACAAACCAAATTTTATATTTGAGATACCACAGTCAGTATCGTATAAAAAAAAACTATAAATGGTGGCTGTGTGTTGGTCCCATGTCCCTGGGTAAGCCTATCAAAATACCGGGTTCCTAACAACTATATTAATAAACAAATGAAAATAGGTATGATAATAATTTATTTTAGCTTTAGGATAATTAGGCATATGAATGTCACATATTAAAGTGACTAGTTGGCTTACCAATAGTGATGATATTTGAATACTAGATTCCGAAAATAACTCAGTTACACCAAATAAAATAGACCATATGGTAACAATTATAAAAAAAGTTGCCACTGCCTATTGGAATTTTACCCAAAAAAGGCAAATAACTCATGCCATATCTCATTTAAATAAATACAGCGAACGTATTTACAAAATTAAGTACATTATACATTGCCAATCATTGACAAACATTGCTCGCAATTATTGTTTATTTCTATGCCAATAGCCAAAGCTAATACTTGTAAATAATGTGTTTTTATACTACGAAGACTAATAAAGTTTAGCCACAAAACAACTAAGAGAGAAAATAGTTCGTTAGTTAGAACTATTTCATAACTTTATTGCAAACGCTCTTGTAATTTAAAGTCACAGAATGGTGATTTAACAATCACCATACATATAAATATTTATTTGAGCTATGATTATGGCGAGGTTATAATCCTTAGTTTAATGTCTCTATGTCATTTATGATTATGGCGATGTGAAGGAATCAGAATATCGATATTACAAATATAAATACAATATTCAATGTTCATTTACTAACTGGTATTTTGTACATATTTAAGTCATTGATTCTACGTTTTGGAAGATATAGTAATAATACAACAATAATAATATGATTAAAATTCTTTAAAGGGCATCGTCGTGTTCAACCCATGTACCCGCATAAGCCTACAAAAAGACCAGGTTCCTCCTTGCAGTGGAGCAACCGATAAATTTTACTTAATTCTTTGATCTTGATCTTCTTTAAAATCTTTCTTCATTGTATGATATAATAAAATAAAATTTCCCTACAGATATTTATTAGCTACATGACATATTAAATATAACAGATCTAATTCAAGAAATGTTTGGTCTTGTTGTCTATGATTAGCTAGAGGCTACTAAGCAACATGATTTTTGTTTTTATTTTCAAGTACAAGTATTACTATGAATATTAACTACATTATATTACAGTATGTTAAGCTTACACAAAATCAAAATAAAACACATCCATTGTATCCTTATTTTTTTCTAAGAGAGGTTTACTCCCTCTGTGTAATGGTCTTTGTCTTTTCACGTCACATTTCTCCGTCCATCTTTTTCTAGTCCATCAAAGGTTGTCTGTAAGAAATCGCTAAAGGCGATAAGATAACCCATTGTAGAACTACTGCTTTTAAAATTTTTTTTCTAGCAATTATTATTCTAATCATGTGCCTACAGTAAAAATATTCTATTCTATTTATCATATCAGTGAAAACACGTCCACTGCTGAATTATGCAAAATTTTCTTCATTCCTCGATATTCGAACATGTCGATATACTCACTTCCTTATGCAACGTATTTTGGTCGACGGCGCAGCTGCTACAATTTGTCCGTACTGACATCACGACGCGTGTCGTGGGCGCCGGGCAGAGATGTTAACAACCTTGTTTTGACGTTGCCACTGTTTTCAGAATAGAGCTTGTAGGGAAAGTGAGCGGGATTAGATTAAACTTTTTTTTTTTTTTGTATTATATGTGAATGAGGGATAAAGATTGGTGACAACTGCCTGTCAAGGCGGGTTTGTGTAGATTGATAAAAGAGGGCTTTTTTCGGACTAATTATTTTGGTTTTAAGCTGAAGAAATGAACTAATACGACTTTCTGTATCGGTAGTGTGATCCTCGAGTTGCCGTCATCCTGTATCTCCGCTAGTCCAAATATCTTGGAGTTACTCTCGACTACAATCAGTCTTCCGAGAGCACGCAAAGACGGGGCGTTCCCGTACCTCCTTTGCGCTCTATCGCCTCCTGCAACTGAATGCTAGTAGTAAATTATCCCTTAGAAATAAGGTGAGAATTTACACCACCTGTATCAGGCCAATTATGACTCATGCCAGCGCAGCTTTCGCACACGCTGACTCCTATCCTCTCACTAGATTTCAAACCCTTGAAAATCGATTAATGCGTATGGCTATCGGAGCACCGTGGTACCTGCGCAATGACCGCCTTAAGAAATATACTGCGATCGCCAATCTACCTGACAAGTGGGGCAATTATGGCATACCCCCATATTGCACACAACACACCTAGATTGGTTATTGTGGCGATTTTTGGGGAGGCCTGTGTCCAGTAGTGGGCTTTATACAGCTGAAATGATGAACAGCGTATGGATGGCATGACTGGCGCAGTGGCTCGGCGATTGACTTTCTGCGCTACAGGTCGCTGGTTCGATTCCCGCATGGAACACATATTTTTATGCCCTACAGGTAGTTGTCTGCGTGTTTGTGCATGTGAATATACATATTTGTATACTGTATCCACGAAACAGGGAAAATGTGAGTCAGGGGCATCGTTTAACAAAAACCGCCATACCACAAGAACTTTTATATGCTACCCCAAAAAAAATGTATCGTCGGGGATAGTTCAATAGCGCGTAAATAGCATTGGTAAATATTCCTCGTATGTGTCAAATACATTTTTTTTCCAGACAGCAGAAACTACTGCATATTTTAGCGTTTACAGTGTCCGTTTTATAAAAAAAAACGGTGTGTGCTGGAGTTTACTCCGTAAGTACAATTGTCTCAGCAATTAATAGGCAGTGAGCGTTAAAAAATAAATTGCACGGATGTTTATATGTACGATACATATCATATACAAAAATGAATTATAACCTACCTAGTAACTGCATCCAAGTGTTCGTCGGGTTTTATTCCACCGTCAGATAAACTAGATTTTTCCATATTTTTGATTTTTTTATTTAATCACTCCACTGCGTACTAATAATAATTATGTTAAATATCAATATTTATACATATATCAAATTAAATAAAGATACAACTTTGACATCAAACGTCATTTGACACATACATGACTTTAACGCAGAAGGTACGCAAGGGGCGCAGAAAACGTGACGCATTTTAGTTAACGCTCGACAAAATTTCACTCCTTATAAATTTTTCATCCGGTATGAAAAATTTATATATAAATCGATTCTTAAAGAGTAAAGTCCAATAAACTCCAAAAAAGAAAGCTCAATTATCAATCTACTTTCGTCCCTTACGGGGCATTTACCAATGCTACTTACACGCTATTGAACTATTTCCGACGGTATGCTATCAATTATTAACGCCCTAAGTCGATTTTCAATTCCAAATTAGCATCGATATCCAATATTGTTATCAGCCTCATCAAATTAACTGAACTAAACGCCGTAATCGTAAACGCCCGAAGACATAAAGGCAAATGGGGAACAGTCAGAATTTTCCATTGTTACAGGGAAAAATCTTCATTGTCCGAATTACGTGAGTGGAATGTCTGTTCCCGATGGCTGGCAAAATTATTATTTCCCAGGATTTCTTTATTCAGCAAATTACTGAAAGAGGATAAATTGTTGGGACAGTTCTATGGAAGTGGCTTCGGTAGTATTCTTTACAATGAAGTTATGGAATTTAGTGTTACTTTTGTCGGTGTCGAAAGATATGACATAGCTGAAAGGATTAGTAAACTGATGTGGCAATGGGCGGGGCACATTGCACGTAGAACTGATGGCCGTTGGGGCAAAAAGTTCTCGAATGGAGACCGCGCACCGGAAAACGCAGCGTCAGACGACCTCCAACGAGGTGGACAAACAACCTGCTGAAGGTCACTCGTAGTCGTTGGATGAGAGCGCATGTAACCGCTCGTTGTAAAAACCTAAGGGCCGTTGTCCAGCAGTGGACGTCTTTTGGCTGATATGATGATGATGATGATTGACGGTGTCTAAATAACAAGATACATTAGTGGCAGTTTCGTGATCAACCTTGTAACAGAGTAACAAATCGTTGTAGGTACCATAACCAGAAATAGCAAAGCCACCGGGGACCGGTCTTTTAATGTTGTCGTCAATTTGGAATTTTCAGCAGCTTGGCAGGTGTTGCTCAGCACAAAATGGCCGCTGCCGCCCATACTTCTGGCTTAGTCCCTTAGTCACCTTCAATGTCATCCACGATAGGAGATGGAGTGGTACTTTATTCTTAATCCGGACACCACACATACGTTCCACACGGATTAGGTACCTACGTTTGTCCTACTTTAACAAAAGAACAGATAACTTTTATAAATCTAACATAAGAATCAATGGTAACGCTAAGTTAAATGTTAACGGCACAGTTAGTGCAGCCGTGCTTGCCGTGTGTGCCGGCTCAGAATGCCACCACCCCATTTCATCCCGTGGGTGTCGTAAAAGTCGACTAAGGGATAAACCGGAGGATGGGCAGCAGCGTCCTTCGAGTACATTAACAACTCAACTGCGATCGCCAACCTGTCTGCCAAGCGTGGCGATTATGGCAAGACCCCCCAATGAGCACTCAACACACCCATATCGGTCGTTGAAGTGATCTTTGGAAGAGGCCTGTGTCCAGCAGTGGATTTCATTCGACCGAAATGATGGTGCAGTGGCTGATACAGTCTGGGTGTATTGTGTTTGAAATTTGTGTCTGTAGACGTACCCACGATACAGGAGAAATCCTAGTATGGGGCATTGTTTTAATATAATCATTTTTAGTTACCGACCAACATTTTGTCAACCGTGCCGTGTGGTGCCGGCTCAGAATGCCACCACCCTATCTCCTCCCATGGGTGTCGTAAAAGTCGACTAAGGGATTAGCCGGAGGATGGGCAGCAGCGTCCTTCGAGTACATTAACAACTCAACTGCGATCGCCAACCCGCCTGCCAAGCGTGGCGATTATGGCAAAACCCCCCAATGAGCCCACAAGACATCCATATCGATGGTTGTGTTGATCTTTGGGGGAGGCCTGTGTCCAGCAGTGGACTTTATTCGGCCGAAATGATGATTTTGTCAACTATTCCCTAGAAACGTGGTGGTGTGTCATATATTCCAATACTGACAAAAATGCTTACTATTTCTAACTAGCCAATTACTGTCCCACTGCTGGGCTCGGGTCTTTTCTTACGATTGGAAAGGATAAGCCTTAGTCCACCACGCTGAGTTTTTTAGGGTACCGAACGTCCGAAGGAAAAAACAGCGGAATCCTTATAGGATCACTCGTGTGTCTGTGTGTCCGTCTGTTACAGCCAATTTGCTCCGAATCTACAAGACCGATTAAGTTGAAATTTGGTACACATATGGATTTCTGCAACCCAAACACGGACGTGTATATAAATGAATTCTATATATAATAAAGTTTTGCAAACTGTACCGTGTAACATATTAAATGAAAGAACTTGTTACAAGGGTCTCAAAAATATTTATTTTATAATTTTAAATAAACAGTTTTAAAGATATTTAAGAAAATAGGCGAAAATTTGTCATTCGGGGTCTTATCTCCAAAACTACAGAGCCTATAATTTTGTAAAAAAAAAATATATTCTGTATAGATTACAGAAAAACCTATAAGAAAACTATGGTCTTAAAATAATATGTTAAATCTGTCAATATCGTGCGTACAAACTTGCATTTGTGGTTGGAATGTATGAGAGAACATGTTTTTCAACTACAATGTTAAAAAGTTAAAAAGAAAAAATATTAGTACTACTCACCTTGACTAGGCCAGGCATCTGCCACGTCATGTACCTAAATCATCTTACGGAACCCTCTCCACGCGAGTTCAAATCCCACTTGTCCGGTGAAAACATTCCTTAATAATTGGATCAAAAATTTCATCAGCAATAATATTTTTGAGTGTCCCTTCTTGAAAATATACATAAGCATCTATGTCCACTCTATGTAATTCCTTCATTAGTAGGGCCTATCATCATTATCATTTATTTGTGTGGAAATCATATTTTTTTATCATAATTAACGTTGTACATAAGTCACGGGTGTAACGACTTTATTTCAAAAGTTATTATATTAGGGCGTTTTATATGATATACCGCTATGAAATTTAAGTGGCTTCAAACAGGCAATTAAGAAAATGGTGCCGTATTTTAAAAGTACTTCACCTGACCATAATTATAAAATGAGAAGTTATTTAAGCAATAATTATATAGCATTCTGATTTCTAATTTACTTTTGATACCACACTTCGCACCAGGGGTGGAATTCCTTAAGCTTAAACATCCATACATCCTTGAATACGGAATCGAAATAACGGTGTAAAACCAATTCGGTATTCGCTAAGACATGACTGAAGCTATTTAAGGACGCGTTGCAGAAGGTATGCCATGAGAACCAGTCTTAACGAATGCCAAATTGGGTTCTCACCGTTATTTCAATTCTATATTCAAGGATGTATGGACGTTTAAGCTTAGAGAATTTTACCCCTGAACACAAATCGAGGATGTGACTCGGAAAGCGGTAGGCTATGTCAACCGCATGCTCCTAAAACGATGGGCGAAAATAATAACCTATTGGGCCCCAGAAATAAATGAGGCAGACTGAGAAGGAGATGACGGCACAACCTTGAATCTCATTTGAAAGATTGGTCAACAATTGCACAAGATCGTGAAAAATCGAAACATGATCAGGCCTCGGGAGGCCGTTTTCCGACTCCGGATGTTTTCTATATGCAATTTTGTACAGCTTGTATAATCAGCCCTTGTCTGGAACTTTTTCAAAGGCTTTCGTAACATCGAAAAAGAGCACTCCCATCATGTAACTACGGGCGAATCTAGTGGGACGAGTATTAAATTTATTGCCGCATTGAAGATAACCGTCATTAAGATAATAAGAGGCATAGAGAAGTATTTGACCTCCTTGTTGGTGATCCCGTCTGAGCCAGAGGCTGGAGATTCTTGACTTCATAGACCGAGAACGGAGGGAGTGGGTCGTCTGAGTCCTCGGTGGGTGGGATCACAGCTCTACGTTCAATTTCCGTTTCAACCTTGGAAAGGTCAGCTTGGTCTACTGGTAAAGTACCAAGGATGAATTGGGCTTATTGGTTGTCAGCTTGGCATTCAGATTTTTCATCGTCGTCAAGGTTCGGCCTTTTGTTGGGACAATCGAGGGGGGGAGATGGATGCCAGCGTTACGGACTTGAGTTTTCATTGCAAGTGACAGAATGCTTAGAGAGTTGGCTCTAAATCACTCAACAACTTATCCCAGCGGGCCTCTGGACCTCTTGTATACGCATCTTAACAATATAAAGCAGTAAATTACGCACATAGAGGTGAATAGCTTCGCAGGGAAAAGTATCGTGCTCTCCGAAAGTTGCGTTGTTGTTCTTCAACAGTAAACGCACATCGTCCGGCAGCCGCAAGCGATGGCCAGCCATCGCTAGAACCCCCCGTAAACATTCGTTTATTATGGATTGTACGTGACGAATTGATTGCGCTGCGTGTAACTGCGACTGTCACTATGAAATCAGCAATAGAGTCTCTGTATTCCTCAAGTTTTCTCCAGTCCATCAAAACTTTTGTCTCCATGAGTTGACCTAGATCTGGCGGGGGCGAATCGGGGAACAAGATCATAGGACGAAGATTTGACTCAAACTCTTGTGACACTTCTGGATGTATGGATATCATATCGGAATAAATTATTTCTTATTAGTATGTCTCTCTATTCACAGGTTAATATACTGTGCAAAGAGGAACTTGGTCTTTTGAAAGACTTTCGTGGGGACATGAGTCCAAAGACACAGAGGCCTTTTAGAGAATTTTAATTAGGGCCATGGCTATTCTAAGAAATAAAGTAACAGATTGTTCCCGGTGGTATTATAACGACAAGGTTTATTGCAATGGGTTTTTATGGAATAAAAACACCTTGATTCGCCACTAACAAGATGGCAAGATAGACCCCTAAATGTATACCCCTAATAAATTATCGCATTAGTGTCGTGAACCGGCGAAATCTAGACTCTGCTTTTTGGTGACCGCGTGGATACTGTACTATAGTGTTAAACGCTCATATCTAGTCCGTTAAATGTCGATGTTCGATGTCGCACCGAAACCAAAGCGATGCTATCACAGCAATGTCCATGATTATAGTAACAGATTTAGACGCACGACAAGTCGCACTGCCTTATGTCATGCCGACAATTCCAGTGAAAAGCTTTCTTCGCAGGGAAGCAGTAAGTCAGTGGGAGAACCGCCTCATACATGTCGGTAATTCACACAATTACTGCTGCTTTGTGTCGCTATAGCGCTTGATTAAGTCACAAACATCGTCAAAGCTAGAACAATGAACATAACATAACGTTTGATACCTAAATTAGCTCTTAGTTTATGTTGTGTACCTGTAGCGCTTCACGCGTTGAAATAAATTTAATATAATTATAAGTACATTCAGCTATAGATTATAATATGTAGATAGGCAAATCTTATCTTAGCACTTAGTAGTGCCACACTTCTATTCTCAAAGAGTAAAATTCGTCGCTGTGTTTGACGAACACGACTTTTAGACCGCAGTTACGGCCAACGTTGCACGAGAGGTGTTGCTATTGTCGCTATTAAGGTATGCCCCCATCGAATAACGGCACGGTTGGCGCAGTGACCAAGCGATCAGCTTTCTGGGAAAAGATTGACCGACAGATAGTTACTTCGGGTCTGGGTGTTTATGCATATAAAAATATGTCTGCAAACTGTACCCACGACACAAAGATATACTTGTGTGGGGAAGGGGAAAGACTTAAAAATGTACGCACGGCTACATATCAAGCTATTCCAGTATAAGCTGATCTCGCATTGATAGGCTTTATAATGATACCGAAAACATATAGAGAAAATGTCAGACAGTTTAATTTTATATACATAGTTCCAAATCAGGTCGTTTGCAGTATAGGATCCGGACAGCCAACACCGCAACGCGCCATTCGCGAAGCGAAGGTTCGTTCTTGGAGTGAGCTCCTGAGGAACGTGATAGGGATCTGTGGAGGAGATTCTACCGCACGGCAGTGGGGAAGATGCGTCCCGGTGACCGAAACCATGGCCCCGGATTTACTGGAAGGTGTACATTCTACGCTCTTTTCTATGGTCCGGGACCGTCCCAGTCTCTCCCCATCCCCGATTGCCTCGGACTGGGTCGAGGAGATGAGGGTCTCTGAAGGGGAGTTGGGCTGATCCGTTGGCTGACTGAAGGCACGCATAACTGCACCAGGCCCGGATATCATTCCGGGACGAGCAAGGTTGTATGCACTACTGTCTCTTGGGGACCGTTTGAGGCGGCTGAAGAACAGCCGCCTCCATCAAAGCGTATTTTCGACTGACTGGAAAGAATCCGGATTGGTTCTCATCAGGAAAGAAGTCAAGGCCGCAGGGGTCTCTCTCCGTATATCATCCTATTTGCCTGCTTGACGAGGATTTTAAGTTATTCGAGAGAATAATTGCCCGAAAACTGGGGGCCTGGCCAAAAGTCAGTTTGGCTACCGGCAGCAGTCTACAATCAACGAGATTCTTTGCGTCCAATCGCTACCGGAACAGACAGTGTCCCGGTGGGGTGGAGTGGCGTTAACTGTCAGTTTAGACATCGTCAAAGCCTACAACTCTACGTGGGCAGGAACGGTAGCGTAAAGCGTGGGGAGATAACGTGCGAGGTCCTACAGGGGTCGGTTCTCAGCCCTCTCTTATGGAACCTCGCCTACGACGCAGTCGTGTCGTTCTACCCACTTGTGTCAGCTTAGTGTGTTACGCTGATGGCACTCTTGTATTGGCGAGTGGGAAGTATTTCGAGGGAACCATACGGCTTGCCGAGCAAGTGGCTAAAATCCACGCTTTGGATCTGCGGATAGCGCCTCAAAAAACTAAGGCACTATGGTTTCATATACTGCCGCGAAGCAGAGACCCACCGAGATGGTGAACACACGTTGGTGTCGCTTAAATCAGGGTGGACCGGTACAAAAAGTACCTGGGGCTTACCCTGGACAGTCGTTGGGGCATCGAAGAGCACTCTGACCGCCTTGTCCCCTGCATCGAGAGAGTAGTGCATGCCTTGAACCTGGTATCCAACTTCGGGGGACCGAGAGAAGACGTTTGCTGCCTCTACGGGGGAGTCGGGGAATCGTGCAGGACGTGGCCCTATACGGGGCGCCTGTATGGTCAGCTCGACTGTCAGGCATCCAGTGCTCCAGAGTCAACCTTTACGGTCTGCATCGTAGAGTGGCTATATAGACCGCATCATAACAGCCATAAGACATCCACTGCTGAACAAAGGCCTCCCCCATAGATTTCAACAATTGTGTCATCATTTTGTGGGGAATTTGCCAGTACTCACCACGCTTTGCAGGCGGGTTGGTAAGCGCAGTATAGCTAATGTACCAAAGAAGGGACGATGCTGCCCATCCCTCTGGTTTAGAATTAGTCGCCTTTTACTACATCCATGGGAGGAGATGGAGTAGTGCTATGTTCTTAATCCGGACACCACACGAATAAGCCGCATGAGGGTACCGAATGGTATCTTATGACGCGGCAACACTTCTCGTGCATTTGCATTTATACAATGTCAATACAATTGTATTCATTTATTGCAACATTTGCAATCCAATAGGCAGAATAAAAAAGATCTCAGGAAATCATTAGTTTTAAAATTTTCGGTTTGCAATAATACGCCATTTTGATTCTGATATACTTAAGAAAATTGGAAGAGGAATACAAGTAAATTTAAGTTACAGTTAGCTTCCCTCTTTTCTTTTTTAAGTGGATATAAATTTTCAACCCGGCGATACGGTTTACCTACTTATTTAGTTTTTTCCGAATAAAACGAAAAAAGAGTCCTCCAGATTCTATTTTTACGAAGTAATTACGAAGGCTCCGTCGTTCTTTTGATTCTGAAAACAACATGAAAATATTGGTTAGCCTTGAGTTATAAAGTTATTTCCAATAAAAAATCTTCATCAAACGTACAAATCAATAAAAAATAAAGCTTCTTGTCTTATTAGATAATGATACATTTTTTAGTACGCGCGGTAATACTCGTGGAGTTTATCAGCCCAGTTCGTACCGGACTCGTACCAGCTAAAACCCACGGTGGTCTTCAGCACATAGTAGGAGCACTAGGGGGCGACCCTGGTGCTCCCAGTATGTGCTGAAGATGACGCACCATCAATTTCCACAATTGCGTTATCATTTTGGAGGATATTTTCCAATACTCGCCACGCACGGGAGGAGAAAAATTGGTGCAATATTCATAATCCGGACACCACACTAGACGTAGTCCTCTCTGTAATTCGATATCATAATTATACGAATCAATGTATCACCATAGATGAATTAAAAATGACAAGCGCTATATATACTTATCGACACGATATTTCAATATCACTCCCAACACTAGCAAGAATATTCAACGCTAATTAAAACAATTTTTTGTTTATTTGTTCCTGCGATGTTTATCGACAATAAGTATTTAAGTAAGAAGCTTTTAAAGGATTTCGGTTTGAATAACAATTACTTATTCTGTTTCCTCAACATCCATTAATAAGTCAATCTTGTTTATATTTTGACTTCCTTGTTGCTCGAGGGTTGCTGGTTGTGTAATGGACCGTTCACATTCGTCGATACAAAAGTTGAACTATGTTTTGTTTTCACCTACTCCCATGAGACAACGAGTATGATAAGAAACGACATAGCGAACATACATTTTAAGAGTGAATAAAATATATTTCAAAACAACATTCCGAACTGAATACTCGAATTCGAAATTTAAAAAGCGTGTACCGAATGTAGACGTCTCAAACAAATGCTTGAAAAATAAAAGTGTGCACTATTTTCTTTAGAAAGCCAACATTGATACGTATTTTACGGACTATGTGTATAAAAGTTGTGTGTGACTTTTAATAGGTTTCCCTACATAACTAGACAAAGTATAGACAAATACCAACGGATTATAAAATAAGTAGGTATTATTAAAGATTAAAATCAATTTTTCATTTGATGCCTGAAGTATAACTAAGTTTTCAGCGGTAAAAAATAATCAACAAAATAACATGATTAAGTTTGCGTTGTATTTAAAACATATCATATAATATAAGCTTATCACGGTAAGACCACGGTAGCTAGTGAAATTATTAAACAAATGACTAAGTCAAGTCAAAGTCAAAGGTTTTTATTTCATATAAAACAAATATTTGCACTTATGACACGTCAGAATCTAACTTGCGCGGTTCCACATAGTTAATCTCGTGGAGTAGAGCCGGCAAGAAAATCCATGGATACTCTTTTAAAATAATTGAGATTACAGTGTTGATTGATACAAATTATTGTAAAACATATAACGAGAAAAATAAAGGTTAATGTGTAAAGATGGACAATATCACAATAATATAATTTAAAAAAAATTGAGTCCCAACAAACGGCACCCGTTCACGAGCATAACGCATGCTAATGCAGCATCGCTTAGCTCAACCATATCGTAGGAAACCGAACGACCCGATACACAACGCCACCGCCAGCAAGACATTTTAGTGAGCATGACAGACCGATACAGCCAGGCAAAAGACAATCAATATAAGTAATGAAAATAACATTGATGCTTACACATTTACAATATTTTATAAATATTGTAATTTGAACAATATTAACAATAATTTATAGTCAATCAATGCCATAATATTAAATGTAAGTAAGTCACATAAAAATAAGATTTAAATGAGTCGGGTCAAATGTCATGTTATTAAATATAAGTAAATAACACGAAGAAAGTTATGAAATTACAAATGAACTAAATATGTAAAAAAAATGTATAACCAGTACACCAGGATTTCTCCTGTGTCGTGAATTATAATACAGACATGAATTCCAAATAAAATACACCCATACCCGGAACAACTACCTGCAGATCATACAAATATTAGTTCCATGCGGGAATCGAACTCACGACCCGGAGCGCCGCAGCCGACTGTACCAGCCACTGCACCACCACTCGAGGTGACGAGCGCAGTGCGATGTCTTACAGTATTAACCCTTGATAACTTTACTTTACTTTATTGTTAGGGGCGTGTCGCTTCCCATCAGGTGAATGACTCGCTCGTCTCGTCACTATCATAATATCACCCAAAAAAACGTCCACTGCTGAACAAAAGATGACGTGTTACATGCCGTGTGTCATCATTATGGGGAGAATTCGGCAGTAATCACCACGCTTAGCAGGCGGGTTGGTGAGCGCAGAATAGCTATAACTCAGAATGGCCGCTGCTGCATTTGGTTTAGCATCCCTTAGTCGCCTTTTACAACTTCCACGTCATGTTTAGTTTCTTTTTGTAAATAAACTATTCTATTCAATTCGTCGTATGAGTGGTGGTATTGTATCACATATATTACAAAAATATAGTATGTACGCAATCAAATGTGTATAACTCCACTAATGTCACTATACTCACAACTAGTGTGTGTTAAATGTAATGTATGTTTTTGTTTGTGAATTTCTAAACTAATGTGAATGATTGGTGCAGATCTATACAAATAATAAAATTGAAGTATCTGTTTGTTAATTCAAAATAGCGGGTTTTTTCAAAATGCATATGGAAGTATATACGGTACCTACAACAAAAAACCTATTCTATTGTTTTTGTCTGTCTGTCTGTTTGTTCCCGCTAATATCCGTAACGGCTAGACCGATTTCTACGGGACTTTCACTTGCAGATAGCTGATGTTATAAGGAATAACTTAAGCTACTTTTATTTTATTAGGCGAAAAAAAATCATGAAATCCAATATATATATGTCAAGTGTTTATGTAGTACTCTAAATAATTTATGAATAAGCCAATTTCTTTTAAATTTAATGGCGAGTGAAACCGCGGGTCCCAGCTAGTATATAATAAAATCTGGATTAGCACATGTATAATTTTTCATACAGGCAAACTAGACTGTAAATAGTTATGCGGACGCAACCATGTGCCCAACTACTACATTAGAAACTCATAAAACGTTCAGCGATAAATCTAGCTTAATCGCTAAACACCCACCGGCCCACACAAAACCTGCCACTAATAGGAGAATCCTCCAGTAAATATCATTACGCTCCTGATTTGGCGTGAATAAATAAAGAGGATTGATGGTCACGCTGGCCAATAGCCATCAGTTGGCGATTAGTGTCCGAATCACTAATAATATGGAGGTGCAAATTGCTCGATTCCGGATGCGAAGTTTTGGGTGTGTGGTGCAAGTCTTAAGAGTAAAATTAAGCTTAAAAAAGTAACTGACGGCACGGTTGGTGCAGTGGCTGATACAGTCAACTGCTGCGCTCCGGTTCGGTGGGTTCGATTCCCGCACGGAACAAATATTTGTATGATCTGCAGGTAGTTGTTCCGGGTCTGGGTGTATTTGTTGGAATTAGGCAGTATTTCAATAAAACTCAATAGATTTCTTTATTAACACGTTAAGATATATTTTCTCACAAGTGACATGAGTCTACATGTTTCAAGAGAACCAAAAACGCCAACATTGGCAGAAAAACTTAAACTCAGCTTACACATTTATAAAGGTAGTCCGCAACAAAATGTTTACAAAGACACCTATGAACTACTTTATAAATTTATTTATTCAACACTGGGAGTGTAACAACACTTAAATTTATAAGGTAGACATAATAATTGACTCTACTTTTAAGTAAACAATTTCAGTAAATAAACTTTAACTTACACTTTTAAATTTTTCCACATCAAACATTTCTAAATATTTTATCTCTATTTGAATTAAATTTATTTACAGGCAAAGCCTTAGTTAAGAAATCAGCTAATTGATTTGAACTCTCAACATATTTAATATCAACAATTTTCATTGCAACATTCTCTCTTATGAAATTATATCTTATATCTATGTGCTTGCTTCTTCTATGAAAAACAGGATTGTTTATCAATTTAGTTATCTAGTTGTCAACATTTAAAGTAATTAAGCCTTGTGGCTCCCCAATATCACAAAGAAATTGCCTAAGCCATAAAATTTATTTAGTAGCTTCACTAGCAGCTATGTACTCAGACTCAGTTGTGGATAATGCCACAGTATTTTGTTTACGGCTAGACCAAGTGACAGGACCTCCATTCAGTAAAAATATATAACCAGTATTAGATTTCCTAGTGTCCAAATCACCTGCAAAATCAGAGTTAGTTGGCTACTCTGCCAACTAATTCAATATTACCCTGATACACCATAGGCATATCTTTAGAATTAATTAAATAACGTAAGATTCTTTTTACAGCTGTAACATGTGAAGGACCTGGGTTATTGACATATCTAGTAACAATATTTACAGCATATGCTATGTCAGGTCACGATACAGATGACAAGAATAACAATGCTCCCACAGCTTCTCTATATGGGAAATTAATAGGCTCATTGCTTGTATTCTTAGATAAATGTACATTTACATCTGCAGGGGTATTACTACTTTTTGCATCTGGCAAATTTAGTCAAACATTACAGTCAGAACGATCTTCTTACAAACCTCTATACCACTTTTCTTTTTCATTAATAAAAATCAATATATCTGGAAGGTTTCCGAAATTCTGAAGACAACACGCTCTTAGCTTATAACTTGTATTAATTTCAACGTTATGAGAGAGCGTGTCCAGAATTTTATGAAGGAACAAATGAACTTCAACTGTTATACCGTGGAACATCTGTTTAATTATTCTGAAAGACCTTAGATATCGCTTGTACATGGAAATTGTTTTCCGCGTTCTTGGAACATGTGGCATAAAGATTTTTCTACAAAAGAAGGGATTAGGTTTTCGTGAAAACGGTAATCCTCGCTTTCATGAAATCCTCTCTGTACTTTGTATTCTTCGTTTTAATGTATTTTTAGCTCTTTTCCTTTGCTCACTTTGTTTAAATGGGTGTCCAAGTAACAAATGCGCGAACAGTTTATTTAAAATAATGATATAGGGTTTCACTGCTAATTTGCACAATTTCTGTGAACCAAACCAGGTTTCAATATGTAGCAGGCACTTTGTGGTACGTGCTAAGAATGGCACAACCCCATCTCATGCCGTAGGTGTCGTAAAAGGCGACTATGGGTTTAGCCAGGGGCAGCAGCGTCTTTCAAGTGCGTTTACAAATCAACTGCGACAGTCCGCAGACCTGTCGAGCATGGCGATTCTGTCAAAACCCCAAAATGAGCACACAACCTAAATCTAGATCAATCGACGTGGTGATCTTTGGGGAGGCCAAGGTCCAGCAGTGGACCTTTTTCGTCTAAAATAGTGATGATGATGAAGGCCCCCTTCTGATCAGGCAACTGAGGCAAGCCAGAATTGAAAAGTCTTGTGGGCATTCTTACTGTGTTCCACAATTTCCGACCAATAAAGACGAGGCCTTGATAGACTGTCTGGAGCATTCGGGTACCTACGCAGTCTCGCCACTCACATTCACCTGCCCTGCGTTTTGTAAGCTTCTTAATAGATCTCCTTATGATATGCTTTTTAAAGTATCAAAAGGGAGGAATATGTGATGAAGCTGCCTTAATCTGCTTTAATTGTTATTATTATTAAATGGAGCACTAACGCAATAAGCTAACTACTGCATAAACGGTGCATAGTATTCTGCACTTTTTCCACCGCAATCGATGTATACTTGACTTCCCCAAACGTTTTGGACAATGTTTGTATGTACGAACACATTTCGGGCCAATTTCGTCTCTTTTCTTAAATAACTTCAAAACTATATATTTTTGAAATTTATAAAATAAATAAATATATTTGAATTCATTTATTTAGGTTACACGACCGTGTTTGGGTTGTAGAAAACTTCATTGGTCCAGTTGATTCGGGGCAAATTGGCTGTGACAGACGGACAGACAGACACACGAGTGATCCTATAAAGGTTCAACCGTTTTTTCCTTCGGACCTTCGGAACCCTAAAAATGACGCCTGTGCCTGGACTAATTTTAATCACAAATCACACGGTAAACATACAACACAATTACCAAAACTTTAACTTCTATTTCTTTTTAACACTCGTACAAACTAAAGGACAAGCTAATTAATTTCAGCTATCAAAATATTACGAAGCTATGTACTATCCAGCTAAGTTTTAATTAGGCCTTCATTAAGGCGAGACTTCAGCAGTGTTTTATTTGTTAATGGTTTTTGTAGCGTCTGGAGTTTATGTCTTGGGTGCTGGCAGTCTGGCCTGTATACTTTTAAGGATTTCGTCGGGTTAAGTAAAGATTAAATGAATAAGATGTTGCTGGTGTATTAAAGGATTTTATGTCTTATTTTTTCTTCATTAGATTATATTGTTTTTAGCGTATTGCAACATAAGAGAGTAGCTTCGGTTTTGTACATGGGGAAATCCATGGACGTCTAGATGTCGTCTACCTTTTTTTTTAGCTAGGGGATATCCTTTTAGTGCAAGAGGCTTCCGCCTTGGGAAGGGCGGAGGGGCATGCCGGGCTCAACCCGGCTAAAACCCCACGGTGTCCTTCTTCTTACCTGTAGCCGGAGGTGCGGTATACGCGTTGTCTGCATTAGACCGCGCCCCCGGCAGGTATCAGCCCGTCAATGGTTGACCCTTCTCTGTGCGACCTTGCTGGCCGCACCTAACCTTCAGAGAGGCGCACGCGGAACACGCGCGCCGCCATCTTGGGCCTGTTTTCCGTTTGGGCGACGGACCCTGGTTCGTCACCCGCAGGCTGCTCCTTATGATGGCCGGAGATCATTCAGCGCCCCCGGCGCCCACGCCCGGTGCGTCTTCTGCAGCGGGGATAAGAGATCTCCCTCCGTCCTCGCTCTGCCGCCTCCTTTGCTTGCATCACTGCCTCGCAAAAGGAGGCTAAGGCATCCCACGCGCTCTCGCTCCGGACGATGGACTGAACCACGACCGGAAGCGAGAGGTAGATGTCGTCTACCTTGGAAAAGGTAAAAGGGCAAGCCGGTCTCTAACCGGCTAAGCCCCTACGGTGTTACTTCCACCTACGGACCTATTGCTGGGGGTGCAAAATTTACTCTATTTCCTGCATCTCGGTTTTAGTGAACCTGGTTTTTCAGAGAGCACTTTTTATCGCACTTCTGGTCATTCACTATCTACCAATTCAACAAGTATGCACTGCCGTTGAAATCCAGCTTTTGTAAGGCCTTGGGTCTTTATGCTGTAAGGTTTTATTAGTGTGCAAGTGAAGGCTATAGCTACTCCAAGCAATGTATGAGTAGGGAGTATATAGAGCATACCTCTTCACTAAGTTTTCTTCTGTAATGTGTTTACAGAAACACAATTCCACACACGTCCACTGCTGAACGTGGGCCTCTCAATGATGACCACAATGTGTGGCCATATTGCCATAATCTCCACGCTTGCCAAGCAGATTGGTTTCCTTCTTCTTTCGTGTAGTTAATGGCCAACCTTGTATCAGAGTTGTTCGAGCCGCCCAAAGGCCTCCGACCTGGCTTAACGACTGGCTAATAACATCAACCGGGACCGACGACTTTACGTACCCGCCAAAGCACCCATCCATGGACTGACCGCGCGAAGCATTACTTAACCTCGTTTACCAATCAATGATTGCAACTGTCTATGGTTATATTTGTGATCGCAGTATATTGTTATTAGCAGATGGAAGGATGCTACTGCCCATTCTCTTGATATAAAACCCTTACTCACCCTTTACGACACCCATGGGTCGAGTATGGTGGTCTATTTATTCCTGGAAACCTCACGGAACGGAACACTCAGCCCCAAACCTAAAAAAACAATAATTCTGACACTACAGCCATGGCTGTACGCTTACCTACATATCCTGAATACAAATACTTGATATGATTGGGGGATAAATTCCGATTCTTTGAACAAAAGTTGTGGTACGCCGCCACTGCCCCATTTTATGTCGACACTGTACACGAGTACGAGGACTTTAAAAAAAATATTACGTAGTTTCTTCGTGCTTGCGTTATAATGAAAAAGAGATGAAGTGTGACCCATTACCAAGATACAACACACACAGTACATACAGTATGGACGTAGAGCTGTCAATAACTCAATACGCCGATAAATGTTCGTAGTTTGCACAAAAACTGACATGAGCAACTCCTTTTTTTTATTTTTTTTTTATTGGTGCCCAGTGGAAATTCTTCATGAACTTCCTTCGCCTCGGGGAAGGGCGAAGGGGTATGCCTCCTACCGGCTAAAACCACTGGGGCGGTCATCTTCGGCACCTAAGGGAGGCTCCAGGTCCTCGTATGATCACACTAGAGCCACCCACTGGTGCCACTCCCATAGGCACATCTCGGAGAGGGTGACTGTAAAGTGGTCACCCCCCCGGAGGATTGTAAAGGATCCCCCAAAGCGTCCCACGGCAACGCGTGACCACATGCGTGCTACCGTCTTCTCTTGGGTCGCTTGGTGGACATGAGCAACTCCTAACATACATTTTTATTTTATTCACAAACCAATATAGACTTGTATTTCTACAGTAAAGTGCTCGCATAAATAATTCAATATTCCGAGATACAAGTCGCAATACAATACCGTACAATAGAAAATGTATAAAAGAATGTAATAAAAATATTTTTTGCCAATTTTTTACGTATTTTGTGTCTGAATAAACTAGAAGATCTCAATCTAGGCAGGAATATTACATTATGTGGTCCTAAATTTTATAAAAACACTCGTTAGGTACGTATTCCAGAAAACCGTGATATTCTTACTCATATTCTGAGAAGCGCCTGCCAAATAATTCAGTTTTAGTCGTGAGAAAAATAATTGAATATAAAGATGTAGGCGCTACTGCACAGATAATAAATATGAAATCATTATTTTATATAAATTACGAATAGACAGAAAGACGATTTTGAGAAAAAGGCTTCCAAAGTTAGCAGTGTTTTTTTTTAATAATTCATATTAGTTTTATTGTTTCTTTTTTGTTTAGTTTATTGTTAAAGGTGCTTAAACTTGGAAGTAGTTTTAATTATGATTTATTTATATTTAACATAATAATTAGAGGAAATGTTGTTAAATCCTCGTAAAATATTAGTTGTTGTATTGCTTTAGGCAAAAAAGGTGCATATGTGTGTTTTAGCACTGAATATTTCCATAATGCGTTTAGCGTTGCCTACCATACCTTACCGTTGTTTACCCTATTAATAGCGCCATTCGATAGACAAATGAATGACAGGTTCAACGATATAAAAATCTGTTGAAATTTTCAACTGAATCTTTTTTACTCTAACCCCTTCAATTGTGATTGTATATTGTTAATCGTGTGGCTAAGAATAACACTACCTCATTTCTCACTCTAACCTATCTCTACCTATGTATATGACAATAAATAGGATACTTGAAAAGATGACGCCTGACGCCTTTATGTACAAAGCTATCCAAAACCAATGATCTGATTAAAATTGTACGGTATACTCGTATAAATTAAAATAACTTTTTAAAATTTGTAACTACGTCTGTCACCTTAGTGATCCTGCGACCACGAATGCTGCAAAGTATTCAAAACATCAGGAAAAACAAAAATCTAAAATATACGCGATAGAATCCGTTTAAAAGTGTTTTATTATAATGTGTAATAATTGCGAAAACCTAAGACATTACTATATACATTTCTAGTTTAAGCTGATCTCTTGTCGTAAGGAAGACCCATAGAATGCGAGATCAGCTTAAACTGAAATGTATAGCTTGATATGTAGACGCGCATACAGAGTTTTTTTCCCGAAACCAATTCATCATAGCATCATCATACCAGCCGAAGGACGTCCATTACTGAACTAATTTAGTTTTTTTTTTATTTTTTAAAAACATTGCCCCACACTAGGATTTCTCCTGTGTCGTGGGTGCGTTTACAGACATGAATTCCACATACAATACACCCAGACCCGGAACAACTATCTGCAGATGATCATACAAATATTTGTTCCGTGTGGGAATCGAACCCACGACCCGGAGCGCAGCAGTCGACTGTATCAGCCACTGCACCAACCGCTTCCGTTTCCCCATACATTTCCACAACTGTGTCGTAATTTTGGAGGGAATTTGCTAGAACAGGTGGGTTGGTGAGCGCAGTTTTGAGGAAACATACTTAGTAGGAGATTGAGTGACTGTGACTGTGATGACATGTATATTATATGTATTTCAAATTGAAGGGATAAGTGAAAAAAAGGTTCAAGTGACCGCGTTATCGCGTTATATATTTGTTTCTATACTATTACAGAGTACGACAAAAATGCTTGGTATTGAGCTGCTCTAATGTTCAGAGACTGATATTAACATTATTGGTATTGATGTGGCTCCCCGAACTACGTGACAACTGCACATTTTTACTGACTTAATTAAAGTCACTGTATAAAGTCTGTGTAGATTGTTATCCACATATTTGTGTAAGTGTTAAACGTATCTTGTGTTTAAATGTACCTTCTTTTTTTTTATTGGTGTAGGTGTGTAGTGGAATTTCGGCATGAACTTCCTTTTTCCCGGGGAAGGGCGAAGGGACATGCCGGACTCGTATCGGCTAAAACCTTAGAAGCGGTCATCTTCGGCATCATCGGGGCTCTAGTTCCTCGTAAGTTTACACTAGAGCCTAGAGATTACACAACGCATAAGTCGTTGCTCAGCGTAATGCTCTGGCATCAGAAGGAGCAGCGTTGGTTTTCAGCAACAGACCTCGAGGTGCCGTATGTCCATCAGTGGACATTTTTCATCCGAAAATATGAAAGCCTAACTGTCAAGAACATCAACAACAACATCACGGGGCGTAGCGACATGGTGAGCTCGACCTGCTGTCAGAACCACTACGTCATCGTCCATCTTACCGATTACATACGTGTTTATCGCATTTTCAATGGGTAGTATCTAAACGAGCGATTGTAAATTCAAATTGTCATGTGAAAAATACTGAAAACGGGTACGTAACAAAAATACTAAGTGAGCGATTGATTTACTAGATAAAAAATATTTCGTATGGTACACATGTTTGCGGCACCAAACCTACAGTGACAGTTTTTTTTAAGACTAATAATAACCTTTCATTATTTTAAAGATAGTAATCAAGCGAGTGACGATAGTCGCCCTACCGGTATTTCTAGTCGCCCACTTAATATTTTCACTAACTATATAATTATTTCCGTTTAAAAATTATAGTTTTAGATTTGTTACCGCTGTTTTTTGTAGCACTTAACTGATAGAACTTAAAGTACAATATAGTCAGTACAATATAGACACTACACGATACACTGTACACAGCACACGCAAAGCACGATTTACAACTTACAACGCAACATTCACATGTATGTACGATATGCTGTATGCTCTGTGTGATGTCCGGTTATCACCTTAAAGTGGGTTCCAGTTGAAAACCAGCCAACCAGATATGCTGGTCTGGTCACCAATTTGGTGCAATCGTGAGATACACAATCTTGTATATGTTTGCTATTATTACTAGTACGTAAATTTTATACTGTTTATGTATAGTATTTTAAGGTTTTATATTTCTATATTGGTTATTGTTTTGTAAAATGTATTTGTGTATTTTTTACTATGGGCCTTAGTCGCCTCATTTTTTTCATTTCAACCGAATAAAGTCCACTGCTGGACATAGGCCTCCCCCAAAGATCACCACAACCACCGATGTAGGTGTGTTGTGGGTTCAATGGGGGGTTTTGCCATAATCGCCATGCTTGGCAGACGGGTTGGCGATCGCAGTTGAGTTGTTAATGTACTCGAAGGACGCTGCTGCCCATCCTCCGGCTAATCCCTTAGTCGACTTTTACGACACCCACGGGAAGAGATGGGGTGGTGGTATTCTGATCCGGCACCACACGGCAAGTCGCCTGATAATAAACAAATATTATTATTATCTACATGTCTCTCTATTACACGGGTTTATATCGCCTGTAAGGAGGAACCCGGTCCTTTGACAGGCTTACACGGGGACATGGGTCCAACACGCAGAGGCCCTTTAGAGAATTTTAATCTAAAATGTAATGGGACACTAACCGGAAACTCTCCATGGCTACACTATAAAATGCAGTCTCGGATTGTCCCCGGAGGTGTAAAACTATTGTATAAGATGGAAACTACAATTATAAGGTCTATTGTAATGGGTGCTAAATGGACTATATACTTCTAAAAACGGAAACAACGGCGTCTGCCTTTCAACCTTGAAAGTGAAATTCTGTGGCAGACGGTGACTCGTCACTCACAAGATGGGCCCCCTAAATGGCCACCACTACAGGCGACAAGGAGCAACACCGGTGTGAGCAGCTAGGGGCGTCGAGAGGTGCGGCACCGGTTTCACCATCGCGCGTCTCGAAGACTCGGAGCGGGTTTCCCCGTTATTACGCCATGAGACACTTCCACCCCCGAGCATATAGCTCTAGCGGCCCTTCTCTGATCGGCCAACTTTATTATTAATATTAATAGTGTTGCATAATTTGCAACAAAAAATGTATTTTCTTTTTTCATTATTTCTGTCTATTCATCCTTTTAAATATAGCCCACTCTCAATTTGTATCCATGAGTTTAATTCGACTACCACAAGTAGAATACTAACTAGCCCATTTCTTTCTACTAGCCAAAAACCAAATTAATGCTTAACATTAATGCACAAACGTAATTAACAACCTCCGCAGTGTAACATAAAAAATTCAAAGCCCACAATTAATCGTCACAAACAACAGAACAATTACAGTTTACTAACCTAACCATAACGAAATTAAGTCTTTTTGCGATTTAGCTGCAACATTGCGGTGGCCAAATGGACACCAATTTTGCTCACCACAACAGCCTAATGGGTCATTCTGGAATGTACCAGCGCCTGTTAATCCATATTAAATAATTGGGTACGTTTTATATAGGTTATTTAACTTATTCCAGGCAAATTGTTCGAATAAATACGTCTATAAATAAATAGCTTTACAGTTTGAACGCCTGACACAAAGATTAAAGCAATAATGTTAATCGTAGCATTGCATTATTTATATGATAGTTGTTTCAGGTCTAGGTGTTCGTGCATCCCCCTGGGGGGGGTGACCGCTTTACAGTCACTCTCTCCAAGATGTGCCAATAGGCGGGGCACCAGTGGGCGGCTCTAGTGTGATCATATGAGGACCCGGAGCCTCCGTTACGTGCCGAAGATGACCGCTCCAGTGGTTTTAGCCGGTAGGAGTCCGGCATACCCCTTCGCCCTTCCCCGGGGCGAAGGAAGTTCATGAAGAATTTCCAGTGGGCACCAATAAAAAACAAATGTGTTCGTGCATGTAAGATGTCTGTAAACTGCATCCACGATACAGGTGAAATCCTAGAGTGGGGCAGCGTTGTAAAGCGTTGTAAAAGAAAATGTATTAGTGGTCTTATAAAGAACTGTGCCTCTGGAAGTCCAAACCTCCGAAGTAGATTCTTGGAAAGTACATAAAGAAATAAAATAAATAATCATTAGTCATCCTGCGACTGCGAACTCTGCAAAGTGTTCGAAACGACAGGAAAATAAATCTATAATTTAAGCGATGTAACCGTTTAAAAGTGTATTATTGTAATGTGTCATAATGGTGAAAACCTACGACATTACTATAGAAATAAATAATCTTGTTAGACCATACAAAATACCACATTAATTAATTAAAATCGCAAAAGTAGATAAAAAATTTATTAAGAAAAACATCAAGAAGTACACACAGAAAAAAACATTATAACATAGACATCCAGCAGCCAAACAATATACCACAAACAAGGCTTCCTCTGTACTTTTATATCTACATGTCATAGAAAGGGTTGAAGTGGAATTGCGTGTCTAAAAGGCCTCAGCTCAACAAATGCTGCATGTAACTGCAACGCTGATTTTCAGCTGAAACCTATAGACTGACACTGGTCTGACAACAGAAAAGTTATTTGTTTTAAAATATAAAGCACCCTAATACATTACATACAAGTTTATATACCTGCTGTCTATCTTATCCTCGGGCATTATTTTATTCATAAGATTGAACTCTCTTCATCACAAACTTTGGAGCAGGCATATACACAAATATTCCATATTTCTGACACATGGCTGTTATCCAAATTTTCCTTTTCCCTACACAAATACGCGGCTCTGCGCGTAAGTTCTATAAATATTTGAGTTTTGTATTTACCTACGCGTGGTTTTGGCTGCGTTTTGCACCATCCCAGGGGTAGCGTCAGTGGAAAAAGTTGGCCCTTTGATAAAAAATTTAGATGTGTTGAAATTGTAGTACACCCGGAAACGCGTATAGTGCGTTCGATGGCAGGAAATAATCAGGATTTTTGTAAATTAAAGTATGTGTGTTCATTGACCTAAAGGAAATTAATGCCTTGCAGTGCGAGCTTTTCTCATACGACTGAGACGTCGCTCGCGACGCTCGAGTCTTTGCTGCTCGGATTAACAGTAATTTAAAAACTAATTTCCCCGTTTTGGGTTGAAAATCTCAGATATGTCAATGATTCATTCACACCTAATAAATGTGTCAGCTCATGTTGCTTCCGTCATCATAGCAGCCAAAATGCGTCTACTATTAAACAAAAACCTCCCCTATAAACGACTGGGGATATGCTCCATTCGTCATTTAAAAGGGAAGTTGCCAGTACTCACCACGCTTCGGCAGATGGGTTACTGTGCGCAAAATGGCTGCCACACTACAGAAGGGATGTTGCTGCCCATCGCTCTAGATTAGAGTCTCTAGTCTCTAGAGGCAACTAGCCTTTTACGACATCCACGCTAGGTAAAGTGATGCTATACTTAATCCTACACCACACGGAAAACGGCAACAGTTGTGGCTTTAGTATTGTTGCAGAATTGACTGTCAATGCTTGACACTTGTAGTTGCTTGTACTTAATTACTGAGGACAACGCCGACTTGGAAGTATTCGAACGTAGTCTCAGTTCTCGAAAATACGCTCATGCAAATGGCCGCCCGCATTTCTGCTGCGCTCACATTGCTTGGTGAATCTTGTTGCTCAGAAATTATGTATCTAATTCGTTTCTGAAGCGCTTGCTAGGATGGTCACTTCTTTATTTCAACGGAAATGGTTTTTCTCAATGAATAATATTTTACTATAATTTGTATCAGTCAACATTGTAATCTCAATTATTTTAAAAGAGTGTCCATGAAGTTTCTTACTGGTTCTTCTTCATAGGCCCAACTAATTGGAACCGTACAAACAAAAATCTGACGTTTCATATATGCCAGTAGTTGGTTTAGTTGAAATAAAATTTCATTTTGGACATCCGGACAACCCAGCTTCACACAGAAGTTGGGATTATATCCACACAAAACAAATCTACGAAGATTTGCTTGGCAGAGCAGCCGGGATTGACGTTGCACGGCTAATAGCGGTATCGCGTGCAAAGTCAGGATATAGCACTACTCCATCTCCTTCCATGGCTGTCGTAAAAGGCGACTAAGGAAATCTAAACCAGAGGGATGGGCAGCAGCGTCCTTTTTATGAACCGGTAGCCATACTGCACTCACCAACCCGCTTACCAAGCGTAGTGAGTATTGGCAAATACCCCCCGAAATGATGACACAGGGATGGTGCTATATTCTTAATCCGGACACCACACCTTCCGCACACAACACGGACTTCCAGACACCACACGGACTATGATGACCAACTTGCTTGAAAAGAAATTAAAATACGAAAGTTATGTCAGTACTAAAACCTAAAAATATTAATTCATTTTGTTGCCGACTGTACATATCTACCTCGATATAATGTAGCAAACATAAGAAATTCTGTGTTAATACATTTATCATCTTCAAACTCGAATTACCTGTGTGTTTGTCTTCATATTTTGAGAAACTTATTTTATCTAAGTGAATATAGATGGAGAAAAGTTAAAGATAACATATATAGGCTATAGATATAGTCTTTTTATTTGTATAAGTACATTATGCTAGGTATAATATAAAACTGCGTGAGCTCTGAAGAATATAACTCCAGTCACTATATTAATATTATACGAATAGTACCAACCCATCTAATCCCGTGGGTGTCGTCGAAGGTGACTATGGGATTAGCTGGAGTATTGAAAGTAGCATCTAATGGGTACATTAACAACTCAACTGCGATCGCCAATTGGTCGCAGAGTGGTCGTACTGGCCACCTTTGGTGGAGGCCTGTGTCTAGCAGTGGACTTAATTCGGCTGAAATGATGATGCTGTATGCATAAATATGCCGTGGTGGTCCGGAGGTTCAAAACCTGGCATGTATCAATGTAACTTTTTCAATGTCTTGTTAATTATTCTTAGTTAATTTAAGACACAAGTGACATTAGGTGAAGAAAAACATCTCGAGATAACCACGATATGTTCTGAAATCGCCAGCATGCAGTATGACCAATTCGTGTTCATTCTCTATAAGAGAAGAGTTTAGCGGAAAATCGTCTATTACTGGACATAAGCCTCCCGCAAAGATTGCCATAACAGCCGGTTTGGGTGCTCATTGGGGGGTTTTGTCATAATCGCCACGCTTGGTAACCAATCGCAGTTGAGTCGTAAATGTGTGACGAAGTCAATTCAATCAACCTCTTTCATTACTTCATACCTTTTATCTCCATTACTGTCCACCTCATGATTCGTTCAAATCAAAATTCGAATTTAGTATTTGGTGTCGAATCATTCTTCATATTTTGATCATTATCTCATTACATTCGATTCTGCACGCTAGTGGTTCGACACACAGCTATCGTTCTGACAAATAGTCTGACTGCAATATTACAATTACTTATTTTTTACTAGCTTAAATTGTGATAGTAAGCTATATTTAAAAAATATAAACATCAGCATAAGTGATAATTGAACTTGTAAATGACAATATAACAATATATTCATATACATTACGTTTCATTGATCAGATTAACTGAACTCCGTTACTTGCTGCCGTGGCGAGAGCCGCCTAGTTGAGCTACACTACGCTTACATACTCGTATAGATGTTATGGCGGGTGAATTAGGTAGGACTGTAGTACCATCCCAATCAAGCTCCTTGTCCATTTTTTCACCCGCTGTAAATACATCATGTACTTTTTTTGTGCTTCTCGCAGGCATTTCTGAGAAATGCGGCTGCTTAACCGGTCATTTCTGGCGAAGCCAAAAGAAGCCTCCAGCCAGGCTTAAAATTAATATTACAAACTAAACAACTTGCGCTAAGGGCGCCCCCTGCGGGACACGAACCGGCTGGGGACTTTGCTGGGTCTAATAAGCTATGGTTTTGGGGACAGCTGCATCGGTATTAATTAATATGTTTTAATACTACAGGATCGGCAAGGGCCGGTGCGAGCAAGAGACGGGGGAGAGACGTACTAACTTAACGGGATGGTGTCGCAGCGATAGGCCTTGGCGACGTCGGTGAGGTGGGCATCCTCGTCGGCGAGGGCGAAAAAGCAGTCGGGCGTTGTGTGAATGAGACAGCGCGAGTCTTTTCATGTGATCTATCGTGATTTTGTCGTCCGGGTTGACCAGAGAGTGCCTCGGGCGGTTTACTCTGCTAATACGGGAGGGTTGGTAATCGGTAGCTGATACCACAAGGGAATTAGAGTGGGACAGGGCAGAATCGAAGTAGCGTCTAGACACTTGCTACATGAATTGCCTGATGGTCCGCATATTTAAATCGAAATGAAGTTGGTAATTGTGCAGGTAGAACGGTGCTCCACTGGCCTTACGCATGAATACATTTTTGAGAGATTGGAATCTACGGAGTGGGGTGGATTCAGCGTGTGCGAAAGCTGCGCTGGCATGGGTCATGATTGGCTTGATGCATGTGGTGTAAATTTTCACCTTATTTCTAAGGGACGGTGGTAAGTCTCTTATAGACCCCCGGGAAGACTTTCGGCACGCACGTGGCCATGTGCCGTCGTGGGTACAGCACAGCGTACAGTGAGGCTTCGGTGGCATTTTTACAGTCGCCTCCTCACCGCTGGAGGGGAGGATCGCTTAACAGTCATCCCCTCCGAGATGTGCCTAAAGGCGTGACACCAATGGGTGGCTCTAGAGCGAGATTATTCGAGTTCCTGGAGCCTTCCTTTGGTGCCGAAGATGGTGGTTTAGTTGGTAGGAGTCCGGCATGCCCCTTCGTCTTTCCCCGGGGCGGAGGAAGTACATGATGTATTTCTACAGGCTGAAATAAAAAAGGTCTTGTATTACAAGAGGCCGGCTAGGTAGTTACAAATGCAGTGCCAGATATTCTGCCACCAAGCATTAGTGTTTAAACTTTTAACATTACTGCGCTACGGTTTGATGGGCGCTGTAGCTAGTGATAATAAGTGAAGATAATAAGAGACTAAATAACTAATATCTCGATGTGACGATCGCAGTGTGGTGCCACGCAGGACCAGTTCTGAGTAGCATTACAATTGTTATGGGCAGGCGTGACGCTTACCACCAGGTGAATGACATCCTAGCCTCCTCACCATGATGCAAAAAAAACTTCCTCCACCCCAGGGAAATGCGGAGGGGCATGCTGGACTCCTACCGGGTGAACCCACCGGAGCGGTCCCCTTGCCACCGAAAAGGCACTCCAGGAACTCGCCTCTAGAACCGCCCATTATTGTCACGCTTTTAGGTATATCTCAGAGTGGTCTCCTTCTGTGAGAACGTCATGCTCCAGAAGGAGGCCGCAGAGCGGGTTCGGGAGAAGGCCGATCCCACTCAAAGAAGGAGGAGACGGCGCCGCGGTAACAACCGCCCTGGCGCCTAATTCCCATATGCCTAAAACCCCCTGCCATAGCTATAAGGCAGGGGACCTCTGGGTTCGCGGGTGCGTAGATTGGGGAATCTGCGTGCCCACACCGAGCGACCCAAGAGAAGATGGTAGTATGCATGTGGTCACGTGCTGCCGTGGGACGCTTTGGGGGATCCTTTACTATCCCCCCGAGGGGGTGACCGCTTTACAGTCACCCTCTCAGGGATGTGCCTATAGGCGTGGCACCAGTGGGTGGCTCTAGTGTGATCATACGAGGACCTGGAGCCTCTCTTAGGTGCCGAAGATGACCGCTCCAGTGGTTTTAGCCGGTAGGAGTCCGGCATACCCCTTCGCCCTTCCCCGAGGCGAAGGAAGTTCATGAAGAAAAACAAAAAAAAGGTACAGCTCAGAGGGAATGCCTGTAAAGCGGTCACCCCCTCACGCTTTCACAAAACACAATAGAAGTCCTTTTTGCGAATCTACCTACTTTGTTAGATAATATATTAAAACTCAAGAAATACAATGCCACTCATAACCAGATTTTATCTGTTCTGAGTCCATTATATTTGATTGCAAGTTCTGCAGAAGCGCACACAAACTCCGTCCCCTTTAATACCCAAACGGCGAACTGAGGAAAATGCAAGCGATTTAAATGCATGCATCTTGCCTACAAACGTATAATTAGGGGATCCTGAATTCGACAGCAACCATTAGTGAAATGTTATTTTCTCCAATTGTCGTCTTCAGGGGTTCGCTGTTTTAGCATTTAAACGTTATGTTTGAATAGCTAATATCCATTATGAGGAATGAATTATGTATAAGCTTACATGTTTGGGTAATGTATATTCGTATATGCTTTCGCAGCACTTGTGATGCTTTGAAGATTAGCATCGTCTGTGTATGTCATGAAAGTTGACTGACATTAATGCTGTTTCATGTGTATAATACTAAAATTCTAGTCTAATATATTATTATTAAGAAAATACTAACCAACTCTCTCAATTTGTATCCAGTGGGATTCTGCATGAACTTCCTCCGTCCCGGAGAAGGGTGGAGGGGCATGCCGAACTCCAACCGGCTAAAACCACTGGAGCGGTCAGCTTCGGTACCAAACAGGGGCTCTAGGTCCTCGTGAGTTCACACTAGATCGGAGGGGACAACTGTAAAGCGGTCGCCCCCCTCTAGCGGAGGGAAGGTGACTGTAAAAAGGTCACCCCCAGGCTTTTCTCGGAAAGGATCCCCCAAGCCTCACTGTGCGCTGTGCTGCCCATACAGTGACACGTGACCACATGCGCACTACCGCCTACCCGGGGGTCACTCGGTGTGAGCCCGCAGACTCCTCAATATGCGCGCCCGTGTCTCCCGAGGCCCCGCACTATGTAGCAACAGCACGGGGCTCAGGCGTGTTGGATCTGGGAGCCGGTGCGTTTGTTACCCTGGCGCCGTCTCTTCCTTCTCCGTGCGAGATCAGCCTCCTCTTGATCGCACTCTGCAGTCTCCTTCTGGAGCATGCCGCTCTCGCAGAAGGAGACCACTGCACACCAATTTTATGCACCAAAACAACCGTGACCGGTGAATACCAGCGTCAGGCGGTAGATGACCCCAGCGCTGCAGAACCAAAATTCACGGTCTACAGCGCAGAGTGGCTATCCGGATCGCACGAGGATACCGAACAATGTCGTACGAGGCGGCAACTCTCTTGGCGCGTTTTCCGCCTTTCGACATCCTGGCGGAGATGGATGCATGGGTCTACGATCAGACACGCTCCCTCCGCCAGAGCGGCGAAAACGCGCCTCCAGGGGCGTTGGACAGGCTGAGGCGGCTAGCTCGGCGGCGCGCACTTGGAAAGTGGCGTCACCGCCTGCGGATGCAGTACGCGACCAAGCGCGTCGTGGAGGCCGTCCTGCCGCTCTTTGGAGCCTGGCTCAGAAGGAGCGAGCGCGTCACCTACCGCCTGACGCAGGTGCTCACCGGGCACGGTTGTTTCGGTGCGTACCTGCACAGGATTGGAAGTGAGGCCACGGCACAATGCCACCATTGTGAAAGCGACCAAGACACCGCGCAGCACACGCTCGAGGCGTGCCCCGCGTGGGCCACCGAGCGGCGGATCCTGGTCGATCGGATCGGGCAAGATCTCTCTCTGCCAGCAGTAGTGTCGGCTATGTTGGCAGAGCACGAAACCTGGAATGCAGTGGTCTCCTTCTGTGGGAGCGTCATGGTCCAGAAGGAGACCGCAGAGCGGGATCGGGAGAGGGCCGACCCCGCCTCGAAGAAGGAGGAGACGGCGCCGGGGTAACAACCGCCCTGGCGCCTGAAACCCCCTGCCGTTGCTGTGAGGCAGGGGACCTCTGGGTTCGTGGGTGCGTAGATTGGGGAATCTGCGTGCCCACACCGAGCGACCCAAGAGAAGACGGTAGCACGCATGAGGTCACGCGCTGCCGTGGGACGCTTTGGGGGATCCTTTACAATCCCCCCGAGGGGGTGACTGCTTTACAGTCACCCTCTCAGGGATGTGCCTATAGGCGTGGCACCAGTGGGCGGCTCTAGTGTGATCATACGAGGACCTGGAGCCTCCCTTAGGTGCCGAAGATGACCGCTCCAGTGGTTTTAGACGGTAGGAGTCCGGAATACCCCTTCGCCCTTCCCCGGGGTGAAGGAAGTTCATGAAGAATTTCCACTGGGCACCAATACAAAAAAAAAAAAAAATGAGTCACAGTCAGTAAACCCTGAGACCTTCCACCAGTCATAATACCTTGTACTTTTTTACAAAATGCCTCAGGGAAAGTTAAACCTATTTATTTTAAACCTGAGACCACATTGGAAATCATTAGCACGTATTTTTTAATTGATGCCAATGGGTACTTGGATTTCTCTCGCATTGTGGGTATAGTTCACAGACATACTCTCACATGATGAAACACCCGCACCCAATACAACTATTTATAAATCATACAAATATATGTTCCGTACGGGAAACGAACCCGTGATACGTAGCGCAGCAAGCTCATCGCTAAACCACTACGCCAATCATGCCCTCGTATTAGGTTACAGCCTCGAGATGTGCCTAAAGGCGTGGCACCAATGGGTGGGTCTAGATGGAGATCTTTCGAGTTCCTGGGGCCTCCCTACGGTGCCGAAGATGACCACAACGGTGGTTTTCAATCATCAATCATATCGGCCATTTATACATCCACTATTGAACTAAGGCCTCCCCCATACATTCCACAACTGTGTCATAATTTCGGGGGGTATTTGCCAATACTCACCATGCTTGGCAGGCGGGTTGGTGAGCGCAGTATGGCTACCGGTTCACAAAAGGGACGGTGCTGTCCATCCCTCTGGTTTAGATTCCCTTAGTCGCCTTTTACGACATCCACGGGAGGAGATGGAGGGGTGCTTTATTCTTAATCCGGACACCACACGAACTTGTGTTTTAGCTGGTAGGAAATACCCCTCCACCCTTTCCCGGGGTGGAGGAAGTACATGATGTATTTCCAACGAATCAATAAAAAAAACACACACACAAAAAAGGTTACAGCCTCATTTTACCACAAAAACAAAATAAATGTCTACAAACAAATCACCACTAGGTCAGAAGCTAAAAACGACATGGAATAGCTTTTGTGAGCGCTAACAAACATTGACATACAACTAGAAACCACTTCGGCATTTCACATAAAAATGCAACATTTTTATCGCAAAGCCGTTGAGTTCTCCTCGAAAACAGGCAGATCGATCTTTGCCTCTTCAACAGGCAGTTTCGAGTTTGTTTGCTCTCTACCTACCCACTTTTGGCTGGAGGAGGTCAAAAATGTTTGCTGAAATAGTTTTACAGTGAAGGGCTTCGAAGTTTACGACGAAGGAAACTGATTAATTCGATAATATAGTTTTTGAAATCGGATGGAAAATGCATAGTGTCAAGCATGTTGAATAATTAATTGCTTAGGCTTTATCTGAGAGGGAATGTAACAATTTATTGGTGTTCATAATTCCAGGAGATTCAATATTCAAACTTCATTACAGATTTCTTATCTAAAGTATTGTATGTATCTGTTATTAATCATCTAAGATGGTTAGTAAAGCATCCATATCCGAACTAAGCAAAGCCTGAACTTGATATCAATAATTATCTATTCGAACTGACTACACTCATACCACGATATTGTATCACCCTTGAATTTATTTATTTCATCGAATAAAATGTTAATGTATTATAAACATCTGTAGATACACTTGACTTATGCTAGTTATATAGAAATAGTAGGTGTAGCAATCAGATATTAATAGCAATAATCAATAATAATCAATAGCATCTGCTATTCGGATCGCACGAGGTTACCGAACAGTCTCCTACGAGGCGGCAACCCTCCTGGCGCGTTTTCCGCCTTTTGACATCCTGGCGGAGATGGATGCGTGGGTCTACGATCAGACACGCTCCCTCCGCCAGAGCGGCGAAAACGCGCCTCCAGGGGCGTTGGAGAGGCTGAGGCGGCTGGCTCGGCGACGCGCACTTGTAAAGTGGCGTCACCGCCTGCGGATGCAATTTGCGACCAAGCGCGTCGTCGAGGCCGTCCTGCCGCTCTTCGGAGCCTGGCTCAGAAGGAGCGAGCGCGTCACCTATCGCCTGACGCAGGTGCTCACCGGGCATGGTTGTTTCGGTGCGTACCTGCACAGGATAGGCCGCGAGGCCACGGCACAATGCCACCATTGTGATAGCGACCAGGACACCGCACAGCACACGCTCGAGGCGTGCCCTGCGTGGGCCGCCGAGCGGCGGATCCTGGTCGATCGGATCGGGCAAGATCTCTCTCTGCCAGCTGTAGTGTCGGCTATGTTGGCAGAGCACGAAAACTGGAATGCAGTGGTCTCCTTCTGTGAAAGCGTCATGCTCCAGAAGGAGAACGCAGAGCGGGATCGGGAGAGGGCCGATCCCGCTCGAAGAAGAAGGAGACGGCGCCGGGGTAACAACCGCTCTGGCGCCTAATTCCGATACGCCTGAAAACCCCTGCCATTGCTATAAGGTGGGGGACCTCTGGGTTCGCGGGTGCGTAGATTGGGGAATCTGCGTGCCCACACCAAGCGACCCAAGAGAAGACGGTAGCACGCATGTGGTCACGCGCTGCCGTGGGACGCTTTGGGGGATCCTTTACAATCCCCCTGGGGGGGTGACCGCTTTACAGTCACCCTCTCCGAGATGTGCCAATAGGCGTGGCACCAGTGGGCGGCTCTAGTGTGATCATACGAGGACCTGGAGCCTCCCTTAGGTGCCGAAGATGACCGCCCCAGTGGTTTTAGCCGGTAGGAGTCCGGCATACCCCTTCGTCCTTCCCCGGGGCGAAGGAAGTTCATGAAGAATTTCCACTGGGCACCAATAAAAAAAAAAAAAAAAAAAAAAAAAAAAAAAAAAAGGTGTAGCAATCAGAACCCTTGCTTGAGTTATAAAAATAACATGTATTATGGGCGCTAGCTCATGCTCTTGGCAAAGGTACGTTGGATTATAAAAAATGCAGGCAAAACAAGTGTGAGATAATCTAAAGTTAACATAATTTTTGTTTCAACCACCAAAACTATAATTTATTTAATATTATTTTTGTGTGTATGAGTGTTTTTATGACTGTGTGGGACGATGTGTTAAGTTTATGCATGACTAAGTGCATATATGTGTGTGTGGTGGTAAGTAGAAAACTTGACAAAGGAATTGAGGGACGTATTTGTTAGATATATTTTTCATCAATATTTTGACGGCATGGTTGGTGCAGTGGCTGATACAGTCGGCTGCTGCGCTCCGGTTCGTGGGTTCAATTCCCGCACGGAACAAATGTTTACATGATCTGCAGATGTTTGTTTCGGGTCTGGGTGTATTGTACGTAGAATTCATGTCTGTAAACGCACCCATGACACAGGAGAAATCCTAGTGTGGGGCAACATTTTTTAAGATAAAAGAAAAAAACAAAAGAGTAATAATTTATTATAATAAAACAATTTTAAACGGATTAAATCGCGTGTATTATTGATTTTTGTTTTTCCTGACGTTTCGAACACTTTGCAGGGTTCGTGGTCGCAGGATGACTAAGGTGACAAGCGTCGTTACAGATTTAAAAAGTTAAAAGTCAGTTTAAAGTCGCAGAAGCCGCCCGAAACCCACCACGGTTGATCGGAGACCTGCAGTCTTACCATTAATCAAGGGAGTCACGGACGCCTTATTTGTATGTATAGATAACTATAGTCAATAATTAGAGTAGAGTATGAATAAAGAATCCGTGTGGAGTACGGGTTAAGAATATAGCACCACTCCATTTCCTCCTATAGATGTCGTAAAAGGCGATCAAGGGACACTAAATCAGAGGGATGGGCAGCAGCGTCCCTTCTGTGGAGCAGCAGCTATTTTGCGTTGACCAACCCGTGTGCCTAGCCGGAGGCCATCCTCGAGACGAAGGAAGTACATGATGTATTTCCACCGAATCAATATAAAAAAGGTACCACGCAGTGCCAGGTGTTCATCGCCAAGTAGCAGTGTTAACTTCGGAAATGGCTATGTGAGTGTTCCGATAGGAAGGGCACTGTAGCTGGTGGAATTACTAGGCATAAGAGATTACCTTGGGGGTCGCGAGCGCGCTTATTGGGAAATCTGCGTGCTCATACCGAGCGACCCCCGAGAAGACAGCGGTGCGCATGTGGTCACGTACCGCTGTGTGCGCAACACAGCGCATTGTGAGGCCTCGGGGTAATCTTTTACAATCCCCTCGAGAGATGCCTGGAGGGGTGGCCCCTTTACAGTCGCCTTCCCTCCACTAGAGGGGATGACCACTTTACAGTCATCCCCTCCAAGATGTGCCTAAAGGCGTGGCACCAACAGGTGGCTCTAGATGGAGATTATTCGAGTTCCTGGAGCCTCCTTTCGGTGCCGACGATGATCACTCCGGTGGTTTTAGCCAGTAGGAGTCCGGCATGCCCCTCCGCCCTTTCCCGGGGCGAAGGAAGTACATGAGTTATTTCCACCGGATTAATCAAAATTAAAAATAAAAGGCATAAGAGATTAAATTATTTATATCTCGAGGTGCAATAACCTGCGCCATCACACTGCGGGACTAATCCTCGGTAGCATTACAATTGTTATCACTTACCACTAGGTGAATTACATGCAAATCGTAGTTCCCCATTGTTATCATTAAACGGCAGTAGTTAGGCCAAGTCTGAGACCCTTGGGCAGCTTGTACAACTTTGACACAAGGTTGGACACTAATCTAAACTAAATAAAAATAATACGGGTTGCACTCCGGTAGTGCAGACAGAAGTGAAAACTATTTCTTTTTATTTATCTAGACGCGTTCGTGGCCTGCTGTGTACATGATATATGCACACACTATAGCTGCGTCTCGTAACGGTGTCGCGAGTCCAGAGATTTTATCTCATCTAAACATATGCGTACCGGGACAAAGAAGTGTACCCTTAAAAAAAAAATAGAGCTTATCAATCAAGAGGTTTAAAAACTATGAACATGATATAATTTAGTCTTAAAGTTTTGATACACACACGCCTAAATCACATCGTTCAGACTGTGAGCATTTTAATACAATGTATGTTACTTTATTATATATTGTAACTTTATTCGTAGACCATGGAATTACGCGTAGAATAGTTTATCATATTCTAATAAATCAAAACAAAATGGAATTTCTCAAATAAACGAATAAAATAGCGACAATGTCATTGAGCTAGTCGTCAATTTCTTGGAGGAAATTCGATTTCCTCTCACATCTATCGATTGTTTCTACAACGGTCTGCTCCTCCGTGTTCATTCATTCATTCATTTTTCATTTACTTCGCTGTCATTGTGATATTAATCTTAAATTGAAGAATTTATAATATTGAAAATATAGATTCTTCTTTGATGTTATCACCATGAAAATCAAAAGCTCGAGCAGTGTCTACGTGGGATAAACTATCCAGTTAGGTAGGTCCAAATTCGAGAAAGAGGTCAATCGTCGAATCCGACTCGGCTGGGCAGCGTTTGGGAAACTTCGCAACGTCTTTTCGTCAACAATACCGCAATGCCTCAAGACAAAGTCTTTAACCAGTGTGTGCTACCAGTGATGACATATGGAACAGAGACGTGGTCACTCACAATGGGCCTCATAAGAAAGTTCAAGGTCACTAAGCGAGCTATAGAGAGAGCTATGCTTGGTATTTCGCTACGAGATCGAATCAGAAACGAGCAGAATCATCAGAAACGACAAAATCATCAGAAACAATCAGAAACGAGTTGGTGAGCGCTGTATGGCTAGTTTCTCACTGAAGAAACGCTGTTGACGGAAAGCCCTCGGGTTTAGTCTCGCCTTCGCCTTTTTCGATATCCACGGGAGGAGATGGTGTGGTGCTATATTCTTAATCTAGACACGCCACAAATTATCGTCATATAAGGGTGCAATTGACTCGAAATTCTCATAAACATATGTCAAGTGAAACATATTTTTTCCGCATATAAATATTTAGAAAATCTTATTAGTGGGTAGGGCGAACAGAACTTTAATTTGGAAGAAATATCTACCGTTATGTAACAGAACACGAACTTACATACATACTACCTAAATAAATGAGTACCCACCCTTTACGTTTTATGAATTTAGCGTAACCCCTGCCAGATGTCACCGTGGACTTGCCTTATTAAATTCAACCGTTGTTATTTTAAGTTGGGCCCGTTCTTAATAGGTCATATTTTCCTATGTAATTTCATAGTGAGTTTTGTATTAGTTTGGCTTTGAAATTACTTTGGTTTCGGGTCAGAGGCAATAGTTATAGGTATGTGACGGCAGATGGCAGCTTGAAATTTGACTGGGTGGAGGCTTTTTTGGCTTTCCCAGATTGCCCGTTTAACAATCGACAGCTCCTGGAGCTACCTGCGAGAAGCCCAACATAAAAAAACGAAGGCAGCTTAAAGCTTCGGCCAAACCAGAGCGGCAGCGAATCGGGATGCGTCAGCGACGCGAGAGCATCTACAACGCGAAACTAGACGTGCACGCCTGCGCAACTAAGCTGCAAATTGCCTACTACATTTGTTAGTGAATGGTATACCACTACACACCAAGTCGCGCTCTGCTGATGCGGTCGTATCGCGTTGTGGTAACGAAGAGGTGTGCCATAAAATAACATGCGCCCGCCGCGTGTCTGACGTTCCGTCCTAAACTACGCAGTCGCTTTGGTTGCCCAAGTATGGCTGAAGCTTAGAGATAGTTGAAAGAAAATGTAGACTAACATAAATATCATTAGAAAAATTGGGGAGTCGGCCTACTACTGCTAGGGAATATTTGTACTACGAAGTTTTCAAAAGCACAAATGTTTTTACATTCAAACGAATTCACGCCAAAAGAATCGTGTGCGGTTATCATTTCTTAACGTGTATGTTAATATACAAGTGGATACCAGGGGTGCAATTCCTTAAGCTCAAACATCCATACATCCTTGAATACAGAATCGAAATAATAGTGTAGAATCAATTTGGTGTTCGCTAAGACATGATTGAAGCTGTTCAAGGACATGGTGCAGAAGGTACGTCATGAGGACCAGTCTTAGCGAATACCAAATTGGGTTATCACCGTTATTTCAATTCTGTATTCAAGGATGTATCGATGTTTGAGCTTAGAGAACTGCACCCAGTACCCGTCCAAAATTTCCCTCATAAAGACCTCTCTCTTTATGAGGGAATTCAGGACGATCCTGTGTGACTGTAGCATCAGTTTTGTGGAATTCATGTCTGTAAACGCACCCACGACACAGGAGAAATCCTAGTGTGGGCATGTTTTTTTTTATATAGATATAGTTCATGATAAAAAATATGTTTTGGTTTCTACACTGCTCGTTTACACCACATTACAATTTGTAACCGGTATTGGTTCAAGTTCGCACGTAAGCAGAGGACCCTGACTATACCTTCAGAATATCCACATCCATGGAAACCACTTTTGAAACTATCAGAGGTGATTGAGACGATGTAGAAGACTACGAAGTTGAAAACAACGATTTTGGTCGTTGAAGCTCAACATTTCGAACAACCTCGTTTAAAATGGTGTCATTCTTCTAGACTTATTTTCTTCTGAAAGCATATTTGAGACTATCTAAAGCAGTTGGGCCTATGTAGATGACTAATTCGATGTTCTTCGTTGGCTCTCACGATTTTGGTCAACCTGTTTCGATCTGGTTTCATTTTTCTAGACTTTTTTCTTTGTTAAATGACAGAGGTATAGTCTCTCCGCTCTTTAAAATGGTTTAATCGCAAATGGGGATCAATACACTTTTCTTTTTTTTATCATTAAGCTTGCAATTGACGCTATAAATTTATTAATATCTCAAACTGATTATTTATGAGTCAAATATAGCGTTTACTATATGCTTTAAAGACAGTTTATTTGGTACAAATCCGTTAAACAGTTTCGATGTTAGCTTACTTTATACTGTTAAGTAACCGGACGCATTTGTATGTGCTCACTAGCGTGGCCTATTACGTTATCAGAGAGGGTCAATACGGTGCCAAGGTCAGCAATTTTTTATAATCTTTACTTATTAACTATTAAATGCTATATTTTAAACTTCAGTCACACGAAGCTCATGAAAGTAAATGTTTATTTTCAGGCATAACCCCCGAACCGTGTCGTTGCCTTGTGGTGCCGGCTCAGAATACCACTACCCCATTTCCTCCCGTGCAAGTTGTAAAAGTCGACTAAGGGATTAACCGGAGGATGGGCCGTAGCATCCTTCGAGGACATTAACAAGTCAACTGCAACGGCCAACCCGTCTGCCAAACGTGGCGACTATGGAAAAACCCCCCCATGAGCCCACAACACACCCATATCGATCGTTGTGGTGATCTTTGGGGGAGGCCTGTGTCCAGCAGTGGACTTCATTCGGCCGAATTGATGATGACGAACCCCCGAACCAAACGTAGGAAGTTTACCAAATTTACAATAATTTCTATTTTTTGGTGTTTCCTTATTTATTTGCTTTCAGGCAACGTAGACGCATTGACATACGTGCATACATATTATATTACAATGATATCTCATACACTAATTAATATTATATAACTGAAATGTCTATAGAACAAGTTGTACCAGTGACGGAGATGTGCTGCACTGTAACGTGATATCGCGTTGCTTTCCACGAAACCGGTATAAGATCTTAGGGCCAAAACTCTTTCTCCACACTAGTATCGAGATATTGTGTTGCAACTCACGCCACAAACAAAGTAAAGTTGGTGGCACGTTTCAGGCTTTTCGTCCCTCAATATTCACTTGGTCTTTAACCTTCATGTCGTGATATAGACGGGAAAGATAGAGCTGATGTGAGTTAAGAATGATATATCAAAGCAAGAACGTATAAAACTACAGCTGTGTCAACACTTTTTTTTGTTATTTTGTTAAATCTTTAAATCGAGACACTGGTTATTGTAGGCCTACTTAACTCAAACGAAAACGATTTACGAAATAGACCATTAAGATACAATAAATGTATTATACTTCAAGCTAATGCTTTTCCATCAATACTGAACACTAGCTTCACAATCACATTAACTGCAAACGCAGTTAATATACAACATTACTCAGCTACCAATATTAGCATAATTGAGGCTTGCAAACAACGGGATTGCAAAACCACAATATATTTTATGCTGCACCTATATATACAACCATTCTACCTACAATAACCCTTTGGGTTCAAAATACGAAGATATAAGAAGCATAAGTGGATTGGTTTGGCCTTCTAATCAGGTAGTCGGTGCTCTTATGACGGAAGTTTAGCGCTGTAGTCACGTCACTACTTGCGCCATAGTAAAAAGTAACGTCTAATTCATTTTCAGTGTGTAGAGGCTTTCTATAACCTATAGTGTTCGCGGCCAATGGAGTACGAACTTCTTTAGTTATGTAAAGTTGTGTTTGGGCCCTCACTTATTTATTCAACAAATATTTTTAACGATGGAATTATATCCGCTTCGTGACAGCCGATAATCGTACACTGCTGGATAGAGGCCTCCAGCAAAGATTATCACAATGACCGGTATGGGTTCATGTTGCTCATTGTGGGTTTTGCCATAATCACCACGCTTGACAGAAGGGTTGGTGATAGCAATTAAGTTATAAATGTACTCGAAGGACGTTGCTGCCCATCCTCCGGCTAATCCCATAGTCGCTTTTTACGGCACCCGTGGGATGAGATGGGGTGGTGGTATTCTAAGCCGCCACCACACGTCTATCCGGGTATTCGTGTACGGTAGTTTATACTGACATTTGTCGAATAAAAATGTCACAAACCAGTCCACATAAATTAAAATAAATCATTTTATGAGCCATGAACGTTATTTTGACACATACTTGCACATAATAGGATGTGAGGTCATGGTATCACAATACATGGTCCACACAAATATGGTTGAGGAATGCCCTGCGTGAGCTACCGAGCAGTGGACCCTGAGGGATTGGACCGACTATGCTGACAGAGCATGAAAATTGGAGTGTAGTGATTTCCTGCTTGAGAACGTCATGCTCTAGTAGCAAACTGTAGACCAGATCGAGACAGGACCAATCCTGTTCGGAGAAGGTGGAGAGCGCACAAGAATTACAACCGCCATGGTGGCTATGTCCAACACGTGAGGAGAGTACGTGAGCTCGCAGATTAAAGAATCTGCGCGCACCTGGTTACGTGCCGCCGTCTGTGCAGCACAGCCAGTGGACAGTGAAGCTTCAGGGGTCGTTTGAGATCTCCAATAAGATGTTCCTAGGATTTTTCCAGTCATCTCCCTTCACTTCCCTTCCCCTTTGGTGATAGTCATCCTGTATTTTTATGTTTAGCTTAGAGCTTGATATCAAGAGAATGAGCAGCAGCATCCTACCATATGCTAATAACAACATACTGTGATCGCCAATCCGCCTGCCAAGCATGACGGTTATGGCAATATACTTTAAGACCACTCATTGTAGAGAACATTGGCAGACCTATGTTCAACAGTGAACATTTACGGGTGTGTGATGAGATTGGGCTAGCTCAGAGTATATCGTTACACTTCTCACTTGGGAGTTGCTCTCACAACAACGTATTTTGCTTTAGGCTCCACTTAAGCCAGCCTTCTCGCTTCTTTAGTTTACAAGCGGATAAGGATATTCAGTTCATGGAGTGCCTTTCTGAGTAAAAACAACTTTCCTTCGTGGTAAGTAAAAACCTGAAAATTATGAATACACCGTAATATATAATGAAAAAGTATTACTTCTAACAATACTGACCCACTTTTAGGCAAGGAAAATAAATCATGATTTCCTCTCTTTGTACCTTTATATGTTTGACTTGTATACCCAAAATAGCGTGGAAGGGCATGATATTAATAATGTAATTCAATTACATTTCAACAAAGATACTATACATCCTTTTCAGTTTGATATACAAAGCAACAATACTACATATTTATAACGATATCTCGTAATTGCTATTCATCTGTATATTAACCGCAAAACTAATTACTCAGCCACAAATCGATACAGACAATGGATATTCCGGTGTTATTGACTTTTCTGAAAACAATATTAATGGTAATACAGCGATCTATTAATATGTAGGCAGAGGAAAACGAATCAGCACTGCCGATTATTAACTAAAACATACAATAGTAGACTTACTTATCAGGACCGAGATGTTGTGTTTTTTTTAAACTTGTGTATAGTCCCGTACTATTGGTTGGAGATTACGAATCCACTTCTTAAGCACAAGGCTTAGGGTTTCAATATCATATGTAATTTTTGATACATTTGTTGTTGTTCATAATGCCATGTAGCTCTGGTCATGAATAGGACTACACTACACCATCTCATCCTGTGGGTGTCGTGAAAGGTGACTAAGGAGGTTTAGAAGCCAGTGCGTACCATTAAGCACTTTGGGTTTCCCGCAGGTGGTGAGTTAACCACTATCACTAACATACCCATGGAGGGTTGGTGTCAGCAAGGCTGTATAACCCATCTGCCAAATCCTTCGCAATATAATTAGCATATTTCGCTGACCCCAAGAAACCAGAGCAGGAGGAAGTAGATGACTTTAGTGGTGCACGGTTGGTGCAGTAGCTGATACAGTCGACTTCTGCGCTCCGGGTCGCGAGTTCGATTCCCGCACGGAACAAATATTTGTATGATGTGCAGTTAGTTGTTCCGGGTCTGGGTGTATTGTGTGTGGAATTTATGCCTGTAAACGCACCCATGACACAGGAGAAATCCTGGTGTGGGCAACGTTTTAAAAGAATAATACTTAATAAAACCTATTATGGAAAGAAAAACTTTATGTAGTCGGGCGGGGCCAGGTTTAAAATATAACTTCTCGTTGGTCTGCATGAACCATGGTTGGGGCATATCTGGCCCCGCCCAACTTTTAATATTTTGTGGTTTTATTATTTTTATATCGTGTAGGGGTTTTGAAGTCGGTATTTTTTTTGTTAAAAAGTTTTATTTGTTTCTTTTTAGTGTAATATATGTAAGATTTTTTTCTATTTTGGTTCAGTATTTAACACTAAAAATAAGAATGACTCAAATCGGTTCACCGATCTGAGAGGAATCGAAACCATTAAGACATCATCTAGATAAGCGCAGCCAAATTAACCTCTTTATTGAAGCTGGTTAAAAAATTACTCAATAAAATGTTATTGAATTTATATGGGACCAACTCGAAAGCATTCTGCACCAGTTAAAAAATAATTGCTCAAATCGGTCCATAAATATCTAAGTAATCAGAGTACACATACAAAAAAAAATACGCTTCGAATTGAGAACCTCCTCCTTTTCGAAGTCGGTAAAAAGAATAATACTTTCGTTTTCGTTTAATTCGTTGATAACGTACCTAATTGCCTGTATATTGATATATAAATTCTATATAGTTCATTTTATTCAACTAACTATGTATTCGTAAGCTAATGTTATTGATCTTTCTCAACCCTTATCACGCCACCACTTACCGATGGCATGCGGGGTTAGGGTTTGTGAGTGCACATTCCAACTCCCGTTACCAAAGCGCGAGTCCAATAGGCCCCGATGCTAATTGTGAGGGTTGACTGAAATTAGAAACGTTTGACGACAGGGTTTAATTGACTGTTCCTATCGGTGTCGTTTGTATGTGTCAGTATTATTTATCCTTTGAAGAGGGAAAGGGAGAAGAGGTTAAAGATAAAGATGAAAGTGATTTTACTAAAACACATGATAAATTGGATTAAAACCATCTCATGACAGAGCGAGACTTTACCTCACAACAACATTTCTCCAGTATCTTGACTAATCTACACAAATAAATAAAATTTAAATCAAAATAACTGCTTTTTACTATTTAGTAAAAAGCAGTTATTTTGACATTGCAAACTGCTTTTTACTAAATGCATAAGAAAGTATGCCTGGTACAACAAAAAAACAAATTTTTATCTGTCTGTTTGTCTGTAAAATTAAACCAATGAAATCCAATGAATATATATATTATTCTGTGTCAAGTGTATATGCCGAAGTACTCTAAATTATTTATAAATAATCTAATTTCTTTTAAATTAAACAGCAGGTGAAACCGTGGTTCCCAGCTAGTTGAATATATATCAGAACGTGTCAGTAGTGCTGATTTTCAGCAGCATCATCAGTGAGTGACTTACTTAGTGGCGATTAGTAAAACGCATGTGAACTAAATGAATATTAATTTGGAGATGTTGCACTGATTCTACTGCGCCCCTCGGCACGGTAAATCAAACCCAACAAAAATTGTATAAGTGTACTGTGTGTGATCCACATCCAACAATGTTGTAAAGCTTTCAAGAAAATATCCAAATATATGTGTGTCGGTTAAATAATAATGACAAAAAAACCACTACAAAACAATGTCGTATGGTGAGTCAGTAATATGGGAATTGAACTGTGCCACAGTGCCGTCGATTGTCGACTTATCTTTACTTGGTATTTACTATTTAATCGGCCTACTACTCAGTACATTTTCGTGCTTGTCAAAGTGCTGGCTGAGACTACAGAGACGCGGTATACCGACACCTTACCATCGCGCCTGTTATTCCCACGCACGCTCACTGAAATGTTGATTCCCGGTAATTTTTCTGTATCGAATTTATACAGAGTAAACTGATGGGCAGCGTTCGGGAAACTTCGCAACGTCTTTTCGTCAACAATACCGCAATGCCTCAAGACGCAAGTCTTTAACCAGTGTGTGTTACCAGTGATGACATATGGAACAGAGACGTGGTCACTCACAATGGGCCTCATAAGAAAGCTCAAGGTCACTCAGCGAGCTATGGAGAGAGCTATGCTTGGTATTTCTCTACGAGATCGAATCAGAAATGAGGAGATCCGTAGAAGAACTAAAGTTGTCGACATAGCTGAAAGGATTAGTAAACTGAAGCGGCAATGGGCAGGGCACATTGCTCGTAGAACTGATGGCCGTTGGGGCACAAAGGTTCTCGAATGGAGACCGCGCACCGGAAAACGCAGCGTGGGACGACCTCCAACGAGGTGGACAGACGACCTGGTGAAGGTCGCTGGGAGTCGTTGGATGAGAGCGGCATGTGACCGCTCGTTGTGGAAATCTAAGAGGGAGGCCTTTGTTCAGCAGTGGACGTCCTGTGGCTGATATGATGATCATGATCATGAAACTGATGTAAAATACACCACAACAGCAAGCGACCTTACGTTCTAAAAAAACTTTCAAAACAAATCTCAATCTCTTCCGTGTCTAGTTATGCAGAAAACCAGCTGTATTTCATATAGGTATGTGAAGGTATACAAATAAATTGACTTTTATTCAACGTTGGGGGCTAGTAACATATTCTAGGATATAAATAGAAGGGGTTCGCGAGCGCGCTTATTGGGAAATCTGCGCGCTCATACCGAGCGACCACCGAGAAGACAGCGGTGTGCATGTGGTCACGTACCGCTGTGTGCGCAGCACAGCGCATAGTGAGGCCTCGGGGGAATCATTTACAATCCCCCGAGAGATGTCTGGGGGGTGGCCTCTTTACAGTCGCCTTCCCTCCGCTAGAGGGGATGACCGCTTTACAGTCATCCCCTCCGAGATGTGCCTAAAGGCGTGGCACCAACGGGTGGCTCTAGATGGAGATTATTCGAGTTCCTGGAGCCTCCCTTCGGTGCCGACGATGATCACTCCGGTGGTTTTGGTTTTAGCCGGTAGGACTCCGGCATGCCCCTTCGCCCTTTCCCGGGGCGAAGGAAGTACATGATGTATTTCCACCGGATCAATAAAAAAAGGATATAAATAGAAATTGAGTCTTTAAAAGTTATGTATATTTTTAAGTTAAAACAAACACTTTACGGTGGTCAAACCATCCATTCTGATCAAACTTTAACCTGTTAAAATTGACAGCACTGTAAATGACAGCTCAACAGTTGTCTGATGTACACGGGAAGCTAAAGGTCCCTCTGCTACGTGCATATTTAGGTGAAAGGTGGTTGATATGGGAACTGTACCCTTTTTTTTATTTTTATTTTTATTGATCCGGTGGAAATACTTCATGTACTTCCTTCGCCCCGGGAAAGGGCGAAGGGGTATGCCGGACTCCTACCGGCTAAAACCACCGGAGTGGTCATCTTCGGCACCGAAGGGAGGCTCCAGGAACTCGAATAATCTCCATCTAGAGCCACCCATTGGTGCCACGCCTTTAGGCACATCTCGGAGGGGATGACTGTAAGGCGTCTATCCCCTTTAGCTGAGGGAAGGCGACTGTAACGAGGTCACCCCCCCAGGCATCTCTTGGGGGAATTTTTTACAATCCCCCCGAGCGATGCCTGGGGAGCCTCACTATGCGCTGTGCTGCGCACACAGCGGTACTTGACCACATGCACACCGCTGTAATCCCGGGGGTATGGGAACTGTACCCTAACGAGCTCCATGGAGATTATTTATTTATGCATAGCTTGTATGCACAAAAGTGATACATAAGGTAGGTACAAAAAATAATAATATCTTTTATCTTTTAAAAAACGATGTCTGACGCTGGGATTTCTGTATTATGGGTAAGGGTTTACAGACTTAAATCTCACATGCATAAACACCCAGACCCAAAACATCAATCTACGGGTCATAAGAATATTAATTGTTCCGTGCGGGAATTGAACCCGTGACCCGGAGCGCGGACCGAAGTGTATTGTGTGTGGAATTTGTGTCTGTAAGCGCACCCGCACACGGGAGAAGTCCTAGTGCGGGGCAAAGTTTAAAAAAGAACCATAAGATACCATGGTATCCAAATAATTTCAATATAACTGGAAACCATCTTGTTCATGCGAATTTCGCTTCTAACAATTTACGGGCGAATATCTTCCTTCGCAACAATTAAATTTATAGACTTATTTCATCAGACTTTTAAATCAATAGTAAATTGCAGGTCGTGTCGATAACCAATTAGAGTTTCAAGTAAGAACTAATTGATATCGCTTTTGCTCTAAAATGGAACAAAAAGGACACTTTTCCAATCAAGCCATTCTTTTGGAAAACTAGACGTTTTCCAATTGACTGAATGGTACGGAGCAATTATTTTTCAATTTTTAACTATTTGCGGTAACGTGGAATAGTAAAAGTTCTCATCCAATGGCATAGTTTCTTTAACATTTTGAAGTGAGAAATTAATGAATTTTATTTCATTTTACAGCTAGGTAAGTACTAATTTTATAGTTATTGCTTGCTGTGTGGTGCCGGTTACGAAAAGCACTAACCCGTCTCATCCCTTGGGTATCGTAAAAGGCAACTATCGGATTAGCTGGAGGATGGGCAGCAGCATCCTTCGAGAACATTAACTCAGCTGCGATCGCCAACGCGCCTGCAGTCGTTATGGCAAAACCCCCCAATTCGCCCAGAACTCACCAAGACCAGTCGTTATCAGATATCTGTGGGTCTTTTTGGTTTGGGATCGGCCTGTGTCCAGCAGTGGACTTTATTCGGCTGAAATGATGATGATTATGATGCTTGCGATATTCTAAGTCTGCCTTGCTTCATCCTCATCATCATGATTATATTAGCCAAATGATGTCCACTGTTCATCTAAAAAGGTTCTACTTCCTTAGTCAGATCAGATCAGAGTATATAACAGCAATCACCAAGTGTTCTAAACATGTCTACTGGTGATCGCGATATATGGCAATTAGCACATTAGATGCTACCGCCCATCTTCTCAATACCATCCCTTCGTCATCGTTTGCAAAAGCTATGGACAAGATAAAAGATGTCTAATCGACTCATGCCGTGTGGTGCCAACTTAGAATGCCACCACCCCATCTCCTCCCATGGGTGTCGTAACAGTCGACTAAGGGATTAGCCGGTGGATGGGCAGCAGCGTCCTTCGAGTACATTAAGAACTCAACTGCGATCGCCAACCCGCCTGCCAAGCGTGGCGATTATGGCAAAACCCCCCAATGAGCCCACAACACATCCATATCGGTGGTTGTGGTGATCGTTGGAGGAGGCCTATCCAGCAGCGGACTTCATTTGGCCGAAATGATGTGTGGTGCCGGCTACGAATAGCATCAACCCATCTCATCCCGTGGGTGTCGTAAAATCCAACTAAGGGATTAGACGGCAACAGCACAAACCCATACTGGGCGTAGTGGCAATCTTTGGGGGAGGCTTCTGTCCAGCAGTGGACGATTTTAGGCTGAAATGGTGAATATCAATGTATCAAATTCAGATGGTCTCTACGAATCTCCTCTATTTTTTCCCTCCCCTACGGTAACTACATATTTTTAATGTATTTTCAATTATTATACGTTATACCAAAAAAAAAAAAAATACAGTCATTGAGAGGAGTTTTTTTTTTCAATCGTTGCCCCACACTAGGATTTCTCCTGTCTCGTGAGTGTGTTTACAAACACAAATTCCACGCACAATACACCCAGACCCGGAACAACTACCTGCAGATCGTACAAATATTTGTTCCCTGCGGGAATCGAACCCACGACCCGGTGCGCAGCAGCCGACTCAGCCACTGTACCAACCGTGCCGTCAGTTTGAAGCTCCTGTTCACATGTTATTTTATGTTTGTTAAGTAATAAACGGTTGTGAGTAATTAACCGATATATTGTCATAATTACCATGCTTGACAAGCGGATTGGTGAGCGCAGTTTGCTGTTATTAGTACAGGCAACAATTGTTGCTCACTTTAGACAAAATAAAAACCAACAATTTCTAAACACACAACATAAACGCGAGGTCGGGCCCATCTGGGCGGCTACCAGTTTTTTGTTATTATTTTGGGATAAAAACTAATTTTGTGCTTTGTTGACTTCAGTTATGTTATATTTTCATTTCGATTCGCGACTGGAGTGCGACCGTCCGATAAGGCTACATTCGAACGAAACTCAGTTTGTGACGTTCATTACATATTTCTTTTTGTTTTCTGGCTTGTGGTGGAACTCGCAAGGGCTGTTAGAATTTACGTGTAATGTTTTTTTAGGGTCCGCAAACTGTAATAACTGAAAAGGGAATCGATAACGCTATAACTGTTAACATTTGCCAATTCACGCAAATCTAACGTTATTTCTGCTACTTTGTTGCTTATTGTGATTTGATATCTGGGTGTAGTTATCATATTGCAAGTGACCGGCTAGGCCACCCCAATGCCAGATATTCGCTGCTAAATAGTAGTGTTTCAAAGTCAAGTCAAAGATTTTTATTTGAAATAAACCAGATTGGCACTTATGAGACGTCGGAATCTAAGTTGCACGGTCCCAAATAGTTGATCTCGTGGAGAAGAGCCGGCAAGAATCTCCACGGATACACTTTTAAAATAAATGAGATTACAATATTGATTAGTACAATTTTGGTAAAACATATACCGAGAAAAATGTAGGTTAATGTGTAAAGATGGAACATACCACAATAATATAACAATAATGTATTTGCCATGGCAGTTAACGGCTGACCAGTCCCAACAGACGGCACCCGTTCACGAGTATGACGCATGCATCAGCATAGCTTAGCTCAACCATATTGTTGGAAACCGAATGACCCGATACACAACGCCACCGCCAGCAAGAAATTTTAGCGAGTATGACAGACAAAGACAGCTAGGTAAAAGACACATTCAATATAAGTACTAAACATATAACATTAATGGCTACATGATGCTCACATATTTACAGTATGAATATTATATACATGCATTCCACAAAATTTATTGATAACTTCTTTACGGTTCAGGCCGCTCGTTTGTGGAATCTATTACCAGTTTTAATAAGACGAGCTCAGTCAATATCAGTGTTCAAAAGACTAGTGAGGGTACATTACTTGTCACTGTGATTGTTTTTGCTTAGAATTTACTAAGTATTACATCTGAAGTAACTGCTTTTCGATATTTTGTCGAATAAATTAAAGAGTATATGTATATATAAATGTTTGTGATTTATAAATCTACATTGTGTATAATCTTCCATTATTTAGATATTTAGTATAGTATACCTAATTTAGTTATTTCATTATGTATCTGTGTGCACCATCAACTGCCGCATATATTATCCAGTTAAGTATTTCTCCATCCTAAGGTTGCCTGGAAGAAATCGCCGAGTGCGATAAGGCCGCCCATTGTACTCTAAAATATACTTATAAGCACTACTGTTTTTATTACCTTTAACGATTGGTGTACTTAATAAATAAATAAAAATTACAATTTAATGTCACAAGAACAATATTAACAATAACTAATAGTCAATCAATGCCATAATATTAAATATATTAAATAACATCATAAAAATATGAAATTTTAAATGTCTCAACTCAAATGTCAAGCTATTAAATATGAGTAACTAAGATATAAAATATGGAACATTAACAATAGCAATAAAAAGTAATAATCAAAATTACAAAACTTCAGATATTACGGTGTTCCGGTTACAAGGGCACTAGTTTGTGAAATTAGTGGGCATAAATAACTGGAAAAAAAAACTAAACTAACGTCATAAGGTTGTCGCGGAGTGCCTCCCTCCGTGTTCCTTCCCGGTTAGCTCATCTAGGAGGCTCTCTCCACGGCAGCAAGTAACGGAGTTCAGTTATTGTGATTCAATGAAACGTAGCATATATGTTATATAGGTATATTGATATTCACAACTTCAACACTTCATCTTCATGGTGATGTTTATATATTTCAAATATAGCTTATAAACACAATATTTAAGCTAGGTTAAAAATAAGTAATTGTAATATTGCAGGAGACTATTTGTCAGAGCGACAGCTGTGTGTTGAACCACTAGCGTTCAGAATCGAATGTCTAATGATAATCATCAAAATATGAAGAGCGACTCTACGTCACATAAATTCGAATTTTGATTTGAATAAAGAATGAATCGTGAGGTGGACAGTGATGGAAGTAAAAGGTATGAAGTCATGAAAGAGGTTGATTGAAATGAAGATGAAGGATGACTTCGTCACAATACCCCGCTGGCTAGTTAAAAATAAGTAATTGTTATATTGCAGGAGACTATTGGTCAGAGCGACAGCTGTGTGTTGAACCACTAGCGTTCAGAATCGAATGTCTAATGATAATCATTAAAATATGAAGAGCGACTCTACGTCACATAAATTCGAATTTTGATTTGAATAAAGAATGAATCGTGAGGTGGACAGTGATGGAAGTAAAAGGTATGAAGCCATGAAAGAGGTTGATTGAAATGAAGATGAAGAATGACTTCGTCACAAGGTGACGAACATTACAATTGTTATTGATAGTCTACGACATACGCTTTCAGGGACCCGAGGCTGTTTATATCCTTTGTCGTCGGCAAAGTTCCGACCGTGTTAAGGCATCCTAATTTCTTTCAGTAAATTTAATTACTATATGGGGTATATAATAAAGTCTTTTTTATATATTACAAAGTCTAAATACAAGATGTTTTAGAATTTTGAAAATAATTATCTTATTAGGTACTTACTGTTCTGTGATACTCTTTTTTGACTTGCTTTCTAGACCATTACTTATAAATTTTAATTATTCTCGAAATGCTTTTAAAACTTTGTACAAACTTTAGTACTTACTTTTATGTAGACTTATCTCGTCAATTTACATGTAAAAGTTAAAGCCAATTGTTGCCAAAACTTATTTCAATAAAAAGGGGTTATGGGGTTATTGTAATGACCACCACACTGAGCAGGCGAACCACTAATGGAAATATAAATTAGCATGCACTTGTCACACATATATGTATCCTTAACGACCTACGGGATAATTTTAGGTGCCTTTTTCTGGCCAGAGTCAGTACTGTAAAAGCGATAATACTCTTTCGTATGAGATACTGACCATTTATAAAAGAAGTATACATTTTTCAATCCTGTAATTTGAAAATGACTTTGACAACTTATTATAGTTCGGCTGAGATAGCGAGATTGTCGGGAACTCGGGAGTACTTGTATTAATATCTTAGACGTGATTAAATGAAAAATAATAATAATTATCAGCAGTTCAACGATGTATGTAAATTAGCGAACTGATCACCTAGTCTCCCTCTGAAAATCCCCGTTTTCTACAGTATTGTAAAACTGAATAGATTTCAGTACATTGCATGTTTGGCTTCTTCTTCTTTTCGTGTCAATGAATTCCTCATACTGTCTTCGACCAGATGGCGACCTCGACGACCCTGTCCACTGCCTCATTTAAATTGTCTTGAAAGCAGATGGTCATGCATGACGAACAGTAGAAGTACAGAACTAGATGAGATCCTGTATAGGGGCTCCTCACTCATAATATACCTGGAATAAATCAATTATTCATTTGGCCAGATTGATTTTGCATCGACCTGTCTTAACCCGAAGTCGGTTGAGAACTGAAGCACGTGTTCTGCCGGGATAATCAACTGCGGAGGGGTTAGGATGTTTTATATATATATTTCGTATGGTTAGTGGCTACCCTTGTGTCAGAGTTGTTCAAGCCGCCCAAAGGCCTCCGACTTGGCTTAACGACTGCTGTCTAATGACAACAACCGGGACCAACGATGTAACGTGCCCTCCGAAGCACGGAGACGCTCAGTTGAAATACCACTATGTGGTCACCCATCCAGAGACTGACCGCGCCAAGCGTTGCTTAACCTCGCTAATCGTTTACCAATGAGTGAGTGCAACTGGCTATGAGCGCCTTAGGATGGTTAGGATGTTTACTTCTACATTATGTTGGGATGTGAACGATCGTAATTTATACTCGGATAAATACTGAACTTCTACCCATCTGATATACAAAATACGAGTTGGATGAGGAGAAGCACTAAATCGCTCTCCGTGAATATATTAGCGAGGGCAAAACGGCATAAGTCTTAAGTTCCAATACCGACGTTGACTTATGAACGCGAAGGTTTTCGCTAACTTTTCTTGAGAGTTAACCCATAACTGGCTTTCGTGGAGTTATGAAAAGGGGTCGTTGTAGAAGGTACCCCTTTTACTAGTAAGCCCTGTACTGTTCTTGTATTCTGTTGGTTATCGAAGTATCCTCCTCAATTTACATGTGACATGCATGTAGCATGTCAGGCTCTGTCAAGCTTCGTAGTCGAAGTAAAGTGATCAGTGAAAATGATCACGGGGCGAACATTTTTTAGTATACACATGTATGTGCATGGTCGAAAATGACCACCCCAATGGTTTTAGCCGGTAGGAGTCCGACATGCCCTGGGGCGGACGAAGAATGAATTGTAATGGGATGAAAAATAAAGTGCACAAGCCCTATTTCAGGCCACTTCCTCCCTGGATCTTATTCATTTTGCTTGAAATAAAACACGACATGGAACAAGGTAGGATGTTCTACCATTGAAAATGGAATACCCTCTGACCAAGCGGATACTCTCTTTCGTATCTCCCTCTGTATACTTGGCGAGCCCAGGCTCAATGGTTTACATCAGGCATTTATGTATATGCTACTATTATTGCAAACAAACTCAAAATTTGCTCTTGCACGGCAGTAGGATATGAATGTTGCTGCTCATCCGTGGTCTGTCACCGTCACTGCAAATTTATATATACCTGCTGCAGAAAAAGAATATCAATATAAACATGTTGTGTATGTAATTCTGTAGCTATAGCTACGTATGTAAGCGTTCCAGCTCCGCTGAATAAACAGTGTGATTCTAGCCAGCGTGTATTTCACTTGTGTCCCGCTTACGTACCTATAGATATCCAACAAAACACAATGACAACCAACACGGTCACCAAGGAGTATAGTTAACGAAAGTAATAGAAAAATCTGTGGTCATGACGATCAAAATAACTAACGAAAGACTACCATACTAGAAGCACTAAGTCACGATGTTAAATATGTCATCATATCAGCCATAGGTCATCCACTGCTGAACAATAGGTTCCCCCTTAAATTTCCATAATTGTCGTCATTGTGGGAGAAATTTACTCGTTTTTACCACGCTTGCTGGGTTGGTGAGCGCAGTATGGCTGCTTTTCCACAGAAGAGACGCTGATGTATAACATTTAATAGTTACAAAATACACATAACTTACGTGATATATTATTGATGCTTTATTAATAGTCATACATTCAATTATATCTTGTTTTTGGTAAAAAAAGCGTACGGTTACAACTTCCCAGCAGGGGATCTGCTGGGAAGTTGTTACCGTAACTTATGAACGCTTGCCAGAGGTATGACTCGCGCGTTGCCGACCCTCTAAAAATATTTCCAAGCCCTTTTTGATCCTTGATGTCCCTTAAATTTTGTTTACGTTTTCTATGTGGTGATTTGTGTGACTAAATTGCCATCTTTGAAATAGCTGGTCAGTCGTTTTACAATGCGATTTCTTATATTTGGTGAACAGTTTATTCCACGTATTTTCATGTGGCTCCCGACAATAATAGACCACCCCTATCCATCCACGGGTTACGCAAAAAAGAAGACATCAAGAAGATGGGCAACGGCATTCTCCCGTATGCCGAAAACATATTAAGATCACTAATCCACCTGCTAAACGTGGTGATTAGGACAATATCCCCTATGACTGCTCACTGTAGTGATCATTAGGAGACCCATATTCAGCAGTGGACGTTTACTGTCGTTATCTCACATCCATAATTTTCGCAACTCCATGCCGTCCTGAGCTAGTACAGCAGTGACATGCAAGATTTATGTGCAAATTCACTTAATGTACCGACTCCGATTTTATTAGTTTATACTTTTCAATCACACTATGTGAGATTAAACTTCCTCTTTGGCGTAGAAAGTTGCAGTCGTGAAATATTCTGCTTACTGATTATTAACTTCAGCGTTCCCTTGCGCAGCAGGCATTATCCTGGCAATTTAAACTTTAAACGATACTAGGTATTGTTTGTTCCTCGGGGGTCACGGGCGCGCAGATTGGGGAGTCTGCGTGCTCACACCGAGTGACCCCCGAGAAGACGGTGGCGCGCACGTGGTCACGTGCCGCCATGTGCGCAGCATAGCGCAAAGCGAGGCTTGGGGGGATCCTTTACAATCCTCCCCGAGAAGTGCCTGGGGGGGCGACCTTTTTACAGTCGCCTTCCCTCCGCTAGAGGGGGTGACCGCTTTACAGTCATTCCCTCCGTGATGTGCCTAAAGGCGTGGCACCAATGGGCGGCTCTAGTGTGATCTTACGAGGACCTGGAGCCGCCCTTCGGTGCCGAAGATGACCGCTCCAGTGGTTTTAGCTGGTAGGAGTCCAGCATACCCCTTCGCCCTTGCCCGGGGTGAAGGAAGTTCCATGTAAAATTTCCACTGGACAACAATAAAAAATAAAAAAGGTATTGTTTGTTCTCTACTGTGATCATATGAAGACCTGGAGACCATGCTAAGTAGATTATTTATGCTATATCTACTTAACAACTAGCATGAAACGGTGGGTTTGGTGCATTAGCTAGCCGCTTGGCTTTCTCATCTCCACACGGAACAAATTAATGTATAGCCTACAGATGAGGGTATATGTGGATTTGAAGTTTATGTCTGTAAAAAGGGTGCACCCATGACACACGAGATATCCTAGTGAGGGACATAATAAAGAGTATTGTATCGTATATTTAACAAAAATATGACTTCAATATAACATGCGAGTTATAAGATGTCAAACAAAAAGAAACATATGAACAATCTTCTAATCCCTTTTCAGGTCCCGCAAGGATAAAACAGTAATACGTAAGTATATCGCAAAGTTCATTCGGCGCTTGAGTAAAAATAGTAAGCGAGAAGCTGGGGGGGATTTCCTCCTTTGACTGAAACGTTTCTGTAGCTAGAACTACTGAAGGCATGTACCGACGGTTTAATCAAACCCGCAACTTAAGTAAAGTTTATTACATTGATGTTGGAGGTACTGGAATAGATTGTAATCTGGAATCATATAACGGGGTTAGGTTGGTGCACTGCAGACCGTGGAGTCTAGTTTGGCAGCGCTGGAAGCCTGACAGTCTAGGGGCCCATGCAGGCACACTGTTGAGAACCACGGAACAGGGAAATACGGAGCCCTGTAGGGGCAGCGAACTACCTCTCTCACTCCTCCAAGATTGGGCAGCGGCTGGTGCAAAGCACCCACCATCCTATCAATTCGGAGGACAAGGTGCTTGAAGCTCCATTCGAAGTCCCAGCGACTGTCCAGCGCGATCACTAGGTACTTTAAGATCTGGCCCACCTATTTCCACGTCACCTGCGTGTATCTACGAATGCAATAAGAGACGTACCAGCAATACTTCTCGTTGTATGTTTAGTCTAAAATTGTCATCTGCTTTCAAAGTTCTCTTATAGGCTTCATGTTTCTACATGTAAATTAACTTTCCTATTTTCAACATTTTTAATACAATATTTCCTACAAAATATAAAAGTTCCTTTCCAAATATTTTAACTCAACGCTAGTACATCTTGTCTGAACGTTAATACCTCCTATCTGTAGATAAGCTCGATTACACTGGTTATAAGCGGTTTGTCTGCGGTTTAAAGCAGTTTTGCAACGTGTTCATGTGGGTACTTTTGATTTTTTACCGGGGTGGAAATCCTTATGGTCTTCCTCTACCATTAGAATAGGTGTGCTGGACTCTTACAAGCCAAAACCACCTTCAACTATTCAACTAGTGATGTGACCAGAAAGGTATTGTGGAAGCTCTTATGATCATTTTAATCTCGACTTTTTATTTGGGACGACCATATCGTGCGACTGGTGGTAAGAGTCATGTCTACCCATAGCAATTGTAAAGCTACCCAGGGCTAGTCCTACGTGGCAATATTCTGCACTCATCACCTCGAGACATTAGTTTAACATTAATGTATTTTTTTAACTCTACGGTGAATTAGATTATTAGATCAATAAATATTACTTTAATCATTCGCCAAAGACGTTTGGTACGGAGAAGAGATGGTGAAAATATCTTATAAAGCACCCCACGCTTATTAACAAGAATTAGTTTTTTGTTAAACGCACTATTTTTATTTTTTAAATTATTTTCTACTTTTTAGTTCGGCTATCTACAAAAGCGTGTTTTTTTAAACTATAATCTATACTCTATTTTTAGTGTGACTAGCTACAATAATACTTATTTTTTGTTTTGCGCATGGCTGAATGTCCATGTTGCCTGGCCATAGTCTCAATAACTCCGGTGGTAATTATTTACTCAACCATCTACCTTTCGACGTTAAAGTTAACACATTCTAGAGCCCTCCAGGTCCTCGTAAGATCACACTAGAGACCTGCGCCTACCCACCTCAGGAAGTAAAAAATATTCGTGAATATAATATGGGCAAAGAAAAGACTCCAAGAAAGATATCTTTGCTCTTCTTGTTTTATTTTTATTAATAAATAAATTATGTTTATCTTGAGTTGTTGAATCTTTCATTTAACACCCACTTCAACGTAACGAGAGTGCCCTCAGAATCGGAAAACAGTAATATTTAAAGTTTAAACAGTACTGCTTGGCAGAAGCAACCAAACAAACAAATTAGTCTTGATACGATGAATTGTTCAGGGTCATATTTAATAGGCCTCATTATTAAACTTGCGTAGGTTTAAAATATTTGTCTATACTTTTTTGTTTTTTTTTAAAAACATTGCCCCAAACTAGGATTTCTCCTGTATCGTGGGTGCGTTTACATACACAAATTCCACACACAAACACCCAGACCCGGAACAACTACCTGCAGACCGTACAAATATTTGTTCCGTGCGGGAATCGAACCCACGACCCGGTGCGCAACAGCTGACTGTATCAGCCACTGCACCAACCATGCTGCCAAAGGACATCCACTGCTGAACAAAGGCTTGTCTATACTGTAAACATACAAAGATTATGCTATGACTATAAATATGTAGGTATGTATTGTACATCAATATCTCAATACTAAAACATTTTTGAAGTTATTTTCTTATACCAAATCTTTTTTCTAAAAACTCCAGAGCGTGCGATATTTATTTATCTAAAGTGCTTAGAAAAGCATTCTACATTATAATCTAAATGTCATAAAAATTTACGAGTCTCGTAAAAAGTTATATTAGAACTTAAAAATATATTGAAACCAGGATTGAAATTGGAATAACACGTTATATTGAAAAGACGAGATTTTAAACTTGAGAAAGTTGTATGTTAAAATGAGCTCATATCGAGATCAGAATGGCTACCAGAAAGGAAGTTTTTGAGCAGAATATCCGTCAGTACTTTCTCGATAATTTGATTAAATCGTCTCAGTAACATCTTATCTATTTTAAATATATTTATTTATTGATACTTAATGTACACTAGTGTATAAAGGCGGTCTTAATGCCGTAGGCATTTTCTGCCAGACGACCTTTAGGTGATGCAGAGAACAATAAGGTAGATGCACCAACAAAATAAGAAAGAAAGGTATAGATGCGAAGACATATTATACAAATACATGTACGAAATAAACACATACATACATATTATATAATAAATATACACAGATGAGAAAAAGGGAAAAAGGAGGAGTATGCAGCTACTCGTAATCTTGAAGTAATTAGTAATCTTTTTGGCACCTACGAGCAAAGTGTGGTAGACTTTTTTCCTGGAAATGATACAGCACAATATTGCTTTATATTATTATATTTTTAATGTTAATATTATTAATATATTCAACATTATTTAGCTCTGGAGTCTAAACTGCCGTTTATATTATATGATTAAATTTCTGCTACATTTTGTAAATGTATAAAAATGTACAAACAATTCTCAATTTCCCATTATGTATTTTAGAAATTGTGTTTTAGAAAATTTTATATTTAAAATAAATGTATACATTAAGTTTGTATTTATTTTAAATATAGTCTACTTTATTCGCTCATACCTAACTTCTTACAATGTTATTAGTCAAAATGTTAATGTCATTTTTTTCCTAAAGCTCCTTATTTCACGTGGGCTTTTCTCAATAAGATCGACTTTTCCGAACCGTGCCCTTAACTGTTGACTTTTCTTAAGTGTCTATCTTTTTATTAAATTAATTCTTCTGTACGTGTGTTTCACTGAACTCCTTCTAAACGGCAGGACCGATTTGATGATGCTTTTGTATATCTTTTAGTAGGTCCCTGGATGGTTTCGATTCACAATAATTGTACTCAGTAAGTGGCGCTGAAATCGAGTTTGCATGCACCTGTACATGCCTGTGCGAAGCTGGGGCGGGTAGCAATTATAAAATAAAACTTTTGAATCTTGAATTATTTCTTGTCAATATTCACCTATAAAAAGTATTTCATTATCACATTTTTGTAAACCGACTACAAAAAAATTTCAACTTCATTAAATATTTAACATTTTAAATTCAAAATCCAACAACAACTGACAATGCAAAAAGTACAATCAGCGGCATAAGCGTAACAGAAATAATTAATTTCTCATGCCCACTAGGTCTGCGTACAACTGGGTCAATTTTGACCGTTATTAATGCTAAAACTGTCACCGTCACTCCCAGTGGCAATTTACACCAATTAAAATTCGGTACGTGTCGCTTGCCATACATTTTGTTTGAACATCCGCTGAGAAATACAGCGCCAGTATTGTCCTGTGTACTTAAACGGACGTGTTTAACGTTTACATACACGTTGCGGTTTAAGGTAAAGGATTCTTCGTTTTGTAAATGTACGGGTAAATGTAAAGACACGTCAAGCTCGCCTGATGAAATAATGATGATGGATGACATGAAATTATATTTATTTTAGCAAGTAGGTTTATAAAACTAGCACTTCCACTATGAAGCCGGCATTTCCTACCGGTCTCCCTCTGAGAAGAAACGCCGAAACAAACTTAAAAGTTTGTTTTAAAGTCGAGACATATTTAGATACAAAATTTATTGAGAAAAATGTAGGGCGACGTCTAGAATAGTCTTTTGAAGAAAGATCCGTAGCCGTTTCGGGATGACCTGTCCTATCAGACGGCAAGCATGAATCAGTCTTCGTGTAGCTCACACCTATTTTATGAAGATCAGTGACCCTTTGCACAACAATGCCATCAGCATGACATTTGTGTATAGCTAGCCTACATAATACTCACATTCACAATAATTTATTTTATTATCATCAAATCAATGTCATAAAAATATTTAAATGTCATTAATCATTCATTTAATGTCATGAAATTACAAGTGTCCAATAAAATGTCATAGTGTCAGTTTCAATGTTCAAATCCTATGACACGAATAATTTATGCTAGAACGAGTACACTCCGAAGATGCCTAGTCACTCTTACTTTAAAGGTTTACAGATAGCAGGGAAAGCAGACGCTGGCAAGGAGTTACACACTTTGACTGTGTGCATAATGAAGGCTGAGGAAAATCACTGTATGTGAGTATGGCCATTGATATTAGCCAAGTACGAATGATAACCTGCAGAACATCTGGGAGTTCCATGGTAGGAGGGAGATGGTGGGATCAGTGTGTACACACGTTTCGCTGATGTGTCAGGATTTGAAGCTCGACCACCATACACCATCGCCTATTAGTCTTTCGTCTTCATACTTCGTTAGTACTTGTCATTGAAATTAAGGTGAATTAATTTCATTATATTATTAATTGAATTTAATTAGTTTTAATATCAGCCTATTACAATCCAATATTCAGCATGAGTCACGACACTGGATTCAAATAGAACACAGGAGCTTGGTAGTTACAGAACTTGCCTACGTCACTAGCTTAGGTTATTTGAGATCCCCGGGAAGACAGCGGTGTGTATGTGGTCACGTACCGCCGTGTGCGCAGTACAGCGCATAGCAAGGCTTCGGAGGAATCCTTTACAATTCCCCTGAGAAGTGCCTGGGAGGGTGGCATCTTTACAGTCGGCCTTCCTCCGCTAGAGGGGATGAACCGAAGATGACCACTCCAGTGGTTTTAGCCGGTAGGAGTCCGGCATGCCCCTCCGCCCTTTCCCAGCGCGTAGGAGGTACATGATGTATTTCCACCGAATCAATAAAAAAAAAAAAGGTTATTTGGGATCGGGTTTCACAGTTTCGTCAAACAATGTCACTGTGGATTGTGCGTTTTTGCACTCACTGGTCAGTAAACGGCAAGTTTAAGCAACACTTAGCGCAGTCAGTTTATGGATGGGAGAGCGTGTCCGTATTTTGAAGGGCACGTAAAATCGTAAGTCCGGGTTTTTCATTAGACGGCAGTCGTTAAGCCGAGTCGGAGGCCTTTGTGCGGCTTGAACAACTTTGAGACACGTTTGATCATTAACCACAAGAAAGAAGAAAAGAAGAAGAATACCACTAAAGCTTCGCCTTCGAAATAATCAAGAGGTTTAGATAAAGTTATAAGAAAGAATATAGATTTAGACGTCACGTCATACTTACCAAAAATATTTTTTTTCTTTGTGTAGAAATAGATGATTTTATTATAATATAAATAGGATACTTAGATGAATTCAAATAAAATCCATACATTTTATATAGAAGTATAACTTTACACGCAACCACTTTTTTATTTAGTAGATCTATCTAGAACTGTTTCGGCGGTCGCAGTAATAACTTTAGGTTCTGCAGTAACACATGGAGCAAACATTGTCTTATTACATATCATACTTTAGGAATGCGATAACAATAAACATCTTTGGGAGCATCCACAATGTTACTGAATAGATTCAATTTTGTAACGTAAAATTTTTCTAAAGGTTTTCCGCTACTACCTCAAACTTATACCACAAACAAAAGAGCAGAACAGCCAACATAATTAAAGGATATTTTGTGTAGACAATAGGTAAGTGCCGCGCACACGGAATTTTAATTCTAAGCTTATGCCCATTTAGATTTGTCGCGGGGACTGTACCTACGTGGTTAGAATAAGCCCCAGTGGGCCCGGTATAAGCACTTTTGTCTGAGTTTTGTGTAATTTTTCTGGATGAATATTTTAGAATTATTGCGGTTTTTTATGCTCTGAATTTAGGTAGGGACTCTCGTCTGATTCAAATGTGTTAGGCCTGCCTTTCTTCATGATAAAGGTCTTAAAGGTATATAACTAATATACCCCTGAATTAAATGTGAGTCGCAAAATTATAATTTAGTGGCTCTGCATTAAATATAGATAAATGCACTATAGTAAAGAAGACCATGTACTTAAAAGCGTTCCAAATACGACTATATAAACCTGCTACTATAAGAAAGCTACGAGCTACGGGACTACGACGTAGCATTAACTTGTACCATTCAAACAGTAACTGCTGAAGCGCAGTATTCTGTCTGGAATCACTTTACTGTAGCAACCTACCTTTTTATTTTTAATATATTTTAAGTTCAAATAGCATCTTCTACCCCTTATTTATACTGGGGAAATCGTCGTCGACTTCCTCCGCCTTGGAAAGGGTGGAGGGGCATGGCGGGCTCAAACCAGCTAAAACCCCACGGTGTCCTTCCTCTTACCTCTAGCCGGGGGAGAGGTGTATGCTTTATCTGCATTAGACCGCGCCCCCGGCAGGTATCGGCCCATCGCTGTTTGACGGGCCCCTTCTCTGTGCGACTTATTGGCCGCACCTATCCTACAGAGAGATGCGTGCGGAACATACGCGCCGCTATCTCGGGCCTCTTTCTGTTTGGGTGACGGGCCGCCCCACCCCTAGTTCGTTACCCGCAGGCTGCTCCTCATGATGGCCGGAGATCGTTATGTGCCTTCCTCCGGCGCCCGCGCCCGGTGCGTTTTCTGCAGCTGGGAGAGGTGGTCTGTTCCTGCCCGCCTCCGTTGCTTGCATCACGTCCTTGCAAAAGAAGGCAACGCCATCCCACGCACTCTCGCTCCAAACGATGGACTGAACCACGGCCAGAAGCAAGAGGTCACCCCCTTCGAACACCGCGACGAGATCACGGTGCTGCGTTGCCGGTGTTGCGTGCTGTGCCGTGTCCTTCGGGCAGTCTCTGCAATTATGACAGCCGGGCGTCTTTTTTCGGCCTATTCGATGCAGATATTTCCCGAAACACCCATGGTTCGAGACTATCTGCGTCATCCGGTAGGTAAGGGTACCATGCCGCCTCCCCACCCATTCCTTCATGACGGGTCTTACTGTAGCTATTGCAGGATGCCCTACCTTCTACTACCCACATAAACAATGCTACCAAGGTAGGAAGCAACATTAAGGGAGAAAAGATAACATTAGGACAGAAACGGTAACCATTATGAAAACATTATCCACGATTATAATTCCTACAGTCGGTTAAGGGATAACAGCCTAGCCACTTAAAGAGCACTTATAACTATTAATATTAAACATAACCATATGGGAATTATGTCAAATAGCGGCTTAATGTGCGCTGTTAATATTATCTTTTGAGTCTTATCATTTTAATAGGCATTTTACTAGTGTTATTACACCCATTAAGTGAATAAGTTGTTTTTGGGATTAATATTACAAAGGTTAGTTTTAGTTAAAATAAACAGGGTAAATTCGACATGATTTTTTAGTTCCTAGCTTATCTATACAGTTGTTTTTGGATATACTCTTCAACATAAAATTACTTTATAAAGTCGAATTAACGTGGATAATAAGGAAACATAACCTGTCTGTTTCAATGTTTGCTGCACTTACTATTAATACATTAATTATATCATTTATATAGATTGTATATCATTTTGCCGTGTGGTGCCGGCTCAGAATACCACCACCCCATCTCATCCTATGGGTGTCGTAAAAGTCGACTAGAGATTAGCCGGAGGATGGGCAGCAGCGTCCTTCGAGTACATTAACAGCTCAACTGCGATCGCCAACCCGTCTGCCAAGCGTGGTGATTATGGAAATACCCCCTAATGAGCACACAACACACCGATATCGGTCGTTGTGGTGATCTTTGGGGAGGCCTGTGTCCAGCAGTGGACTTCGTTCGGCCGAAATGATGATGATGATGATGTATATTATATAAAGACTACAATGTTTTTTTAAATTTTATAAAAATGTTGTGTTAAATCTAATATATTGTATTAAGTCCGTGTGGCATTTGGATTAAGATTATACTACAACTCCATCTCCGCCCATGTATGTCGTCAAAGGTAACTAAGGGACTCTTAACCAGAGGGATGGGCAGCAGTGTCCCTTCTATAGAACAGTAGGCATACTGCACCTACCAACCCGCCTGCCTAGCGTGGTGAGTACTAGCTAATTCCCCCCAAAATGACGACACAAATCTGGCTCTCCACCCCCATCACTCAACATTCATCTTTATCACTCCATTAGGAATATGCGTTTCATCAGTCTCTCTTCTTCACATGACCAGGCTTGTTTTTCTTCTATGTATGCAGGCATAAACTGAAAGCATTGCAAGTTGAAAAAAAACGATGTCCCTCACTAGGATTTTTCCTGTATGATACAGGGTACAGTTTACAGACATAAATCTCACATGCACGTACACCCAGACTAGAAACAACTATATGTAGGTCATACAAAAATTTGTTTCGCCTGAGCGATCATACGATATATTGCCATAGTCATCATGATTGGCAGATGGATCGGTTATTGCAGTATGTTGTAATTAGCACTTGGCAGAATGCTGCTGACCATACTCTTGATATCAACCCTTAACCGCCGTATACGATATGCATGGATAGAGAGTGTAGTCTAATCTTTCCCGGAAACCACACGGAATATTGCAGACACAAACCAGGAATAAGATTGCATTGGCACAGCAATCAAGAAAGAAAGAATGAAAATGTGTTTATTGGCATAAAAAGAAATACACAAATAATGCAATTAATAAACGTTATAAATATAGGCAACAAAAATAAGTTAAACATAACATTATAGTGCCAATGGGGCCACAGCTCAGCATCATGTTAGGAGGCAGAAATAGCGACCACCAAACGCTGGTTTTCAGCTGCAACCCACGGGTGCCATACGGTCGATACTTTTGAATATACCTAACTAGTTAGTTGTAAGGTGCCTTAGCCGATCGTTACAACAATTAATTTAATATATTTAATATAAACTATAATAATATAAGTCATGTCAAATGCCCATGTCGTGCCCATCCCAATATCCGGTGGGAGCTCTGTCCTCGAAGTTGTTGACGAGATCTGGGATAAACTGTCCAGTTAGGTAGGTCCAACTTCGAGAAAGAGGTCAATCGTCGAATCCGACTCGGCTGGGCAGCGTTTGGGAAACTTCGCAACGTCTTTTCGTCAACAATACCGCAATGCCTCAAGACGAAAATCTTTAACCAGCGTGTGTTACCAGTGATGACATATGGAACAGAGACGTGGTCACTCACAATGGGCCTCATAAGAAAGCTCAAGGTCACTCAGCGAGCTATGGAGAGAGCTATCTTGGTATTTCTCTATGAGATGGAATCAAAAATGAAGAGATCCGTAGAAGAACTAAAGTTATCGACATAGCTTAAAGGATTGGTGCAGGGCACATTACTCGTAGAACTGATGGCCGTTGGGGCATAAAGGTTCTTGAATGTAGACCGCGCACCGGAAAACGCAGCGTGGGACGACCTCCAACGAGGTGGGCAGATGACCTGGTGAAGGTCGCTGGGAGTCGTAGGATGAGAGCGGCATGTGACCGCTCGTTGTGGAAATCTGAAGGGGAGGCCTTTGTTCGGCAGTGGACGTCCTGTGGCTGATATGATGATGATATATACATATTTTCTTACAGCGTCACAGAGTCAGTCAGTGATGTGATTGCATATAATATTGATATAGTAAAAATTCTGTGAAAAAATAATGATATAATAACAAATAAAACCCACAAATAAATTTTACAGTATAGCATTAAACATGATATCAGGCATAGATACGTCTTGATGGTTTTGTTAAAATTTGTTGCTCTCAACCGATAAAGCTTTTCACATCTCGACGTTCCAAAATGAATAATTTTAAATTGTGTTATGTTCCGTACAATGCCATCTATTTCCATAAGTAATATAACGGGTGTAACAGACATTATCATGAAAACTGATACCAAGGATTATAGAACCCTCAGCGTTAAAATGTTTCGTCGATATTTACATGAATTTTCAGATATTTTACAGTTTACTTAACAAACTTAGCAACAAAATAATTGTTTTCGTCTATCCTAGCGCTATTTTGAATGAAAATATGATATCGCATGATGAATTAAATGGTTAGATAACATCTCAGTCAGCTTGGTTAGTGGTTTTAGTGACTATAGTTAAAACAGCTATTGGAGAAATAAAAAGTTACCTCTACCAAAGAATTATGTTATGACTACTGGACAGAAAAAGGAATATGGTATGAGTCCATTTAGTGTGAGCCTCCTCATATACAGTGATTTTTTTAATTCTAGTTTACCTAGGAAATTATTAGTGACTGCTCACACATTGGGATCCGTACATGTTCCTTTAAATAAATTTAAATTTATGATGACACAGGCTAATTTTCCTAATTGTGACCTGTGTGGAATAGTTAGATAAGATAAAAGATAAAAATATTTTTATTCACTTATGAATCGTCGAGACTTTAATTGCCGCGTTCCAAGATGTGGATTTCCTATAGTGAAGAACGGGCAAGAAACTCCATGGTTAAAGATGTTCAACACCTTTAACCGAGTGTGTACTGTGTGTAATCTGGAAGGAATACTATTGTGGGGCTTGTGGGTTTGAACAGACTAAATGTCGAAATATTTCATCAAAATCTTATCAAACCAACATCTTAAGAAGCAGAGACCTTCTTCGAACTTGTCATTTCCATATTATTGAAATAAAATAGTCAGTAAATTAATTTTAAGTTATATTGTAACGCTAGTGTAGTCGTAAAAGAATATGCTCAGATGGGACTGGCATATACAAGTAAGTATAAAAGTCCCGAAATTAAATAAAGACAAAAAACAAAAAAGAGATGTGTTTTGGTTCTACTCAACAGTAGAATTAAATATTAAAGTAGCAGCAGCATCACATTAATTACTTATGGTATAAAACTCTATATAACGATATTATGATTTATGATACCTATAACAGAACCAAATGCGCCGCACGGTCTCACCTGCCGTTTAATTTGAAATAATTGTATTATTTATAAATAATTTAGACTACTGCATAGACAGTTGAAATAGGTATGCACAGTTCGGCACTTCTTGGTAATGTTTGTTTACGGTCGTGCTGCCGCCCTCGGCCCCGGACCCACCGCGTGGCATCGCCCGCCTGCTCTATTACATCGTTTTCACATAGAGTTTGGAATGATTTTTACTCGGCTCCTAATCATCGTAGCGTGATGTTAAATATATAACTTTTCTCAAAGGGTTTTCTCAAATGAAAAAATATGTTTTCATATCCGACTAGTAGTTCCAAAGATTAGTGCGTTCAACCAAACAAACTCTTCAGCTTGATTAATATTAAAATAGAAGACAACCAATAACAGTGTCGGCTACGAATACTACCAACCCATCTCATCGCGTAGGTGTAGCAAAAGGTGACTTTAGGATGAGCCGGAGGTAGCAGCGTCCTTCGAGTACATTAACAGCTAGACTGTGATCCGCAATCCGCAAGTCAAGCGTGGCAATTTTGGCATAACCCCCCAATAAGCACACAATACCACCATACCCGTCGTTGTGGCACTATTTGGGGGAAGCCTGTGTCCAGCAGTTGACTTTATTCGCCTAAAATAATGATGATGACGAACCAATAACAAACATATAGTAGTGGGCAGTTACAACTACCCAATTTCCTAATGACTTTTCCCTCAGTTGGCTTAAAAAGGAAACGGAATGTTTTCCGTGCCCCTAAATCGGTGTGGAAGTATAATGTAATCCTATTAGATATAATATCATTTTTTATCTTTTACAAAATAAAGGATTTGGGTAAAAATAATGTAATTCAGGCGGGAGTTCGGCTTCAAAGGGAGGCCTAGCCCTCTTCAAGGCTAATTTAGGTCGCTTTAGGCTAACTCCGTTTAGTTATTAATTTACGACGAAACGTATAAGCTCTATACAAATGAGGTGGAGAATTGAGTTTAGACTTATTGACGAACGTAAGTTTGCGATATTGCTTAGAGATATTGGTATTACAAAATTATAATAAATACACTCGTGCGAAGGTATGATCGATCGATACATACAAGTATTCGAGCACTACGAGATTGAATCGGCAATGTGGAGATAGATGAACTAAAGTTGCCGACATAGCTAAGTAAGCCGAAGTGGCAATGGGTGGGGAATTGCTCGTAGAACTGATTGCTATTGGAGCAAAAAGTTTCTCGACCGGAAAACGCAATGTTGGACGGACTCCAACCAGACGGTGACGGTAGTCGATGATGCGAGCTGCATGTAACCAGTCGTTGTGAAAATCTATGACGGAGTCATTTGTTCAGCAATGGACGTTATTCGGCTAATATGATTATAATGATGATATCGATGTGCTTGTTGGCTCAGATAAAACTGCTTCCAGTAATAGGAATCGGTGAGTTAGAAAATGAATGTTATTTTTTTTTCATGTGGTGTCCAGATTAAGAATCTAGCAGGAGGAAATGGAGTGGCCATTTCCTCCTGTGGATGTCGTAAAATGCGACTAAGGATTGCTTAGCCAAAAGCGTGGGCAGCAGCGTCCCTTCTGTGGAACAGCAGCCATACTATGCTCAACAACCCGCCTGCCAAGCGTGGTGAGTACCGGCAAAATCCCCCAAAAATCACTACACACTGCATGTAACTGGTTGTGGAAATCTCATTGGAGAGGCTTATGTTTAGCAGAGAACGTACTTTGGCTAACATGATGATGATAATGATGAGATAGAAAATGCCAAAAAATATATGCCAAAGTTACTTGTGCTATCGTGTAGCAACATTTTGTTCGGAGATACCTGAAAGCTGAGTTTAGTGAATATCGTAGTGCGCCATATCTTTGAAAATACTCTAAGTGTGGTACCTCATATTCTGTGTGCAACATAGCACAGCGCACTGTTACACTTCGGGGGCATCCTTTACAATCTCCCCTGGGGTGTGACCACTTTACAGTCACCCGCTACGAGATGTGCCTATAGGCGTGGCGCCAGTGGGCGGCTCTAGTGCTCTCATACGAGGACATGGAGCCCCCTTCGGTCCTCAATAGAGCCCAGTGGTTGGTAGGAGACGGCATGCTGCTTCGCCCTTCACCAGGGCGGAGGAAGTTCAAGGAGAGTTTGCATAGCGACAAAAAAAATGGTACCTCATATTGAAATGTTCATCAAATTTATTTTAATTTCTAAATCTGTATTCTCTATGAGCAGCTTGTCTCTTATTAATTGTAAGCGTGCGGTTGATGCCAATGCAGTGCCAGATATTCTGATGCCAAGCAGTACTTATTGTTTAAACATTAAACATTACTGTGTTCCGTTATGAAGGGCACTGTAGCTATTTTTTTTTTTGGGACAAGCCCTCCCCCCATTCCCTACCACTGCAACTCCTGTAAGCCAGGATCTACAATGGCGACCACCGAAAAGAACAACGACCAATGAAGCTCGGTGTGTCCCAAAGAAATGAAGAACTGTCTTGGAACCCGCAACGAAATTAATCAGAAAAGAAAATGGAGGAGTAGGAAAGCACTGTAGCTAGTGAAATTACTGGGCTTAAAATACTATAAATAACGAATGTCTCAAGATGGCTAGCACAGCATGGCAACGCAGGACTAAACCTGTGCCTGTGTGCATGAACGGCTCGCCTAGTCACAAGGTTGTAAATAAAATTTGATCAGAAATATACGAGTAATAACTAAATTACATTTCCAAAATCCGTCTCTCAATAATTTATAGGACGATTGTCAACATTTAAAATTTAAGGACTTTCATAATTGTGAAGCAATTTGTTTGATTTATTCATAAAAATGGACAAGCTCAGGGTCTCTGGGGCTTGTCCATTTTTCATCCTCCACTTCCGTAAAGGGCTCTTGTCCAAATGATGATTCTGAATACTTTTAATGGTTATTTAATGTAAACAATTATCTGCTAAGAGGTTATTTTCTACTTAATTGGTGAAAACGGTTTAAAGTGAATATGTGTTATATTAAAAAGAAAAGTACAATCAGCTGCAATTCAATTTCCAATTCTTGTAAATAATTTACAGTTTAACTAAAAGTTGACCGAACTGAGATTAAATTATGAACTGTCCAAAAATGGTATTCAGTTCCTCTTAAAGTTTTCTTAAAGCTCGGATTTCAGTATGATATCAGTGTAAAATTTTACTTTGATTTAATGATAATATAAACCTCTATTTGTTCAAAACGTTAGCAGAATACCGTTTTGGTTTAGATCATCATCATTATATCAGCCACAGGATGTCCACTGCTGAAGAAAGGCCTCCCTCTGAGATTTCCACAATGAGCGGTCACATGCCACTTTCATCCAATGACTCCCAGCGACCTTCATCAGGTCGTCTGTCCACCTCATTGGAGGTCGCCGCTGCGCCACCACGTCACGCTGCGATTTATATCAACTTTGGATACATTTTCGATCTAGAATACTATTTGTGAAATTTACGAAATTGAGACAAGATTGGAACTGTGTTTTGACAAATTTTTATTACTTACGAGAATTGGCCCTTAGATCTATATACACGTTCGTAAACATCTAAGGCGATCACGATGAACTAAGGATAATAATAGGTACATATTGTGCCTCCCAATGAGCCATCAGCTGCATGTTTATGTAAGTAAACGCTGCACAGGTACAATTCTTGTGTGTACTCCACTCCACAAAAAATCTTTTACAATGTCAGGATTATAATACACTAGTCGCGCAAAAATTGTTCATCATGTCGTCTTCACCGTAGCCCGCGCCAACGTGCCGTTATCAACCCTATTCGTGCTCAACGCTCTCCTGGAATTGTTGCTATGTTGCTTCTCTTTGTTATTTTGCCACTTTTAAAATCAAATTCAGATTTGTTCCGTATGATGCACGGATTAGGAATATAGCACAATTTAATTTCTTTCCGTGGATGTTGTAAAGGTGACTCTGCACTAGAGGGATGGACAGCAGCGTCACTTCTGCGCAACAGACTGCGCTCACAAACCCGTCAGTCAAGCGTGGTGAGAATGGCAAATTTCCCCCGAAAATGTCGACACAACTGTGAAAACTTATAGAGGAGGCCTTTGTTTAGCAGATGAAATCTTTTGGCTGATGCGATGAAATCAAATTGATGACAGGATTGTTATCTGGGAGAGATGCGTCTACGCGAACCCGGCAGAATACGTTACGATTTATCGGGAAACTACATATGTGCCTACGAAAATGATTGTACAAAAAGCATCGATCCCAAATAACTTATTACCTATAAGGTTAGATTACGAGTATGACCAGCTTAACATCCTATTGGACTATTGAATGCGATATGGAGTTATCCGTGTAGGATTCGAAATAACAATATAACACCACTCCTTCTCCTCTCTTGGATGTCGTAAAAGGCGACATAGGGAGTCTAAGCTAGAAGGATGGGCAGCAGCGTCCCTTCTGTGGATCGTAGCCATACTAAGCTCACCAAACCGCCTGCCAGGCGCAGTGAGTATTGCCAGATTCCCCCCAAAATTATGAAACAATCGTGTAAATCCATGGGCGAGAGCATTGTTCAGCAGTGGACGTATTTTGGCTGATACGATGAACTTTGCATCAAAATCAATAACCCATTATTTATTAGAAATGTTTCTAACATTATTGCGTTACTTTTATTAAATAGTATGAACAACATAAATAACGGGAAATAAGTACGAGCACGTACGTTTGGGAAATAAATACTTAGGCTGAAACGCAGTGGGCGAGATAGCGGGCAACAGAGTAAATTTTTTGTATTGATCGTTGACGTAATATACTTGGGGGGCCTCTGATACATGTGCTGCCGTGTGCGCAGCACAGCGCACACTGAGACTTCGGACCCTTTACAATCGTCCCCCGATGTACCTGGGGCCTGTTTACAGTGACTGGAGTGACCGCTTTACAGTTATTCCAAGGTGTTGTCGTGTTCTTCGGTAGGAGGCTGGCATGCCCCTCTACCCTTCTTTTGGTGGAGAAAGATCTATATCATGTATTTCCACCAAGTGAAGTAAAAAAGTACTTACCATTGCAGTGGCAGTTAATCTGCCGCCAAGAAGTAGTGTTTAAACTTTATAGCTAGTGTAATTACTGGACTTGAGAGACTAATGTCTCGAGTTGACAGCGCAGTGTGGTGCCATGTAGTTCTAGCGCTGGGTAGCATAACACATTTTATAGGCTGCGAGACGCTGACCACCAGGTCAATGACTTGCTCGTCTTGTAACTAAGTAAGTTACCGACGCTGTTTACGAGTATATGTCCGAACTATACTGCCAACATTCTACCTATTCCCCTTCAAGGACTTCAGCCGCAACTAATTTAGTTATTTTGCTAATAAGAGTTCCGTTGATTTCCCGGCTTTACAATAGGCCAAGCTTTCTCGTGGGTGTTAAAATAAGCCCTTACTTTGCAGTCCATGCTTACAAATATCTTGAATAGAATCTTTTTATAAAATAGTCAAAGTAGATAAAAGTTTAAATAAATAAATATTTGTAAGTATACAGTGTCCAGCAGTGGACTTCATTCGGCCGAAATGAATGATGAAGTATACAGTGTATCTTTTCTATGGAAATCGAAGATTGTTAAGATAGATAATACTATGATCAAAAGATACCCGTGCATATATTAACCACAAACTCGTTCATCTGGAAGTGAAACAAATATTTTAGACTGATTCATTGTCTGACTTGGGGGCTGGACTGGGGGGCTCTAGCCCTGAACTTGAATTTCAGCAGTAAATCAGTTAAACAGAAATTATATTGAATGAGTGGCTTGGCTGTGTTACGTGTCGCTAGTTCAATGCCCGCACGGAACAAATATTTGTAAAAATGAAGATAAAAAAATATTTATTGAAACCTGTAAAGAGCTATTATGTACTTATATTTTTTCAAAATTTTGTTTGTTGGCTCTGTAATTTCGAAGATAACGAGTGGGGACAATGGTAATGTTTTTACTATTTTATTAAATAACTTTAAAACTATACATTTTAAAACTATAAAATAAATATATCTGAGACCCTCACAATAAGCCCTTCTATTTTATACGTTACACGGTACAGTTTGCAAAACTTTATTCTTTAATTTTCTATATTGCCGCCCAAAACTGACATCCACATTCAAAATTCATTTATTTATACAACGTCCGTGTTTGGGTTGCAGAAATCCATACGTATACCAAATTACAACTTATTCGGTCCAGTAGATTGGGATCAAATTGGCTGTGACAAACGGACAGACACACAAGTGAACCGATAAGGGTCCCGCCATTTTTTCCTTCGGATATTCGGAACCCTAAAAACGAACTCAATATTAAAATCGCTCTACCACTAACACCGCAACGCCTTTCCCTCTATACAATTTCCTTCACGCAGTTCCATCAATTATTTAAACGCACTCGATATCTTAAATTTAGTTTTGTTTATGCTCCTTTAGTGAGGAGTACGTGAGGTGTTGCCACGATAAAAATGTCAGGAGTTTTCTTTTCGGACGTTTTGTGTTTTGATATATTTCGGTATGTGTTCAAAGGTACATGTATATCTTCAGCATCTTAAGCAAATGTAAGCATTTAGATGGAAACTTGCTGAAGCCAAAGCCTTACTTGGAACAGGTTAATTTATTGAAAATGGAATGTGTGGAAGATTGTAAAATATTTGAAGTTCTGTATTGTGACGTATGATTACATAAATACTACGAGTAATATACTTTAACATGGTATCATTTCTCATAATGTTACTGGAAGAGTAAGTCATCGTCGTCAGTATCATCACTATCGTCATATTAATCGGTGCGTTAACCGGATTTACCAAATCCCACGTACTCAATACACACGGGTAACACTTAAGCAGTAACAAACCATTAACAAATCTAGATTCAATCTAGTCTCAGAAAAGCCATTGACCCTCCATCAAAGTTCGTTTCACCTACTAACTGAGTAAGGATAAGTTAGGCCATTATCACACGACTATTGTAAGCAACGATGTGGATTTAGTGATTATACGACAACCGCTTGATCTTAGCACACACATCCACGTCGTGTCACGGCAATTCCATGTGTAACGTTCGAGAGGTTTTAATACAAAGTAGTGCGCCACATCCCCCCCCAGTTCCTTGTTTCCAGGTAAAGAAAATACCAGTTTCGTAAACGGTGATTAAATGTTGATATCAAGAGGATTAGCAGCAGAATCATCCCGTGTACTAATGATAACATACTGCGATCACCAATCCGCCTGCCAAGCGTGGTGATTATGGCAATATCCCCTATGACCCTCATTGTAGTCATCATTGGGAGGTCCGTGTTGGGTTTACGGGCTGATATGTGCACCGCAAAATCCACACAGTTTCGCTATCCAAGGCCGTATGCCTGTCTGTAAATGAACTTAGAACCAGCCGTCGCTCTGGATCATTGCAAAGTAGGACGCCAATAATAGACGTGTCAGATACACAAACAAATGTCTAATCTCATTGCGTGTCGTAAAACGAGACTATCTATTGTGTCTACACGGCTGCCGGCAATTGACACGCGAGAGGATACGGTCATTGCCAGATTTTAAGATAGTATCGGGTCTATTCTCGCACATATTAATATCAAAATAATATTTTGACTAACCTCGACGTTTCGAGCAACTTGCATTGACCGCAGTCACGAGTATACACAAAGATAAATCGCAACTTATCACTGGATTCCATGACGCAGATAACCTAAATCCATCTTTTGGACTTTTGATTGCAATTTTGATGCAACCCGATTGAAATTTTGATGTTTTTAATCTCAATCGCTTCTCAAACAATTCTTGGATAGTAATGCCGATTGGTGGAGAGAATTTTTGGGTAATTAAGCTCAATCCAAATATTTGCAAACGCTCCGGTGGTCCGTACAGTTTGCAGCGTTCTTATCCATAGAAAATTCTAGATGATTAATTGATTACTGCCGATATTCACACAGTAGTAATTATTAAGAGTTATAGTCTCATTATATAAACCAAAAGGAGTCCACTGCTAAACAAAGGCCTCCCCATAGATTTCCGCACCAATTGTGTCATCATTTTGGAGAGAGTACTCATCACGCTTGGCAGTTGTGTTGGTGAGTGCAGAGTGGCTGCTCTTCCACAGAAGAGAGACCCATGGGATGGACCGATCTGATAAAAACTTGCCTGGCTGGCCCAATGAATGAATACACCAGAATGTGTACTAACAGAAAGAGAAGACGTTACGTACGTAGACGTACTTATTCTACGGACCATGGTAGATACGTCCCTGATTGAGTCAATCCATGTTTGAGCTGTAGTGAACACCCAGAGTAGGCTCTACCGGGAAAATAATATCAAGACGTCTTGTTTCCAACTTTCTTGATAGTATCATTTCAAACAACAACTCTCGGAACTCTTACTCACCTTTTTTTTATTTATTGATGCCCAGTGGAAATTCTTCATGAACTTCCTTCACTCCGGGGAAGGGCGAAAGTGTATGCCAGACTCCTACCAGCTAAAACCACTGGTGCGGTCATCTTCGGCACCTAAGGGAGGCTCCAGGTCCTTGTATAATCACACTAGAGCCGCCCACTGGTGCCACGCTTATAGGCACATCTCGGAAAGGGTGACTGTGAAGCGGTCACAGGGGGGATTGTACAGGATCCCCCAAAGCATCCCACGGCAGCGCGTGACCACATACGCGCTACCGTATCTCTTACTCACCTAGACGGCGTAGTCAATATTCTAACGTTGACCACAAAAATAAGACTCGAATGAGGTCAAAATTACAGCAAAATCATATGAATTTGGACATTATTGCAACACGCACAACCTCCATATTTATATAACTAACAACATACATAATTGCATTGACGAGAACCCAAAATGGGGACTAAGTGGACTTAAATGAAAGCCCATAATAAAGGTCGGAACTACATACACGTATACAGCGTTTGATCGATGCGTGACCCGTATTTAGGAGGGTAAGGGTCACACCGAATCGTAATCTGGATTCTTAAAAGCTGTATTTACAGATTACTAATAAATCATGTGGTGGGCAGCAGCGTCCTTCGAGTACATTAACAACTCAACTGCGATCGCCAACACGTCTGCCAAGCGTGGCGATTATGGCAAGACCCCCCAATGAGCACATGACACATCCATATCGGTCGTTGTGGTGATCTTTGGGGGAGGCCTGTGTCCAACAGTGGACTTCATTCGGCCGAAATGATGATGATGTGGTTCCTGGCAAAGAATAGACGACGTAAGTCTCTCTACCCGTGAGTTTCGTAAAAATGACTGTGTGATATCGAGAGAATGAGCAGCAGCATCCTCTCGTGTGCTACAACGTAATGCTGTCAGCAATCCGCAAGCCAAGCGTATTGCTTATGGCAACATGCACTAGGACCGTTTACAGTCACCTTCTCCAAGATATGTATACACGCGTCGTACCAGTGAGTGGCTCTAGTAAAATTATCATACGAGGTCCTGAAGCCCCTTAGGTGCTGAAGATGACCGTCCCAGTAGTTATAGTCAGGAGGAGGCATGCATTTTCACCGTCCCCCGGGGTGGAGGAAGTTCATGAGGAATTTCCAATGGAATAAGTAAAAGAAGGATCGCTCATGGTAGCAGTAATTAGGCAACCCATGTTCAGCAGTGGACGGTCATAATCTGATTTCTGTCTCAATTTGATTGAATCGATGTTGAAACCATTTAACTACTTATAAATGTAACATCTATGTACACATGAATGCAATAAATTTTTTTAGTTTGAAATATACTAGGTACTACATATATGTGTTTGGGACAGACAAAGGTTATGTGAGGTCATACTTGAAACTTCTTGATCATATTGTTTATTGCTGTTGAGTGTGACTCTTGCCGTGTGGTGCCGGCTCAGAATGCCACCACCCCATCTCCTCCCATGGGTGTCGTAAAAGTCGACTAAGGGATTAGCCAGAGGATGGGCAGCAGCGTCCTTCGAGTACATTAACAACTCAACTGCGATCGCCAACCCGTCTGCCAAGCGTGGCGATTATGGCAAAACCCCCCAATGAGCCCACAACACATCCATATCGGTCGTTGTGGATCTTTGGGGGAGGCCTGTGTCCAGCAGTGGACTTCATTCGGCCGAAATGATGAGTGTGACTCTTAAGCTCAGTGACCATACCAGACATAGGCAGATTAGACATTTCTGTTAAACAAATAACCTGGGTATGGAATCGGACCTGCCTAAAATCATTATTTTGAGTGGGCTTATCAGTATACCTTCAAACTTCCGTGTGCCCGGATTAAGAATAGGGCACCATTCCATCTCCTCCCGTGGATACCGTACAACACGACTAAGGGACTCCAAATCAGAAGAATGGGCAGCAGCATCCCTTCTGAAGAATAGTAGCCTAGTTGTGGTGGACGACACAATTGTGGAAATGTAAGGTGGAGGCCTTTATTCAGGAGTTAACATCCTTCGGCTGATGTTATTACCAGTATACCAGTGTGTTCGTTCGTAGCCGTGTGGTGCCAGCTACGAATAGCACCAATCCATCTCATCCTGCGGGTATCGTAAAAGGCGACTATGGGATTAACTGGAAGATTAGTAGCAGTCTCTTTCGAGTACTTTAATAATTCAATTGCGATCGCAAACCCATCTACCAAGCATGACAATTATAGCAAAACCCATAAGCTCTCAACACACCCAGACCGGTCGATGTGGCGATCTTTGGGGAGGCTTGTGTCCAATAGTGGACTTAATTCGGCTGAAATGTTGATAACGGGGTATTCTCTCAAGGGCAAATTTGGGCCAGGCGAGCCTAGGCGAGAAACTTGCCACTAAGCGATTGACTTGCTAGTCTCGTTACTAGATAGTATACAATAAAAAAAGTCAAATACCAACCAGTCCTCTTGTAGCTTTCCTATTTTAGAGAACTATACGCACGACATAATATAACAACCCTTGGCTGGAGGAAACGACCGGTTAAGCAACCAAACTTCCCAGAAATGTATGTGAGAAGCCCAACAAAAAAAAAACAAATAATATACGAAGTATACTGCCGGTCAGGTATGAAACCTGTTTTAATTTTTAATTATTATACGCAGGCGTGGCGCATACTACCAGGCGACTACCTTTTTTTTATTGGTCCCCAGTACAAATTCATCATAAACTTCCTCAGCCCAATGAAAGGGCGAAGGGATATCCTATCGGCTAAAATCACTGGAACGGCCATCTTCGGCACTGAAGGGGGTTCTAGATCCTCGTAAGATCACACTAGAGCTGCCTATTAGTGCCACGTCTTTAGGCACATCTTGGAGGGGACCCTCTAGCGGAGGGAAAGCGACTGTGAAAAGGCCGCCCCCCAGGCACTTCTCGGGGGGATTGTAAAAGATCTCCCCAAGCCTCCCCACACCGAGGGGTGTGCGCTGTACTACATTCACGGCGGCACATAACCACAACCAAGTGCGCGCTTCCATTTTCTTGGAGGCCATGGTATGAGCACGTAGACCCCTTATCTGCACGCCCTTGACCCCCGAGACCAGGAGAATACTTACTTAATACTTACTAGGTCATCTCGTTATCAGATTGTAAAAAAAGATAATCAGATGGTGATTTAGTTTTACCTACAAGCAAGTGCACTATTTGTTTCATATTTTCATAAATTATTCTTATATAGACCCATTATTTAACTTACTGTAGCACTCAACCTTTCGGGTTATCAAAACAATTCGTATTTAAACCCGCTGACTCTAATTTTTCTTTTTGTGTGTAAGCTTGCATGAATTTATATTACGAATTTATTTTAAAATGGTTTAGTCAATCTTCTTAAATCTGACTTTGAACTCAGTCACAAATTATTTAAAGCACCCGAATAAAGATAACCTTCTTCTGTTGAATGTCATCTGGTAAAATTATCTCTGTGTTGCCCTTGCTCAATGGCAGTTCCCAAAAAGGATGGTGACTTTTTATCATAATTACCAACTGAGGGAAACTCAAAAGGGGTAATTATAGTATTGAATTTGTTTTAGGTTAGAATAGTACGGTAGATAAAAAAATAATTAAATGTGTAATGACGCTTGTCGACTTAGTCATCCTGCGATCATGAACACTACAAAGTGTTCGAAACATTGCACTTGGCAAGCATTTGGCAGGTTTTTTTTAACCACTGCGATATCTCCTGTATCGTGGGCATAGCTTACAGACATAAATCTCACGTACAAAAATACCCAGACTGGAAATAACTATCTATAGATCTTTTTTCCTTTCTGTTCTGTCTACGATGGTCACACTGAATGTTTTTAGAATTGGCCCGTAAGAAAGGGTGGCGATGTTTTTTTTTATTTCAAACAAAGTACTTTTTGGGAAGCTGTAGATTGTACATTGAATGCATGTCATTTATTTTTGAATTTCTTTTAGCGCGGTACGCATATTTTAGATGAGATAAAATCTCTGGACTCACGACACCGTTACGAGACGCTATTTGAAGTGAAATCTTTTAAGTTTCGCAACGCAGCGGGAAGCGCACGCTTTTTGTGAGGCGGCTCGCACCGCAGCCATATCATATTGTATTATATTTTGTGAATTAGACAGATAAAATAAACATTTATTGCTATAAAATGTTCACTTCTGCCGGCACTCCCGGAGTGCAACCCGTATTTTTTTTAATTCTGTGGCTAATGGTAGAAGCAGACATATTAACAGGTTCGGGAAATTTTAGGCAGTAGTATGAGTCAAGTGTCAAAAAGTCTTACACGAACATTTAGGCGTCAGAAAGCCTTGCGAAAGATCCAAAACGCCGTCGTTTGGATTGGTGCCGCAAAATGCTAAAGTATAACGGAGGCAACTGAAATGCGGTGTCATCGTTACAGGACTAACAGGTAATGAAAGCTGTTTATATTTTTACAAGCCCGAAACCAAAAGACAATCTGCCCAATGGATGCTTCGTTTCCACAAAAGTAAAGAAGAATACAATTCAAGATGATTGCCTCATTCTTTGGACGCATGGCTCATTTTGCAACAATTGCACTTTTTGGGGGAGTCCTTTGTTCAGCAATATACGTCTTTTGGCTGATACGACGATGATAATAAATAACACGAAAAAATCTAGAAGCTTATTTTAGTTCTACTTGTACCTTTTCGCATTAATATCAACAAACTAAATTTAATTTTGCCGTGTGGTGCCGGCTATGAATACCACCACCCCATCGTATCCCGCGGGTGTCGTAAAAGGTGACTATGGGATTAGCCGAAGGATGGGCAGCAGCGTCCTTGAAGTACAATTATGACACAACTGCGAGCGCCAACCCGTCTGCCAAGCGTGGTGAGTATGGTAAAACCCCTCAATGAGCACTCAAAACAAACCCATACCGGTCGTTGTGGCAATCTTAGGGGGAGGCTTCTGTTCAGAAGTGGACGTTTTTCGAATGATGAAATTTAATTTATGTTCTGTATTGAACATGCATGGTGTAAATGCACCCCGGATTTGGGCATTTGCCTACGGAAAATAGACTTTATTATGTGACCGTATTTATGCCTAATAGAATCACAATTTAATGTAAAACACGCACACCCTCTATGAAAATACATTTTACTTTTGTGAATAAACATTATGGTGGACATCCATTTTTCTCCATTTTGGCATTTACCGGCCATTTTCAGAATCTTTTTGACCTCCTTCAAAAAAGAGAGGCTGTCTGTTTTCCCCCGTAAGTATGTTGCACGCGGTTTATAGCGATACTACACGACCAATTTTTCATAATCTTTCACTGGGGTGATGTATATGTATATGCTTATGGGAAGGTAATCTTGTATATAAAATTCTTCTGTACCTGTGTATGTCATTGAACTCCTCCTGAAACGGACCGATATTAATGATTTTTTTGTTTATTTGCGTGGCTCCCTGGATGGTTTAGATTTACAATTGGACCCGGTAGGTGGCGCTGCGATCGGGCTTGTTTGTTGTACATGACCTGCCTGTGCAAAGCTGGGGCGGGCAGTTAGTAATATATAAAAGATTAAGGTGCCATTCGTGTGTGAATAGTTCTCAGGAGGCTACTGTTAGTCCTCTTGGCATATCTCACTGTATTCAGAATGGAGGATTTTACTGTTTTTGTGTTAAATGTGATCTTATCACTATCATATCAACCCAAGGACGTCCACTGCTGAACAAGACCTGCTATAGATTAACACAATTGTGTCGTCTTTTTGGGGGGAATTTGTCAGTACTCACCGCGGCTAGCACGCGGGTTGACGAGTGCAGAATGGCTATTGTTCCACAAAAACGACGCTGCTGCCCATTCCTCTGGTTTAGAGTCCCGTAGTCGCCTTTTACGACCTCCACGGGAGTGGTGCTATATTATTAATCCGGACACCACACGGACATTGTGATCTGTTTAGAACTTTTTTATTATAATGGTGCAATATATTTTATTCGGACACCATGCGGAGGTTGAAGTATGAACAGAGTTATAGATATAGTAATGGAGTTTTATTCAAGTCAGTTTAATTTTTATTTATACATCTATACAAATAAATAAAATTGAAGTGTCTGTTTGTAATGTCAAAATAACAGCTTTTTACTAAATGCATATGAAAGTATATACGGTACCTATAACAAAAAAACTTTTTTTTTAATTTATTGTCTATCTGTCTGTCTGTTTGTTCCTGGTACCCGAAACGGCTGGACTGATTTTGACGGGACTTTCACTGGCAAAAAAATTATTAGGGTACCGCGCAAAAAAAATACCTTGAAATCCAATATATACATATATATTCTATGTCAAGTGTCTATGTCGAAGTACTCTAAATTTCTTTTATATTAAACGCGGCAGAAACCGCGGGTCCCGGCTAGTTTCTTAGCTTCATTCGTAACTATTCTTGCTGGCCCCACGAGCGTAAAAGGTTTTGAGTCTCTAGGACGACCACTAACGGCACTAACCCTGTGTATTTGTAGTGACTGTGCAATGGGCGGTCTAATCGCTATTAGGGATTTCTTATGGAAGTGGTCACCCAATGGTTGAAACTCTACCCGAAATCATTTTTCGTATGACTTTTTTTTTTCAATTTAAAGTTTCAGCGCTCTTCCTCTATATGAACTTTAACTATGCCAGATCTCATTCTCCTCCGTGCGCGCAATGTGCTCATAATGGGGTACAAAGGTTTTTCTTCGCGTATTTCTACATAGATACCTATTTTACCTTGAAGGCACAGTTGGTGCAGTGGCTGATACAGTCGGCTGCTGCGCTCTGCTGCGCGATTCCCGCACGTACCAAATACTTGTATGATTTGCAGGTAGTTGTTCCGGGTCTGGGTGTATTGTGTGTGGAATATATGTCTGTAAAACGCACCCACGACACAGGAGAAATCCTAGAACGGGGCAAGATTAAAAAAAATAAAACTATATAACATAATTAAACCACTACTTTTACGAAAAAAAACAAATGCCATGTACAAACACCAGTGATGATGACAGTCTTTGCTTTGCAGGTCGTCTGTATAGGTTTTTTGTTATAAACGCCGTCCTTAGCTTGGCCAGCTAGCACGATCCATTTTCGGCCGTCCATTTAAATTCCAAAACAGAATTCCTGATGAGGTTTTGGTTGGACGTGGTCGTCCTAAATCTTTCATAGCCGCATCTTTACTTACCCTACTTTAGAACGAAATGTCGCTCACACTAAACTCGTGATTAAAACCACTAATTTCTAACTACCCCCTATCTAATTGCCCCGTGTCTAGTTGACAGTCGGAGGTACGCCTTTTGCACATCCTGCCTTAAGTGCCTGAAGACTGTGACGGGGCTTAATTAACTGCGGCGCAACTTTGTCACGGCGACAAATGCGACAAACACGACACGACTGGTGGGATAAATGCGTTACCTATATGCGACGATATATCTTTAAATATAGGGCACATATTTTATTTGATACGATGATAATCGAATTTTATTATTGAACTAGTTGTGCAATGCGGTTTCAGCTGCGCTGTTTAATAAAACAAATCGAATTATATATAAATCATTTTGAGTACTTAGCTTTAGACATAAACAACGGCCGCCCCGGCCCCCGACCGCGTCGCATCGCCCGACCGCGTCGCATCGCCCGCCCGCCCAAATAGTTAATTTTCACTGGGCATTTTTCTGACTTTTTTCTTTTTGCTCGGCTGCTAACGGTTGTAAAGTTATATGGTAACACCTATAATACAATCGGAAAGATGCACGAAGTATATCTTTAGTCAATTTTTACTTCACTTAACTTATTAAATTTGTAACTCCTCCAATATTGTTTCTTTCTCAATGACTATATTAAATATAAACATGTTAATATCATCTTGCTTGTCAATTTCCGGCAGCTGGCGAGAATCTCTTCCTCTTTCCTCAAGAATTGGTCTATAACATAAATATAATAATAATATATACATAATCTAAGCGTTCCAAGAAAGTATTATGCAAATAGAATTTTCAAATCCAATTGGTGGTTCCAGAGATAAGGGCGTTAAAAAAAAAACGAACTCTTCAGCTTTGTTTATATTAGTATTGATTGAATTGAAGTGTCAACACTGTCTTGACGTCGTGGCGGGAGCGGTCGAGCGAGTTAGCCAGCCTTTGGTGTTCGGAAAGTCCTGTTCCACATCATTAGAAAAGATTTTCTGAATCTGATCAAATGATATTGTTGTGCTAATGTTTCAATTAAGTCCGTTTAACTAAGTTATGAGGTGATCCTTTTGCGTGACGTAATTCCGTACTTACTTTCAGTATGTTCTATTTGTTCTTATATACTTCGTTGCTCATTTTGGTCATCGAATACAGGACCTTACGCAGAGCAGTTGGGGGACAAAATTCGAAGCAGAAATAAGCTGATAGGGGTAAATTTATTTTAAAAGTACTTGAATATTCGTTTTGATTTGAAATTGGTGTTATCAGCACGAAGCCACCCAAATGCTCTGATATACGAGTATAATATTACTAATCGGATTAAAGCTTATAAGGAGTATTTATTTAAAGCAAGAAGGCTTTAATATGAGTTTCAAATATTTCTGTATGTATAATAAATTGTGTGCCGTATGCCATAAAGGATAATGGCCGCTAGCGTCCTCTAAAATTGAAAGTACCATCAACAGATTTGATTGATTTACGGTGTTATAATAAAACAATTTTAAACGGATTCATCATCATCATCATTTCGGCCGAATGAAGTCCACTGCTGGACACAGGCCTCCCCCAAAGATCTCCACAGCGACCAATATGGCTGTGTTGTGGGCTCATTGGGGGGTTTTGCCATAATCGCCACGCTTGGCAGACAGGTTGGCTATCGCAGTTGAGTTGTTAATGTACTCGAAGGACGCTGCTGCCCATCCTCCAGCTAATCCCTTAGTCGACTTTCACGACACTCACGGGAGGAGATGGGGTGGTGATATTCTGAGCCGGCACCACACGGATAAACGGATTAAATCGCGTATATTATAGATTTTTGTTTTTCCTGATTTAATAGAGAAGATGGTTGGCAGGTACCACCTGTTTGGAACCCAGTTATTAAAATAATAAAGTCCCAAACAGCATACCGCACTAAAAACATCAAGACACTGTGAGTGAGACTATACACTTAATACTGACAGTGAGTGATTACTGAGTGCACCGAATTTATTCAATAACATTGTACGGTAGATAAAACAATCATCACAAATCTATAACGACGCCTGTCACCTTAGTCTGTCAGTATTAAGTGTATATTCTATGCCTTAGTCATCCTGCAACCACGAATGCTGCAAAGTATTCGAAACGTCAGGAAAAACAAAAATCTATAATACACGCGATCTAATCCGTTTAAAATTGTTTTATTATAATGTGTAATAAATGCGAAAACCTAAGATATTACTATGATTTACGGTGCCTATGCCAGCTGTGGCCTCTACAAGGCCGAGTGGGAAGCTGGTATGCCCGCACTCGGCTGCACTGGTTACCAGCGGGATGGTGAGCGATGTTGTTGGCTCCACCTCCCAGACGTCGATGGCTATAAACGCCTCAAGGTTAGAGTAACCACGTGTGATAGATGCTTAGCAACGCTTAATATTCACACCGTGTCATCTCGTTACAACTATCGTTCGGGGTAATTACTGTGTTAAAGCGCATTGTTTCTTCCTGTGTCTAAGGTAAACTTGGGGCGAACGTTACACCATGGAGTAACACTATCCTGTAATATTTTTGGTGCGTGAGTTTTATGTCTTCATCATTTCGGCCGAAGGAAGTCCACTTCTAGACACAGGCCTCCCCTAAAGATCACCACAACGACTGATATGAGTATACTGGCAAATTCCCCCCAAAATGTCACCTTGTGGAAATCTTTGGGGGAGGCCTTTGTTCATCAGAGGATGTCCCCCGGCTGATTTGATGATGTGATTTACAGGTTTGGCTATTACGGCTATCACGAAGGAATTTGCTGCCAGCCCATCAGTTAATTACACAGTCACCTTCTACGAGACCTACGGGATGAGATGGGTTGGTGCTTTTCTTAGCCGGCACCAAACGACAGTACAACTAAGATAAACAATACAAAGTAGGTAGGTAGTAAAAACGAGGAATATGCTGTGTTATCATACAAACGGCGCAGCTACGGTTGTAATGACGTCATAGCGACTATCTGGCTATGTGGCGCGTAGTAAGAGCTTCCCACAAGGGAGCTCCTATGAAGGAACTCAGCTACGCTTCAATGATACTACATTATTTGTTTGGTATAATCTATACTTTTATACTAATATAATAAAGCTGAAGAATTTGTTTGTTCTGTCTGTGTGGACGTGTGTCAATCCTTGAAACTACCTGCCTGGTTTTGAAAAACTCTGCATTTGATAGCCCAATTCTTGAGGAAGCTATTTAACATCGCGCTGCAATCCTGAAGAGCCAAGCGTAGCGGGCGATCGACGCGGCGGGTTGGGGGCCGAAGGCGGTTCCATGACCAGAACTGAGCATTTCCGGGAAATACTGTGCTTATCTAAGTCAAGAAAACCAGTGTAAACTAATACTCTCAAAAAGATGAAATCGCAAAATTAACTCAAAGCTAAGCAATTAAATTAACGACGCCTCCTATCCTACAGAGAAACGTTATTTTGTTTAAGCACTATCTAAGTACTTAGCAAAAGCTAAATCCCGCTATTTTAGAAGCCAACTTTGTTCTCCATAAGCCTTATTTAATATTATGAATCCGAAAGTATGTTTGTGCCATTAACATGCCTCGAATACTCGACTGGAGTTTATAAAAGGCTCACAAACCTACGTAGTATTTGTGTTCTTTTTCTGTGTAAAAGTGTTTTCTGGACTTTGTTACACTCAACGCTTCCTCATCAACATCAGCAGCCGATCCCCGCAGTAATATTCCATAAGACATAATACTGTGCGTCTGACAGTCATCCTCACCGATAGTGTGATCTTACGAGGACCTGGAGCCCCCCTTCGGTGCCGAAAATGGCCGCTCCAGTGATTTTAGCCAGACTCCTTGGCTTTTCCCGGGGCGAAGGAAGTTCATATAGAATTTCCACTGGACACCAATAAAAATAATATTATTTTTAAGTTTCGGCTAATGATTGCAATATGCAACAGCATATTAATATAGATCATTTATTATTTTGATATCCTTCTTTATAAACATATAAAGAAGGATATCAAAATAATAAATGATCTATATTTAGAAGGTGAAACCTTCAAGAAACAACTTTACTCGGCAGTAAATGAAATTTAAATATCTTTAATCCAAAATTGACTAATTAACACAGACGTTAACTTAAGACGGCAACCATATAAGACCACTTTTCTAAGTTAGATAAAGACGGCATTACCTGCTGACTCTTCGAAGATGCTATTTCGTTATTTATTTTCATTTATTTATCAGAAATATTGGTATATATTTATCATAAATATTGGTATATATTGTTATTGTACAAATGTATTATGGGAGAATGTTGCCTAAACTAGGTTGAAGCCTGTATTTCAGGTCACCAGGCCTTCCACCCCAGAAGTCCAATTTCATAGTCCTTTCATAAATTGTGCCAAGCGAAAATTTTAAATTTTCTTGTTCTTCGTGTATCTGATTCTATCAAGTTGTTTTCTCTTGTTAGGGTTCTTTTGATGAATACTCTCCAATACGTTGCTATAACTTCATCAGACACCGATACTATGGCTGAATATGGTGTAACAATACTATTTGAACATGTATTGCACCCATATTTCTCGAAATAATATATAATATTTAAGAAGTAATACCGAATAAATTAGAATTTTCTGGTTTTAGGACGCTGCTGCCCGTCCTCCGGCTAATCCCACAGTCGCCTTTTATGACACCCACGGGATGAGATGGGTTGGTGGTATGCGTAGCCGGCATCGGCTAACAACTCGTTGTACAGCAATACCATCAGCATGACATTTTTGTGGACCATATGAATTCCGAAAACTACCAAAAAGATATGTGAGTGTGCAACTAACTCTCGCTGCATCATTATCTGGAAAGACCCTTAGCCGCATTTACGCACTAAGTTGCTGCTCGAGAAGGGGTTACCTATTCTTTACCGAGAAGGACATGGCAACTGGTGCCTTCTTTGTCTATGGCCAATATAGGTACTAAGACGGAGACGCTTACAGTGAGCGCCACGCCACGCCGCTATTTGTTGCGTATACGCCTGTACAGCAATACCATCAGCATGACATTTTTGTGGACCATATGAATTCCTAAAACTACCAAAAAGATATGTGAGTGTGCAACTAACTCTCGCTGCATCATTATCTGGAAAGACCCTTAGCCGCATTTACGCACTAAGTTGCTGCTCGAGAAGGGGTTACCTATTCTTTACCGAGAAGGACATGGCAACTGGTGCCTTCTTTGTCTATGGCCAATATAGATACTAAGACGGAGACGCTTACAGTGAGCGCCACGCCGCGCCGCTGTTTGTTGCGTATACGCCTGTACCACCATAAACGCCTTGAGCACTGCCACACTATACCTTCCCTACTTCTACCTTCTCATTAGATTATTTCAATGCCAATTATAAAATGATTGTTAAATATACTTGATTTTACTCTTTATTTCTGCGTTTTATGTAGTTCTTATTTGTATAGTTGTTTTTGTTGATTTATTAGTAGGTATATTATGCAATGTTGATTTCATATACTATTTTTACACCCGTGAATCACCGAAGGGTCCAGTTGAAAACCAGCGCCAGCCTCTTGTTTGGCAAATGCTGAACTGGTTACCCGTTTGGCGCAACTGTGGGACAAATTCTAACTTTATGTTAAGGATTTTTTTTTGTTGTTTCGTATTTATAACCCTATTCAACTTTTTACCGTATTTTCTTTTAGTTTTATATTTAGTTTTATTACCGTTTGTGATGTCTCACTTTCCTGTCAAATAAATAATTACTTTCTTTCTTTATGCTATGTGATCCCTCCTTAAAATGTTGATAAATTCTACTTTTACCACATTTTTGTTTCATTGATTGCAACATCGGTGTAACAGCAGCTCTACAAATGTTCAAGCCCATTGTTTTTAATGTCAGTAGCAGTATTCGGCTTGCTACATTCATTCTAATTGGCACTCCTCGCTACCCCATGTTTTATGCACCCCTCTCGGACATCGGAAGTGATAAAAGACGATGTCTATTTTCATGATTCCAGTTGGCAAAACTGTAAGCTTATCTCCAAAAAAAATTACCGCTGAGGCTTATTTGGCTTAAGAGCTTTTACTTAGATAAGATTATTGATCAACTAAGGGTGGCATAGAACTTATAAAGTTGTGATTATCCTTTATACATCTACTTAAACAAATAAAATAGTGTGTGTTTGTAATGTCAAAATAAAAGCTTTTTACATAAAACAATAGTAGATTCCACACACAATACACCCAGACCCGAAACAACAACTACCTGCAGATCATACAAATATTTGTTCCGTGAGGGAATCGAACCCGTGACCCAGTGCGCAGCAGCCGACTGTATCAGCCACTGCACCAACCGTGCGTAACAAGCATGATATGAAAGGAAAAGAGGTAAAGGAAGACTAATCCAGTTACCATGATCAATTGAAGATAAAACTTAATATCGCATCGGTCAAAATACGAGAACAAAATATCATCGAAGAGATACGAGTATGTTTAGAAAAGTGCGACTAGACAAAAAAATGTTATTTAAAAAAGACATTAAGAGGAAATGTTGCTTTGATTGTTTAAAGCGAGGCTATTCTTGTCACGTTCACTGTAATTTCAACCCGAATTAATTGCAACTCTCATCCCTTGTCCCTCGCAACAGAAAGAATATTCATTTGTGTCAGATTTTAAAATGGAGCTTGTTATTTGTTTTTTTAATTGATTATTACGGCATGTATTTTGTCTTGGATTAAACAGAACTCATAATCGACGTAGCAGTTATAAATTCAAAAAGTATTGATTCGGTATTCTTGACAAACACAATTATATTACTGATACAATGTACAGTTGTACGAAAAAACCAGTCCGATCCATGAAGGTAGTATTTAGTATAATATATGTGATCATATTGACGTAATTATTTTCTAAAATTAAGAATAGTAAAATAGTAGACTTTCTTGTCTTGAAAACGTGTTCAAACAAGCTGATTCAATTTGGGCCATTTATTCCGGATCGAAGGTATCATCATCATCATCATCATATCAGCCACAGGACGTCCACTGCTGAACAAAGGCCTCCCCCTTAGATTTCCACAGCGAGCGGTCACATGCCGCTCTCATCCAACGACTCCCAGCGACCTTCACCAGATCGTCTGTCCACCTCGTTGGAGGTCATCCCACGCTGCGTTTTCCGGTGCGCGGTGTCCATTCGAGAACCTTTGTGCCCCAACGGCCATCGAGCAATGTGCCCTGCCCATTGCCACTTCAGTTTACTAATCCTTTCAGCTATGTCGACAACTTTAGTTCTTCTACGGATCGAAGGTATAGTAAAATCAAAATATTTTATTCAAAATAGACTGTAAAATAGTTCTTTTTGAACGTCAACATAAGACAGCACCCATATAAGCCCACCCTGCACCGTTTCCTAGTGTTTAAGCTGGGGAGAAGAAACGGCGCAACAAACTCCCCAGCAACACGTTAGTCTGTCATATTCATATACATTTTCTTATGTTAAATGATTCACATTTATATAAAATAATAAAGGGGATGATTACTTAGTACATCTCCATCTCCTCTCGTGAATGTTGTAAAAGGTGAATAAGGGATTCTAAACGAGACGGATGGGAAGCAGCGTCCCTTTTGTGGAACAGCAGTAATGCTGCGCTCACCAACGTACCTGCCAGGGTTAGTAAGTACTGGCAAATTCCCCCCATAATGACGACACACGGCATGTAATTTGTTCGTCTATGGGGGACTCCTTTGTTCAGCAGTAGAGATTTTTTTGTGCTGATATGATGCTGAAAGAACTATATAATTAAATATAGCACATGACACTAGCTATTCATTAAGGTACCGACTTTAGGAACTTTATTAATATTGAACCTACCCTACCTATGTATGTCACACTGTCTTATAATAAGATAATAAAATGAGATGTCATGTTTAGGTCCACGTGAAAGTTCAAAAATAGATTTTTCTCTTTAAAATTGGTGCAGTTGGTTCATCTGTTGAAGGTTTTCAACGATTTCCCACCCTAGGGTTTCTCCTTTGTCTTGGGCTCAGATTACAGACATAAATCTCACAAACACAAACACCAAGACCCGACACAACTACCAGCAACCATTGCAGGAGCAAGCGGTGGCAGTTGTCGTGGCCAAAATCCACGCTCTGGGTCTACAGATAGTGTCTCACAAAACCGAGATGCTATGGTTCCATAAACTGCAGCGAAATAGAGAACCGCTCAGTTCGTGGATACGCGTCGGTGACGTGCAAATCAGGGTGGGCCAGTACATGAAGTACCTGGGGCTCACCCTGGACAGTCGTTGAGGCTTTGAAGGGTACTTTGCGCGCCTCGTCTCACGAGTCGCGAGGGTAATAGGTGCATTACACCGGGTGCTGCCTAATCTCACGGGACCGAGCAAGGAAGTTCGCGGTCTCTAAAGGGGGTTAGTGCAGTCCATGGCCCTCTACGGGGCACCTGTATGGTCAACCCAGCTGTCAGGCAAAAACAAACTTCACAATTTGCAGCGTAGCTAGCGCATGCCGATCGCACGAGGATACATGACAGTGTCCTACGAGGCGGCATCTCTCCTGGCACGCTTCCAACCTTTCGACATCCAGGTGGAGATGGATGCGTGAGTCTATGATCAGACACGCTCCGGACTCCGGCTCACTGGGGTGCCGAAAGCGTGCCTTCAGGGGCGTTTGACAGTCTAAGGCACTTGGCTCCACGGCACGCACTCGAGATGTGGCGTCGTCATCTACGGTTACAGTTCGCGACAAAGCGCGTCGTCCATGCCATCCTCCCACTCTTCGGAGCCTGCCACAGAAGGAGCGAGCGCGTCACCTACCGCCTGACGCAGGTGATCACCGGTCCCGGTACAGAATAGGACTTGAGGTCACGACACAGTGCCACCATTGCGGAAGCGACCAGCATACCGCACGGCACACGTTCGAGGACTGCTCTGCGTGGGCTGCTGAGCAACGAATTCTGGTCGATTGAATCGGGCAAGATCTATCTCTCTACCCGCAGTAGTATCGGCTATGTTGCAGAGTATGAAAATTAGACCGCAGTAGTCTCCTTCATCGTCATGCTGCAGAAGGAGACTGCAGAGGGGGATCGGGAGACCGATCTTGAGCCTGAGCTTCCTGCTTTTGCCTTATGGCAGGGCCAGGGGGCCTCGGGGGTGGTGGGTGCACAGATTGGGGAGTCTGCGTACTCATACCAAGTGACCCCCGCGACGACGGTGGCACGCACGCGGTCACGTGCCGTCATGCGCACGATGCACAGCGAGGCTTGGGGGATCCTTCACAATCATTCCCGAGAAGTGTCTAGGGGGGTGACCTTTTTGCAGTCGCCTGCCCTTTGCTAGTGGGGTGACCGCTTTACAGTCATATGGATAATTCGGCTTTTACGCGGCAACCGACACACAGATAACACATTCATTCTCAACATGAATTATCGTACCAAATACACCAAATGAAAGCTTTTAAAACAGTAAAAATGTCAGAGATAACAGTAACGAAAGCGTTTTCCATTAAACTGGTGCCATTTTCAATTTGGTAACAGTACAGATACGAATGATTGGGACAGATTATACAGGATGCGTATTTTAAGGGATTTTGAATTACCAGGAAATGTGAAAATAATAATTTCATTAATTTCATGCTCTTTCATGGCACGGGGATAAGTAAAAATTGATATGCATGAGAATAGAATCCTCTATATAGTACACCAAAAAAAACTATAAAAGGCGTCCTTATCGCGGTGACTTTAGTGGATATCCTTAGGATGGACTATCTGCTGTAGCACGTCATAATGGACGCGGTCAAAAGCCTTTTTATAATCGAAATATGCTGCATCGACTTGTTTGTTATTGTCAATTTCAGTGAAAACGAAATTCACAAAATTAACTAAATTGTTTACTGTTGACCTACGGGTGACCTACAGGGGCCGCATGGTGCCGGTTACGAATAGCACAAACCCATATCATCCTATGGGTGTCGTAAGAGGAAACTATGGGATTAGTCGGAGGATGGTCAGCAGCGTCTTTTTATATTAACAACTGAACCAACCCACCTGCCAAGCGCGGCAATGATGGCAAAACCCCCAATGAACTCATCTACATATATTGGTCCTAAGATTGTCCTACAATATGGTTGAGCTATTCCATTATTCCATACCAATATTAAGAGCGGTCAGCTTAATCTATAGCAATTTAATCAAAAATTATGTTTCCGTTTAGACTTGACTTTTTCCAACATTTCCTCACATATTCTTCATTTCTTAAATAATTATTCAAAATGATTAAGTACATTTAAAAGAGTAACCATGACGTTTTCTGCCTCTTCCCCATAGTAAAATTAGATCTTGGAACGCGGCCACTAAAGCCCGAGTGTTAATAAGGTTCAATGTATTTATTTGGGTGTATTGTGTGAGGGATTTTATATCTGTAAACGAACCCACGACACGGGAGAAATCCTAGTGTGGGGCAAAGTTATTTTTATTTAAAAAGAAAGAAAGAAAAGAAAGAAGAAAGAAAATAAATTTATTTGACACAGACAATGTGATACACATAAATTGAAAAAGAAAAAAAAATACAATAAAAACACAAGGAGAACATTACCTTTAATAAAAATCTATTTTATATTATCATGTTGAGCTGTTCCGAGCTGACCGTTGAATAGTTTTCCAAACTTATTATTATATTGCCTCCTGTGGCTGATACATTGCCAAGATATCCAAGATAATTTCCACAAAAAATATCCAGTAATTTCTACACCTCCCTGTGCGAATTCGTATACCTAGATTGAAATAATATCTTTATCTAAAGTAAATACGTATCAGAGTCCTTTGTTAGCGCCGTCTCGTTACCAACTTAGATTGATTAAGTTTGTTCTGTGCTTCATAATCACTTTCGATTTTGTGGGACCCTGTGAGGATTCTATGTCTTGAATTGGTTCATCAGGTTATGTGTTGTATGTTTTTATGTATCTTGACGCAGTGTTGAAGTATTTTATATTGTCTCAACTTGCTCTTTTTTACATTATGCACTAACAAAGTACTTTCATATTTTATGTATAAGAGTCAAATGTACTAAAATAAATAAATGAATTTTAAATTTGAGGGGATTGTTGTGTGCTTTAATTTGGCTGTGAGCTGTATTATAATTCTATTGGAGATAAGTATTGGAGGTAAGTATATGAAAAATAGTTTCGGGTACTATAGCACAGCAGTTTCTTTAGTCACTAAAAATTGGGCATACTAAGCTCCATTTATTTCTGTAGTTTATTTTCATTGTAGATTATGTAACCTACAATGGCAGCTATTTTTGACTGTTGGGTTTGAAATTAATTGAACATTGTTTTAGTCAGATTTGGATGTAAATTATTTTTATAACTGACTCAATTGTATATTATGATTTATTTATTTCATAAAGTTTGTCATATAAAAGATTGTAAGATGTCAGAATAATAGAAATGACATCTACAAATAATTTACATTTATGTTGAGTAATGTCAGGCATGTTATTAATGTAAAATGGAAATTACAATGGCCCAAGAATGCTTCCTTGCGGTACCCTGTAATTGTTAGCTACTAGTTAGATTTAACCTGCCGTACTACTGCATCTTCTCCGACACAAGCTATTTTTACACATTGTTAGATAGCTATTTGTAATGTATGGCTAGTATTATAGTATTTATTTCCTATATATAATGGCAATAGATGAGGTGGTGTATTTTTTCTTGGCATCCAAATGGCATGGCTAACTAAACCCAAGTGGCGTTCCGCTGGACATTTGGCTAGATGTGGTGACAGCAGGTGGAGTAGATCCTTGACGGAATGGTGACTGAGACTGAGCACGAAGAACGACCATTGTTAGATAGCTATTTGTAATGTATGGCTAGTATTATAGTATTTATTTCCTATATATAATCGTTGAATAAACCTATGGCAATAAATGAGGTAGTGTATTTTTTCTTGGCATCCAAATGGCATGGCTAACTAAACCCAAGTGGCGTTCCGCTGGACATTTGGCTAGATGTGGTGACAGCAGGTGGAGTAGATCCTTGACGGAATGGTGACTGAGACTGAGCACAAAGAACGACGGAATGCCGCCAGCAAGATGGGTTGATAACATTGTGAATTTTTTCGACAAGACCTGGACAAGATTGATTTAGAATAGATAAAATGGCGTTAATGGGAGAGAGAATGCTTATGCAGTGCTGTGGTGGATGAAATCTATGAATGATGATAATGATGATGATCCAAACAGTCACAGTATCATAACACTGTCACATGAGTTATAGTTAATAATTAAACAAATTTATTTATAATTTATAAAAAAATTAATATATTCTGACATCGTTTAACTTGTAAACGATATCAAAACAGATTTTTTTTACAACTACTTTTTATGTTGGTGCAATGCCTAATCCGCTGGCTTTTTGCGTTGAGGTTCTTGGGCTCGATTACTGCATGGAACAAGTATTCGAGTAGCTCACAGGTTCCGTGTCTGGGAGTATGTGCATGTGGGATTGATGTATGTTAACTACGATACATGGTACATACAACAAACGGTGGTAGGGGACTGGATGTTTGAGGATGGTGAGATGCGAATCGGGTTTATTCGGCACCACTCGGGCATCTTCGGAGACTGCCGCCGGGTGCGCCAGCAGTTCCCTCACGGCAACGTTCAGCCAATATCTACGGTTAGATACACAAATACACTGTTTTATTGTTAATATTTTACTATAGATAGATATACCCCCTTGGATAGAGTACTAGAAAATCTAAACAAGAGTGGGGCATCGTTTAAAAAGACACAAATACTTAAAAGCAATATAATAACGCGAACTAAAGATTGCGATACAAGTACAACTTATTTCAACGTAAACCTTAGAATAATAAATTGAAGGATAGTCTCTTGCAGACTGCTGTCGCCAACGCGTCACCTAAACACTTTCATGTGTGCGTAAGTAGCGTGGGTCAACTTCCGCTATCACAGACACTAGCGCAATAATGTTGCTTAAGTTAATATACATAGAGATTCTTTGGCTGATATGGTGATTAAGCCCGCCTCGGTACATGTTTGTACATAAAGAATAAATCAATGAATCAATATTCTATGACCTAAAGGCAACAAACCTAATGCACACTTGGATAAATCACTTCATAAAAAACTTAATTTTTAAACGACTGACGCGGACATACCCTTATTTTATTTAACAATGACACCATTCCACTTTAATCGCTGAAGACAGCCCCATAGATTATTCCTCTAGATACTTAAAGCAGAAAAAACCGTTACCATAAAAAGGTACCCACAAGGTTGGAAGCCATTTCTCTTCTCGGCCACTATTCATTGGCGTCAATTCCTAATGCTGCTATTTAATACCTAATATTGGCTTAACACCCCTATACGTCACAGGGAACAGGGTTGTCAAATCTGATTGTAGTCGATTTTAGTTTATTTATTTATCATATTGCCGTGTGGTGCCGGCTCAGAATGCCACCACCCCATTTCCTCCCATGGGTGTCGTAAAAGTCGACTAAGGGATTAGCTGGAGGATGGGCAGCAGCGTCCTTCGAGTACATTAACAACTCAACTGCGATCGCCAACCCGCCTGCCAAGCGTGGCGATTATGGCAAAACCCCCCAATGTGCTCACAACACATCCATATCGGTGGTTGTGGTGATCTTTGGGGGAGGCCTGTGTCCAGCAGTGGACTTCATTCGGCCGAAATGATTTATCATATTACTGAAGTGGTTGTTAACTTTATGAATCTGAACCACTTACTAAACTTTGGTTCTAATGTGGATACGAATTTAAGTAACTAATTAAAAGGCAAAGCAAAACTTATAAATTTGACATATTTATATATTACAAGCGTAGCGATCAAGCGAATGAAGCAGAATGTCTTTAACTCGACTCGTGGGTCATCTACGCGCCCCGTAAGGGGCGCGAGGAACAGAACATGGACTGTTATGTCCTTCTCTGGGTTTCAATTCGCGGCTGCCACACTGAACAGCCGGTATTTGTGGGTGCTTGGCGTTCCAAGCGAATGGACTATGGCAATATTGTCACCGAAGGTGGCAATATTGCAATGGGTTATCGCGTGCGGCAAGGCATAATAACTCGCCGCACAGCGATGAGTATCTGTAATTTGTTCATAGTAGGGGCGTCCGAAGCTTTTCACGACAGACCGGGCGATCAGGCCCTACCAGGTGGAACCCGAGGTTACCCAAGGGAAGCCCAGCAGGAACCCGATCAGCGACCGGCTGTCGGCTTTATGTGACGCCCCCTACCGTAAATTTTGACCCACCGCTTGCGACGAATTCAGTACTAGCCAAACGCGCCGCAAGTAGTGGGACGTGTGACTTGAGTATGGGCGACTTGTTTGCGAGTAACGTCGCCTCATGATTACGTTTCACAGGTGCATCTAAATGATGCTACCTGTTCCACGGGTGAGTCTATGCGCTTGTGGAGTCGTGAATGTGTGCTACACCGGTTGCGACTATATTAACTTAGCCGCAACTAGTGTAGAAAATGCATATTGTGCTTGTCGAGTATCCTTGTTTGAGTAAGTCGTGTGTAGGTGTATCGGACTTAGCCGGCGCCGGCGAAGTGCTACAGCCGGAGAGACTGCCGAGGCCTATCGGACCTACCGGGCGGCCACTATGACGCTCCAAAGCGCCATTCGTGACGCGAAGGCTCGGTCCTGGAGAGAGCTCCTGGAAGGACTGGACAGGGATCCGTGGGGGAGACCCTACCGCATGGTAGTGGGCAAGTTGCGCCCGTGGGTCCCCCCGGTGACCGAAACAATGGCCCCGGATTTGCTGGAGGGAGTGCTCTCTACGCTCTTTCCGGCGGTCCGGGACTATCCCGGTCCTTCTGTACCGCCGATTGCCTTGGAATGGGATGAGGAATTGGCGGTTTCGGAAGGAGAGTAGGACCGAGCCGTTGGCCGCCTGAAGGCTCGCAACACCGCACCCGGCCCGGATGGCATCCCGGGTCGTGCGTGGGTCTATGCATTGCAGTCTCTTGGGGACCGCTTGAGGCGGCTGTTCACCAGTTGCCTCCGTAGTAGCGTGTTCCCGTCCGGCTGGAAGGAAGCCGGATTGGTTCTCTTGAAGAAGGAAGGAAGGGCTGCAGAGTCTCCCTCTGCATACCGTCCCATTTGCCTGCTCGACGAGGCTTCAAAGCTATTCGAAAGAATAATTGCCCGAAGACTCGTTGAGCACTTGTCGCGTGTTGGCCCCGACCTAGCCGACAGCCAGTATGGCTTCCGACAGCGGCGGTCTACTATCGACGCGATTCTTCGCGTCCGCTCGCTGTCGGAACAGGTAGTGTCCCGACGGGGTGGGGTGGCGTTGGCTGTCAGTCTTGACATAGTCAACGCCTTTAACTCTATCCCGTGGGGTGCGATTAGGGGGGCGCTTGTGCACCATCAGTGCCCCCCCTATCTGCAGGATATCATCGGGGCGTATCTGCGCGACAGGCATGTTCGCTACGTGGGCAGGGACGGTAGCGTAAAGCGGAGGGAGATCACGTGCGGGGTTCCACAGGGGTCGGTTCTCGGTCCTCTCTTATGGAACCTCGCTTACGATGCGGTCCTGCGTGTCGTTCTCCCCGCTGGCGTCAGCTTAGTCTGTTACGCTGATGACACTCTTGTGTTGGCCAGCGGGGAGTCCTTTGAGGGAACCATCCGGCTTGCCGAGCAAGCGGTGGCAATTGTCGTGGCCGAAATCCACGCTCTGGGTTTGCAGATAGCGCCTCATAAAACCGAGGCGCTATGGTTCCACAAACTGCCGCGGAGCAGGGAACCTCCCAGTTCGTGGATACGCGTTGGTGACGCGCAAATCAGGGTGGGCCGGTACATGAAGTACCTGGGGCTCACCCTGGACAGTCGTTGGGGCTTCGAGGAGCACTTCGAGCGTCTTGTCCCCCGGGTCGAAAGGATAGTGGGTGCTTTGCACCGGCTGCTACCCAATCTCGGGGGACCGGGGGAAGAAGTTCGCCGCCTCTACGGGGGAGTCGTGCGGTCCGTGGCCCTCTACGGGGCGCCTGTTTGGTCATCTCGACTTTCGGGCGTCCAGCGCTGCAGAACCAAGATCCACGGTCTGCAGCGTAGAGCGGCTATACGGATCGCACGAGGATATCGAACGGTGTCCTTTGAGGCGGCAACTCTGTTGGCGCGCTTTCCGCCTTTTGATATCTTGGCGGAGATGGATGCGTGGGTGTATCACCAAACACGCTCCCTCCGCCAGAGCGGCGAAGGCGTGCCTTCAGGGGCGCTCGAAATATTGAGGCGGCAGGCTCGGCGGCGTGCCCTCGAGTTATGGCGCGAGCGGCTTATGCTGCCACAGTACGCGCAAAAGCGCGTCGTCGAGGCTGTCTTGCCGCTCTTCGAAGCCTGGCTTCAAAGGAGCGAGCGCGTCACATTCCGCCTGACGCAGGTATTCACCGGACACGGTTGTTTCGGTGCGTACTTGCACAGGATAGGACGCGAGGTCACGGCACAGTGCCACCACTGTGGAGACGATCAGGATACCGCACAGCACACGCTCGGAGAGTGCCCTGCGTGAACTGCCGAGCGGCGGATCCTGGTCGATCGGATCGGGCAAGATCTCTCTTTGCCAGCAGTAGTATCGGCTATGCTGGCAGAGCATGAAAATTGGAGTGCTGTGGTCTCCTTCTGTGAGAACGTAATGCTCCAGAAGGAGGTCGCAGAGCGGGATCGGGAGAGGGCCGATCCCGCTCGGAGGAGGAGGACACGGGGCCGGGGTAACAACCGCCGCGGTGCCCGTGTCCAACACGCCTGAGCCCCCTGTCGTCTTTATATGGCGGGGGGCCTTGGGGGTCGCGAGCGCGCTTATTGGGAAATTTGCGTGCTCATACCGAGCGACCCCCGGGAAGACAGCGGTGCGCATGTGGTCACGTACCGCTGTGTGCGCAGCACAGCGCATAGTGAGGCCTCGGGGGAATCTTTTACAATCCCCTCGAGAGATGCCTGGGGGGTGGCCTCTTTACAGTCGCCTTCCCTCCACTAGAGGGGATGACCACTTTACAGTCATCCCCTCCGAGATGTGCCTAAAGGCGTGGCACCAATGGGTGGCTCTAGATGGAGATCTTTCGAGTTCCTGGAGCCTCCCTTCGGTGCCGACGATGATCACTCCGGTGGTTTTAGCCGGTAGGAGTCCGGCATGCCCCTTCGCCCTTTCCCGGGGTGAAGGAAGTACATGAGGTATTTCCACCGGATCAATAAAAAAAAAAAAAAAAAAAAAAGGTGTATCGGACTTACTCGGCGTCGTTTGGGGGCGAACTTGATCGGAGCAATCTCCCAGTCGGTGTCACGCTCAGCGGGTTAGCCGCTGAGGTTAATCAGTGTGGCCACTCCGTTGAGTATGACACCGACCGGGTCTTCGTGCCTGCGGATAGCCAACAGCACATCTTGCAGGATGGTGATGGCGGCGACGATGAGCCTTTCTTTGGCGTCATCGTCTTGCGCGGCGGGGGTGGTGATCCTGGGGATCGACCTTAGGGCTTGTCTGGGTTGTTGCTGGGCTAGGTCCCTTTGTGGCAACGGTGCCTCCGAGTGCTGGCTTCTTTCGTGAGGTGGCGGCAGTGTGGGCAGTGGCGGCGGTGTGGGCAATAGTGCCTGCGAGCCGACCACTTCCTGGGCCTCGTGTTGAGGTAGTTGGTCTTCTGTGGGGGGGCGATAGCGCACCCTTTTCTTGCCCCGTCTCCTCCTTTTGGTGGCGGCGATGGTCGTGCCACGCGGGGCGGGCTCGTTCGCCGCTGCCATGAGAGTGGCGGGTTGATTTTCTTCTTCTTGTTGTGGAGTCAAGTTTGTGGCCGGTGAGATTTCTGATGTGGGTGGTTTCTCGTCGCCGCGGGGGGCTAACTTCGTCGTAGCAGCTGATGTGCCCGCCCGCTTGTTCCGGGCCTCCTTCCGGAACACGGGGCAGGTAACGCTGCTCGCCGGGTGTGCTCCTCCGCAGTTTGCGCAGGTGGCGGCCTCTTCGGGCGAACGGGGGCACTCGCCTGCGCGGTGCTCCCCTCCACACTTTACGCACGCTATGGGGCGATGGCATTCGTGGGAGGAGTGGCGGAACAGTTGGCACCGGTGGCACTGTGCCGGGCCCCTTTTCCCTCTCCACCCCTCTATGGTTACGCCGGGCATACACAGCATCTCCGTGATACTGTATATGCCCGGTACAACATCAGGCGTTCTTTTGATCATGGCAAAGAATATGCAGCCGGGACGTCCTTGCCGTGCCTTAATGTGGCGGACGTACTCCGGCTCATACCCCTGCGTGCGGAGATCTTCTTCGATTTCTGTGGGAGGGGTGTCGACCGGCAGCCCCCGTATGGCCACCTTTAGGCACCTCTCAGCTGGGAGCGAGTAGCTGAACCAGCTTATTCGCTCCGTCTTTTCCAGGTCCACCAAGTATCGCTGGACCGTTCGGAATTCCTCTTCGGATGTGGGGCTAAACCTCACCCCGTTCCCGTACGGTCGGGCATTGGGGGTGTGTCCCAGTTTGGACTTTAGGGCACGAAAGTGTCGCGCCCAGTCGGGTAAGTGTTCCACAACCAGTGGTGGGAATCGTTTCTTCTCTTTGTGTCCCGCAGCGTTGGAGGCTTCATCGTTGCGGGCGGCCTTCTGATTGGCCGCGCTCGTTTGTGAGCGTGGTGGGGGCGTCGTCCTCGTTGCTTCGGCAAACGAGCGAGGTGCGGCAGTGGCGCCGTCTAGCGTTTCCTCCGGTAAGGCATCTATTGCAGGTGAGGGTTGTAGGGGGTTGACGCAGGGTCGTTTCGCCTCCTCTACTGGTGTTTCCGGGCTCCTTTTCCTTCTAGCCGCTCGCGTTTCCGGTTCCGAGTCTGGCCCGTTGTCGGCCGACATCGGCGACACCATTTCCGGTAGCGAGCGGGTGGACGAGGCAGTGTCCGTGCGGGTCGGGGGGGTCTCCACCAGCGTGTCGCAGGATACGCCGGTGCGACCAGAAACCGGCCCCACGGAAACCACTGAGCCGTCAGAGTCCGAGTCGTCGTCGGCCGAATCACCCGATGAGTACACGTAGTAGCCCCGCTCTCTCAGGGCTACACGCCGTGCGATTTCAGCAGCATCCTTTTGCGGCGACACGACTGCCTCTTGCGGGGCTGTCTGTCCTCCGCGCCTAGGCTGCTGGAGCTGTTGCGGGCTCTTCACTTTCGTGAGCATCGTAGGCGTGGGCGTTCGTGACCGTGAAGCGGAACGAAAAATCCTTGTTTCGCCGGTCTGACTAGCGGGCGCGCGAGATCGCACAACTGGCTTTTTAGTCAATGTGACCGGCGTTTCAGGGCCGACTACACTAGTTGGAGTAGTGGGTGGTGAGCGCGCGGGGGGGATCGGCATCCGTGAGAAAACAGCAGTGGTGCGTGCAGTACCGGTTGTAGGCGGTACGCTGGCTCTGATCGAGCGTGGGTCCACGTACGGCGGCGGCGGTAGCGTGGGTTTGCGGATGGCAGCGGCGTGCTTCCGGGCTTCCTGAGCTGCTACCGCGGCAGAAGGCACGGTAATCGCGGCATCAGGTGGCTTGGGCACAGCCTGATCACGTCTGATTCGCGGATCGCGTGAAGATATTAAAATTGGGGCGGCGGCACTTCCCGGCTGTGTGGCCCCTTCCGCGGGAGACGAGCGTCCCATTCGGCGGATATCCGGCACGGATGGGGCTCTGTCGATCCCACGGTGAGGTTCGGCAGCGGTAGGTGGGTCCAGGCTCCTCCTGTACGACGGGCGAACTTCCTGTGATTGACGTGGTTGGCCTTGAGAAAGGCCTTTGGTTTGGCCCTGAAAAGGGCCTTTGGGTTTGGCACCCGTGCCCCTTGCGGAGCCGCGGGCACCAGTGGGAGACATTTCGAGACTCTCCGAGGCCGTTACTATACGCGACACTAGAATAGGAACTCGCGGTGGTAGTGTTTCCACACCTACGCCGATCACTGTTGCCAGCGATCAAGCGCAAGTGTGGTAACTTTTCCGAGGTATCAGAGCGTATTAAAGAGCAGTGAGGTCGCTCCCGATGCGACCGTCTGCGAGTAACTGCGGCGATCCGTCTTTAACAAATTAAGAATGCGATATTTATACTAATAACTAATTAATAATAATAACGGTTCGCACTTGACACATTATGCGCAGGGGTGCAATTCCTTAAGGTCAAACATCCATACATCCTTCAATACGGAATTAAAATGACGGTGAAAAAACAATTTGGTATACGCTAAGACATGATTGAAGCTATTCAAGGACACGTTGCAGAAGTTAAGCCATGAGGACCAGACTTAGCGATTACCAAATTTGTTTTTTCAATTCTGTATTCAAGGATGTATGGATGTTTGAGCTTAGAGAATTGCACCCCTGGAGTGGACATGCCCTCGCGCAACATGGCTGTGACCGCAAACAATAGAAATGCAGTAGCCATCTTGCACTACAGTACATTCCAAACGGTAGGCGTAGGTGGCCATCTGCAAATGGGCGTAGCTAATTATGTGTCATACGTTTGGCATACGGCGATCAGGGGTGCAATTCCTTAAGCTCAAACATCCATACATCCTTGAATACGGAATCGAAATAACGATATAAAACCACTTTGGTATTCGCTAAGACATGATTGAAGCTATTCAAGGAGAGGTTGCAGAAGGTAAGCCATGAGGACCAGACTTAGCGATTACCAAATTGGGTTATCACCATTATTTCAATTCTGTATTCAAGGATGTATGGATGTTTGAGCTTAAGGAATTACACCCCAGGCCATATGACGTAGGGTGGCGTGATGTTGGTGCTGCGTTCAAGCGTACGAGTGTACTTTACAGAATGAATCTGTAAACTGGCGCTAATTGTGGGAAAATGCTTGCTTCAGGCCTATTTTTGTCTTTGTACAGCATACTGTTTTTTTTATTTCGTTATTTTAGCGAATAATCCTCTACTACTGGCCATAAACCTCCCCCAAAGATCGCCACAGCGACCGGTCTGCGTTTGAGGTGTGTGATCATTAGGACCTGTAGCTACAATCGCCACGCTAGGCAGGGAGGGGGGTTGACAACCGCAGTTAAATTATAATAATAATAATAATCTTATATTGATAACCTTTAGTCACACTGATACATAGAAGCCGTTTTTTTCTATTGATCCATTGGAAATTCATTATGAACTTCCACCGGACCTGGGAAGGGCGATTTTTTTTTTATTGGTGCCTAGTGGAAAGTCTTCATGAACTTCCTTCGCCCCGGGGAAGGACGAAGGGGTATGCCGGACTCCTACCGGCTAAAACCACTGGAGCGGTCATCTTCGGCACCTAAGGGAGGCTCCAGGTCCTCGTATGATCACACTAGAGCCGCCCACTGGTGCCACGCCTATTGGCACATCTCGGAGAGGGTGACTGTAAAGCGGTCACCCCCCCAGGGGATGCCGGACACCTACCGGCTAAAACCACTGGAGCGGTAATGTTGCGCAATGAAGGGGGCTCCAGGTCCTCATATGATCACACAAGAGCCGCTCACTGCCGCCACGCCTAAAGGCACATCTCTAAGGGAGTGATTGTAAAGCGGTCACCCCCCTCCCCAGTTTGTAAAGGATCCCCCCGAAGCTTCACTGTGCGCTGTGCTGTACTTCGCACACGGCAGCGCGTGACCAAAAGGGTGGCGCGCAACCGCGACCCTAAAGGCCCCCACCATATAGCGACAGCAGGGGTTCGGGCATAAGGAACCAAACGCCATGGCGGTTGTTACCCCGGCACCTCCTCCTCCAGCTTCGATTCATAGAAGCACTGCCTCCTAGCCTCCTGACCAAACTAGGTTGTTAATCTGTATCTCAGTAGACAGTTCCTGCCCTGATTATATTAATATAAAGTAAAGTAAAGTAATTTTAAGTAAGTTACTATAATTAATTTTCTCTTATGACACCTACGGGACGAGATGAAGCGGTGCTATTCTTATCCGGCACAAAACGGTAAATTAAGTTTATTGTTAAGTTTATTTATTCAGTATCCTCTTTCCTTTTATTCGTACCTACGAGACGGGAGCAGAAAAAAATACTAGGGAAACTATATAGAAACGTGTTTTATCTCATTCTCGTACAGCCTAAACCCTATAATACATTCATAGTTGTCTCTCTTTCGTTTCATAAAATCCAATTCACACCGTCCCAAAAGAAGTTTCACTTCAAAAGTTTAATTTCAAGGCTAACAAAACAAATCGTCAAAATCATTAGCAAAATTTTAAGAAAACCTAATTCAGCGTTTATTATCTTGTTACTTCATAGAAGTTAAATACAAACATATGGTTTCGCAAACCTCTTTACAATTAAAATCTGTCTTGTCCTTATCTTTCAAAGCTATAAACATATTTTAACTAAATTGGCAGAAGCAGTCGTGGTCGTAGCCGCTTAGGGCGCGATATGCCTTACTCTTAAATATAAAATGGCGCACCAAATAATCTGTGAGCCAGCCCTGTTGGGAAAATACAAGCAAGATAAAGAAAGCCTCCATAACGTGATATCGACAGTGCCTATTTGTATTATCGAGCAAGTAATGGCCCATTCTGCTTCAGTGTTTATCAATCAATTTGCTTGATTATTTACAATGATAATGGCGGTCGAAATGGCTGGAAAATTAAACAATTTTGAAATGTTTGACGTGCTTGTTAAGTTTAAAGTTGGAACGTTATGTTGACGTTTGCTTAAGTATTGTAATCAAAATAATACTGATCTAAACGTTAAGCTACTTTTTACCAGTGCTAAACAAACCTTTTTAAAGACAATATTATGATTTCTTACTATTTCTTTATTAATTTGACGGTTTCGGCTGGCGAGCAAAATTTATCTTCTTTTATTCTTTTTTCTTTAAAAAAACATTGCTCCACACTAGGATTTCTCCTGTGTCGTTGGTGCGTTTTTACAGACACAATTTTCACACACAATACACCCAGACCCGGATCAATTACCTGCAGATCATACAAATGTTTGTTCCGTGAATCGAACCCGTGACCCGGAGCGCAGCAGTCGACTGTATCAGCCACTGCACCAACCGTGCCGTTAATTATGATTTGCTCATGTGGCACTCTTTATTAATAACGATAATTGTACCACAGGAAACATTACATTACAGACCGCGTCTGCCACCATGGTAGCGTTGCGTTGGAAATGCACAGCGCTACAAAAAAGTGAAAAAAAATGGGTGTACTATATATAATTTGCTCAGGCCTGCCTCTGAGGCTGCCTCTGTTTTTTGCGTAGAATCCAAATTCTTTTTCTTTTACTAAAATAAAAGTAGCCTAATTTACCCCTTATCACATCTTATCTGCCACTGAAAGTCCCGTCAAAATCGGTCCAGCCTTTTCGGAGATTACCCGGAACAAACAGACAGACAGACGGACAGACAGACAGACAAAAAAATAGTTTTTTTGTTATATGTCACGTACATACTTTCATATGCATTTAGCAAAAAGCTGTTATTTTGACATTACAAACAGACACTTCAATTTTATTTATTTGTATAGATGAGCTAGAGAATTCTATGACAAATATATTTGAAAACAGCATCCACTGCCCGCAGGAATTACAGTTCAAACTAGCGTTTGTAGTATGTTGATGTTAGTACACGGGAGGGTGTTGCTGCCCATCCTCTTGATATTTACCCGTAATCACCTTCTACGATACGCATTTAGTGATGGGCAGTGGCCTATTCCGTGCCGGGAATCACACGCAAAAACATTTTTAAATTTAATTTTAAAGTCCGAATCGTAAATAAATTCCTCAAATTATGTCGGCACGGTTGGCGCAGAGTCTTAGCAATTGACGTTCTGCGCTACGGTTCGCGGGTCATACCCGCACGAAACAAATATTTGTATGGTCTAGAGGTAGTACAAGTGGCAAGTAGTGTATTCTTAAACTAAACCTAAAATTATCCACGTAGTTCCGGCTAAGAATAGAACCACCCTATCTCATCTCGTGTTGTAAAATATAACTTTGGGATTAGCCAGAGGACGGGCAGCAGCCTCTTTGTCAGACCGGAAGTTGTGCCGATTTTTGGGGAAGTCTACGTCCAGCAGTGGACGTCTTTCGGCTGAGAAGATGATGGTGATGAATCCTAGTAATATGAATTGCCTCACAGTCTACATCAAGTCCGGAGTAAAGGATTTTACATATCAGGAAAGTATGATTCCACACTAGGATTTCTGAGTCGTGGGCACAGTTCACAGACACATCTTGCATGCACCCAGACTCAAATCAACTATCTGTAGGCTATATAAATATTTCTTCCATGTGGGAATCCACAGAATTTGGAAATAAGGAGAAGTGGTACGAGGGCGTAACTGCGTCACCGCGACATGCACAATCTGGGCCATTCGAAATGTGACGTGTTGTTATTCGGGGATAATATGCAAAAACCGAAGGGAAAAAAGAAACGTGAAAGAATTTTCTTGTATTATTGTTAATAATAAATTATTGATTTCTTTATTATGTTACATTTAGATTGATGGAGCAGAACGACATTATAATTTTTGTACAAAATACAATGCTTTTTACCTACCACTTTTATATATTATAAGAAATAACCAAACTCAACAAAATTTATTAATTCAATTCTAAAATTGGCATTTTGAAATAGCCATACTCATCGACGTCATACAAACAAAACAAAACAAAACAGAAAAAATACCCACTAATGAAACGTAACACGGCGAGTTTCAAGAACTGAGAACAAAATAAGAAACTTCTCTATTTGTGCGAGTCAGGGCGAATTCAGTTTCAGCCGTTTTGTTTGTACGGCTTCACTGGTTCTTGTTTACACTTAAACCTTAATTAGCTCCTGGAACAACAATTGCTATCTTCCTTTGATTTTAATATGAAATACGTTTTATAAATAATAACATTTAGCTTTTAAAGTAGGTATACCTACAAATATTCATTTGTCTTTATGCAATTTAGTAACTGCGATTACATTTCGTCTTCGTGGTCCAATTTTGCAGGAAAATCCTCATGGATTTGCTCCACGCTGGACAAGTCAAAGGGGCGTGGGACTCTCTCACGCATTCACCTAACCCCCAGCAGGCTCGGTCCGTCATTTAGTCTGTAAAGCCCCATGCCCATGTGTGGCTTAGCGAGCCTAACAATCTTCTCAAAGAGACATGTGCAGATCATTGTGCGCCGTCGTCTCAGGCCTGTTTCTGGTCGGGTGAGAATATGCCCCAAGGACGCCACCAGTAGACTGCAAATCATGTAAGCTATATAAGTCAGCGCCCTGAGCACCCAGTGTGACTTTTGCGGAAGCGGAGAGAGATGTTCGCCTCCCGCTCTCGTTCCGCTGCCTCCTTTAGGTACATCGCCTTCTAGCAAAAGGAGGCCACGGCTTCTCATGTGCTCTTTTGCTATAGAGCCTAGCTATAGCCAATAGTAAGTATTCCGTGTGGTGTCCAGATTAAGAATATAGCACCACTCCATCTCCTCCCGTGGATGTCGTAAAAAGCGACTAAGGGAATCTAAACCAGAGGGATGGGCAGCATCCACTGCTGAACAAAAGCCTCTACTACCACAACGCCCGGTTATATGCCGTATGTAGCAACTTTAGGGGAGAATTTGCCAGTACTTGTTTGTACAGTATAGATTGGGGAGCGTAAAATTGCTCTTGTTCCACAGAAGGGCCACTGCTGCCTATTCCTCTACTTTAAAGGTTTATCGCTCAATCCCCTATATGACTTCCACGGGAGGAGATGCAGTGGTGCTCTATTCTTAATCCGGACACTACCTGCACGATTGTTCATATGTATAATTTGACCTTATACATGCCTTATAATGATATATGCCTTAGACATATATCATCATTTCAGCCGAAAAAACGTCCACTGCTGGACAGAAGCCTCCCCAAAAGATTGCCACAACGACCAGTATGGGTTTCTGTTGTGTGTTAATTGGGGGATCTTGCCATAATCTATATACTCGAAGGACGCTGCTGCTCATCCTCCGGCTAATCCCATAGTCGCCTTTTACGACACCCGCGGGATGAGATAGGGTGGTGATGTTCTTAGCCGGAACCACACGGCATATGTACATTTAAACATATATACATATATTGTATCTTACTATATTGATAATGTTTGACACGTGCTGTCATTTTAAATGTATAATTTGTCATTTCTTTTTCCGTGATAAATCGCACAGCTCACTTGTACATCGTTATTCCATTTGCTTACCAGCGGTAAACATGATAATGTACTCGTCTACTTTTGTGGTATTATTCGTTCGTTTCTCCTATAAGATACTACTGAAGCTTTTTATATAACTTTATCTAATGTCTTAGGTTTTGGCGAGTATTACACATTATAATAAAACACTTTTAAACGGATTCTATCGCGTATATTTTAGATTTTTGTTTTTCCTGGCGTTTCAGTCATCCTGCGACCACGAACCCTGCAAAGTATTCGAAACGTAAGGAAAAACAAAAATCTAAAATATACGCGATAGAATCCGTTTAAAAGTGTTTTATTATAACTTTATCTATTTTGATTATGGTGTTCGGTGGAAAGTAGTCTGCAGAATATGAAGTGGTTATCCTGCATTATGTTTCAGTTATAAGAATTATAAATAAGATGGACTTTGTTACTATGGGGATATTTACTACTAATCAAGAAAGGAATAAATTTATTGAAAATCATCGATTGCTTACCTATATACACTTACAAAAGAAAATTAAAAACATTACCTATAACAAAAGACATCAACTCGCAAAATACTCGCTACTTAAAAAAGTAACTAATCAATTAACTAATTGGTTGATAGAGAATGCCTCAAGGCACTAAGTCCGCCTTGTGTACAATCAATGTACAAAGAAGTTTAAATAAATAGTTTATTTCTTTGTTTGTTTGCGAATACAGGTAGGTACATAGTTATCTAAAAACACATGAGTTCTTGACCGTATTCCACCATGTGGCATGCAAACATTACATATTTAAAATAATTACATTCCAATATTTTATGAATTTACATTACTAGTCCTAGTCAAATTATATTAAAAGTACATCCTATCCCTTCAAATAACACATTTCAAATCAATATATTGATTTATTACCCTGGTTATTATTCTCCATTTATATCCTTAAAATATTCGTCCAGTGTATAGTATGCTTTTGTAAGAAGCAAATCTGAGACCCTTTTACCGATTTCAAAAAGGAGGAGGTTCTCAATTCGATGCGTATTTTTTTTTTATGTATGTACACCGATTACTTCGAAATTTGTAGACCAATTTGAGCAATTGATTGATTCAGGATCCATCCAGGATGGTGTTATTTGCTGATGATACTTCTTTGATTTTTAAAATTGATAGACGTTTACCAAATCTTGACGATGTAAATAACGCTCTTCTTAAGGTCCATGAATGGTTCACAGTTAATAATTTAGTATTAAATGGGCAGAAAACTAAATGCATACAGTTTACTTTGCCAAATGTAGTAAGTAGGGATTGCGATATCATAATAGATAGCGAGAAACTTGAATTTGTCGATCAAACAGTTTTCTTAGGAATCACGCTTGATTCAAAACTTCAATGGGGTCCCCATATTACATCTCTAGCAGGACGGTTGAGTTCGGCTGCTTATGCTGTGAGAAAAATCAGACACCTTACAGATGTAGCTACTGCAAGACTGGTTTACTTTAGCTACTTTCATAGCATAATGTCCTATGGTATTTTACTTTGGGGTCGGGCTGCCAATATAGAATCAATTTTTATATTGCAGAAGAGAGCTATCAAGGCTATTTACAACCTTGGAGAACTGTTTAAAAACATTAACATAATGACAGTGCCTTGTCAGTATATTTATGAAAATATCATGTACGTTAGGAAGAACATTCATCTTTTTACAAAAAAATGTGATCGGCATAACTATAATACAAGATATAAATCTAAACTAGTATAGCCAAAATTTCGCTTAGCTAAAGTCCATACTTCTTTTATGGGTTATAGTATAAAATTTTATAATAAAATACCGGAGACCGTGCTGCAATTACCGCAAAATAAATTTAAAATATTTGTAAAAAATACTCTGTGCAAACAAGCATATTATACGTTAGAGGATTACCTTAGAGATATAAATGTTTGGCAGAGTGCTTGTCCAGCTCCGCAAGACCACTATAAGAAATGATTCAAATTTTTTATTTTTGACTTATTGACATGCTATCTTGTTGTTGCATGTTTTGTGACATCAATTTATTCAGATTTACTTTTCTGACATTTCAATTATTATTTTTTGACATGACATTATTATTATTAATCATTTACACCTGAATTTATTATTGTATAGTTTTTTTATATTCAACTGGTTTATGATTTGATATTGACACTTTTAAGAGGTTTAAGAGGTTAGACTTTACTATGTTTAATGTAGGAACATTGTCTTTATATAACCTGAATTTTCGAGAACATTGTACACATAAATATTGTAACATGATTTTAAAAGAGTAACCATGGAGTTTCTTGCCCGTTCTTCTCCATAGGAAATCTACATCTTGGAACGTGGCAACTAAAGTCTTGACGATTCATAAGTGCTATTAATGGTTTAAATGAATAAAAATCTTTTTTATCTTTTTATCTTTTATCTTATCAATTCTTTTTTTGACTGGTGTAAAATGCTTTCGAGTTGGCCCCATATAAATTTTGATGAGCCATATGAGCATTGTGCTGAGCTCTTGTAGCGATTCTGCCATGACGACGAAGTCGTCGGCAAATCAAAGTTAGTTTATGTTGATGTTAATGCCGAATCCTTTCCACTCCAGTAGCTTCCTGGAGAAGATATCCGCCTATCTCACATCTCTCTGCAATGGAATTGCCCCCGTGCGCTGTTCATATGCTCGAAACGCGATGGTGGCGTTTCTGCATAGCACTTTAAAACTTCGATGTAGCGATAGTCAATGTGGCACCGCTACAGAGATTACAGGACTGAAGGAACTCGAAGGTCTTATTTTGGCACAAACGCTAAGCATAGTGGCTTATACTGAAATAATATCTGCAATTAAACTATTGGAATCATGCATTTGATTCGACTTACAAAACTGAAAAAGTCTTTTCTGATCTCATTTAACCCAAGGCGATTACAAAAACAACACAATCTTTATAAGATATTTAATATAAAAGCGTTATTACTTTCTCCGTGTATGTAAAATGTGACTAAATGTTGATATTAAGAGTGGCATCTTCCCGTGTATAACAACATACAGCGATCACCAATCAGCCTTTATTTTATTGGTGCCCAGCCCAAGCTTACGTGTTCATGTGTGTGAGTATTTTTTATTCAAAAAAATGTATAGGAGGGCAAACGAGCTTGCATGTCGCCTAAGCAGCCACCGCCGCCCACAAATATCCGCAGCATCAGAGGAAGGCTTTAGGGCAGACATACGCTTTTTCCTTGAAGGCCCTCATATCGTATGTCTGCCATGTTTTTGGGGATTGGCAAAACTGTTATTAAGAACAATATTGCTACTTCACACACCGGTATTCTGTGGCCGCGTGGTACTTCCGCGGTCGAGCTAGACCATTAACGAGCTCTAGTTAAATAATAACTACAGATAGGCTCTTCAACACAAAACTGTGTATTATCATCACAAAATAATCAAACACTGATCAATTTAAAAGTGTTTTCACGACACTAACACACCTTCACTCACTTCACTTCACCTTTCTATTTTAGTTTTTCCCGAACAATCACACAATAACTCAATTTACAGTTTCGATACATTTAAAAATACCGTTACTTTTTATAACGTTCAAAATAGCATAGCAGAACAAAAACATTTTTAGCGGGAAACAATACGAAGTTCATAAAACAAAGGCTATGAAAATTTAGCACACAAAACCGTACCACGAAGCATAATAAATAATTTAGACGAAAAAGTTTACCGCGGTACATTTTAGTTTTACCGTTGGTTTAGCGAACGGACGGAAAAGTTTCTTTATATAGAGGATTAACTCGGAATGAGTTTTTTCACGGATACATTGCGTATAAAACGTTAAATGGAGTTTTTGCGAAAGGATTGCTGTTTCCATGTTGAGATTTTTTTTGGCGTTATTTGCATGGAGCAAGTCCGTTTTCAGACCTCTCTCTTCTGGTCCAATCTGAAAGGTTGATCACTTTAGTATCTATATTTCATAAATTTAAATTTATGCGTTTAGTCTAATTGCCGTATAAAATAATTATGGCCAAATATTTTGTTTAGACAGTGTCCCACACTAGCATTTCTCTTGCCGTGGGTACAGGTTATAGGTACAAACTTACATGCACAAACACAGACTTGAAACAACTATCTGTAGATCATACAATGCAAATATTAGTTCCGTGTGGGGATCGAACCCGCGACATGGAACGCAGAAAGCCAACTTTAGCTTCTACGCCAACCTTGGGGTGACACTTTAAGAACATTGGTTTTTAAGGTTGCGAACGTCTGAATGAACACACAAATCACAACCAATTTGCACCGTAACTACTGGACCGATTAAGTTGAAATTTGGTATACAGATGAATTTCTACGACTCAAACAAGGACGTGTAACGTAAATAAATGCATTTTGTATACGGGAGTGTCTCCGACGCGGAATGTGATATTTTTTTGCAGATTATGACATATTTTCTAGCGTCTTCGACACCATGTGCGTTGCTGAGCCGGTATTACAATACCAATAGTGGACTAAATTACACCAATAAAATTATCAAGGATCACTTTCATATTATGATTATTACAAACGAAACCACAACAAAAATATTGATGTTTGTTTTGCTTTTAAAAAAATACGTTGCCCGACACCAGGGTTTCTCCTGTGTCGTGGGTGCGTTTTACAGACATGAATTCCACAAACAATACACCCAGACCACGACCCAGAGCGCAGCAGCCGACTGTATCAGCCAATGCACCAACCGTGCCGCCTAAGCCAATAGAGCCAATGGTTTGTGTGCACAGTTACGATCACTTGAAAAACGACCGCCACCAAAGAGTATTAATTTATCGGCGCCACCGTCGCCGCCATCATACCAGTCACAACCGGTTTGGTGTTACCCGCTTTAAATACAAAATACCACTGATGGAATAATTTCAAACCATAGTGTTAAAATAATCGCTAACAATGAATAGAACGTAATACAAAAAGCTACAATCAATCAATCGTGCGCCGTTATACATTAAAACTCTATCTGTACGAGTTTACCCATAAAACACAAATGTACCGCTGTTTCCGACGCTCCATTAAATGAATCTAGAAAAGATATTAAATAATTGATGTTACACTTTATAGTACCAAAATTATGACGGCCAGTCTCCTAAACTACACACGATTTACTGCCAATAAAGAGCAAGACGCGTGTCGTCAGTTACGGTAAAGGTGACCACATTTATCCTCATTCAAGAAAAGTCCTTTAAATCATTAAATTACTTTTCTTGAATGAGTATTAACACAGGTCTGTTTAGGTGTCGTAATCCATTTCGGCCGAATGAAGTCCACTGCTGGACACAGGCCTCCCCCAAAGATCACCACAACGACCGATATGGGTGCACTGTGGGCTCATCGGGGGTTTGGCCATAATCGCCACGCTTGGCAGACGGGTTGGCGATCGCAGTTGATTTGTTAATGTACTCGAAGGACTAATCTAAGGCTAATCCCTTAGTCGACTTTTACGACACCCACGGGTGGAGATGGGGTGGTGGTATTATTATACTATATATTCGGTGGTACACACACCACCTATAATCTTATCTTAGACCCTTTTTTCTGGATTTCCTGTAAAAGAACCTACATAAGTGACAAATACATCTGACTCGTTCCTAACAGTCAGCCGAGTTAGGTACCAACTTTGCTGACTAGAGGGTATAAATCTTTTCACCACAGCACGCTTCACATGGGTTTATTCCCATGGATATGTGAACCCGCATACAGGAGAAACCCCAGTGTGGGGAAACATTTAAAAAAACCCCCTATAATGATCACAATTATGGAAATTCTTTGGGGGAGGCCCTTGTTCAGCAGTGAACGTCCTTTGGCTGATGATGATGAAGGGAATCAATCTGAAATTCATTAATTTCAAATCCTATCTGGAATTATTACGGTATAAACTTATATTTGTGGTTATGATGGTGATGTTGATACAATTTCATATAGGGGAACACGTTAAGACGAAAGTATTTACTCAGTGATGAAATATGGACCAGAGACGTGGTCACTCACAATGAGGCACATAACAAAGCTCAAGGTCACTCAGCGAGCTATGGAGAGAGCTATGCTTGGTATTTCTCATCAGTTTTTTTATTTTTCTATTCGGCTGAATGAAGTCCACTGCTGGACCCAGGCCTCCCCCCCACGATAACTACAATTACCGATATGGGTGTTTTGTGTGTTCATTGGGGGTTTTTGCCAAAATCGCCACGCTTGGCAGGCGGGTTGGCGATCGCAGTTGAGTTGTTAGTGTACTCGAAGGACGCTGCTGCCCATCCTCCAGCTAATCCCATAGTCGCCTTTTACGACACCCAAGGGATGAGATGGGTTGGTGCTATTCGTAGCCGGCACCACACAGCTGCCGGAATTCATTCATTTATGCTCTTGACAATGTGCATTTGTGCGTACTGCGGCAGCATGAGCCGCTCTACGGCGCAACTTGTCCATCTTTTTAAAACAATATCTCACACGTTTCCCTCAGTTTTTTATTGCGGTCTTTTCACGTACATTTCCTTGTGAAGGGTACAATGCAACTGTGAATAGTTAAGTTTGTATAAGAACGACATTAGAAAGAAAGAAATAAAAGTTATTTTATTGGCACAGACAGTATAAAAAATAAACTTAAATATTAAAATTAAAACTAAATAAATGGCAACACATATCGCGCATAGTGACAAAATTATAGTGCCAAAGGGCCATCAGCTCAGCATAATGTTAGGTGGCAGTGGTACTGACCACCTAACGCTGGTTTTCAGCTGTAACCCACCCGTGCCATACGCTCGAATCTAAAACCAATGCATTTAAATGCACTTAAATAAATAAACACAAACTTTTTCATGAAATTTGTACACACACATTGCACATCACAACATTATTTAAGTGTGTCTGTGTGCAATGAAATAAAATAAACAACAAAAAATAATGTGTTACATTAGAGAAGAATAGAAATAGAATAGAAATAGAAATAGAAAACTTTTTATTCAACACACGACATAGTTGACAGCACATAATAAAAAATAAACAAAAACACATGAAAAATCAGTGCGCTGACGAACATTGCCCATGCCGAAAAGGTTACCAACTCAGCATGTGCTGGGCGGAACACCCAGCGCTGATTTTCAGTTGGCACCCCGCAGTGACACACGGACGAAGGTAAGTAATAATTAATGATAAGTATACTATACTATAAATAATAAAAAATAAAAAAAATGTAAATAAATAGGAATTTTGGTACTTCGTAAACATATATAAATTATAAATTGAGTCGCATCTACTAATAGATGGATTATTTGTTTCCGGTACATGCGATGTGAAGCGGTTATCAGTTATTCTGTATCATTTGTGATTTGACTACTAACGTTTTGTTTGTACTTGGTTTTCTTCCCAACTTACTAAATTACATTCATATTGTGTATTTTCGTCAAATGTTTAAATTCAATAGAATATATCGAAACGAGGATGAAATATAGATACACAACGCAGGGGCTTATGCAATAAACAGCGTACCTACCCACTACCAGGCAAAGGAATTTCTGTACAAATACATAATACATTAAATTAAGTATTAATTAGATAAATGACTAAATCAATAAATTAGGCATCAATAGACTCCAAACAATAAAATAATAATAAGATAATAATTAAATAATAATTATATAAAAGATTTGTCAGTATTTATATTATCAAATTCAATTTGAGAGGTGAGAATAAATATTTTTAACTTGCTTCGAAATGCTTTTAAATTTTTTTGGTCCCTAATTGGTGGAGGAATGTTGTTCCATTACTGAACAACCTACGAAAATAAAATGATAGCCAAATCTTCGTCAACACACCATATTTCTTACAAATCCCACCAAACCTACCGCGTCTGGTCCCTCCATTACATCACTAATATAATTTTATGGGTCATACTTCACCTGTTACTCTGTTAGGTAGGCGGCGGTCCAATTTGGCGGTTTATTAAGCATTTGCCTCGTTATACGGAGGTTAACTCGGCCGATATTCGTTTTGATTGGATCAATGGGCTTGACTTGAGCTATTATGCGAATAAGAAGCGTACTATGGAAACTATATTAAAATAGATTATTGAGAAGCTCCAAATATTAGAAGTTAATAAGGGTAAAGAAATGTATTATAATTTTATATGTTACGTAATATTAACCATGTGGTGCCGGCTAGAATATCACCACCCCATCTCATCCCGTGGGTTTCGTTAAAGGCGACTATGGGATTAGCCGTACGATGGACAGCAGCGTCCTTTGATTACAATTATATTACAACTGTGATCTCCAACCCGTCTACCAAGCGTAGCGATTATTGTAAAAACTCCCCAAACTTTTCTGTTCTGTTTTCTGTTCTCCTCAAACCCATACGGTTCGTTGTGACAATCTTTGGGGGCGGTTACTGTCCTGCAGTGGACGTTATCGGTTAAAATTATGAATATTAATCTACTTATTCCATCTTGTGTCCGGATTAGGATTGGGAAGATATCACCAATTCATCTCCTCCCGTGGATGTCTTGAATAGCGACTGAGGGGCCCAAAACCAGAGGGATAGGCAGCAGCATCCCTTCTCTGGAAGAAACATGGTAATTACTGGCAAATTCCTATGTTTAGCAGTAGTAGTCTTTTGGCTGATATGAATAAATTACGGCGCGATAGCTGTGCAAAATAGTTGCATTACCTACGCATGCGCAGAATAACAGAATTCCGACAGCATGCGGCGCATTCTTCTATTTTCGCCACATACATAGAGCTCACATTGTCCATTCTAGGGCTGTGGTACAAAACGCCGACTCTAATGACTGACACAGGTTCTTATGCTGACCAGTTACACTGGCCGTTGTGAGAATCCTTTGTTACGCAGTGGAAGTTCTTTAACTCATATGATAACTTCACTCTGTTGTAAAGATTTAAGTTTCTAGTCAAACCCAATAAAAAAGCCTTTCAACGTGTAATTTCGAACAGAACAGTCCCACTGACTAATCCTCAAATGGTACCTAATGATATACAATCTTGAAAAGATGCCCTTGATAGATGCATTCTGAGCCCAATTGTGGACACCATTTGAATTATAGATTAATTTAGACAAATTGAAATGTGATCTTTAACTCTAGTTTAAAATCTGCCTGCGGTTTATTACATGTTTTGGATTTAAATGGGATACAGATTGATAACCCATGACTTAAAAAAAAAATTACTGGAAATAATTCTTTAATCGATTCTAACCACAGACACAAATCAATGCAAATCATTCATATATTTAAAAAAAATTAAGTACAAAATACGGCCGAATGATATTAACAGGAAAAATTACGTCTCGATCAGAAATCACTGCAGCAAGGTATGTAGGAATGCAAAACGCCAACACATCCATAAATCTGTTCAAAATGGTGATCCAGCTAAAGTCTGGAAATTTCTTAAATCAATGGGTATCGGAAAATCATCTGATGAAACGTTTCCTAAAAATTTGGACTTAAACTTACTTAATAATCATTTCTCTTCTTCACCCATGTTGGACAGGGCCACCAAAGCTGCTACATTAAGTTATCTTTCAAACCTTCCGATACCAGATATTTCCCCTTTTGTCATTAGTCAATTCTCCGCATGTGATGTTAAAAAGAGCATTGTATCGGTTACATCCAACGCAGTTGGTTGTGACTGTTTTGGCCGTAAAATGATAATTTCTATCCTTGAAGTCATTCTTCCTGTCATTGTTTACATCCTCAATTTCTCAGTTACTAGTAGTGTCTTTCCACAAGCGTGGAAAGATGCTCAAGTTATTCCTTTACCCAAAAAATCTAATCCTGCTTCTTTTTCTGACTACCGACCCATATCCATTTTTTCATTCCTATCCAAAGTTCTTGAAAAGCTTATCCACCATCAACTTAGTATGTTCCTTTTCAAACAGAATCTGCTTAATCCCTTTCAGTCTGGTTTTCGGCCTGGACATAACACTACCTCAGCCCTTGTGAATATTACCGACGATATCAGGTCAGGCATGGAAATGGGTAAGTTAACTGTACTTGCACTGATGACTTTAGCAACGCTTTTAATACCGTCGATCACGATATTTTGCTTGGAATACTCTGCTCTTTTAACATATCTCCATCGGTACTTGACTGATTTCATAGTTACCTGTTTGGCCGCCGGCAGCGTATTTGCATCCAAGAATCTTTCTCTTCTTGGTGCTACACCTCTACTGGTGTGCCTCAGGGTGGCGTTTTATCCCCACTACTTTTCGCAATTATTTTTAATTCTATTACTCTTCGACTGTCTTCTTCCTTCCACCTTTATGCAGATGACCTCCAAATTTACACTCAGGCCACTCTCAGAGAGGTGTTTAACGCTATTGAAACTATCAATATTGACTTGGCTCGTACAGATGAATGGAGCACGAAGTTTGGACTAAAGATCAATCCAACAAAAACTCAAGTGACTGTTGTTGGTGGCTCTCGAACTGTCTCTAAAATTGTCTGGTCGACACTTCCCCAAGTTTCTCTTGGTAACTCTGTTATTCCTATATCCAACAACGTTAAGAAGGAGACAGGAGGTGGATAGTGGAACTCTTCAATGGATACTAGAAAGCCCTTCGAGTATGGGCTCATTTGGTTTGTTTTAACGAGTCCCATACATTGCACTTGGTGACGAGGGTCGAATGGAGCCGGGAGGTGAATAGTGAAACAAACCATTTTAAACTATTTTAGTTATAATATCAATAGGGTCAAACGTCGCAATCGTTTCAACTATTACAGTTAGACATCAACTTTGCCTACGAACCCCTGCAATTCCATAACAGTCACTGATGTGTTGCTTATCCTTCAGGAGGGGGAGAGAGAAAGAACCCTTTAAAAATGAAAATGATCTGACACTATTTGAATTGAAGCTTTCTTTGAAGTTCTCAGAAGGGATCCTAAAAAGCGAAAAAAAAAAACCTGTAAAACACGAAGTGTTATTATAACTACAACCACTTTTGTGTCTTAAAAATCCTAGCTACACATAAATAGCATACGTAACATAACATTTATGTGGTTACAACTACTGCTAAAGTATTGTTTATTAAATGTAGGTCACATTCAGACCACTAATAGTTAACTAATAGTCGATTACTGAAACGCCACTTAAAGTCCCGCTTTAATATTCTACAAACCGGGCGGCTTAAACAGTTAAAATGGGACTTAATATTAAGTGGCGTTTCAGTATTCAGCCGTAATATATTTTAGTATGAGTGACACGTTAATTTTTTTTATTTGTCATTATCAGACTGGTGCTACATCCATCTAACCATTTCTCCATAATATTATTTCCACGATCAGCGAGCAGACATCGAATATTAACAATATTAACTACATAGGTCAGTCACAACTTATCCAAAAAGTATTCATTTGTCAAGATTGTATCATGCTTGATGAATGCACCCAGCTAAGCTCCAAACAACCACTTCACAACAAAATTATAAGTTATATCTAAGTAAGTCCCAAAAATATATGCTCACACTATTTCGTGTAATGTTGGTTTAGGCACCATCTTGTTTACCTGTTAATTTCGGTTCTACCAGATAAGAATAACCCTGCTGTAAATCTCCTAATATAAACACCTTAATAGCTGATTTAATTCAAAACATTACATAATAGGCGTACCATATAAAAGTTATCTACTATTTGGTTGATACCGTATTAGCTAACCCTCATAATCATAAAAACATAATCGTTGTTCAAACTCATTTTAGATATAATATGTGTTGTCCTTATCGTCTATTTTGAAGTTTGGTTTTGACTGATAAGGAGAAAACACGTTTTAACAAAAATGATTTGAACAACGTTTTATATTTAGGTTCTTAGACGACGCGTCGCCCACGTCGAATGAGCATTTGATGTGAGTTGCACTCGATGTGAGGCGCACTCGATGCGAGTAGTACTCGATGTGAGTCACGCTCGATGTGAGTCGCACCCGATGTGAGTCACACTCGATGAGACTCACACTCGATGTGAGGCGCACTCGATGTGAGTCGCACTCGATGTGAGTCGTACTCTACTAGTTCGCAGTGAATGCACAATACGGGTTTTGTATACGCTTCTTATTCGTATCTCCGATACATCAGATCAGCCCAAAACGTCCACTGCTGGACATGTCCCTCCCAATGATCACTACAATAAGCGGTCATAGGAGACATTACCATAATCAACAGGCTTGGCAGATGGATTGGTGACCGCATAATGTTATTATTAACACACAGGAGGATTCCCATCCACGTGATATCAACACTTAGTCTCCTTTTATGACACTCATGAATGGACTACACGGAACTTCTCCGATACTTATTGGGTTAATTTGATACCTTAGAGTTACACAACATTAACATTAGCCATGTCATGTTCACTCAAGTGTCCTACTTACGGTGGCGTCGTGTATCGGGTCGCTGAGTTGCCCTACAATATGGTTGAGCTAAGCGACGCTGATGCATGCATCATACTCGTCAACGAGTACTGTTTGTTGGGACAAGCCATGGCAATTTAATCATAAGCTTATAAAATATTAAAAACTGGCTTATTTAGTCTTAGACTTAATGTAATTTAGACTCTTTTCTCCTACATTGTCCTCATCATTTCGGCCGAATAAAGTCCACTGCTGGACAGGCCTCCCCCAAAGATCACCACAACAACCGATATGGGTGTGTAGTGTGCTCAGTGGGGGGTCTTGCCATAATCGCCACGCTTGGCAGACGGGTTGGCGATCGCAGTTGAGTTGTTGTGTGCTCGAAGGACGCTGCTGCCCATCCTCCGGTTAATCCCTTAGTCGACTTTTACGACACCCAAGGCATGAAATGGGGTGGTGGCATTCTGAGCCGGCACCACACGGCACATATTGTCCTCACATAACCTTAATTTCAAGAACAATGTATTCTAATATTGTAACAAAACTATTCTGATTTGATGCGGACGTGTTTGCTGTTTATTGTGTTTATTTATTATTCATAAATCGATTAGCGCGGCGTAAGCCGTCGCTCGTAATTAAAATCGCCATGTGTGAACAACTTGTGGCGAATGAACTACTGGCGTTCCTGCAGCAGAAGTTGGACGTGATGGACGAGGTGTCCGCGGTCCAGATCTGCACAACGAACTTTAGTGAGAGTGATATCGCCGCTTCCAAGTTACTCTTGTACAGAGTACTGAACAAGACGGACCAGATGGTGTTCCGCTGGCGTGATGGGACTAAGAAAAGCGTACAAGACATCATCACGCTGCTGAAGAAGACCGATCCGGACGATGTGCCAACGTTTGTGGCGTAGGACTTGCAGAAGCTCCCTCCCGTCACCTTCAACCATGTCGACGTAACGAGCCTTCTGAAAGATATCGTTTTTCTGAAGACTAGCTTAGGATAGGATAGGATAGGATATGCAGAAGAAGTTTGATGCATCCCAAAACACCGTCACTGATTTGCGCAATGAAATTATTGAGTTGCGTAGAACGGTAGCGGTAACTAGGTCAACAACATCCGGTGCATCGAACGTAAACATGCGTCGCGGTGCGGGCCTCGATACATCGGTGGCAAGTTTTGCGTCAGCAGTTTTATCATCGCCGTCGTCACCGTCGAATGCTGAGCCTGCAATGTGTGCACCTCACGCGTCCCCCAGCCCTGCTCCCGTCACTTCCCTTCCCTGCACTGCCGAAATGGGGAATCTCGCCAGCGCCACTGTGGGTACCCAAAAGCCCATGCCTAAAAAGGCATCGAAGCAAGCTGATGAGGATGGTTTTCTGTTGGTGCAAAGGAGGAAGCGCCGTCAACGAACCAATAAGAACCGCTGCGGCACGGCTCCTGCGGAGTCCAAAACAACGATACGTGCCGCGAAGCCGAACACTCCAGTGTATATCTCTCGCCTACACTACACCACTAAGGCGGAGGACATCGTGGAGTACGTGCGTCAAAGGACCAAGTATACGCCGAGGGTGCAGCTGCTGGAGTCGCGCCGCAACGTCAACTTTAAGGCGTTTGTAGTGCGAGTACCAACATGTTTTCTGCATCTTGTCATGGAAGAGGCCTTTTGGCCGCAAGACATGGTGTTCCGTCACTTCCGCGGACAAGTGCCACTAGAACGCACAGTGACGTAGTGCGAGTGAAGGTTTTACTAACATAGACTTAAGTTTCTTTACACTAACATAATCTGTATTACAGTACAATATATATGCTAGTTTGTAAGGTATATATTTATGGGCCAAAATAGGCTTAAAAATAATGAATTTATTATTATATTATTAAAAAGAGTAAACCATGGAGTTTCTTGCCCGTTCTTCTCCATAGGAAACCTACATCTTGGAACGTGGCACCTAAAGTCTGATTATTCATGAGTGCCTGTAATTGGTTTTATATGAATAAAAATATTTTTATCTTTTATCTTATCTTGTCTTAAAATACAAATTTAGCGAGATTGGCAGTCAGCTCCTGCGCTCCGGGTCGCGGGTTCGATTCCCACACGGTACAATTTTTATGATCTATTTTGCATTATATTTGCATGTTCTGCAGGTAATTGTTCTGGGCCTGGGTGATAGTGTGTGGACTGTGTCGGTAAACGCACCCACGACACGAGAAATACAAGTGTTCAGGTTTTAAAAATAGGTCCTCTGTCCATCTCATCGGAGGCCGTCCCACGCTGCGTTTTCCGGTGCGTGGTCTTCATTCGAGAACTTTCCAGCGTGACGCTTACTTTTTTTTTATTGATATCCTGTGGAAATTCTACATGGAACTTCCTCCACCCCGGGGAAGGGCGAAGGGGTATGCCGGACTCCTACCAGCTAAAACCATTCGAGCGGTCATCTTCGGCACTGAAGGGGGGCTCCAGGTCCTCGTAAGATCACACTAGAGCCACCCATTGGTGCCACGCCTTTAGGCACATCACGGAGGGGACGACTGTAAAGCGGTCATCCTTTCTAGCGGAGGGAAGGCGACTGTAATAAGGTCACCACCCAGACATTTTTCGGGGAGGATAGTAAAGGATCCCCCCAAGCCTCGCTTTGCGCTGTGCTGCGCACACGATGGCACGTGACCACGTGCGAACTACCGTCTTCTCAGTGGTCATTCGGTGTGAGCACGCAGACTCCCCAATCTGCTCACCAGCGACCCTTGAGGCCCCCCACCATGTCGTGACAGCAGGGGGCTCAGGCGTGTTGGACTTCGGATCCGGGACGGTTGTTGCCCCGGCGCCGTCTTGTCCTTTTCGTGCGGTAACGGCCCTCTCCCGATCCCGCTCTGCAGTCTCCTTCTGGAGCATGACGCTCTCGCAGAAGGAGACCACTGCACTCCAGGTTTCATGCTCTGCCAACATAGCCGACACCACTGCTGGCAGAGAGAGATCTTGCCCAATCCGATCGACCAGGATCAACCGCTCGACAGCCGTAGCGTATCCTGGTCGCTTCCACAATGAGTGTGACGATTACCTACAGGTGTCCAACCTTGTGCCAGATACATTTAGAGTAGTCCAAGCCACCTAATGAGTGTAGTAGAAAAGATGTTTGCGTGGAAAAGATCTTACAACTAGATAGACTGTGGGAAAAGTCATGGATGTGTTTGATCGGATATTTATCTGGGATTGTCCTTGCGTTAAGAAGTCTGTAGTCGCCGCAAGGATGCCAACCAATTTTCTTTCTTCGGGGCCAGGTGAAGAGGTGACGACCACGGGCTCTCTGAGAGTCGAGCCGTACCGTTCGCCAACATTGCCTCGAACTCAGCTGTGTGGTGCCGGCTACGAATAGCACCAACCCATCTCATCCCTTGGGTATCGTAAAAGGTGACTATGGGATTAGCCGGAGGATGGGCAGCAACGTCCTTCGAGTACATTCACAACTCAACCGAGATCGCCAACCCGCCTGCCAAGCGTGGCGATTATGGCAAAACCCCCCAACGAGTACACAACACACCCATATCGGTCGTTGTACTGATCTTTGGGGGTGGCCTGTACCCAGCAGTGGACTTTATTCGGCCGAAATGATGATGATGATGATGAAGCCACCTTTTTTTATTTCTTTTTTATTGGTGCCTAGTGGAAATTCTTCATGAACTTCCTTCGCCTCGGGGAAGGGCAAAGGGGTATGCCGGACTCATACTGGCTAAAACCACTGGACTGGTCATCTTCGGCACCTAAGGGAGGCTCCAGGTCCTCGTATGATCACACTAAAGCCGCCCACTAGTGCCATAGGCACATCCCTGAGAGGGTGACTGTAAAGCGGTCAACCCCTCGGGGGGACTGTAAAGGATCCCCCAAAGCGTCCCACGGCAGCACGTGACCACATGCGTGCTAGCATCTTCTCTTGGGTCGCTCGATGTAGGCACGCAGATTATCCAATCTACGCACCCGGGAACCCAGAGGTCCCCCGCCTTATAGCTACGGCAGGGAGTTTTAGGCATATGGGAATTAGGCACCAGGGCAGTTGTTACCCCAGCGCCGTCTCCTCCTTCGTCGCGCGGGATCGGCCCTCTCCCGGTCCCGCTCTGCAGTCTCCTTTTGGAGCATGACGCTCTCATAGAAGGAGACCACTGCATTCCAGTTTTCGTGCTCTGCCAACATAGCCACTAGACACTACTGCTGGCAGAGAGATCTTGCCCGATCCGATCGAATGATGAAGTCACCTAAAGGCCTCCGACTTTACGACTGCCGTCTTATGACAACAACCGGGACCAACATTTTTGCGTGCCTTCCAATGCACTGAGAGGCTAAAGACGAACGAATTTCATAGTATAATAAAAAGTAAAACCTGCCTGTATTTACCTGCAATGTCCAGAGCTGGAGCTATCCCTGAGCTATCTTCAGGGACTAAACCATAAAGCTAGGTATTTTGAAAAAAATGTGATAACTTTTTGTATAATATTCCTAGTTTCTCGTATTGTAAATGTGCCTAATATATACCGAGAAACTGATAGATGTATAGTGTCCGTGACGTACTCAGCCCAATTCAAGTAATTCGTGGAACGAATCTTTCCTGTAGAGTGACCATGGAGTCACATTATTTCTGATAAATATGTTTTATGATATTAGAATTCGGATTAGATTTCAGTTTATATTCTGAGAACAGATTTTTAGCAGACTTTAAAAAGGTCTCGGTCTTAGTTTTATACAGACCAAGTATATTATTATATTACATAATATTTTTCATGTATTTTCGTGCACAAACCCGTTAAATATTTACCGTATTACCAATCTAGGTATTTTTTCTTTTGTTCAAAAGGGAGTTATTTCGGATTAGCCCCGTTTAAATATAATAATATTCTGACTATGGGCTTCAAATATACGCCATGGAACTCCTCAATTACGAAAATTACACATTGATTGAGATTGTTGTAATGAAGGTCAAAGGAAGCAGCGGGTAAGGAACGTGGTTAATTGATCATGGGGCTTAAAGACACTTCATGCGAATTTTCAATGACGAACAGCACACATATCGTGATGGGGTTATTGTATTGGGACTATATATTAATAAACCCATAAAATTATATTACATAATAAAACCCATTCCTTAGAACGGCACCGAAGGGATCACCGCTCCAGTGGTTTTAGCCGGTAGGAGTCCGACATACCCCTTCGCCCTTCTCCAGGGCGAAGGAAGTTCCATGTAGAATTTCCACTGGACACCAATAAAAATGGATTATTGTTTACGGCAAGGTCAGTCGAAAGTGAAGAAAAAATAAAACATTCACAAATGTCTCTAAAACTGAGCGGCAAGTAATAAACTATTACACAAATGAAAACAAACGTGTGGAATTTGTTCAAGACATGATAAATTTAACAGTTCTTGGAGTTGGTGCCGGTTTGTTTTTATAATTCTAAGCTACTTCTATTTCCCCAACGAGGGTAAAGATTTGATTTATGTTCCTATGATAATGGAACCCTTGATACGTAGTACAGAAAGCCAACCGCTAAGTCACTGCGCTAACCATGTCGTCAAATTAAAATGATGAAATCTTCTTTTACCTATGTAGGACGGCCCAATATTACCAACTCTAATTCTAAGTAAAACATTTAATACAAATGAGACGATCTCCCTCAAACAGAACAAGACAGCCATAGTACTCCAAACACATCCATATCGCGGGACGTTGAGTTACTCATGCAATGTAACACGCGGCCCAAGCCACCTTCATAACGTTTGTACGTGACCTTCTCGTATGTGGTACCTCACGATCATGAGCGCTATTACACGATATTTTTGTCACCCTAGCCTTAGTAGCTGTCTCCATTTGCGTTACATTTTCAAAGCCAGCTGGGGAAAATTCTGTCCTAGAATTTGTGCGTGAATTATGGTGAGCCTATCATTTGCTTTTCATTAGTAGGTTTCAGTCAAAAACTGTGTGTGTGTTTACCTTCTATGAAATAAAAAGGTTATAAGTGACTTTCTACCGAAAACTGATACCAGGGATTCAGTACATGATTCTGAAACCCTCAGCGCTAGAATTTTGCGTCGGTCTTTACTAGAATTTTCAGTTTTTTAAGTTTATTTAACAGATTTTAGTATAAGACATTTTTTTCAACTATTCTAACGCTATTTTCAATATAAACACTTTATTTTTATTTTCATATAAAACTGCAATGTAAATAAAAATTAAACGGCTGTTGTTTCGCTATAGTTCATGGCTGAGGCCAGCGCTCACATTATTTAATTAATAACTTCTCTGTTTTATTATACGTATAGCCTAAGTGTAACTTTACTCAAAGTTTTCTGTACGTTATCAATTACAACTTGTATTTTCCTAGTTTTTCTTCTAGCATTACGTACAATAACCATCACATATCGATTATCGTTTCATACTTTCTAAATTAATTTTATTAGAAGTTCATTATTGTTGGTCTTAATTTATTATGCCTGGTCTTTAAACTATTCTAAACGCTAACATAGTTTGTTGCTAAATATAATAAATTTGCAAGTTTTGTTCCTACTTTTTAAACTTTGAACATGGGTTGCTGTGTTTCGATTCCAAAGGCACTGTAGCTAGTGAGACTACTACCCATAAAAGACTAAAGACGACTAAAAACTGGCGTCACTAGTAGTTTAGTGGGACTTCAATATTGAGTGGGGTTTCAGTATTCGGCCGTAAAGCCTATATTCATCATCATTATCATCATATCAGCCACAGGACGTCCACTGCTGAACAAACGCCTCCCCCTTAGATTTCCACAATGAGCGGTTACATGCCGCCCTCATCCAACAACTCCCAGTGAACTTCACCAGGTCATCTGTCCACCTCGTTGGATGTCGTCCCACGCTACGTTTGCAATGTGTGGTCTCTACTCGAGAACCTTTTTGCCCCAACGGCCATCAGTTCTGTAGCTATGTGCCCTGCCCATTGTCACTACAGTATACTAATCCTTTCAGCTATGTTGACAATTTTTGTTATTCTACGTATCGCCGGGAGCTTTCGTCTTGAGGCATTGCAGTATTGTTGACATAAGGACGAATTGACTTCTTTCTCGAAGTTGGAGGTCCAACTTCAAGGTAACTGGACAGTTTGTCCCAAGTAGACATACTCATCAATAACTTCGAGAACAGAGCTCCCAATGGATATTAGGATAGGCACGACACGGGCATTCGACATGACTTTCGTCTAATTTTAAGGCCCACCTGTTGGGAAACTGTTGAGATCATGGAGCATTGTGCTGAACTCTTGCAGCGATTCTGCCATGACTACAGTGTCGTCGGCAAATCAATCCTTTCCACTTTAGTAGTTTGAAGGCATTCTCCATTGTAGCGGAGAACAGTTTCGGGGAAATGACGTCCCCCCGCCTCACACCTCTCTGCAATGGAATTACCTCCGTGCTCTCTTTATGTCATCGGACTGACATGGTGGCGTTTCTGTATATGCACTTCAACACTTCTATGTACCGATAGTTAATGTGGCACTGCTGCAGAGACTGCAGCACAGCCCAGGATTTGATCGAATCGAAGGCTTTCTCATAGTCCACAATTGCTTAGCATAGTGGCAAATTACACTCCTCGGGCTTCTATATAGCCTGCTACAGCGTATGGGTGTGGTTTATGGTACCAAAGTCTATATTATAGAATGGGAATCAACAGCTTTTGATGTTTTGATTAGTGCCCTGTGCAATCTGTGGTTTTCAGAAATAAAATTATATTCATTATTTTCTGTCTTTCCTTCTTTCTTCTAAGCTTTATGTTGAATGCATGTCTAAATTACGTTAATCTAACATGAGCCCTACGTAATAGGTCCAGAATTTATATTCAATTGAAACAATCTCGTCTCCAGTTTTACTTAAATTTTGATTCTCTTTCTGTACTACTGGCTGAAGTAAGTAAGGTCTTGGCCTGACCAGCGCAGTATGATCTACCCGCATTCTATGTTATGAATATGCTCGTGCATTGCTCGTTACAGGTTCGTAGAAAAAACAGGATTCTAACTTTGGCTTTGCAAAATGATTAACATAATAAAAACATTTTTTTCTACGGTTTCACGGTTATCGTTGCACTGTTGTATTCACCACTGATGTTTTAAGGGATCATCATAACGATCATGGCAGACAACAGCCTACAATACCAGTCAAGCCTTTTACATGATATAACATCACACATAAAGTAACAAAACAAAAGCGTCCTCCTTACCCTCTTCTCTAACTTAGTTAAGAAAAAATCCTTGATTACGTAAAGGGACGATACAATTTGTAAATCTATTCACGCATTAAAAAGTTTTTAGACGTTTTTTCCCTTCAACAATTCACTAACAAAGGACGTGATGGCCTTTTGCTATATACATACGGACACGAAGTTTAACAAGCCTTTCTTTATCATCCACATCATAATTATCAGGCAAAATGTCCACTGATGAAAAAGGGCCTCTCTAATAGATTTTCACAATTGATTCGTCATTTTGGGAGGCATTTGCCAGTACTGTCACTGTTTAGCTGGTGGTTTGGTAAGCGCAGAATAGCGCAAAATGTTCCACAGAACGGACTCTGCTGCCCATCTCTTTGGTTTGGAGTCAGTTAGTCGTCTTTCACGACATCCATGAGAAGAGATGTAGTGATACTATAGTCTTAATCTGGGAACACCAAACTCGGAAACCTTTCTTATCGTGGGGATATGCTCCTGGGCTTTTTCAGCCCTGGGAAAGGCAAGAGAGGATTCTTACCAGCTAAAACAACCATGGTGTTACTTCGATCTACCTTACAATGGGGGTGCGAGATTCGCTCGCGCATTCACTGCATCTCGGCACTCTCGGTCTTCCACTCTTTCCAACGAATCCGTTTCTCTGTCTGGCCTGACCAGCCCTAAAGCATTGGCTCTAGAGAGATGCGTGCGAAACACTGTTTGCCGCTGTATCGGACCTGTCTGATTGGGTTATAATGAGATTGCACCACATTAAGGCAAAAAGGATAAAAATTACGGGTTGCACTCCGGGAGTGCGGACAGAAGTGAAAACTTATTTTGGCACGTTAGACATTTTTTAGATGGGTACTAGGGTTATTGGGTTATGAATTGTATTATTATTATTTATTAATCGGGAGTTAACAATTGTTGTATTATCGGTTGTTTAAACACTAGGCAATTTTTTTATTATCTAGACGCGTTCGCGGTCTGCTATATGTACATGCATATATGCACACACTATAGTTGCGTCTCGTAACGGTGTCAAGAGTCCAGAGATTTTATCTCATCTAAAAATATGCGTACCGCGCTAAAATAAGTCTTCACTTCAAAAATCTCACATATGGGCCCAGGCTATGGCCTGGGCCCATATGTGAGATTTTTAAATTAAATTAGGGTACTATTTTTCTCTTAACATTATGATAGTATGCAATAAATTCCAACTGAATTTGCATAAAAATCGCAATGGCACAAAAAATCGAATACTAAAATTTGAAAAATATTTCGCCAGTGCCACACTATCTACTTTTTACATGATTTTTTGTAATATGGGTAAATACTTTACTGCTATTCTCGGTAACCCCTCCAATAAAGCTAAACATGCTTGTTGTCGAAGTTAGTAAACATTCGCCTGCCTGGTATCCTGAAAAAAGCCAGTGGATGGTAAATCGGGGTGTCTTTCGTAGCAAGTAAGCGCCTAATTTGCCTGCGATTTCCAAGCTTGATGGACCGCAAAATTAACGACCCATCAATTCTCGCGGACTTTCCAAATGGAGGTTTAGTGAGTTCAAGCTCCATATGACTAGTCTGTCTCCCCGGACAGCTGGAATTTTGAAGGTTTACTTACTTCAATAGGTAGCTTTCGCAGACACAACTGCTCCATCGGCCCATGCTTTAGTCAATGGGCTATTGCAGCTTAAGAATTGTATGTATAGTGTGTAACGATACACACAATATACATGCTGCTGTATGGTGCCAGTACCAACCCATCTCTTCCCTTGGGTGTCGCAAAAGGTGACTATGGGATTAGCAGGAGGATGGGCAGCAGCGTCCTTTGAGTACATTAACAACTCAACTGCGATCGCCAACCCACCTGCCAAGCTTGGCGATTATGACAAAACCCCCCAATGAGCACACAATTAACCCATATCGGTCATTGTAGTGATCTTTGGGGGAGGCCTGTGTCCAGCAGTCGATTTTATTCGGCCGAAATTATGATGATGTGTAACGATTGTGTGGAATGGTTGTTTGATTTTATAACTTTCATCATCATATAAAAGAAATAAAGGCCTACCCTATAGATTTCCACAATTACAGTCTGATACAATCAGCTGCTGCGCTCCGGGTCGTAGGTTCGATTCCCGCACGGAACAAATATTTGTATGATCTGCAGGTAGTTCTTCCGGGTCTGGGTGTATTGTATGTTGAATTGGTGTCTGTAAACGCACCCACGACGCAGGAGAAATCCTAGTGTGTGGCAACGTTTTTATAAAAGTGACAAAAGCGAAAGCGACATTGTGTCGTCATTTTGGGGGAAAACTGCCAGTCCTCACCACACTTGGCAAGCAGGTTGGTGAGAGCAGTATGGATACTGTTCCAATGAAGAGACGCTGCTGCTTGGTCTCAAATCGCTTAGTCGCTTTTTATGACATTCACGGGAGGAGTTAGAATAGTGCTATATTCTTAATCCGGACACCGCACGTAACATTAATATTTATTTTATTGTAACAAAACCAGAACACCATTGTCATAGATGAAAGGTTGTACAAAACCGGCTAAATATTTACTGATAAAATTTACTGTTAAAGATAGAGTGCGTTGGAAGACAAAAGAAACTCTACAGCAAAAAGAAAAATTATGCTTCACACACCACTGGCCAGTACATCACTACTGTTTTTGGCCTGCCACAAACAAGTAACAAGTTACCCGGAAGGTTAGCATTCCGTCGGCGCTCGCGGGGTTAATACGAGTCTACTCGCGGTTACTGTGAGGATAGAATAAGTTCTTAACGTACCCGAATTATCTGCTAAACGCGAGATAAAAATAAGTAGTTTAAGCAATGTTTTATTTCTTAACGTAGTTGAATTATTTGATAATCATCATCATCATCATTACGGCCGAATGAAGTCCACTGCTGGATCCAGGCCTCCCCCAAAGATCACCACAACGACCGATATGGATGTGTTGTGGGCCATAATCGCCACGCTTGGCAGACGGGTTGGCGATCGCAGTTAAGTTGTTTATGTACTCAAAGGACGCTGCTGCCCATCCTCCGGCTAATCCCTTAGTCGACTTTTACGACACGCATGGGAGGAGATGGGGTGGTGGCATTCTGAGCCGGCACCACTAAGGCAATTGCTAAACGTGGTGATATGGGATCGACGATTTTTCATGCCCTCCGAAGCACTTAGACAATCAGTTCAAATACCACTATGCAGTCACCCATCCAGATACTAACCTCGCCGAACTATACTGGCTATAAGCACCTCAAGTTACCTCCTGCCTAGTATTAAAAGTGATATCTTAGATTTCCTCAGAAAGTACACACGAATGTATATTAAGCTATACATATCTAATATTTTCTGAAGTTTACGCGAATAGCATCCATCGAATTGAAAATAGCTTACGGAAATATATCGCGTTTAATTAATTAATTCTATATACTTACGTACAGCATCTATACGTGCAACGTGCAGCCCCAGCACATACAATTATTACGTCATTAATACACAAATATATGAAATACAAAAATAAAACAATATTATATTGTTCTACCCTATATTGATTCAAAACTTCAATGGGGTCCCCATATTACATCTCTAGCAGGACGGTTGAGTTCGGCTGCTTATGCTGTGAGAAAAATCAGACGCCTTACAGATGTAGCTACTGCAAGACTAGTTTACTTTAGCTACTTTTATAGCATAATGTCCTATGGTATTTTACTTTGGGGTCGGGCTGCCAATATAGAATCAATTTTTATATTGCAGAAGAGAGCTATCAAGGCTATTTACAACCTTGGTAGTCGTGATTCCTTGAGAGAACTGTTTGTCTTGTCAGTATATTTATGAAAATATCATGTACGTTAGGAAAAACATACATCTTTTTACAAAAAAATGTGATCGGCATAACTATAATACAAGATATAAATCTAAACTAGTACAGCCAAAATTTCGCTTAGCTAAAGTCCATACTTCTTTTATGGGTTATAGTATAAAATTTTATAATAAAATACCGGAGACCGTGCTGCAATTACCGCAAAATAAATTTAAAATATTTGTAAAAAATACTCTATGCAAACAAGCATATTATACGTTAGAGGATTACCTTAGAGATATAAATGTTTGGCAGAGTGCTTGTCCAGCTCCGCAAGACCACTATAAGAAATGATTGAAATTTTTTATTATTGACTTATTGACATGCCATCTTGTTGATGCATGTTTTGTGACATCAATTTATTCAGATTTACTTTTCTGACATTTCAATTATTATTTTTTGACATGACATTATTATTATTAATTATTTACACCTGAATTTATTATTGTATAATTTTTTTATATTCAACTGGTTTATGATTTGATATTGACACTTTTAAGAGTTTTAGACTTTACTATGTTTAATGTAGGAACATTGTCTTTATATAACCTGAATTTTCGAGAACATTGTACACATAAATATTGTAACATGATTTTAAAAGAGTAACCATGGAGTTTCTTGCCCGTTCTTCTCCATAGGAAATCTACATCTTGGAACGTGGCAACTAAAGTCTTGACGATTCATAAGTGCTATTAATGGTTTAAATGAATAAAAATCTTTTTATCTTATCTTATCTATATACTCACACTTGCTTATAATAATACCTGAAATAATCATACGAGTCACGTATTCAGACGCTGCAGTGGTCGAAACGTCGAGCAAATTAACATTAGTATTTTATTTTATATATTTATGGTGCATGCATTTATGTTCCACTATACAAAGATGTTGCTTAATTGTGTATTGCACGTATGATTATTTCAGGTATTATTATGAGCAAGTGTGGGTATATAGGGTAGAACAATATAATTTTGTTTTATTTTTGTATTTCATATATTTGTGTATTAATGATGTAATAATTGTATGTGCTAGGGCTGCACGTTGCACGTATAGATACTGTACGTAAGTATATAGAATGAATTAATTAAACGCGATATATTTCCGTTAGCTATTTCCAATTCGATATACATATCTAGTTTAAGCTGTTCTCTCATAATAAGGTTAGCCTAAACAACGCGAAGTCGGCTTATACTGGAATTGCATAGCTTGATATGTAGCCGTGCGTATATAATTATGACATTCTAAAATCACACTGGTATATGCCAGTACCCGTAACCTCGGGCTTACGAAGCGAATCCATAAACCCCAGGTCCATCACTATACTAAATTATATAAATACTCAACATTAGTGATGATCAAAATTACCAGTCATATCCTAAAATACTAGGGTGCTGGATACTGTCATAAACACACCGCTTGGTAAACGGGCTGGTGATTGCAGTAAGTTTTAATTAGTCAGAAAGACATTTGTACTTCTCTTGATATAATTTATCCCTTTGTCGATTTTACTACACCATAGGTGGGGGGAAGGCCTTTTCTTTGCCGAGAACCACATGGCCTTTAGTCCACTGCTGACTCACAACTCTATTAAAAAACCCATAGTTTTTTAATGGAGTTGTATGATTATATTTCCATAATCAACACCCTTCCAAACGAATTGGTGAACAAAACTTGTTGTTTTCAGCGCCAAAGAGGCTGCTGCTGTCTTTTATTTTAACATAGTCCCTTAGTTGCCTTTTGCATTACCCGGTCAATGAAGCCGTATAACACAGATAGATCCAATATAGAACCACCATATAATTGAATTGATATCAATAGATCATTATTTTACGCCAGTCTCCTCGTAGCATGTTCGGTCTGCAAATTATACTCGTAGAGATCGGTAAATCGTAGACATTTCGTAGATTCTGCGTAGCACTGTGTAGCGAACCAAGGCACTTTTACGTCTCTATTGTTCAATCACAATGATTTATATTAATCGTATTTAGGAGTCCGGTTTCTCTTGCCTATTTTTGACATTAACCATATTCAAATCCACAACGAATAACTAAAACAGTTGTTTGTGTATATATTTTATTTATACATTAGTCAAAATAACTACCTTTGCCGTGTGGTGCCGGCTCAGAATGTCTCCTCCCATGGGTGTCGTAAAAGTCGACTAAGGGATTAGCCGGAGGATGGGCTGCAGCATCCTTCGAGTACATTAACAACTCAACTGCGATCGCCAACCCGCCTGCCAAGCGTTGCGATTATGGCAAAACCCCCCAATGAGCCCACAACATATCCATATCGGTGGTTGTGGTGATCTTTGGGGGAGGCCTGTGTCCAGCAGTGGACTTCATTCGGCCGAAATACAAAATAACTATCATTTGCTAGACCAGACAAGACGCTGCTACGCTCCACTTAATTATTTTAGAGTGGGCACTTTATACATTGTTCCAAAAATTAAACGAAAGTAGTGTCTGAATAACAAAAATAAAGACACAACGAATTAATAAATTGAAAGCAAGGAATTAAAGATTCTTTGTAACTTATTCATATCCGTGAAATATCCCTGTTTACGTAAATTTATGATAACTAATTTTTCATCCATCTTTACGTCCGGAAAAAAGATTTTTTAGACTAAATTAAACGTTCCCCCTCCTATTTTGTACTGGAGATTCCGTTTGCAATTTAAATTTTGATAAATTAATGATAATTTAGGCGAGTTCCTGATACCGCAAAGTAGGGATTCGAATCCAAAGAAGATCTCTCCGTTTAATTTTGTTATTTTTGTTTGAAAAATATGAGTTACTCGGATTATGGTCGTTGGGTAGGTCGTTAGGTAGGTTAGGTAGGTAGAGTAGAGAACATTTTATTGTACACCAAAAGCAAATACAAAGTAATTTTATATACATAATAGCAGTCCAATTGGCTGTCTTATCAGTTTCTTCTAGACAACTATTGGACAGACAAAAATCATGAAAGAAGAGAATAACGGGTAGTAGTACTACTGTTGTAACTAATATTGATAAACAGTAAACAATACAAATAAATAAAATAGAAGTGTCTGTTTGTAATGTCAAAATAACAGCTTTTTACTAAATGCATATGAAAGTATATACGGTACCTTCAACAATAAATATGTCTTTAATTTTTTTGTCTGTCTGTGTTTGTTCCCGCTAATCTCCAATACGGCTGGACCGATTGCTACGGAATTTTCACTGGCAGATAGCTGATGTTATAAGGATTAACTTAAGCTACTTTAATTTTAGTAAAATAATTAGTGTTCCGCGCAAAAAAACACATTAATATTATATGTCAAGTGTCTGCCGAACTACCTAAATTATTTATAAATAATCCAATTTCTTTTAAATTAAACCGCGGGTCCCAGCTATTACTTATATAAAAAAACACATATTAAACAATGTAACAAAATGTAAAAACACACTCATTCCCAAATATAGGCATAACTCACACTATATAGAACAGAAACAATTACAGATCTAAATAATATTCATTTTGCATTTTTTTTAACATATCAGTGTTTGAGCTCGTCTAATAGACACTGGCAGTGTATTGCACATGCGTGTGGCCTGAACAGTGAACGGTGAAAGAATCTTATTGTGTGTGTGTTTTTTTTTTATTGGGCTGCTCGCAGACATTTCCTTGAAATGTGGTTGCTTAACCGCCCGTTTCTGGCGAAGCCAAAAGATCACACAACATCTTGTCCCAGCTAGCCTCTCGGCACTATTTTATACGTTCCTTAACAGCACACTGTAAATGGCGCATAAAGAGGCGATTAGCTTCGAAGGGAAAATCTGCGTTCGCTCTAAGGGCTGAGTTCTTCTCCGTCATCAGTGCACGTACATCGTCAGGCAGTTTCATACGATGATCTTCCATCGCAGGAAGTCGCTGTGAACATTTGCCCACGATGGACCGTACATGACCGGTGTGTGAGTCGATTGTACCTAACGTATCTGTGACTGACGTTACACAATCGGGAATTCTAAGTGGACGGACGAAGTGTCGTTGAGGTGTTCCCCAAATTTTCCCCAGTCCATCGTCACAATGGTCTGAGGAGGTTACCGTGACCCCACACAATGAGCACAGAAAAAAACCCGCCTCAGAAGCCGGTAAGAGTCCGGTATACCTTTCGGCCTTCTTAGGGGCTGAGAAAATTTATGAGGAAATGTAAGGTTTTTTTTATTTTTTTGTTATTATTTCGACCGAATGAAGTCCACTGCTGGACACAGGCCTCCCCCAAAGATCACCACAACGACCGATATGGGTGTGTTGTGGGCTCATTGCGGGGTATTGCCATAATCACCACGCTTGGCAGGTGGGTTGGCGATCGCAGTTGAGTTGTTAATGTACTCGAAGGACGCTGCTGCCCATCCTCTGGCTAACCCCTTAGTCGACTTTTACGACACTCACGGGAGGAAATGGGGTGGTATTATTCTGAGCCGGCACTACACGGCACTTTTATTGTATTATGATATGATATTATTATGCTACTGCACGCGATGACCTTATCCGTGAACTGTAGCGGAACAACGGCCGTCTAGTTTTCATTAACATTGCAATTTTATGTGAAAATAAATAGAGTATTGTGTTTTTATTCAAAATTGTATTAGGACAGACGAAAACAATTATTTTATACTGAAATTAGTTCAATAAACTTGGAAAGAAAGAAAATTCATGAAATGACCAAAGCAATGTCCTATCGCTGAGGGTTCCAAAGTCATGTACTGAATCCATTATCGTTACGTTCTATAACCACGAACTCATCATACTTAACGATATAAATTCGCATATACAGTATCTTTTCGTAATAGAATTTCTAATCAAACTTAGCAAATACTCACATGATTACATAGTATAATAGGGTCATTGAAGCAGAGTGACCTATACGTCATGTTGCAGCTATACTACTGTACGACTATTATATTCGAGGGGTCGCTAAGTTATAGATTAATAATGCTTAGAAAGGACATCATGTCACCCGACTTCCAAAGATAGCCACAACGACCGATCTGGATTTATGTTGTGTGCTCGTTGGGGGCCACGCTTGACAGGCTGGGTTGGCGGTCGCAGTTGAGTTAAAAATATACTTGAAGGACGCTGCTGCTCATCTTCCGGCTTATCCCAAAGTCGCCTCTTACAACATAAACGAAAATAGATTTGGTGGTGCCATTCTCAGCCGGCACTACACGATTAAATAAATATTATAGGTGTCGTTAGAGGGACAAACGCAAAATGGATACGCATTAGCAAAATGATAAAACACTGTCAATAATTTTTTTAAATTTAATATTGTGAAGCAACGGGCATCGTGAATAACATTATTGCTTGGTATTGAAACTCGCTTTGGTTTTGAACTTCGCTCGACTCACGTGATAAACTAAAAGCAATTGAGAAGTATATCCGTACGATGTACGACACGGTACAGTTTTCAAAACTTTATTCTTTAATTTTCTATTTTGCCCCTCAAAAGTGACCCCCATATTCAAAATTCATTTATTTACGTTACACGGATGGGAAGCAGCCTCGTTCGAGTACATTAACAACTCAACTGCGATCGCCAACCCGTCTGCCAAGCATGGCGATTATGGCAAAACCCCCCAATGAGCCCACAACACATCCATATCGTTGTGGTGATCTTTGGGGAAGGCTTGTGTGGACTTCATTCGGCCGAAATGATGATGACACGTCTGTATTTAAGTCACAGAAAACCATATGTGTACCAAATTTCAAGTTAATCAGTCCTGTAGATTCCGAGCAAATTGGCTGTGATAGACGGACAGACAGACACACGAGTGATCCTATACGGGTTCCGCCGTCTTTCCTTCGGACGTTTGGAACCCTAAAAATAGAATATAATAATCAATGCATGAATGTCAACAATTTCTATACTACCCAATTGTGAGACGATCAAGTCATACGCCGGTGGTAAGCCTTAGGCCTGCCCATATCAATTGTAGCGTTACCGAGAGCTTGAGAGCGCGTGGTTTGGTGACAAATGTCTTGCACTATGGTGGTAACTATGTTTTTATCATCCCGCTGGAAATACATACAACGTGTACTTCCTCCGTCCCGGGCAAAAGAAAGGGGGCATGCCAGATTATTACCAGCTAAAACCACCAGAGCGGTGTTCTTCGGCACCTAACGGGGCTTCAGGTCCTCGTCTGATCACACTAGAGCCGCCCATTGGTGCCACGCCTACAGGCATCTCCGAGGGGATGACTGCAAGACGGTCACCCTCTCTAGCGGAGGGGACTACCTACCTAGCCGGACTCTTGCAATAAGATACCTACCAGCAGTATTCATTACACCACGACCATCATGCGCTCCTGAATTATCAAACAAACGTCCTATCTACGCATATTTAAGTCATAATATATGACCTAACAGTGTCTGCGTCGCGATAGGCCACGAAGACAAAAGGCGCCACTGGACTGTAAACTAGATAGCCCTTAAATTAATTAATGGTGGGCAGATAATCTTTTGTGCCATTCGAAATAAAGGGCCCGATATATGTATCACTTTATACGTACGATATTTTCCATTGTAAATGTTGAAAGGGTTTCGAATGGCAAGATATTCAAGGTATGCTAACGAAGGGTGATTTGGCCTCGAGAATTTTGAGTTTACGTTTAGTAAGCTTCAAAATGTTTTCGATTTTGTCTCCAGGGAAAGTTTTGGTTAAAACTTGTGCTTTCTTTCTTTCTCTCTTCTGTTTTGGTTAACAGCCAACATTGTGTTAGTTGTTTAAGCCACCCAACAGCCTCCAAATTGGCTTAACGACTGCCGTCTAATGTTAACAATCAGGGCGGACGATTTTAATTGGTTTGGAGAGCACATTACTGTGCACAGAGATGCTCAGTTCAAATACCACTATGCGGTCACCCATCTACAGGTTTACCGCACCAAGTGTTGCTTAAACTCACTGATCCTGTACCAATTAGTAAGCGCAAATATCTATGAGTGCCTCAAAATAACAACAACAACCCTCTCTTTGCCGGAGACTGGCTTTCTAATCTTTATGAGTTCAACCTCACGTGTGGATTGTTGCGTGAATCTACTCCTAGTACAAGCAGATTACTGCAGCGACCGCGACGTACGCGTACAGTTTCAGACGCGAATATTTACTGTTGCATAACTTTATAAGTAGTAACAAATTCCTTAGGGGCGTTTATCCTCCATACCTCTATGCAAATTTTAGCGTTATTATTTTTATTGCATTTTTCAATCGATTCCTACTGGTAAGGTTTTAATATTCTTCGGGGCATTTAAACTAATATCCGCATATATAAATACTGACCTTTTCTGTAAATGGCTAACGCAATCATTCAGAAACCGGAAGGTAAGGTTCTGTTTATTTTAAATGTGCACTCATCACATTCATCTGCAGCAGACCTGCTGCAAACTGTTTATGATCATAACATAATCTTATTGTATTTACATAGTCACACAACCTGAGCTCTATAGCCGTTAGACATACATATTTCAATCAAGGTGGCTTTAGAGATAGCGAAATAAATTTCACCACTCAATTCAAATACACTGAGAGATACTGTATTAATGGCATTTAGATATTGCACTAGGCAGAGTAAATCCTGGCGAACCTCTCGAGCCTGAGCCTGATGAAGCTGAACGGCAAACACCTTTGCCTCCTACTTTTTCTTAGATGGATTGTCAACCAGAGCTTGTCAATTGAAGAGAAAATATTACTGGAGTAGGCGAAAATGAACAAACACTGCCAAATCCGAGACCGACTTCATTAGATAGAGAGTCTCCTAGTCTATTGACCGATCCTGAGGTTTTAGAGAATATTAGCGTTGTTGATATTGGTGATGATACGCTTGCACAGTTTCTAGATATCATAGTAGAAAAAAAAACACCTGCCAAAATTGTTATATAAGCATCACGAATACAACAAATTCGTTTGACTATGGCTAATAATATCAGTAGATATTCTTAATAAATAAAAGATAAATAAAATAAAAGAGGTATTATTATAATTTAGGAAGAAAAACAAGAGACAACGAAGTTAGACAAGAGGAACAAGGCTGAAACTGCCAAAAACAATTGAGATTACAATCAAAGAAATCAAAGATAAAGACAACAACAATACTAATAACAGTTAACTTCTAAATAATACAAATAAAACGTTTTTAACAACACTTTTTAGGAACACTTGTTATGAACAATTTTCTTATTTATAATTTATGTACAGACAGCGATAACCTCATTTATTTATGTATCTTCTATTACATCATTATAGGGTATAACCTAATTCGATAGTGAAGTTTTTCACATACAAACTATAATAAATATAGTAACAAGTGGTCTGTGTGACTCGTTCAGTGAGCAAGAAAACAAATCAGCACAGCCAGCCACGGCGTTGAGCGTGCATAACGCTCGAATGAATGGTATTAGGATACAGGAGGGGTCGGTCTTTTTACAGTCACCTTCACTCCGCTAGAAGGGGTGACCATTTTACAGTCATCCCCTCCGAGATGTTCCTAAAGGCGTGGATACCAATGGGTGGCTCTAGATGGAGATTATTCGAGTTTCTTGATGCTCACTTCGGTATGTGAGATGACCATTCCGGTAGTTTTAGTCGGTAGGTGTCCGGCATAACTCTCCACCCTTTCTTGGGGCGGAGGAAATTCATGAAGTATTTCTATCGGATAAAAACATTATTTAACATACACTTGAGGCCAAAGGTACGTATTGCTATTTCACGCCGCTATTCTGTGAGCCGCGTGGCACTTCTCTAGTAGAGCCAACCTGTTTGCAAGCTCAAGTCACCTATACTATACTATACTATAGCTAGGCTCTCCTACCCTAAAAATCATTTTTATAAGGGATATGTTTTATCTTTGATCTTTTATATTTGTGACAAAATGATTAGTTAATATCACTTTTGACCTCCACGGGCAATATAGCGTAAAGACCTACTCACCCCAAACCCGAAAAAATTAAAACTGTATTGCGTAAAAATCTAACGTTCAGGTATTTTTTTCAGTCGACTGGGCACTTTGAACATTCTATATCAAAAACAAAGGGCAAAGTTATAGCAACTAAATAAAAATATTTTATTATAAGGGCTCCGGACTAATACTGAAATTTAGTATTTTATTGCGTTACAGCTAATACAAAATATATACTAAAATTATTACGAGCGGTATTGTTATTTTATGGGCGCACTGAGTCCCATAAAAGTTACCCCAAAGTCTGGTTAAGTGAAATTTGTGTTGGCTGCATAACTTCTACGATAAAGTGATTCTAATCTAAAAAAATATTTATTTTATATACCATAAAATAAGATATTAATGTAGATGAATTGCAAGTTTTTAATAGTGTGTAATGCGAGGACATCCGATTAGAAACAAAACTTTAAGAAATCTGTTGTCGTGATGATCTGAAAATTGTAAAGAAGGCCGATTATTTGATTTTATTTGATATTATCAAGGCTATTGTGTAAATGAAAATGTAAAATATACGGACATAGAAAATGAGTAGGTAATAGGGATCGCGTTAATTAAATATTAAAGTTGCTTTTTGAGTAGAATGTAGCAATCGTTTTCAGCATTTTATTACCAAAACATAAACAATAAAGCCACCACCATCACACACATAACACATGCAACCGTAATAAAATGATGACATATCTAATCTTTAAAAGTTATTAATTAATGCCAAAAAAATGGAGTTTTCAACATATTTTTTAATAATCAACATTAAACAACACCCATATAATAAGCCCACCCTTCACCGCTTCCTAGTGTTTAAGCTGGGGAGAAGAAATGGCGCAACATACTCCCCAGCAACATGTTAGTCTGTAATATATAATGTTTTAAAATATATGTAAAAATAAATATTACAATAATTAAATGTAAATGTCAAAGCTGTATGTTAATTAGATGTCACAAATACAAAAGTATATAAATAAAAAGTAAAATAAGATTGTATAAATGCTATGCCACAAAAAAAGTTTTAATGCAAAGTCAATAAAAATGTATAAAATAAAAGACGTCAGTTTATGTATAAAAAACAATGTTGACTGTACCTAGCAAGCAGCACACTCCCAAGCTTTTTTTATCATCAAGACAATCAGAAATTTTATAATATCCTTTATTGCAGAGACTTGATAAAAGGTTTCTTAAGGGATAAACTTCTCTTATAGTTAACTATTTTTGAGGGACTTTATATATTTTAGATATTCACTTTCATCCCGTATAGGGTATATAGAGCAATTAAAGAGCGTCAAGTAAAAAAATTACACTGATTTTCTTTCAATTCATATTTATTACATCATTTAATCTCGTGTATGTCTGTCATTGTATTACACATTAATCAAGGTTAGTCTCTTATTAACTTAAGACATTTGCATTGCTTAAAAAAGTTTCTTCTTCTCACACGCACTTTGTTTCTCTACGGCTCAATACTGAAATGCACTCAATATTTAAGAATTTCTCAACTATTTAAGACTTTATGGTAGGATAGCGGCATTCTTAAGTGGTTGAGAGGGTCCTAAATATTGACTGGAGTTTCAATATTTGCTGGTAAATATCCTTTTTTTTATTGATGTCCAGTGGAGATTCTGCATGCCGGTCTTCTGCCGGCTAAAACCACTGGAGCGGTCATCTTCGGCACCGAAGGGGGACTCCAGGTCCTCGTAAAATCACACTAGAGCCGCCCATTGGTACCACGCCTTAGCCTAGGCACATCACGTAGGGGATTACTGTAAAGCTGTCACCCCCTCTGCTAAGAGGGAAGAAAACTGTAAAAAGGTCGCCCCCCCCCCCCCAGGCACTTCTCGGGGAGGATTGTAAACGATCCCCCCAAGCCTCGCTTTGCGCTGTACTGCGCACACGGCGGCACGTGACCACGTGCACACCACCGTCTTCCCGGTGGTCACTTGGTGTGAGCACGCAGTCGCCCCAGTCTGCGCACCCACGACCCCCGAGGCCTCCCACCATGTAGTGATGGCAGGGGGCTCCGGTCACAAATATCCTAAGCCTATAAGTACTAACCTCACTATTGTGCACTGGGATCCTCATTATTGCCAGTGCACATATTTTATTCTTTCTTTTAATGTTCACTTTTTTTATTCTAATATTACGTGCACATTTATGCATTTATCTTTTTTCTTCGTTTAATATTCACCACTACACTCATCACGTCAAAGTTCTTTTTATTTTCAAAGTAATACATTCGCTTTTACACACACATGTGTATGTATTATATCCGAGAACAAAGCGGTCCGGACCCGGAAAGGCGCATCTGAGGAAAGAATGTAATGCTATTACCGTCAGCCATTTTGTTAATGCAGATGCATATACTGCCTTATGAAAGCGTACTCGAGCTGCGCGTGGCGGGACAAGTAGGGAAATATGGTTTTCTTTATTTTTGAAGTTACGTGAATTTTTTCGCTACCACATTGTGGCGTTTTATTAATTTATTATTTATATAGACAGTAGAACACAATAGAAAATACAACACAATTACAATTAAGTACAAAGGTACTGCTTTTTTTAAAGAAATTTCTGCCAGCAGACTTGCGACAGGTGTGTGTAATTTTAAATCTAAACAAATTAACAAAAGTGTCTGTTTGTTATGTCAAAATAACAGCTTTTTACTAAATGCATATAGAAGTATATACAGTACTGATATTTTTTTTTGTTTTTTTTTTTTGTAATTCTGTCTTTCTGTCTGTTTGGTCCGGCTAATCTCCAAAACGGCTAGACCGATTTGGACGGGACTTTTACTGGCATATATCTGATCTTGGAAGGAGTAGCTTAGGCTATTTTTATTTTAGGAAAATAATTAAGGTTCCACGAAAACCAATTATAATCCATGAAATCCAATATAATTATATAATAATAATTTATAAATACTCCGATTTCTTTTAAATTAAACGCTGTGTGAAACCGCGAGACACAACTAGTCTAGTTATAAAAATAAAGAATATATCGATATAAAACAAAACAAGTAATTTATAAATAACAAATTATACATAATAATGAAAAAATACGAAAAGAAAATAGCTACAGATAGACTAATAGATATAATAAGGAGAGGTAATGCTCTTTAACGCGTTTTTGAAAACAGATATAGATTTAAAATCATGTATATTAGGCGGCGTGTGGTGCCGACTCACAATACCACCACCCCATCACTTCCCGTCGGTGTCATAAAAGTCGACTAAGGCATTAGCCGAAGGATGGGCAGCAGCGTCCTTCGAGTACACTAACAGCTCAACTGCGATCGCCAACCCGTCTGCCAAGCGTGGCGATTATGGCAAAACCCCCTATTGAGTCCACAACACACTCATATCGGATGTTTTGGTGTTTTGGAGGAGGCCTGTGTCCAGCAGTGGACTTCATTTGGCCGAAACGAAATTAGGCGGAAGGGAAGGCAGTGAAGGAGTAGGAATAGTAATTTGATTTTTGGTGTGGAAATGGTGGAAACCAAAAACGCTCACAAGTAGAAGATGGTATATTGGGTTATAAAGAACATTGTAATGAAGACATAATATCCGTGTTTACCTGCAAGACGAATAAGGAGCCATTTGAGTTCCTTGCAAAAGTGAGAAACATGGTCATACTCCTTCAGACTAAAAACAAAGCGAACACATACATTTTCAGGCGCTCAATCTTGTTCAAGAGCTCCTCAGTGGCATCCAAAAACCAAGCATCAGCATAATCTATAATCGGCTTAACAAAAGAGCATTTTATGGTAAGGATTACAAATACAGGGTCAGATTTTCTGTAATACAAAAAAGTATCTCTATGCTTGAACCATTATTTTTATGCTTTATGTATTGTTACCTTTTTAATATTTTTCACTAGAGTTTATGGAATAAAAGAGCGATTTGAACAATAAAAATTCTATGAACTTTTGCAACTTTATAACTGCTTAACTTGACACTGGCAGAATGCTACACAATTGCAATACAAAAAAAAAGAAGTAAATAATTGTCTTCTTCTTTTGTATGGTTAGTGGCCAATAGTACCAAAGTTAAAGCCAATAGTGTTCAAGCTGCCCGAAGGCCTCTGACTTGACGTAACGACTCTTGTCTAATGACAACCGCGACCGTCGAAATAGCGTGCTCTCCGGAACACGGAGATGCTCAATTCGACTATTAGTATGCGGTCACCCTTCCGTAGACTGACCACACCAAGCGTTGCTTAACCTCAACGATCTGTTACCGTCTTACCGATTAGAGAGTGCAGCTGGCTATAAGCACATTTTATAACTATATAATGTTTGTTTCAAAACTAGCTCCTACGTTATAATTCCTTTTGCCAAGGCTAATATAAAAAGCCATTTTGTTAATGAAGAATTATAGCGTCTGGCATAGAAGTAATGGGACTCATGGTAGTGCTTAGAATAAGATTTGGATGTTCGTCAGTTCGACAGCACTTTTAGCGTAGTGGTTATTCGCTTGGCTTTCTTTAGTACGTGTCACAAGTTCGAACCCGCACAGATCAAATATTTATATGGGCTACTGAAAATTTATTCCGCGTCTCAGTGTTTGTGAATGTGAGATTTACGTCTTGAATCTGTTCCCATGACACAAGATAAATACTAGATGGTAATTTTTAAAAAAATTATGTAGCAAGCTACGATTATACGGAGAATTCTGCAGCGAAAAGTGCCAAGATTATGTGATAACATTTCATTTATAACAAATGTGAGAAGAAATAAAAACTAAACATTAGAAACTTGTTAGAATAGCTATAGTGAAATCTACTGGCTTATATTTATCATCATTTCAGCCGAGTAAAGTCCACTGCTGGACACAGGCCTCTCCCAAATATCGCCACAACGACCGATCTGGGTGTGTTGTGTGCTCATTGGAGCGTCATGAGATATATTGGTGCTATTCGTAGCCCCACAAAGCCAAAAAGCACGAAGAACTTAGTCACTTTAAAAAACCCAGAATTTTCCCAGCACAGCAGCATGGTCGATAAAATAAAAAGCTTCCAAATTAATTCGTATGGTTCCCTGAATAATGTATGACGGATTACATTATCGCACTAGCTGTTTACCCAGTGTTCGCCCGGGTGCATCGCACTCCGGCCTTTGATACTGCATGCGGGATTTTAATGAAGTCTCGTTTTCATTTTGCTGAGAGTCAGGGTGAATTAGGCGGAAAAAGTCATGCAAAATGTTTTTAATGTGGACACAACTAGCGTTCATAAATCATTATCATCATATGAGTCCAAGGATTGCCACTGCTGAACAAAGTTTACCCCATAGATGTCCACTATTATTGTGTCGTCATTTTGAGGGGATTTGCCTTGCTTGGTAGGCGGGTTGGTGAGCGCAGAAGTGCTGCTGTTCCACAGAAGGGGTGCTGTTGCCTATCCCTCCGATTTAGAGTCCCTAAGTCGCCTTTTACGACATCCACGGGAGGAGATAGAATGGTGCTATATTCCTAATACAGACAACACCGATCCGGATACCACACGGATTCGGACACCACACTGATCCGGATATCACACGGATCTGGACTTCACACGGATTAAGTTGTAAACAAATAAAGTTCAATCTGAGTCCTTTAGATCACGCAAAAATAGACCAGTAAACACTGCTATATAAGAAAAAGGAGGCTTCAGATGGGATTACGACTGACCTTAATTTTCACACATAATAGTAGATATCTGTAATAGGGCTTACAGGAATTTGGGTTTCGTATTGCGTCAGGCGAACGAATTTACCAACATGAGGGATTTGAGAGCGTTGTATGAAGCCCTCGTAAGAAGTCACCTAGAGTGCAACGCAGCTATATGGGGCCCAAAAGAGACTAAGTACAAAATCATGATGGAACGTATTCAAAATAAATTCGTCAGATTTATATATTTAAAGTTATACAAAGTATATCCTGGCTATCTCTTATTATATCCCACATTATTTATACTTGGCATGGTAGGTTAGCACTCGCTACTTATCTATTCAAAGTGCTACGTGGTAAAATAAACAATTCAGACATCTTAATGGAAATTCAATTTTGCGTACCGGATAATTACGTCGGCGACGGCCGCAACTGCTAGTGGTACCAAGCGCGCGTACCAACCTGCTGCAGCGGGCGCCACTGACACGCGCGTTGTGCTCTCTCAACGCGGTGGCTGATCATATTGATCTATTTGATTGCTCTCTGAACGAATTCACACAGGCTTGTTGTAGTTTTTAAGTAATTAATTGTTTAAAGTGATTGTAGAGTTTTTTTTTTATTTGTCTTAATTATTGTTGTGTAATGCCGATGTATATTGTAAGTAGGTATAGATAAATGTTATATTTAAAACTTCTCTGTCGCATTAGGTATTAACCTGTAATGATAGATGTAAGTGAGACTGACAAATAAATAAATAAATTATTTATGTGGTTAAGTTTTATAGACTTCAAATATGTATATATGTAGTAGCCGCCGTCTGTTACGTTTACGGCTTAGCTGTTAAAATCATTCTGTTTGGTTCGTTTTTTTTAAACATTTGCTCCACTAAACAAATTATTTCAATAAAATGATATTGCGATTATAAATTGAGATATAAACTATCCTATCTTTTCAGTTGGATAAAACTGGACACAGTGGGCAAAATTTAATTAGAATCGGTTCAGTAGTTTAAGCGTCCATAGCGGACAAACAACGTGACACGTAATTTATATATATTAAGATTATATATATATATATATATATATATATATATATATATATATATATAATTGTGTACATAGTGGAAAAATGTTTACTCAAATCGTAGTTGGGAAGGCCTGTACCTAACATACATTAACTGTTCCAATAAGTGAGCAAATAACATTTAATTACTGAGCAACTTTTTGTAATAATTCTTATTTTTAACTAGCTGGGCCCCACGGTTTCACCCGCCGTTTAATTTAAAAGAACTTGGATTGTTTATAAATAATTTAGAGTACTTGACATAGAGTATATATATTGGATTTAATGGTTTTTTTTCCGTATGATATTTCTAATAGAAATGTAGCCTAAGTTATTCCTTATAACATCAGCTGTCTGCCAGTGAAAGTCCCGTAGAAAGCGGTCCAGCCGTTTTGGAGATTAGCGGGAACAAACAGACAGACAGACACACAACAGACAAAAAAAGCGTTTTTGTTGTAAATACGGTACCGTATATACCATTTATTTAAAAAGTAATTTATAGTTTAGTAAAAAGCTGTTATTTTGACATTACAAACAGACACTTCAATTTTATTTATTTTTATAGATTTATCCAGTTTTATACTATCGAGTGACGAGACGATCAAGTCATTCGCCTGATGGTAAGCGTCTCCCATCCCCATAATAAATGTAATGCTACCCAGGACTAGATACTGTGGTTTTCACCTGGAAATATTCGTTATTTAGTTCATTGTCCCCAGTAATTTCACTAGCTACAGTGTACCTTCAAACCAGAACACATTATATCTAATGATGAATGAAGTAAAGTCCTGCTGGGTTCTTACAATAAGAGACTTTTTATGACCACCGGGAAATACGTCATGTACTTCCTTCATAAAAACCTATAAGAAGTCTATGTTCTTAAATTAACATGGTAAATCTTTCAATATTGTGCGTACAAACTTACGTTTGCAGTTGCAATGTATGGGAAAACATTTTTTTCAACTGTGATGTTAAGTTTGTTCTTGGGATAAGTTATTGGTCCAAGACCGAATTCAATACTTCCTACTTTCGGCATTTCTGCTCAGAGGTTGTCATGTAATGAGGACATTCCTTCATAATTACACGTTTATTTATTTACCAAGTTAACTATAAAACAACGTACTGCGATCACCGGTTGCTTTGCCAAGCATGGTGATAACTACAATGTTCAGTTAAAAGCAGTTACCTATGATGGTGATGGTTGCCAATACAGCAGGCCTTAAGTTGGCCTTTGATTTCCATAAGTCTTTGCATCCTCCAGCAATGTAGGTAATATGGCAATATCAAATATATATATATATATATATGTTTGTGAAATTTGTGTCTGTAAACGCACCCACGACACAGGAGAAATCATAGCGTGGGGCAACGTTTAAAAAAAAGATATGATTTAATAACAAATTAATGTAATCGGCACAGGCCAGGCAAATAAGCTACCCGTGTGTGAAAAATGACCAAGCTCCAGGTACAAAATCTATAAAAATAAATAAAATTGAAGTGTCTGTTTGTAATGTCAAAATATATTTAGTCAACGTCAAGTGTCAATGTGCAACAAAAATATAAAAAATTGAAAATAAATTTTGTAAAATCGTCAATAATGGGTGTATCAAAGCCATAACATACACATTTTATTAAAACAGCGAGTTTATTTTTATATCAAGATGTTGTCTGCAGTGAAAGTGCGCATTCATGGGGTGCAAGATGATAACTGGGTATCAAGGACAAAATCAACCAGTATCGGGGTCTGAAAAAGTTATAGCAACGTATTGGAGAGTATTCATCAAGAGAACCCTAACAAGAGAAAATAACTTGATAGAATCAGATACACGAAAAACAAGAAAATGGAAGATTTTCGCATGGTACAGTTTATGAAAGGACTATGAAATTGGACTTCTGGGGTGGAAGGCCTGGTGACCTGAAATACAGGCTTCAACCTAATTTAGGCACCAGTCTCCCACAGTAAATTTGTACAATAACAACATACCAATATATACCATTATACCAATATTAATGTGAAAGTTTCATGAACAGCTTCTTACTAAATGCATATAAAAGTATATATGGTACTTACAACAAAAATGCTATTTATTTATTTTTGTCTGTCTGTCTGTCTGTTTATTCCCACTAATCTCCGAAACGGCTGGACCGATTTCTACGGGATTTTCACTGGCAGACAGCTGATGTTATAAGGAATAACTTAAGCTACTTTTATTTTAGAAATATAATAAGAGTTCCGCGTAAAAAAATTAAAACCCATGAAATCCAATACATATACTCTATGTCAAGTGTCTATGCCGAAGTACTCTAATTTATATATAAACGATCCAAGTTATTTTAAATTAAACGGCGGGTGAAACCACGGGTTCCAGTTAGTGTTATGTAAAAAACTCATTTTGCATTTTAGAAAAAAATAAGAATAGCTCATTTAAACGTTACGGCTATATTTTAATCAGAATTCGACAAAGAACTCGAAAAATTCATTAATCCATCTGCCTGTACATGCTGTCTTCACCTTTATTACTGATACACTAAGAATTAAATTTAAATACAAAAATGTATTGCCCTTTTCAATGGGTATAAACCCATGCATACTATTTTGAACTTTGGTTAGAAACGAATAAGAATCAAATTTGAACGCCCTGGTTTTATAACCCTTTGATGTTTACGGCCGTTTTTCTAAAAACAATGGATCTAAGCTGAAATCGACTTCAATTTTATTCGGTCGTTCCAACCTTAAATAATTGAATAACTTTGTACCCAGAACCCGTATTCGGTCACGAGAATTTCACAGCGAAACCATAAAATACATTTTGGACTTAACTTTTAGAGTTTTAGGTAATAATTGATACGATGCCCGTCGTAAACCGATCTTTGCTTTACGGGCGGACGAAGCCCGACCTTTTTTTTTTTTTTTTTTTTTTTTTTTTTTATTGATGTCCAGTGGAAATTCTACATGGAACTTCCTTCACCGCGGGGAAGGGCGAAGGGGTATGCCGGACTCCTACCGGCTAAAACCACTGGAGCGGCCATCTTCGGCACCGAAGGGAGGCTCCAGGTCCTCGTAAGATCACACTAGAGCCGCCCATTGGTGCCACGCCTTTAGGCACATCACGGAGGGGATGACTGTAAAGCGGTCACCCCCTCTAGCGGAGAGAAGGCGACTGTAAAAAGGTCGCCCCCTCAGGCACTTCTCTGGGAGGATTGTAAAGGATCCCCCCAAGCCTCGCTTTGCGCTGTGCTGCGCACACGGCGGCACGTGACCACGTGCGCGCCACCGTCTTCCCGGGGGTCGCTCGGTGTGAGCACGCAGACTCCCCAATCTGCGCACCCGCGACCCCCGAGGCCCCCCACCAATTGACGGCAGGGGGCTCAGGCGTGTTGGACTTGGGAGCCGGGACGGTTGTTGCCCCGGCGCCGTCTCGTCCTTCTCCGTGCGGGATCAGCCCTCTCCCGATCCCGCTGGACGAAGCCCGACCTATCGAGTGTCCACTAGAATTTCTCAAACAATCGATATAAACTATGCTCGTTGCGGAATATGTCCATGTCGTTCTGAATTTAATATATCAGATTTGTGTGGTGCCGGCTTAGAATAGGACCACTCCATCTCTTACCGAGGTTGTCGTAAAAGGCGACTATGGGATTACCCGGAGGATGGCAGCAGTGTCCTTTCGAGTGGTACATCTCAACTGCGATTGCCAAACTGCCTGCCAAGCGTGGCGACTATGGCATAACTCCACAATGAGCACACAATATAAGCCCAGAACAGTAGTTGTAACGATTTTTGGAAGAGGCCTGAGTTCATCTGTAGCTGTTTTCGGCTAAATGATGTAAAGAAGGCAAAAAAACTTGCAAAGCCCATTTGTACAACGCCATATCATCGAAGATCTATTTAATCGATGAATCGATTTATATAGTAGATGGGCCATTTAATCAAATATGCAAACTCCCATATCCCAATACTTTGGTGCTTGAGTGATATTGGTGCTTGCGTCACATTTTATGTGTGGATAAGTACATGCCCGCGGCATTGGGATGGCCCAAGAGCACCCCAGCAGCACCATAATCTACTGTGACAGTGCAAAGCTAGTATGCACTCCAAGAAATGTACTATCGGTGACATGGTAGTTTGTACATGTAGATGAAATAGCCTATCGATGAAATAACCTGTTGGTTAAACACGCTTCGATTATTTGGAATGAAATGAAATGAAATAATAATTTATTAGTTCTTTTAGAACGTCAACATTAGACCGCACCCATATAAGCCCACCCTTCACCGCTTCCTAGTGTTTCCCTCGCGTCTCTTGCTCGCGCCGGCCCGTGCCGAGCCTATAGTTTTAAATGTCCCCTAATACATAACAAATAATACCGATCCAGCTGTCCCCAAAACAATAGCTTGTTGTCCCCAGCAACGCCCTAAGCCGAGGTCCGTGTCCCGCAGGGTGCGCCCTTAGCGAAAGTTGCTTAGTTCAATATTAATTTTAAGCCTGGCTGGAGGTCTCTTTAGGTTTCGCCAGAAATGACTGGTTAAGCAACCAAAAATGTTATCCGTGCGGTGTACGGATTAAGAATATAACACCATCCCATCTCCTCCCGTGAAGGCCGTAAAAGGTGACGAAGGCACTCTAAACTTGAGGGATGGGCAGCAGCGTCCTTTTTGTGGAACAGTAGCCATTCTGCGCTCACCAGCCCGCCTGCCAAGCGTGGTGAGTGCTAGCAAATTTCCCCCAATATGATGACACAGTTGTGGAAATCTATGGGGGAGGAGGCCTTTGTTTAGTAGTGGACGTTGTATGTATGTGTTGTATACCGATATGATGGAGTAATAATTTCAAAAATTACAGCTATAGTATAGCTGTAATTTTTAAAGGTACGTAAATATCAAAAATGTGTGTAAATTAATTGTCACAAATATTAAAGTATATAAATAAAAGGTAAAAAAAAGAATATAAATCACATGCAAAAACAGTATAAATTCCATGTCAATAAAAATGTATAAAATAAAAGATGTCAGTTTATGTATAAAAAGTAAAATAAAACTATGTTGACTGAACCGAGGTCCGTGTCCCGCAGGGGGCGCCCTTAGCGCAAGATGCTTAGTTTATAATATTATTTTTAAGCCTGTGTGGTGGCCTCTTTTGGCTTCGCCAGAAACGACCGGTTAATCAACCACACTTCCCAGAAGTGTATGCGAAAAGCCCAACAAAAAAAAACTGTACCTAGAGAGAAGCTCAGTCCCAAACTATTTTATCATCAAGACTATCAGAAATGTTGTTCTATATTTTGTAATATTTAATGATGGCGTTGTGAAAATGGGTTTGCCAAACATTTTGTAGTAGTTTAGGGTTACGAAATAACAGGCGTCATAAACGTCGACACCTCGCATGAATAATATCTAATAATTCGTTATTGTATATTATATATTTATAAAAATATTCGTATATATAATTGTAAACGCACCCACGACAAAGGAGAAATCCTAGTGTGGGGAAACGTTTAAAAAAAAAACAACGTAAGTGTAAATAATTACCTGACTCTGGCGCTAGAAAAAAGTGGTGCAACAAGGGTCAGTGTTCTCCTGTTAGACATGAAAATTATTCTAGAAATATCCTACCTAGTAATGGTGGTAATGTTTGAGTAAAGAACGTAGACATATAATTTGAGATATCTACTGGATATAAGACGAATTAAAATGTTTGCACGTGCAAACCGCAAAAAACATTACAGTAAGGTTTCATCATCATCATCATCATAGTAGCTAAAGGACATTCGCTGCTGAACAAACGCCTCCCCATGAATTTCCACAATTGCGTCATCATTTTGTGGGGAATTTGTAGTACTCACCAAGCTTGGCACGCGGGTTGGTGAGCGCAGAATGGCTACTGTTCCACAGAAGGGAGGCTGCTGCCCACCCCTCTGGTTTAGAGTCCCTTCGTCACCTATAACAATATCTACGGTAGGAAATAGAGTGGTACTAAATTCTGAATCCGAACACCAAACGGAACATGTCTATACAAATAAATAAAATTAAAGTGTCTGTTTATAATGCATATGAAAGTATATACGGTACTTATACAAAAAAAAACAATTTGTGATTTGTCTGTTTGTTCCAGGTAATGTCCAAAACGGTGGTACCGATTTTGACGGGACTTTCACGGGCAGATAGCTGATATTATAAGGAGTAACTAAGGCTATTATTTTAGAAAAAATAGGGGTACGCGCAAAAAAAATCACTTGTTAAATCCAATATGTATATTCTATGTCAATTGTTTATGGCAAATACTCTAAATTATTTGTATGGCGGGTGAAACCGCGGGGCATAGCTAGTATATAGCTACATACATTTATCGTAACCTGAACTAATACAAAACTTGTTTATCGGTTTTTATTAGAACGAACCCCTAAAATACAAGCCAATATCCATCATATTTCCTAAACCATGAAATCGGATCGTATTTCAAGCAAGAAACAAATACCTTTTAAGAGGGGATTTCTGTAAACTTGATCTGTGAAGGGTAGGGACCAAATGTTTTGTCACAGTGCCGCATCAATGAGTTTTCGGATCACCTACTCTACAAATAGACTATAAGGTTTCACACAAAGCGGATTAACGGTAATGCGTTTGGGAAAAAGCACAAAGTGAGAGCGGTGACAAAATTATAGGGATCGATAAAATTATTGATTTATTACAGAGAAAATAAACAAAATTGAAACCAAAATACATCATGCACCAAATCAGTGTTTAAGTTTTATGACATTACGATCTTCTGGTTAGAAGGTCGCTGTAGCTAATGAAATTACAGGACATAAGAGACTAAATAACTAAATGTCTCGAGGTTACGACCGCAGTGTGGTATCTACCACACAGGACTAGATCTGGGAAGCATTGCAATTGTTATGGGCAGGCATGACGCTTATCAGCAGTCGAATGTCTTGCTCGTCTTGTCACCAGGTCGTATCAACGAGGAATTATTTTGGTGATCATGGTCATCATAGACTGGCACCCAGTATGTGTACATGAACATGAAACATGAATATTGCACGTATGTAGATATTCGTTTCGGCCGAATGAGGTCCACTGCTGGACACATGCCTCTCCCAAAGATCACCACAACGACCGACATGGGTGTATTCTGAGCTCATTGGGGGGTTTTGCCATAATCGCCACGCTTGGCAGAGGAGTCGGCCATCGCAGTTCAGTTGTTAATGTACTCTACGGCCGCTGCTGTCCATCCTCCGGCTAATCCCTTAGTCGACTTTCACGACACCCACGGGAGGAAATAGGGTGGTAGTATTCTGAGCCGATACCACACTGCAAAACCGGCACCACACGGCAATATGTAGATATATAAAGCGTAAATAACAGTATACAGGTTGAGACATCAGTGTTTTATCGCTGCATTTATCATGCTATATTTGCATGTTGCACGAGTTTATACCGCACGTGTGATCGCTGCGCGTGGTATTAATAAGAGTAATATTGAATAAATAATACCAACGCGATATATTTCCGTAATGTTGTTTCTATTTAGTATGCTAGTTGATAAAATCCTACATTGTCTCGCTCGTGGCAGGCCTTGTCACAACAACACTGTTATCCAGCCGAAGTTCTTAATTTCCGAGATCGCAGTCAGTTTTTCTTTACGGTCTTCTTCACATTTTAATAACTAACCGTAGCAATACGTTACAAAGCACGTGCTTTATGAAATTTTATGTAGTTCACTAGTTACATTGTAATGTATACACGGATTAATTTTCTTTACAAAGAGGAACTCGGTCTTTTGATAGATAGGCAGACGCGCCCATGTGGTTCAACACGCAGAGGTCCTTTAGAGAGTTTTAATTTAAAAAGTAATGAGAAACTAACCGGGACTCTCCATGGCTGCGCTATAGAAATGCAGTCGCGGATTGTCGCCCATGGTGTATTGTATAAGATGGAAATTATAATGGTAAGGTCTCTTGTAATGGGTGTTATATGAAATGATTAAAGATAAACGGGAACAACGGCATCTGTCTTATAAATTTCAAGTAATATTCTGTATCAGACAGTGACTCGCCACTCACAAGATGGGCAGGATAATAAGCCACTACTACAGGCAAATGGCTGGCGTAAGCAGCTCGGGGTGTCAAGAGGTGTGGCACTGGTTTCACCATCACGCGCCTCGAAGACTGGGAGTAGGTTGCTCCGTTATTACGCTGCTGTCATTAGATATTTCTACCTCCGAACATATAGTTCTGCCAGCTGCCTTCTAATCGGCCAACTAAGGCAAGCCAGAGTTGAGAGTCGTGTGTTTCCACTGCAGCCAGCCAATTGAACTATGCCAACTGCCATTTTTTTCGTACGTACAAGTGCAAGATTTTCGATGCATATGGTTTATATTATACCTGTTGTATGTCGTAACCCAAGTCACCCATACGGTGCTACTTCTGTCAATCCAGCACCGTAGAGTATAATAACAGTGTAGTCTACGTAACAGATGACGTCAAACTGATATGAGGGATTCATAACAGAATATCGTTCACATATCGTCTATACCTACGTGTCTTTCGTTATTTGCGAGAAAGGCGTAATATCAACAATATGCAAGTAAAGATCATACTGCCTAGATACTGACTTAGATTTTCTATAAATTCTATCAAACCATATAGATCCGAACTAACACCAACAAGACGGATCTAGTTGCTTTTCGAAATAAAATAAAATTAGCATAATCACTCAGCATCAGCATCTCTGTACAGCAGGCACCTGTACCATGCTTGCATTTAACCTTTCGGGCACGATTAGTAATGTACCCTGTCCCTTGCTCGTGCTAGCCCGTGCTGAGCCTGTAGTCTTAAATATCCCTTAAAACATTTAAACAATATCGAACCAGCGTTACAAGGCGTACAATCTATGTAGGGCCAATATAGAATGTACACCTTGTAACGCCCTAAGCCGAGGTTCTAGTCCCGTAGGGGGAGCCCTTAGCAGAGGCTTCTTAGTTTATAAAATGAATTATAAGCCTGGCTGGGGCCTGTTTTGGCTTCGCCATAAATCGCCCGGTTTAGCAGCCACGTTACCCTGAAATACTTGCGAGCTGATCTACATAAAAAACAATTAGAAATGCGTCGTCAAATTCTTTTGTATACAGCTTCACTTTCTACCAACGCCAATCATCACTGACACGTCTACTCAACTCACAACAGAAAGCTGATATCTACAATAGAACACAGGCACTATACTAATCCCGCAGGACCAAACACTGAACACGAGGGTTTGTGTCTCCACAACAATTATTTTTAGACTGGTGTTTTCTTTTCTTTCGATGTCTCATGGGAAGTTTGTGTCGCTCAGTGTAGGCAGTTGTTATTAGTCTGTGTTACAGATACTATAGAAATTTGAAAGTTGATCGGTTATTGATTTGTGGATTTTTGTAATGTATTTTAACGAAATTAGGATATAAAACACAAAGATTTGCACTTTAAGCCAATTCTCGCATGATAAATATAAACATTATATATGACGAATAGTAGCAAATAAAAAATAGACAAGTTTAATAAGGACTCCAGAGTTGCTTTATAATAAAATTATAGATCACCCTAAAACCATTTTCATTGTGGATCTAAAATCAGAGGTAATTTTACATACCATAAGCCAAGCCTTAATCGAACACTACCGCCTTCTACAAACTTTGCCTCAAAGCTTTACGTATAATAATTTCAAACTGTTATTATTTGCTCCACTTTAAACTGGCACAAACTAACTCAAGCATTGTTTATTGGCACTATATTAATATCAACCGTCGCTCCGCATCGCCAACTTTAGCAATCATAATATTACATTCCAGAAATATGTACTATGAGAGTCTCATAAGAGTTTTTTTATTGTGGATCCAACATTCTTCAAAAGCAGTTAATAACAGCTTTGGCTTTATAAGGCTTTTGGGAGTTCTTTGTTTTTAAAAAAATGGGTGATTTCTATAAGGAGGTATTTATAACGGACAATCTTCAATACAATAGTGTGGAGGATTGAAACTTATTGATCAGTTTAATTCTTCCTTGAAGAACTATATTCTCGGCGTTCACATGAACCTTTTTTCACCTTTTGGAAATATGGCATATACTTTCACCGCCCGGGTGACGGACGGAGAGGTTTGCCGGACTCCTGCAGACATCATCGACACCACCAAAGGGTGACGCCAGGTCGTCGATACAATCACACTAGAGCCACCTATTGATGCCACGCCTTTAGGCACATCTCAGAGGAGACGACTGTACAGTGGTCAACCCCTCTAACGGTGGGGAGGCTACAGTAAAGAGGCCAATCCCCAAGGCACATCTCGGGAAGGGCTGTAATAGGATCACCCCACAGCCTCGCTGTGCGCCATGCCACGTTCACGCAGATGTTTTCCCGGGGGTCCCTCGATATGAGCACACAGGCTCCACAATCTGCGCAACCACGACACTCGAGGCCTCTCACCATATAACGACGTCTAAGGTCTCAGGCGTGTCGGATCTGGGTGCGGGGTGGTTGTTACTCCAGTGCCTTCTCATCCGTCTACGTGCGGGAATGACCGCCTTCCGATTCCGCTTTGCAGTCCCCCTCTGGAGCATGATGCTCTCGCAGAAGAACACCACTGCACTGCAATAGTCATGCTCTACCAATAGAGTCGACATTACTGCTGGGAGAGAGAGATCTTGCCCAGCAGCTCAAGTACGCGCACGCATGCCCAAATGAAGCTGACGTCAGCGAGGAGAATGACAAGCAGGACTACGACGTAGGCGTGGTGCTGAGAATTGACCCCTGCGGAACCCCGCACGTTATCTCCCTGCACTTCACGCTACGTGCGCTGCAGTTAGTATTACACCTAGCTGTAATATTAACTGTGTTCTGAATCCACCTGAAAGGAGACCACTGACTAACTTGTCAAGAAGAGCTTAGCGTTGATAAGATGAGGCCGTGTGGTGCCGGCTAAGAATAGCACCATCCCATCTTATCCTGTGGCTGTCTTAAAAAGGCGACTAAGGGATCAGCCGGAGGATAATAGTTAATTCAAAAAGATTTTATGCTTCAAGTTAATTTACAACTTAGCTGCGATCGCCAACCCGCCTGACAAGCGTGGCGATTATGGCTAAATTGGCTAAATCACCCAATGAGCACAAAACACAAACCCTAACCGGTAATTGTGGCGCTCTTTGGGAGAGCCCTGTGTCCAGCAGTGGATGGTATTTCGGCTGACACGATGAAGATGAATATAAGATACCTGCTGAATTAAATTATATAGTATATTTACTTACAGGTAAAACAAGAAAGCTGTTTTTCTGAGTTTTATACGTTGCCCTACACTGGATTTCTCCTGTGTAGTGGATACAGTTTAAAGACACAAATCCCTCATGCATACTAGGGTGGCGCAAAATACCGACAATTTTTGTTTTGAGTCTCGAGTGAAAACGTTATAATTTTTGATGTTTTAAGAGCCCTCTGCAAAGGACAGCTCAAAAAAAATTGTTTAAGAGGTCGAACCAAATTTTTTAAAATTTCAAACCTCACCAATCGTTTTTTTTTCTAGTTACGGTATAATTTTGTAGACCAACAAAAAATAAGTTCCTGAAAGTTTCAGTTCAAAATTTAAATTTTACAAGGTCGCTCATTTTTTTTTATTTATTGGTGCCTTACTTAAATTTTTTTCGAACGCCCTTTTAATATTCAAATTAAAATTCCATACATTTTAATATTTTTGTATTTAGTTCAATAATCGATAAAAATACACCACGAGATGAGCTGTTCTTTGGAGAGGGCTCTTAAAACATCAATAACTAAAAATATTTCACTCGAGACTCATAAAAAATATTGATGGTTTTTTTTGCGCCACCCTTTTTTTTATTTTTAAAAAAAACGTTGCCCCACACTAGGATTTCTCCTGTGTCGTGGGTGCGTTTACAGACATGAATTTCACACACAATACACCCAGACCCGGAACAACTACCTGCAGATCATACAAATATTTGTTCCGTGCGGGAATCGAACCCACGACCCGGAGCGCAGCAGCCGACTGTATCAACCACTGCACCAACCGTGCCGTCATGCACACACACCCTAATGCACACACACACCCAGACCCAAAACAGAGTAAATCATGCAAATGTTTTTGCCGTGCGGGGATCGAACCCACAATACGACGCGCAGAAAGCCAAGTACCTTAGCCACTGCGCCAAACATGCCATATTTTAGAGGTGACGAATTTACAGTAAGGCGTTTTTTTGCAACTTTAGAACGCACTTCAATAACGTTTATTGCTACTTTACATGCAATATATCAAGTAATTTAATATTTATAAACTTTCGCCCCCTTCTTAATTAGCCTATTTATCGAAGACTAGAATATTTTATTTAACACAATTGGCGCCTTTAACAATGTTGTGTATTTGCCTGTTACCTTAAACATTAGGTTAACTATTTTCTAACTTATTGTACTAGCCTTAAACGTAACCCGACTCAAAGGACCAAAATAGTTCCTACAACAATCTTAACAAACTTTTGCTTTAATAACTAACTTAGCGTTGTAAAATGGACCAAGATTCTTTTTCTTGAAGAAAATTTATAATATTTTCGTTTCGCCCTTTGAGAGTTTTCTTTTGAAGTGGATGGTACTTGGAATACCCCGAGTACTCGGGGTTCCGGGGTAAAGGCTTCCTTTTGACCGCGTGGTTATGGCTTAAAAATAGATTAAAGCCGTAACGTGCTAAGCGATATCGGTTGGGAAATTGCTTTAAGAATACCCCCTTTGTGCTCGTTTGTGCTGTAACTAGCTTTTGCGGTCTGGTTGCAACATTTTATTTATTTTTAGTGGATTTTTATTACTTGTTTATACTAGAAAACGATACTCTTATGGCGGTGAGATGTGGTATAGAATTGTCCGAGTTAGATATACGAGAGAAGTCTTTCCTTTCATATTCAATCCATACTTCTGTGGAATGCACTTCCTCTGGAAATCAGGACGACTACAGGTAGGTATGCATTTAAGCGGAAAGTTCGTCATTACTTTTTCAATAAAATGCTAGCAGAATCATCATAACATCTTTTCTAATACTTATATTATGAATACGTATGTATTTATTTATTTATACTATAAGATATGTAAATTTACTTATGTATATAGAATATTGTTAGATTTATATCGTTTTATGTTGTTTGAACATATTGCACTTTGCCTTGTTGTCTCTTCATCACCCTATGGTTGACTGGTGGAGAATGCCTACGGCATTAAGTCCGCATAAGTACTATAATGCTAAATAAAGTTAAAATAAATAGAAGTGGTTTTGAAATAACTGGTTTATTCCTCCCTTAGTATTCAAAACTTTATTACTAAACTCCAAGGTCACACTCTCATACTAATCTCGTAATATCCATATAAGGACCATCACATGCTCAAAATTAACAAGATATATTCCAGCTCACATAGACAGACATAATTCAAATCCAGAACACTCGGCTGCACCGATACCCTGGAACTCGATTAGTCTACACATCTGAAGGCAATCGATACGACATAGATACTACTAATTCCAGACACGGTAACATGCATACAAGTATACTTATCCGTATTCGATTGTGAAGGCCTTTAGATGGTGACTCCTACTTAAGAGAGTGAACCTCCGTGTATCAGAAATGTTCATTTATGATGTGGTTAGGTTTTGGTTTTGAGTGAAATATTCGCCGCATCTATATTTGGTTTTATATATATATATATATATACTTGTTTAAACCCAGGTAGGTTTCTATTTTCGACTACAATGCTTTGTAATGCTTTTTTTTTATATTATGATCGTTTATGGGTGTGCCAACAACAACTGCACAAAGTTTCAACTCAATCGAATGAATGGTATAGGAGCGCATAGAGGACAAACAAACTTTGGAAATATTATTTTATACATGATAAGATATAGAACTAGATGAAAATTTGATAGTTAATAAACCCCGTTATCTTACATTGACAGATACAACAAAGAATCTAATCCATGTGATAGCACAAATTAAAAGATCTCTAGATAAAGTTCAAGAGAATAATAGTTCATTAAATTCAAAAAAAATGACCAGGGTCCTATCACAATTGTCCCGATTTACATACAAAACTGACATACGTTGCTATTTTGAAATCCCTTCATACAGACGAACGAGTAGAGGGTAGGCCGTGTGGTGCCGGCTACGAATAGCACCAACCCATCTCATCCCGCGGGTGTCGTAAAAGGCGACTATGGGAGTAGCCAGAGGATGGGCAGCAGCCCCCTTCAAGTACATTACCAACTCAACAGCGATCGCCAACCCGCCTGTCTAGCGATTATGGCAAAACCCCCCAATGAGCACACAGCTCACCGTAAACGGACGTTGTTGCGATCTTTGGGGAAGACATGTGTCCAGTAGTGGACTTTATTCGGCCGAAATGATGATGATGAGATGAACCAGTACAACCGAAAAAGAGTGAAAACTCTTGAGGATTAATTTGTATATTGTCTAAGAGAACATTGTCGAACATATATAAGTAATAAAAAGTCCGTTGGGCGTGATGAGGTCTCAACAACGATAATAAAACCTTGTGCTATTGAAATATCTCCAGAATTGAGTCACCTTATTAATATTTCGTTGATGGATGGAGTGTTTCCGGACAAGTTAAAAATATCAAAATTGAAACTTCTTCACATAAAAGATTCCACTGTCAATCTAAATAACTAAAGACCCACCACAAATGTGTGCATTTGCTGATGATATATCGATTGTGATAGCAGATGGAGAACGATCAAGAAGATACGAAGAAGTATTCTATTCCACTTTAAGAAATGTAATACACTGGCTAAATGATCATAATCTTAAATAAATTTGTCTAAAAGTAAATATATTCAGTTTGCAAATTACAAACTCAATCCCCCAAATTTACGTATTGCCTTTCAAGGAGAACCAATCTATAAAGTGAATAACATTAAATTTCTTGGAAAATTGTGACATGAACATTGTAACTGGAAAGCACATGTAAACATAGTATATAAAATGTAATTTGTTTGTGTAGGCAATTACGTAAAATTACAAATGAAAGAGCAGGACTTATATATAGCATATCATAGTTATGTAGGATCTGTTTTAAGGCATGGTTAGTTGCTGTGAGGCTATTCGAAATATATTAACAAATCGTTTATAGTTCAAAAAAGGGCATGAGCACTATAAGCGGAATATGACCAATTAAAACATGTAGACCCTCTAAAAAAGTAACGTATTTAATTTGGTATCTCTGTATATTTAATGAAATAGGTATGTTCGTAAAAAATCATAACATATTTCCCAAATTAAGTGAAGCTAGTAAATGTATACTAACTAAACTTTAATTGCGGAATTGTAACAGCACTTTTCATAACAAAAATTGTAATTGAGACAATATACAAATTCACTCAAGAAACAAAAGTTTCATTTAAATTAAAAGTCTCATTGCAGTTGTACAGTTAGGCAACAAAAATTGAACACTTTGCAAGATAAATCTAATTCTTCTTCGAATGAACTACTCATTTCTAAAAGCTTTTATTTAACTTACTTTCTTCGTATGTGTTTTCGGTTCAAAATTTGTAGTCACTTTTCGAAGCACTTGCTATAAACCAATTGAGCTGAAATTTGGCACACTTATGCATCTTCAACGACAATGCAATAATATGGTAGCTAATCTCAAAACTCATTATGTTTAGGTTCATTGAATTTGTTTCGATAAGTACTATGGTTCGAGGTAGTCACCAAAGTATGTTATTAAAATGATTAGTAGTATATTAGTAGTCTTAATGACACTGGAAACTCCACATCCAGATTTCCACTATCATTCTTCTGCAATTCTCGTCATTCTTCAAATGTGTCATTTTATCTGGCTTTTCCTTTCTCTTCGCGATCATTCTTTACTTTTGCTCAGCGCTCTACAGATGTTTTATTCAGATGTGAGGATCCAGTATCTGTTACCCTAAGTTAAAACATTCTGTATATTTCACTCTGTATTCGTAAAATGATTGCTTTAAACTATCAGGAAAATAATCATGCAATAACGATACCTGAGAGGAAATAAGTAGAATGATATAAATTACTAAAATGTAAATATCCAAAAAGAAATAAAGTTAAATATATAATCGATAAGTCCGCATAAGTAAAAGAATTTATATTATTCAAATAATTCTTATGCTATCATCATCATCATCATATCAGCCAAAGGACGTCCGCTGCTGAACAAAGGTCTCCCCTATAGATTTTCACAAAGTCCGGTCACATGCCACACGCATCCAACGGCTCCCGATGACCTTCACAGGTCATCCATCCATCTCGTTGGAGGTCATCCTACGCTGCGTTTTCCGGTGCACGGTCTCCACTCGAGAACCTTTTTGCCCCAACATTCATGATTTTTATTTAAACGTCATTTTATTTAAACTGAAGCCTGGCTGCAAAAATTCCGATTGATTAATTGGTTATTTTTATTTTATAAAGAAACAATTTCTGCGTACCTTGGAGTTAAATAAATTACTGATCATAATTTATCAATTAAGCCGATAAACATCATAGCTGGACACAGGCCTACCCCAAAGATCGGTACAACGACCAGTCCGGGCTGGTGATGTGTGCTCATTGTAGCGATTTGCCATAATCGCCATGGTTGGTAACCGCAGTTGAGTTGTAAATATACTATGACGCAGCTGCCTATCCTCCGGCTAATCCCGTAGTCGCCTTGTACGACAACCACTAGATGCGATGGGAAATTACCGATCAGATCTGTATAGAAACCAATGTTTCATAATACGCGATTTAAGTACCTTCTAAAAATCAAAACCTTTAGAGCTTAAAATCCTTCTAAAAGCACATTAATAAACTTCATCCCAATTTCACCTTTCACTCCGTTAAGAGCGGCTAAAAGCTTTTGACTCGGCCTAATGACCCAGTCTGACCCAATGCCCAGAGCAACTTTGGCATCAGCTTCGAAAATCTCAAACAGTCATAATGTGTCATAATTAATGCCCTCAAGATTATGTTAAATGGATGGCACAGTGGCTAGTCGTTTGCTGCGCTGTGTCGTGGCTTCCTTCGGATCTCCGCACGTAACAAACATTTGTATAATCCATAGATAGTTGCTTCGGGTCTAGATGTATGCATGTTCGATTTATGTCTGTTAACTGAACCCCCTTGAAAACGAGAAACCCTAGTGCCCCAGCGTTTAAAAATAACATCTTGATAAAAGTCTTCATGAGTATTTTCTCTTATGGCGTCCGCAGAAAATTCAATGATTTTTAACAAGCGGACGGTACCTATATCGTGTAGCCGAGTTAGGTAAAGTAGTATTGTGTGGCTCCGTCTGAATGAAAAGTTATCGTTTTTTGGTAACTATGAAAAAGTAGCGCAGGTAAATCTTGTTGCGGGATTTAAGCTACTCCTCTACGATATTTCATCAATATCTGTCTAGCAGCTTCGCCAATAAGACACAATACAATTATGTATGTATGTTGCAGGGAAATGATAAAAATGGGGATTTTATCAAATCCGTAAGGTAGATGATCAATTCACGGAAGATGTTAAACTTACAACTCTGTAGGGTAATTTCCCTACAGACTGACTCGAATAATTTAGGTTAGAAGGTCGTGGTTTTTTATTTTTGAACAATTTCTAATCACTTACTTTCTTTAGGGAAATCAGCGCAGAGTTGTAATTTTAACATCGTCCGTGAATTGATCATCAACCTTAGGGATTTTATCAAATCTCTATATTTATCATATCCGTTGGTGAGGCAGGCCTCCGCAGCGTCAATGAGGTCGGCCTTGGCAGCTAGGGCGGTACAAAGGTCTGCTGATCGAATGAGACTGCATGAGTCCGGATCGATAAGCACGTGCCTTAGGCGGTGTTGTGAGTTTATACGGCTTATGCATTAAGCCGTTGAGAAGGCTTTGTCGAATGCTTTAGCCACATCGAAAAAAAGTACTCCACATCATATCCGCATCATACCTTCAATTATTCGGTCAATTTGTTTAATAAAGGAGTGATTGGTTTGAAAGCCAAACAGTTCACCGTGAATGAGTTTCGTGGATTCTGCTTAATCCTTTAAATGGAAACAGTCATCCGCTAATAGTTCTTCCCAAAGGCATTGAGAAGACTTAAGGGGCGATAGCTAGAGGATTCCGACTTTGATTTATCAGGTTTGTGGATGCCAATAACTGGGGTTCCTTTCCACCTGTGTGGATTTTCCCTTAAGAGCCACAACATGCAAATATTGACTGCAGAAAGAAACCATAAACCAATCATCGCCTTGAAAAAGGCAAGTTTTGATGTCATTTTAATCGACTGCATCTAACGGGACGGGTTGCGCAAAATTACAATACACAACACTGAAAGAGCAGCGGCGACCACTACACGTTCGTCTGTTGTGAGCGTCGAAACAATAGTACTGCAAGCTTATCCATATATTTTTTTATACTAAACATAACACCAAAACAAAATCAAGGATGCTCGTATTTTTATCAAACATCATCCGAGCCGACGTACATACATCCACGCAAGTGAAATTTGATTTGTGGGTATATGTATTTACTATTGAGAGTCAATATTGAGTTCCAAACTCAATAAGACAAAGCAGATGTTACTTGTTTATGTCATAAACTTGCAGAGCGAGACTTGAGTCTGCTGATGTACACCGCAAGCGATACAATAAAATGTTATAGATATAAGTATGTTATAGAGTGTCTTTTAGCTGAACGGTGACCTTTCAAAACGATTAATCTGCGCAGTTGTAGATACCGAGTCCATTCAATAAAAAATAACTCATCCTTTCCACACGTGAAGTCAAATTTGAATTTTTATTATTTTATTATTCTAACCAGTGGCAGCACGGCTTTCGCCATCCACTCGTGTAATATGATTAGGCGTGTATATATTGGTATATATTGATAATGTGTTATAATGATGCGCTATTTTAAAAACTTTATTATTTTTAATGCTGTAATATATTACTATAATATTTATTGGGTACTTAGACGAGCGACGCCTTTTGTTACCGTCGTTGTTCTTAATCATTCACAGTTTCACAAGATTAAGCTTAATAATATTAACAGTTCAAAACAAATATCAAAACTGTTAACACAAGTGCTCACTAACTCATGTCAAACACAACACAACGACAAGCTGCAAAGTCATAGTCGTTTGCACTGTTTTTATTTTGTACAAATATAATCCACCATAACGAATATCAAATAAAAATAATTACCTATTATTACTACTATTTATTACTTTCGACTAAATATTGACAGGAATCTAGCTATTATAATATATGTAAAGAATCAAAATATCGAATGAAAATATATATTATATCTAATGAAAGCATAATTTGAAATGTGACATAAAATAACGTCGCTACGATTAACGTACTAAAAGTATCAATGAAGTGTCATTCGCTTGACATAAATTTTACTTGAAAAAGGTCCAAAGTGAATGTGTCTATAGATGGCGGTTGTCGTTTCTAATAAAACATAATAGGGCAATGTTGATAACCATTATCTGGTTTTGTAAATAATAGGTTAAATGATTATTTGAAAATAAAAACCTTTATTAAGCTGCTCTAATATAACGAACACTCTTAATTACGATGTATTTATTTCCTTTAGATCGTTTTATGTTATAATGTCAATCAGCCTAATCGATTACTCCATGCTTAAATGAATAGAACCATAACTTTGCTCAAAAGGTCAGTTTATTTAGCTTTAATCGAAACTAAAGCTAATATTTATAAGCTTTAGTTTGAATTAAAGCCGATCCGATTTAAATAAATCGGATTGGCCAACTTTCCAATCATAGTACGACCTGCGCTAGTTTGTACCGGAAGAAATTACCGATAGAACCCGAACTGAGGAAACATGTCTCCCCAATATGGTAAGTAAGTCATTTATTCTAAACAAAATACATTTGTGTTAAATATAAAAGTACATTAAAAGAAGCAATTTAAATAAACTAATTTCACATTGATTTTAACAGGCCATTTTTAACATACATTCCACATTAATTGATAAATATTTAACAAAAAAATTCAAACAATAGTAGTAGGTTATTCATATTTAAAACTCTATATAAAAACTATATTATTACATAAAAAAGCGAAATAAAAATAAAAAGCGAGCTCTGGAAAGAGCTATGCTTGGTATTTCTCTACGTGTTCGAATCAGAAATTAGGAGATCCGTAGAAGACCTAAGTTGTCGACATAGCTGAAAGGTTAGTAAACTGAAGTGGCAATGGGCAGGGCACATTGCTCGTAGAACTGATGGCCGCTGGGGCACAAAGGTTCTAGAATGGAGACCGCGCACCGGAAAACGCAGCGTGGGACGACCTCCTACGTGGTGGACAGACGACCTGATGAAGGTCGCTGGGAGTCGTTGGATGAGGGCGGCATGTAACCGCTCGTTATGGAAATCTAAGAGGGAGGCCTTTATTCAGCAGTGGACGTCCTGTGGCTGATATGATGATATAAAAAACTCATTCCATAAAATTATTAAGTATATCAATGTTATTATAATATAAATGTTTGTTTTGAAAGAACTCTTCAATACTATAAGTAGCAATTATTCAGTAGCAAAGCTTTTAATTTGTTTAAAAAAAAATTGGATTGTTAGTACCTTTGAATATTGTGTGTGGAATTTATGTCTGTAAACGTACCCACGCCACAGGAGAAATACTGGGGCAAAGCTTAAAAAAAGTTAAAGTTAAGTGTTATACTAATTGTGACTTTCCTCGGCGTGGTATATCACTGACCGTGCTGTTCCACGCTTGTATACGAGCAAGCAAGTCCTACTACAGGCGAGCTCGAGCCGCTTTGTACCAGTCTATGGTCTTGGCGCAAACTCACTCGCCGTAAAACGCTACCATTACGTTTATCCACCTGCGTCTATATCGCTTAGCTTCAACTGTCCTACATCCCTAAATCCCAATATCTCACATAAACGCTACAGCATTATTCAAATGGATGTTCAGTTGTGCATCGCAACGTGAAGCGTCAGAGCACAAATTATATTCTGATAATGTACATTTCAGCCGTACAGTCATCGGGGAATGGCAGCGTGTCAGCTGATTATCTGCCAGTTGTTAGATAGTGCAGTTAGGTTATAGCGCAAAATACGCATATTATGTCTGTTAAAGTAAATGGGATACGGTAATTTTCTTTGACATAATATGTATTTGTGTTTACCGGTAAGTAAAGGTTTGCCGTGTGGTGCCGGCTCAGAATGCCACCACCCCATCTCCTCCTATGGGTGTCGTAAAAGTCGATTAAGGGATTAGCCGGAGGATGGGCAGCAGCGTCCTTCGAGTACATTAACAACTCAACTGCGATCGCCAACCCGCCTGCCAAGCGTGGCGATTATGGCAAAACCCCCCCAATGAGCCCACAACACATCCATATCGGTGGTTGTGGTGATTTTTGGGGGAGGCCTGTGTCCAGCAGTGGACTTCATTCGGCCGAAATGATGAAAGGTTGTTGCTGTTCATCCGTGATAATGATACATTTTCTCTCCCTATTAATAAAGACAGATTTACAAGTCGCCCATTTCACAAAAAATCATAATCGTTCATTAACGTTCGTTCGTTCACCACAACGACCGACATGGGTGTGTTGTGTGCTCATTGGGGGGTTTTGCCATAATCGCCACGCTTGGCAGACGAGTCGGCGATCGCAGTTCAGTTGTTAATGTACTCGAAGGACGCTGCTGCCCATCCTCTGGCTAATCCCTTAGTTGACTTTTACGATACCCACGGGAGGAGATGAGGTTGTGGTATTTTGAGCCGGCACCACACAGTATATCTATACAAATAAATAAAATTGAAGTGTCTGTTTGTAATGTCAAAATAACAGCTTTTTACTAAATGCATATGAAAGTGTTTTTGTTATATGTAACGTACATAACGTTACATATAACAAAAACACTATTTTTAAATTTTTTGTCTGTCTGTCTGTCCATCTGTCTGTCTGTTTGTTCCGGGTAATCTCCGAAACGGCTGGACCGATTTTGACGGGACCTTCACTGGCAGATAGCTGATGTTATAAGGAATAACTTAGGCTACTTTTATTTCAGAAAAATAATTAGGGTTCCGCGTAAAAAAATAAAACCCTTTAAATCCAATATATATATTCTATGTCAAGTGTCTATTTCGAAGTACTCTAAATTTCTTTTAAATAAAACACGGGTGAAACCGCGGGTCCCAGCTAGTTTAATATAAAACTGTAGTTTACAGTCTACATAAGTCTCACATGATGCACTAACACCCAGACCCAGAACAATTATATGAAGGCCATACAAAAACTTGTTCCAAGCGGGGACCGAATCCGGGACATGAAACCTGGAGAGTCAAGAAACTAGCCATAAAAATATCACATTACCATTTAATTGTGCGAATTTAAAAAATAAAATACATCTCTCTCAATTTTTTACTAAATAGGTGTTCAAGCACAAGTGTAAACAGTGCTGGTTTAGTCAAAGGTATCATTTACTTAGAAAATTCAACTAATAAATATATATCAAAGATAGTGCTTTCAAAGCCCAAAAAAATGTTTAGAGGCAGTTTGTAAACTCTTTCCAACCGATAGTTGGAAACCATTATTCATTCTTGAATCAATTTTATTTATGCTATATTTTTAAAGACACGTGTATAATAACTAGTTACTTATTTGACGGTAGTCAAGTGCAAATAATAATTTACACAATGTCTGTTCGTGGATTATTTCATGCATCTAGCAACATTGCAAATGTTCTACTGCAAAAATCTGCCGTGTGGTGCCGGCTCAGAATACCACCACCCATCTCCTCCCGTGGGTGTCGTAGAAGTCGACTAAGGGATTAGCCGAAGGATGGGCAGCAGCGTCCTTCGAGTACATTAACAACTCAATCAACTGCGATCGCCAGCCCGTCTGCCAATCATGGCGATTATGGCAAATCCCCCCAATGAGCCCACAACACAGCCCTATCGGACGTTGTGGTGATCTTTGGGGAGGCCTGTGTCCAGTCTTCATTCGGCCGAAACGGAAAATCCAAAATATTTAACAAGTAAGAATGAAAAAATGAAATAAGTATATATTGATTAAAGTTTCATTACTGTAACGTCACTCCACTGCTGAAGAAAGGCCACCCCCATAGATTTCCACAATTGTGTCGTCATTTTGGGGGGCATTTGCCAGTACTCACCACACTTGGCAGGCGGGTTGGTGACCGCAGAATGGCTGCTTTTGTACAGAAGGGACGCTGCTGCCCGTCCCTGTGGCTTAGAATCATTTAGTCGCCTTTCAAGACATCCAAAGGAAGAGTGATGTTATATTCTTAATCCGGAAACCACACGGTAATTAATAATCAATCTAATCCAAATCATTGGATTTGGGGTTGAGGATTTGTCTTTTTGTGTTATCATTGGCCATTTATACGTCCACTGCTGAACAAAGTCCTCCCCCATAGATTCCACAACTGTGTCATCATTTCGGGCGGTATTTGCCAATACTCACCATGCTTGGCAGACGGGTTGGTGAGCGCAGTATGGCTACCGGGTCACAAAACGGACACTGCTGCCCATCCCTCTGCTTTAGATTCCCTTAGTCGCCTTTTACGACATCTTCGGGAGGAGATAGAATAGTGCTATGTTCTTAATCCGGACACCACGGGTACTTTTTGTGTTAAGTATGATCTAAACACAAAAACAGATCGAGTTTTCAATCTTAAATCTAAAGATTTTGGTATAGATTGATTATTAATTTCGGCTGTTACTTTATAAACGTAAAGTTCAATATTGAACGGGATTGGTATTCTCGTTCACATATAATGTTTAAATGAAATACAAAACATTATAACATGAATAGAAATTTATTTTGTGACACACATCAGCAAAAAAGACAAAAGACGACAATGAGGAAGTCCCAAAAAAACAATATGTGATTATTAAAACCTCTTTGCTTTAATACTCCTCCTTAATCTCATATCTCCTGGCACTCCTCTCATCACTCATCATCATCTCAACCCCATACTACTCACACACCACTCATACTTCTGTCTTAACAACGCCTTGGTCAGAACATCCGCTACCATCCGCGCTGTCTCCTTGTACCTTAATTGTAGATCACCTTTCTCTATTGCCTCTCTGACAAAGTGATATCGCACATCCACGTGCTTCGTACGTTGGTGGTGCACTGGGTTTTTAGCTATCGCCATAGCCGACTGACTATCAGTGAATATAGTAATTGATGGTAGCGTAATTGATTCTCGCCCCATCTCTGCTATAAACCTGCGAAGGAATACCGCTTCCTTTGCAGCCTCAGATAGTGAAATATATTCTGCCTCCGCAGTTGATAAAGCAATTGTTCTTTGTTTCTTGCTCTCCCAAGAAATCGCTCCTCCTTGAGACAAGAACAACCACCCTGAATTAGATTTACGATCATAGTCTCCAGCATGATCTGCATCTGCATATCCTACAACAAGTTCTTGTCGATTACCTCTCGTGTATCTCAATGAATAATGCATGGTTCCTTTTAGATAGCGTAGTACTCTCTTTGCAGCTATCCAATGTTTTTCATCATAACAGTTGTTAAACTGGCTTAGCTGATTTACTGTGTGAGCAATGTCGGGCCTCGTGCACACTGCCAGATACATCAGTGATCCAATTAATGCTCGATATGGAATAGCTTCATTCAATTTATGATCAGGTTGCGGCTTCTCTAGACGCTGTCCTGAACCTGATACAGCTGGAGTGGCGACTGGCTTACAGTCCTCCATTCCGAAAGATCGTAGGATCTTTTCTATGTACCGCTCTTGGTCTAACTTAATCCCTTCACTATCCTGAGTTATACGTATTCCCAACATAAGCTCTGCTTTGCCTAGGTCTTTCATCTCAAATTTGTTGGCGAGATCTATCTTGACCTTCCGCAAGTCTTCAGCATCGTTCCAGAATAATAAAATATCATCAACATATACTGCAATGATGATGATTTTTCCTTCATTAAATCTGGTATAAACACAAGGTTCATTTTCAGATCTCTTGAACTGAAGTTTTATCAGTTCGTCATGAAGTCTTTTGTTCCATGCTCTCGGAGCTTGTTTAAGTCCGTACAGCGACCTCTGCAACAAACAAACGTGATTTTCTTTACCTTTCTCTTCAAAACCTTCAGGTTGCCTCATATAGACAACTTCGTCTAGATTTCCATTAAGAAAAGCTGTTTTCACGTCCATTTGGTCTACTTTTAGATTCATATGGACTGCTAATGCCATCAACGTCCTCAGTGAGCTATGCCTCACTACTGGCGAGAAAGTTTCAAAATAGTCAATGCCCCGCCTTTGACTAAAACCTCTTGCAACAAGACGAGCTTTATATCGCTTCTTTCTCCCCGTCTCTTCTTTTATTCTAAATATCCATTTAGAATCCACAACGTTGCAAGATTGTGGTAGCTCCACCAAAGTCCAAGTTTTATTTCTCTTCAGCGCTTCCAGCTCCTCCTTAATAGCAGCTCTCCACATTTCTTTGTCTCTTCTAGACATTGCCTCTTCGACACTCTGTGGATCATCTTCACCAGCGGTTGTTTGGTAAGTGATATAACCTGGAAAGTCTCTTTTCTTCCTTTCTCTAATAGGATATCTCCTTTCCACATGATGATCATCATCTTCCTTTTCATCAGATGTCATCCACTCTTCATCACTAACAACTTGATTCTCTGCTTCAATGCACTCCTGCACTGGCGGTTGCTCAATCTTCTCTTCTTTATTTTCAGTATCTCCTTGAAAATCTTCTTGAGCTTTTCTCAGGTGCAGACCTTCGTCTACATTCTTAGTCAAATTTTCTTCAAGACTGACTATCACATGCCCTTCATTCTTATTCTCTATAGGATTGACACTGTTGAATTTTTTATTTTCGAAAAATACAACGTCCCTCGCCTTACTAAGTTGTCCGCTTGCCGGATCGATTAGTCGGTAAGCCTTTGACTCTCCGCAGATACCGACGTGAATAAGCTCTTTCGATTTTGGATCCCATTTCCTCCTTTTAGCGTCGGGGATATGTGCAAATGCTTTACATCCAAAAACTTTGATCATACTCAGATCTTGCTTCTTCCCCGTCCACGCTTCCTCTGGCGTTTTCCCTTTGACTGCGACTGTCGGAGACCTATTCTTTAAATAAACGGCATAATTTACGGCCTCGGCCCAGAAAGTTGTTTCCAATCCTGCCTCTTGAAGCATACTCCTAGCTTTTTCTACAATCGTTCGGTTTGCACGTTCTGCAACACCATTCTGCTCGGGCGTATACTCCACTGTAAGTTGGTGTAGGATTCCACAATCCTTCATCAACTTGTTCATCTGTCGGTTGACATACTCTTTGCCATTATCCGACCGAAGAATCTTCAGAGTCTTCCCAGATTGTTTTTCTACAAAAGTCTTGAACTCGTGAAACTTTTCAAATACTTCACTCTTATTCTTGAGGAAATACACGAAAGTTTTACGCGTGAAATCATCAATGAAAGTCAAGAAGTATTTGTATCCACTGAGTGAATTTTCACCCATTGGTCCACAAACATCAGAATGAACTAATCCGAGAACTTCTTTAGCCCTATTCGCACGACCTCTCTGAAACGGTTGTTTCGTTTGTTTCCCCATTAAACACGCTGTACACTCTAAGTTAGTTGAAGTGTTAGGAAAACTTACTCCTGTGGCTAATTTGTCTCTCAACAATGTAAGGTTACGTATGCCAAGGTGCCCCATACGCCTATGCCACAACTCCATATCTTCACTGATAGTCGAAGCTAGTGCGATTTCCTGTGAACAGAGTTTTAGTTTATAAACACCATTCTCCTCAACACCTGTATGTGCAACATCACCTGTAACCTTACATCCATCTTCTCGCAACAACTGAAAACCTTTCCTTGAAAACACTACCACAAAGCCTCTCTTTACAATAGTGCTCACACTTAATAGGTTGGTTTTTAAATCGGGTACATATATCACATTACTTACGCTCGCATTTTCTTTCTCGCATATCACAGACCCTACTCCTATACCAAACACCTTACCTCCATTTGCACACCCAATCTCTATCTTTCGGCCACACATCCTGAAATCTCTCAGCCACTCTCTATTATTGGTCATGTGGTTAGTTGCTCCTGAATCAAGAATCCATTCTTGGTACTCTCCTGCCGTTGCAAGTCCAAGTGCTACTGAAGCATTCTTCTTGATTTTTGGATTTTCAGGGCAAACTTTTGCTTTATGTGGTCCATTACAGATAAAACATTTTATCATATGTGCCTTTCTTGGCACAGGTTTCTTTGCTTTACGATGTTTATCGGTTAGAAGTGCAGTATCATTGGTGCTGGTACTTAGACCTGAACTGTATGAAGCTTCCATCTGTAACAGCTTGGTCTTCACATAGTCTGTGGTCAACTCTACTCTTGAGTTTTCAATCGCAAGCCTCATCGGTTGAAAAGTTTCAGTCAAACCTTGTAACATCAACGTTGCTAATAACTCATCGTCAACCTCCTTACCGATGTCACTCAATTGCTGCGCTACTGACATCAGCTCGGTGACATAACTCCTAATTGATGTAAACTGTTCAAGCTTTAGGCTTACAAGCTTTGATAAAAGTCGGCATCTGTTATTTAATCCTTTATCCTCAAAAGCTGACCTTAAAGACTCCCACGCCTCCTTTGCCGTTTTTGCATGTCTTACGTGGATCAGGCAATGCGGTTTTATCATCAAGCATATCCTGGCTCTAGCTTTTTGGTCTCTTTTTAAGCCTAATACATCTGAACTCTCGGGTGTCGTCTGAGTGTACTCCCAAAGGTCGTCATGGATTAAGTACAGCTCTACCATAAACTTCCATGTGTTATAATTAGAGTTTCCGTCAAGTTTCTCTATAGACGTTAAGCTCATACCTGTATCATGTGGTTGCAATCTCTCCAGTCGCTCACCACTTGAAGTTGTACTTACAACTTTACCTTCAGTCGCCATAATAGGTAACAACTTTTTTCATTAAACATTGAATAGACTCGTGCTGGGCCCATAACCTGAACGGGATTGGTATTCTCGTTCACATATAATGTTTAAATGAAATACAAAACATTATAACATGAATAGAAATTTATTTTGTGACACACATCAGCAAAAAAGACAAAAGACGACAATGAGGAAGTCCCAAAAAAACAATATGTGATTATTAAAACCTCTTTGCTTTAATAAATATAAAAAATTCTAAAGATAGAGTTCACTTAACAACTCTCTTGTTTCTTTCCTTTTTTAGAATTTGGGTAAAACCATTGAAGCAAACTGCCGCTAGATGGCATCAGCACGGATTATAGAACGACAACTCACCCTTATTCCTTTGAATAATACAATAAGACTCAAAGATTACCTCAAAAAATCCCAGATGGTAATCTTCCATGTTACAGATTCGTAACATCGAATATTACCCTCTAAGCCGCTAGGAATAGCAGCTGTTTTCAAAATTATACCATTACCGAGATAGGAACACACAAACGAACGAATGAAGTTGTCCACCTAATTACGTCATTTTTCTCTACCTCCCCCTTGCTTTTCCACTCGCAGTAAAACGCACTAATTTCAAGAAAAAATCATTATGCAAAATAGGGGTGGGCAATTGGTTAAGTTTAAGTGGAGCTTTATGTCTGTCGGGGATGAAAGACAAGCAAACCCCTATTTATGGTCTCGAACAAATTTTAAGACTCATGAAAATATTTTTTTGCTTACTCTACATTCTAGATCACGGTTTGCAAATCTCAGAATGAACTGAAAACATTCTGCGATAACGAAAAATCAAATCCGTGCCGAGATGAGCACACAATTTGCCAAGTATTAAGCGTCACCAGGCCGAAACAATTGTAATGCTACCCAGGACTAGTTTTGCGTGGCACCACACTGATCTCGTCACCTCGATACATTATTTATTTAGTCTCTTATGCTCAGTAATTTTTAATTTCTAATACGGTAATGTCTAAGCTCAAGGTTACTCAGCGAGCTATGGAGAGAGCTATGCTTGGTATTTCTCCACGAGATCCAATCAGAAATGAGGGGATCCGTAAAAGAACTACAGTTGGCGACATAGCTGACAGGATTAGTAAACTGAAGTAGCAATTTTAAAAATTTAAGACTCATGAAAATAATTAATGCTACCCAGGACTAGTACTGCGTGGCAGCACATTCCTCTCGTCACCTCGATGCATTAGTTATTTAGTCTCTTATGCTCAGTAATTATTTCTAATACAGTGATGTCTAAGCTCAAGGTCACTCAGCGATCTATGGAGAGAGCTATGGTTGGTATTTCTCCACGAGATCCAATCAGAAATGAGGGGATCCGTAGAAGAACAACAGTTGGCGACATGGCTGACAGGATTAGTAAACTGAAGTAGCAATTTTAAGACTCATGAAAATTTTTTTTTGCTGTATCTACATTCTGGACCACGGTTTGCAAATCTCAGAATGAACCTAAAAATATTCTACGATAACGAAAAATCAAATTGGTGCCGAGATGAGCACACAATTTGCCAAGTATTAAGCGTCACCAGCCCGAAACGATTGTAATTCTACCCAGGACTATTCCTACGTGGCACCGCTCAGCTCTCGTCACCTCGATACATTAGTTATTTAGTCTCTTATGCGCAGTAATTATTTCTAATACAGTAATGTCTAAGGTCAAGGTCACTCAGCGAGCTATGAAGAGAGCTATGCTTGGTATTTCTCTACGAGGTCGAATCAGAAATGAGGAGATCCGTAGAAAAACTAAAGTTACCGACATAGCTGAAAGGATGAGTAAACTGAAGTGGCAATGGGTGGGGCACATTGCTCATGGAACTGATGGCCGTTGGGGCAAAAAGGTTCTCGAATGGAGACTCCGCATTGGAAAAGGCAAGATGGGACCTACAACGAGGTGGACAGATAACCTGGTGAACCGCTCGTTGTGGAAATCTAAGGGGGAGGCCTTTGTTCAGCATTGGACGTCTTTTGGCTGATATGATGATGGGTATAGTTTAGTCATTAATCTCGCATAGACAATTAATTACCCCGTCCTAAAAGTATCTCTGCAATACGCATATTTGTTCCGGCCAGGGATTAAATCAATCTATTTAGCCACTATGCCAATCATGCCGTTAAGTTAATATCAGTTTTACGATTTATCATCCATCCAAAGGAGTGGACCTTTGCTGTGCCAAGGTCGTCGATTTTCACATTTGTGTCCTCATTTTGTGGGATTTTTTTCAGTACTCACCACGTTTAGCAGGCGAGTTGGTGAACCCAGTATAGCTGCTATTTCACAGAAGTGACGCTGCTTCCCATCCTTCTGGTTTAGAGTCCCTTAGTTCCCTGTTACGACATCTACGCTAGGAGATTAATCTGACTGCCACGCGGGATTACTAACTACGATTTATGCCTATGATTTTCTGTAGTAAAATGCTTAATGGCAGCCGGAAGAAAATATATAGGATAAATATAATGATTTGGAATGTTGACTATAGACATGCGACTACAGTACACAATATCTGCCTCTTTAAGATATATGTATCAGTCATACCAAATCTGATAAGATCATAGAGACCAATATCAGAAACAATTAACGGCCTATATTGCGTATTGATTCTTATTACTTCAGAAACATATTAGAAATTAATATCTTCATAATACTTACTAACGAAGCCTCTTATCACTTAATAGACAAAGTAGGATTATCAAGGCAATTACAGCTACATCTAGCTAGCTCTCTGGACATGATTGAATATCAATCAAACTGACTTTGGGATAATATTGGATGTTCAAGTGACAGTGCATCTTAATACTTGGAATTTAGCACACTCATAACACCGAAGACACTGATACGATTTTTACTTATCCACAAAAACAAAGAGGGCAAAAAGAAGAAGCAATTACTTACGTCCTTACCCAAATAAAAGTCAACGTCAGTAGTAAAATGATACAGCCTTATTACACGAAATACAATCTATAGAAGTATTACTCCGTATAATCCGTTAAACGACGAACGTTTTCCGAACATTTATTTTATTGTAAAATAAATAGTTTTAAATTCATTACATAGCGAATATTTATAGGTTTTTGTTTTATTTAATGTTTCGGACTCTGCGTGGTATCGAAACAATTTATGATTAAAATTGTACTGTAGATAAAATAACTTTTAGTAACGATGCCTGCCACCTTAGTCATCCTGCGACCATGAACGCTGTAAAGTGTTCGAAAGGCTAGGAAAAACAAAAACCTGTAATATGTAATCCGCTTAAAAGTGTTTAATTGTTGTGAACAATGACGTGAAAACCTAAGATATTTAAAAATAATTTGATGATAAATTTGATTCATTTTATATCTTTAATGTGCCGTGTGGTGCCGGCTCAGAATGCCACCACCCCATCTCCTCCCATGGGTGTCGTAAAAGTCGACTAAGGGATTAGCCGGAGGATGGGCAGCAGTGTCCTTCGAGTACATTAACAACTCAACTGCGATCGCCAACCCGCCTGCCAAGCGTGGCGATTATGGCAAAACCCCCCAATGAGCCCACAACACATCCATATCGGTGGTTGTGGTGATCTTTGGGGGAGGCCTGTGTCCAGCAGTGGACTTCATTCGGCCGAAATGAAAAATATCTTTAATGCGATAAAAGTATAAATCTACAAAAAAAATTATGAACCCAGATGATTGATATTGTATTTTCCTTTGGTTCAAACCAAAACCAGTGGTTTTGTACCAGATTATCATGAAAGTCACGAGAGTCGAACTTAAATCAAGTTCAAATATTCGTCTTACAAAAAATCAAATAAAGCCTAAAAAAAAAAAAAAAAAAATTATGAATCATTTGTAGGCAATGGCAATGATAACTTCCAAAGATAATAATTATTGTAATTATTATCTTTCTTGTTATCAACTAGTAAGTAATGTTTGTTAATATGTTTGGCCTGGAATTTTGTTTCTTTGACCATTTTAATAGTATTGTTGTTTATTATATATGTCCTGGATTCCAAGTCCTTTAGCCATGATTTTAATAGTGATATGTTTAGTGCTGCCAGCACAAATACGCGTTTAGTGTCATGTTGTGTTAATTTTAAGCGTTTAGTAATTAGATAGTGTTTATATTTGAATCGCTTAGTTAGTCATGCCATGTAGTTTGTTTTTAGTTCTTTGCCGTTTGCATAACTTGAGACATTGTGCGAGCGTGCACTCTGTAGTTGTCCTTCTGAAATTGCTTTTTTGTGCTTAATACGAATAAAGGTGGCCATCCCAGTGCAATAGCCATAGATTACAGTAACAACCGCCGTACAGATTGCACGGGTCATAACAGATAAACGTTGGCTGTATTTCAAGTTCCCTTCTCTTCAAAAACATATGAGGACGTCCCTTGTGTAAGGGTCATAGAGTAGCTGGAAGATAGATTAGTCGTCCTTTAGAGAAATACTTTTGCCTATTGATTTGAATCATGATATCTGAATCTTTAATTATGTTATCAAACCTTTTTCAATACGTTTTGTCTTAATGTAAGCCAAGTCGTATTTAAGCGGCTTAAAATAAATTTAAGTGTTTTTAATCACCCTTTTTGACAAACTTACCCAAGTCATAAAAGGTACCATTAGTTCCACAATCGAATACTCTATTCTTTTTCATCAAAAATCCGTCGTATCTATCCAAACCTAATCAATGTCAATTTAGGGCGGGTATAGTAAAGCCGGTTATTGTATACCTATCTGTTATGGGCTTCGGCCTATATATCTCGATATCGCCTTACTGCGGGAAACCGCTCGTATGTATTCCGTATTACATATAGGAAAAAAAGGAAGAAATAGGTTAGACTAAACATATCTTGAGAATGGTCTACCAGGGTCTACAAGAACGCAATCGTGATGCGAATTTCTGTGCATGGAATTATTTCCCATGGCATAGCAAGTAAGGACACCGCCATGGTCGGGTTAGTGCTGATATTGATGTTTCATGAAAAGCTGAAAAGTTTTTTGAGTATTTTATTGTTAGGGAAAGCTTAACCCCTGCTATCGTTATATGGTGGGGGGCCTCGGGGGTCACGGGTTTGCAGATTGGGGAGTATGCGTGCTCACACCGAGCGACCCCTGGGAAGACGGTGGCGCGCACGTGGTCACGTCCCGCCGTGTGCGTAGCACAGCGCACAGCAAGGGTTAGGGGGATCCTTTACAATCCGCCCCGAGAAGTGGCTAGGGAGCGGCCTCTTAAAAGCCACCTGCCCTCCGCTAGAGGGGGTGACCGCTTCACAGTCATCTCTTCCGAGATGTGCCTAAAGGCGTGGCACCAGTGGGTCGCTCTAGTGTGATCTTACGAGGACCTGGAGCTCCTCTTCGAGTCCTCCAGTCGCTCCAGTGGTTTTAGCCGGTAGGAGTCTGGCATACCCCTTCGTCCTTCCCCGGGGCGAAGGAAGTTCATGTAGAAAGTAATCTGGACATCAATAAAAAAAAAGGGAAAGCTTAACACATCAGCCAACGGACCTCTTCTGCTGTACAACGACCTCCCACACAGATTTCCACAATTGTGTCGTCATTTTAGGGGGAATTTGCCAGTACTCACCGCTCTTGGCAGGCGGGTTGGTGACCGCAGAATGTCTATTGTTCCACAGAAGTGGGGCTGCTGCCTATCCCTTGGGCTTAGAGTCCCTTAATTGTCTTTTACGATATCTACGGGAGGAGATGGAATGGTGCTATATTTGTAATTCGGGCACCTCACGGAGTTGAAAGCTTTAACATAAGTATATTTATATAAACATGCGTATGTGTGTGTGTTTCGAGCGAGAAAATAAAAGGATTGCACAGCCCCGGTATAGAATTCTCCCGTAAGATTCACTTGCGAGTCTTAGAAATGTTTGTTTACAGATAGAGATCGAACCAGTGACAAGCGTGGAACAAAGAAATTCAAGAATTTGATAGCGTTTATTTCTTTAAACTTGATTATCTAACGTTAACTAAAGGCTTCGCTTTGGTTGATGTATCACTTGAAAAAACTTCCTTGTATAGTTTAAAATAGTGTTTACTTTGTCTGCAATATTATTATTTTTATTTTTGCCTAATATTTATTTCATTCCTTCAAATTCTTGTGACTTTTTTTGTCAAATCAGGACAACGTGGTTAAATAAGATGGTATTTATTAATGATTCTTTCTTTTATTCTTTTTTTTAGTTGCCCCCACTAGGACTTCTCCTGTGTCATGGGTGCGTTTATAGACACAAATTCCACACACAATACGTCCAGACCCGCAACAACTACCTACAGATCATACAAATATTTGTCTCGTCCGGGAATCGAACCCGCGACCCGAAGCGCAGGAGCCAACTGTATACGCCACTGCACCAACCGTGCCGTCGAAAATAAATAAAGAGTGAACCGTATAAATAATAATCATGTTTATTTGTGTACAACAATTTGAACACTTACATAACACTACACATGGACGGCACAGCTGGTGCAGTGACTAAGCAATTATTGACTTTTTGCGCTACGTGTCCTGGGTTTCATCCCCGCACGGAACAAATATTAGTATGATCTACAGATAGTTGTGTCGGGTCTAGGTGTTTGTGCACGTGAGATGTATGTCTCAACTGGATCTACGACACAGAACAAATACTAGCGTCGGACAACTTTTTCTTTGTAAACTTTGCCCCACAGTAGGATTTCTCCTGTATCGTAGGTGCGTTTACAGACATAAATTCCACACACAATACACTCAGACCCGGAACACCTACCTGCAGATCACACAAATATTTGTTCCGTGCGAGAATCAAACGCGCGACCCGGAGTACAGCAGCCGACTCTATCAGCCACTGCACCAACCGTGCCGTCCGACATCGTTTTAAGAGGCGATGCCCGTCTGATGCGAAAAGAATCGGTTTCCGCCTCTCTTATAGGGATTGTAAGTGGCGACAAAGATTCTCAAGAGGATGAGCAGCAGCTCGTGTATGCTGAAAACATACTGAGATTACCAGTCTGACTGTCAAGCGTATGATTATGGCTGTATTCCTTGTAACCGAATCTTTAGAGTCCATTTTTTGTACTTTACGACTAAGGTCTCATATGATTAAATAAAATAACATGCATGATGACGAAGATTAAAAAAAGTTTATATATTTTTAAATTATGTACATAGATAACATTATTTCTCTTCTATACAGTGTAGTGTTTAATCCACCTACTCCCTTACACCTCAAAAACCGTTTCCAGTTTCTTGGTGACTCTCATACGCGATTCCTAAGGTTATCAGAAAACTTAAAGCTGAAATGCCATGCCACAATAAATCCTTTACCGCTCAAGCAGCTTGTTTGTGGAATGCATTACCAGTACTAATAAGACGTACTCAGTCATTGTTAGCCTTTAAGAACCTTAAGGGATCATTATCTGTCGCTTTAAATGCTACAATTCCATTTTGAATTGCTTTAGTTCTTTACATTAAAATTATTTTGTTTTCATATAGTTAAAACAATTATTGTTTATAAAAATTTCTTGGATTTAGTATAGTATATTTATATATTGATAATTTTTTTGCCGTGTGGTGCTGGCCCAGATTACCACCACCCCATCTCATCCCATGGGTGTCGTAAAAGTCGACTAAGGGATTAGCTGGAGGATGGGCAGCAGCGTCCTTCGAGTACATTAACAACTCGACTGCGATCGTCAACCCGCCTGCCAAGCGTGGCGATTATGGCAAAACCCCTCAATGAGCACACAATACACCCATATCGGTTGTTGTGGTGATCATTGGGGGAGGCCTGTGTCCAGCAGTGCACTTCATTCGGCCGAACTGTATATAAATAATAGTTTAACTGTAATTTTACTTCATTCAAAACGTCTGTGATTATTTTATGGTGTACAATAAAGAGTATATAAATAAATAGGTATAGGTTTACTACCATTCATTCGTTTTCGTACAGTACATAAATTATTCAGTGCATCAAACAAACAAAACACAAACAAAACTGTTTATTTTGGTGTCTACTTCCCTATCCTCGGGTCCAGGTTTGTAAGCGCGCTGCAAACTGGCCAAAAGCTCAATGGATTTGCATTGAAAATGAGACTAGAGCTAAAATGTTTTATAAAATGTGTTAATACCTTCTCCCCTGGTCGCCTTATACTTTAAAACCGTTAAAAGTGTACATTGCAAATTACAATTGGAAGGCAGATTCTGTTTTCTTAAATTCAGAATGTCATTGAGTACACCTATTTCCATCATATCTAGATATGAACGAGTATAGTATTTCCATAATTTCCATTCCATTCTGTGATGTTGTAAATAACACACAGGAGGTCCTTTCGTCGGCCTTTACATCATGAGGTGGCCTATTTTTTGCTTTAATTTAATAATAACCCGAGCTGGTATTTTCCCGCAGCGTCTCTAGTGCTAGTGTGTTGAATACTTACATTATATGCTGGTCTGAGAATGAATAGATTAATTAACAATAAAATAATCTTCAAATAATTATTCTTCATTCAAAAATGTTAATAACACTAAACAATGTATGTCCGAATGTAAATGAATGAATGAATGAAAGAATGAAAACAAAAAATATGAGATTCAGCACACGTAAAAGTCAGTTCACACCAAGTCACGTTCACGTGACGCAACGCGATGCGATGAGGCGCGCCCTTTTTGAGATAGCTATGCAATATCGAACTTATTTACTGCACAAAAAGGTCCAATATTAGTGAGAGCACAAAAGCAAACTTGATGGGTGTCGAAGCACGCGTTGTTACGTCGCCCTGCGCGGCGCTGCGGAACGTCTCGCCGGTCACCGTAAGCACCGCGCGACGCGCAGACACGCAGATACTTGAGATAACACGTGCTACCTCAAGCAGCATCGCGAAGCGCTTCGCGTTGCTACAAGTCGCTTCCTGACGCGGCGCATCTCGAAGCATCGCGGTAGCTTGGCGGACTGACTATCGGGACGTGGGGTGAGGTGGGAGGTACTCGTGGTAACCAACGACGCGTCTCGTGGCGTCGCTTTACATAGCGCGGGTTCTCGTAAGAACAACTAGCTTCTTCAAACATCTACACATCTCATCATGTCGCCTCGCATATCGGTGTGAATTGGCCCTAAGTAATAAATTTAGTGATAAACAAAAAATATGTGTGTTGTAGCATCTTCGTAGCTGAACTGCCGCGCCAATTTTGGATGGATGTTTTGGCAAAATCTTTAGAAATTAAAAATGAACGGGTATGTTTTTCTCGGAAAACGAGACTGTCCGGATATTGGTTTAATTGGTTCTATTATTCTAAATATTTGTCACTAGCTATTGCCTGCAATCTGATGAAATGAAATCTGCCTTCTAGCAACAATTTTGCTAACATGAAACTCTAGAAACGAAATACCGGGCGAGCACTCATAAGCAAAGAGCTTCCTGTCATTACGTCCCTACGTACTACTTACGTCCTACTCTGTACATATTGCTGGACGTGACTTCAATTGCAACGATCTCGTCTTCAATTGGTAACACTTGTTGTGTACCCACTTCCTATATAAACCTAAGGGAAAATGAATTCGTGTAAATTTGTTTCTCAGAGGTCGAGCATCAGTAAGCTACCTTTTATATTGTGATGGACATCATTATGGACATCCTCTGCCTGCTTCTGCCCTGAGGATAGCTCCGGATTCTGTGTGGTGTCCAGATTAAAAATGCAACACTACTCTTTCTCCCGTAGATGTCGTAAAAGGTGACTGAAGAATTAAACCAGAGGGATGGTCATCAACGTCCCTTCTTTGGAACAATAGCCTTATGCATGAATGCGCTCAAAAACCTGCCAGTCAGCGTGATGGCTATTGGAAATTTCCCCTCAAATTAACAGCACAATTCTAGATTTTTTTGCGGGAGGCCTTTGTTCAGCAGTGGCCATCCTTTGGCTGAAATGATGATGATAAAGTAGGCGGAGGGGAGTACCTTAGTCTTACTAGCCAAAACTACGCTACCATCACGGTTTTCCTTCACCCTACTTTATGCTGGAGGGCGCGGGATGTGATAGCATATTTACTGCAACCCAGGTCTTTGCTCGCCACTGATTGTATTTTATTCACCTTTGCGGGCTGGCCAGCCGCACAATGCTCTAGAAGCAGTAATCTCCTGGATGTACGTTTATGAAACCGGCTGCCGAGACGAGCAAGTCATCCCCGACCCTTGCCCACGTCAAGAAAAAAGATTAGTATAAAACATCCCATTTAAACCCCGAATAATAATATCGATCCAGCAATCCCTTTGTGTTGCTATCCCAGTAACGCCCTAAGCCGAGGTATGAGTCTCGCAGGGGATGCCCTTAATGGGCGGCTCTAGTGTGATCTTACGAGGACCTGGAGCCCCCCTTCGGTGCCGAAGATGACCGCTCCAGTGATTTTAGCCGGTAGGAGTGAGTCCGGCATACCCCTTCACCCTTCCCCGGGGTGAAGGAAGTTCCATGTAGAATTTCCACTGGACTTTAATAAAAAAAAATAAAAAAAGGAGGATGCCCTTAGACGCAGTTACTTAGTATATAGTTTTGAGCCTGGCTTACTGGCTGGCTTATAGTTTTGAGGAGGCTCTTCAAGATTCGCCAATTGTCCGGTTAAGCACCCACATCTCCCTGGATACCTCTGTATGCCAGAAGCACAACAGAAAAAGTGCGGTCGTGACGGGGCGTCAGGAACGAAGTTCCTTAAATGCAATAATGACACAACATAAATCCCGTGTGAATTAAAACAATAACAAAAATAAGTTTAATAATATTTACACGTATTTAGTATTGAGGTTATATAGCTTACCGCGAAAAATGCGTGCTACCCTAATCTCGGTAATTGCACGCACACACAACCAAAGATATAGTATAACCTACGTACATAGAGCCTATTGAGTTGAACAACATTCCATTAGTTAATACTTGTCATCCTAATGTGAGTAATACGTGTAATAAAAAGAGATAGCCCTAACCATTCGCGCACGTACAACTATATTTACCTGAAACCATCTGGTTAACATACGACGCTAACATTTTTAACAGAAAGTGGGTTGTTACTTTAGTACGAAATGGTACCATTCCATTATTTTGCTGTAACCAATGCTCTATAGACATCTCTTTCTTTCATATCACGTTGCGTATGTGCTCTTAAGAGGTAATAGATTTTTTTGTTTATGCTTAATACTATCCGTCTACAGTTACTTGGTCTTAGCACACAACATACTACCGTATATAATAAAAAGAAACAAAGAGAAAGAGAGGGGAAGGTCACCTTCCATATACAATAGAAAGAGACAGAGAGAAAGAGAAAGAGGGGAAGATTGCCTACCATATATAATAGAAAGAGACAGGGAGAAACAGAAAGAGAGGGAATAGCGCTTTTTACTTACGTGACGATTTCTGCCAGTTCACTCTACTGTAAGGCGCGTAAAATAACTTGGTTCCAAAATAAAGCAAGTTACTCGCCTGGTGGTAAGCGTCCTGGGTGGCACCACACTGCGCTCGTACCCTCAAGACATGGTTATTTACGGCCCAATACTGAAACGCCAGTCCCGCTTTAACTATTTGAACCGCCCGTTTTGTAACGAAAACAGGTTTCTTGAATAGTTAAATGAGGATTTAATATTAACTGTCGTTTCAGTATTCGGCCGTTTCTTATGTCCAGTAATTTCACTCACATCAATGTTTCAAGTTCAAACACCATTCATCATCATCATATCAGCCAAAGGACGTCCACTGCTGAGCAAAGCCACGCTTGGCAGGCGGGTTGGTGAGCGCCGAGTGCTACTGTTCAACAGAGGGGACGCCGCTGCGCATCCCTCTGGTTTAGAATCCCTTAGTCGGCTTTTCCGACTTCCATGGGAGGAGATGGAGTGGTACTTTATTCTAAATCCGGACACAACATGGAGACACCACCAACACAACACCATTGTTTGGCGGGAAAGACCTGGCAGTGCAGTAGTAATTACTTTTTTCTTCCTTTCTATCCGGACTTTTGCAATGAGAGTCCACCACCATTTAAAAGTACTATTACCCATCCATTATTCAAGCGTGATTATTATCTCAATCAATTTACAATAAGGCAACATATACTGTTTACAGTCGACGTTGATCAATGCAACGATCGAAGTGTCGACATAGCTCGAAACTCGATCAATGCCCAATCGATGGCACATCGTTTTGGTTTAATACACACAATGATCGACGTTGAACGGCCGACAATCAGTGTTGATTAATACAACAGATCTAAATAAGTAAACCATGTAGGTGGAGTATTTTGTTGTAATGTGAATCGTCGAATTATACTCGTACTTAGTATTCATTTTTCAAACTGAAACTTCAAATTCAATTGAGTAACTCATAGCCAGTTACACTTACTGATCAATAAACTATGTGTGAGGTTAAGCCATGCTCGGCGGGGTCAGTCTATGGATGGGTATGGTGGTATCTGAACTAAGCATCTACATGCTTCAGAGGGCACGTAAAATCGTCGGTCATTAGACGGTGGTTGTAAAGCTAAGTCTGAGACATTTGGGCAGCTTAAACAACTCTGGCAGAAGGTAGGCTACTAACAAATCAAACAAACAAAGAAAAAGAATATTAACTTTGCTTTAAAATATTATAGTGCATAGTGTCTGATAAATTGCTTCCCTATCTCTGAAAACCATCACACTTACCTACTTCCCCTAGTAAACTCAATTTACTAGTCAAATTTTATCTCAGCATCTAAAATATTACACATGCAGGGTGAACACGGGCGCGCCCGCTAGCTTAAATCTGAGTTAAAAGGGCGCCTAACTAAAAACCCCTAACCTTTAACATTTCCCTGTATGTCTAATAAAAAGGCAAGTACAGATTTGAATATGCATTAACGTTATTTTGTTTGCTTCCCTCGGGAAGTTTGTCCCTAGGGTAGGGTTGCCAAACTCTACACCTTAGTTTTTGCATATTTTATTAATGTATTGATCTTGAGTGGGTGTTACAGGCAGAGTAGGTTTCGGTTATGAGAAACATGTCTATATATGTTTTCTAAATGAAATACTTAAAGTCAGTACCCAATGTAAAAATAATCGCCTTCACCATATCGGCTAAAGACGGCCACTGCTGTACAAAGACGGCACCGATAGATTTCCACAAATATGTCGTAATTTTGGGGGGAATTGGCCAGTACGTACCACGCTTGGCAGACGAGTTGGTGAGAGCTGTACGGCTCCTGTTCCATAAAAGGGACGCTGCTGCCCGTCCCTTTAGTTTAGAATGCCTTAGTAGCCTTTTCCACATCCAAAGGGAGGAGATGGGGTGTTGTTACATTATTTAGACGGCACGATTGGTGCAGTGGCTGATACAGTCGGCTACCGCGCTTCTGGTCGCGGGTTCGATTCCCGCACGGAACATATTTGAATGATCTGCAGGTAATTGTTCCGGGTCTGGGTGTATTGAGTGTGGAATTTGTGTGTGTATATATATATAATATAATAGAAGCGAATAGTAGAGAAGTAGTACTTAATAATTAGAGTGAGTGCGTGCTTGTATCTGGTACAGGTGGATTTTACATGTGGTGTGTGTTTGGAAGTGGGAGTGCGTGTGGATATAAATTCATATTCACAAATAATTCGCCCACGTTTCAGTTTAGTAGTTAGAAAAAAAACTTATATTTTACTCTGGCAACCCTATTAAAAAGGCCCATTAGGTAGAGTGTTATTTTAACGCCTACAAGTTCTGAAAGTGAAGTTTTGTACTTGGCCATGTCATTAAGTGGCTCTAGACGGTTAATTATTACTGTTTTAGATGTTCCCCCTTTTGGCTGTGTACTGAGAGCGGTATACAAGAGAATACCGTATGCTTGTATCTAAAGGCAATTTCCTTTTATGTGAGGATAACGTAAGGTTTTCCTCTATAAGTATCTATTTGTATGGCGAAATGTTGGTAGGTTTGGTTTTTCAAAGAAAATGTGGTACATATTTTGTGTTTTGATTAAGATAGCCCGTCTTGGACGAAGGTAGTTCTGTGGTAGTTTAATACCTATTTGGTTGGGATCATTAACATGTTTTACTTTAGTGTATTTTTATAATGTGAAACTCTAAGTTGTGAGTTCAAAGCCTTGGCATGTTTCAATATACGGTGGATGATAGACTACACGGTTGGTGTAGTGGCTGATTCAGTCGGCTAGTACGCATCGGATCACGGGTTCGATTCGGATAGATTGGTTTGAATATTATAGATCTATAAATCATACAAAGTTTTTTCAGTCGTTTCATTTCAGTAGTTTTAGGTGCATGTGAAATTGTATGTCTTTTAACTAAAGCATTAGCGTGATCGTACGAGAACCTGGAGCTCCTCTTCGGTACCAAAGATGACCACTCCGGTGGTTTTAGGCGGTACAAGTCTGAAATGCCCCTCAGCCCTTACCTGCCACGGAGGAAGTATATAATGTGTAGAATATAAATTTGACGGCACTGTTGGTGCAGTGGCTGCTACAGTCGGCTGCTGCGCTCCAGGTCGTGGGTTCGATTCCCACACGGAACAAATATTTGTATTAAATTTAAGTATTTTTTTTGTCAACATTGAATCAAAGCACGATACCAGAACAGCGCCTTGGCTAAGCGATTCGTTTTCTGCCCTGCGTATCGAGGGTTCAATCCCTGTACGGAACAAATATTTGTATTGCCTACTGATAATTTTCTCATCATCATATCAGCCAAATGTCGTCCACTTCTGAACAAAGGCCTCCCCCATATATTTCCACAACTGTGTCGTCATTTTGGGGGGAAATTGCCAATACTCACCACGTTTGGCAGGTGAGGTGGTGAGACGCTGCGGCCCTTCCCTCTGGTTAAGAGTCCCTTAGACGCCTTTTATGGCACCCACGGGAAAAGATGGATTGGTAGTATACTCCTAATCCGGACACCATACGTATTATTTAATGGATAATTGCTTAGGGTCTGGATATATTTCGTGCATGTGAAATTGAGTGTGAACAGTACTCACGATACTGAGAAATCTCAGTCTGGAGCCTTATTTTTTAGAAACGTTTTTTTTTTAAATGTTTATGTACAGACACGCGGCACAGAGTTCGATTAATCACTTGCGTTAACGGTGAAGGAAAACATCATGAGGAAAGCGGCACACCTGAGAGGGCTCCAAAATGTTGTTAATGGTGTGTGTAGTCTGCACACTCGCACTAGGCCAGCGTGGTGGACTCAGGCCTAACCTTTTTCATCGCAAGAAAAGGCCCGTGCTCAGCAGTGGGTCAGTTACGGGCTAATTGTGTTATGTTATAAAGTCACGCTCTATAAATAGACTGATCATTAAGATATCATCACATGCTTAAGATTCTCTGCAGTAAAAAGCGGAACGAAATTTAACTGCTGTTACCATTTTGTTGTACGATCGTTTCAAAGCACTCAGTGCTCAGTGGAAGACATTATCCACACGTTCGTAGCGTAATGACCCTTCAAGGATGGGGGATGAAACCGGGGATGGAATAAATTGCATTTTTTTAAATTATCTTTTTAAACGGTCTGTTACACTGATTTTATTATTACGGATTTTTTCAGACTTTTATGTGCTGGCAACTTTATTGGATACAGTTATGGTTTGTATAGTGAATGTATCTAAACGTTTGATGTCTTTACCTCGAAATGAGATTCGCTTGGTGGCATTGTTATTGGTGATCTCTCATGCATATTTTTATTGCCCTAGATATAGATCGTTTCCTCTTTATGACTTCCTTATAAAATGAAATGCTCCACTTCGTTGCGACCTTCCTTCTATCCCATACTTAACCAATAAATTATATATAAAGTCTCTTGGTAAGTTTATTTCCTTCCATAATATTTGCTTATAATATTTTACCTGCCTTATATAGATTTATTAAATTATTTTTATGTATTTGTTGCCCTACTCCGTATAAATCCGCCTCCTTAACCCGTAACCAACCTCGCAAACTATATCGCCATTTAAATACCTAATATTGAACTTGCAAGATCCAAACGTACTTGACATTGGCAGAAATGGCTCGATTTTGATGCCTATTGCCATATTGAAAGAAGAAGAAGAGATTCGCTTGGTGGTAAGCATCATGCCTGCTCATAACAATTGTATTGCTACCCGGTGCCAGTCCTGCATGGCAACACACTGGACTCGTAAACTCGAGACGTTGGTTATTTAGCCTCATAAGCCCTGCAACTTCAATAGCTACAGTGCTCTTCAAACTTGAACATAGTCTAGCAAAATTGGCAACATTTCCACACTCAATTCGTGTACACGAATTCCTAGTTTGATAGAATATGTATAAAGACTCTTCATCATTTCAGCCAAATGACATCTACTACTGATCAAAAGCCTCCCCCATAGATTAACACAATTGTGTAATCATTTTGGGGGGAATTTGCCGATACTCAACACGCTTGGCAGGCGGGTTGGTGAGCGCAAAAATGCTACTGTTCAGCAAAAGGGACGCTGCTGCCCATCCCTCTGGTTAAGAGGCTCTTAGTCGACTTTTACGACATCCACGGGAGGAGATGTAGTGGTGCTATATTCTTAATCTGGACACCATACGGACAAAAGACTCTTAAAACTAGAAAATTCGTTCGTTCTTCTAATCGTATCGCTATCTTACATACGGTTTAAAAACATTCCTAAATCATAAATTATATAGGTTCATTCTATAGGTGAAAGGCCATTACTTAGTATAGAAATATATTATGACCGAAAAACGTAGTGTGTTAGTCTTATACCTTTTTTATTTTTATTGGTGTCAAGTGAAATTCTACATGAAGACTAGGGTGGGAAGATGGCTAGTATAAAGATAATCACAGCTGGAAACTGGCTGAAGCCGGGATGAAATAGACATAGCTAACTTAAATAGAAGGCCGAAGGCAGATGAACATGAACACAAATAGAAAAAACAAATTCGACGTAGCTCTGAGTTTCTAGCGAGAGCTTCTAGAGCTTCCTGAATTTACTGTCAGATATTGTCATTTCTTCTCACAGTTTGTCATGTAGCGTAATGCCATCCATTGTATTAATGTGACGTGTAAAGGTGCCCATCAGGACCTAGTTACTGAGTAAATGCTTGGATTTAATTGATATGATATGAATTACTTACCGTGTGGTGCCGGTTACGAAAAGCACCCACCCATCTCATCCAGTGGGTGTCGTAAAAGGCGACTATGGGATTAGCCTGAGGATGAGCAGCAGCGTCCTTCGAGTACATTTATAACACATTTGCGATCGCCAACCCATCTGCCAAGCGTGGCGATGGTGGCAAATCCCTCCAATGAGCACACAACACACCCATATCGGTCGTTGTGGTGATCTTTAGAGGAGGCCTGTGTCCAGCAGTGGACTTTTTATTCTGCCTAAATGATGAAAAATGATGATATTACTTTCCTAATATGGCAAATTCATCATCATATAAAATTAAATTAGAAATTTCAAAATGACTTATTTTATTCAATGTTTGTATCCTAACAGAACAAAGCTGTTGTTCCAATAAATCAGCCAAAAACATTGCATTTGCTATTAATTTCCAACATATTAATTGAATTTAACAGGCGCGTATCCGAACCTAACCGCGAAATGTCAAATAGGAACATGTCAGTATCAACGCGGGAATTATATTTACTGACACGAAATCGACCAACGATAATCGATTGGACAGTAATAATAATTTAGTGAAAATAGAATTAAGGTTATTTTTTTATAACAGAATGGGCAAACGATCTTTCGGATATGTTCACTTTTTTATTTTTTAAGTGTTTTAACCCGATATTTGCCAGGCGATTTAAGAAAAACACGCGTCTGTTAGACGTATGTCAGTGTTAATGTAAGTAAATACACAGTAGTCGAGAAGAAAAAAACCAACGCACCATACGACGTTGCCGACATATTTTTTTAGAGTTTTTTCATATTTGAGAAATATTTATGAAAATGTCAAGATTCAATAATCTAAATACCGTACGACGTTGCCTTATACTTGACATTGGCGAAATTGTGGAAGATACTCTACAGAAGCCATTAAATAAGAGAAGAAGAAGAACACAGTAGTCAAGGGTAGCCGAGCGTTGTGACACGTCACCTCTCATTACTAATAATCAGTAACCATAATAAATGATTATGAGGCAAAATGATACTCGGTAATCTTCGCAGATACTAGTGTGGGCCAATCAGAGGAAAGGATAGAACGTCTGCTAGCAAAATAAGTTAGTTCAGACGAGTATGAATATTTGCCCATTTTGTCCATGCAAAATCAGACACCGATGATCACCAACAATTGGCGAAAACAATTCGATGGCAGAGACTAGCCTATTTTTACAAGTCACTGCGGTGGAAATGGTCATGCATCGTCCAATGCCCCTGGGTAGATGGTCGAATTTCATGCCGAACTCTACAGCTTTAAGTCTAAGCGGTCATTTTCCGTACTATATAAGGGCTCCTGAATCTTGAAAGAGATATCTGCGTATCTCTGTGCGCTGTGCTGCGCATATGGCGGCACTTGAACACCTAGAAAGAAAGAAAGAAAACACATTTATTCAGCACAAAAAAAAAACTGATAGCACAAAATGAAAATACAACAGACATGTTTATAGATAATTAAAGACAAACATACCATCAATATGGTCATGCTGAAAGGGTCAACTCTGCATTTGCTGGGCGTTGCCCAGCGCTGATTTTCAGTTGGCACCCTTGCAGTGACGTACGGACTGTGGAAACGTAATATTAAGTTAATAACTACGAGTATACCATATAAAAAATAATAACTATAATGCAGTGAGAAATAACACGTAATAAATATATTTTCCGTGTATAGTATTCCGTGTGGTGTCCGGATTAAGAATATAGTACCACTCCATCTCCTCAGGTGGATGTCGTAAAAGGCGACTAAGGGGATCTCTAAACCAGAGGGATGGGCTGCAGCGTCCCTTCTGTGTAACGGTAGTCATACTGCACTCACCAACCCGCCTGCCAAGCGTGGTGAGTATTGGCAAATACCCCCCAAAATGATGACACAGTTGTGGAAATCTGTAAGGGAGGTCTTTGTCCAGCAGTGGACATATAAATGGCCGATATGATCATGAAATATATTTAAACCTACGTGTCGCAGTCTTTCCGAGGGTCACTTGGAATGAGCGGGCAGTCCTCACAATGCGCTACTGTGATCCTCCTCGACCCTCAGTCGAGTGTCAGGCATCAAAATCGGAAGCCAGCCAATAAATAACCATCAACTTAATAAGCCAAAATCAGGGTACAAAATTAATTTAAGCGACATCCATCTGATTAATCTTGTTTGTATTATAATGTTAGTCAAAGTAATGTAGCAATGATTTTAACTAATAAATTACGTCTCTCCCACTGTGCCATTGTGTTTTTTCGTAGAATCGTAATCGTTCAGACCTAGATTCAATGGAATAAGCCCAAAAAGAAAGTAATAAATTTATAAACTGATACAAAATTAGAATTATATAATGTGGGTGTTAGACAATGAAATGAGTTTTTATTATTTTCTAATTATGTTCTATTTTCCATAGTACATATTACAAAAATGTTTGTATTATCCTGGTCCATAGTATACTAAGTAAGCCATCTTTGGAAACTTAAGTATGAGCAGCGTAGAACATACCTTTTCCAAATTAATTAATTCTGTCGAATTATTCGAATTGAATTACATTTCAATTCTAATCATCATCATCATACTGATGTGATGATGATGTCGCTGACCACAAGACGTCCACTACTGAACAAAGGCCTTCCCCATAGATTTCCATAATTGTCATCATTTTGGAAATAATTTGTTTGACCCACCCACCTGGGATTGGTAAGGACAGGTGGTAAGTGCGTAATGACTACTATTTCACAGGTATGAAGACTTCAGTCGCCTTCTACGACATCCGCGGATGGAGCCCACCAGGCTTGGCAAGCGGTTGTTTGCGTGTAATGGCTAGAAGGGATACTGCTGCCCACCCATGGAAGGAGATGAAGTAGTTGAATATTCTTAATCCGGACCCATGCGGATAATCCAATAGAGTATTATAAAATCCTTACCGAAGACAATCCGTGTCTATATTTCCTTAGTGAGATTCCTCCTGCTTGTTTCTACAATTTTAGATTAAAACGCTTTAAGGTGCCCCTGTACTGTGTTCCACATGGTTCCCGGGAAAATAGACCACCCTTCCACACGCATGAGTGTCATAAAAGGCGGCCAATGGTGATTTAAAGAAGATGGAAAGCAGCATCCTCCCTTATGCTAATAACAATATACCGCGATCATTATACCCCCCTGGTCATTTACTAGCTGATGGGTAAGGTGCCTCTGCATTTTGGACTCCAGTCCTTGTGTACTACCTAAAGATGAGGTACCTTGCAGAGGCTTAAAACCCGTGAGTAAACGACAGTACGGGTACTTACTGCGCCAGTAATAACGAAAAATCCAGTACCACCAAAAATGCAGCAACATAAAATTCCCCTTTCACACCTAACATGAAATCGAATTTCTGATAATGAGAACAAAATGTCGCCGACTGAAAGTGCACTTAGCTGCATTACGCATGCAAATCGGAATCGTTCAGCGTCATCTGCGAGCTGGTAATCTGATTATGCGGGACCTGGCTGAAGTATCGGAAACTTTGGCAGAAGTTTAACTCTAATATATGAAGTACATGAAGTTACAAATCAATGAAGTGACAGTGCCGAAGAACAGCCAGATATCGACACAATTTTTATGTAGAGGATCACATGATCTGTGACAGTTTTTATCTATATAAAAAAGAAGATACGCCGTATATAGGTGGCATACCTCGGCACCTCATAACACGGGCCGCGCCACTCCATGCCTTAATATAGACCTGCATGCACCACTACATGCGAGCTTTGGCAGAATTTTTCGACGGCGGGACTGACAGGATATTTGTAGCAACCAGATAGACGCTTCCAGTCTTTTGGTTCCATTAGTCACCGGTATACCGATGGCTGTAGAGGTGTGACTCATACTTCAACCATACCGCAATCTACCTTCAATAAACGCCAACATCAGCCGTCCGTGGTGCACACTTTATTCAGAATAAAATATTATGGGCCTAGCCGATAACTGGCAACTTCCCAGTGACAGTGATGACGAATCTGTTAAAAAAAATATTTTTATTGTGTTCAATGTTGTTTTTATTGGTTTCAATGGAATTTCGTCATGAACTTCCTCCACCCCGGAGAAGGGCGAAGGGGCATGCCGGAGTTCTACCAGCTAAAACCACTAAGGTGGTTATCTTCGGCAACTAAGGGAGGCTCCATGACCTAGTATGATCACATTAGAGCCACTTATTGGTGCCACGCACACCTCGGAGAAGATTTATTTATTTATTTAATCTAAACTTGTTGAATTACAAAGAACAAAATACAAATTATATGAATGGTAGATAAAATACTTACGCAATTAGACAAAACAGACATCACTTTGGAACAGATTATGGAGTAACGGAACTCAAGTACCCATGGTGAGATTAAACTTGTGTTATGGGCACTAGAGTCCGCTTCACATTATAATTTTGAAAAATGTACAGTTACAACAAGAATATAAAAACTTAGAACTAGAAGAGTTTATGCTTAATATTACAAATAGAAATGTTTGCGCGTTCGTGTCAGTGTATGCTTATTATTATAAATAGAAATGTGGGCGCGTTCGGATGAAGATGACTGTAAAGCGATCACCTTCCCTACGGAGAGAATGTAAAGGATTCCCCGAAGCCTTACTGTGTGCTGTGCTATGTTGTGCACACGATGGTGCGTGACCATATACGCACCACCGTCTTCTCGTGGGTCGCTCGGTGTGGGCACACAGATTCCCCAATCTGTGCGCTCGAACGCATTAACCTAGATGATTACGGGCTCTGTAGGACAGGTCTATATTCGCCTACGAATATGATACAAAGAATAGAAGTCATCAGTAGGTAACTATAATCATCATAGCCACCCAGCTCGGGATGAGAAGGATATGCACCCCGCTCTCTTCTTCTGCGTATCGCACTTAAGCAAAATTCGGTACATAGGCTGCACTAAAAGTATCGGGAATGGAATATTTCCACTGTTCCTGTCATATTAAAATCTTTTTAATTGAAAACTCCTTGGTTTTACAAATCGAATACCATTTATTTATTTAAAAAAAGATTCACGGTCTTGTGACAAGGTTTTGTCAAACTTATTTAGTCGTTGAGAAAATGGAATTGACTCGAGAAAATTCAAGAGCGATGATTTATTATGACTTTCGAAGTGGTTTAACACAAAAACAGTGTGTTGACCGGATGATTTCTGCATTTGGTGATGAAGCCCCATCCAAAACCACAATTTATCGCTGGTTTGCTGAATTTCAACGTGGACGTGTCAAGCTCAGTGATGATCCTCGTCAAGGTCGTCCAAAAACTGCAGTCACCCAAGAAAACGTTGATGCTGTGCGTAAGCTGATTGAGGAAGATCGACATGTGACATACCGCGAAATTCAGGCAACTTTAGACATTGGCATGAGTCAAATACAAATAATCTTGCATGAACAATTAGGTGTAAAAAAGTTGTTTTCCCGATGGATACCGCATTTGCTATGTGAAGAGCAAAAAGCGGCTCGCGTTACTTGGTGCGTCAGAACTCTCGAAAGATTCCACGCAGGATCCTCAAATGCTGTATACAACATCGTATCAGGTGACGAATCCTGGATATATGCGTACGAACCCGAAACAAAAAACCAGTCACGAGTTTGGGTGTTCGAAAATGAGTTAAAGCCAACAAAAATTGTTCGTTCACGGAGTGTTGCAAAAAAATGGTGGCCACGTTTGTCTCCAAAACCGGCCATGTTACGACTATTCCTCTTGAGGGATAAAGAACGGTTAATGCAGAATGGTATGCTAGCATTTGTTTGCCACAGGTCGTTTCTGAACTCCGTAGAGAGAACTGCAACCGCCGCATCATCCTCCATCACGACAATGCGAGTTCTCACACCGCGCACAGAACAAAAGAGTTTTTAGAGCAAGAAAACATAGAATTATTAGACCATCCGCCGTACAGCCCCGACCTAAGCCCTAATGATTTCTATACTTTCCCTAAAATAAAGAATAAATTGCGTGGACAGAGATTTTCATCACCTAAAGAAGCTGTGGACGCCTACAAAACGGCCATTTTGGAGACCCCAACTTCCGAATGGAATGGTTGCTTCAATGATTGGTTCCATCGTATGGAAAAATGTGTCAAATTTCGCGGAGAATACTTCGAAAAGCAATAAATATATTTTTAAATAGTAATGTTGTGTCACTTCCTTGATTCCCGAAATTTTCAGTGCCGCCCTCGTATACGATACTTTTTTGCGGTGGCTGGTAGGTATTTATGTCTTCAAACTGTACCAACCACGACAGACAAGATCATATATGAAAAATCACATATCAAATTCAATATCAGGAATATATTCTTTGGACATAACGTCTAGTTTTCAGCATAAAACAAGTGAGTGATGTTGTATAAGAATGATTCTATTAAGAGGAGCAAGAAAGACAGATCTTACTTTATTAGTGTCCAGTGGAAATTCTTCATGAACTTCCTTCGCCCCGGGGAAGGGCTAGACTTTCTTCAGCAATTAGGCACGGACAGATTCACAATGTAGGGCATTTGACTTCTGAGATGCAAGATTGAATTAATCTCAGGACTAGGTCTGTCTTTCTTGAGGACCTGGAGCCTCCCTTAGGTGCCGAAGATGACCGCTCCAGTAGTTTTAGCCGGTAGGAGTCCGGCATACCCCTTCGCCCTTCCCCGGGGTGAAGGAAGTTCATGAAGAATTTCCACTGGGGATCAATAATTTTTTTTTTTTTAAATCCGACATACACGTTTACACGTTCTCATATCATCATCATCATCATCATCGTACTAGCCAAAGGACATCCACTGCTGTAAAAAGGCCACCGCCACAGATTCCCATAATTGTGTCGTAATTTAGGCAATTGCCAGTCAATTTGCCAGTATTCACCATGCTTAGCAGGCGGGTTGGTGAGCATAGTATTGCTACTGCTGCCCATCCGTCTAGTTAAGAGTCCCTTAGTCGACTTTTACGACATCCATCGGAGGAGATAGAGTGGCGCTATATTCTTAGTCCAAACACCGCATGTAACGTTCTCATATGATGCCTTGTAATAAAACTTCTGAATATGACCCGCATACAGCGTATCAATACCAAGGTTCAAATAGTACATACACAACGCAGAACAGAGCATTATCGGATTATGTTAATGAGGGTGATTTTAAACAGAATTGTACCCGCTTGTGTTTTACGCATTGATTAACTGTGCGGCGACTGTGATGCCAATTCAGTGTTTGGTACTTCATTTTGTGATTATCAATAATATAATATGTTGTCATTTGGGATGATTGAGAATAGTGTCCATATCCCAGCATAATATCAACTAAAGGATGTCTACTACTGAACACAGGCCTCGCCCATAGATTACCACAACGATCAACCGGTTGCATGCCGCTTGCAATCAACGACTTCTCCAACATTCCCCATAGTCTCAAGTGTTAGCAACCCAGAGTTTTAGTTGATAACATAGCCGCCATGACCATGCCATCATTCGAGTGACAGAGAGCGGGCGAACCAGCGGTAGTAGCCGTCGCGACGAGCAGTGAGTTCCCGTCGGCCGGTAGAGAATGATACATTCTTTGTCGTTGGCGCTTAGGCAGCTACGGCAGTTCCAGTGAAGCATTCATTTAAAGAAGACGAGTGTACGATTAGTCGAGAGTATTTCTGGGTCAGCGCCGGGACCACAAGTCTGTGTGTGATTGAGACAAGGCGTGGCACATAGTGATTGTGTTCATGGCGTATGACTCGCACCATGCCCTCATCCATGATGTCATGAGAGATATCTTACTGCCAGCTATAGTTCAGAAGGCCGTCAGTAGGGATAGTGCTGAAGCGTGAGGATCTCAGCCATGAGGCAGTAATGTAAAGCGGAAGATGACCACTGACGAGACGGGATCCATACCAAGCGGATCAGCACCGTCGGAGACGTGGATGTGGCTTCCCGTGACACCAGCGTAATGTGCATAGGGAAACACTATCGGGTTTTAGCCGGTAGGATATCGACTCTTTTCTCTTCTCTCGGAATAAAATATAGTCTAAACTTTGCTTTTCTTTTCTATTTACAAAAAATAAAAGCAAAGTTTAGACTATATTTTATTCCGAGAAAATATAATAAATTAATAACAGAAGACAAAATGAGCTTCATGCATGTGTGCTACATGTGTGAAGTCAGGGTGATAGCTAGCTCGAAACACGTATACACACACACACACGCGCGCGTGAGCGCACACAGACAGAAATAAAAAGTCCTTCTTGTTTTGACTTTTTCATTAAGAGCGCATAAACGTCCAGCGATCGGCGTTGCATATGCCTTACCAACACTTTGTTCAGTTCTGTCATAGGTTTCTGCTATACTGGACTTGGATTTTTTATTATACAATAACAGACCATCCTCTAACAGTTATAATTATGTAAAATCTACACGCGAAACGCATATTTACGCTATCTCACACAGAGACATAAAGTATGTAAGTTCATCACAAATTAGATATGTGCCCGAATGAAATCAGTCTTCAAGCGAATTCAAATTCGAATCACGATCGAGCACGTTCGTCCTACGCCCTTGTCAACCGATGCTTTCCGAACGCACTCGGGACGCTTCTGGGTGACGCTTTATTGGATCACTTGACAGTGACAGTTCACCCTTGTTACATTATGTGTCGAATGTGTTTTGTTCGAAAATTCAGTACGTCGAAATTAAATTCTCAAGGTCACTAACATATTTTTGATGCAATTAAGTATATATCATAATATACTAGCTGTCGCCCGCCGTTTCACTCGCGTTACAAAAGCTCTGAAATACGTATATCTTTATTTTCAACCAAAAAGTATAATACCAATGTTTATAGATCTGACTTTAAACATAACGGCTTGTCCATAAAAACTATCACCCCTTGTTTTACCCCCGTAAGGGTTGAATTTACAAGAGCAATAAAACACGTATTAGTTTATTTTAACCAAAAAGCCATATAACAATTTTCATAGATCTAATTTATAAAATGCCGGGGTTTCGTACAACCTTTTAATACCCCCTATTTTACCAACTTAGGGCTAGAAATTCCAAAATTCCTTCCTTAGTGCATGCCAAAATTTCAAGTTTGTAGCCCCAGCAGTTTAAGCTCTGCGTTGATGAATCAATCAGTCAGGGCAAGTAAATATATTAATGTATAGATGTGTAATATTAAGTCCAAGTAATTTGGTTGTTTTCAGATGACAGTCATCATACGAGTATATCATATCGGCCATTTATACGACCACTGCTGAACAAAGGCCTCCCCATAGATTTTCACAACTGTGTCATCATTTTGGGGGGTATTTGCCAATACTCACCACGCTTGGCAGGCGGGTTGGTGAGCGCAGTATGGATACCGTTTCACAGAAGGGACGCCGCTGCCCATCCCTCTAGTTTAGATTCCCTTAGTCTTTACCTTCTACGACATCCACGGGAGGAGATGGAGTGGTGCTGTATTCTTAATCCGGACACCACACGGAATAGATGTTATTAAATATTCAACTGAATCCAGTTAGACTGGAAAGTAGCACCGACATAGGTTAAGATTTAGATGGAGATCATTCAGTCAACTCAACCTATCGCAGTCCCCTGCGGGACATAAGCATAGACGTAGATGGCATGTTATGAGCAAAAACTCTCTCATGGAAAGATGATGGTGATAATCCTATAAATAATCCTTTCGGTGACGCTCGATTGTTTTAGGCGGTACAAGTATATATATATACAAGTCCTTCCTTCCCTCCGCAATCTGCCCTTCCCCGGAGTGTAATAATTTCATGATGAAATTCATGAAATAAGAAGGTAATTTTTACGTATTTATAATAAAACACCTTTAAAAGGATTACATCGCATGGATTTTTGTTTTATGGTTTCCGAATTGAGGTTATAGCATCACTCCATCTTCCCTGTGGATGTCATAAAAAGTGACTAAGGGAATGTAAATCAGAGGGCAGCAGAGTCCCTTCTGTGAACCGCTGCCATTCTGTGCTCACCAACCCACCACCAACGTGGTGAGTACTGGCAAATTGCCCCCAAAATGATGACTGAGTTGTGGAAACTTATGGGGAAGGTTTTTTTCAGCAGTATACATCCTTCGGCTGATAATATGATAATGAGTAGCAATGGCCAATACTATTTTACGTATTGGTAAAATATTAAACATATTGTGTTAAAAGTACTCAACGAAATATGGGCCACCATGACAAATGGTGGCCTAGAGAGTTATAGATAGATAGACGGACACGCTTGTAAAGAAATAGGTTGTGGGTTCATTGGGTCCACTGGTACGTAGATTGGGGAATCTGCGTAACCCCACCGAGTGACTCACAAGAAGACGGTGGCGCGCATGTGGTCACGCATCGCCATGTGAGGCTTCGGAGGGATGCCTTACAATCTCCCCGGGGAGGGTGACCTCTTTACAGTCGCCCTCTCCGAGATGTGCGTATAGGCATGGCATCAGTATGACTCTAGTGTGATCACGAGGACCTGGAGCCCCCAAAATGTAAATAGTAAAAACAACTGTGACTTTTTCAACTTTTTCAATGTTTTATGTACTTTCTTAGTTAATCTAAGATTGACTTTAATGGTGAAGAAAAATATCGTAAGGAAAGCTGGATCAATTGGTCTGAAATCGCCAACACGCAGAGAGCAAGCATGGTGTTTAAATGCTCATTCTTTCTCTGTATGGGAAGAGAACTTTGCCCTGCAATAGGACAGATACACGCTGATTTTATTATTAAAAAGTTTTTTGATCTTCCGAACTGAAAATGAGTTTACTTAAATAGTTCCATAGTAGTAGACCACTCACGAAATTATATCAACATCATCAACAGCCTATATTGGTCCACTGCTAGACAAAAGCCTCTCCCAGCGTGCCCCACAACACCCGATATTCAGCATTCCCCATCCAGCCGGACCCAGTAACCTTTTTCAGGTCGTGCGTCCATCTGGCTGGTGCGTTTTCCACACTACGTTTACCAATACGCGGTCTCCACTCTAGGACTCGTCTATTCCATCGGGCATAGGTCTTTTGACAGACGTGACCAGCCCACTGCCACTTCAGCTTGCTGATTCTGTGTACTATGTCGATTATTAAGGTTCTCTTTCAGATATCCTCGTTTCGGATTCTATCCATTAGAAAGACTCCGAGCATAGCACGTTCCATAGCCCGCTGAGCAACGTTAAACTGTGACCATGTTTCGGCTCCGTAGGATGCACTGGTTAAAAACTTTAGTTTTTAGACATTGTGGAATACAAGAAGACGAAAAGATCGAACGAAGCTTGCCAAACTACACGTATCCTTCTGTCGGCTTCTCTATCAAAGCTGTGTCTAACCAACCGGAGCGTGTCCAAGGTAGACGTAGTCATCCATAACTTCTTCGATGCAAATTTTTTACATACTTAACACAATTCTATAAATATGGTACATATGATTATCACTTACGTTAACGGTGAAGGAAAACATCGTGGAAAAGCTTGTGCATACCTGAGAGGGCTCACTTGCCCAGTGTGGTGGACTAAGGCCTAAGATTTCTCATCATGAGAAAAGGTCCGTGCCCAGTAGTGGGCCAGTAATAAGCTGATTATGTTATGTAATAAGTAGATATGTACGACGAAGATGACATAATGAATGGAAATGACATCGTGAAGAAAACCGATACCATGGATTCAGTACATGGTTGTGAAACCCTCAGCGTTAGAATTTTGCTTCAGTCTTTTCATGAACTTTATCAGTCTTATTACAAAAATCTTGTTAGACTCAGGTTTAAACCAGAACTATGAAGTCTGGACTTAGTACGGAACTAACGTTAGTACCGTGGTTTAAACCCGTCCGTATTACAAATATCAAAATAAGTCAGGACTAGATAGTACCTGACTTTAGTTCTGGCTTAAATTATTTCCACAGATTATACACGGAATTCCTTGGAAACATTCATTCAATCAGATAGAATTCGGATACATTACGTTCCGTTTACCCAAATGCTGAATATTTCTGTAATTTTTTTATATTAATGGTATTGATATTTTAACATATATAATAGGGTATTTAATGACGATAACTATTAGAAACGAATGGTTGTTCTTGTTTCAATAAATGCCATTTATTTTCTTTCCGAGGAATACTTTGATGACATTTATTTCATTCATGTCCGAAATATGTACTTTCAAACAACACTAATGCGTAACGGAATGTCTATATCGCGCGAAAATCTTCAAACATAGGTAAAACTATTCTGTGATTTGGACGTTTCTTCGTACTTATTATTGATAAGAAGTTAGGGAATAATATTAATAAAATAGAACAACAGAAAAAACGAAGAAGTGAATACTGGAATTCTGAAGAAAAAGTTAGTACTTGCCTACAATTATTGTAATTACGGCACATTACTATCTTTAGGACGACGCAAATTTAAACTATTTCAGGAAATATTACAAAACAACACACAAAAATAAACCAAATCCAACCTCAAAACAATGAATTTGACGTATATTTGTGACTTAGACCAAAGGTTTTAGAGTTAAACTAGGTCCCCATCAGGTTTATCTTTAGTACCATAGATAGTCCAAGACTAAGAGTTAAACCACTTTTTGTAATAAGAAATTTGATTAAACCACACTTTTAGTCCGAGACTATCGATAAACCATGTTTTGTAATAAGACGGTATGTTTTTATCTCGGTTTATTTCACTGATTTCTGTGTAAAATAATAATTTTCATCTCTTCTAACGCTACTTTCATTTATTTTCACATAAAACATTCATTCATTTTCATTCATTTGGGCCGAATAAAGTCCACTGCTGGACACAGGCTTCCCCCAAAGATCACCACAACGACCGATATGGGTGTGTTGTGTGCTCATTGGGGGGTCTTGCCATAATCGCTACGCATGGCAGACGGGTTGGCAATCGCAGTTGAGATGTTAATGTACTCGAAGGACGCTGCTGCCCATATTCCGGTTAATCCCTTAGTCGACTTTTACGACACCCACGGGATGAAATGGGGTGGTGGCATTCTAAGCCGGCACCACACGGCCATAAAACATTAAAGCAATGTAAATAAAAACTAAATACCTGTTGTTTCAGTTCACGGATGAGTTCATCGCTCGCAGAGTATAATAATATCATATATAGTACAATAATAACGTAATGTTATGATTGCGTTGTGCACGATACATTGCGTGCTCAAAAATGACATAACTGTAACCTACTATTTCCGAGATAAATGTCTTTCCTGCTTTTAGTATACTCCTGAGTGTAACCTCTTCCCAAAGCTTTCACGATGTTGTCACTTACACTCTGTATATATAAATATTATTATAATAGATACATATAGAATATAAATAAGCATAGAAAAGGATGTTCGTCGGAATTGAGCCACGAGTTCATAAACCCAGACATGAAAGTTACAACAGAAAAAAAAAACATTTCTAAAACGGAAACACCAATACACACAGTATATTCAAACAATACAACACAAAAACAGAAAATCAACAGAAATTTTCGCATCACAACTTTTACATACAATCGAAACTTTCGGGACGGAATGTAAATTGGAAGCGATTTTTTTTCCTGAAATAAAAAAGCAAACTGACCCATACATCGACGATACGAGGGTATCGTACGTGGGTAAGTCCGGGGGTGCTAAGCAGTAAATTGTCCAACGGGAACGTCCCCGTACGTGTTTGCAGAGCCCTTGCCAAAACGTAAATAAAACGGATTATGCGCGGAATAAAAATGGAGATTACTTTGACACGTGTTTAACTGGGATTATTGTGAAATTAGCGACAATTCTTGTTTGAATAAAAAATGCACAGATCCATATAAATATATATAGATAAATATATACCTCGTTTTTCCCAGCCGACAATATTTTCAAAATCAACACAACCCTAAGAAACTGTTTCTGTCATCAGCATCATATCAGCCAAAAGACGTCCACTGCTAAACAAAGGCCTCCCCTTAGATTTCCACAACGAACGGTCGCATGCTGCCCGCATGCAATGGCTCCCAGTGACTTTCACCAGGTCATCTGTCCACCTCCGGTTGCGCGGACGGTCTCTCTGAGTGAAAGCAATGGTAAAAGTATTGTAAAAGCCGTGTAGTACCGGCTACGAATAGCACCAACCCATCTCACGCATAGCATCATCACGTGGGTATCGTTGACTAGCGCGTCGTCGAGGCCATCCTGCCGCTCTTTGGAGCCTGGCTCAGAAGGAGCGAGCGCGTCACCTACCGCCTGACGCAGGTGCTCACCGGGCACGGTTGTTTCGGTGCGTACCTGCACAGGATACGACGTGAGGCCACGGCACAATACCACCATTGTGATAGCGACCAGGACACCGCACAGCACACGCTCGAGGCGTGCCCTGCGTGGGCCGCCGAGCGGCGGATCCTGGTCGATCGGATCGGGCAAGATGTCTCTCTGCCAGCAGTCGGCTGTGGACCGGCTGTGGAACCAATAAAAAAAAGGTCTCTTATTGCAAGAGGCAGGCTAGGTAGGTACCACCCCAGTGCCAGATATTCGCATCCAAGCAGTAGTATTTAAACACTAGACATTTCTGTGTTTCAGTTAGAAGGGCACTGTGCCACCCAGGACTAGTCCTGGATAGCATTACAATTATCATGGGCAGGCGTTCACCATGTTGTATAAAATAAGTATACAGAAAGATACTTCTACGTTTCTCCTGATATCAACCCTTAGTCGCTTTTTACGACACCCATCAGTGGAGAATGGAGGTTTATTCTATTCTAGAAACTACACGACATAGGAGCTATATTTTCCGGAAGCAAAACATGTCTTACTAACTCTCTCCAGAAAACAGGTAGAGCATCAAAATATTGTTTTATTTTATATTTCATAGTAACTGTGCCCCGCGGTTTCACCCGCTGTTTAATTTTTTAAAATCGAATATTAGATTATTTAAGCATGTAGGTAGGTACATTGGATTTCATTCTTTTTATTTTTCTAATATAAAGTAGCCTAAATTATTCCTTATAGCATCAGCTATCTGCGAGTAAAAGTCCCGTCAAAATCGGTCTAGCCGTTTCGGAGATTATCCGGAACAAACAGACAGACATATTTTTTGTTACACGTACCGTATATACTTTCATATGCATTTAGTAAAAAGCTGTTAATTTGACATTACAAAACAGACACTTTGTACTTTGTACATTAATAAATATAGTATGTGCTAAGTTTGCATATTGCATGTATGAATTCAGCACGTAGGTATATATAGAATTAATGAAATAAACGTGATATATGTCAGTAATGGATGCTATTCGCATAAACTTAAAAAAATATTAAACAGCATAATGTTGAAACAAGTAAATGCAACTGCAGTATAGCTTCACGAACAGCTAATCGACTACATTATCAAAGTAAAATCTACCAACACATTAAAGCCTGCTACGAAACTCCTTTAAGACTGCTGCAGACGACGGCTGGTAACTAAACTATAACTACTTTTAATTGTTCGCGAAAATAGCTATCACCGGATATTGCCTTCGTGTTTCGTACACACAAAGTAGAGCTGAGAGGACGTGTCCTCAAATGCAGCGACGAGGCCAGGACCCATAGAAATTTTAAAAATAAAATCTAGAAGGTCATGTTTGTGTTGTAAACACGCTAAGTAAAATTATCGCGTAACGTTGGCAGCAGGTGCGGCCACGCTATAAATAATATTAATTATTTCAAGACAATTTCATGATAATATTGTATCTATGATATTGCTGGCTTGTTTTTCTTTAATACAAATGAACCGTGCGGCAAGGAATGTTGTAATGGAAACATGAGTTGCAGATGAAAAAGATTTAATTTTTTTGGATACATGAGGGACAGGCAGCAGCATCCCTTCTGTGGAATAGTAACCACACTGCGCTCACTAAATCACCTGCCAAGCGTGGTGATTAAGAAAATTCACTCGCAAATTCTTGACACAGTTGTGGAAATATATAGGGGAAGCCTTTGTTTGTCATTTGGCTGATACGATGATGATGATGTAAAATTGAGGCCTGAAATACCAATTTATTATACCTTATTTTTCATTGCTGTTTTATGTTCATTTTTACCCGACTGGCCCAGAAGGAACCTGTGTATGTTTATCTCTTTGACACGCCCTGTAGCCTAAATGGCTTGATGAATTTTAACATATGAGGTGACACTAGATTCGTCTTAATTGTGGGAGTGGCATGGAGTAATATTTAAAGATGACGTATGTTATTTTTACTCAGTTGTATTTTTTTTACAGCACGGTTTACTTTATATTAGCTTAGTCATCATTTCGGCCTAATGAAGTCCACTGTTGGACACAGGCCTCCCCCAAAGATCATCACAACCACCGATATGGATGTGTTTTGAGCTCATTGGGGGGTTTTGCCATAATCGCCACGCTTGGCAGGCGGGTTGGCGATCGCAGTTGAGTTGTTAATGTACTCGAAGGACGCTGCTGCCCATCCTCCGACTAATCCCTTAGTTGACTTTTACGACACCCATGGGAGGAGATGGGGTGGTGGCATTCTGAGCCGGCACCACACGGCAACTAGCTTAGTAATTTGGCCAAAACTTTTAAACATATTCACTGCTTTAAAAAAAATTAATAACAACAAATTAAAGTCAGATATCACAAGACGTGTTCAAATGTAGTTTAGTGAGGGCTCACATAGTGTGAAAGTCTCGAGAAGAGCTTACTATAGAAATGATCCTATGAAGTAAGGTGGCAATGCTGCCAGTCTTCTGGGAACATTACCAGCTGACAGCGATGAGGAGGAGTACTTCGACGCCTAAATGCACGTGCAACTTTATTATATATTATCTTATGTATCTGTGTGCACCATCAACTGCCGCATATATTATCCAGTTAAGTATTTCTCCATCCTAAGGTTGCCTGGAAGAAATCGCCGAGTGCGATAAGGCCGCCCATTGTACTCTAAAATATACTTATAAGCACTACTGTTTTTATTACCTTTAACGATTGGTGTACAATAAAGAGTATAATAAATAAATAAATTTCTTTTGTTTTTATTTTTTATTATTATTTAGTTTATTGGCCAGTAGTCTGTATGTATTTAGTGTGTATATAAATGTATAAAATAGATTAATTAAATAACAATAAAAGCCCACGTTTGAGTTTTAGTAAAGTCATATAAAACTGAAAAGTTTTGTTTGTTTGTTTAAAAATACGTTGTACGCCCCACAGTAAGATTCCTACTGTGTCGTGGGTTCATTTAGAGACACAAGTTCACACACAATACACTCAGACCCGGAACAACTACCTGCAGATAATACAAATACTTGTTCCGTGCGGGGATCGAACCCGCGATCCGGCAGCCGAGTGTATCAGTCACTGCACCAACCATGCTGTCATATGTTGTTGAAATGTGCTTAATTAACCTTAGCATTTTAATCGTTTATTTTTCTTCTCTATCCATATAGCTTAAGTAATTTACCTCAAAACCAACATAGAGCAAAAATCTGAGCATGAAATAAAAATATGAACTTGTTTTGAAATCTGTATTGAGTCTGGAATTGAATTGCTAGAGAACCATTACCACTACATATATAAACATCTCGCCAGGAGTCAGTTTGTTATTTTTACTTTTAAACTTTTAAAACGCACGCATGAAAACAAATGCAATGTTTTTTATTTTTAATGTTTGTTACAGATTGGTGACGATACGAGATAATTATTCGCCTGGTGGTAAGCGATATGCCTGTTCATAGCAATTAGAATGCTACCCAGGAGAAGTCTTGCGGGGTATCACACTGTGCTCGTCAGCTCGAAACGTAAATTTATTTAGTCTCTTATGCCCAGTCATCTCACTAGGTACAGTGCCCTCTGACGGAGATGGATGCGTGGATCTATGATGAGACACGCTCCCTCCACCAGAACGGCGAAAGCGTTCCTCCAGTGGAGTTCGGCAGGCTAAGGCGGCTGGCTCGACGGCGCGCTCTCGAGATGTGGCGACATCGCATTCGGTTGCAGTTCGCGACCAAACGCGTCATTGAGACCATCCTGTCGCTCTTCGGAGTCTGCCTCAGAAGGAGCGAGCGTGTCATCTATCGCCTGACGCAGGTGTTCCCCGGTGACGGTTGTTTCGGTGCGTACCTGCACAGGATAAGACGCCAGGCCACGGCAGAGTGCCACCATTGTGGAATATTGCGCGACGTGACAGCAGACGCGACAGCTGTCGCAAACCATCTGCGACACGTTATCAGCCCGCGGTGGACCTTTCCATTTTCCTCAGAACGGAGGATGGGTGAAATTTGTAGATAAAAATTGGCAGAATCACCAAGCTTGAGTAAACGAAGTTTCGATCGCAATATATTGTTATTTGGCATATCCTCAAATCATCTATATCAACTAGAGCTTGTAAATGGCCTGTCTTGACCATGAAAGTACCACGTAGTCACAAAATGTGGGCGTGAAATAGCAACATTGTTGGTAACAACAGTGAGTGACGAATACCAGATTCCCAACCCCCGAAGAAGTGTACATACACGAACATATCGGCCATTTACACGTCCACTGCTGAACAAAGGCCTCCCCCATAGATTCCATAGATTGTCATCATTTTGGGGGGTATTTGCCAATACTCACCACGCTTGGCAGGCGGGTTGGTGAGCGCAGTATAGCTAGCGCTTCACAGAAGGGACGCTGCTGCCCATCTGGTTTAGATTCCCTTAGTCGCCTTTTACGACATCATTCCAGGAAATGGAGAGGTGCTATATTCTTAATCCGGACACCACACGGACAGTGTATATCGATATCGATATCGGCAACATATCAGCAACTCCTGTGGCGGAGGTGATCGTTTCGGTGACCTACATGCTAGTTATATGCCCTCATGTATAATCTATATAAATACTTTAAAGAAAAGTGAGCTGCCGCGGGCAGTTGTGAAACATCTAAATTATTGTGTACAGATAGTATGCATAAAAGGATAATTTATGAAAGGAAATAAATATAGCAAAATAAAAAAAACTATATAAAAGATGATTATTTATTTAATAAACATTTATATTCACTTAATACAAAAAAAAAATCTAACATTTCGACCCGGGTGCGGAGGGAGTATGTATGACACGACACGTCACCACTCCGTATTAGATATTTCATACTATCATAAAGTCAGGGAGGCAACGTCGCCACGCCAACAATCGGTCTGACCCGCTGTATTAGATAGATGTTTCACGTCAACGAGCTTTTATTCATTATTGTCGTATTCTTCTCAGTAAACCCTTTAATTTTATCTTTTCCCTTATCATGGGGGCGCATATTGGAGTCCTCCATACTGGATTTAGAATGACGCCACTCAGTTGACTATCAGACATTGACATGCATTGCATCATCCAAACTAAACGTGTATGCAAAATTTCAGCTCAATCGGTAGGGGATAACTGTTTCAAAATTCAGTTGCAAGATTTGGCCTGTTGTTGAATTAAGTGAAGGTTACTAAGAAGAAAAAAAAGCATAGCAAAGGCATTAGCTATTATATAATAAAAAAGATCCCATCGTCATGATCCCTAATCACCTTTCACGACACATGCGATCAGTTCCACATATATACCCCAAATACAATCAAAATAGCCCACACAACACTTACATTTTTATAAACTGTTCTCGCAATTCGCCGCTTTATAAAGCATGTTTACCCGGTAAACCAGATTTACCGAGTCTACCACAGGAAACTTGTCATTACCTCGGTCTGAAACGGGACGCGTGGGGAATACAACTTTTAATAACCTATTTTCCCGGAAAAACCTGTGTATGGGGAATATAGTGCAATAATATTTTGTTGGACGACATCAAAACTGTTTGAATTGAGAAGTGCATTGGCATCACGTGTTACTGCGAACACAGGAGCTCTGAACAACTTTGTGTTCGATATTTGAAACGCAATAATGTAAGTTTTTTTTATATAATCGGGGCTGCGATCTGTGTATTCTGTATTTCGACCTACGGCTACATAAGCCTTCTTATGTATGAAGTTTTCCTCACGATGTTTTCCTTCATCGTTAATGAAAATGATAATCAAATTCTAATCTGCACTTGAATGCGAAAAGTCAGAGATGCGGACCGGGACCGAAGATTCACAGCATCAGACCGCTTGGCAGATCCTTCTACGTTGGCAGGATAATAGCAGTAATATGTTCAAGAATTTCTTTCAAAATGCAACTTTTAACCTTCTTCAAACTACCGGTCCTTCATTTTTCTTTCCTTTAGGTCTTGTAATTAATTGTGAACTATTTAATTATTATTTGTTTTAAATAAAACATTTTGTCAATCAACACAAACTTTTATTGTATTTATTTTTTACTGGGCCCCGTGGAAATTCTTCATGAATTTCCTCCACCCCGGGGAAGGACGAAGGGGCATGCTGGACTCCTACCGACTAAAACCACTGGGACGGTCATCTTCGGAACCTAAGGGGGGCTCCAGGTCCTCGTATGATCACACTAAAGCCACCCACTGGTGTCACGTCCATAAGCACATATAGGAGATTGGATTGTGAAGGATCCCCCGAAGTGGCACAGGGCTTTGCTGTGCTGCGCGGTGTCCTGGTGGCATTTTGACGTGGCCTCAAGCTCTATCCTGTGTGCCAGGCGGTAGGTGACGCGCTCACTCCTTCTGAGCTCCAAAGAGCGGCAGGATGGCCTCCACGACGCCCTTGGTCGCAAACTGCATGCGCAGGCGGCGACGCCACTTTCCAAGTCCGCGCCGCTGAGCTAGCCGCCTCAACCTGTCGCTCTATAGAATAGAATAGAATCATTTATTCAGTAAATAGGTCCTAACAGACACTTTTACACGTCATATTGAAACAACGGAGGCGGAGGGAACGTGTTTGATCATAGACCCAGGCATCCATCTCCGCCAGGATGTCGAAAGGCGGAACACGTGCCAGGAGGGTTGCCGCCTCGTAGGACACTGTTCGGTATCCTCGTTCGATTCGGATAGCCACTCTGCGCTGCAGACCGTGAATTTTGGTTCTGCAGCGCTGGGCACCTGACAGGCCGACCATAGAGACGCTCGGTAAAGGGCCACGGACCGCACGACCCCCCCCCGTAGAGACGGCGAACTTCCTCACATGGTCCCCCAAGATTGGGCAGCAGCCGGTGTAATGCACCCACTACTCTCTCGACTCGGGGGAAGAGGTGCTGGAAGTGCTCTTCGAAGCCCCAACGACTGTCCAGGGTGAGCCCCAGGTATTTCATGTAACGACCCACCCTGATTCGCTCGTCACCAACGCGTATCCACGAACTGGGTGGTTCTCTGCTCCTTGGCAGTTTGTGGGAGGTTTCCTGACCTAGCACCCCCAATCAACATAACCTAATACAAAAGCACGGTTGGTGCAATGGCTGTATATATCTATCTATCTATACAGTTGGCTGCTGTGTACCGGGTTGTGGGTGCGATTCCTGCACGAAACAAATATTTGTACGATCTGCAGGTAGTTGTTCCGAGTCTGGGTGTAGTGTGTGTGTGGTGTTTCTAAACGTACCCACGACACGAGAAATCCTTGAGTGGGCCACCATTAAAAAATAAAAAAGTAAAGACAAAGAAAATAAAAACACACAATATAACCATTCATTGTACTTAATGAAGACAATTATTGGCTACCACAATATCTAATGGCTTCATGCAACTGACGGCCTAACTTCAGAATAGTAATCAAAAATATACCTTATATTTCCGACCACTAGATAAAAACCGCCAAAAAACATCCATTTCGAATGTCAAATTCCAACCAATCCGAACTTGTTCACATCGCGTCGCCAAAAAAGCGAGGACCACAAACAAAAGAATTTTCGCAAAAAATGGCCAACTTTTATTTTTTCATAGATTCTAGGTGGCTACCGGTACGATGCACTTTGCGAGCGAATAAAGCACGGAATCAGCCACGCGCTTGCATTGACAAAGAACGAAGCAGCATGGCCGTAGAAAATAATGGCGTGTGTTTTATTAAATTCTGTTTGTGTTTGAGTAAAAAGCATAAATACATGTTTTATTCAGAAGATGAACAATAATAATACAGAAAATTCTAGAAAGACATTTAACTATTATAAACATAATGTTTCAATGTTTTTGAGACTTTATCATTATCATTTATATTCCAGGTGGTGTCCGAATATAGCACTACTTCATCTCCTTAGGATCAATGACATTTTACAAATAGACGCGCCATACATGAACATTAGTGCACTACAGAACGGCGTAAATACTATAGCTATAGCCAGTACATATAACTTTACAGCTCTCAAACAGTGCGAGAAGAAAAGGCGAGAAAATGAAAGCAACCATGCGGCATACCGATTGTCAGAAAGAGATGAATATACACCTTTAGTTACGTACTTACGTGGCATTAACAGCTGCATGCTCGGTGGCTTGAACGCTTGTGACGTAGTTATAGATTTACGCATAAATGTGTTTTTCTCTCAGGTGCAGTATAATTCGTGCATAACCGTTCTTTAAACACAGGAAGGCTTTTTTTTCGCAATATGTTGTAAGAATCACCTTGCTTTCATTTGACCATCATACAACGTGGGCTACGCATCTACACCTATAAAATCATCTTAGCTTAGAATGTTGTAAAAGGCGATTAAGGAACTCTAAACTAGAGGGATGACTAAAATGTACCGCTTTTTATAAATAATGTGATTAGCATTACTACAATACAAGATATAATCTATATTAGTACAGCTAAAATTTCGTTTAGCTAAAGTCCAAGTCCATTCTCTTTTTATAGGAGATAGTATAAAATATTACAAACGATACAATAAATTTAAGGTTAATTTCTGTCGCTGCTCAATTGATTTTATTAATTTCGATTTCAAAAATAACAACAAATTAATCAGATGATACACATCATATGTGAATACCTACTATAAGGCTCGCTCGTTTTTTTTTTTGTATTTATCCGGTAAACGCTCTCCAATTATTAAAAATAAATAGTGATGGTAAACCTAGGGCAGTATCCAAAAATAATTAAAAACTTTGATTTTGAGTCTTAATCTAAAATGATTATTTTTGGTTCAATCTCCACAGCGTATACGCTTATCTCAAATTGACCACTTCCAAACAACAATAAAACCGTAATCGCTTGTTGCTGGCCGGAATATCGCTGGGAACGCATCGTTTCACTAATGCAGGCAATATTCTAGTACGTTTGCTTCTACACTGCCAGACTACTGCAAACAATTTCGCAAGCCACTAGCTACCGATATCGATACTACAATGCCAGTGCAAATACAATTTATTGACATCAATAAACTACTATACAAACACAATATTTAGGGTCCGGTACCTCATAATGTAAAATTCGAACCGTTATAGATCGGATCATTTTGTTAGCCCTGCCTGTCTATCCATATGTCAAGCCCCTTTTTATTAGAAACGGCTTCAGGTTCATTCCAATGCCAAATGACGTCCACTACTGAACTAAGGCCTCCCCAATAGATTTCCACTACGAAAACCACTACCACTCTTGACTTTTTTTTATTTTTTTTAAAAATCCGGTGGAAATACTTCATGTATTTTCTTCGCCCCGGGAAAGGGCGAAGGGGCATGCCGGACTCCTATCGGCTAAAACCACCGGAGTGATCATCGTCGGCACCGAAGGGTGGCTCCAGGAACTCGAATAATCTCCATCTAGAGCCACCCGTTGCCTTTAGGCTTATCTCGGAGGGGATGACTGTAAAGCGATCATCCCCTCTAGCGGAGGGAAGACGACTGTAAAGAGGCCACCCCCCCAGGCATCTCTCAAGGGGATTGTAAAAGATTCCCCCGAGGCCTCACTATGCGCTGTGCTGCGCACACAGTGGTACGTGACCACATGCACACCGCTGTCTTCCCGGGGGTCCCTCGGTATGAGCACGCAGATTTCCCAATAAGCGCGCTCACGACCCCCAAAACACTCTTAACCTGCCGAGCTCCTTCTTTGCTTTCTTACTTTGGAGAGCACGTTAAGCTTGCGATTCGGGATATCATATGACAGTCGTTACAGGAAGACAAGGCCAAGCTTCTTAAGTCTCACGACTGGTGTAACCTTGAGATATCCGTTTCTCCCTATATTTAATTGTGGACGTCAGATGGTAGTCACTTAATATGTTCTATCCACCAAAGGGCATCCACTGCTGAACAAAGCCCCCCCATAGTTTCCACAATTGTGTCACCATTTTGGGGGAATTCGCCAGTACTCGCCACACTTGGCAGGTGGCATTACTAACTAATAACCTTACAACATGCAACCTTTTTATCATTGATCCATCATCATCACTGCTGAAGAAAGGCTTCCCCCATAGATTTCCATAACGAGCGGTTACATGCCACCCGCATCCAACGACTCCCAGCTACCTTCACCAGGTCGTCGGCCCACCTCATTGGAGGTCGTCCCACGCTGCGTTTTCCAGTGCGCGGTCTCCACTTGAAAACCTTTTTACCCCAATGGCCATTCTAGGCCAGTTCTACGAGCAATGTGGGAGCCCGCCCATTGCCACTTCAGTTTACTAATTCTTTCAGCTATGGTGGAAACTTTAGTTCTGATACGGATCTCCTCATTTCTAATTCAATCTCGTAGAGAAATACCAAGCATAGATCCATAACTTGAGCCTTGAGCTTTCTTATGAGGCCCATAGTGAGGGACCACCTCTCTGTCCCATATGTCATCACTGATATCTTATTAGGTACATCAATCACATTCAAAACCACTAGAGCGCTCATCTTCGGCACCGAAATTGGAGTCCAGGTTCTCGTAAGATCACACCAGAGCCGATACTTATCATCAATCACATTCAAATTAAAATTACCACTACGATTTCATACTGGTTTCAATGTGTCCGAAATATTGTACTAACGAACATTGACGTCGAAAATCCGCACCAAACAGTGTCGGATGAAACTGGATCGATTTAATCCTTTTTCAGTGCACCTAGTGTTTGTGCTGAGAGCAGGGACATGCCAACGAATAAAAATAAATAGAAAAATGCAAGCTCTACGCTGTTACCTGTTTTCATTAAGTTTGTGTTACGTTTATACTCAGAGAGAAGTCGTGATTGTAAAAATATAACTCTTTGTAATATTGATTTTATTAGTATCATCATCATCATCATCATAAAGGCCGTCCACTGCTGAACAAAGGCCTCTCCATAGATTTCCACAATGTTTAGTTTGGAGGAATTTGCCAGTGCTCACCACGCTTCGCAGTCAGGTTGGTGTGCGCAGTAAGGCCAGTGTTTCACAGAAGGGATATATTCTTAATCTGGACACCACGCTTCTATTGACTGCTGACGATCTGATTTCATTTCGGCCGAATGAAATCCACTGCTGGACACAGGCCTCCCCCAACGACCGATATGGTGTGTTGTGTGCTCATTGGGGGGTCTTGCCATAATCGCCACGCTTAGCACACGGATTGGCGATCGCAGTTGAGTTGTTAATGTACTCGAAGGACGCTGCTGCCCATGACTTTTACGACACCCACGAGATGAAATGGGGTGGTGGCATTCTGAGCCGGCACCACACGGCAACGACGATCTGATTGGCAGTCAATATTTGCTGCTGACCAAATCTATGGGGGAGGCCTTTGTTCAGCAGTGGTCGTCTTTTGGCTGATAGTAGAATGGAGATACAGTTTAAAAAATGCTGCCAGACTGTTTTTTCTATACGATTGAAGCCTTTCTTAGACACTAATCTTAATGGTTTGATAATATTATGACTATGGTTTAATATAATATGATTATGACACGACACTGATCAATAATGATATTAAACAATTATTTAAATAGATTGTAATCTATAGTATTGTCAATATCATTATCATTATTTCGGCCGAATGAAGTCCACTGCTGGACATAGGCCTCCCCCACAACGAGCGATATGGGTGTGTTATGGGCTCATTGGGGGGTTTTGCCATAATCGCCACCCTTGGCAGGTGGGTTGGCGATCGCAGTTGAGTTGTTAATGTACTCGAAGGACGCTGCTGCCCATCCTCCGGCTAATGCATTAGTCGACTTTTAGGACACCCAAGGGATGAGACGGGGTGGTGGTATTCTGAGCCGGCACCACACGGCATTATAGTATTGTAATAATGCGTAATTAATTCGTAATTGTAATGTATATGAAAAAACGTGACATAATTTTCGCAAAATATGACGGACTTACAAAAACTTATAGTGTCTTTGTATACGATATTTTTTGGCGAATAAAATATATTTGTATTTCTTATGATGATAATGCTGACCAAACAGCAAATGAGAAGTCGACCAAATCAATGGTCGTAAAAGGTTTTGTTGTCGATTCTATATTTCTTCCATTCTTATCAATTTCTTCCGCAGTCAACTTTTCTAATTCTTTTGTCTTTTACACGTCTTATTGAAACAATGGAGGCTGCGATGAAGAGCTCTACTCAGGTTATTCTAGAATTTTCCAAAGAAATTCAGCTCAGCGTGGAATTGAAGCTTGAATACAAGCATTTAAGTAAACATATTGTCTCGAGGAGATGGTAAATTACGTAGAAACCGAAGTGAGGCGTTTATATATTACGTACTTAGTGGCACTACGCGATTAATCCACTAGAATAAAGGATCTACATTTAGAATAGAATATCTTGGATAACAGTGCCGCTTTTTCCCAATTTGTCATAATACTGTAATAAATTGTGTTTGTACATCCGCCATTTTCATTTCATCAATACAAAGGTTCCGCTACAAAGAACGCGGGGCGGTAACGGGAGTGCAGCGATGCAAAGCTGTGGTAGCTGTTATATGTGGACTAGGATGAGTGACGCCATACTGAAAGCGGAGTGGCAGAGGAGGCACGCAGTGTCCACGCCTTCAATTTGAAGTTTCTCAGACTATCCATGTATACACCGCCTCCACGACACCTCCACTGTCTCCGCTAACACCACCCACCGCGGTTCCGTATCGCTGCCACCATCCCGTTACCAACCCGCGTGCTATGTAGCGGATTCTTATGGCCTTTATTTTTGGTGGAGTAACAGTTTGATCGATGGTCAAAAATAATCCGCACACGACTGACTCTAGTGACGGATTGCTTGCTAGTTTATTGGCACTGCAGAAATACATTCCAAGTAAACTCATGATATCACAATAAAAATACAAAAAAAAATACGGGTTGCACTCCGGGAGTCCGGCAGAAGTGAAAACTTATTTTGGCGCGTTAGACATTTTTTAGATGGGTACTAGGATTAATGCGATCCCGACGGCGAAACGCCAAACTAAACGTCTAGCGTCTCGTAACGGTGTCGCGAGTCCAGAGATTTTATCTCATCTGAAAATATGCGTACCTACCGCACTAAACTAAACTGTAACTTGTCGTGGAGTGCTCATGTTGCTGATGTTAGTAGAAAGGTGCATTTTACCTTTCATTCACTGAAATGTCTCCAGAACTTCTTGCCCTTGAAAACCAAAATTTCCCTTGCTCAATCTCTCATTCAGCCCATTATAGACTACGCTGACGCCTGTTATCTGGATGCCACAGAGGAGCTATTAAATAAACTTGAGAGATTACAGAATTTATGTATCCGTTTCATTTTCAATCTTAAAAAATATGACCATGTCTCCCATTTCCGAAAGATTCTCAAGTGGCTCCCGATTCGTCTTCGCAGGAATACTCGGATATTGTGTCTCCTTTTTAATATCCTACATAATCCTATGGCCCCATCCTACCTGCGGGAACGCTTTTCCTACACCCGCCTGCCTGATGCGCCCTGCAGGTCGCATCTTAAAACCCTACTTAAATTCCCATCCCACAAAACTGATTTCTACTCTTATTCCTTATCTGTACATGCGGTTAGGTTGTGGAATTCGTTACCGCCTGACATAAGAGATTGCAAAACAGTTTATAGTTTCAAAAAACTAGTTAAAGAGCACTATCTCTCTCTATCCACTTAATTGTTTATGTATGTATTAATATTTATGTCTAAGTAGATGTATATACTATGTATAGTATGTAGGTATGTACTCTTTATGTATGTGTGTATATTTATATGTATCGTATATTCTGTCACACCATGTCTGCATTTCTTGTCTTCAAATTCTCCTTTCGCAGGTCTGCTGGAAGAGATTTCTTTAAGAAATAAGCAGTGCCTTTGTACTTTTCTTTCCTATGTAATTATATTTTAAATGTTTCTGTGTGTACATAAATAAATAAATAAATAAATAAAAGAAGTTTTCACTTCAATAATCTTATTTTAAGTTTTTATCCCTTATAACAGTTATAACAGATTGTAATAGACCATACTGTTGGAGCTTCCACCTCATACAGTAGTCCTTCACTACTGGAGACAACGCGTAACTGTAGTAAATGGACAGTCCCTCAGAGTTATCTGTCCCATTATATTTTATAGTTGTTTCAACTCACTAACGCGCTTCAATCACTTCAATTTGAACCTTATGTTAATAAACATTAAACTCATGCAACTCCCATGAATTGAAAAAATTGCTTTCTCGGTTTCACATTCTGCAGATCGCGACCACAAATTCAAATGAAGATCATTTGGTTCTGTCTGAGTATAGACTGTGTGGCTGTATGTTGCTACCAACTACTCTCTTGCCTTTTTTAGGGGCGCCCGCTGTCTCGCTCTCATACCATCCATGTGACTGATTCCTCTCTCTCTCCTGTGTTTAGGAGATCGCATGATGTGCCCGAAAAATCTCAGAACTCTTTGGTTGCGATGTATGTCTATAAAAATGTCCACGCATAAGTCTGTTAAAATACCGGCTTCCTTGCGAAGGATATTAAACCCTAAAGTGAAAGTAATACCTAATAAATCGGCTTAGTTAGTTTTCATAGCCAAAATGATCAATAAGCTGAAGTGGCAATGGACGGGGTACATTGCTCGTAGAACTGATAGCCGTTGGGGCAAAAGGGTCCTCGATTGGACACCACGCACTGGAAAGCGCAGTGTTGGATGGCCCCCAACGAGATGGACATACGACGTGGCGAAGATCACTGGGAGTCATTGAATGCGGGCGGCATGTAACCGACTGGTAGAAATCTTTGGGGGAGGCCGTTGTTCAGCAGGAGACGTCCAATGGCTGATATGATGATAATGATGATGATTATGTAATTGTCATTTCCTGTAGTATGTATACATAGTTACAACTTACAGGAAAACTTTTTTGCATAAATGAATGTATTCAAACGAAGTCCAGAGAACACTTTGACTTTTAAATAAGGTCAAAAATATTCTTTTCAAGCGATACAATGAAATATAACCTAGTACTATGCCCTAAATAACTTGAAATGATGTCGCCCAAAGAATTCTGTAGTACAATAGCTTAAATGCCTTTTTTGGCCTCGTCGGGCCTCCATTACGTCACAATGGTCACCATTTTTCTTTTGAGACAAAGAAAAATCTCGACAATGAGTCAGAATAATAGAATTATCGGCCTCAGTCATTTGGGGGAGGAAATTAGATTATTTAGTTTTTCGGGGAGATATATTTTATCGGTGAATTGTAGTTAGATAAGTATCTACACAAAGGCAAGGTGTACACAAAGAAAAATCATTGCCACCATCGCACACAGAAAATCTCAATTGAATCACTCTTGAGGAGGGAAGAAAATAAACGTATGTAGGTACCCTTGATAAAGAAATGGTATTCGTTGTTTACTCTGGAAAATACCCTTGATCGAGGAAAAATAGTCATCATCTATTAAGTAGGTTAGGAACATTGTTTATAAATTAACACTGTCTTTTATTTTTTCACCCGCCGTGATAGACACTTAACATAGAGTTTAATTTTTTTCATTTTTCTAAAATTAAGGTACCCTCAGTTATTCCTTATAACATCAGCTATCTGCCAGTGAAACTCCCGTAGAAATCGGTCCAGCCGTTTCGGAGATTAGCGGGAAAAAGAACAAATAGCTTTTTTGTTGTGGGTACCGTATATACTTTCATATGCATTTAGTATAAAGCTGTTATTTTGACATTACAAACAGACACTTCAATTTTTATATTTGTTTAGAGATGTTATATTAGTGTGTGGCCTTGTATCTCATATAGGTTGGGGCAGTAGCTCACGGGAGTACACGAACATTACCGAAATGGCCCGACCGGACACGCACGTGATTGGCTGTGTGATGCGCGCCAACTCTGTAACTCGCAAGTGTTGACTGTCGAGTGGTTCCACTAAAATATGGCGATCAGTACGCTGATGTCTAGGGCAAGCTGTTGATTTTTTAAGTTAAATGTGAAGTGCGTGAGTAATTCGGTCTAGACCGGAGCTGGGGTAGATTTAGGTTATACAATTTATATTTTTTTTACTTTTATCCACGTCAAAACACCCGCACGATGATCCGATTTGACTTAGGAAAAGGGTCGGGCCTGCAACCAAAACCAGCGGTTTTCCGGTGAACGTAATCACCAGCCACACACACACACAGGGTTCACAGTGTACATCGAATAAACATTTTAGACTGCCTATGTTACTAGGTGAAGGCGGAGTGGTAGTCTCGTTGTGATCTCCGTGGAGCCAAAGATAAATGATAGCTGAACATCTGGTAATAGGTTGCGAAATAAAATGAAGGTTTGTAGATTAATAATAAGAAAAATAGTAACACTAGGTAATGAAAAAGCTTGCAAAGTTTAATTTAAAGAACATCTTATTTAACCGACTTCAAAAAGGAGGAGGTTCTCAATCCGAGGCGAATTTTTGACCGATTCGATTCGACCGATTTGAGTAATTCTTTTTTAACTGGTGCAAAATACTTTCAAGTTGGTCCCATGTAAATTTCATTACATTTGATTGAGTAGTTTTTTAACCAGCTTCAATGAACCGGTTAATTTGACTGCGCTTACCTAGATGATGAAGACAGATTAAGAAATAGTTTCGATTCCTCTCAGATCAGAGAACCGATTTGAGTCATTCTTATTTTTAGTGTTTAATATCAAATTGGAAAAAGTTCTTACATTTATTCACACTAAACCAACAAATAAATCTTTTAAACAAAAAAAAATACCGATTCCAAAAACCTATAAAATAAGTCGTAAGTTTGGCCCATTGGTCGCCTGACATACAATAGGTGTGTCCAGGCCAGTTCCACTTAAGCGTGGCTGCTTTCCGAGTGACGTCAAATATTTTTGTTCTTTTTTTATTCTTTTATTTAAAACGTTGCCCCACAATCGGATTGTGTAGTGGGTGCATTTACAGACATGAATTCCACATACAATACACCCAGACCCAGAACAACTACCAGCAGATCATACAAATATTTGTTCCGTGTGGGAATCGAACCCACGACCCGGAGCGCAGCAGCCGACTGTATCAGCCACTGCACCAACCGTTCTGGAACGGATTACTCTATTTCTGATATTTATTTGCTTACTAAAATTTAATACAATTATTACATAAATAAGGTTGTATCGAAACAATGTTGCCATTATAGTTTAATAATATGAGCGGAATTTTATGAAATTACTCCACTTTTCATCGCGGCAAGTTGGCTCCAGGGCGAAAAATATGAGTACCTACTATTTTATCAGGGTTATCGATTGGCGAATTTAATTTCAGCAACACAGCACGTTCAACCGATAGGAGGTCCCTTGGGGGCGATTTGGACTCCGGAACATGTTCAACGTAATCGATGCTCGAGTTATGGGGCTCCTGCTCTTTTATTATGATTTGTAGGCAGCGTACCAACTACTGCTGAACTAGGTATTGTTTTAAGATTAATGTATGTAAAGTGGCTTTAGTTTGTTACACCCATGGTTTCACCCGCGTTTAATTTAAAATAATTTTAGAATACTTCGACATAGACACTTGACATAGAATATGTATTGGATTTAAATATATTTTTTGCGCGGTACCCTAATTATTTTTCTAAAATAAAAGTAGCCTTAGTTATTCCTTATAACATCAGCTATCTACCAGTGAAGGTCCTGTCAAAATCGGTCCAGCCGTTTCGGAGATTAGCGGGAAAAAGAACAAATTATTTTTTTGTTATAAGTACCGTATATAGTTTCATATGCTTTCAGTAAACAGTTGTTATTTTGACATTACAAACAGACACTTCAATTTTATTTATTTGTATAGATAAATTACGTGGTTTAAATTGTCAAGTCAACTCCGTAATTCTGTCAATATCGGCTTCCAAACCAAACCATCTTTGTGAATTATTCATTGATATTTAGATTGTTGTTTATAAGGCAACCGCGGTATTTATTTATTTATGATATTCATTCCACCGCTAGCATCTAAGAGCGTTGAATATTTCGGAAATTCAAAATTATTTATAATATGGATTATCTAGTCTATTAAATTTAGTTAAATAGTAATAATATTGCAAGGTGGTGCATGCCAACCCATCTCATCCCGTACGTGTTATTGTGTGTGGTGTCGGTAATCGGTATTTGTGTAAAACTAATTATATTGTACTACCTGCTATTAATAAAAGATAGTCTTGGTCAAATCTGCGTATCATTTACATCACGTGTCGTAAAGGGAACTATGGCATTGGCCGGAGGGCAGCAGCATCCTTCGAGTACATTAACAACTCAACTGCGATCCAACCCGTCTGCCAAGCGTGGCGATTTTGACAAAACCTCCCAATAAGCGGACAACACACCCAGACTGGTCGTTGTGGCTATCTTTGAAGGAGGCCTGTGTCAAGTATTGGACTTTATTATTATATTAAACGGTTTTAATTCGTAAATTGCTGTCCCGGCAGACATCGTCCTGTCCAAATATAAATGAATTTGTTTACATTCAAAAAGCACTTAAATTGTCTCCGAATTTTCAAATTTTCCGGGCACCTTTCCCTAAAACCAAATTCGGACAATTACGAATATCTATAACAACAAACCTAAATCTGTCACACCTTTAATGCTGCCCATTCCTCCAGGGCACAGCTATCCACGGCAGGAGACGAAGTGAATAAAATAATAAAATAATTCTAAAATTAGTTTAAAAAAACTAAAAAAACACGCTAGGTTGTGCTGAACTGAGTGCCCGAAAGAGCAAGTCTGGAACTGCACGCATGCGTAGTTCGCGCACTAGCTCTGTCTCTCTTACTCGCATCTCGCAAAGGATGCGGAAAGAAATTAATTAATCCTGGCGAATCTAATTAGGATAATCGGATATTTTGATCGGATTATTGCATTGTCATCGACCTTTGACAGGTGTGCAAAGTTTGAATCAAATCTGATCGTTCAAAGTAGGGCAAAATCGAGCTCAAAGGAGTCGGTTACAAACAAACATACATACAGGTGAAGCTAATAAAAGCGTGTTAATAAAATAAACAAATTCATCGCATCATTCATGCACATGCAGCTTGATGAGCTTAGTACCATGGAGTCTGTTCTTTCAGCAAAGATGAAGCATGCTAAGGATTATTTGATGCATGAAGGTTTGACCAGCTGAGCGCAGAATAATTTCCACAAATAAAAAGTATGTATTGAAAATGACATTTCTGGCTCGCCTTTTTTTAATTGGTCGCCCAGTGGAAATACGACCCTGGGGAGGGGCAGAGGGGTTTACCGGACTCCCACCGGCTAAAACCACTAGAGCGGTTATCTTCGGCAACGAAGGAGGGCTCTAGGTCTTTGTACGATGGCAATAAAGCCGCCCACTAGTGCCATGTCTATAGGCACAATCGGAGGGGATGAATGTAAGGCGTTCTCCTCTCTATAAGAGGGAAACCAGCTGCAAAAAGACCGCCCCGCAGGCCCCCAGGCACTTCACGGGTAGTATTGTAAAGAACCCCCAAAGCCTCGCTGTGCGCTGTGCTGTACACACGGCAGCATGTGGCCAGAATGCGCCGCCGTCTCCCCGGGGGTTAGTTGGTATGGACAGAGACTCCCCAATCGGTGCGCTGACAGCTTTCTTGTAGATCTCTTAGGGGTTTAAATCGGTTACCTCGCGAACAAAGTCATGGAACAGCAAGTATCTTATTGTCTAAACTCACAAAAAACAAACATATTTACTTAACTTGATTGGATTAGGTCATTGCCCAAATTAGCATACAAAAATAAGCTGCACCAAATTGGCAAAACATAAATAATACATCTACACCAGCAACAATATCATGTTGTCACCATGCAAATTACATGACATCCTGCCAATTTGTATAGCACTAAACGCTGAATATTTATCCGTTTGCATGCCACACTGGTCTTTGACATTGTTCATTACATGTTTGGACACTGCACTGGCATGTTTTAAATTTAAATGTATGGATATGGAGATAACACAATGTTGAGAACAATACTGGATGTTAAACATATGACATGAACATGAATTGAGGCCGTGTGGGGCCGGCTAATACCACCACCCCATCACATCCCGTGGGTGTCGTAAAAGGCGACTATGGGATTAGCGGGAGGACGGACAGCAGCGTCCTTCTAGTACATTTATAACACAACTGCGATCGCCAACCCCCTGCCCATCGTGGCCATTATACCACCCAATGAGCACACACCACAAACTTATGAGTTCCATACCCAGCCCGTTCATTTTGGCAATTTTTGGTGAGGCTTATGTCCAGCAGTGGACGTTTTTTGGCTGAAATGACGAAACATGAATTTAATTTAAAATCCATTCATAGTTCCATTATGCAGTAGGTTCTTGACAAACTCGGGGTCACGGGTGCGCAGATTGGGGAGTCTGCGTGCTCACACCGAGCGATCCCCGGGAAGACGGTGGCGCGCACGTGGTCACGTGCCGCCGTGTGCGCAGCATAGCGCAAAGCGAGGCTTGGGGGGATCCCTTACAATCCTCCCCAAGAAGTGCCTGGGGGGCGACCTTTTTACAGTCGCCTTCCTTCCGCTAGATGGGGTGACCGCTTTACAGTCATCCCTTCCAAGATGTGCCTAAAGGCGTGGCACCAATGGGCGGCTTTAGTGTGATGTTACGAGGACCGGGAGCCCCCCTTCGGTGCCGAAGATGGTCATCTCGATCTCTCTTGAAGCTCCAGTGGTTTTAGCGCTTCCCCGGGGTGAAGAAAGTTCCATGTAGAATTTCCACTGGACATCAATAAAAAAAAGTTTCTTGACAAAGGAGGTGAAGCAGATGCAAATTACGGTATGTGTTATTTAACTGCTGTTTGCTCACTATTTTTATGCATACAGAAGTAAAATTCTAATAAATTACTCGTAAAATAAAATTGTACTGGTACTATAAGAAATTGATTACATCAGATTTGAATAGGTCCGTCTTCATACGCTTTTTTAAAGAAAATTAAGAAGCTTACGCTGAACAACTGCTTCCTCATCGTGACATACTTTTCCATAATCACCACACCCAGGACCTGGTAAAATGATTGGTGATCGACTGACCGTATTGTCTTATCACAATTACTGGGTATAAGAGACTAATTAAAGAATGTCTCGAGGTGACGTGCGCAGCGTGGTGCCACGCAGGGCTAGCCCTGAATAGCATTACAATTATAATAAAACAATTTTAAACGGATTATATCGCGTATATTATAGCTATATATAGCGTGGTCGCAGGATGACTAAGGACCTTAGTCATCCTGCGACCACGAATGCTGCAAAGTACTCGAAACGTCAGGAAAAACAAAAATGTTAAATACGAGTATACGCGATAGAATCCGTTCAAAAGTGTTTTATTATAATACCATATTTAGATTTGGAATTCTCACTTATTCATTCCGAGCAATAATTATTTTAAGTACTAATAAAACACCGTTTGAACTTTGAGATAACCTCAGATGATATTAATACATAAACAATAATATTTGAATCATTACTGTTTAAATATTAATATACGCGATCTAATCCGTTTAAAATTGTTTTATTATAATGTGTAATAATCGCGAAAACCTAAGACATTAGCATTACAATTGTTATTGACCTTCGCGCTTCTTCTTGACGCTTACCACCAGGCAAATGAGTTGCTCGTCTTGACACATGTTTGTAAAAAAACATGATGCAGCGGCAGCAGCCTTTTTTTATTTTTATTTATTGGTGTGAACTTCCTTCGCCCCGGGGAAGGGCGGAGGGGTATGCCGGTCTCCTACCAGCTAAAACCACTGGAGCGGTCATCTTCGGCACCGAAGGGCTCCAGGGCCTCGTAAGATCACACTAGAGAGCTGCAGCAGCCTACGATAACAATAGAAAAATTGTGGCAATTTTCTGCTTACGAGATACTACAATCTGGCGATATGTTGTGATTATTTCGGGTTAAGGAACCGGTCTAGCTAAAAAAGGACATTGAGTTAAAGAGCTTGTCTTACATAAACATAAATAAAAAAAGAAAACATGCCACACGTGAATTCACATTTACCTACATGTTAAAAATTCACATATAATATCTACGAGCAAGAGTTATTCGATTCAAAATTCCAACTGAAGCGTACAGTGATATGGAGCATAGCCTAGTCGTTTCTATCGCCGTGTAGTGCGCTATCAAAGATATTGGAAGAAAGGAGATACGCCATGTAGTTCAAAATATATGGGAGCCTAGAAATCCAGTTTTGCCCTACCATTCTTCATAAAAACACTCTAATGTATACCGTTACAAGTTCTCATCCAATGAACTGAATAAACACAACATTATAATTTGGCTACTCATACTAAAACACACCCACGACTAATGTAGGCAGCCAACCATGCCGAGCGTACAGACTGCAACACAGCAGCCGTACCACGCAACGCGTAAGTTTATTGAGAGTACCATTCCTTGTTCTATTCACTGCGTTTGTTATTCACCGATTGCTAGTTAAGAGTGGTAGATAAGAAGCATTGTATTTTGTTCAAAAATAATAATGTCGTTCTGCTCCATCAATCCAAATGTAACATAATAAAGAAAACAAAGTTTTAAATTAACTCTTTTTATACACAAATACAAGAAAATTCCTTCACTGCATATTGTATATGATTCCTTCCTTGATAAAGTTATTATTTTCGCTTCGGTTTTTGCATGTTATTCCCGAACAACACGACAATTTAACAAATTTTCACTTACGCGATCGAATCTCAACTGATGTTATAAAGCGGGCATTTTTTCCGGATGGCCCAAATTGTGCATGTCGTGGTGGCGCGGTTACGCCCCCGTACCACTTCTCCTTATTTACTATTTCTCTGAAGGAGACACTCACTTTAAAAGTGACCACACCGAGCGACGCTGAACCTCACCGATTGTTCACTGATTAGTGAGAACTGACTAAAATCGCCTCGTTTTTTAATAATTTGAATTGGTGTACAATAACACGGACTGAGTCTTTTTTTAGATATAAAAGGAATCAAATATAGCTAAATCTGTTTGATTAACGCAAAACCCTTTATGAGCGTCTGAAATTTTACGCCAGCAAACGTGTAACGATTCTAAAAAGTAATAATTGAGATTAAGTTTAGAAAGATCACAAAAACGTCACTAAACTGACACCCTCTTATGTACCCATCCACTAAAGGTAGCAGTCCAATGGAGGAAGAAAGAACACCAATCCTTAACGCTTCACCGTTTCACCTAGCATTAGGCACGATAATCAACTCCTCCACATAACACAATAGTGCTAACAAAAAATAGCATTCTCCTAAAATAAACCATGATCCATTGTGATAAGGATGTGTTTTCATAAAGTTGAGTTTTGAAACTGTGAAATTAACTTTGTTGCCAATTTGTTAAGGTGAGTACATACTTGTGTTTGTTGGGAAGGATTCGATTTTCGGCAGTGAATACATGACCCATCCATTTGCCTCCTAACTTCTACCTTGAGGGATTACTATTTGACTTTGAGAGAATTACCTATGTACTTATAAATTTAAATTAGCTGGGACCCGTGGTTTCACCCGCCGTTTAATTTAATAGAAATTGGATGATTTATAAATAATTTAGAGTACTTAGATATAGACAGTTGGTTTTTTTTATGCACGGAACCCTAATTATTTTTCTACAATAAAAGTAGCCTAAGTTATTCCTTATAACATCAGCTATCTGCCAGTGACAGTCTGCCATTTCGCCAATTAGCGGAAACAAACAGACAGACAGACCGACAGACAGACAAATATAATGCATTTTTATTACCAATAAGTATACTTTCATATGCATTTAGTAAAAAAGCTATTATTACAGAGAGACACTTCAATTATAAACATAAACCATTTATTCGCATTGAATATAGAAAAAATATTAGTTATTATTATAGAATAACTAAGCTAAGTATGGCATGCAAACTATCTTAAATATTTAGAATTATATATACATGTAACTGAAAAATGAATTCGTTACCGCATTATCATAATACATATTGAATAATAAAACATATACTGCGAAAAATCGAATAGTAATTAATATAATAACTCCATTTTCAAATTATAGTATAAAATAAACAATATTAAGTAAGTATTTATAGTCGTCAATATACACGTTGAGTTACTATAAATTATTTAAAAAAAAATCTTTAATTGAATAATAACTTTTTGAATAGTAATGACATCCTCAATGATGGATCAAGAAGGGGAAAAACAACCTTGCCCCTTTGTAAAGAGGGGGTCCCCAGGCGGACCGGTATGGTACTGGGGTCACAGCCAAATGCAAAAGCGACTCACGACGCAGGAACACTGGGGATTTCACCGTTAAGAGTCCGGCACGCCCCTTGAGGAATTCCCAGCAGAGTGCCAGTCCAGAGAAAGTATTTCAAACGCAAGTCAAAGTCAAATATTTTTACTTCAAATAAACCAAATATTGGCACTTATGAAACGTCAGAATCTAAGTTGCACGGTTCCAAATAGTTGATATATGGAGAAGAGCCGGCAAGAAACTCCATGGATACTCTTTTAAAATAATTGAGATTACAATGTTGATTGATACAAATTATGGTAAAACATATAACGAGCATTATGTAGGTCAATGTATAAAAAGAAACATACTACTGTAATATAATTATTATTTGCCATGGCAGTTAATGGCTGACCAGTCCCAACAGACGGCACCCGTTTACGAGCATGACGCATGCATCAGCATCGCTTAGCTCTACCATATTGTAGGGAACTGAACGACCCGATACACAACGCCACCGCCAGCAAAACATTTTAGTGAGCATGACAGACCGATACTACCAAATATAAAACCTTACTCTAAAACTGAATGCAGTATCGACCGATCCCAATAACCAATTTCTCAGTGATTCTCCCTACTAGAGATATAAATTCGACATCGACTCTATTACAACATATCGATACACGAAAATCGTACCTAAATACATCACGTATCCACCATACCATCCCACAGATTATGCCAGCAAACCCTCCCCGAAGAGTTAAAAAGATAAGAAATTTACATATCGACAAAACGGAATTGTATCTGCAGGCTCCCTAACCGAAAGCTGGCTTCGGCGGTTGTGTAAAAACAGCTATAAAACTCAACGAGTCTCTAACTCCAAAAGTTTCTGATCTGAGTAGGTAATAAAGTTAAACCAAAAGTTTTCGTAGCAAAGAATTTAGTCAGACTATATTGAAATGGGGATTTTAATCGAAATATTGCTGGTGCACTGAGGCATTTTTATTTTATTTATATACTAGTGTATTATAACATCTGTGATGTAGGCATATATATCTAGCCGTTACTACCTTATCTTCGCTGGGCGTAAATTATAATTAAGTAATAAATTATTGTTTTATAATTCATCTAGTGTCCTATATCCTATTTCACGACAATAACTACCTCTAGATAGGCGAAGATCTCTGACGCGCCTCTGTCGGAAAATCAATGAATTAAAAACGTTCATTATTTTTAGTTCCACTGGTGGCTACTGGCGCTAGTAACTATGTATTTTCCACAATAGCGACAGGCGGGCGATGCCTTACGTACCTAATACCAATTTTTTTGACGCTTTGCCACCGGTGGATCCTCCGCTGCGCGATAGCTGCTATCGCGTCTGCAGTTGCTGTTTTTAGCTAATCAGCCCGCGGGACATTCGATCTCTGTAAACGCACCCACGACACAGGAAAAATCCTAGAGAGGAGCAACGTTGAAAAAAAAAAAAAAAACACCATTCTTACACATGATACGGTAAATATTCAGTGCTGAACACGGGCCTCTGAATCGGCACTATAATGAGTGGTTATTGTCATAATCACCACATTCGGCATGTGGATTGGTGATCGCAGTATGTTGTTATTAGCACATGGGAGGATCATCATCATTGTCGTACAATATTTACCAAAGAAAGTACACTGCATTAATGCATTAACTAATTCATTCAAATTTCCACAATTGTGTCGTCATTTTGGAATGATTTTTTCTGTATTTACCACGCTCAGGTGAGTTGGTGAGCGCAGTAAGGCTACTGAGCCCACAAGGGACGCTGCTGCCCGTCTCTCTGGTTTAGAGTTCCATCTTTTATGACATCCACGGGATGAGATCCTCAGGATCCCGGACTCCACGCGAAATAGAGGATGCTGCTGCCCATCCTTTTGATATCAACCCTTAGTCACCTTTTACAATACGACATTGATATGACCTTATCTATTTTTAAATTAATATCAGTAAATACTCGACATGGATATCATTCAAAGACCGTCCAATCAGATGATCAAGGATTAAGGAAGGAAATAAAAGATAATAACATTTAAAAACAAAGTACTTTTATTCTTATACTTTAAAATAAATTAACACCATAAAGTTGTATACATATTAAGTTGGTAATGTAATGACAATAGTTTTAGGTATACTGTCGGCAATTAAAGATAAATATTGCAAGTGTAAATTAAGCAGACGTTATTAATATAAGCATGCGTATATAAAAATAAGAGCTTATTGTTCGGATTTCTCTTAGGAAAATGTAACGCCCGAAATTAATAATAATCATCATCAGCCAAAGGACGTCCACTGCTGAACAAAGGCCTCCCCCAAAAATTTTTTTTTATTTAATACCGGCGGACTGCCTTTAACACATGGTTGGTGCACAGACAGTCCCTGAAAAGACGGTGGCGCGCACGTGGCCACGTGCCGCCGTGTACGCAGCACAGCGCACAGCGAGGCTTGGGGAGATCCTTTACAATCCTCCTCGAGAAGTGCCTGTGGGGCGACCTTTTTACAGTCGCCTTCCCTACGCTAGAGGGAGTGACCGCTTTACTGTCAACCCCTCCGTGGTGTGCCTAAAGGCGTGGCAGCAATGGGCGGCTCTAGTGTGATCTTACGAGAACCTGGACCCCGCCTTAGGTGCTGAAGATGGCCACGTGCCACCGCACAGCGAGGCTTGGGGGGATCCTTTACAATCCTCCCCGAGAAGTGCGTGGGGGGCCGACCTTTTTACAGTCGCCTTCCCTACGCTAGAGGGGGTGACCGCTTTACAGCCATCCCCTCCGTGATGTGCCTAAAAGCGTGGCACCAATGGGCAGCTCTAGTGTGATCTTACAAGGACCTGGACCCCGCCTTAGGTGCCGAAGATGACCGCTCCAGTGGTTTTAGGAGGTGATAGGAGACCGGCTTATCCCTTCGCCCTTCGTCAGGGCGAAGGAATTTCCATGCAGAATTTCCACTGGACACCAATAAAAAAAGGTACACAGTGTAACTGTGAGCAGGTAGACAAATAGCGAAATGCAATTTAGGCAAGACGATTTAAATCGTTGATATAATATAAATATATACATTGATCATGACATGTGTAATATAAAACCATACAATAGATTTTCACAATTTTGTCATCACTTTGGGGGTAATTTGCCAGTACTCACCCCGCTTGGTGGGTTGGTGAGCGCAGTATTGCTACTGGTCCACAGAATGGACGCTGTTGCCCATCCCTCTCGTTTAGAGTCCTTCAGTCGCCTTTTACGACATCCACGGATGAAGATCGAGTGGTGCTATATTCTTAAATACAATCTAATTCAAAAAAATTGGATTCGGGATTGAGGAGTTATCTGTTTTTGTGTTAAATGTGATCTTAACACAAAAATAGATCAAGCTCGAATCTTAATCGATTTCCGGTGCGCGGTCTCAACTCGAGAACCCGTTTACCCCAACGACCATCAGTTCTACGAGCATGTACCCCACCCACGGATATGACGAAGTTATAAAGTTACTTTGATCTCCTATGGTGCCCTAAAACTATTATTATTTCATTACTTAACCATCAACACATCCAAAATAAAACAATCTCTAAAATAGCGTCTCATCAATAAAATCTTCTGAACAATACGATTGCAGCTGCCGACGTCATCACAAGAGTGGAAGTATCGAGCTGGTGGCCATTGTTAACCCTGCAAGTATCTTCAGTGTTGTTGAAGTTAAAAAAATGCGTGTCCTGTAGACTGTAGTTTGCGATCGCCTGGTTCAGTTTTGCGGCATCAGTGTCCTTGAGATGTGGTGTACGGGTTAGCTTCCATATTTCATCTGAAACAGTACAAAATAAACTTTATAGCATTCGCAAGAAGATATGGAAAGTATGCTATAGACCGTGCATATTCAATTGCTAGAGTTTTTCACGGGTTAATATATAGGTTTGGAGTTTTCTTCCATACAATTTGCATTTTTTTGTATTGCAGTAAACCTCATCGTTGTAGCTTCCATCTCAAAAATGAATCGTTCACCACCGTGGTCAACCCGTGGCAGTATTTCACATAAAGCACAGTCATGGAGAGTCGTCGGTTAGTATCAATCACATTTCATTTTAGATTCTAATTCTTCGTAGAGCCTCTACTTGTGGGATCCACGTCCCCGCGTAGGCCTATTAAAAGGCCGATTTCCTCCTTGCAGAGAATTATAAACCTTGAAGAGAGCCAAATATTATAATAATAACATTTTAATATTAAATTAACAGCTAATCAGCTGGATGAGTTAGAGGAGAAAAATGAATGTAAACCTATTTAATTTCCAATAGTTGTAGAATAGAAATTCGTTGTCATAAATGTTTAGACATACCTGAAAGATTTTCTAGTCATTACTTTTCTTAGCTAATGACCATAATGCATGGTGCAGTTACCGACTTTATTAAAAGTAAAAACCAAAAGATCATACCATCTTTTTGTTTTTGTCTAGATTCATACCTAACAACAACTACCTTGTTCTCAGATACTTTTGTTGTGGGGTTTCAATTATACTTGATACAAACAACAGTTAATCACATATCTACCGGATAAAATTATATACAATCTTGCTTTTATACAAGATACCAAGATTTCTTAATAATCTATAAAAAATAATATCATTCGTACAAAGCGGCAAATACCGAAACCTAATCAAATATGTTACGGTATTACTCTCGTGTAATTAAAATAATCATTCATCCAAATAAAAGTAATTATTTAGATCAAGAGTTTCGATGTCTAGTGGAATTATAATGTACAAAAAACCTTAATTTAATGCTAAGCACGCGCCAAAAAAAGGTTCAGTTCATCTACTGGTCAATTAAAATCAGTGAACAGTGATTAATATTGTGAAACTCTATTTGCCATTTAGCCTACTTATATGCCTACTTCATTGTTCTAGTAAAGTTCAGATTCTGGTCAGCCATTGTTATTGTTTATTTTATTTGATAAGGTCTTCTCAGCATCTACCAGCACGTTTAGTGGAAATGGAGTGCCCGGTAAATTACAATGAACGGCGAATATTACATGGAACTTATTACTATCACGTAATGTGATTGATAATAGTAAATACACTTTTAATTATTCGGGTAGCACAGGCGAAATCTTACATCATCTCAGCCGAAGATAATCCACTGCTGATGAAAGACCTCCCCATAGATTTTCATTCCCTTTTTTGCCTTTCTGTTCCAACGTCGCATCTATTCCGAGATATATGTGCCTCGTGCACTGCCACTTCAGCTTTTATTGGTCACCCCATTTTTCTCTTTCCATAGAGCTAGCTGAGCGATCTTAAGATTTCTTGTGACGCCCATAGTAAACGACCATGTATCTGTGCCATATTGTCATCAAAAATAATCTCTTTTATGTTGATACAATTATAAGTTCGTTACTGGACATTTTAGTTTAAGCTGTGTGAATTGCGCCTAAAAATAATAAAATTATTCGGCGAGACCAGACCATTCCGTTTCAAATGCAAACGATCTATAAGCAAACTTGACCCCGAATATAACAAGTTCACAAGCCAAATATTAAAAACAACTGTCTCGAACAATACATTTGAGCAATTTCAACACTTAAACAGATTACATCAAATAGTTTTACTATCTACGGGACCGTAAAAACCGTTCGTACTAATCAGCAAGTAATTTGATAGGTATTTGCGTTGGTCCAAGTTTCCGTGTGACCGCCCGTGGCCTTCGGTTGACCGGCAAATTACTGTCACTACCGCTGTGCCACAAAAACGTAATTTAATCGTAATTTTACTCTTCTAACTGTCTTCTGAACAAGATTTTCTTGCGGTTTTCCCCGGTTACATGACCTTTTAAGGTGATTGAAGATTGCTTTTTTTTCGCCGCCTGCCGTGCTTACTGTATTCATATCCGTAAAGAAAGGTTATCTAAAGTTGTTCATCGTGGAGTCTTACTCGCGGAACCACATTAAGTTTACTTTCATAATAATGCTGCACAGCACCCTTAAACCGAATGGTGGGGAGATACAATGAAATAAGCACGCGTACTAATATCATCGATATCTTTTTAAATACATTGCCGCAGTTCAGGATGAACCTTTTAGCTATCATTGGGCCTTTGTGAATAATTGTCTCGTTCTAACTTTCCTTAGTAGATTCGTTCTGCGTCTAATAGATTTCCTCTTGATGCTTCCTTTTTAACATCATTTGAATTAATTTCATTCACTACTAATTAACCTGGCTGAAACCATTAACATGTGTATTGTTACTGTTTGAATTATACTATTGTAATCTAAGTAGTGTATACTGTAGGTACTAGTCTTTTTAAGTTTGTGTTATATTTTATATTCTTATTTTCTCTATAAGTGCTGTGCACTCCTGTAAGAGACAAATTCGCCATATTCCAAAAACTTTGATCATTTATTCATTGTATAATATTAGTCAATACGTCGTTGGAGTGCCATATTGAAAAAACAATCAAAATTTATTTTTAATTATCAATTATGCTATGATTTGTTTTAGTAGACAGTAATCTCCGTGTTTCTTTACCGCGACGACCAAATTCGTTTGTGATCATAGATATCCATTATTGTGATATTAAAGTTGTGAATGTACTCTAGCCAGGATAGCATATGGTAGGTTGTGTGGGTGCAACACGAGTTGAAAAATGCAGTTGTTCGGCTTTTTGACAAAGACAATAGCGAGCATCTGACTGCCAGCGAACAAATGACCTTGAATGGATAGTGTAGTGATATATCCTGTCAATGTATGTGTAACAGTAGACAAAACGCTGACCAACATTTCATGCTCTGTCACGAAACCGGACATGTTTTGTACCAACTAGGAACCATAAAATAAACTGTACAATGAAATGAAATTACCATAAACCATAACATTTCATATAAATGAACTGAACATTCTGCAAGCGACGTCGTTTCTATCGTTCCGCGTCTAGTCCATGTGACAAGTTGTCAGTGCCTTGTTTGTTTAGGTATTATTGTACCGTAACGTAAAATGTCGTCTATCTGGACTCTAAGGATTTGCACATAATTATGTACTTAACGTGTACGTATTTGCGACTGATTATCGATGGTCTGATTTATCATTGCATGCCATGTGCTGCGGAAATTGGTCTATACACCCGAAGGTATTGCCGTGTTGTGCCGGCTCAGAATACCACCACCCCATCTCTTCCCGTGGGTGTCGTAAAAGTCGACTAAGGGATTAGATGCCAGAGGATGGGCAGCAGCGTCCTTGGAGTACATTAACGACTCAACTGTCACTCACCATCCCGTCTGCCAAGCGTGGCGATTATGGCAACACCCCCCCAATGAGCCCACAACACACCCATATCGGTCGCTGTGGTGATCTTTGGGGGAGGCCTGGTCCAGCAGTTGACTTCATTCGGCCGAAATGATGATGACCCGATGGTATCAGACATTTATTTGATATTGGTCACTTTTAAACAAATTACTTCACACATATTGACAACGCTAAATAATATTTTGCAGTGCAACATTAACCCTGATGTATTATATAGTACCTATCTGTGTGTTTTCCATGAAAGAAAACATTGTGGGGAAACCTGCATACCTAAGGGAGCCCAATTTTTTTCTCAATGCTGTATGTAATCAACCTAACCGTACCAGGCCAGCGTATAGGACTAAAGCACGGGCCTAACGGTTAGCCCTTCTCATCGTAGAAAAAGGCCCACGCTCAGCAGTGGAACAGTTTTTTTTTTTTTTTTTTAAATCGTTGCCCCACACTAGGATTTCTCCTGTGTCGTGGGTGCGTTTACAGACATGAATTCCACATACAATACACCCAGACCCGGAACAACTATCTGCAGATCATACAAATATTTGTTCCGTGTGGGAATCGAACCCACGACCCGGAGCGCAGCAGTCGACTGTATCAGCCACTGCACCAACCGTGCCGTCAAGTTATGAGCTCATTATGTAATTTGTATAAAAAGGACATCTTAACTCTTGTGGGTAAGTTACGAGTAGATGCTCCTTTTTTATTGGATCCAGTGGAAATTCTAAATGAACTTCTTCCGCCCCGGGGAAGGACGAAGGGGCATGCTGAACTCCTACCGGCTAAAACCATTGGGGCGGTCATCTTCGGAATCCAAGCAGACTCCAGGTCCTCGTATGATCACACTAGAACGAGTAAGTGCTCCTAAGGGATGTCATATATTGAGTACCAGCATACATTTGTTTACAAAACAGGCATGCGGTATCATGTCATCTGCGATTTATGCGGACTCGTAGCGTAGGGATAATTTTTCTTCGGTATCTTTGTGTTGTTCCCTTCGAAGACTAGGCAACCTCGTCTCTTCTGAAGGCGGCCGAGAAGGGGACTGAGCGATCAAGCGAAAATAATGGACAAGAGAATCCTTCTGTGAGCTTATAACAACACACTGCGCTCACGAATCTGTCTGTTGTATGGCAATAATCCCATGAATTGTAAATATTAGGAGACCCATTTTCAGTAAAATAAGGGTTGCACTTCGGGAGTGCCGACAGAAGTGAAAACTTATTTTGGCGCGTTTGACATTTTTAGATGGGTACTAGGGTTAATGCGATCCCGACGGCGAAACGCCAAACTAAACGTCTAGCGTCTCGTAACGGTGTCGCGAGTCCAGAGATTTTGTCTCATCTAAAAATATGCATACCGCGCTAAAATAAGTTTTCACTTGAAAAATAAATAATATATACTCACAAGTACTGCTGTTTCCATCATCATTGTTGTAGCAAGCGAAGACGACCGCATAGTGGTCGTAGTTGACGTCAAGAAACGAGTAAGTTTCGGTCTTTTCATCTGCGAAAGAATAAACCGTTTTTCTAAAGTCGTTAAATGCTCACGTTACTTTTTAGGTGGCTCTAAGATCTACCAGTATAGAGGCTCGCAAATTCTATGCGATTACTTTTGTAGATAAAATGTTTCAAATGAAACCCCCATTCACGGTTTTCGTTGTTGTACCCAAAAGTCGTCAAATAATAACGCAATAAATAAACAAAAGTGTAAATTAGATTGACTACTATTATAATAGAGATATATATTCAATATTTCTTTCCGTTTCCCCGCATAATAATTGGTATGAAGTGATATGACACCAGCTAATTGATATAATGTCTATTTATACGATTTGGAAACTGCTGAGTATTTTTAAATGACCTACTTCTGTTTTTACTACTGCTGAAATAAGTTTTCTAATATGATTAGAAAAATGAAGGAGAATATGTAATGCTTACAGAAATAAATATCAAAACTTTCGGCATGTTTTTACCACTTTTTACTGGCTTTCTTGTAGGTATGGGTAAAAATTTGCAACTGTTTTAAATTACCTTTCCGATGAGAGACTTGAAATTTTTGAACATAGCTGAGAATTGGATGACAACTCAACAAAATGACAAAAAATCCTATACCTATCTCTGAAAGTGTAGAGAGTAGCTATTAATAAGAAAACTTACACATCAGTTTATATCATGCAATAAAATTGTAAGTTGAATTTATCATGTTGTCGCATGACTCGCATGCGTCCCATGATATACATTCAAGTATTTTCATAGCTATTAAAAATTCACAATCAGAATGTTTTAAGACAATCTGTAAGAGGTTCGGAATCTGTTATTGATTTTAAATCTTCATGGGGCTTAGAGAAATTGTTTTATACTTATTAATTCGTTTTAAAAATGTCATTAACCATTTCGGCAGGATAAAATTCACTGCTGGACACAGGCCTCCTCCAAAGATCACCACAACGAGCGATATGGGTGTGTTGTGGGCTCATTGGGGGGTTTTGCCATAATCTCCATGCTTGGAAGACGGGTTGGCGATCGCAGTTGAGTTGTTAACATACTCGAAGGACGCTGCTGCCCTCCTCCGGCTAATCCCTTAGTTGACTTTTACGACACCCACGGGAAGAATCCGGCTCAGAACCACCACACGACATAAAAAATGTTTTTTACCTTAATGACTATTTTTCATTTTTTGAAGACAGACCCTGTACTTATAGTTTATCTGAACATTATTCACCACATTTTCTATAAAGGTGAGAAACCCATTGAATGATGTTAATTTGTTTAGAACTGAGTTGTGAAATTTGTAAGGACGTGTGAGTTGTTGTTGAGTGATTGCTGTAGTAGACTATTCTGGAAGATTTCTCGATATAAACAATAGACTAAACTACTAGAAAATACTTTTACATCGCGTATATTATAGATTTATGTTTTCCTGACGTTTTGAACACTTTGCAGGGTTCGTGGTCGCAGGATGCCTGGTGACAGGTGTCGTTACACATTTTAAAAAGTTATTTCATTTTATCTACCGTATAATTTTTTCTACACAATCGGCTGTTGCGCTCTGGGTCGTGGGTTACATTCACGCACGGAATAAAAATTTGTATGATCTGTAGGTAGTTGTCCCGAGTCTGGGTGTATTGTATGTGGAATTTATATCTGTAAATGCACCCAAGACACAGGAGAACTCCTAGTGTGAGGCAAGGTTTTAAAAAATAAACCACCTGCCAAACGTGGTGAGTACTGTACCCAAAATGACGATACAACTCTGGAAATCTATAGGGGAGGCCTTTGTTCTGCAATGGGCGTCTTTTGGCATATGATGATGTAATACAACCCTGCCTAGGCTAAACGGCTTTCATTTCCCAAACAAATAAAATGCAATAGAGTTCCAGAAAAAACCTTACCATCATAAGTAACCAGCAACAGATCACCACTGCTATTGCTGTTCGGATCCGGAATTAGAGCAACAGAGCCGTTGTAGAAAGTCACTGTGTTGTTAGTGACCCAGCTGATAGACACGTCTGTCGTGTTCTGATGGTCGAACAGCACCATGGCGCAGTCCCCTTGCACTTTCATGTCTTCTGTCGCTACTGCTGATAGGTACCAGATCCCGTCGAGCTGTGTGTAAAATATGCTTATGTGTCATTATAACATTAAATAACCATTGGGGCAGGAAGGTTCTCGAGTACAGACTGGACACTGGAAAACGTAGCGTGGGGTGGCATCCAACGAGATGGACAGACAATCTGGTAAAGACCGCTGCGGCTGGTATGAAGTACGGAAATGATACTAGAATTAAGGACATTTGTATGATTGTGATAGAATTTGAAAAAAGAATGTTAACCAATGTCACGGTTGGTGCAGTGGCAGTTACAGTCTTGTTGCGCCCCGGGTCACGGGTTCGATTCCCGCCCGGAAAAAAATATTTGTATAATCTGCAGGAAGTTGTTCCGGATCTGGGTGTATTTATGTGAAATTTGATACGACCCTGGAGAATGCCTAGTCAGGGGCAATGTGTAAAAAAAATAAAGAAGAATTTACGATGTGTCTCTGCGTTATACCAAATGGGGTGGCCAGCTCAGCGTGTACCAGATCATTATACCTGGCACTGGTATTCTACTGGACCCCTGTTATGACACACCGATGTCGAGCAACAAGACACGGTATAAGTGTAGTATGTAAAAAAATTAAAATTGATTGAAAATCTATATCAGTGTACTAACAAATATGTTTGAACTTATTTCTGGTTACTACGAACTAGTAGAACTAGAACGCTTGGGTCATGGGGTCCGAGTGCACGTCTGCTTTTCAAAGATATAGCTAGACGGTTGGTCGATGCTTCACGTGATCAGAGGGCTGGTATTTTCTTTGGCCAAAGAATAAGCATTGCCATTCAACGTGGCAATGCTGCCAGTCTTCTGGGAACATTACCAGCTGACAGCGATGAGGAGGAGTACTTCGACGCCTAAATGCATGTGCAACTTTATTATATATTATCTTTTGATTTTTTATTATTTAGTTTATTGGTCAGTAGTCTGTATGTTTTTAGTTTTAGTGTGTATATAAATGTATAATATATAGTATATAGATTATTAAAGGTTTATGTGTCAAACGAACTAGTTAATTTGAATTATGTCAATGTTAATTGAATAAAAAAATTAAGAATTGTGCTAAACCAGAGGGATGGGCAGCAGCGTCCCTTCTGTGAAACGGTAGCAATACTGCGCTCACCAACCCGCCTGCCAAGCGTGGTGAGTATTGGCAAATACCCCCCAAAATGATGACACAGTTGTGAAAATCTATGGGGGAGGCCTTTGTTCAGCAGTGGACGTATAAATGGCCGTTATGATGATGATGATGCCTGCATAACATATTTATTTAAAATAATAAATAGAATACTTAGGCAATTTTATTTGAAAAAGTAATATCTATTAAATCGCGTAAATTACTTAAACTTGTAACTAAATTACTCATATTTTCATAAATAAGTATTGGTTGGTATTGCTTCATCAGTCATCGCTCGGCTAGTTTATTTTATGAAAAGGGATCTTGGCAACAGGTTTATATTACTAAAATAAAGATAAGGGTAAAAGCATAAATGAGTATACCTTTTTTTATTGGGCCCAGTGAAACGTGTATAAACCTTGGTATATACCAAGAAGGTATTTCTATTCTATTCAATTGTGTGGTTCTCACGGGATCAGCATAGCCGAACGCACTTCGACTCTATTGGGTCCATTATGCTGCCGAAAGCCCTGCACTACTCCTCCGCTGGCAAATCAAGAAGTCCCTGTAGGTACTTCGTAATCATACCAGTCTGGAGCCGTGCAAAATCATCGGGCAATGGATAAGCTATTCCTAGATATTTTTCCCTACGTCTTTCAAGAGCATCAGAGACCAAGAAGGTAAGTAAGAGAATACATTCTTGGTATATGCCCATGATCAGCAACAGATGTTTAGCTTTACCCTTGCCTTTATTCTAGTGATATCTGCTGATACTGATATTCTAGTGATCTTTTACCAAATAAGCTATTTAGGTATGGTGCGTGGTGTCCGGATTGTCCGTGTGGTGTCCGGATTAAGAATATAGCACCACTCCATCTCCTCCCGTGGATGTCGTAAAAGGCGACAAAGGGAATCTAAAGCAGAGGGATGGGCAGCAGCGTCCCTTTTATGAACCGGTAGCCATACTGCGCTCACCAACCCGCCTGCCAAGCGTGGTGAGTATTGTGCAAATACCCCCCAAAATGATGACACAGTTGTGGAATCTATGGAGGAGGCCTTTGTTCAGCAGTGGACGTATAAATGGCCGATATGAGGTATATATAAATGAACATGACCAAATACGAAGAACGTAAGTCAGAGAAAAGCCGTGTGGTGCCGGATGCCGTGTGTTACCAGCTAAGAATACCAACACCCCATCTCTTCCTGTGGGTGTAGTAAAAGGCGACTATGGGATTAGCCGGAGGATGGGCAGAACATACTTTGATTACATTTATAACTCAACTGCGATCGCCAATCCATCTGCCAAGCGTAGCGATTATGGAAAAATCTCCCTATGAGCGCATAACACAAACTCATACCGGTCATTGTGGCAATCTTTCTTTCAATCTTTCTCTTTCTCTTCGGCTGAAATGATGAAGTCAGAGAATATTGCCATCATATCGACACTTTGTAAACGGGCGATCACTGTATGGTGTTACAAGCAACATGAATAAGATGTTGCTTATCCTTTTGATAGAGAAAGTCGAAAAAACAATTGTACCGTACGACGTTGCCGACATAGTTTTAAGATTATTTTTTTCATTTTTGAGATATATTTTATGAATATGTAAAGATTTATTCATCTAAACACCGTACGACATTTCCTTTTACTTGACATTGGCGAAATTGTGGAAGATACTCTACAGAAGCCATAATCTAAGAGAAAGAGAAGATAGAGAAAGTCCGTCCCTTCTGTGGAGCAGTAGCCATACTGTGCTCGCCAACACGGAAGCGTGGTAAGTACTGGAAAATCCGTCCCAAAACACAACTGTGATATCTATGAAGCAGACATTTGCTGAGCAGTGGACGTCCTATGGCTGATATGATGATGATGATCCTTAGTTACCTGTTACGATACCCAGGGTTAGCCAATTTTCTATTCCAGTTCATTCAATTCTTTCATACTTAACCAAATTTTTCCAAAAATATTGAGCCACAGAACATACCGCTTTCCAGTCCAGTTCCCTCGGAGTCACCACAGGACAGCTCATATTCATCATCGCCCCTTCCACACTCAAAACTAACACAGCCAACGCAAAACATTGAACCAACATTGTGACAAACATAGGCTGCCGATGCTGGCATACAACTGAAACCTTACGCAAAAAGTTGCGTCTTATAAAGAGAATAGTTTTTGTTGGCTTCAGTTTAGAGTTCCGGGGAGGTTTGTTGTGCAAACTGGAGTGTTTGTGATGTAGTGTAATTTAGGTCTTTATTTTTGTAACTACTGTTAGAAAAAAGGTGATTTGCATTTTGTTTGCAAATCACCTTTTTTATTTTTACCCATGTTAGCTCAGAATATCACTACCCCATCTCCTCCCGTGGGTGCCGTAAAAGTCGACTAAGGGATTAGCCGGAGGATGCGCAGCAGCGTCCTTCGAGTACATTAACAGCTCAACTGCGATCGCCAACCCGTCTGCCAAGCGTGGCGATTATGGCAAAACCCCTCAATGAGCCCACAACCTATATCGGTCATTGTGGTGATCTTTGCGGGAGGCCTGTGTCCAGCAGTGGACTTCATTCGGCCTAAATGCAAAAAAAATGGCCCATGTGACGACGCTATGAAATTTGTTGACTTAAACTCAGTCAGGCCACCAGCAAAACCCGTGAAGCCTTTCTCGTCCATCAGAAACACCTCATCATCATGATCGTCTTTGCTTATATAAAAACTCCTAACCTGTAATAAAAATAAAAACACGCTTGGCAGGCAGATAAGTACGCGCAGAATGGCTTCTGTTCCACAGAAAGGACGCTGCTGTTCTTTGGTTTAGAGTAGGGTTGCCAAGCCCAAATTTAAAAAACTAGGATTTGAAGTTGGAAAAGCCAGGACAATTCAGTTTAAAAACAGGACGCAGTAATAGAGTTGCAATAGTTTATATGTATTAAAACAGGTTAAATTCATTTTAAGTAATAATGATAATCATATTTTTAATAAAAGTATTTGAATAAAGTTATACGAGTTGAAAACGAGTTATTAAAATATAAAACAAACACTTTAGTTTGAAACAAATTCTTTAAACTTAGATTAGCTATAATATTTAACAAATTCTAATATTACGAACTTATTTATTTTTACTATAGTTTTCAACCCCACCAATTTCCTTCAGTATCTGTGGTTGAGTTAATAAATAGTCATAAAATTGGTCACGCTTCATATCTATATTATAGATAGTTTTGATGATTGCAGCTACTGTTTTTGGTAGTAATAGATTTCTTTCTTTTGACCACTGTGAATTTATGAGAGAAAAGACTCTCCACATTAGCGTTATGACCCGGTATACTAAATACATATTCAGGTACTTTCCGTAGTTCTGCATACTGTTCCTCGGAAATGCATTGCTTGAAATACGTTAGCCACAAGGCATTTAAGCTGTCGTCTTTTTGAGTAGGATTTAAATCAGTGCTAAAACTTTTCTTAAATAAAAGTCGTAAATTTAAAATGTAACACATTTACAAATCGTATCTTTCTACTTTATTCTGTGTTCTCTGAATTAATAATACCAATAATACAATACAAAATAAACACTATAATATAATCAAGAAAAAGTTTAAATACTTTACGTTCACGTACACTATTCACATATTACAACTAAATAGTAAACAAATTACAACTAAATAGTAAGCTGGCTGGATAGCTCTGTATGTCTAATGCAAGCAAGGGAAGAAAGAGAAAGCACTGTGCGACAATAGTAGAGAGAAAGAGATATCACTGAGTGGCACGTTACGCCTGTGTTTTAAAACAGCACGGCAGCGCGAACACTCGCAATTTATTATTTATTTATTTATTTATTATACTCTTTATTGTACACCAATCGTTAAAAGTAATAAAAACAGTAGTGCTTATAAGTATATTTTAGAGTACAATGGTCGGCCTTATCGTGCTCGGAGATTTCTTCGTTTATATACTGTATCCGTGTGGTACCCGGATTATCCGTGTGGTGTGCGGATTATCCATGTGGTGTCCGGATTAAGAATATAGCACCACTCCATCTCCGCCCGTGGATGTCGTAAAAGGCGCCTAAGGGAATCTAAACCAGAGGCATGGGCAGCAGCGTCCCTTTTGTGAAGCGGTAGCCATACTGCGCTCACCAACCCGCCTGCCAAGCATGGTGAATATTGGCAAATACCCTCCAAAATGATGACACAGTTGTGGAATCTAAGGGGGAGGCCTTTGTTCAGCAGTGGACGTATGGCCGATATGATGATACACGGCGAATTTTTTGTTCTGTAAGACCTAGAGAAGCTAGAGAATGGAGAGTGTTTGTGGGAATAGGCTATATTATCAAACCGCCTACAACATCAATCTCACTTGCTTACTATGCACTCTGGCCACCTGCTTGTGAGCTTGATCAGTCCGGGTATGCCAAAACGATAGCGGGAAATTTATTGAATTTGTTAGTTATAATACTCTCCGCCAGCAGCGTCAATACAGGTGTAAAAGGGCTCGCTTTCTCATGCTTAATATAGGGCAATGTCTCCTGTTCTTAAGTCACAGTCGACTCAATCACACACGGCTACTTAACAACCTCTAGAAATCCAGTTTACGCTGACCTCTCATCTTACGGTAAGTCTATACAATGCGAGATCAGCTTATACTGGAGTTTATAGCTTGATATGTAGCCGTGCGGACTCACTCGAGCGGGCAAGTACCATGCCGTCACAGACTAGAAAGAAGAAAGAAACACTTGTTATTTTCACACCAACAACGATGCACACAGCAAAAATTAAATAGGTACCTATGTATATATGAAAACAAAAGCTAAAAAATACAATATCAACCTTTACAAGACACTGACCTCTATTAAAAAGCCAATTTATCTCAAGGAAAACATTTACATAAATTAGAAAAACAAAATAATAACTTGTAGGTACACAAATACAAAAAACTAAACAAAAAATACCGTGATTGTGCATCGCATTCGTGCAAAAAGGGGTTGTCACTCAGCTTATTGCTGTGACGTTGCAGATCTAACGACAACAGCTACCCACCAGTGTGAAGTAGCAAAATTACTGCACATCGTGCGGTAAGTGATGAATACCTGAAGCTCAACTCCCGAAAAATGGCAGACATACGACATGGGGACCATCAAAATAAAGTGTGAAAAAAAGAATATGTCTGCCCTAAAGGTTGGCTACACGTCAGCAACCGTTCTGGTGTTGCAGTTGTTTATGGCGGCGGTGACGGCTTAGCCGATCTGCATGACCGTTTGCCCTCCTGTATTATTAGAAAAGGAAAGATGCTGCTGCCCATCCTCTTGATATTAGCCCTTAGTTGCCTTTTACGACACCCATCGGTGGAACCACACGTAACATTCGCTGACCCTGCTGCTCAAAAACTTACTTGTATAGTCATAAAAAGACATATAATCTTAAGGATCATTCCACACTGCTTAAATCCTCTATGTAGACGCTCTGTCTTGAAGGCTGTTTATGGTACATAATACAAACCCACTCTCGCTTCACTTACATGATTTAACGTATGCATCTGAAATACTAAGGCTTCATAACGTAAAAAGATTTGTTTAATCAGTACAAACGTCCATGATAAACTCATATTATTAAATAATGAGTTTATGATAGTATGCCAAATAAAATCCAATGCTGGGCGCAAGCCTCCCCCAAAGATCGCTACGATGACCGGTCTTAGTGTGTTGTGTTCTCATCATAGACTATACACTTAATACTGACATAGATGCGCAACTCTAAGACCACAATAATCAAATATGCGACCTTGACTACCAGATGGCGCTACGTATTCATTTAGTACCGAAAAAATCCTGCAGGTGGCGTGCCTCTCCAGAAGTATTTTTAATAAAATTTGTTCATTGTATGAAAGAATCACTAGATCGATTAAATTGCGCCGCAGACCATAATATAATATATTGAAAAAAGGTTTGCAATTTTAACCAACCTAATAATTTCTGGAAACTGGAATAGTTCTCCAAAAAAGATACAAGGGAAATGTTTCAATGTTTTTTTATTATTCTCTTCGTATAATAATCATAAGCTTACCAAAACTAGGTCATTCTTATCATATTAAGAAAATTTTACATTCCAAGTTGTATTCACTTCTTTATACCGTGGATTATAAAATTCAGTGCGAGATTATTCAAAAATTACAAGAAATTCAACGTAAAATGATCACACTCGTAAAATAATCTAATCATATAGCAAACACGTAAACACCAGCTAAATTAAGTTTACAAACTTGTAAAAGGTAGGTAGGTATCTTTTCTCTTTGACAATTTGTGAACTGATGATATTTTAATAATAAATATTATTGTTTGTCGACATTAAATAAACGAAATCGTGTTTATTTAATATCACAGATAAGATATTGTAATTTAAGAACGTATTACCAAAAAAACAAACATTAAATAAATTTATTTTGGGTACTTCCGGTAAGGTACTACTGCCATCTAGTCATATTTTGAATAAAACTTAATATGAAATGTGCCGACTGTAGGCAGAAGATGGCGCTACTTTCGATGCAACTTTTCGTACTCACTATTTGTATGAGAGTTTCACCCCCCTGGTTCTCATTGAGGGCTTTCCCATAATCGCAACACTTAGCAGCTGGATTAGAGCTCGCAGTTGAGTTCTTAATTCACTCGAAGGACGCTGCTGCTCACGGGACGAGATGGGTTATAATAGTATAATTCTAGATAATAAGCATGAAAATAATAAAGGGAAAACAAAATGCGCATAAATACCAATAATGGTTTTATTTCTACTATTTCCGTGTAACCATCTGAAGTCTAAAACGTTAATAATTTGTTTACAATGGCGTCTTTTATTATAAATAAAACAGGAAGTTTACTTCCTCCTATTTGTATAGATCAGTTTTTTGTAAGACTTGCTAATAACTATTAAAAAATCTGCTAAGGTTTTCTTTTGTTGTACGTTCATCTGTTTTTAGATTTCTTTTCGCTATTAATTGTAGAGAATAATCGTATTGTGGTAACAAGCACTCTTGCATGTCTTGAAATCATGGGTTCAATTCCGAGATCCAATAAAAAAAAGTGATACAGCTGAAGTTGGAATTAAATTTAAGGAACTGCCGTCCTTGGTCTGCAAGGAATGTTTTCTCTTGATATGATGATGATGATGATAATGATGATAAAACTATAGTTGCAGAGTTTGACCGATCTATGGACAATATAAATTTAAATTTAATATATGATTTTGTGAACGCAATTCATCTTTATAGAGTTAAAATTGTGATAGTACTGATTTTGTACTATTTCAAATACAACAACTGAGGTTAGTTTTGTTAGAAGTACAATTTGCTACCCACATTTTCATGAATATGTTTCTATCAATCATTGAGCCAATCGCAGTTTACTGCTGTCATAACCACGATTATACTAGGCGAAGGACGTTTTCACTGTTAAACAAAGGCCTCCCCCATATATTTTCATAACGACGAGTTACATACAGCTGACATCCAGACTCCTACCTATCTTTACCAGGTCATCCCTCCATTAGATGGGTCATCATTTGGGGGGTAAACTGCCAGTACTCCACATGATTGGTAAGTTTTTTGGTGACCACAGTATGCCTACAGTTACACAGAAGTGAATCTGTACCTACCTATTCAGGCTGAGAAAGATTTAGTCGCCTTTTTAAAATAATAAGTTTATATCAGACAAGGTCCATAGTGTAGTAATGTTAGAACATATACAAAATACAAGTAAAAAATTCAGCGTGCTGCAACCATCTCCTTAGCACCATTGAATCCCACCAATCGGAATAGGAGCATAGTGTTGTTGCTGCTGCAGACACGTGCCAGTAGGGTGGTGTGCCTTTTCATCATCATAATGGCTGCAAAACCAATAATGTTCGTCTTTGAAATCATCTCTGATACACCACGGTCCTATAACGGCTTTAGCAGAACCATAGTTAAAGGAGTAAGTGTTTTATTTTATTGAACACGCAGTCCATGCTTCTCATGTTTCTTCTAAGTTGTGCCATAATCCTTTAGTTTTTTATCTAGTTTACCACGTGCTTATTTTTTATACTAGTATATTTAACTGAATCTAACACGAAAATCTATTTTAAATATTTATTATTATTAATAAAAGCACGCAGCTTATCTTTAATTGCTTAGTTGTTAAGGGCTTTAAGCATTAAACGTTTATTATAATAATATTTGACATAAACATGAAATATATAAGATAAGATAATTCGTATGACAAATAGGTTGATCGGTAATCCTTGTAATAAAGAATAACAAGAATGAGAAGATCAACCAGCATCTATTACAGAACAAACCTCTATTCTTGTTCACACAATAAAACCCTAAATTAAATAAAAATCTAAATAAAACCTGATTAAATCATAATAATCAGTATTCAAATTATTTAAAATAAAATAAAACTACTAATAGGAGAAAAATATTATTAAGAACTTGAATATGAAAAACTCCTTAGTAACTAACTGAATAACATCATTGATTACTTCACTGAATAATATTATAGTCCTGACTAGGAAATAAAATTACAACACAGACAACGTGAATGCAAAGCATGTTATTGACAAAGATAACGGATCATCCAGCGACATCTTCCTTATCTATCGTCCCTGCAAGATAAAGATAGGTAACAATCTAATCTCCTCTGAAAGATTCACAAAACTAGTCCCGAAGATCATACTCAGTAGCTATGTTTAAGGAATTGGTTTTAATTAATTATCTGGTGGTATTGTGTGGAGTACTATGTGGTGGTCAAGTGTTGCAATTTGGGACCTGTGCGAATGTGAAGACAATGCAGTATTTTGATTTGGAAGAGGTGAATTATCGTCCTGACCTTAATAAACCATATTTTCTTCTTCTCCTTCTTAGTCGTTGGCTTTCTACTATGTATCGTGACTTTCTTTATAGTGCCCTTGCCTGGGCTATTTTGCGCTAGGTATAGTGGTCAGTCTTTAACTATAAATAAATTGTTGCCCATATATGAATAGCTTAACATATCATATATGGGCATGGAAGCCTAAATGCAATAAAAATCTTTAATATTTTCGTACAGTCAAACAGTTCTTAAATCTTGTTTGTTAAGAGTATAACTATTGTTATTAACTTAACTAATTACCATTTTCTCATATTCCAACATCTCAATCAATCAATAGAGTTTATTCGCCATTGCAACCAAGCAATTAAAATTAGACTTTGTTAACCAATTAATTCATAAGCTGTCAAATTTAAAGAAAGCACGCTGAGCCACTGAGGTCGAGTCATTAAAATATCCGTGATGACGGATCGTGATATATCCAAAACTTCACAAGCAATTGTAAAATCGAAACTACCATTGGAATCCTTATAATAATCGAATTTGAATTAAAAAGAATGTGCATCAAATATTGTGGGTGCATACAGCAGTTTGCATATATACATGATAGATAAACTTCTTTACCATATTAATATTCCAGTTTCTGGGCCAATGGTTTGAAATCGAGCGTTTTCCGATCTGGTACGAGCACTTCGGTGACTGCGCTTACAAGCGCATCCAGTACTGCGGGAGAAGGGTTGAAATCGAACATGTCTACGTGAGGGACGGTATACAGTTTGTGCTGCACCTCAACACTACTTACGTACCGGGAGATGACGCTGTTTTCGTGATACAGGAGAACAACATCGGTGAGTTGTTTGATTATGCCTTCCCAATCAAGTCAGCCCCTACGTACATCCACTGATTAAAATAGGTGCACTCTTAGACTTGTCTGTTTACTATTCAACTCAGCATAACTTCTAGAATTGTGTTATCTAGCAGTTGGTTAAAGCTTCTTTATCTACGGTCGATACAATTTGGTAACAGAAGCAAAGCAAACCACCAATTTCCTGATAAGTATTTTGTCGATATTCCAGTGGCAGGTTAGTTCAAATTACAGTAAGGGAATGTTGTGGGGCTGGCATAGGATAAATCCATGAAGAGAGAAAGACATAACTATGATTCTTTATTTGCTATAAACACGGTAAAGTATATTCATTTTGGTATTACAGTATTTCAATTATGAGTGTAGCACAAAGTTAGAAAATAAACAAATACAAAACGAGAAAGAGTGCGGAAATATTAAAAAGTCAACACGTAAAGAAAGATATACTGTGCGATGCTAAGATAGGCAGAAGCATCATACTATGTTTCTTAGTTGCAATTTGATGTTGCAGCACAATGTCCAGATCACTGTCTCAGCTAGCTGCAACATCTAATACCACTTAATATCCGTATTCACAAGGTTCAACTGCCATCTGATGTCCGAAACACAATTAACCGAGACTGGACAAAAGACCGGTTGCCAGAATTTCGTGCATCTGTTTTTCACTAAAATATATTCATATGACAGCTGGGACCGATTACTTAACGTGCTCTCTGAGACATGGATTAGAGAGAATCGGATATATCCGGATAGTTGATATTAAGAAGACATGGTAGCTTTGTGCATTTCCCTTCATCATTAAATCAGCCAAAGTGCTAATTGCTGAACAAGGACCTCCCCATAGATTTTCACAACTGTGTCGTTATTTTGGAGGGAATTTGTCAATAATCACCACACTTGGCAGGCAGGTTAGAGAACGTTGCTGCCCATTCAGGGTTTAGAGTCCCATAGTCGCCTTTTATGACATCCACGGGAGGCGATAGAGTGGTGCTATATTCTCAATCCGGACACCACATAGAGTATACTTATAGGTATAAACTCACGTTATTTTAATTTTCGGTTTTATGGTCGTTTGATATTTAAGTTTTCAACGTTCAAATATGTACCCCTAAGGACTTATCAGTTTAAACGGCGAGCCGTTCATTTCACATTAACTTTATAACAATGAGTATCTATACAAATTAAATTAAAAATAACAACTTTTACCAAATGCATATGAAAGTATATACAGTACATACTGCAAAAAAACTGTTTTAAATTTTTTGTCTGTCTGTCCGTCTGTCTGGCTGTTTGTTCCCGCTAATCTCCAAAATGGCTGACCCGATTCTAGCGAGACTGGCAGATATCTAATATTATAAGGAATAACTTAGGCTACTATTATTTTAGAAAACAAATTAGGGTTCCACGCAAAAAAAATACCCATGAAATCCAATATATTTACTTGAGTCAAGTGTCTATGCCGAAGTACTCCAGAAATAATCCAATTTCTCTTAAATTAATAGCGAGGCACAGCTAGTATTTACTAAATTTAGGTGATGTTATAACAATAGATTAAGGGTAGTAAGTGTTTAGGCGATAAACGCGTTTTGATGCGTTACAAAAAATCTTTTATATTTATAATCTTTTAAATTGGTACTTAGATATCACTTTAAAATTTGTACTTATTACTTTTAAATTTGTACTAATTACTATAATATTTTAAGTTAGTACTAATTACTGTAATATTTTAAATTAGTACTAATTACTATAATATTTTAAATTAGTACTAATTACTATGATATTTTAAATTAGTACTAATTTGCTCTTCAAAAGTATATTGTAAGGCCGTGTGGAGCCGGCTAAGAATACCACCACCCTATCTCATCCGTGGGTGTCGTAAAATTCGACTCTGGTGTTATCCGGAGGATGGGCAGCAGCGTCCTTCGAGTACATTTATAATTCAACTGCGATTGCCAACCCATCTGCTAAGCTTGGCGCTTATGACAAAACTCCCCAAAAAGCACACTACATAAATCCATACCAGTCCTTGTAGCAATATTTGGGGGAAGCTTCTGTCAAGCAGTGGACGTTTTTCGGCTAAGATGATGATGATTGTAAAGGGTTCGCAGATCCTCTGGTAATTTATTAATAGATAGTAAGGAACTAAGTAGATAACAACTCTCGTCCCGTAGAAGTTATTGACTTTAGATAATATATATCTCATCTAATTTAATGCCTTTCTTAAACAAAATATAACTTTTCCTCATAGGATTATTCGGAAATTCACAACAATATTTTTACATAGATAACATTATCCTCATTTGGTTGACAACATCGCAGAAACTTGACACATCGTTGAATGACATAGTTTGCACTTTTATTAAAACATAAATAATTAATATAATAATAATTAGCCCATTAATGTCCTATAACCGGGCACGGGCCTTTTCTCGGGATGAAAAAGGTTTAAAGCTTAGTCCACCACGCTGGCGTAGTGTGGGTTGGCAGGCTATATGGTGGTCTACAGAGTACAAGTGTGAATGTTTCCTCACAATATGTTTGGGGCCGCGGTTTCCCTCGCGCATGCAGGCACCCCTTCTTTTTTAATTTTTTATTGGTGTCCAGTGTAAATTCTACATGGAACTTCCTTCGCCCCGGGAAAGGGTGGAGGGGCATGCTGGACCTTCGGCACCGAAGGGGGGCTCCAGGTCCTCGTAAGATCACACTAGAGCCGAGGTGCCACGCCTTTCGGCGCATCTCGGAGAGGATGACTGTTCGCGGTTACCCCCTCAGAGCACGCGGCTGTAAAAAAGGCCACCCTCGAGGCGCTTCTCGGGGAGGATTGTAAAGAATGCCCCCAAGTCTCACTGTGCGATGTGCTGCGCACAAGGCGGCACGTGACCACGTGCGCGCCACCGTCTTCCCGGGGATGCAGGCACCCCTAGCAGGTCTTAGCCTGCTACTTACCCTGGCAGAACCCGATCCGCTACTCAGCTGCGCCAACTACACTATTCTCTAGAGAAGCGCTCGTGGAACATAACATGACACCGTCTAAAGGCTGTTTTGGTATTTGAAGTGCCCTCAGATTTCATCATTTCGGCCAAATGAAGTTCACTGCTGGACACAGCCCTCCCTCAAAGATCACCACAACGACAGATATGAGTGTGTTGTGGGCTCATTGGGGAGTTTTGCCATAATCGCCACGCTTGGCAGACGGGTTGGCGATCGCAGTTGAGTTGTTAATGTACTCGAAGGACGCTGCCGCCTATCCTCCGGCTAATCCCTTAGTCGACTTTTACGACACCAGATGGGGTGGTGGTATGCTGAGCCCTCAGATTTCATCATCATTCATCATTTCGGCCGAATGAAGTCCACTGCTGGACACAGGCCTCCCCCAAAGATCACCACAACCACCGATATGGATGTGTTGTGAGCACATTGGGGGGTTTTGCCATAATCGCCACGCTTGGCAGGCGGGTTGGCGATCGCAGTTGAGTTGTTAATGTACTCGAAGGACGCTGCTGCCCATCCTCCAGCTAATCCCTTAGTCGACTTTTACGACACCCATGGGAGGAAATGGGGTGGTGGCATTCTGAGCCGGCACCACACGGCCCTCAGATTTAATATATTCAAAATAATTTATTATTATTTTAACAAGTTTCCTTACAAACTAGTGATTAGTTAGATTAGTGATATATAATAAGCGGAAACATGAGCCCAGCCAGGTTATTTTACTACTAAAGTGGCAAACACGTTGCCGATCCTGTTAAAATATTTTCAGGGCCATTGTGAAAAGCCCAATCTCTTGGAAAAACCTCAGTAGGGAGCAAATTCTAGAAACTTAGCATGCGCGGGAGTAGATTCCTCTCAAACGAAAGCAAAAAGTTCCAAAGATGTGAAAAATATTATTTTCACGTAGCGAAGCGGATGGGTAACGGATAGGCGTAGATAGAAGTTACCGTCATGAATGGCGTTCGTTTAATGTTTCCTCTCTTTCTTGCAGGTTACTCTCATATATCATTATCTCACTCTGTCATCTCAACTTTTCTTTAAAGTGTCGTCGCAAAATAATTAACCTTTATAAACAAATGGTAAAGCTGCTGGTATGAGCTAGACATTGATAACGATAAAAATGATCGGGCCGAGGGGGAGGATAATACAAGACTGGGCGGCATCGCTTGACCTCCGATTGCTGAATCGGGGGTCCATTAGCACCTGCGTTCGGTGGCAGGGGGAGTCGGTCGTGGACCTGACATGGGCGGCTCCTTCTGTGGCCAGCATGGTGTTGGGCTGGCGGGTGGCGGAGGAGGTGGTAACGTTGTCCGACCACCGCCACATAGTTTTTGACGTGGCCCTCCGTCCGCCTGGCCCGAGCCGTCTAGGTCCTAGACCGCAGTCGCGACGTTGGGCCCTCACACAGCTCGATCGAGAGATGCTAGTCGCTGCTGCCAACGTTGTGGCGTGGTCAGAGGTCGATCAAGGGATCTTACCCGATCCGGAAGAGGAAGCAGCCTGGTTCCGGGAGGCGATGACGTCGATATGCGATGCATCAATGCCCCGGGCCAGGCGCTCCAGGCGTACGGCGGTGTACTGGTGGTCGGAGGAGATCGCGCAGTTGCGCACGGTCTGCCTGGCATCCCGCCGCCGGTACCAACGAAGCCGACGCCGGCGTAGTGCTACAGCTGGAGAGACTGCGGAGGCCTATCTGGCCTACCGGGCGGCCACGAAGTCGCTAAACAGCGCAATTCGCGAGGCGAAGGCTCGGTCCTGGAATGAGCTTCTGGAGAGACTGGACAGGAATCCGTGGGGGAGACCCTATCGTATGGTCGTGGGCAAATTGCGCCCGTGGGTCCCCCCGGTGACCGAAGCCTTGGCGCCGGATTTGCTAGAAGGAGTACTTTCAACGCTCTTTCCAGCGGTCCGGGACCGTACTGGTCCCTCTCCACCCCTGATTGCCTCAGAATGGGCCGAGGAGTTAGGGGTTTCGGAAGGGGAGCTGGGCCGAGCCATTGGCCGCCTGAAGAGTCGCAACACCGCACCGGGTCCGGACGGCATTCCGGGCCGCGCGTGGGTGTATGCACTGCAGTCTCTTGGGGACCGCTTGAGGCGGCTGTTCACCAGTTGCCTCCGTCGAAGTGTGTTCCCGTCCAGCTGGAAGGAAGCCGAATTGGTTCTCTTGAAGAAGGAAGGAAGGACCGCAGAGTCTCCCTCTGCATACCGTCCCATTTGCCTGCTCGACGAGGCTTCGAAGCTATTCGAAAGAATAATTACCCGAAGACTCGTTGAGCACCTGTCGCGAGTTGGCCCCGACCTGGCCGAAAGTCAGTATGGCTTCCGGCAGCGGCGGTCCACCATCGACGCGATTCTTCGCGTCCGCTCGCTGTCGGAACAGGCGGTGTCCCAGCGGGGTGGGGTGGCGTTGGCGGTCAGTTTAGACATCGTCAACGCCTTCAACTCCATCCCGTGGGATGCGATTAGGGGGGCACTAGTCCATCATCGGTGTCCCCCCTACCTGCAGGGCATCATAGGGGCCTATCTGCGCGATAGGCACATTCGCTACGTGGGCAGGGACGGTAGCATAAAGCGGAGGGAGATTACATGCGGGGTTCCGCAGGGGTCGGTTCTCGGCCCCTTTTTATGGAACCTCGCCTACGATGCGGTCCTGCGCGTCGTTCTCCCCGCTGGTGTCAGCTTGGTCTGTTACGCTGACGACACTCTTGTGTTGGCCAGCGGGGAGTCCTTCGAGGGAACCATCCGGCTTGCCGAGCAAGCGGTGGCAATTGTCGTAGCCAAAATCCACGCTCTGGGTCTCCAGATAGCGCCTCACAAAACCGAGGCGCTATGGTTCCACAAACTGCCGCGGAGCAGAGAACCACCCAGTTCGTGGATAAGCGTTGGTGACGCGCAAATCAGGGTGGGCCAGTACATGAAGTACCTGGGGCTCACCCTGGACAGTCGTTGGGGCTTCGAAGAGCACTTCGCACGCCTCGTCCCCCGAGTCGAGAGGGTAGTGGGTGCATTACACCGGGTGCTGCCCAATCTCGGGGGACCGAGCGAGGAAGTTCGCCGTCTCTACGGGGGCGTCGTGCGGTCCGTGGCCCTCTACGGGGCACCTGTATGGTCATCCCGGTTTTCAGGTGTCCAGCGCTGTAGAGCCAAACTTCACGGTCTGCAGCGCAGAGTGGCTATACGGATCGCACGGGGATACAGAACAGTGTCCTACGAGGCGGCAACTCTCCTGGCACGCTTTCCGCCTTTCGACATCATGGCGGAGACGGATGCGTGGGTCTATGATCAAACACGCTCCCTCCGCCAGAGTGGCGAAAGCGTGCCGCCAGGGGCGCTCGACAGGCTAAGGCGGCTGGCTCAACGGCGCACACTCGAGACGTGGCGAAATCGCCTTCGGCTGCAGTTCGCGAACAAACGCGTCGTTGAGGCCATTCTGCCGCTCTTCGGAGCCTGGCTCAGAAGGAGCGAGCGCGTCACCTACCGTCTGACGCAGGTGTTCACCGGTCACGGTTGTTTCGGTGCGTACCTGCACAGAATAGGACGCGAGGTTACGGCACAGTGCCACCATTGTGAAAGCGACCAGGATACCGCACAGCACACGCTCGAGGAGTGCCCTGCGTGGGCGGCCGAGCGGCGGATCCTGGTCGATCGGATCGGGCAGGATCTCTCTCTGCCGGCAGTAGTGTCGGCTATGTTGGCAGAGCATGAAAATTGGAGTGCAGTGGTCTCCTTCTGCGAGAGCGTCATGCTCCAGAAGGAGACTGCAGAGCGGGATCGGGAGAGGGCTGATCCCGCAAGGAGAAGGACGAGACGGCGCCGGGGCAACAACCGTCCCGGCTCCCAAGTCCAACACGCCTGAGCCCCCTGCCGTTACTATATGGTGGGGGGCCTCGGGGGTCGCGGGCGCGCAGATTGGGGAGTCTGCGTGCTCACACCGAGCGACCCCCGGGAAGACGGTGGCGCGCACGTGGTCACGTGCCGCCGTGTGCGCAGCACAGCGCAAAGCGAGGCTTGGGGGATCCTTTACAATCCTCCCCGGGAAGTGCCTGGGGGGGCGACCTTTTTACAGTCGCCTTCCCTCTGCTAGAGGGGGTGACCGCTTTACAGTCATCCCCTCCGTGATGTGCCTAAAGGCGTGGTACCAATGGGCGGCTCTAGTGTGATCTTACGAGGACCTGGAGCCCCCCTTCGGTGCCGAAGATGACCGCTCCAGTGGTTTTAGCCGGTAGGAGTCCGGCATACCCCTTCACCCTTCCCCGGGGCGAAGGAAGTTCCATGTAGAATTTCCACTGGACACCAATAAAAAAAAAAGGTATCCTTTTTATCAAAATAAATGTACGTAATCAGAAATCTGAAATCACCAGTCCTTATTCATGGTCATGGATGAATATGTGATTATCAGTTTGTATTATTCATACATTACATATCAATAATTAGGTATAGTCTATTAAAGGCTATTATAGTTATGTTTCCGTGTATGTCATACAACACATTTTGGTCCGGTATACCTTATGTGACCGTATCTTTGATCTCGTTCTTTTCATTTAGTTGGTGGCCATTCCTTTGTCAGAGTTGTTAGCCTCCGACTTGGCTTACGACTGCCGTTTAATTACAACAACCGAGACCGACAGTTGTACGTGCCTCCCAAATAATAATAATATACCAGTGTTGCTCCTTGTCGCCTGTAGTGGTGGCCACTTGTGAGTGGCGGGTCACCGTCTGCCATAGAATTTCACTTTAAAGATTGAAAGACAGACGCCGTTTTTTCCGTTTTTTCTTAGTATTCAATCAATTTAGCACCCATTGTAATAAATATTATATTTGTAGTTATCTTATACAATAGTTTTATACCTCCGGGGATAATCCGAGACTGCATTTTATAGTGCAGCCATGGAGAGTCCCCGGTTAGTGTCCCATTACATTTTAGATTAAAATTCTCTAAAGGGCCTCTGCGTGTTAGACCCATGTCCCCGCGTAAGCCTATCAAAAGACCGGGTTCCCCCTTACAGGGGATATAAACCTGTGTAATAGAGATACATGTAGATAATAATAATATCATTTATTTCAGGATTCCATGGCCCATAGATATATACCTTACAAACTAGCATATATAAAGTAAATACAAAATATGTGTATTAATGAATATACGGCTTAAGACTATGTTAGTAGCACTTCACTTTGCACTATAATATTGTCTTTGTGCTGTCCTGTGGCACTTGTCCGCGGAAGCGACGGAACACCACACCTTGAGGCCAAAAGTCTTCTTCCATAACGAGGGGCAGGTAACAATTCGGTACTCGCACCAGGAACGCCTTAAAGTAGACGTTGCGGCACGACTCCAGCAACTGCACCCTCGGTGTGTACCTCGTCTTTTGTGTTTCACATATTCTACGATGTCCTCCGTCTTAATGGTGCAGTACAGGCGGGAGATGTACAGCGGTGTATTTGGCTTGGCAGCGCGCATACTCGCATTGGGCTCCATAGGACCTTTGCCGCATTGGTTCTTGTAATTTCGCAACAATAGCCGTGTGGTGCCGGATCAGAATACCACCACCCCATCGCCTCCCGTGGGTGTCGTAAAAGTCGACCAAGGGAATAGCCGGAGGATGGGCAGCAGCGTCCTTCAAGTACATTAACAACTCAACTGCGATCACCAACCCGTCTGCCAAGCGTGGCGAATATGGCAAAACCCCCAATGAGCCCACAACACACCCATATCAGTCGTTGTGGTGATCTTTGGGGGAGGCCTGTGTCCAGTAGTGGACTTCATTCAGCCGAAATGATAAGGAGATGCTCAGTCCACAAGTCAACCTCACGGATCATATACCGATCACTGTCTACAACTATAAGCATGTCAAATACAACAGTCACTACAAAAGATTGACAACATTTACAACAGGATTCCGCAGTGACGAAGAGGGGCTTATCGCTTGTGCAAAACGACCGGCGTTTTCACTAACACAAATTATTCACACACCTATACAAATTATCAAACCAGTCCTTCCATTTTATTCTGAGACACATCACGTCAACGTCACATCAGCCTAAATACGTCCACTGCCAAATAAAGGTCTCCCCTATAGATTTCGACCATTGTATCATCATTTAGGGCAAATTTTCCAGTACTCACCGCACTTGGTAGGCGGGTTGGTAAGCGCAGTATGACTTTTTTTTATTTTTTTTATTGGTGCCCAGTGCAAATTCTTCATGAACTTCCTTCGCCCCGGGGAGGAGCGACGGGGTATGCCGGACTCCTACCGGCTAAAACCACTGGAGCGGTCATCTTCGGCACCTAAGGGAGGCTCCAGGTCCTCGTATGATCACACTGGAGCCGCCCACTGGTGCCACGCCTATAGGCTCATCTTGGAGAGGGTGACTGTAAAGCGGTCACCCCCCCCCCCGGGGGATTGTAAAGGATCACCCAAAGCATCCCACGACAGTGCGTGACCACATGCGTGCTACCGTCTTCTCTTGGATCACTCGGTGTGGGCACGTAGATTCCCCAATCTACGCACCCGCAAACCCAGAGGTCCCCCGCCTTATGACAACGGCAGGGAGTCTCAGGCGTACGGGAATTAGGCACCAGGGTGGTTGTTATCCCGGTGCCGTCTCCTCCTTCTTCGAGCGGTCCCGCTCTGCGGTCTCCTTCTGGAGCATGACGCTCTCACAGAAGGAGAACACTGCATTCCAGTTTTCGTGCTCTGCCAACATAGCCACTACTGCCGGCAGAGGGAGATCTTGCCCGATCCGGTCGACCAGGATCCGCCGCTGAGCGCAGTATGCCTACTGACAGCTGACTGCCTACCCACAGATGGGACGCTGCTACCTATTGCTCTGTCTTAGAGTCCCTTAGTCGCCGTTTACGAGATCCACGAAGGAGATGGAGTGGTGCTATATTCTTAATTCGGACATTACAAGGATATTCTGGGAAGAAGGAGACTAAACAGCAAAATAAGCGTGACGCTTTCCACTAGGCCAATGAGTTGCTCGCCTTATCAATTGCTTGCAAAAAAAGTAAATCATTTTGTACAATAATAACTTTAAAATATTATTTAAAATATTGTTTAAAATTATATATAATTTATAATTAATATTTAAAAGTTTTACTTCAACCACGCGTAAAAATAGTAACCGTTGACACTTCGTTCATACAAATAAATACACAGCAACACCATCTGTTGAGTTTTTTACGTAATGTCATAAGGTTTATATTGTTGATGCATAATTAATTTAATAATAAAGTAATGATTAGTGTTAGTATTGAATTATACAAAAATGGAATAGAAATTAATTCATGTATGAATACTATAGTCAGTCAGGAAATACTATAATCAGTGACTTTTCAAATTGCGGAACCCACGTTACATAGGCCAGAAAAAAAATCTCGAGTTACTCTAAATTTGTGCCTAAGCAAGTTCTACTTAAAAATCGACTATAGTAACCACAGTCTATACAAAAAATACAAAGAGTTCATTCGTTTTAGTGCAAGTTGCTTTCTTACTGCTATCGGTGCAGTTACTATAACTAAAGTGGATTTTAGTTATAAATAGCTTAGCGCAACAGGCGGACGAATCCATACATAATACAATATCAGCTGCTGCGGTTAGAGGGCTGTTCACCCCATTGACGACACGAATGTATCCAGCAGCACACCTCAATAAAAGTAGTAGTTAATATGCTGATTTATTTTCTCCGTCTGTTCTCTGTGTTCTGTCTGTATGTTTTATAGGAGTGACCTTGCGTCACGATTCATTCTAGTTCAAGGACAAAACAAATACAAAATGCTTAAAATCTTTTGCAGATCCAGTCGGTATCCCACTGACAGTAATATCAACGGATTACTCCAACTACGCAATCGTGTATGGCTGTAAAAATAACGAAAAATTGGGACTCAAATATAGTAAGTACTTATCATCATTAAAGTGTTGGCTCGTAAATGCTATGAAGACTCTCGTGGATTCATAGGCTACAATCATCATATTAGCCAAAGGAACAAAGGCTTCCAGATAGATTGCCACAATTTTGTCGCCATTTTCGAGGGAATTAACTTATTTTTGGCAGGTTGGTTGGTGAGTGCAGTACGGCTACTATTTCACAGAAGGGACGCAGCAGCCCATATCACTGGTTTAGAGCCCCTAAGTCACCTTTTACGACCTCCATGGGAGAAGATGTTTTGGTACTATATTCTAAATCTGGACACGGCAAAATGAATTATTGGGACTGCTAGAATCGTCAAGGCAAACGTCAGCGCCTAACAGAGCAATCACCAAAGCGTTATTAAAAAAATGAAATGAAAATGAACATTAAAATTAAAAATTAATAAAAAGAACTATCCGGCATCGAGGCTCATAGCGTGTTAGTGTTACAAGTTACTTATAACTATGTTCGTAGAACATTGTAGTACAGTACATCACAAAACAAACATCACAATCACAGGAAGTTTTCTCAAGCTCCATATACATGTAGCTTGATAAATTATCCTATCGTAGGCCCATCTAGCCTGTCTGCAAATACCTTCAAGATTTTAGTGCTCCCCCTCACTTTGCGTATAACTGAGGCAACTTTCTTACACTTTATCCCGAAGTAGTCGTCAGTGCGTGCATCAGCCAACAAACCTGAACGCACTACAGTAGACCCGCGGGCTGATTAGCTAAAACAGCAACAGCAGACGCGATAGCAGCTGTCACGCAGCCAACCAACCAACCGGTGGCAAAGCGTCAACAAATGGGTATTACGTAAAGCATTCGCCCGCCTGTCGCTACTTGTGGAGGATGCATAGTTACTAGCGCCAGTAGCGATAAGGTAGCCACGAGTGGAACTAAAAAGAATGAATGTTTTTAGTTCATTGATTGTCCGACAGAGGCGCCTCAGAGATCTTCGTCTGTTTAGTCACTATCGGCAAATAGGTAATACCAAATTGACGTTTGACAGCGGCGTTGAAGCAATTTACGCCCGTTGCAAGGTGTCTGCGACTTAGGTAATCAGCCCGCCGGAAGCCTTAATGACGTCCTGAAGGCATTGTTTTATTGGATGCGCAGAGTGTTGTTGTTGTGAATGTTTGGCAGCAAGACTCGAAGAGTTTTATTTTTACCGGTGCGTTGCAACCAGCAATCTTCGAGCCACCATATTTCCTCTCACAGCCAGCGCCGTCATAAGATACGATAAAAAAGATTTTTATTCATTTAAACCATTAATAGTACTTATGAATAGTTGAGACTTTAGTTGCCACGTTTCAAAATGTAGATTTCCTATGGAGAACAGGCAAGAAACTCCATGGTTACTCTTTTAAAATCATGTCACAATATTTATGAGTACAATGTTATCAAATATTCAGGTTATGTGAAGACAATGTTCCTGCGTTCCTTATCTATCTCCAAGTCATCTGTTAGGTCTCTCATAACAATATGGCCGAGATATTTAAATTGGTTTACTCTCTGCTATAGTGAACCATTCAATTTTACAGGAGGAACATCTAATATCTATTTTGTCCTCTGGATGCCAACAGTTCACTTGTCTTGGGGTTATATTTTAGTCCATTCTGTTCAGCATACATTTAAAAAATGCAGAGTAATTTTCTTACTCCACTGATTGTAGGGCTCAGCAGCACCTTATCATCTGCGTAGCTTATGTTATTTAAACTTACTCCGTCTATATGGCATCCGACATGAGTGGTGTTGAGCTCAATGAGTAATTTATTAATATAAATACTTAGAAGTTAAACCTCCCTGCCTAACACCACACTCAAGCTTGTATGGTTCAGATAGCACGTTTGACGACTTTATAAAATGTATCTGTTTGTTACACCAAAAAGATAATGTTGACACTAACGTAGCAAGGACGCCCATCTCCCGAGGCCTTTCCCACAAGGCATTAAAAGAAACCAGGTCGAAGGCCTTAGAAAGGTCCAGGAAACAATCATACACTGGTGTTTATCACAGTGTCATATTTGAAGTATCAAATACGACACTGTGATAAACACCAGTGTATAATATAGATTTAAAAAAGCATAGTAATGCTTCAACGCGAATATACTCACTATATTTGCGTTGTAATATAGCACTCTCGGTAGATAGCCCATAGCGAAACTGCGCATCGCGCAACTTTGTGTATTTACTGAGGTGAAAGTAGAGCACACTGTCAAACTCTTTGGCTATTACAGTTGCCAGTGAAATAGGCCTTTGTTTGCTATGCTGTCTGCTGTCCGGTTTCTTACAATAGGTACAACTATTGTATCAAGTAGCTGCTGTGGTAAGTAATAATGCCCTAAGCATTTAGAAGGTGCTCAAGATAAATGGCATGGCGATGAGAGCAAGAGTGGTAAGAGTGGAGAGAAATTTGTTTACAGAATAATTTTGTCTGGAAAAAATAGACAATTATTGTCCTCACTGCCTGAAACATAGGTTGATAATTATAAGTATCGAAACAATTGTAGCCCGATAATGATTGTCCTGATAATTATATTTTATGGATAGCCTAGCTGGTTATTACTAGTACAACTGTATTGTAAAGCTAATATTACAGAACAATGTTTTCATCTTCCATTTCCATGTCAAACGATATTCCATACGAATCTCTTACGAATTTCAAATTCAGTTTCAGCCTGGATATTGTCACGAGAGAGCACCCTACCGGATGAAATTCTGATGAAAGCTTACCATGAACTGAACTCTATACCGTCTGCGAACCTGGCATATTTAGAGAAGGTAGACCAAAGCAACATCAGGTGTAAATTCCATTGGACAGCTCACGTTCATGCTGTTGACGTTAATGAGGAAGAACAGAAATAAATGTTAAAAAATCAGGCGATTTTTATTATAATTGCAATTTGATGCATGATAAACTGACCATAGGATTACAGTATTCTTCAGTGATTGGTTGTTTACCTCATATGAGTTAAGTTGACAGACACTCCATGTTTATTGTTGATACCGAGCATCTATCCAGACTCAACGCCGTCATCACCATAGTAAAAAAGGACTGATCAGTTTAATAGGGATTAGTACTATACTTCGAACGACGTTTCCTCGACAATCGATAACTCGATGTCTTTCCCTCCGAGGTTTACTTCTTCAAGTCGTTACATTGAAGGGGCTATCGAATACTTATAACGTTGATGGTACGTTACATATTTACGGAATTGGTAGCCATTGTACCAGGTGGCATTGATACTTTTGGTCACATTTTTTATTTTAGTGGATACAGTAGCTTAAGCTGTGGCTCTGGTGGCCCTCGGGTTACACTAATACGTACAAAATATATGACACACAATTGCGAATAAACCAAAAATAAAAAAATGTTGATCCGATCTCTACCAAACTTCACAGAATCACCCACTGGACTAATTGAAAAATCTCATCAAAATCGGTCCAGCCGTTTTGGAGTCCATAGAGTCGATTTTAACATAATTATATAGATTGATAATTCTTTATTTAAAAACAATCAGTAGGTTTCATTTCAATCAGGATAGCGTTCATTGTGTTGTAAATTCCAGAGACTAGTTTTTCGTTATTATATTGAACATTTTTTTTTTAACTCTTTAGTCATTACTAAAGAGTTAAAAAAATAATATTTTAAGTGCTTCAAAGCACTTAGATCCGTTTTTTTACAAGTTTATTCCAAAAACGCACACAGATAAAAAAAAGCGCTGCTGCACGCTATAATAAAATATCTACTGTTTTTTAAGTGCTTGAATAGCAAATTACTGATTCATTACAGCAAAAAAAAACCGTTAACACAATGATTGTCCCCTTGTTTAAACTATATAAATATTAACTATTTTTTAGACCCTATATAAATTTTATCTTCATTCATCATCATCACTATCATATCAGCTAAAGAACCTCCATTGCTGAATAAAGGACTCCCCATAGATTTCAACAACACCCGGTCACACCACCCATTGCTACTGCTATGTTGGTAGCTTTAGTTCTTTTAGCGGATCTCCTCATTCCTGATTCGATCTTGTAGAGAAATACCAAGCATAGCTCTCTCCATAGCTCGCTGAGTGACCTTGAGCTTTCTTACAAGGCCCATAGTGAGTGACCACGTCTCCGTGCCATATGCCATCGCTGATACCTCAGAATGGATACCGTCCATCATCATCATATAAATATCAAAGGCTTTTAGCAGCGAGAGTAATTGCAGACCATTGGCTTTTTATTTCAATAAATTAATTGCATACTTCGTAACAAAATAATGAATGTGATAATTATGCCACTTATCTATAATTTATTATTAGCATATCACAATTATTATCTATATCATTTCTCCTATCTCTAATATTTTTCAGATTTTATGTGATTTAAGATTGGCATCATGCAGTTGCCAAGTACAATAAAAAGTCCGTATTGGACTTCCGCCGCCCCAGAACATGGCGGAGAGGTGTGGTGTGGTTCTTACCGGCCGAGACCACCACGGTGGCGTGCATGTGGTCACGTGTACGCAGTATAGCACAGCGCACAGCGAGGCTTCGGGGGGATCCTTTACAGTCTTCCCGGGGAGGGTGACCGCTTTGCATTTACTCTCTTCGAGATATGCCTATAGGCGTGGCACCAGTGAGTGGTTCCAATGTGATCATACGAAAATCCCTCCTTAAATACCGAAGATGACCGTCCCAGTGGCGGGAGTCCAGCAAGCCTCTTCACCCTTCCCCGGGGCGGAGGAAGTTCTTGGCGAATTTCCACTGGGAAAAGAAACAAAAAAGGCGGTCATCTGTTATCATGCAACCTACAGCTTTATTAAAAATGGAAGTTAGTGGAGGTTTTCGGTTACGGCAATATTAATGTAAAAGTGCGATAAGTATATTGAACCAAAAAAAACTGAAATAAAAGCCAAAGTTATTTTAAAACATCCAGTTTTATAGCTTATAAAAATATATTCAATGAATTGGCACGGGGTACCTAAAAGTCAAAGGTGCCGCTTGCCGGTCTTCATAGTACTTAGGAGTACACCTGGTCCAGTCATCTTTTACCAACTTCTTAGGATCCACTCCGATTCGTGACAGCGGTTTAATGGCGAGCTCTTTCGATACGTCGTTGAGGATTTCATACCTTGAAAGTATCCATACGTGAACTGAGGAAAAATAATTATGGATTAACGTTTTATTTCGTTTGATTTATCATGTTCCAATGGGAAAAGACTAACGCTGGATAACTACTTGTCACTAGCCTCGTGGATAAAATTATATCAACTAATACTACTATCTGGGTTTGTGCCCAATAAATTGTCTTCTTTCTTCTTTCTTTCTTTCAGCGCGCGCACAATAACCAACATTTTGGACGTACTATCAACTGCACTCAATACATTCCTGCTTACAATTTCCAGTACAAGCAATCACATGCCACCCTCGTCCAATCACTTTCAGAGACCTTCACCAGGTCGTCTGTTCACCTCGCTGGTCGTCCCACGCTGCGTTTTTCAGTGCGCGGTCTCCAATCGAGAATCTTTTTGTCCCAACGGCCATCACTTCTACGACCAACATGCCCCACCCATTGCCACTTCAGTTTACTAATCCTTTCAGCTATACCGGCAATTTTAGTTTAGGAAGCGAGAGCAGATCTTCAAATGGTTTGAAAACTACTAAAATCCCTTTGCCTGCTGCTGAACATGAGCCTCATGGGCCGACATTGCCGTAACCACCACCCTTGGCTGGTGATTGGTGATCGCAGTATGTTATTATACACGGGAGGATGCTGCTGTCCATCATCTTGATGTCAACTCTTTCAGCACCCTAACAGAGTTGATGACCTTTAAAGCCCATATGAATCGCCAGTGATCTCTTTAACGCAGTGGTTGAGGCTTGGCTTTCTCCGCTGTGTAGTACGAATAATAATTTGCATACCGTATAGATAAAATATTCAAATCTGCAGCGCATTTCAAGCAAGTGAGTTTGCTAGTAAGTTCTTACAGAATAGACACGCTAAACGTTTATGTCACTGTAAAATGTATGTTTCACGCACTCACCACACAGGAAAAATCTATTAATTAATTTAAAGTATTAATTGGTGCAAAACACTTACTAAAATGCTTGTTGATGAGCGGACTGTACTCGCAAGTATAGACAGTGGCATAATAATTGTAATTAGTAGCGAGGACACGGAAGGGATACCTCCTGTTTGTCACTGAAAATCAAAATAATTATTGTTATATTAACATACATCCCGAAACACGACACGAAGTGGACAATATTGTAGGCAGCGGCTCGGTCAAGAAACCCACGGGCTGATTACCTAAGTCGCAGGCGCTTTGCAACAGGCGTAAATTGCTCGCAACGCCGCTGTCAAACGTCAATTTGGTATTACCTATTTGCCGATAGCGACTAAACAGTCGAATATTTTTGACGCGCTTCTGTTGGACAGTCATTGAATTTAAAACGTTCATTCTTTTTAGTTCCACTGGTGGCTACTGGCGCTAGTAACTATGCATCTTCCACAATAGTGACAGGTGGGGGATGCCTTACGTAATACCAATTGTTTGACGCTTTGCCACCGGTGGATTCTTGGCTGCGCGATAGCTGCTATCGCATCTGCTGTTGCTGTTTTTAGCTAATCAGCCCGCCGGCCGCGGGCGATAACGGCCACCGCGAGCGCCAAAGTGCTATATAGTGCAAAGTTCTCCAAGTGCTATGATGCGACTGATCAGTCCAAAAATCTCAGTACTATATCTAAAATCTGTACCGAGAATCTTCTCCCTTTGTTACTCCTTCTTAATTAGAAGCTTGGCTCAAAAAATTAAGAGCACAGGCCTGATAAATTTTGTCGCCCGATCAGTCTGAAATTTGGTTTGCCACTATTTTTTTCTCCCACTAGAATGGCCCACAGCATTCAATTCCTCCAAAGCAACAATTTCCATGGCACAATTAATTAATGTAAAAATGTTTTTTACAGAATCATGAAGTAGATGAAATGATTAATTCGCGACTGTACTAATCACTGTAATATCCGTAAATTAATTTTACACTAATCCTGAAGAGCTATAGCCGCGCGGCCGAGCAGCTGCATAAAGCGGTCGCGCCACTGCTTATGTAATGCTTCACATACGGTCTCGTGCAAACAGTAGATAAAGCGGCCAGTCAGTTACGTTTAAATATACTTTAAGCCTTAAACTTTCATAGGGCCTCCAGTATAGACCACAAAATTTACAACTTAATCATTGTCGTATCCCACGAGACCATGTAGTTAATGTCATGTCATTTCAGCCGAATGAAGTCCACTGCTGGACATAGGCCTCCCCCATAGATCACCACGACGACCGATATGAGTGTGTTGTGGGCTCATTGAGGGGTTTTGCCATAATCGCCACGCTTGGCAGACGGGTTGGCGATCGCAGTTGAGTTGTTAATGTACTTGAAGGACACTGCTGCCCATCCTCCGGCTAATCCCTTAGTCGACTTTTACGTCACCCACGGGAGGAGATGGGGTGGCGGTATTCTGAGCCGGCACCACACAGCAAGTCTAGCTAAGAACACCAGTAAAATCAACAATATATTTCGTTTTATTTCCTTTTTTTAGGGTTCCGAACGTTCGAAAGAAAAAAACCCTTACATGATCACTGTCACAGCCAATTTGCTCCGAATCTACTTGACCGATTAGGGTGAAATTTTGTACACTTATGGGTTTCTGTGACCTAAATACGTACGTGTAACGTAAATAAATTAATTTTGAATATAGGAGTCACTTTAGAGGCAATATAGAAAATTTAAGATTAAAGTTTTGCGAACTGTACGACGACACGTGACATGTAATCGGTTGTGTTGGAAATCTATGGGGGAAACCTTTGTGCAGCAGTGGACGTTTTTAGCTGATATGATGATGAATAGGCAAATATTTGAAATGCAATACTTACACCTCCTAGGCGCATCATCAAACGTAAAAGTAACATCCAATTTCGCACCGTCCTCAATATTCAGTGGTATCTCGAGCCGTGCCACGCTGTACCGGTGGAACAGGCCCCGGTCGACCCTAGATTGGTTAAGGTAGATGCCTGTGGGTCTGGTCTTCAGCTGCAGCACCGAGCAGTTGCTCTGATGCTGCCCATCGCTTGAATAGTGGTAGGCTTGATACCACTTGTTGAAGAACTTGAAACAAAGAAGAGGTTACGTACTAATTCTATGTACTTGGAAAGTACTGGAGTAGGGGTAAGTATCGGAATGCGGAATTACAAAATTTAAAAATCTATTTGGTGATCGAAATCATTTACCAAACGATATTTTTTGCTTGTCATTTGTTTGGTGAGATTGTAAACTAAACCTGGGCTTATGGCTATGAATCATTCTGATTATAGGTACCTACAAGGTTTTGAACAAAAATGTAAGAATGCCAACCGTGTTTAAGTACTTTACCAGCGATGACATATGGCACAGAGACATGGTCACCCACCATGGGACTCATAAGACAGCTCAAGGTAACTTAGCGGCTATGGAGAGGGCTATGCTTGATATTTCAATGGAATCCGTAGAAGATCTAAAGTTGCCGACATAACTGAAAGGATTAGTAAACTAAAGTGGCAATGGGCGGGGCATATTGCTTGTAGAACTGATGGGCGTTGGGCAAACAGGTTCTCGAGTGTAGACCGCGCACCGGAAAACGCAGCGTGGGACGACCATCAATGAGGTGGACAGGTGGAGGAAGTCGCCGGTAACCAGTCGTTCTGGAAATCTATGTCGGGGCTTTGTTCAGCACTTGACGTCCATTGGCTGATATGGCGGTTAAATACCTTCTCTGTCGCTAATTGCAACTTTGTTCAATGTTAAGGAGCAGTAACAACTTTCACGGGTGAATAAACAATTTTCATCAGTACCTATATGTGAATATATTTTCAACTAGCTGGGACCCGCGGTTTCATCAGCCATTTAATTTAAAAGAAGTTGGATAATTTATAAATAGGGTACTTCAGCATAGACACGTGACAGAGTATCTATACATATTGGATTTCATGGGGTTTAATGTTTTTTCGAACCCTAATTATTTTTCTAAAATAAAAGAAGCCTAAGTTATTCCTTATAACATCAGCTATCTGCCAGTGAAAGTCCCGTAGAAATCGGTTCAGCTATTTTGGAGATTAGCGGGAACAAACAGGCAGCCAGACCGACAGACAAAAAAATTAAACTAGTTTTTTTGTTGTAGGTACCGTAAATACTTTCATATGCATTTAGTAAAAAGCTGTTATTCCGTGTGGTGTCCGGATTAAGAATATAGCACCACTCCATCTCCTTCCGTGGATGTCGTAAAAGGCGACTAAGGGAATCTAAACTAGAGGGATGGGCAGCAGCGTCCCTTCTGTGAAACGGTAACCATACTGCGCTCACCAGACGGCAGGGTTGGCAACGTTTTTCAAAAAACAAAAAAAATGAAGATAAACCAACCCGCCTGCCAAGCGTGGTGAGTATTGGCAAATACCCCCCAAAATGATGACACAGTTGTGAAAATCTATGGGGGAGACCTTTGTTCAGCAGTGGACGTATAAATGGCCGGTATGATGATGTTATTTTGATATTACAAACAGACACTTTAATTTTATTTATTCGTATAGATAATAATTTGAAAATTTTCAGTCTGAAAGTTGTTTAACTTAATGAGTAAATACATGGTCGACGGTGGTCTGCATCATATCAGCAAAACGACGTCCACTGCTGAACAAAGGGTTCCCCCATAAACAACCGGTTTCAGGCCATGTGTCGCCATTTTGAGGGGAATAAAATATACTCACCACGCTTGGCAGGCATTTAGTGAGCGCAGAATGGCTGTTGTATCACAGAAGGAACGCTGTTACTTATCCCTCTGGTTTAGAGTTCCTTAGTCATCTTTTACGACATCCACGGGAGGAGATCCTCAGGAATCCGGACACCACATAAAATAGAGTATGCTGCTGCCCATCCTCTTGATAGCAACCCTTAGTCATCTTGTACAACACGGACTGCCATGACATTTATCACTCGTATCGAGATATCTTAACTTTGAAACAAGAAGTGTCTTGTAAGTATATAGGATACTATAGCGTGTCGGCTACCAGATGCCAACAGCTCATCTTTCTTACTCTTTAATATCCTTTAAAGTACCAGGTCAGAAGGAAGTGCATATAATCAAAATTGCGACCATATTATAGTGAAAGCATTAATAGCAACCGCATTTCAATATTAGTGTATAATCTATGGCAACCGCATCGGGATCCCTAAACCACGAGTAAATCCCGGGTATTCAAAATTGAAGATATTAATATCAGTTAAAGCTCAACATGGATATCATTCAAAGACCGTCCGATCAGATGATTAAGGAACAAAGAAGGAAACTTCGATCAACCATACTATTAGATTAAGTATCAGGAACAAAGACACATCGCACAATTAGCCAGCGTTTGCAAAATCCACCAGAGGAGATTGGAATGGTACTATGTTCATAATCTGTACATCACACATCACACGGGTAAGATGATTGACGTAGACCCGACCGAATAATTACTTGATAGATAAAAATATACTAACATCAGGCAATCGAAATCCTTCCTGTAGCTTAACATTATCAGGACAATTTCCCGGCAACGTAAAATACCCGTACACACTACACACAGAAATATATAAAATTATAAATGATTTTATCATTTTCGGCATAAAGTCGTCTAGTCTTTGCTAATATTTAAACAGTAATGATTCAAATGTTATTGTTTATGTATTAATATCATCTGAGGTTATCTCAAAGTTCAAACGGTGTTTTATTTGTACTTATAACAATTATTTCTCGGAATAAATAAGATAGAATTCCAAATCTAAATATGGTATTATAGTAAAACACTTTTAAACGGATTCTATCGCGTATACTCGTATTTTAAATTTTTGTTTTTCCTGATGTTTCGAGTACTTTGCAGCATTTGTGGTCGCAGGATGACTAAGGTGACAGGAGTCGTTACAGATTTTAAAAAGTTATTTTATTTTATCTACCGTACAATTTAAATCAAAAAAAATATTTCGATGCACGCAGTAATCACACACAGTGTCTTGATATTTCTATAGTCTTGGAGTCCTATAAGGGCTCCGCCGTTTTTACCTTCGGACGTTCGGAACTCTAAATGTAAAGAAAAGTTCTTGTCATTCAAAAATGGACTCATCTCCGCACAAACTGCAACATGTACGAGTAGTATTGAAAGGATAATTATTAGATAGGACCTTCGAGACAGCCACGGACAATTAAGGCGTTTACATATTATTTCATTTAAAATTAAAAAGTTTAGGTTAAATTCATTGAAATAAGTGGTAGGACGAAAGGGTATTAAAGAACCCATGATAATGATTACCTTTTGATCTACAACATATTTAAAAAAACAATAGCTTTAGAGAAAAAGCTGTTCCAAGATGACATTAAAAAAGTCGCGGAGGCAATCCTATCGCCAGTTTTATAACGTCTTTAAGCTACAAGCCTGTAAAAACTATTACCTTATGTACCTTTTTTGACATCTACTTCCTCCGGCCCGGAGAAGTTGCAAGATGGAGATGGAAACACATGCCGTTCTCCTACCTGCTAAAACCAACGGAGCGGCCATCTACAGCCCGAAGGAGGGCAAGAACTTGCACACATCTCGGGGCGAATATGAAGGACGCTCATCTACAACTTTATAGGAAATAGGGTTGCACAGTAATAAAATAATTTAGAAAACATAAATTTATCCGGAATTGTTGCCAGTTAAATCATAGCTGAATGGTATCTTAATCTTGCTTTTCCTCAATATTTACAAAATTTCGCTCATTTAGTTTCAAAGATCAATTCTTAGTAGAGCTATCATTGTTTACTAGCTCCGAGTTCCGCGAAACTGTGATCTATTAAATTAAAAATGTTAATGCTGGCTTGACCCTATTATTGCAAGGCGGCGTGTACGATGAGAAAAAAAGTGAAATGTTAGTGGAAAGAATAGGTCTGCTTTTTAATAACAAAATAAACATAACTACTGTTGCTTACATTGGACAACTAAATTGAGATACTGATTTGAATCATAAGTGTAATGATATATCCATGTGGTGTCCGGATTAAGAATATAGCACCACTCCATCTCCTCCCGTGGAGGTCGTAAAGGCGACTAAGGAACTCTAAATATATATTCGGATATTCTGCACTCACCCACCCGCCTGCCTGCTGGTGGTGAGTGCTGGAAAATTCCCACTTTTTTTTTTTTTTTTTTTGTTGGCCTTCTCGCATACATTTCTGGGAAATGTGGTTGCTTAACCGGTCATTGGAAAATTCCCACCAAAATTACATCAGCTTTTATCCAGCAGTGAACGTAGTTTGGCTTATATCATGATGATGACACTCTGTTTGCAGGTTTCAGTTGTTGACTTCAGGAGGCGTAAAAGTAAAGGTATTTAACGTTATCTGAATAACCCTCTCGCCCCTCAATTAAGGACAACAAGCAAACATTACCACATCCTAGACCCACAACACAAAACATTACGTAAACAACACTTTTGTTCTCATAAATCATACGATAGGATGTCCACATTACGAGCTCAAAACGTGGTCAATTTACGTCTATTTCAGTATAAAACGTCTTTATAATGGGGTCCAGTACATTGGATAATTACAGCGTGGGACGGGAGAGTTCATTCGTTATCATAGTCTCGGACGGTCAAGTTATTTAAAATGTTATTTGTTATATTATCTTGTTGTTTGGTAGGAGTTTTGGGAGCAGAATACACTTTACTAGGAGTATGCCCTGATGTTAAGGTGCACGAGAACTTGGATTACACCAGGGTAAGTTTGAATTCCATCGACAGACAGTCAGATATTTTGCCAACAGGAACAAAAACGCAAAATTTGTATCACTAGTTTATTTTGTTGTTGCAATACGACGATATGTTTCGTATATAATAACAAATAAGTTAGGTAGTCTCCGAAGCACGAAAATTGATAACATTTAGACCGATCAGTTCGCCGTGTGGTGCTGGCTCAGAATGCCACCACCCTATCTCCTCCCGTGGGTGTCGTAAAAATCGACTAAGGGATTGGCCGGAGGATGGGCAGCAGCATCCTTCGAGTACATTAACAACTCAACTGCGATCGCCAACCCGCCTGCCAAGCGTGGCGATTATGGCAAAACCCCCCAATGAGCCCACATCACATCCATATCGGTCGTTGTGGTGATCTTTGGGGGAGGCCTGTGTCCAGCAGTGCACTTCATTCGGCCGTTAGATTAGACCGTCATCAGTCATAGGGTACATTGAGATGGTCTTGAGTCATATCCAGTATAAGACACATCATAGGGCACGTTGATATTGAGAACGGGGAACTTTTAGGTGGTGGTAGTTCTCTTACTGCAAGAGGTCGGCAATTGCCGGCTAAATAGGCACCACCTCAGTGCCAGATATTCGTTGCTAAGCAGTGGTCTATAAACTTTAGATATTACTGTGTTCTGGTTAGAGAAAGCTAGTGGTGGTGGGTGGTAGCTAGTGAAAGTACTGGGAGTCATCATTTCGGCCGAATAACAGCTGGACATATGCCTCCCCCAAAGATCACCACAATGACCCATCTAGGTGTGTTGTGTACTCATTAGGGGGTTTTGCCATGATGGCTACACTTGCCAAGGGGAGTTGGCGATCGCAGTTGAGTTATTAATGTACTCGAAGGACACTGCTGCCTATCCTGCAGATAATCCTATAGTCGCATTTTACGATACCCATTGGATGGGATAGGTTGATGCTATTCGTATCCGGCACCACACGGCGAGAATTAGTTAGAGTTACAGTTTATTATCGATACAAATGCCTTAGAAACTTCAATTCTAATTCAAAAGTGTGATGAAAATGTAAGCTACGATTTAAATCTTGTCATAGTAGCATATAATTTAAATATTATTGTTTTTTGTCACTGAAGCCTTCTTCATTGAAATGAAATTAACTGTGTGTATATAAAATGTCCTAACATATTCTTATAAACACAGTTTATTTCTTCTTGAATGGTTTTAGAATTGGCCAGCAAGAAAAGTTGTTATTTATTTATTTATTTATGTAATATTAGTTTAAATTTCGAATAAAGAAATCTTCGGGAACCTATAGGTGTACATTGAATTCATTGGCGGCAATTTAAATATTGTGTGTCGTGACTCGTGTGTCGAAATGTATTTGACTAGAGAAAATTTTCGCTCCGTGATTTATTACTACTTTCGTTGCGGTCTTAATCAACAACTATATTATGATAGACTTTGATTGGCATTTCATAATGAAGGCTACATGTGGTCAAAGCAATCTCACTAATGATTTGCGCGAAGGATGTCCTTCTACAGCGACCACTGAAGATAACGTACTGAAGATAACTAGTACGGCTACTGATAGAAGCTGATAAAAGAGTGACACACCAACAGATCCGGGCAAGTTTAGGCATTGATATGAGTCAAGTGCAAAATGTCTTGCACGAACATTTAGGCGCCATAACGCTTTGCCCCAGATGGATACCTCATAATCTGACGGACGTTCAAAAACGCCGTCGTTTAGATTGGAGCGGCGAAATACCTGATAAGTATAACGGAGGTGACTCGAATGCTGCGTTTGATCTTCTCTCCCGTCTCTTGCTCGCGCCGGCCCGTGCCGAGCCTGTAGCTTTAAATGTCCCTTAAAACAACTTAAATAATACCGATCCAGCTGTCCCCAAAACAATAGCTTGATATCCCCAGCAACGCCCTAAGCCGAGGTCCGTGTCCCGCAGGGGGCGCCCTTAGCGAAAGTTGCTTAGTTTTTAATATTTAATTTAAGCCTGGCTGGAGGCCTCTTTTGGCTTCGCCAGAAAATGACCGGTTAAGCAACCACATTTCCCAGAAATGCATGCGAGAAGCCCAACTGTTAAATAAAAAGCTGCGTTTGACATCTTCATAGATGATTTAAGCTGGATATGTTGTCACGAGCCCGAAACCAAAAGACAATGACCGATGAATGTTTCCATTCGAAGATTTGCCAACAAAGTTAAAGAAGATCAAGTCAAGGGAAATATATGATTTATGATAGATGAAGAGACGGGTTACTTCGCATCGATTGCGCTAGAGTACAAAAGGACTGCAGATTGCTATGTTAATCATTGTTGTGTTTGTCTAAGCTGGCGAGAAGAAACGGCGCCACAAACTCCCCAGCAACACATTAGTCTGTCATAACAGTATTTTTAAACACATATGCTAAAACGCGTAAACGCTGAATATGGTATTATCCGGAGGACAATAATCAGCCATCCTTCGAGTACAATAATTACAACTGCCAATACGCCATACGCAATACTGCCAAGACCATACCCCCCTCCCCCCATGAGCATACAACCAAAGCCCGACCGGTCGTTGTGCCGATCTTAGGGAGAGGCCTATGTCCGGCAATGGACGTTACATCGGCTGAAATTATGACGATGATGATAAATCAATATCTTTATTGATTACGTGATCTTGTTAGTGATAGTTTCGTTTAAACTCCTTATTTATGCGGCAATCGCCTGTTATTAAAATCAGATAAATAATATAATTAAATTTTTCCGAAGCTATTAATACTATTATCTAATTAAATCTATTGCTCTATCGGCAAAGCTGAGATCTATCTATAGATACTTTATGCTTATGCAAGGGCCACATTAAGGTTTAACGCCGTTTATCACGTTAATGGACAGAAGACACAGGTGTAGCCACGACTTAACTAATTTTGTATTAGCGTGCATAATGCCGTTACAAGTTAGGCGATAGCTCGGGTCATCATCATCATTTCCGCCGAATGAAGTCCACTGCTGGACACAGGCCTCCCCCAAAGATCACCACAGCGACCGATATGGGTGTGTTGTGGGTTCATTGAGGGGTTTTGCCATAATTGCCATGCTTGGGGGCACCCGACACCCGCCTGGGGTTGGCGATGGCAGTTGAGCTGTTAAAGTACTCGAAGGACGCTGCTGTCCATCCTGCGGCTAATTCCTTAGTCGACTTTTACGACACCCACGGGAGGAGATGGGGTGGTGGTATTCTGGGCCGGCACCACACGGCACTCGGGTGGCACTCATCAAATAATACAGTCTAACAGCTTCAACCATTATCTTGAATTCCTTTTTATCAAATAACGTGATTTATCGATAATAAGACTGGACAGACTAAGATGCGGTGTGGCCACTCAATTTAACGCATTATCTGGTGGTATATTTTGCGCCTTAGTTATTGTGATAATGGGCGTTAGATGAATCTTAGTGTGTCCCCAGCATAAGTCTCTGGTAAGGTGTAAGATAATTCTGCTAACGTTTTGTTAAAAAGTATTCACGAACTTTCCGCTTAAATGCATATATACCCGTAGCCATTGATTTCAGGAGGGAGCGCATTCCAGGGCAATCACATGTGGTAGCTCAATTTGTTGCATAGACTTAAACCTGGGAGTCATTGGATGAGAGCGGCATGTGACCGCTCGTTCTGGAAATCTAAGGGAGAGCTCTTTGTTCAGCAGTGGACATCCTGTGGCTGAAATGATGAAACAAAATGTTATTGTTTAAATAAGTTAGAATCATCACCATCTCATCCCGTGGGTGTCGTAAAAGACGACTGTGGGATTAACCGGAGGATGGGCAGCAGCGTCCTTCGAGTACATTAACAACTCAACTGCGATCGCCAACCCACCTGCCAAGCATGGCGATTATGGCAGAACCCCCCAATGAGCACTCAACACAGCCAGACCGGTCGTTGTGGCGATTTTTGGGGGAGGCGTGTGTCCAGCAGTGCACTTTATTTGGCTGAAACGAAGTTAGAATCATCATAGTAGTACTCTGGAATGATGTACAAGGCACATATTAATCTATGACGTAATTTGGTACATTTGCTCAATATCTTCCACAGCACTCTTACATCTTACATCGTCAGTGAGCAGTGAGTTAGCTTACTGAAAAAACCTCGCTTCAGTTTTCAGGTTTATGGTACAACGTGGCGAGCTACGCTAGCGATGGTCGGGAAATATACGATTGCTCTACAATAGAGTTCCTGGAAGACAACATGGGTTTTACCTTCAAAGAAACCTACGTGGAAATAAACCAGGGCAACAGGACTCAGAAGGTGTACCAGGCTAGGGTAGATCCTACGTTCGATGCTGGAAATTTTGCGCAGTTCATTATGAGTCATGAAGCTGAAGGTATTACGAATAAACGTTTTATTGTAATATTATGAATATGTACATTATCCGTGTGGTGTCCGGATTAAGAATATAGCACCACTCCATCTCCTCCCGTGGATATCGTAAAAGGCGCCTAAGGGAATCTAAACCAGAGGGATGGGCAGCACCGTCCCTTCTGTGAAACGGTAGCCATACTGCGCTCACCAACCCGCCTGCCAAGCGTGGTGAGTACTGGCAAATTCCCCCCAATATGATGACACAGTGGTGGAAATCTATGGGGGAGGCCTTTGTTCAGTAGTGGACGTTGTATGGCCGATATGATCATGATATGTACGTTTCATCCGTGTTGTGTCCGAATTAAGAATATAGCACCACTTCATCTCCTCCCATGAATATCGTAAAAGGCGTCTAAGGGACTCATAACCAGAGAGATGGGTAGCAGCGTCCCTTCTATGGAACAGTAGCCATACTATACTCACCAACCCACCTGTCACGCGTGGTAAGTATTAGCAAATAGCACTCAAAATGACGACACAATTGTGGATATATGTAGGCTACATCTCTGGCTCGTAGGGGATTATACCAAATAGATGTATCTATCAGGTTCACCTGGATTACAAATTAAAATTCAAATATTTTTATTTCTAACTAGCTGGGAGCAGTAGTTTCACCCGCCGCTTAAATGAAAAGAAAATGGATTATTTTAGAAATAATTTAGAGTACTTCGGCATAGACACTTGATATATATTGAATTTAATGGGTTTAAAATATTTTTTCGCGGAACGCTAATTATTTTTCTTATATAAAAGCCTAGCCTAAGTTATTCCTTATAACGTCAGCTATCTGCCAGTGAAACTCCCGTAGAAAGCAATCCAGCCGTTTCGGAGATTAGCGGGAACAAACAGGCAGTCAGACAAAAGAAATTAAAATGGTTTTTTTGTTGTAGGTACCGTATATCATATCATCATAACTGCTATTTATATGTACACTGCTGAACAAAGGCCTCCCCCATAGATTCCACAACTGTCTCATAATTTTGGGGGGTATTTGCACAATACTCACCACGCTTGGCAGGTGGGTCGGTGAGTGCAGTATGGCTACCGCTTCACAGAAGAGACGCTGCTGCCCATTCCTCTGGTTTAGGTTCCATTATTTGCCCTTTATGATATCCATGGGAGAAAATGGAGTGGTGCTACATTCTTAATCTGGACACCACACGAAACTACTAGAATACTTTCATATGCATTTAGTAACAATCTGTTATTTTGACATGACAAACAGACACTTTAATTTTTTTATTTGTATATATAAACCGATTACGCGCACTTATGAAACGTCAGAACTTAAGTTGTACGGTTCCAATTTCTTGATCCTATGGAAAAGAGCCGGCAAGAAATTCCATGTATACTCTGTTAAAATAGTGATGAGATAACAATGTTGATTGATATAAATGATGGAGAGAAGTGCCTGGGGGTGACCTATTTTTTACAGTCACCGTCACTCCGCTAGAAAGGGTGACCGCCTAACAGTCACCCTCTCCGAGATGTGCCTACGGGCGTGGCACCAGTAGGCGGCTCTAGTGTGATCATATAAGGACCTGGAGCACCCCTTAGGTACCGAAGATGACCACCTCAGTGCTTTTAGCCCGTAGGAATCCGGCATGCCCCTTCGACCTTCCCCGGGGCGGAGGAAGTTCATGAGGAATTTCCCTGGGACCAATAAAAGGCGGGGGGGGGCTCGGGCGTGTTGAACCTGGGAGCTGAGCTGGTTGTTACCCCGGTGCCATTGATGCCATTCATGATCTGCCAACATAGCCGACACTACTGCCAGCAGACAGAGATCTTGTCCGATCCAATGGATCAGGATCCACCGCTCGGCAGCCCACGCAGAGCACTCCTCGAGCGTGTGCTGTACGGTATCCTGGTCACTTCTACAATGGTGGCACTGTGCCGTAACCTCGCGTCCTATTCTGTGCAGGTATACACCAAAACAACCGTGACCGGTGAATGCCTGCGTCAGACGGTAGGTGACGCGATCGCTCCGTCCGAGCCAGGCTCTGAAGAGCGGCAGGATTGCCTCTTCATATTCTTCATAACCTAACAAAAAATATTTGTTTTCAGATAAAGTGTTGCAGTTCCCGTACCTAATTCTGGACACTGACTATGACAGTTACGCTATCGCTTATACTTGCAAGTGGCTCAAAGAAAAGATCCGAAAACATTATGGTATGTTATCATTAACATTACAGGGTGTAAGTTTTAACGTACCGAAAACTTTAGGTTGCCTTTAATAAAAACAGGAAAGCCATTTATACCGGAAATAAAAGGTTACAGTTGTTGTCATTTTTGAGCACGCAATGTATCGTAAACAACGCGATCAAAACATTACGCTGTTTGTTATACTATGATATGATATTTTCCGACAAGTCATAATGATTTCATATTTTTAAGTTACCACTTAATTACACTGTGTGGAATGCAATAAATAATTGCGAATTGAGATTTCTGCTCTTGGTGTCGCGGATTCGATCTCTGCACAGAACTAATATATGCATGATCTACAGATAGTTGTTCCGGGTCGCCAAAACACAATGAACGTATTTCACGCTTTTGAAAACAAGCCCTACACATAATTTGTCTGCTGATGAATAGAAGTTTATAATGTTGATATTCTTGAAGTAGCGTGAGAAGGCGTCAACATGGACATTATTTCAGCCAAAGGACGTCCACTGCTGATCAAAGGCCAACCCTATTAATTTCCACAACAACCAGTTACATGCCGTCCGCATCAGAAGACTCCAGCGACCTTCACCAAGTCGTAAGTCGTGTCCATCTCGTTGTAGGCTATCCCACGCTGCATTTTTCGGTAGAGAGATGAGGGAAAGAGTTAAATTGTAATAATAATAATATCATTGTACCTGTCCCACTACATAGTAAAGGCCTGTTCTCATGAAAAGAAAGAGCTAACATTGATACCCGCAATAACTTACTGTGTGTTGGCAATTTCAGACATCTAGATTTCCTCACAAAGTTTCGTTTACCGTTGAAGTCAGCGGTTTCTTAATTTAACAAACAAAGTAGATATTATAATAAAACACTTTTAAACGGATTCTATCGCGTATATTTTAGATTTTTGTTTTTCCTGACGTTTCGAACACTTTGCAGGGTTCGTGGTCTCAGGATGACTAAGGTGACAGGCGTCGTTACAGATTTTAAAAAGTTATTTTATTTTATCTACTCGCGAAAACCTAAGACATTACAAAGTAGATATATACGTTTAAAATATATAAATATTACTATATTTTCTGCCCCAGCCGCCATCAAGTTCTACGAGCTATGTGCCCTGCCCGTTGCCACTTCAGCTTACTCATCTTTTTAGCTATGACGACAACTTTAGTTCTTCTACGGATTCCCGCATTTTTTATTCGATCGCGTAGAGAAATACAAGCATAGCGCTCGAAAGGTTCTCGAGTGGTGGAACGGACTCAAACGAGATGGATAGACGACCTAGATAGCTAAGAGTCGTTGGATGCGGGTGGCATGTACCTGGTCATTATGGTAATGTAGGTATGAGGGAGGCCTAGGTTCACCAGTGGACTTCATTGGGCTGATATGATGATGATCAACTGGCTTTTTACGCAATCTGGTAACGGTGTTTGGTTTCCTTTATCCCACGCACGCCCATCGATTTTCATTGGATAAGATATGGCTATGTCTTTAGAATAATTGACGGAAAAATCAATTACATTTTGCTGTGGAAGACCACCAAACATTGGTAGCCAAGATTGTAATAATGTTACAAGGTTGGCAATGCACGCGTTCTACCCCTTAAGTTGCAAGCACCTGTAAGTTACAATAACCACTTACGATCATGTGGGTGTCGTGAGAGTTTGCCACCACAGTGTTATAAAAAACAATTTATTATCATATTTTCAGTATACACGTGGGTACTGACTCGCGGTAATGAAAAACTCCAAGGTGAATTACTCAAGAAAGTTGAAAACACATTGTCCAAATACCCAGAATTGGCTGAACACAGACAGTCTTTTGTCTTCAAGGACTTCTCAAACGCTAGCTGCGCTTACACGAATAAGATGGAAACAGACTTCTTTACTAGTAATTTCTGGTAAAATTGGTGTAAAATTATTCTTTTCCCGTATATTATTTGGATAAATGAAAACTTTTAGGAACAATTCTGGAGTTTTATTTATGACATGTCGATTGGAGATAGCTCTTTGTTTATTTATTGAATTTAGAAGATTGCACCATGTCATGATTGTTAGTTTGCAGGATTGTAGGGGTTTTACACATTATTTCCCTCCAAGAAATGCCTAAAGGCATGGCACCAATGAACAGCTCTAGTGTGATCATACGGAAACCTGGAGTCCCCCTTCAAATGACCGATGAAGTGGTTTTAGCCGGTAGGAGTCCATCACACTCTTCCTCCCTTCCCCATGGTGGAGGAAGTACGTGATGTATTTCTACAGGGCGACTAATAAAAAAGGCCTTTTAGACACAAGGTATAGGTACTGTAGGAGTGCGAACCTTAGGCAGCAGCGGGGTACAGGATCAAAGTTAAAATAGATATTACAATGATATACTTATATTTTGTCGAATACATATAATTAACTAGGAGAGAATTACAAGAGTGTCCCGACAATTTTTTTCGTATTCATCCATATGTCAGAACATCATTCAATTTATAAAAATTTAAAGCTAAATATATATATTTCTTTTCTTATAGGTCAGTACTTCATACCAAGGAGTACGACCCTATTACAGTACTGTGATGGCTGGTGGTTGGGTGCTGTAGCCACTAGCGTAGAAATAATACTTTAAAGACTTCGTATATTTTTACTGTCAGTCGATCAGTTTTGCGCTATGGAATAGTCATATGGGGCAATTCAGTGAATCTAATCCATAGACTATACACTTAATACTGACAATCTAATCAGAGCTTTCAGGGCACAGAAAAAGTGTGTGAGGAAAATAAGTGAAGCAGAATACTTAGAGAGTTGTCACCCAACACTTTTTGAAACAAATATTGTAAACACCAATAAAATAGAAATAGTAGGATAAGTAGGTTTCCTAATAAATTATACAATCAACGTACCACAGTGTATAATAGGATTCATACTGTATGGCTACTCCAGTAGTTAATCAATTACCGATTTTTATGAAAAGCCTTAATTTAAGTTTGTTTATATGATATTCTAGCTTTTACCCGCTGCTTCGCACGCGTGGTATTTGGATATCTACATCATGGATATTGTTTATACAAAAATATATAAAACATTAAGTGTATAGTCTATGTTACTAAAATTGCAATAAAAAGAATGGGGGTTGGGGTAGGAGGGTGAAAAATACTTTACAACCTACTCTCATACCTGGCAAATATACAAAAAAAAACCATTAAAATCGGTCGAGCCGTTTCGGAGGAGTGTGACCACAAACACCGTGACACGAGATATTTATATATTAGATTAATAAATAAATGCTACAAACAATTTCCTAAAAGATAAAACCTTGTAAGTAATAAAAACATAATTAAAATAGATTTAGCTTAGTAAACTTTAATAGTAATAAATAATAGTTCTAAAAAGCAAAATACAAAACACGCTTTTGTAGATAACCGAACTAAAACGTAGAAAATAGCGCAGCAGCCGACTGTATCAGCCACTGCACCAACCGTGCCGTCAAGTCAAGTCGTGGTCTGTGTGGTGACCGGATTAAGAATATGGCACTATTCCCACTCCTGCCGTGGATATCGTAAAAGACGACTAAGGGACCTAAACCGAGAGATGAACAGCAGTCTTTTATGTGGTAGTTTAGCCGTACTGCGCTCATCAACCTGCCTATCAAGCGTGGTCAGCACTGGCTATTCCCCCCAAAATAACGACAAAATTGTGGAAATCGAACTTTGATAGCATGTTTGACTTCTCTTATTACTTATTTCTCTTCTTTCCACGCCTAAATCGCATCTTGCTGTTGCACGTGCGTATAGATAGATGCATATAAACTCATATTGATTTAATACTTTGTGGCGCCGTGTAGCGTCATCGAGGCAAATGATCAACGTCTATTTCAGTATAAATGGTCTTTATTATGGCATCCGGTACATAGGATAATTAAAGCGTGGGACGGGAGACCTCATTCAGTATCTTAGTCTCGGGCGTTCGACTTGCTTAAAATGTTACTTTTTATTTTATCCTGTTGTTTGGTAGGAGTTTTGGGAGAAGATTACACTTTACCAGGAGTATGTCCTGATGTCAAGGTGCACGAAAATTTGGATTACGCCAGGGTAAGTTTAGACTCCATCGACAGACACTCAGACTATTGATAAAAGGCACAAAAACACAAGGTTTGTTTCACTAGTTTATTTTCGTATTATTTTTGTTAGACGTTGATAGTAAATAGTTAGATAATCTCCGAAGCACAATAATTTTGATTACACTAATAGCGTAATCAGTGATAGAGTACCTACACTGCTTAGGTCTTGAGTCAAACCCAGTATCATAAGACACGTATGATGCCCGGATTAAGAATATAGAGCACCACTACATCTTCTCCCGTGGATGTCGTAAAAGGCGACTAAGGTCTCTAAGCTAAAGGATGGCAGCAGAATCCTTTTTGGGGAACAGTAGCCTTACTGGCGAATTCCCCCAAAATAACGACACAGTTGTAGGAAATCTATAGGAGAGGCTCTTTTCCAGCAGTTCTTTCCTTTGACTGATATAATAATGGCGATGAAGACACGTATCATAGTTGACGTTGCTATTGAGAAAGGATGCGTGCGAACCTAAAAGTTTCTTCAGGCTCGCACTCTGTCGTGTGCGCAGCACAGCAAAGCGCACAGGGACGCTTCTGGGGATCCTTTACAATCTCCCTGGACACTTTACACTTTACAGTCACCCTCTCCTAGATGTGCCTGTGAGCGTGGCACCAGTGGGCGGCTCTAGTATGATCATGAAGAATATCCACTGGGCCCAATAAAAAATAATTTAAACAAAAGGTTCGCACCAAAGACGTAAACGTGACACACGCATTTGGGAAACTGATAGACTTCCCAAGACACTGTAGTGCCCGCTTGCAAGCAGCCACGTACGCATTGGGGTGGGGTGGCGAGGGCTGTCAGTCTCGACATCGTCAACGCCATCAACTCTATTCCGTGGGGCGCGATGGGGGGGGGGCGCTAATTGATCATTGATTGATGCACGGCATCATGTGGGCCTACGGGGCCTGCGGGTTTCCACAGGGGTTGGTTCTCAGCCCCATCTATCTTATAGAACCTCGCCTACGGCGTGGTCCTGCGTGTCGTCTCCCCGCTGGCGTCAGCTTGGTCTGTTACGCTGATGACACTCTTGTGTTGGCCAGTGGGGAGTCCTTAGAAGGAACCACCTGGCTTGCCGAGCAATCGGTGTCAATTTTCGTAGCCAAAATCAACGCTCTGGGTGCAGACCCAGAGCGTTGCTGCAGAGATAGCGCCTCACAAAACCGAAGCGCTATGGTACCACAAACGGCCGCGGAGCAGAGAACCAGTTCGTGGATACGCGTTAGTGACGCGCAAATCAAGATTGGCCAGTACATGAAGTCCCTGGGGCTTAAGTCGAGCAGTTAAAGCAGCTCTCTGATTAGATATATAAATAAACATACATTATCATCGTCATAATTTCAGCCGAATAAAATCGACTACTGGACACAAGCCTCTATTAAAGATCGCCACAATGACGTTGTGTGCTCACTGAGGCGTTTTGCCATAATGCCAGGCTTAGCAGGCGGGTTGGTGGTCACAGTTGAGTTGTAAATGTACTCATAGGATGCTGCTGCCCTTCTTCCAGCTAATCGCATAGTCACTATTTATAACACCCACGGGATGAGATGAGGTGGTGCTGTCCTTAGCCGACACCACTTGGTTCCATGTCACGGTTTGATTATGTGTAGTCAAGTCTCATCTCGTCCCGTGAATGTCGTAAAAGGCGACTATGGGACTCTACTTCAGAGGTATACACAGCAGCGTTCGTTCTGTGGAGCAAACAGTAAGCCATACTGCACTCATCAACCCGGCTGCCAACCGTGGTGAATACTGGTAAGTTCCCCCCAAAATGATAACAAAATTGTGGAAATCTTTGTGAGGCCTTTTTTCAATAGTGGAAATTCTTTGATTCCATCGTGGTTCCGGCTACGAATAGCGCCAACCCATCTCAAGCTGTGGGTGTCGTAAAGAGAGAGGTTGATTTATCAAATCCTTGTCAAAATCAACCTTTATTTTTAGCATTACACGTGAAAATAATTTTCGCTGTAAATCTAACACTACATCCGGGTATGCGTTCAAGACGCCTTTTACGACAGCCACGATATGAAACAGAATATTGCCATTCTTGGGTGCCATTCATTCATTCCACCTTTGTAGATTTCCCGATCTTGTTAGTAACGGTTCCGATTAAATTCTTTATTGATGCGGCAATTGCCTGTAATGAAAATCGGATTAATCTTTTGCGAAGTGACACATATAAATATTATCTACTTAAGTCTATTGCTCTATCGGAAAATTGAGATCTACCCATAGATAGGTTAGGCTTGGTAAAAATTATAAATAATAATGATGACAATTTTTTATTTGATGATGGTTTTTGTCTCGAAAGCTGTTGTTTATTAATTAGATTGCAGCGTTCATTATCATTTAGGAATATCAAAAATTGATTTGCTTTTTAATGAAATTACAAGTACAAATTTCCATTATTAAATACTTGTTATCTTAATATTGTAATAAGTGTGATAAAAAGAGAAAGCACTAACCTTTCGCGCATGTCTTGAAGCGTTGCGCGCCTACAGTTATATTTACCTGAAATCATCTGGTACCACACGACGCTAACATTTTTAATATATATATTTCAAAGTCAAAGTTTTTTATTTCAAGTAAACCAAAATTTGGTTATTATTATATTATATTTAATATTGGCACTTATGAAACGTCAGAATCTAAGTTGCACGGTTCCAAATAGTCGATCTCATGGAGAAGAGCCGGCAAGAAACTCCATGGATACTCTTTTAAAATAATGGAGATTACAATGCTGATTGATACAAAATTGATTGTTCAACATATACCGAGAAAAATGTAGGTCTAAAGATGGAACGTACCATAGTAATATATTTATGACTGACCAGTCCCAACAGACGGCACCCGTTCACGAGCATAACGCATGCATCAGCATCGCTTAGCTCAACCATGTTGAAGGGAACCGAACGACTCGATACACAACGCCACTATCAGCAAGACATTTTAGTGAGCATGACAGACCAATACAGCCAGGCAAAAGACACAATCAAAATTAAGTACTAAACATATATCATCAATGCCTAAAACTGTAAATGCTCACACATTTACAGTTTTGTAAGAATATTATAATTTGATGTCACAAGAACAATATGGTTTGTGATTCCGTATGATTTCGTATGGTTAGTGGCCACCCTTGTGTCAGAGTTGTTCAAGCCGCCCAAAGACCTCCGACTTGGCTTAACGACTGCTGTCTAATGACAACAACCGGGACCGACGATTTAACGTGCCCTCCGAAGCACGGAGACGCTCAGTTGAAATACCACTATGCGGTCACCCATCCAGAGACTGACCGCGCCAACCGTTGCTTAACCTCGCCAATCGTTTACCGATCCGTGAGTGCAACTGGCAGTGAGCGCCTAATTTTTTATAGAAAGTGGATTGTTACTTTCGTACGAAACGGTGCCATTCGATTATTTTGCTGTAACCAAAGCTCTATAGACATCTCTTTCTTTCATATGACATTGTGCATGTGCTCGTAAGAGGTAGTAATAGATTTTTTGTTTATGCTTAATACTATCCGTCTATAGGTCTGAAGTTACTTGGTCTTAGGTCATAATTGATATTTGGTGATCCATAGACAGCAGAAGTACAAAACGATCAATGGGATTGAAATCGAAACATCTTGGTCATTGGGCTGTTGTTTTAACTATATATAACAATGTAACTATCAATTCATAACTCGCTTTTTTACAGCTATCATCTATTTCTTCTATAACGTCATATCATTATTGCTAAATTCTTCTTCCGTGAATCCACATGGAACAAATTGTCGTCTATATGTTCCGGATCTAGGTTTTCATGCATATGAGATGTATGTCTGTAAACTATACAATAGATTTATCTCACATTAGATACATTTCGTCAACACCTTCAGTATTCTTATCTTGTAAAACCTTCTCTATTTTAATATACTCAAAAATCTCGCTACAGTTTTCAGGATTGTGGTACAACGTGGCAAGCTACGCTAGCGATGGTCGGAAAATTTACAACTGCTCTACAATTGAGTTCCTTGGCGGTAACACGAGTTTTACCTACAAAGAGACCTACGTGGAAATAGACCAGGGCAATAGGACTCAGAAGGTTTACCAGGCCAGGATAGATCCTAATTTAGAAGCTGGAAATTATGCGCAGTTCATTATGAGCCATGAAGCCGAAGGTATTAAGAGCAAATGATTTTTATTTGTATAGTATATGTAGGCCATGTGTCTGGCTCTTGTGAGATCATACCAAATAAAGGCATCTTTCAGGTCATCCTACATTAGCTTCTATGTCCTAAAACATTTTTCAAAAATCTGATTCTTCATTTTGGCACCTTCATCTGGTTGGTTTTGATTTTCCCAGTTTTTACTCTGGGATAAGGGAAACTGACATAAAATATAATCATTAAATCAGCCATTTATACTTCCACTGCTGAACAAAGGTCTCCCCCAAGGATTTCCACAGTTATGTCACCATTTTGAGTGGAATTCACCAATACTCACCATGGCAAGCGGGTTGTTGAATGCAGCATGGCTACTGTTCCACAGAAGTTGTCCATCCCTCTGGTGTAGTCCCTTAGTCACCTTTTACGACATCCACAGGAGGAGATGGAGCGGTGCTATATTCTTAATCCGGACACCATACGGACAGCCTGCTATAAAATATTAACAAAGAAAATAAATTAAATGTTTTCTATTTATACTGGAGATTATTTAAACCCAGACAAAATTAATTGTTTTCAGATAAAATGTTCCAGTTCCCGTACATAATTTTGGATACTGACTACGACAGTTACGCTATCGCTTACATTTGCAAGTGGCTTAAAGAGAAGATCCGGAAACACTATGGTATGTTATTTTTTTTATTAGGCAACCTAGGGAGGAGCCGTACAAGTAATTACCGCAGGGGTAAGCATCATGCATGCCCATAAAAATGCTACCAAGGACTGCGTGACGCTAGTGACCTCGAGGCATTCTTATTTGGTCACCTATGCCCAGTAATTTATCTAGCTAAAGTGACAATCAAACCAGAACGCAGTAGTGTCTGAAGTAACATTATTGTTTGGTAGTAAAACAACTTACACTGCACTGGTATCTTGCCAGAGTCTTGCAATAAGAAAACTGCCACCAGTTATCACTATCGATTATCCGAGAAATTCACTGATTTCCACAAGGAATAGTTCTGGGCTGCTTGTGTCCAACATGATATACATAAAGAAATAATCACCTATTGCTATCTGGGTTCTACTTAAGGGCATGGCTTTTTCTGGTGGATGAGCATAGAATCGACTACAGATTTATTCTACAACGACAAAACCTGTTTCATCTCACGCGATCCATGTCACTGCGTCAACGCGCAATGATCGTGCTTCACGCGCTCCTGAAGACAAGGTCTAGACAGAATTGTTTTCCCGATATGAATGGAGGTTTATACCGTTGGAATTCTTGAAGTAGCGTGAGAAGGCTAAGTCACAATCATTTCAACTAAAGGATGTCCACTGCTGAACAAAAGTTCACCCGAATCACCAAAATTATATTAGTTCGTGCCAGGTTTAAATATTAATAAATAAGTATAATAAGCACGTTGATGGCAGTATTGAGTTTGTCTCACGTGGGCCTGACAGCATTTATTAGATAAGAAATGTATCTGTCTTTATATTTAAAAACAATTACAATTAGTTCTGGAAGACCACCAAACCATAACATCGGTAGCCAAGTTTGCAATATTTTTACAAGGTTGGCAATGCGCGCGTATTACCTCTGAGGTTGCGAGCGTCCATAAGTTACGATAATTGCTTACCACCAGATGGGTTGTATTCTTCTTAGCCAGCGCAGCAGTATAAAAACCAACATGTCTATTCACGGAAGACAAATAATATTTCATAACATTTCTATTTACATTACAGTAAACACGTGGGTATTAACTCGCGGTAAAGAAAAACTTCAAGGTGAATTACTCAAGAAAATTGAAAACACACTGTCCAAATACCCAGAATTGGCAGAACACAGACAGTCCTTTGACTTCAAGGACTTCTCGAACGCTAGTTGCTCTTACACGAATAAGATAGAAACAGACTTCTTTACTAGTATTTTCTGTTAAAATTGGATAACTGATACTTACTTTGTATTTTACTCTAAATTTTGATAAAAATTATTGGAACGATTCTGGTCTTTGAATTTTTGTCATGTCGCATGCAGATAGCTCTTTGTTTATTTATTGACTGTTTGAAGATTTCAACGTGTCTTGAATGTTAGTTAGGAAGACCTTTGATACAAAGTAAACGCTTAAAGACATGATCAGCTTAGCCGGAGTCACCGTCCGGTCTAAACAAATGCGCCAGAATTTCGATGGAGTAATATGCTGGCTGACCTCCTCAAACCGATTACTATGGGAAGATTGTATACCTTCCAGAAAACCCTTTCGTGTAACATAACAACTTCCTTACAATATAATGAATCCTACAAACAATTTTTTTATTTAGCGCTGGCTTATTCTGATGCCACAGCATTACGCTGAGCAACGACCTATGTTTTGCGCAGATACACTACGCAATTTCCATAGGTACTTATGATCATATTACGTAACCGTAGGTGTTGGTATAATATTTCTTTCTAGCTCTCAACCATAGATAAAATAATAATAGTAAAATAAGTGTCACCAGTGCCTATGTGTTTGGTATCGTGTAGTGTTAGTTAGTTATGCCATATGTATAATTTTAACCTCTTTGAGTCAGTGTCTGTGCGTCGAAGTCTGCGCTAAAAATGACTAGTTTTCATTTCTTTACGCTTATTAATGGATTATTGATGAATGGTTAGAAACGGTTAGAAAGATTGTCATACATTATTAGCATGTTTTAATTATCTTACATTTTACTTTTTTCTTTTGCTGTCCACGTCTACGTCGTATCTGGCAGTTACAGGTGCCTATTGATGCATACAAACTCATAATACCGTGTGGTACTGTGCAGAATAAAAAAATACCGGACAAGTGCGAGTTACTTGAGTTAGTTGAACTCGCGTGGAGAGGGTTCCGAAATCGCTGAATATATTGCCCAATGTTGAATTCGGTCTTGTACCGATAACTTCCCCCAATAATAATCTTAACATTGTAGTTGCAAAACATGTTTTCCGATACATTCCAACTGCAAACGTAAGTTTGTACGCACAATATTGAAAGATTTACCATGTTAATTTAAAACCATAGACTTATTAGGCTTCCTTTAATCTAAATTTTAAGTTTAACTGTCAGTCATTTTGGAGATGAGGGGAAGGGAACGGAAAATGTTTGTCTACTTTCTTAAATTATTATAAAATAAATACATTTGAGACTCTCACAACAAGCCCTTCTATTTCATATGTTACGCGGTACAGTGTACAAAACTTTATATATCTTTGTACTTTGCCATTTTTTCAAAGTAAGTTTGTTAGTTTTCATTAGACAGACGACCGTCGTTAAGGAAGCATTTAAACGATTTGTACAACTCTGACACAACGTTAAGCACTTACTAAAAGAAAAAAGGAGAACTTAGTTGATTATCGCTTTACTAAATGTTTTGAATGTATCTCAATGGCTCATAATTTACCTATCTGGTGTTTCATTTTACAACATGTCTAAATTACTTTACACACATCATAAAATTCGTGCGTGTATGATTACTTATTATGACTGGTCCAGTAACCAATTCAAACTAGACAATATCATCAATTTGTCACCCGTTGCTAATTGCGCCTAATTTTAAACCTTTTGAGGTGTATTAAATATATAAAGGTAATATAAAGACTTCTAGAATACTTTTATTAATTGGTTCGATCTGGAAATAAAGTAATGACGTTCAATAATATTGACAGGTCGTTTGGTATAGTAGTTAGTGATTTTCTGTGCTAAATGTCACGGGTTCAGTCCCCGTTTGGAACAAATATTTTAGGACCTACAGATAATTCTTGCGCGGCTGGGCCTTTGCATGCGTTTTTGCATTAAAGGTTTATGTCTGTAAACTTTACCCACGCCACACAATAAATCCTAAAGTGGGTTCATTTCTCTTGTGCATCACGTGGACAGTGTGTTTAGTGTAGGCGCTCGAAGTGCACTTTGAAGCCCCAGCGATGGTCCCAGCCAAGAACGCTGCCCTGTGGGAAACCTTAATTAGAAATGCTGATCTATAAACTTGCAGCTCTTTATTCTTGGTAATATTCATAACTTCGACACATTGCTTTGTGTTCCCCAAGTATTTTTCTAACTATTTCAGTGCTAATCCTGGAATACCGGTACTTTCAAGCTTATATAACAGTCATTTATGAGATACGCAATCAAAAGCCTTTGAAATATCGAAGAAAACTACTGTTACTAGTTTACCAGCATCAAAGATCAAAGCCTGCTGACCCTAATCCGTATTGTTAGTTTCTTAGCATATTATGTTTGTTGATGAAGCTTGTTAAATGGTCATGCATTGCTGATTTAATTATTTTTGATAGTATTGGTACAAGAGTTATAGGTCTATAGTTGGCTAAATCTGATCTATCACATTTTTTGTACCGAGGCTTAGCTATGGATGACTTCAGTGACTCAGGGAATTCACCTTCTAGAAATGATTGATTAATTAGATGCTTTAGTACCGGGGTTATATCGGTTGAGCAAGTTTTAGAACAATTATCGTAATTTCGTAATAGCCTTCCACGTTGGCGTTGTTTAAAGACATAAGATTTTTTATTGTTTCGTTAAATAAGTTTAATTAGCACACGGGAGGATGCTGCTGCCTATCCTCTTGATCAACCTTTAGTCGCCTTTTACAACACCCCACGTGAATATTGCCGATAACCAAACGAATTAAAGCTTTGTTCATCATGGGTGTATATAAATTCAACCAGAATTTTATTATTTCTATATGTCACCGAAGTAGTTCGTTCTTAATGTACATTTTTTTTTTTTTTGGTTTTTTTTGTTGGGCTTCTCGCATACATTTCTGGGAAATGTGGTTGCTTAACCGGTCATTTGCTGGCGAAGCCAAAAGAGGCCTCCAGCCAGGCTTAAATTAAATATTAAAAACTAAGCAACTTTCGCTAAGGGCGCCCCCTGCGGGACACGGACCTCGGCTTAGGGCGTTGCTGGGGATATCAACCTATTGTTTTGGGGACAGCTGGATCGGTATTATTTAAATTGTATTAGGGGACATTTAAAGCTACAGGCTCGGCACGGGCCGGCGCGAGCAAGAGACGGGAGGGAGAAGTGCTAACTTGAACGGGAAGGTGACGCGGCGATAGGCCTCCGCGACGTCGGTGAGGCGGGCTTAATGTACAATCCACAAATTCATATTTAAAAGAACTATTTTCTTGTTCAGAATTTGTATACTAGAATTTAACACTGATACATAATCTTAATCCTACAGAATAGATAGCTTCAAATTCTCAAGCACTGATTCATAACAGGTGAGTGATAAAGAAAAAAGGACACACAAGGAAACACATTTATTTCACTATTCATTTCTATCAATCAACTGCACTGCTATTCTAGTAGACCGTTGGAAGTAATTACCGTCATGACAAGGCCAAAAAAGCTAAAAACGGGCTAGTGATAACAACGGGCAATGTCACTCTCAACGTATAACCTACACACTTATGGATGGCTATACAGGGTGTAAATGATAGCGTACCAAAAACTTTGAGATAAGATTGTACTCAGACTATAATAAAAATAGAAAATGTCTTAGGTTTTCGCGAGTATTACACATTATAATAAAACACTTTTAAACGGATTCTATCGCGTATATTTTAGGTTTTTGTTTTTCCTGACATCCTGCGACCACGAACCCTGCAAAGTGTTCGAAACGTCAGGAAAAGCAAAAACCTAAAATATACGCGATAGAATCCGTTTAAAAGTGTTTTATTATAAAAATAGAAAAACCATTTAATCTGAAAACAGTTAAGTTACAGTTTTAGCACATAATGTATAGTAAACAATCCGATCACAACGCTGCGTGACTCCATGAGCCTGTGACGAAGTCATCCTTCATCTTCATTTCAATCAACCTCTTTCATGACTTCATACCTTTTATCTCCATCACTATCCACTTCATGATTCATTATTTATTCAAATCAAAATTTGAATTTAGTATTGTGGTGTCGAATCGTTTATATTTTGATCATCATCATTACACACTCGATTCTGAACGCTAGTGGTTCGACACACAGCTGCCGCTCTGACAAATAGTCTGCCTGCAATATTACAATTACTTATTTTTACCTAGCTTAAATTGTGATAGTAAGCTATATTTTAAAAATATTAACATCACCATGAAGTGTTAATTGAAGTTGTGAATATCAATATACCATTGTAACAATATATATGATACGTTTCGTTCAATATCATTAACTGAACTCCGTTACTTGCTGTCGTGGAGAGAGCATCCTAGTTGAGCTAACGGGGAAAGAAACCCACAGGGAGGCACTCCGTGACAAGCCTAGGACCCTACTCGCCTACAAGAGTATTATAGCAAGAGAACCCAGATAAAATTAATGTTTTATTTGCGTTCACTGATTATAGCTGTGTCTCACTCTGAGACTACTGACTTATAAAAATAAAATAAAGACGTCTTCGGAAGGTACTAATATCTCCCAACTTGGCATTATAGATCTTAGATCTAAGCGCTTCATGTTGACACACGGGAACCAAACAATTTGAACTGCTGGCGAACACTCATTCATTCACTCTCTCATGTATTGTTGCTTCTCATTCTGTAACCCAGTAGGTCTTTTCCATTTCTCTCTTTCTTTTTTTAGAACGTTGCCACACACTAGGATTCCTCTTGTGTCATGGGTGCATTTACAGACACAAATTCCACACACAACACATCCAGACCCGAAACCTGCAGATCTTACGAATTTTTGTCCGTGCGGGAATCGAACCCGTGACCCGGGCGCAGCAGCTGACTGTATCGCGTGCCGCTGCTCGCTGCTGCCGCACTCCCGCTCTGCTGACGTGGTCATCCCGCGTTGTGGTCGCGTAGGTGTGCATGGCCCCATAAGACATCAATAGTAGTGTCCGTCTCGTGACTGACGCATTGGTCGCGCAGATATGGCCAAAGCTTAACTTGTTCCGCGTGAAAGGTAGAAACAGCCAGTGAAATTACCGGAACTAAAGGTACTGGAATTTAAGCCTTGAGTCTGAAACGCATCAGTAATAATTCTTACGGAATGACAGACAAAGTATTAAATATAAAACTTTATTAATCAATAATTATTAGTCCTAATGCTAAACACATCAGTGCGTAACTATCTTTATCACAAGCATTATTAGACTGATTATAATCAGTATAAATAATTTAGATGATGAACAATTAGTAAAGTTATAAAATGGTACAATTCCAAGGGTTTAAAAAGATAATTTTCTCTTATTATTTGTATCATGTAGAATACAGAAACAGTCAATAACAAAACGGCTAATAATTTTTTGTAAATCAAGTATTCCTTTTCATTTTCTAAATTAATAATTAATATACCAAACAGGATTTTCTATATACATGGGAAGTAAGAAACTTTGGGCTAACTAAATATATAACACTTATATTATATAATACTGCAGATACTGATACTAAGATAACGCGTATAAATGATGTTATACTTATGTTAAACAAGTTATTCGAGAGAGAATTACGTCTCAATGTTGAGAACTGAACGTCATTAAAATTAAAAATCCACGACACCAAGCTCAATAACTTTTAAATAAAGTCTTACATGTCATTAAACTACAATACAAATTATAATCTATTTCATACAAAATTTTGTTAAAAATTTAATACATCATTCATCGAAGCTGGTGTCGAAAGTAAGCTTTAAATATCACCATAGCTTGTCTTCAAGATTTAAACATTCAAGGTTTCGCAATTGGTGAAGTCATGACACTGGAGCTGGTGAACTTGCAGGCGTCCTCCATGAAATTAGTGAAGACCAGTTTTGTGTAGTCAATAATCTTGGAGTGTTCCTGAAGAAATGTATCAACAGCGGTCTTCGCTTCTCCTTCCAGTTTCTTGGTCCGTGCGAGAACCCAAGCTTGCTCTGGAAGTTAAATTGTACCATGAGAATTATAGTTATTTCGAATCTTTAAACGCATCACTGAATGTAGTCCGAGATTTACAGCGAACATTATTTTCACGTAACATATCGGCAATTTATACGTCCACTGCTGAACATAGGCCTCCCCCATAGATTTGCACAACCATGTCATCATTTTGGGGGGCACCTGCCAATACTCACCACGCTTGGCAGGCGGTTTGGTGAGCGCAGTATGGCTACCGTTTCACAGAAGGGACGTTGCTGCCCATCCCTCTAGTTTAGATTCCCTTAGTCGCCTTTTATGACATACGACCACGGAAGGACACACAGAATTAAATAAAAATATTTTCACGTGTAATGCCGAAAACAGAGGTAGATTTTGACAAGGTTTGAAAATGAGTTGAATACACTTACGGCCAAAATTAATAATCAATCTAATCCAAAATTGCTAGATTTAAAATTTTGAATTACATCCAATTTTGTGTTAAGATCACTTTTAAGAAACGGAAAATTTCTTAGTCCGAAATCTAAAGATTTTGGATTAGATTGATTACTAATTTCGGCCGATAATCAAACCGCGACATGAAACCGTGTTGTGCCGGCGAAGAATATCACCATTCCATGGGTGTCGTAAAACTAACGATGGGATTTGCTCGATGTCCAGCAGTGTCCTTTGAGTATAATATATTAGTATATATATTTTAACAACTCAACTGCGATCACCAACGTATAACCCCCCAATGAGCACACAACACACCCAGACGGATTGTTTTGGTGATCTCTGGCGGAGAACATCGTTCAGCACTGGACATTATTCGGCGGAACCTGGCTTAGGTATCTACGAATCGTAAGTTAAAACATGGTATGTTTCCCGACAAAATTTGTTCCCTGATGAATAAAAACTACGTACGTAACATACGTTATTTTTTTCAGCAGTGGACGTTTTTAGCTTATATGATGACGTACGGTTACGCTCAATATTATTATCTAATTTTTTATACTAGCAAAGTAGGTTCTTTCGAAAGTTATATTTCGAAACCCGACGGCACAAAATTAAACTACTGTAGAAAGCTATTGCCAATGTTTTCTGTGGGGTGTCCGGATTAAGAATATTACACCACTTCATCTCATCCCGTGGCTGTCGTAAAATACCATGAAGGGACTATAAACAAGAGGAATGGGCGGCAGCGTCCTTTCTGTAGTACACTAGCTACACTGAGCTGACAAATTCGCCTGCCCAGCGTTGCGAATTCTGGCAAATTCCCCCCAAAATGACGACACAATTGTGGAAATCTTTGACCGCCTTTGTTCAGCAGAGGACATTCTTTGGTTGAAACGATGACGGTGATTGTCAATTTTCCTAAGTATGATTAGAATAGAAAATAGTTGTTTATTATAACTAACGCATATAGTTTATTGTAACTGATAATAAACTATATGCGAGTTAAAGTAACTACTAATTACCAATTGGGCAACATTATATTCTCCTTTTTTCTCGTTTATAAAAAAATTGGCCCACACTAGGATTTCTACATTATCGTGGGTATTTAAATTTAAAGATATAAATCTCACATGCACAAACATCCAGACCCGAAACAGCTATCTGTAAATTATACAAATATTTTCACCGTGCGGGGATCGAACCCACGACAGATAGCTTAGCCGCTGCACCAACTGCGTCAACGTGACAACCATATATGCGAAACTCATCTAAACCATCTGCAAGGAATCAAACAACTCCACACATAATGTTACCATATGAAAAACATTTGAGAGAGCATCATAATCTATAACTGCCAACTAGATATAATGGCTAGACTAAGAAAATAAATGCAGCGTTCGCGAATCTTCGCAACGTCTTTTTTGCCAACAATACCGCAATGCCTCAAGACGAAAGGCTTTAACCAGTGTGTGTTACCAGTGATGACATATGGAACAGAGACGTTGTCACTCACAATGGGCAATGAGATCCGTAGAAGAACTAAAGTTGCCGACATAGCTGAAAGGATTAGCAAACTGAAGTTACAATTCGCGGGCACATTGCTCGTGAACAGATGGCCATAGGGGTAAAAAGATTCTCGAGCAGAGACCGCGCATCGGAAAACGCAGCGTGGGACGACCTCCAACGAGGTGGACAGATGACCTGGTGAAGGTCGCTGAGAGTTGATGGACGAGGGCGGCATGTAACCGCTCGTGGAAATCTGTGGGGGAGGCCTTTGTTCAGCAGTGGACGTCCTTTGACTGATATGATGATGATGATGATGATAAAGAAAATAAAATATTTATCACAGGTTTTCCAACATTATAAAGACGATATTAGTAACCTAATAAGCAGGATTATAACTACAATCCTTTCAATACGTGACATCGTAAACCAACCGATATTTCATAAGTATTTATAACAAGTGACGTCTATGATAAGGTTACTACAAGTACCTATAGTTGTAACCAATACGGTTGAATTTTTATTGGAGTGTATTATTATATCATCGATAAAGAAACTGAAATACCACGAGTTGTATGTCCGTCTGTATATTTATCAGAAAGCCATCAAGGGGAAATCAGCGAAATTCTTTTTTTTAAATGTACCTATAGACTTTTGATGTCACAATACCAGTGAATTCTCATCGCCTATACGGAAATGCTTGAAGACAAAATATTTTCAATAAGTTCGTCCCGCCTGTCATGACACACGGTGCTGAGATATTAACACTGACTGTAGGGCTAGACTTCTTTTCTTTTTCTTTTGAAGTACTGTGGAATCCCTAGGCAAATGGACCAACGGGCTGAAGAAAGCTGCTGGGGCAGATTGGTTGCAAAAGGTAAAGGACCGAATATGGCGGCGCAGCTTGAGAGCTGGCTATGCCCAGCAGTGGACTGCGAGTTGATTGGTTGGTTGAATACCAAATTAAGATAGTAAATTTTTAAACATTGCTATTTTAGAGTGGAACATAACAGAAGTCGACATTGATATTATCAACTATGTATATTTAAAAAATCTTCAACATATATTATGCTATATACATATTTATGTACAATTAAGTATTCGTATTTATATACAATATAGAATTTGGCAATCTGGAAACTACAAAGTATCATATAAAATTGAAAGTTTCATGCGTTTATGCGAGAATTTCTAAAAACAAACAAGGTTTCCTCTTTAGTCGTGAAATGTTTATTATGACGAGTACAGGCCTTTACATAGATATTCAAAGTATTAAGTACTTCTTAAACTAGCGTGAAATTATTTCAGACTATACCGGGTCTATTCACGAACAGATTAATATCAAAATAGCATTTTGGCTAACCTCAACGTTTTGATCAAGTTGTATTAACCGTATTTACGAGTAGATTTAAATTTAATCTGTGCCCGAATAAGGCCAATTTTGTCTTAAATAATGTTTGCGGTAATAGGAAAATCGATCCCTAATTATTTGATTGTCTGAAGAGTTTAATCTATTAAATACTGAATTTAAGTATGTACGTGAATGATTAATTTTATTATCAGCTTACTATTCAGCATGTAGAGCAATGTGCCCGGTAAAACCGATAAAAATAAAATATCCGCTCCTCACGTCAACGATAAGTTTGATAATATGAGATAAATGAACGAATATCAAGTACGTTTCGTTTTGCACATATTGTAACACCTGGATAAAAAACGGCCGAGCAGCGCGAATCGAACCGAATTCAAGTTCAATTTCCACCCGAAACTAATAATCAATCTAATCTGAAATCTTTAGTTTTGATAATGTGATTTGATTGCTTTTAGTGTTATAAATGAAATTAAGTTCAAAATCTTAAATCTAAAGATGTTGGGTTAAACTTATTATTAATTTCGGCCGTTAGATGATTGCACTTCTTAAGCACCCCTTTTTTTATTGGTGCCCAGTGGAAATTCTTCATGAACTTCCTTCGCCCCGGGGAAGGGCGGCTAAAACCACTGGAGCGGTCATCCTCGGCTCCCAAGGGAGGCTCCAGGTCCTCGCATGATCACACTAGAGCTCTTGAGCCTCCCTAGTATGCAAAATTGGTAGTCTACTGTTGATAGATATTGCGGTGGCCGGCCAGTGTGCAGGCAGGGAATGCCAATCGGTGTCTTTTTATGAGACAATCACGCCTTACTGACCACTGGCTGCAGACATCATGTTTTGCTGACGGATTTGTGCTCGCTTTTTAGCATGCAACAGGACGCTGCCTTTGTCGCTTTTGAGTAGACCCACGGTTGGACTAGGCGTGGCTCACATTACCGGGAACCACACAGGTACGATAATAATTTAATTGTTGAATGATGTAGTGGGTTGTCTACTCAATAAATCAAATTCAAAACCTTATCTGAGAAATAAGTGTCTGCTAGGACCTAATTACAGTTGATCAGAAATGATCACTTCGTGCAATGAAGTATTATGAACCAAAGGTGTTGTTTACCAAGAAACTATGACTTGATTTATGAATATCCTCGCATTAAAAATATTTAAGAAACGATAATCGGTTTACAATAAAAAAAAAATACATAAAAAGTTTTTTGTTTAATTAATACGTTCAACGCCTAGAAATAATTTGATAGCTTTTCATTCGGGGCATGTTAGACAATGAAAAGACATGTCATTGTGGTGTCTGGATTGAGAACCACTCTATCTTCTCCCGTGGTTGCCGTAAAATTGTGACTAATTTCTCAGGGACTCTAAGCCAGAAGCATGGGTAGTGGTGTCCCTTCAGTGGAATAAAGCCATTCTGCGCTCATCAACTCGCCAAGCGTGGTGAGAACTGGCAAATCACCCTCAATATGATACACGGCATGTAACCGGTCGTTTGTGGTGGTGGATTTTGTTTTCAGCAGTGGACCTATTTCAGCCGGTATGACATCAGACAATGCTAGCGACACAAGTATATCTGATTTCGACTAAGACATGCTTTCCAACCGTGCAGCCGTGTAGTGCTGGCTATGAATACCACCCATCTCATCCCTTGGGTGTCAAAGGCGACTATGGGATTAGCCGGAGGATGGGCAGCAGCATCCTTCGAGTACATTAACAACTCAACTGCGATTGCCAACCCGCCTGCCAAGCGTGGCGATTATGGCAAAACCCCCAATGAGCACACAACACACCCATCTCGGTCGTTGTAGTGATCTTTGGGGGAGGCCTGTGTCCAGCAGTGGACGTTATGCGGCCGAAATTATTATGCTTCCCAATAGTAACATTCAAACTTTTCTTATTTAGATTTTTCGGAGGAATACAATGCTTTAGTAACTACAAAAGCAAAGGGCTGAATGTTTGAAGTCAAGTTTCTTTGGGTGCCAAGACAGTAAAATTATAATATCAAATGTGAGTGAAGCGTTTTGTGTAACTTTGTGTGTGGGCGTGGCCAAAAACGGTGTCGGCGCATGCGCGAGTATAAAAGGTATAGGCGCATGCGCGGGAATAAAAGGCATGGGTGCGTGCAAGGGCATGCTTCACTTCTGTCATGTACACTGAAATGTTGAACGTGGAACGAATCGTTTTATGGCTTTTGATGAAAGTTAAAAGACACCCAACATTGTCTGACACAGAATTAAGCGTTTTAACTTATTAAAAAAATATCAAAATATTAATAAACTGTCCGACACACGAGAACAACAGCGTTTTACGGCTTGAAGCGTCGTTTGTCAGATGCACCTTGCAAGCACGATTGCCGGAGATTTACAAGAAGTAAACTTAAATATAACAGGTACTTACCATTGTGTGTCTTGGTCTTGTCATTGTATTTGCAGTTATAAGCAATGGCGTAGCTGCTGTAGTCTGTCGCGAGGACCATCAGCGGAGATTCAGTGGCGACATCTGTGGAAATTACAGTATTATTAATTGTCTTTATGTGGATCATCTACTGGCGGATAAGAACGGCACATGTGAAACATCCCATTGTCTGATTCGGCCAGCCTTGTGTCTCGTTAGCCCTGTCCATCTGTCTGCCTCGATACGTCGCTCCTTGCTCACCATTTAACTGGCATGTATCTACTGATAACGGCAGCAATTGTGTGGAAATGTATATAGATCTTTGAAATATCTGATCTTTTGTCGGCAGGGAGGGGTTGTTACACACCCCCGGGCCCATCCAACCCGGGAGGATAGGGAATCGCGTAAATTCAATTGTCCTCTACGCTTTAGGCGTATTTCTGTTTTTCTATTGTCCCACGTCCGCCATTTTGTTTTGCAAACAAAATGGCTGACGACGCCACGCTAATGAAAATTATTAGGGAGGTCCTCTTAAAGGACCCCTATATCGTTGCCAATTACGGCAACCTCCTTTGCCCCTCATCTGAGCCAGGCACAATAGTGCAGCCCCCCTATCCCGAACCCAAAAAAAGGGGAACAACCCCCGAATTTGATGCGGGCATCTCCTCCGCTCCTCCAGCAAAACCCCCCCTCCCCCCTTCCAGCTCGAATGCTACCGCATCCCACGACGCCGACATGCCCACTCTCTCAGACATTTCGGAAATGTCAGAGAGTGACGACTCAAGCCCTCCGCCCCAAAACTTATCCTCCGACTCTGCCTCAGACGAGTTTCAACTCGTCAGTGGCAACCGCAAAAAGCGGGCCCGCAAGGCCAAGTCCTCCGCCCAAGCCGCTCCCGCTAAAGCCCCTAAGACGGAAGAGGCCTCGTCCTCCGCTCCGCCTTCTGCCCCTGTCCCCACGACGACCTCTTCTCAGGCCAGTCCCGCCCCCACCCCTACCCCCGCTAACACCCAACCCCAATCCCAACCCGCTAAGGTCCCTAAAAAGGACCGGAAACCGCCCGCTATTTTTATCCAAGCGAAGGATAAATGGAACGATGTTTCCAAGATGTGTACTGAGCTCGGTATCAACTACCTCAGTGCCCGCACCACAGCCGTCGGAGTCAAAGTGGCAGTTCCCACTGCCCAAGACTTCAAGTCCCTGACCCGAGCCCTCCAAGACCGAAACGTGTACTTCCACACGTACTCTCTTGCCGAGGAACGCCCACTCCGGGTAGTCCTAAAGGGTATCCCTAAAGAAATAGACACCGACTCCATAAAAGACGACCTTCTGTCGCAAAATATCCCCGTCCTGGAGGTTCACCGTATGCACGCTGGTCGCAACGGTGAAGCCTACGACATGGTCCTCGCCATATGCGAGAAGTCCACCGACAATGATCGGAAAATATTTAACATTAAGACCGTGTGCCACCTATCAGGCATAAAAATTGAGCCCCCCCACAGATATGGTCCTCCCGGGCAGTGTCATCGCTGCCAGCTTTACGGCCACGCGCAGCGACACTGCTACGCCAAACCTAGGTGCGTTAAGTGCCTAGGTGACCACAGCACCTCCGACTGCGATCGCCCCAAAGATCGCACGCTTTGCACAGAGCCTCCAAGTTGTGTGCTTTGCGGTGAGTCGGGTCATCCCGCGAATTATCGCGGATGCCCCAAAGCCCCGCGCGCTAACAACAAGGTAGCAAAGCGCAAAGCGGCTACCCAAGCCTTCGCGGCCGCCCATTACGCCTCTCAGGCCCCTCCCATGTCCCAACGACTTAGCCCTCAAAGGCCATCGCCGTGGAACGCGCTGAACCATCAGCAAGCGTTCCCCGCCCTGAGGCCTAGTTTACTGACCCAACAGGCGACCCAAGCGTCAGCGATTCCCTCGCTGATGACCGCCCCCCAAACGGCACCGTACCTTCCCGTGCCGTACCACCAACCCGCACCACAAGTGCACTCTCAGAGGGCCGCCCCTCCCTCACCCCAATCCACACCCCATCTCAAAACCGACGACCTCTCTGTTTGCCTCGGTCTTCTCAACTCTGTCGACCCGAACAGAGTCGCCCAAATGGCCGCAGCAATTAGGGCAAACCAGGGCCAATACGGCCTCATGTTAGTACTCAGCGACTTCGCTGATGTCTCATCCGCCCTCCTCTCCTACCGCGTTCATCCGTAATGGATACACAAAACAGGTGCAGAACAAAACCCCGATCCCTTAAAATAGGCATCTTCAATGCAAACAGCATTAATGGCCAAAAAGACGAAATCGCCTTATTCCTCCGCGACCACCTTATTGACATTATGTTGATACAAGAATCCTTTTTGAAACCCTCTCACAGGAACCCTAGAATTGCAAACTACGATATAGTGCGCAACGACAGGACCCACTCCCGTGGAGGAGGCACTCTTATCTACTATAAGAGATCCCTTTATTGCATGCCCCTAGATACCCCGTCCCTTTCCAATCTAGAGGCATCTGTGTGCAGAATAGGCATGACAGGTCATCAACCGATCACTATAGTGTCGGCTTACCAATCCCCCAATACCCAAGACGATCCAATCCAATCGGATCTCGAAGCACTCTTCGATCTAGGCGACTCCGTCATAGTGGCGGGAGATCTTAATGCCAAACATGAGTCTTGGAACTGTCTCACCCACAACCACAGAGGAAGTAAATTATACTCCCTCAGTACCCTCCTCAATGTTGACATCATCGCCCCGATGTATCCCACTCACTACCCCAGCAATGTTAATCATCGCCCGGATATACTCGACATAGCACTTCTAATGAATGTCAACCTCAAGTTGCATTCCATCGAAGTACTACAAGAGCTAGACTCCGATCACCGTCCTGTGATCCTTCACCTCACCTCCCGCTTTGGCCCCACGGATACAGGGCTACCCCCTCAGACCATTGTGACGACGGACTGGAGGAAAGTTAGGCAACGCCTCAACGACCCCTCGTCCGCTCAGTTAGATAGAATTCCCGAATGCATAACGTCAGTCGCAGACACGCTAGGCGCGATCGACTCCCTCACCGGGCATGTACAGTCCGTCGTGGACGAGTGTTCACGGCGAGTTCCTGCGATGGAAGACCATCGCATGAAACTCCCTGACGATGTACGTGCACTGATGACGGAGAAGAACGCAGCCCTTAGAGCGTACTCATCTTTTCCCAGCGAACCCAATCGCCTCTTTATGCGCCACCTGCAGCGTGCTGTCAAGGAACGTATTAAGGAGTGCCGAGAGGCTAACTGGGATAAGATGTTGGGCGACTTAGAGCCAACCCACCTTGCGTTCTGGCATCTGCAACGGAAACTCAAATCCGAAACATCCAATGCTGTCCCCCCCCTCAACCGTCCCAACCAAAGGCCGGCCTTTGATGACGACGAAAAATCCGAATGCCTAGCTGACAGTCTAGAAGCGCAATGTTCCCCAAGCACTCTACCTGTAGACCAAGCTCACCTCAAAAAGGTTGACGCTGAAGTCGAACGTAGAGCAGCTATTCCGCCTGCCGAGGACCCTGACGACCCCCTCCCTCCGGTCACGGCAGACGAGGTCAGAAATCTCGTGAAAAAGATTCACCCTCGCAAAGCCCCCGGCTCTGACGGTATCACCAACAAGGTGATTAAACTCTTCCCCGAACGTCTTATCGCCTTAATGACCGTCATCTTCAATGCGGCATTAAACAATAACCTCTTTCCGCATACGTGGAAACAGGCCACCGTTATCGGTATTCCCAAACCCGGTAAGCCCAAGTGCGAGCCTTCCAGCTATCGCCCCATAAGCCTTCTCAATTCTCTTGCGAAGATTTATGAGCGGATTATCTATTCCCGATTAAAGGATTTTGCCGATTCCAAGAAACTCATTCCCGACGAACAGTTTGGTTTTAGAACCAAACACTCGTGTGTACAACAAGTCCACCGACTAGTTGAACACATCACGTTCGGATTCTCACGCGGCATGATGACGGGAGTCCTCTTTTTCGATGTTGCGAAAGCATTTGACAAAGTCTGGCACAATGGCTTATTATATAAGTTGTATCAACTCGGAGTGCCCGACCGTCTCGTTCTCATCATACGAGACTTCTTGTCAAATCGCAGTTTCCGATATCGAATCACGGGCGCTCTCTCTTCCCCCCACCCCATTAGAGCCGGAGTCCCACAAGGATCCGTGCTAGCCCCACTATTGTTCACACTGTACACCAGTGACCTCCCCAAAAGACCTGCTAATACGACCCAATTAGCACTCTTCGCCGATGACACGGCCATTTTCTACTCTGGTTACGTTCCCGATAGTATAACTAAGATCCTCCAAACCACAGCCAACGTCTACGGCAAATGGTTTAGGAAATGGCGGATCGAAGTTAACCCTATCAAAAGTAAAGCCGTCCTATTTTGCAAATTAGGCGACGACCACCCACGCTTCAGGGAGATCTCGATGCTGGGCCAATCGGTTCCTTGGGAACCGCACGCCAAGTATCTTGGAGTCACCCTAGACAAAAAACTGACCTTCATTCCCCACACAAAGACGGTGCGTGCCCGCGCTGCCTTTGTGCTCGGTCGCCTTCACTATATTCTGAACGCTCGTAGTAAATTATCCCTTAGAAATAAGGTGAGAATTTACACCACATGCATTCGACCCATCATGACCTATGCCAGCCCAGTGTTCGCACACGCTGAATCATACCCACTCCGTAGATTCGAAACCCTCCAAACCCGTTTCATGCGCAAGGCCACCGGAGCGCCTCTGTACATGCGAAACGACCAACTCCATTTCGACCTTAACTTGCCGACCATCAGGCAATTTATGAAACAAGCGTCTAAACGCTATCTCGATTCTGCCCTGTCCCACCCGAATCCCCTTGTGGTATCAGCCGCCGATTACGAACCCTCCCGCATCAGTAGAGTACGCCGCCCGAGGCACGTTCTGGTCGATCCAGACGATAAAATCACGTTAGATCACATGAAGAGACTCGCGTTGTCTCGTTCACTAAACACCCGACCGTTGTACCGCCCTCGCCGCCGAGGATGCCCGCCTCACCGACGTCGCGGAGGCATATCGCCGCGTCACCTTCCCGTTCAAGTTAGCACTTCTCCCTCCCGTCTCTTGCTCGCTCCGGCCCGTGCCGAGCCTGTAGCTTTAAATGTCCCTAATACAATTTAAATTAAATAAATAATAAATTAATTAAAACCGATCCAGCTGTCCCCAAAACAATAGCTTGATATCCCCAGCAACGCCCTAAGCCGAGGTCCGTGTCCCGCAGGGGGCGCCCTTAGCGAAAGTTGCTTAGTTTTTAATATTTAATTTAAGCCTGGCTGGAGGCCTCTTTTGGCTTCGCCAGCAAATGACCGGTTAAGCAACCACATTTCCCAGAAATGTATGCGAGAAGCCCAACAAAAAAAAAAAAAAAAAAAAAAAAATATATCTTTTGTTTCATTCATTTCATCATTTCGGCCGAATGAAGTCCACTGCTAGACACAGGCCTCCCCCAAAGATCGCCACAATGACGGTCTGGATGCGTTGTGGGCTCATTGGGGGGTTTTGCCATAATCGCCATGCTTATTAGGTGGGTTGACGATCGCAGCTGAGTTGTTAATGTACCCAAAGGACACTGCCGCCCACCCTTCGACCAAGCGCATTGTCGCCTTTTACGACACCCATGAGATGAGATAGTTGGGTGCAATACGTAGCCGGCACCGATGTTATGTTTACTTTTAAGATTAATATTTAAGATTAATAAATAAAATAGATTTACGAAAAATATGCTACGATACTTTTAATAACAGTCTAGTCATATTGATTGGAAACAAGCTGTTCTTACCTCCAAACTTAAAGGTGACGACAAACTTGGCGCTCTTGTTGGCATCAGCAGCAGGCTTCGCAGTGCCCTCGATGTATTTCTTCTCACTGTTGATAACGTGGGAGTTTTTCACCTTGAGTTCGTCACCAACTAAGGTGTATTCAGCCTCTGCGCACTGGCCATTGCCTTCGGAAGCAATCGGCAGTTTTGATATTTCATACCATACGCCTTGGTACTGAAAGAAGAATTTGGTTTAAATATTTTTTTTGTATTTCTTTACAAGATTGTGGGTTATCAAACATAGGGCAAACAAAGCCTAATATAGCCACCAGAATAAAGGAACATGTAGCTGATGTCAAGCATAGACGCTCCACAAAGTCTGCAGTGTGCGAACATGCCTTAGGCAAACCCAACCGTTTTATTTAAACTTCTATGTATATTTATGGTACACAAGGCGGACTCAATGCCATGAGGCATTCTGTACCAGTCAACCTTTGGGTTATAGTAAGCACATCGAAAGAGGTACAGAAACAAAGCATACTATAGACTATGATAATTGATTTCATAATAAATCACAAATTATGTGAATCAGAGTCGATAAATTACTAATATAAAAATACATACTATACAATTATATTATAGACAATAAATAAAATACATAACAATATATGAATCTGACATGAATATTAACATTAATGACGAAGACAGTTCTGTATGATTAGGTTTGCAGCGATTTTAAATACACGCACTTTGCGTTTGAACGTGAATTTACTCGGAGCAGTCTTAATATCCAGGGGAAGCTCGTTCCAGAGTTTTATTGTTGAGACAGAGAAGGAATTGGATATAGACCTTGAATGGTGGGACGGTACGTTAAGGATTAAATTTTCAGAAGCACGAAGGTAACGACTGTGAGATCCACCCAAAAGTTGAAAAAGTATTTTGAGATAATTAGGAGCACAAGGATCGCTTAAAATAGAAAAGAGCAAACAGAGTGATCTGACGGCTCTTCTCTGACGGGGACAGGTAGCCATTTAAGCTTAGCTCGGTAAGAGGAAATTTTCTTCGTTATGATCAACCTCACTTCCTCGTGAAAGAGAACCGATCAAATAGAAGTGTGCTTGAGGCAATGTGAGGTGTAACTATATACATAAATATCTATTAGTATAGCATATACTAATAAATATTATTATATGCTATACTAAATACATGCAAAACTATATAATATCAATAAAAAACAAGGGTAAAAGCTACTCTCTTGTGTTCTCTTTGGCATCCCATTGTTGTTTTTAAAAAGTAAGTGAAAGAACATTATTTGTCACATTAACTTGTTATTCCTTATTCGTTCTTCATTGTTCGTATTTACGATTTATATACACATACAATTTAATTTGTATATAGCATTTCTTTTACTGGGCGAGTATATCACTCACCTTCGATTTGCCGATGACATCGTAGTCATGGCAGAATCGCTGCAAGAGCTCAGCACAATGCTCGATGATCTCAACAGAGTTTCCCAACAGGTGGGCCTTAAGATGAACATGGGCAAGACAAAAGTCATGTCAAATGCCCATGTCGTGCCCATCCCAATATCCGTTGGGAGCTCTGTTCTCGAAGTTGTTGACGAGTATGTCTACCTAGGACAAACTGTCCAGTTAGGTAGGTCCAACTTCGAGAAAGAGGTCAATCGTCGAATCCGACTCGGCTGGGCAGCGTTCGGGAAACTTCGCAACGTCTTTTCGTCAACAATACCGCAATGCCTCAAGACGCAAGTCTTTAACCAGTGTGTGTTACCAGTGATGACATATGGAACAGAGACGTGGTCACTCACAATGGGCCTCATAAGAAAGCTCAAGGTCACTCAGCGAGCTATGGAGAGAGCTATGCTTGGTATTTCTCTACGAGATCGAATCAGAAATGAGGAGATCCGTAGAAGAACTAAAGTTGTCGACATAGCTGAAAGGATTAGTAAACTGAAGTGGCAATGGGCAGGGCACATTGCTCGTAGAACTGATGGCCGTTGGGGCACAAAGGTTCTCGAATGGAGACCGCGCACCGGAAAACGCAGCGTGGGACGACCTCCAACGAGGTGGACAGACGACCTGGTGAGGGTCGCTGGGAGTCGTTGGATGAGAGCGGCATGTGACCGCTCGTTGTGGAAATCTAAGGGGGAGGCCTTTGTTCAGCAGTGGACGTCCTGTGGCTGATATGATGATGATGATGATTTCTTTTACTGTACTAGTATGTATTTTAATCATTATATATGTATAATTAAAAATATACCCTACTTTGTACATGTACACCTAGACTGCTCGTTATTTGTTTCTTATTTCCCAAATCCATCCAAAGGTTGTCTGGAAGAAATCGCTGTATGCGATAAGACCGCCCATTGTACTATGACTATTAATTTTCTTTTTTTTTTTCTTTTCCTTGTTTTTGTTATATAGTTTTGGTATAAAGAGTGTATAAATAAATATTTGGCGTGTGGTGCCGGCTCAGAATGCCACCACCCCATCTCCTCCCATGGGTGTCGTAAAAGTCGACTAAGGGATTAATCGGAGGATGGGCAGCAGCATCCTTCGAGTACATTAACGACTCAACTGCGATCGCCAACCCGCCTGCCAAGCGTGGCGATTATGGCAAAACCCCCCAATGAGCTCAAAACACATCCATATCGGTGGTTGTGATGATCTTTGGGGGAGGCCAGTGTCCAACAGTGGACTTCATTAGGCCGAAATGAAATAAATATTTTGCCTATCGTTAAGGTCCACACTCGTAACTGCATATTAGTTTTTGTACGAAAAAATAAGCCACGGGCTTCGACAATGAGCAATTTCTATTTAATAAACTACGACTTAACATTAAATGCATTACATCAAATTACTGCATGCAACCTTCATGGTTCATTTGACAACGTTGTGCCGCTTGATTAGCACAATTCATTCAATTCCCCGATCTGCACGGACGCACTGTATCTACCTTGTTGATTACCGTTTATCGGAAAATTGGTTTATTTTTGTGTGAATCATCAAGGCTTAATAGCTTAACTAATTGAGGTCAAACTTATAAGCCCTTGATCTTGAATCCAGCGCCAGCTTTAGCTATCCAGGCGCGTCAGATAGGGTATATTTTAGCGCCCTATATTTTATTGGTGGGTTAAGACGCCGCACTGAGCACTATGCACAGTGCTTCTTTGGCCCTGTGGTATGGGCGACCACACAGCTCACCCACACCTCAAGCCAGCATTGCTATAATCTACTATTTAGTAAAATATAAACAATAACGGGTCTATTCGCGCACAGATTAATAACAAAATAATATTGTGACTAACCTCGAAGTTTTGATCAAATCAGACCGACCAAAGAAGATCGTATTAAAACGTATTGTGTTAATGTCACACTTAACACAAAAACAGACAAATCCGCAATCCCAAATCGAATGATTTTGGATCACATTGATTTGGATGATATTCTAAACCAGAGGAAAGGGCACTAGCGGTCCTTCTCTAGGACAGAAGCGAATACTAGGCTTACCAACGCCCTGCTAAGCGTGGTGAGTACTAGCAAATGACGACACAATTGTGTAAATCAATGGAGGAGGACTTTGTTACGTAGTGGATGCCCGTTGACTGATACGTTCAAAATTCAATGTTTAAAATCTATTTTAGATGCCCGCTATGATACCTAATACGGGTGACTGCAATAGTTTAGTGAGTCTTAGATATTGACTGGCGTTTCCGTATTTGGCCCTAAGAGTCGTGATTATGGCGATGTCTCCTAACACATTCATTGAAGTTGTCATTGGGAGCACATGTTTTGCAGTGGACGTTTAAGATGTTGATGCAATGCGAGTTGGGAAGATAGGTAACGTTAGTTTATGAAATTATTTATTAAATGTCATTAGTTTTTGTCTGCAACAAGGACAATTTAGAAATAGGGCCTATTTTTATAAAACCTGGTGTCGAGACGATAACGTCAATCGCCTGTTGCTAAGCATCATGCCTGCCCATAACAATAATGGACTGCTACCCAGGACTAGTCCTGCGTGGCAACACACTGCGCTCGTTACCTCGAAATATTCGTTATTCAGTCTCAAGACCAGTAACTTCACCACCTATGGTGCCCTTCTAACCGTAACATCCTAATAATTAAAGGTTAAATACTACAGCTAGGCAGCTCATATATCGTACTGTGGTTGTACCCATTTGCTATATAAATATGTTTGGTTTCGATTGCATTGTAGCCATTCTCTTTTGTATTACAAATATGTTCTACTAAGCTAATGGCCCATCTCCTCCCATCGGTGTCGTAAAAGTCGACTAAGGGATATGCCGGAGGATGGGCAGCAGCATCCTTCGATTACATTAACAACTCAACTGCGATCGCCAACCCGTCTGCCAAGCGTGGCGATTATGGCAAAACCCCCCTAATGAGCCCACAACACACCCATGTCGGTCATTGTGGTGATCTTTGGGGGAGGCCTGTGTCCAGCAGTGGACTTCATTCGGCCGAAATGATGAAGCTAATGGCGAATTCTAGATAACGAATATATTGAGGTTTTTTATGTACTTTGGTTGGTCATTCGAAATACATACAAGAGCACACGAACGAAGACAGCAAAAAGATGAAGACGGTGAATGTATTAATGAACATACATGGCCCGAGTAGTGGATGGTAACATGCTAAAGAAAATATAAGTACACATGCATTATGTATCGAGAGATAACGATTATCACACAAATCTAGCTGGAATCTAGACTGAGGTAACCCATTTTGAAAATACATGATTAAGCTTTCACTGATATTATAATGGATAAATTAATCAACAAAATGCATCATTTAGATACTTCATACAAGATCAATTTTAGTGTTCTTTTATCAAGCTAAAATCTTTTGCGGTCAGTATAGACTGTTGATTAGCATCAGAACCGCGACTTTCTTTGAACTTACGACAATCTCATTAGTAAAACAAACATGTCACGATAAAAGTGACTTATACGACGAAACAATAAAATGCGGCTTATTTTTAACACCAGAACGAAAGAAAGAAAGAAATTACTAGATCACGAAAGTTGATACATTTTTTGAGCTAAGAGCTCTAAAGTGAAATAAATAATATTATCACGTGTTTAAATCATATGTAAGTTTTATATAAATTTTAAAACAAGTGAATAAGAGGTGTCCTCGACTTGCACCCGAAGTTAATAATCAATCTAATCTAAAATCTTTGGATTTGGGATTGATGATTTGTCGGTTTTTCAACACGAAAACAGTTCAAGTTCGAAATCTAAAGTTTTTGGATAAATTTGATGAATTTTGGCTGTAATAAACTTGTTGCCAATGATAAAATAAAAATCGATTTATCTTTGCTAACTCTAATGGAATAAACTGTTCCATTACAAATAAGTAAATCCCATCGTGAAGAATGGACTGATAAAGAAAACTTCAAAACAGATCACATACAATAGTTATCAAAAATATTGATACGCGATGACGCTTCTACATCTGACATTTTATAAAGTAGATCTTAAATATCAGAAGATAGAAAAACCACATGTTTACTTACTTGATAGGTTACTTAGTTTACTTATTTGATCAATACAAATTTAAGTTTGAATAAATAATGGAGTAATCAATGTCTTAACTTACAGCTGTTAAATTGAAGTTCTCAACCGGTTTAACCTCTGGGCAGGGTCCGTCATGGGAATCAGCCATCGCTGCCGCAACGATTGTAATGATCAAAAATCTAAACATTTTGGATAATACTAAAATATTTGGTATAAAAATTAAGTCGTCTACGCCTCTCGTACTTGGACGGTAGTCAGAGATACACTAGCAGATATGGCTTCAAACGCATCCTTATATAGTAGGAGTTACAGAGGTCATGGACAGACACAATTTGAAACTCAGTATTATTTAATTAACAGGATTGCGGAGGATGAAGCGATCAGGCTTCTAGAGTAGTCCATATTCTACGCGTTTCTAGATGTTTACTTCTGATCGTGAAACTGCTGCATGTTATGGGTTTTCTATGCATAGAATAAGGTTTTAGATCACTATGACAAACTCACGTATAGGCTATACATGGATCTATTGTGAAAATCAACTGATATTGATATACCTTTTACATAATAATTGGTGCGTTTATTAATGATCATGTAACTTTTGAACGACTTGATCGATTGAGGTTATATTTACGCATTATAGTTGTTTTATTGATACGATGGTTCATAGCTATGCTAGGATCTGATAGGTGGTGCCACCTACCGGAAAGGCCATAACAACGTGTGCCTCGCAGGCGAGTTCTATATAATAAGATACATTCGCTGTTGTATTTGGCAACGAAAAATATGCAGATGTTCAAAATATAGTCGTTCGTGTTCAATAACATTTTTGCGGACTGCGAAGTATTAACCAAATTTTCGGAACATACCAGTCCAGATCTTGTATTGGACTTTTTACTAACATTGTCAACATTTATCAAATAGCTCTCGGCCTAACATCGTTATCTTCATACATTGTTATCAATAACATTTAAGAGTCTGTGGAGATATTGGCAAAATATATCCAAGTGAATCATTTCCTATATTTTTTCTCGTTACTTCATTCAGCCACGACGCGCCTGATGGTAGCAAGGACTATTATTTATATCCTTTACTAACATTTAATAACATTATACTAATCTTGGAACTATGGAGAGACATATATGCTTGGTATAATTTTTTTTTTTTTTTTTTAAAACGTTGCCCCACACTAGTATTTCTCCTGTGTCGTGGGTGCGTTTACAGACATGAATTCCACATACAATACACCCAGACCCGGAACAACTACCTGCAGATCATACAAATATTTGTTCCGTGCGGGAATCGAACCCACGACCCGGAGCGCAGCAGCCGACTGTATCGGCCACTGCACCAAATTATCATCATCATATCAGCTTAAATACGTCCACTGTTGAACAACGCAGACCCCTATAGACTTCCATAATGAACGGTTAAATGCCGCCCACATCCAATGACTTTCAGCCATCTTCACCAGGTTGTTTGTCTATCTCGTGGGGGGGGCGTCTCACCCTGCATTTTTCGATAGGTGGTCTCCTCTCAACAACCTTTTTGCCTGCAATCGATCCTACGAAACTTCTTCCTTACCTATTGTTGCTTCAGCTTAGTAATTCTATAGACTAACCTGTGGTATCACTAAAATTGCCGATATGGCTGAAAATCTACAATGACCGGTTACATATCGCCCGCATCCAACGACTCCCAGCAACCTCCACCAGGCCATCTGTCCACCTCGTTGAAGGCCATATCACGCTGCGTATATATTGAGATATGCTTGTTTTTGCCAGTTTAATTATGGCAATAGCATTTACAACGAGAATTTCAATTGTATTTTTTTTAACTACAAGTATATGCAACGCTTTAATTTCTCCTGTGACATGGAAACAGTTTACAGTCATTAATCTCACATCCAAAAATGCCTAGACCCGATCTACTAACTGTAGATCATACATATATTTATTTCCTTGTGTGGATCGAAACCGCGACACGTAGCGCAGAAAGCCATTCGCTTAGCCATTGCGCCAGCCGTCTCATATTGTTTATTTGGAACCTGAGGATTATCAAATAATTCTCAACTTGCATCACAATAAAATCTATCTTCTGATAAAGAGCACACATATTATCAAAGATTCCAAATATAGTAGATCAAGTCGGCCGAATGAAGTCCACTGCTGGACACAGGCCTCCCCCAAAGATCACCACAATGACCGATGTCGGTGTGTTGTGTGCTCATTGGGGGGTTTTGCCATAATCGCCACGCTTGGCAGACGGGTTGGCGATCGCAGTTGAGTTGTTAATGTATCTACTCGAAGGACGCTGCTGCCCATCCTCCGGTTAATCCCTTAGTCGACTTTTACGACACCCATGGGATGAAATGGGGTGGTGGCATTCTGAGCCGGCACCACACGGTACACATAGTAGATAATTCCACAAAACCTTGCAATTACAAAGGGCTACAGATCATCTATATCCATGATGTTCCTGATAAATAGAGCATGAAATTACCAAAGGCATAACTAATTGCGTGTCACAATGTGACTGCACAAATCTGTATTTGTTGATACAAAAAATAGTGAAATCACCGGAAAACTCTTACTCGAAGCAATCATGCGAGTACCGCATAATATTATCTTATCAATACTTTCAAATCCAATAAAATGAAATCATAATTGTGTTTGTAGGTATAATTAATGGAATTATACTTATATCTATTGGGTACGTCATGCATGTGGTGTTATCATAATGTTAAATGAAACAATTACCCAAATTTACAAGACTCGAATCACTGAGGTACATTTTTCGGTATATAGAACTCCTGAAAATTAATTGTTAGAGTAACTCTAGTGGCATTTCGACTGAAAGAAGTTACAAGACAACATAGAATATTGATTACAAAAAGCCCATAACGTTGAGGAAGCCAGCATAAGCAGGACACAATGCAGAAAAGCAATGACAGATGTCTATATCTCATCCGTGGAAGACAGACTGAATGATTACGGAAAACTAACTTTCGTTCACTTTTTCAGTAGATACCCATAGAACCAAGGGTTTTATTATAATGAGTAATGTCCGTGTGGTGTCCGGATGTCCGTGTGGTGTCCGGATGTCCGTGTGGTGTCCGGATGTCCGTGTGGTGTCTGGATGTCCGTGTGGTGTCCGGATGTCCGTGTGGTGTCCGGATGTCCGTGTGGTGTCCGGATGTCCATGTGGTGTCTGGATGTCCGTGTGGTGTCCGGATGTCCGTGTGGTGTCCGTATTAAGAATACAGCACCACTCCATTTTCTCCCGTGGATGTCGTAAAAGGCGACTAAGGGAATGTAAACCAGAGGGATGGGCAGCAGCGTCCCATCTGTGAAACAGTAGCCATACTGCGCTCAGTTGTGGAATCTATGGGGGAGACCTTTGTTCAGCAGTGGACGTATAAATGGCCGATATGATATGATGAATAATTGTGAAAACCTAAGAAAGTTCTTTTTAATATCCGATAGGCTTGGACCACTGTCTGATCTAAACTTAACTCGCAATGAAGTTAACGATGGAGCACACTTACCTAGAAGTAACCTATTTCTTCGTGCCTTTAAGGCTCATAGATTGATCTACTGTTGTATGTTATTAGTTAAATTTGGAATCCTATCCTATCCTTTTTTAATTTTTTTTATTGATGTCCAGTGAAAATTCTACATCTGGACTCCTACCGGCTAAAACCACTGGAGCGGTCATCTTTGGCACCGAAGGGGGGTCCCAGGTCCTCGTAAGATCACACTAGAGCCGCCCACTGCTACCACGCATTTAGGCACATCACGGAGGGGATGACTGTAATGCGGTCACCCCCTCTAGCGGAGGGAAGGTGACTGTAAAAGGGTCGCCCGCCAGGCACTTCTCGGGGAGGATTGTAAAGGATTCCCCAAGCCTCGCTGTGCGCTGTGCTTCGCACACGGCGGCACGTGAGCACGTGCTCACTGTCGTCTTCCCGGGAGTCGCTCGGTGTGACTACGCAGACTCCCCAATCTGCACGCCCGTGACCCCCAAGGCCCCCCACCATGTAGTGACAGCAGGGGGCTCAGGCGTGTTGGACTTGGGTGCCGGGACGGTTGTTGCCCCGGCGCCGTCTCGTCCTTCTCCGTGCGGGATCGGTCTTCTCCCGATCCCGTATCCTATCCTATCCTACTATGGCTATACAATTCATTACGTACAAAACAAATTTTTGAGAGGCTTTAGATTATGTTAACTATGAAAACAAGATTATGAAACATTTTTTTGCATTATCTACCCATCGATCATTAATTAGAATTAATCACGTTTTAAATGACAATATTTCACAATCATTATGGACATATAATTGTCATCCACATTCATGAGTTTATATACAAAGCCATGATGTCCGATGTTTCACACTGTAGCAAGAATTAAATTAGCGTTCTGAGAATTCGCCTAATTCACTTGTTTATTTCATTGTCTGATGTGATTATACGCCTCATTTCCTCGATAAAGGTTGCCTCACACTTCAATACCGACACCGCTACGTTTTGGCTGCGACAAAATTAACGAATTATATCACGTTCATACAGTTGGAACGAATTTGCTATGCTCTGGCTTTGTTTGTCTTTTTCAGGAACCCTCGATATTTTGATTCCATGAGAACTAGTTCTCAGGCAATTTAAATCATTTGGCACTAGTTTATAATGATCGCGTTAGAGCTCTGTTAGGGTCAGGGAGGAATGGTTGTAGATGCGGCATAGCATTCTGACCTTTCAGTTGACGCAGATACTCTCGAGACACGGATGTTTTGGTGAAGTGTCTGTGCCGCATAGGCAGGCAGTATTTTAGTAAAGCTAGGTTATATTGAGACCATAGCGTGACTATTTATGACTTAAATTGAAATTATTCTTAATATTAAAATAAATTTATTAAATTTCTGAATCAATTTACAATAAAATAAAAATATAACAATGAAGACCATCAATGAAATAATGCAATATAAGTCTGACCGAATAATGAAATAAATATATTCTTCTTCTTCTTCTCTTAGATTATGGCTTCTGTAGAGTATCTTCCACAATTTCGCCAATGTCAAGTATAAGGCAACGTTGTACGGTGTTTCTATTATTTAATCTTTACATATTCCATAAAACATTTCACAAAAATGAAAAATATAAAAAAAAAAAACAAGAAATATATTATACTATTGTCTTAGGTTTTCGCGATTATTACACATTATAATAAAACAATTTTAAATGGATTAACATGCGAACATTCCTTAGGCAAGCCCAACCATTTTCTTCGATTTGATCATCCGCAAGTCCTCGCGAAAGAGAACCGTTATGTACCAAGAATGTTTCGAGAGGCTATTGAAATTAAAAATATCCTAACTTTATTAGAGAAGATGGTTGGCAGGTGCCACCTGTTTGGAATCCGGTTATTAAATTAATAAAATCCCAAACAACACACCACACTAAAAAACATCAAGGCACTGTGAGTGATTACTGCGTGCATCGAAACAATTTTTGATTAGTTTTGTACGGTAGATAAAATAACTTTTTAAATCTGTAACGACGCTTGTCACCTTAGTCATCCTGCGACCACGAACCCTGCAAAGTGTTCGAAACGTCAGGAAAAACAAAAATCAATAATACACGCGATTTAATCCGGTTAAAATTGTTTTATTATAACAAATATATTTACGAAGAAGAGTTTGACATACGCACAAATGACAGAACAAGAAAAATATATTTGGATTATGTAGAAGAAAATTGTTTGCACACAAGGCCAAAGCATTGTAACAATACTAGCGGAAGGGCCCTGTGACCTGTGTTACAGGTTTAAATTAAAAACCTACTTCGGGCACCAGTCTCTCACAAAGTTAGGTTTTCATATTTGTGGCACGATAGCTTAACCTAGCAGTAGAAGACCTATTGTGAAGAGAAAATAAATGGATTATTGATTGATTGATTGTCCAAACCTCCGCTTTTGCAGCACTAAAATTATTTGAATATTAGCAATATTCCACCACAACAGAATACCGTACATCATTACACTACGATAATAACTAAATCACTACTACTACCGGTTGGGCTGTTTCTATATCTGTTAAATTATCGTAAATGCTGGGGAGCTAGGTCTTTTTGACAATGTTTGTATGTGTGGGGGGCCCACTGCAGTTTAGAATCTAGAAAAGTACGTAATAAAACTGCGGTGTCCACAATGGTCCACTCTACATAGTTCATCAGTACACACAACACATAACGGTAAATAACATTTGTTGTGAGATTCATGTGTTTAGATTATTTCTTGTTAAAGAATAAATTGTTAACATTAAATCGTTGGATCAATCTAGATATCGCGCTATTTACAGCTACGAATGACAATAAATCATCATTGCAACATTGTGAATCGGCACCCGACCTTCACGATCTTACGTCAAATATTACGGAGCGTAAAAAAAGGAAAAAGAGGATAGCAGCATCTCGACTAAGAAAATGACAATGTTTTCATTTTTGAGAAATATTTTATGAATATGTAAAGATTTATCAATCTAAATACCGTACGACGTTGCCTTATACTTGACATTGGCGAAATCTGGAAGATACTCTACAGAAGCCATAATCTAAGAGAAGAAGACTAAGAAAATGTTGTCAACCTTTTATCATGGACAGGAGAGGCGCTTCCAATGCACAATCAGCAAGCCCTCCATGCAAAATAGAAAATAAAAAATTGTGTAATTATATAATAGTCTGCTAAATATGAAGACTTTCTTCAACAAATATACGGCCATGAAACAGAACGTAATGCTGACCAAAAATGAAAGATGAGGATGAATTATGAGGTCAAAGAGCTAGAAGAAAAGCTCGAAACATTTGAATGGAAATCACGTTCATCCGGAGTAGATTTGCTAACACAGATACTCTAAGCATATATGTCGCCTAGGTCGGTAGCATTTTTCAAAACTAGATTATATTCAGACTACAGCGATTCAGAGACAATACTGTCATCATCATATCAGCCTAAAGACGTCAACTGCTGAACAAATGCCTGCCCCATAAACGACTAGTTACTGGTGATTTTTTCAGTACTCACCGCGCTTGACAGATGATTTGGTGAACGCAGAATGGCTACCGTTTCCCAGAAGAGACCTCCAGACATCCATCTGTCAAAGTGAAGTGTCATCTGTAAGCAAATCAAAAGCACTATCTCGTGTTTTCCCTCTTAACACTCGATAAGAGCCTCTTAGTGGCCTTCTGCGACATCCACGGGAGGAGATGAAGTGGTGCTATATTCGTAATCCGGCCACCACACCATTAATTTTCACAGTACCTATATATGCAGTTACATATTTTTTTTATGTTACGTGCAACTATGCTACTTCGTTTCATAAAACGGACGAAACAGCTTAGATCGAAGTCATGCAGTGCGATTTCGCCAAATCCCACACGCTTCTAACTTGAATTATAAATCTTCCATCACAACAACAATATTTCTGTATAATTTTCGTAAGAATGGAGACTAATCGGCCAGATCACGTTACGAATCATGTGGACTGAACATCGTGGAAAGTTTCCAGGAAGAGAGTAATTCTACAATTTGACGACGACGCTACCAATTGAATGTCGGAGTCAACAGCACCCCGCGACGGTTCTCGACGATTATTACATTTTGTTATGCAACAGGATTGTTTGCAGTGATATATTATTGGTCATATTATCTCCGACGTTGATTTGATAATGTGAGTATGAAAATAGATTACAAGCTGTTCTTAACAATATACGTAATTGTCTGATAACTTCATTCCATTTTGTTATTCACCGATTTATATATACCTGCTTCGTGAGGAGGTGCATTTTTAACACTACAGAATTTTACTCAACTTTATTCTAAAATAAGCTTGTGGCAATGGTTAAAGGAAGAATACTATTTTAGACAATCATAATTTGTGTTTACTGTTTAAATTTACACCAAAGCCCTCGCTGTTAGAGATAATGTTTGGTTAGCAACACAAGATGTTTAATTTTAAATATTATCACACTCAAGGTGAATGTCAGTGCGGTAATAGGACAAATAAGTAGTTAAACCGTTACATACGGATAAAACCAGCCAAAAATAAAATGTCATAATATTTGGATGGGGTACGTGCACTGAAATATTTATTTATCAATAACAAATCAAAAAAGATTAGATTACTGATAGATAGATCAAAATTTACACAATTAACTCATTAAAGGATCATGTAAAAATAAATAGATACAAAATTTGGGTTGATAAGTATAAATAATAACTTAACCGACACTCAAGTAGGAAATTCCCCGAAGATGTAAGGCGATGAGACCGTCGATAAGCCTCCTGGGGTGCAATTCTTTAGGCTCATCACACATCCTTGAATACAGAATTAAAATAACGGTGATAACCCAATTTGGTATTTGCTAAGACTGGTCCTCATGGCGTACCTTCTACAACGTGTCCTTGACTAGCTTCAATCATGTCTTAGCGAATACCAAATTGGTTTTACACCATTATTTCGATTCTGTATTCAAGGATGTGTGGATGTTTGATCTTATGGAATTGCACCCCTGATACCTTGTTGCTAGGAGACGAATTATCTGCACACAGTAGCCTAAAGGAAAACAAATAATCATACGTAAACTTGATATAAAATATCGAACAATATTTGAAAGATAAATTTCTAAAGGAATTAATTGCTTAATGCAAACGTTGTGACATACTTATATACAAACACTAACTTTATATTATTTCCATGGTGAACTATGTACAAAAATTTCGATCAATAATTAATCCCCTGTATAGTTAAACCAACTTTATCAGAATAAGATGCATAAAGGTGCCCTGCTGTTTGCAGTGGTGCGAAGAGGACTAGCAATGTCCGAAGTGGGTGATTTAGAAATCAATCCTATGGGGGTATAACAGGGGTGAAATTATTGTTTTAGAAACCTGTTATTATTTAATGAATCCATAACAAATATATTAAGTTATATATAAATAATGTGGTTCTTATACAAAGAAATATAAATATTATCCTAACTTCACAATTTGGTAATACTTATGTATATGTACGTCGAGCCCTATTTCACTATCTTGGTATTGAGAACCCCTCATATTTCTCGCTGATACCGTAATGTAATAGGGAGCATAGTCATTGCAATCTAATGGACACTTCCAAATTCCAGGCTATTACTGATAACCTCACAAGATCGAGGTGCGATGGGTCGGGCTTCGGCGGACCCTGGTGGCGGAGTGGAAGGAGCGACTGGAGCAACGTACTGCAGGGCACGCCGTGATAGCGGCGGTAAGACCAGTGATGGAGGAATGGCTGGAGAGGCGGCAAGGCGCCCTCACCTACCGGATGACGCAGGTACTCTCGAACCATGGGTGTTTCAGGAAGTACCTGCATCGAATAGGCCGAGAAGAGTCGCCCGGTTGTCATCACTGTGGAGACTGCCCAGAGGACACGGCGCAGCACACGTTAGAGGAGTGTCCAGCTTGGGCAGCGCAGCGCCGTGACCTCGTCGCGGAGGTCGAAGGGGGTGCCCTTTCGCTTCCGGCCTTGATTCAGTCCATCGTCTGGAGCGAAAGCGCGTGGGATGCCGTCGCGCGCCTCTCTCAAGGATAGGTGTGGGCAGCAAGGTCGCACAGAGAAAGGGCAATCACGGTCCAATACCTGCCGGGGGCGCGGTCTTATGCAGACAAAGCGTACACCTCACCCCCGGCTAAAGGTAAGAAGAAGGATACCGTGGGGTTTTAGCCGGGTTGAGCCCGGCATGCCCCTCCGCCCTTCTCAAGGCGGAGGAAGTCCAAGAGGATATCCCAACGTAAAAAAAAACGACTATTACTGATACTTTCAAACAGAAACTGTCTTATGGCTGCCCGACCAATAAATCAAACCCCGGATTTCACGTCGACGAGTTGTACTGGTATCATGAAATTGCTCATCTATACTAATATTATAGTTGCACTCACTGATTAGTAAACGATCGGTGAGGTTAAGTAACGCTTGGCGCAGTGTGTCTATAGATGGAAGACCGCATAGTGGTATTTAAACTGAGCGTCTCTATGCTTCGTTGGGCACTCACTGATTGGTAAACGATCGGTGAGGTTAAACAACGCTTGGCGTGGTCAGTCTATAGATGGGAGGCCGTATAGTGGTATTTGAACTGAGCGTCTGCGTGCTTCGTTGGGCACGTAAAATCGTCGGTCCCGGTTGTTTTTAATAGACGAACTTTAATTTTTACTTTTTATTAGTCGTTAAGCTAGATTGGAGGCCTTTGGGTGGCTTGAACAACCCTGTTACAAGGTTGCTCACCCAAGAATGAAGAGGTTTTGTTTATATGTAGGGGGTAATCCGTGGAACTACTAAAACGATTCTAAAATTTATTTTATTAATAGATAGCTACACTATGCTTTAGTGATATACGCTATATTTATTTGTATGTTGACGAAAATAAACGCGCGGGTGAAAACGCGGGTAACAGCTAGTCTATATATATTATAAAATAATGTTCGTTTGTTCAAAATCGCAAATCTCCTAAAGTTCTTCACCGATCGTTTTGAAGTTTTTACACTTCGTTGTATTCATATACGCGCATATTTTAATTATATCAGTAGACTAATAATATATATATATATATTTTAAAATATATTCGTTTGTTCAAAATCGCAAATCTCTTAAAGTTCTTTACAAATCGTTGTATTCGTATACGCGCATGTTTTTATTAAACCAGGAGACCCATAATTGTTTTCTTTTTTATTCAGGATCAAAATCGTGTTGTAATAACGTGCATTTAGCCACAGCAACGCGCGGCCGGGTAAAACTAGTTAAAATATAAAAATACTTGCATGAAGTCATATGTCATACCTACCTTATCATATCTATTGTACAATCTATATCAGCTAGGACTTCCCTATATTATCAGTTTGTCAAATTAGCAAGTGAAGGTCTTTAGGCAATGGCACGAACCTTTTCAGACTAGTAACTGATAATAATGTGATAATGTATTTATAATAATGACTTCTATCTACTTATTCAATATTTGTATTAACATTCATTTCTAATACCATTTGCTAATGGTAATAGAAATGAATTGAAATTCTCCACCAAATGCTAAGTTTAGACCTCTTTTCTATTAGCCAGTTTCACTGTGTCAAATTACAGGATTATCACCGTCATCAATATTCTTTTCTAGCAATGTGTTCTGCTCAACCCAAAAATTGCTCGTCGAACGTTTCCCCACATCGTCAATGTTAGTTATCTACAAGTTTTATACCACGTCCACATGATTAAGAATATAGCATACTCTATCTCCTCCAGTGAATGTCGTAACAGAACGTGTCTTCACAGAACAGTAAACATACTGCGCTCAGCAACTCGTCTCTCGTCTGTCGACCGCGGGGAGTATTGGCAAATACCCCCCAAAATGACGAGACAGTTGTGAAAATCTATGGTGGAGGACTTTTTTCAGCAGTGGACTTATAAACTCAGACGTTTAATATGAATGATGATTATGAAGTTTGATACGTGGCACAGAACGGGCGATTGCCCTTTACATTGTTTTATGTTATGCAGGTTTCCACTGGTTAATGTCAGTATTTCAGCACCATAAGTGATAGTCGACGGATGGTTATAAAAAATTGGTTTGAAGACAAATAATTTTTTAAAGTTTCCTAAACGCAGCCCATTCTAACTGATTGTGACTGTCAATCTAAGGACTATGCTCAAGATGAATATTATGTTATTGAAGTCAGCCTTCCAATAGTAATATAGAATGCGTATTGACGATGAAAATTGGGTTCGTTTCCAAAATTCATTGCTTATGGCATTTAAGTATTGTTTATAACCGAAACTGACTCTAATGATTTGATAGGTGACGCAAAAGGCTGGAAGCAGTACCAACACGCAATAATATTATACAATATATACCCAGTAATATTGTGACAAGAGCAGTGCACAGGATAGTACGCGAGGCCACGGCATAATGCTACCATTCTGATAGCAATCAGGATAGCGCACAGCACAAGCTCGAGGCATCGGCTGCCGAGCGGCGGATCCTGGTCGATCGGATCGGGCAAGATCTCTCTCTGTCGGCAGTAGTGTGCTGGCTATGTTGGCAGATCACTAAAACTGGAATGCAGTGGTCTCCTTCTGTGAGAGCGTCATGCTCCAGAAGAAGACCGTAAATAGGATCGGGAGAGGTCCGCTTTACAGTCACCCTCTCCGAGATGGGCCTATAGGCGTGGCACCAGTGGGCGGCTCTAGTGTGATCAGTCGAGGAATTAATTGTAATGAATCTAGTGTGTGGTATAAATGTTGTCTTATTAAATATATTATAAATTCGTCGTTCGTTCAACGCATTTGTAAACGTGTACCGACAACCATGTACGTTACGGCAAAGCTAGACGTTTTGTTCAGAAACTATATTTATATGCCAGGGAAATACCCATGCGTCAATGTTTATGACGACAAACAAATCCGTGTTAAATAGATGACTAACTCACAGAATTTGTCATTAAAATCTGTAGATAATAGTTCTTATCGCTACTCAAAAATACTTTACGCCATGTTATATTTATAATATGGCCTGTTTATTTACTTTAGAATTTAAGGGAAAAGCATTGTATATCATACAAAGTATGCGTAAACTCTCCCTTGTGGAAATCAGAATCATGCGACTAAAATAACCCATGTCCCTAATAACGACACAGTTTCCCTGTAGGTATAAGAAAAATTAAACACCTGAAATAGTTTATTGACTGTTTATTAATATCTCGGCCTCACATATTTATTTATTTATATACTCTATTGTACAGAAGTTTTGAATTAAGTGAAGGTACAGGTACAAAATTTACCATACCCCCCAATCATCATTAGATTAGTTGGAGGAGAAGACACACACACACACACACAGGAGAACTTATAAGAAGTCTATGGTCTTAAAATGTCATAAACATGTTGGCGCACAATACTGAAAAGTATTGTGCGCCAACATGTTTTTCCACTACAATGTTAAGTTTGTTCTCAGGATAAATTATTCGTACAAGACAGAATTCAACAATAGACAATATACGCAGCAATTTTCCTCTACAGTCCGGTACCATACATACTTTTATTAAATATCACAAGTGGGTTAGATTAACAAAACATGGTAGATAACATATATTCATCATACGGAACCGTCTCCGCGCGAGTTCAACACGCACTGACTGTTACCCTTTACAGGTTGATACTATTATGCCCATGCCAGCCGGGCAAGAATAACACCACCCGATATCATCCCGTGGGTGTCGTAAAAGGCGACTATGGGATTAGCCGGAGGATGGGCAGCAGCGCCCTTCGAGTAAATTTATAACACATTTGCGATCGCCAATCCATCTGCAAAGCGTGGTGATTATGGCAACACCCCCCCAATGAGCACACAACACAAAACTATGGGTTCCATACCCAAACCGGTCGTTGTGACAATTTTTGGGGAGGCTTCTGTCCAGCAGTGGACGTTTTTCGGCTGAATTTATGGCTATTGTATACTTACAGAATAATGTAGGCATTTGGGAGAATTTTATCTGATTCCACACTCATTTTCTCTAATTATAATTAAAAATATCGCATCGAGTTACATGCACAGTTCATAACAATTCGGGTACTTAGCAAGCTCATAATAATACATTGATCAAAACCAATTTCGCGATTAAAGAAAAGATAAAAAATGTGTTGATAAGATTTAATATAAATTAACAGATACATCGATATTTGATTAGTTGGGCTAATGTGTCGGGTCGGAACCATAACTATGATCTCATAATGTTGAAATTAAGTATAATAGTTTTTAGCCTACTTGGACTATTAAGTGCGTGTGTGGGTCAATACGTGCAGATTGGACAATGTGATCCGAATATAGAATTAGTTGAAGATTTCGACATTCAACAAGTAAGACGTTTTGACAATTTATATTTCATAGATAGTCGTATTTGCTCTAGTGTCATCATAGGAGGACCTGGAGGCTCCCCTAAGGTGCCGAAGATGACCGCCCCAGTGCTTTTAGCTGGTAGTCATGCCCCTTCTTCCTTCTCCGGGGCGGAGGAAGTTCATGTAGAAAATGCAAAGGGACCAAAAAAAAAATAGTCGTATTTGACCGCGTAGCTCTGGTCAAGAATAAGGCTATCCCATCTCATCCCATGCGTAGCACTAAGCACTTTGGATTACCAGCAAGTGGAGGGTAAACCACCAACATTGCCTAGGAGGGTTAGGGTCAGGTAGGAGGCCGGTTATAAAACCTTTTGCCAAAACTATTGCAATATTTCAAATAGCGCCAACTCCAAAAAACTTGGGTTCAGGGCAAAAAGAAGATATGCATACTTGAAAAATACAAAATTAATTTTGTGATTTGGATCAACGGAAAGGATATATTATAGAAAGGGAAAAGGAAAGGAGTAAAAAGAAATTATACAAATATCCTAATGATGGTGGTATTCGTGAATGTAATTAACCAAGGGACTTAAGAAATTACATTATTGAAGGCGTCTTCTCAATAGTAAGCTTGAGCTGAGGTATTAGAGAAACTATAATAGTAGAAGTATAATAACCGTAGTACATGACAGGTAGTTGAAGAAAAAGAACTGTTTAAAAAAATTATCAATATTGTAATAAAGTACTACAATACTACTTATCATTACTTAGAATAGTAAAATATAGATAGAAATAGACATTATGATACTGGAAAATATAACACAGTGATATTATAACAAATATCGAATAACACAGAAAATAAAAGCAAAATTGAATAGGAATGTTTATCAACATAACTTTAAAACGCTATAAATAAATATGACACAACTACTGCAAACTAACCTATAATTGCATAGTTACCTACATCGTTCAGTTAGTATTATTTTATTAGGTACTAGTTCAACTATTGTATTGTGGCACGTGTATAATGGTTTGTGCCCATAGTCACCTCGCTGGGCAGGCGGATTAGTGACTATAGGCACTGTCTAATCTCGCACCAGTGTTACAACCCCACACTAACCATGGAATTTAGAGACAGTCAACTTTAGATGTTATACCACCACCTATTTCGGACGTCAGACCCTCGTCTGTTAGCCAAGAGGGTTAGCAGTTCAACTTGTAAATATTCCCGGCTGTTAAATTAAACACTTTTTTTAAAACAGCAATCACTCCATTTTATCACTCACTTCTCTCTGGCGTACGGTATCTAATTCAAATCCAATTAAATACGGTTCGTCCAATAGGTTACGGCACATTACCGCATGCGCCTTATTCTATAGTTTCGTCTACCAAAGTCCAAATATTTCCATTTTGCGTCATGATAGATAACTTAATCAAGGATTATTATCTTCCGACGAAAATTGATAGTGTCGAAAGTTGATGATTCTATGAAAAAGACAAGAGAATAATAATGAAAGTGGCTGTGCTGGCACTACATTTTCTGCAGTGGGACCCCTCTAACGGCGCAAATATAATAACCTTATCGGAAATTATTGTTTTAACCGTTTGGGTTTGAAACTACTCCAACCGTTGTATCATGGGGTCCGAGTGCACGTCTGCTTCCCTTCACTAGGTGGTATACGCGTACAATTAGAGCACAACAGTTGTGCTCTAATCAGGTGAACGGTTAAAGATATTGATAGTGATCAGAGGACTGATCATTTCTCAAGCCAAAGGATAAGTACTGCCATCCAACGTGGCAATGATGCCAGTCTTCTGGGAATGTCAACAACTGATAACGATGAAGAGTTAATAAATAAAGAAATAAGGCTTATAAACGGGCTAAATAATTTATTAGCATATTGGACCACTTACTATAGAAACTGGTTGCTTGTTGAAAGAGATGTTTAAAAACACTAAATTGATTAAATCATATGAATTCTAACCGTGGTTGTACATTTACTCTAGTGACATTGATGTTAGATTTATTCTAAGAATTGAAACATCGCATCGTAACTTCTAATGACTGTCGATTTTATTAATAAGATAAAATTCTCATTAGCATTTTCTGGAAGCACACGTCCAAACTTTAATGCTTAATCGTTAGCTAATATCACTTCACATCATCTCTATGTGTGATATGCTGCTTTGGCGGTGTAACCAATGATTAATACTATTGAATAGATAAGGAAGCCTTGACACTCCCAAACGGTCTATCACTGTGGCCGATAATTTTTAAGTATTATAATATAGATTGTGGATCACTGTGCTACAAATCGACTAATCGTGTTATAAATAAGACAGCATTCGTTGCTATCTCATTGCTGAATTGCTTATTGCGGATCTTCAATTTCAATTCAAATAATATTTTTTTTATTCATGTTAACCATTCACTAAACTGTCTGTGAACATTCACAATTCAAGTAAATGCGCAGTTTCATGTTATTTATCCTATAGAAAAGTGCAGCAAGGACACTTTAATATTTAAGCATCATTATTTTCTTGCCCGCGTCCGAAGTTAATTGGGGTTAGCGCAATATGTTTCTCTCTTCCATTCTTCCTTGTTAGTCGTCGTCTCACCATTAACTTTAATTTCCTTCGTAACCTCGCTCACAGAATTCCTCCATTCTTTGGTCTCACTCACCTCTAAACATCAACATCAACATTCATATTCAGCAAGCACAAAGATAAAAGATTTCCTTTCAACTTTTCCATCACTGGCACCACTTTAAAACTCCCTCTAATCTACTTATTTCTATCTTTATCCATTCCTTTGACTCCGCACATCTATCTTAATATTCTCATCTCCACAACGTGCAATTTTCTCTCACCCGTCCGCTTCATGGCCTCATATTCCAAACCATACAGAACGACAAGTCATATAACGGATTTTAAAATGTTGCCCTTTACTTTAAGGGGCATCCATGTGTCATTTGTTGTTACTGTGACCTACTACCATTTCATCCAACCTGAATTGATTCGGAGTGTAACATCGCGGTCAATTTCACTATCCCCTCGGACTAACAAAATAAATAATAATAAGCCTCTTTTACATAGTTACAACAGAATTGTTGGGAAAGTTATGTAAGAATAATGTAATTCATCGTATTAATTTACAATTGCTATATTCAAGCTTGGTATAAGTATTAGTGGTAAGAGTATATTTGACAACACGTCCGAGCCAAAGTCTCATTCTCGTATAAAGGCGCATGGCCACCGACAGTACCATTGTCGGAATTAATGAACAATTGATGCGTTAAGATAGTTTACGGGCGTTACCCAATGATGTATCAAGATTGGCCAACTGGGGTGCTCTACTATGTTGCTTTTTGTTGCAAGTTTGAATATGGAAATATAAATTTGATATATCTGCATGAGACAACACTTTAAAAACTTCATAAATTCTAAAATTAATAAAGTTCTTCAGGTGTAAAAATAATATACAATTAGGATGAAAATTTAAAAAAAAACATTAAAACCTTAGTTTCCCATTGCATTGAATAGAATAGAATAGAATAGAATCATTTATTCAGTAAATAGGTCCTAACAGACACTTTTACACGTCATATTGAAACAACGGAGGCCATTTCGCTACATGACAACCTCTGAGAAGAAATGCTGAAAGAAACTCAGGGTTAGGTCTTTTTTGTCATTTTTTTTTTTACGTCTTTTACAAATCTGTTCGTTACAAAGTATTTAAATTAGTCATCTATATATAAAAGATAAATATGGCAGTTATACAATGCAAATATCACTTCAGATATATTAGGTTTCCAGGGAAGCCACATGTGCAGAAAAGGGCTAACGCCATATGTCCCTATCGTCAACATAGTCTTTAATCCTATAATATGCTTTTTTTATAAGAATTGATTTGACGTGCGATTTAAACTTCCCGATTGTCAGGTCAGTAATTTCTTTTGGTATCTTATTATAAAACCGAACGCAGTTACCTAAGAACGATTTGTTGGTTTTGGACAATCTAAATTTAGGTACTACTATTTTATGTCTATTTCTGGTATTTATACAATGAATGTCACTTTTTACTTTAAACATTAGCAAGTTTTTACGGACAAACATAATATTTTCAAAAATGTAAAGAGAAGGCATTGTTAGTACATTGATATCTTTAAAGAGGTCTCTAAGTGATTCGCGAGGGCTCATATTATATATTGCGCGGATGGCTCTCTTCTGTAATATAAATATTGAATCTACACCAGCTGCTGCTCCCCACAGCATAATGCCATATGACATTATACTGTGGAAATACGCAAAATATACAAGTCTGGCCGTAGCTACGTCAGTTAGATGCCTAATTTTCCTAACTGCAAATGCAGCAGAACTTAACTTACTTGATAAAGCCTTTATATGAGCACCCCATTGTAGTTTATAATCAATGGTTATACCTAGAAATACGGTTTCATGTACAATCTCAAGATTTTGATACATTGATAAAAAATACCTAAAGGACACTTGCGTGCTGGAACTATGTCCCCGCGTATGCCTAATAAAAGACCGGGTTCCCCCTTACAAGGATCATAACCCGCGAAAAGAAATACATAAGACACAGAAACAGATTTAAAGGTGGCAAATTCCTTAACCTTAACCTCGAAGATTATCCGTGTGGTATCCGGTTCAAGAATATGCCATCACTTCATCTCCTCCCATGGATGTCGTAAAAGGTAACTAAGGAATTCTAAACCAGAGGGGTGGGGCAGCAGCGTCCCTTCTTTCGAAGATTAGCCATACTGCGCTCACCAACCCGCCTGCCTAGCGTGGTGAGTACTGGCAAATTCCCCCCACAATGATAACACAATTGTTGAAATCTATGGGGCTTTGTTCAGCAGTGGACATCCTTTAAGTGATATGATGATGATGTTATGGTGTTCACATGCAAGACGCACTACAGTATCTGGAAGCTTAAATATAGCTCTGAAGACATCATTATATTGTACGCGTAATACATTAGTACCTGGATGACCGAGCTTTGCTCGGTATTTTCGTGTTACTTATCAACGCCATCTGCTGTTGTGTCGTTAAAGCAATTAGTTGCTCACAAAAAATAGTATTATTATTCGCCAATAGATGTCAGGAAGAGTCATATTTTTCAGTTGAGACTACTCAAACGCCTATAAAATGACATTTTCTATAAATGATTCCTAGCTAGATCGATTTATCGCCCCCGAAATCCCCTATATACTAAATTTTATGAAAATCGTTGGAGCCGATTCCGAGATTCCAATTATATATATACAAGAATTGCTCATTTAAAGATAAGATAAGATATGATCGCTGAGTATGACTGGTCGAGACCACACGTGTATGACGTCTGACAATATGCCTTAAGAAAAAGCTATTGAACCGTACGACTTTGCTGACATTTTTATTTATTTTTTTCATTTTGGCAAAATTTTATGAAATGTAAAGATTGATTAATCTAAACACTGTACAACGTTGCTTTATACTTGACATTGGTGAAATTGTGGAGATACTCTACAGAAGCCATAATCTAAGAGAAGAAGAATATGCCTTAAACAATGTGATTTTGAATTAGTCAGAACACCGAGCGTATCGCCGAGCCGCGTACTATTATCTCAATTATTATTAACTGTGCTACTCTTAAAGCTTTCTTAAATTATCGTTTCACGGTTCGTTCGGTCATCTCACACGATCATTTTATATTTTAAATATTTTTGTTTCAGTTCTTAGGTACCTGGTATGAGATAGCCCGATCAGACAACGTGAATCAAAATGGTGAATGTGCAGAATTTCAACTGACGAATACTAGTGACACACTAAATGTGTACCATTCTTCTGTTACTCACAATTTCTTAGAAGAAGCTAACGGCACGGCCTCCTTGGTCAATGGTACAGCTAAACTTACCTTCAATATATCGTCGTTTGAGAATCGTAAGTACAATATGCACTTAATGGATGATGATTGATTTTTCCTTACAGCTCATTATACCTGAGGTACTATACAGTGTCAAAATATTAGGTGCTAATAAACCAAATACCAATGCAATCTCTGCAGCGGTGCCAGATTGACTATCGGTACATTGAAGTATTAAAGTGCGTATACAGAAACGCCACCATGTTGGTCCGAGTACATGAACAGAGCACGGGGGCAATTCCATTGCAGAGAGATGTGAGACAGGGGGGCGTAATTTCCCCGAAACTGCTCACGGCTGCAATGGAGGATGCCTTCAAGCTACTAGAGTGGATTCGGCATTTCGATCAATGGCGAGTATATCACTCACCTTCGATTTGCCGACGACATTATAGTCATGGCAGAATCGCTGCAAGAGCTCAGTACAATGCTCGATGACCTCAACAGAGTTTCCCAACAGGTGGGGTTACAATGAACATGGGCAAGACAAAAGTCATGTCAAATGCCCATGTCGTGCCCATCTCAATATCTGTTGGGAGCTCTGGTCTAGAAGTTGTTGACGAGTATGTCTACCTGGGAGAAACTATCCAGTTAGGTAGGTCCAACTTTGAGAAAGAGGTCAATCGTCGAATCCGACTCGGCTGGGCAGAGTTCGGGAAACTTCGCAACGTCTTTTCGTCAACAATACCGCAATGCCTCAAGACGAAAATCTTTAACCACTGTGTGTGGTTACCAGTGGTGACATATGGAACAGAAACGTGGTCACTCACAATGGGCCCCATATGAAAGCGCAAGGTCACTCAGCGAGCTATGGAGATAGCTATGCTTGGTATTTCTCTACGAGATCGAATCAGAAATGAGGAGATCCGTAGAAGAACTAAAGTTGTAGACATAGCTGAAAGGATTAGTAAACTGAAGTGGCAATGGGCGGGGCACGTTGCTCGTAGAACTGATGACCGTTGGGGCACAAAGGTTCTCGAATGGAGACCGCGCGCCCGAAAACGCAGCGTGGGACGATCTCCAACGACGTGGACAGATGACCTGGTGAAGGTCAGTGGGAGTCGTTGGATGAGAGCGGCATGTGACTGCTCGTTGTAGAAATCTGAGGGGCAGGCGTTTGTTCAGCAGTGGACATCCTGTGGCTGATATGATGAAACCAAATATTGGTAGAAAAAAAGGAAAACTGAAAACCAGCAGTCGTTGTGTTTTAACAAAGTATGTAACTAAAGCATAAATATAATTGAGAAAAAATTATAGCTATAGAATTAAAAATACTGATATAAAATTTATTTATGTTTATTTTATTAAGGATTACCAAGGAACAATACATTTTATTTGTTTGATTTTATTGTGTATTAATTTCAAACCAGTTGATGTGACTACCCACATAAATCAAATTATTACTCTTCTATAATATTATTTACCTAATCATAGTTTTGTAGCACTATTTCAGCGAAACTATTAAAATTACTGAAATATGTTTTTTTTTTCAGCTATCGATTTTTGGGTTCGTGATACGGATTATTCTACATTTGCGATAACTTTTGCTTGTGAAAACATTACGACTTCTCAAAGAAGGTGTAAGTTATACATTTATATCTTTATGAATTTCTTATTCAGCAAGGAACTTTTAAAATGTAGTTTCGTCATTTCCATCTCTCCCCGTCCTTTATAGCGATGTATTTTATATTTTAAAAAAATTGAATTTTTTGTCTATCCAAGTACGTATTCAATATTTTATTCCGTGGTAACTTTGGAGCTTAATTTATTAACTGTGTTTCAATTCAAACTCGATATCGATTTTATATTCAAATCATAATTTTCTTACGATACAAGACTATATCGGTCACAAATAATCATTCAAATACTTAACTATTTTCAACTCGTTCATAACAAATATCCAAGTACGTTACCCACTAAAACTTAGATAAGACTGTTTACAATGCTGATGACACAGACATATGCTTATTTCAAAAGAAAATTATCGATACTTTTTATAACGTACATGTTAATTCTTCATCTTATTGTTTTTAGTACACATATGGGTACTTGGAAGGCAGAGAGCGTTCCTCAATGAAATGAGCTGGGCACTTATAAACACAACAATCAACAACTCGTTTTCCGTCAATGCTACTAGCCTAAGATCCATCAATCATAGTGGAGATAGCTGCTATATCCTACCAATTATTGAATCTGGTAACCTCATTGTTCTACCTGGACAGTGTGACCCAAATCTTCCAGTAGTTACTAACTTTACAGTAGCAAGAGTAAGTATTGGTAACGTTATAATATTTCACATTACACCGATAGATTTGTTCAATTAAATATGAAAGGCAATTAATAATGACATTAATAGTGTGAATGTAAGTGGAGACGGAGGAAATGCCTTAGAAACACAAACGGTTAGCGTTTGTTAACTTCAAATAGATCGGATGCAGTGTACTCGAACTAACGCAACTGTATGAAACGATATATGAATGTGGAAAAAGCAATCAGCACGTGACTTTCTATAGTTATGCCTCCCACTATGCATGTACAAAAATCCATCTCCTACTTTGGCTTAATTCATATCATTTTAGTTCACAGGAATATGGCACCAAATTGCAAGTTACGAGACCGCTAATTCCAATGGCGCCTGTGTCAGAGCGGAATACAGTTTAGGTACTGGAGTAGTCGACGTCCTCAACAGCCAAGTCATCAACCAAACTCTGTTCTCGATCGATGGATACGCAACAGTCAGCAGTAATGACAGCAGCGCGAAGTTATCTGTTACTTTAAATGTTGGACCAAATGGTAGGAATCCTCCATTACTATGTTGCATATATTTGGTTTTATTTTATCATAAATGTTTATTATATGTAAACATTACTTAGTACATTTTTTTTCTATTCAGATGTTGTATCTTACAATATAACACCGTTATCAAAATCTTTACTCTCTGAGCAGCAAGTGTAATCTTATAAATTCTGAAAGCTTGTTCTAAATCCTGAGAGCCCTGCTTTAATGGCCTAGTGGTCGCAAGTGCAGCTGCTGAACATGAGGGCCCCACTGGGTTCGATTCCCATCAACCAGTGTTATCGAAGTTATCTGCTGGAAATTCTAAGTATCACCCTAGAGATTAAAGCTAATAGGAGATCAAGAACATGTTTTCATGCAGTGAAGTTAAAAAATGAGGTTCATAAAAGACACCGCGAATAACGCGCGGATACTCGATTCGTAAAATACTTAATAATTTCAATCTAAACTTCAACAGAAAATTATTGAATTTAGCTACTCGTGTCATCTTTGTTGCTAACAATTGTACAAGAAATTTTCAATGTGATTGACATGTGGCTTGCCAGTATATTTTCGATTCAATTCATAATTTCGTTTCTGAATTTAGTGGTAGCAGAAAAAACTCTTTTGTTTTACTACAGTCCTATCTATTTCACCCATCATAATGGCTATGTATATGTGGAAGTCCATTACTTTAAATGTTTTCCCAATGAAAGCTGCAGTGAACGGTGAATAGCCGTAGACACTACGCTTGGCAAAAGGAATGGTAATCGCACTATATTGTAAGAGCATACAGGAAGATGCAGGAGCATTACTTATAAAATACAAGATAAAGCATGTTAATGTTTTTTGTTTTAGCTGTAAGTAGACAGGACTTGTGGATCCTTGCGACCGACTACGACAGTTATGCAATTTCATATTCTTGTGTAAATGTCTCTGATGACCAAAAACATGGTAGGTTTAATTTTATTTATTTGTTCAATCATTTTACGTTATCAGTCTATATTTCACACCCATTGCATTACTTATGATTGTAACTTCCATCTAAAAATCCGAGACTGTGATTGAACTGGGTATAAAAATACACATCACCTAGCCGAAATCTACGCATTCTGAAAATCTAAGTAACATTGAGAGAAATAATTGCTGGGCAACGACTTTTATTTTTGAGTGTTAAAAAAGCTTTTCGCAGCGCGCAATGTAATGCACGCTACCGACTGTTTTGTATTTGTACGGGACGGGGAACTTGGAGTATGATAATGTTAACTTGGAAGAAATTATTGCAATAACATAAAAAAAGAAGTTTCCGTAAAAACAAAAAGAAATATTGAGACTTTAACCTTCAATATTTCCATAACCAGTCTGTTCCCGAATATGATCTCGTACAACAAAATCATCGCACTGATTGGTAGAATATAAAGCTTTCATTTTCGTAAACGTTTTATCTTTAACCTGTTTACAGCCATTATAGTGCAGGTATAAAGGTTCGAGAGGTCAATCGTCAAATCCGACTCAGCTGGGCAGCGTTCGGGAAACTCCGCAACGTCTTTTCGTCAACAATACCGCCTTAAGACGAAAGTCAATAACCAGCGTGTGTTACCAGTAATCATATATGGAACAGAGACGTGTTCACTCACTGTGGGCCTCATAAGACAGCGCAATGTCACTCAGCGAGCTATGGAGAGAGTTATGCTTGGTATTTCTCTACGAGATCGAATCTGAAATGAGGAGAAATAAGGAGATCCGTAGAAGAACTAAGGTTGCCGACATAGCTGAAAGGATTAGTAAAGTGAAATGGCAATGAGCGGGGCACATAGCTCGTAGAACTGATGGCCATTGGGGCAAAAAAGTTCTTAAGTGGAGACCACGCACCGGAAAACGCAGTGTGGGATGAACAAGGATGGTGGACAGACGATCTGGTGAAGGTCGCTGGGAGTCGTTGGAGGAGGGCGGCATGTAACCGCTCGTTGTGGAAATCTAACGGGGAGGTCTTTGTTCAGCAGTGGACGTCCTGTGGCTAGTATGATGATAAAGATTCCCAAACCCATTACCTATTTGATTAAAATTCGGCGATGGGCGTGTCTGGGACCGGGTCTTCCTATGTATAATTGCCTTTATTACAGTATTTTAATCATTGTTATTTTCCAGTTTTCAGCTGGATTCTCAGCCGGACACGACAATTGCCTGCAAGCTCCCAAACAGCAGTGGATCAAGTAGTTAACTCTATCATAGATCTGAACTACCAGTATTATGAACCGACTAACCAGACCGATGCTGGCTGCTTTTTTTATCCTGAACCAGTTCCGAACCAGCCTGTAGTGTTTAGAGGACAGTGTAATTCAATAGATGTTGAGGCTATGGGCAGTTTTGATGCTGGCAGGGTAAGTTTAAATCACAAAACCATTTATGTACGTAACATTTACTATAATCATCATAGTATCAGATGTTACCAGTGCATTTTTTATAGTAATTTTTTCCTAATATTCTAATAAAAGGTATCCTAATTATACTCTACTACTACTAGTACATGACGTAATCTACCTCTATGCCAAATTTCTTTAGAATCTATACAGCCATTTGATCGTGATGGAGCCTAAAAACATTCAAACATACATATATAATAATAATATAAAATAATTTCATATTATTCATAAAATTTATTCTTCTAGTACATGGGGTTATGGCACAACATCGAATTGTACCCGGCACCATTCCAAGGTGGTACCTGCAGCAATGCACATTATGAATTCGTCGTGGAAGCAGGCAGGGTTGACGTGCTCAACACTCAGGTCGTAAATCAGACATTAGACACAATTAACGCCGTCGCAGTCGTTGCGTCTACTGACGGAACGGCTAAACTCCTTGTAACTTTCCCTATTGCTGGAACCAATTGTAAGTTTGGCATTTTAACAATTAAATTACATTTTGTATGATTTTAAAGGTGAAAATCTTAATACTTGTTATTTTTCAGTAACTATCACAACTGATTATTGGGTTTTGGATACAGACTACACAAATTACGCACTTGTGTATTCCTGTTTCAACATTAGTAACGATGAAATGCAAGGTTTGTGCACGTATTCAGTAGATAGGCATTATTAGGTCTCATCAACAAAATTAACTTTTTATTCAATTTCAAAACAAGGCTGAACTTATTTTACCTTGACAATTAATTCTGATTGTTGCTGCTTGCTGGAATTCTTTGGTATTATTTATATTCTTCGTTTTGCAGTGGGTAGTTGGAAGCTAAGCAGAACAAAACAGCTAACATCAGCATCAGAAACCGCAATCAACCGTGTATTAAATAACGTATCTGTACTTGAACAGCGTTACTTTGAACCAATGAACCAGTCTGTTGAAGGCTGCTTCTATTTCCCTGAGGCCCAAGATGGTGTACCCGTTGTGTTCCCAGGACAGTGCAACGATAACATTAATGTCGTTCAAAACTTTAACTTTACACAGGTAGGTCGTTGCTTCTCAAAGAGTTTCTTTCTAGATAATATTTAAACCTATCTGAATATTGTATAATACCTACCATTAAGACATCCGTGTGGTGTCTAGATTAAGAATATAGCACCACACTGTCTCCTCCCATAGATGTTGTAAAAGGCGACTAAAATACTCTAAACGGTGATGGGCATCAGCGTCCCTTCCTTAGAATAGCAGCCATACTGCGCTAACCGACCCGCTTGCCAAACATGGTGAGTACTGGCAAACTACAAAATGACGACACAATTGTGGAAATCTATGGGGGGAAAATGACGACACAATTGTGGAAATCCTTATTCAGCAGTAAACGTCTCATGGCTGATATAATGATGATGATAAGACAATTAAGTCCTTACAACCTAAAACTCAACTGACACAGGCAAACCGTTCAATTGCTGTTAAGGGATTATGCCGTTCACAGAAGACAAAGACACTTCTAGCTATTCACACTCACTGATTGTTAAACGAACGGTGAAATTAAGCAACGCTTGTCGCTCGCGGTTAGTGTAAGGTTGGGTAATCGCATCGTGGTATTTGAACTGAGCAGCTCCGTGCTTCGGAAGGTACTTTAAATCATCGGTCCCGGTTGTTGTTAAGTCAAGTCGGAGGCCTTTGGGTTACGTGAAGAACTCTGATACAAGGTTGGCCACTAACCAGACTAAAAAGTAAAGAAAGAAAAAGACAAAGAGACTGTCTTATGTTCTGTGTTGTACGTGATTACTATAAGAAGTAAACAAAACAAACATTTTGGGTGTCATTCTCTAAGAGCTCACAATTGGAAATGGTCCAACCTGATAAATAACAATAAACGTAATAATTCAACATAATCGATGACTTAAGTGAACGATATTACAGAGATCTTTCTGCTGAGGAATGAATGAGGAATAATCGTGACGATAATATAAGACTTGAAAACAACACATAATTTTGTTTATTTATGTTTCAGTTCCAAGGAACATGGCATGAAGTCCAAGCATACCCTAAAGCTGAGCAGTCCGGACAGTGTATCAACCACCAATACACATTTTTCAATAGCACACAACTTAATTTGGTATCTTCTGCTGTTACTGACCAATTCCTGGGCCTCACTAACGGAGTATTGAGTAACAGTACTAATGATAATAGCGGGAGACTTACTATTACAATAACTGGTGACAATGGTACAGGTATGTCCACAGCTCTATTACTAGATTAATCGCGAATATTTAGACTGACCCACATTCACGTCTGAACTAGCTAGGTATTGAAAATTTCGAAGCAAGAGCGCCTTTTTTACTGGAGGCCCCCTTCGGTGCCGAAGATTAGAAGACCAGCATGCCCCTTTCGACCTTCCCCGGGGCGGAGGAAGTTCATGAATTATTTCCACTAAATCAATAAAAAAATAGGTCAGGCGCTACTAACTACAAGAAAATTATATCAATAATAAGAAAAAGAGCCATAACTATCCTTATGAATAGAATTCATGAATTGCAACAACACATAGCGAATTTGATAAAACGTTCACATTAAACATCATATAGATGATCAACATAATGCTTTTGTTGCTCAACTAGTTGCATCATTGTGTTCGGTATTGCTACCGGACAATAATTGTTCTAGTAAAATCCTGTGCGTAAACACCTTAATATGCAAATAAAGAGACACTTTCCTAAATATGAAGCATAAAACCAACTAGATTATGTTATGGCATTTACGCAGAGAAAATTGGGCTATGATATGATATGAACCAATTGTTATGAAAACACTGCAATAGTATATTCTCTTATTTCAGCTATCATTATTCCATTCTGGATCCTCAACACGGATTACAATGATTACGCGTTGGCATACAGTTGCGTTAATATCAGTGCAGATTTTAGAGGAAGTAAGGTTACCGTATTATTTAAACCAATATCAGTCAAAATCAATATATCAGATACACAATTAATAATTTCTTTATTTGCCAGTTTGGAGTTGGAAGTTGAGCAGAACGAAACAGCTATCTGGAGCAGCTAACACGGCTATTAACAGCTTCATATCGAACATCACAGTGTTAGACAACAAGTACTACGAGGACATTGACCAATCAGACCAAGCTTGCTCATACTTACCAGACCTTGCACCCGGTGAAGCAATCGTTCTTCCAGGTCAATGCAATGCCAGCATTGCAGGTGTACCTAACTTCAACATTTCCGGGGTGAGACGAGTCTTTTAATAACACAGTGATTTAAATAAGAATACTTAATGTAACCATATTTATAAGGAGACTCATAGCCAGCGCCTCGTTTCATATGTAAAAATTAAACAATGTGTCCACTTTCAGTACGCCGGACGCTGGCGTCTTATTGAGAGCTATGCATCCGACTTCCAAATTGGTACATGCAATCTTGCTCGGTACACCTTAGAAAACAACAACACTCTCAGCGTCATCAACTCACAGGTTGTTGATCAAGACCTGAGAACCATTTCTGGAACTGCCAATATCACCAGCACCGATGGCAGTGGAAAACTCCTTTTCTATTTTCCTAGCCGTAAGTTTAAAATATTGTAAACAATGTAATGTAAGCTTGTAATGTACTAATACATTTAGAACTTCACAAAGTACTGTGGGTATAAATTTGTAGACTAATATAAATACGTAATTTATTATCTTTTTAGGAAACGAATACTTTGAATACATCATACTCGACACAGATTATGATTCGTATGCACTTGGCTACGGTTGTGTTAATTTAACAAACAATCAAAGAAGAGGTAACTATTCATAAGTTTATTGACATTTCTTTGTATATCAGGTCCAAAACTATCATTTCACTAATTATGCTCATTAAAAAAATGTTGAACACGCAATTTTTTTATAATGATTACTGCAATGTTTTTTTGGAATAAATGCGTATTCAATACGGCATAGTCTCGAAGTAAACCATTACTTAGTTCCTTACAATGTTCATTTTCATGCTGTAAATAAAGTAGCGTCGTTAAGAAAATATAACAGAGAAAAAATATCAATTACCTCAGCTGAGTCACTAGTATCATCCTAATGTATATTATTAGTTATTTTATATTCAGCCTGAACCCTTTATTTTCTAACACACTTAAAATTATGATTTAATTTAGTTTATAGCTGGAAAATGAGTCGTGAAAATACTCTGAGCGCAGTCGCGACCAACAACATCAACCAAATCGTCAACAGCATCGAGGTTTTGAACAACCGTTTCTACTACATTGTAAACCGCACTAATTCTGGTTGTTTCTACTACCCAACACCCGAAAACAACTCTACTGTTAGGTTCCGTGGTCAATGTAACCAGAGCATTCCTGTCGTGACTAATTTTGACGCCGGAAGGGTAGGTGCACTACTTTAAAAAAAGTTATATGAGATTTAGGTTACCAACTTACCTACCTACCTATTTCTTACAGTATTTGGGCTTGTGGCATGATATCGAGTCATATCCGGAGGACTTCCAAGACGGCACATGTATCAATGCCTACTACAGCCCCGGCAACGACGTCGATGTGTATAATACACAAGTCATCAACCAGACTCTCTTCTCTATTCGGGGTAGTGCGTCACTTGTAGAAAGTACCGATGGAAGTGCAAAACTCAACGTAACTTTCAGTGTAGGAGGATTTAATGGTAAGGACATAATCAACAACCCTATTGCATACAGATAATGTATGATATATTTTTTTTTTAATAAAAATTGTTGTTTTATGAATTTTAATAAATACTTACTTAGATAATTCTATTTCAGTTACGACAAGTTACTGGGTTTTGGCGACCGATTATGACTCGTACTCATTTGTATATTCCTGTCAACCCATTGATGACGAGTACGTGAGAGGTAAATAATATTGCAATCAAATCAATTCTGATTCTCGATTTATGAAAAAGAATTCGATTAATAACAAATTATAACTTTACAGTGTCGAGCTGGAAACTAAGCAGGACGAAAGCGTTAACACCTGCAGCGACAACAGCCATTAACAACGTGATAAGCACCATTCCTGTTTTGGATCAAAGATACTTTTTAACCAGAGATCAAAGCCCAGAAGGCTGTTTCTATTTCCCTGAGCCACAGCTTGGCGTGCCTGTAGTGTTCCCTGGACAGTGCGATAATAATATTGCTGCTGTACCTAGCTTCAATATGACTCTGGTAAGATTAATCAAAGAAATACAGATAAAATATATGGCGTATTTACGCCTGCTCACTAAACATACGTTATTGCTTACTTTCAGTTTCAAGGCATATGGCACGAGATCGAAGCATATCCTAAAGAAGAACAACCTGGACAGTGCATTAATCATCAATTCACACTTAATGGTACGAGCAGCCTTGACTTGCAATCGTCGAACGTATTTGATCAAGCCCTTGATTTAACTAATGCAAACGTCACCTTTGCCTCAACTGACGGTAGCGGAAGGTTAACTATTACTATAACACTTGACAACGGTACAGGTATGTCTGATTTTACGACAAACTTTTTATTGGTTATAATTATAATTTTCATGCATTAATTAATTGATTTCTTACAGTTATCCAAATCCCTTATTGGGTTTTGAGCACTGACTACACCAACTACGCCCTAGCGTACAGTTGCGTCAACATCAGCAGTGACTTCAGAGGAAGTTAGTTTCTTATTCTCTTCTATATTTATGTATTCTAAAAAATGTGCACACGGCTACACATCAAGCTATACAAAACCAGTATAAGCTAATCTCGCATTATATAAGGCTTACGGTATGATGAGAGATAAACTGGTTTTTGTAGCTTGATGTGTAGCCGTGTGTACATACCTACATGATTTATGATAATTTTTATAGTTTGGAGTTGGAAGCTTAGCAGAACGAAACAGCTGTCTGAGGCAGCAAATACGACTATTAACAACGCCATATCGAACATTAATGTATTGGATAACGTATACTATGAGGACATCGACCAAACAGATCGAGCTTGCTTCTACTTACCAGACCTTGCACCCGGCGAAGCAATCGTTCTTCCAGGTCAATGCAATGCCAGCATTACAGGTGTACCTAACTTTAACATGTCAAGGGTGAGGACTTACCTGTTAAATAAATAACTAATAAATATAAAAGAAATGATGCAGATAAAAAAGAATATAATAAAAAACACTAGTAATCTTATTTACTTAAGAATCCCGATAACTAGCTCCTTGTTTTGACAAAATCAACCGATTTTCAGTATGTTGGACGTTGGCGTCTTATTGAGAGCTATGCATCCGACTTTCAAGTGGGTACATGCAACGTAGCTCGATACACCTTGGAAAACAACAACACTCTCGGCGTCGTCAACTCACAGGTTGTTGATCAAGACCTGAGAACCATTTCTGGAACTGCTAATATCACTAGCACTGATGGGAGCGGAAAACTCCTTTTCTATTTCCCCAGCAGTAAGTCCAATATTAGCTTTAGCAGTAGTAATATCGTTTGATTTTTTATCTTGCTTATTAGTCACTTAACGCTAGAGAAAACGTTTATATTATTTGTTCGTTGTTAATTTTGTTCTTGTTTTTAGGAAACGAATACTTTGAATATATCATACTCGACACAGATTATGATTCGTATGCACTTGGCTATGGATGTGTTAATATAACAAATAATCAGAGAAGAGGTAACTATTCATAGGTTTATTGATATTTTGTAGTATAACTCATTCATAGGTACGAAAAACTCTTTTCACTGATAATGCTCAATAACAAAATGTTGAATACGATAAATCGTATTATGTATACACCTTGATCAAAGAAGAGGTAAATATTAACACATTTATTGAAAATACCGTATGGTACCGGCTAAGAATAGCACCACCCGACCTCTTCCCGTGGGTGGCATAAAAGTAGACTATAGAATTAGCTGGAGGATGGGCAGCAGCGTCCTTTGCCTGCGATCTTGGGGAGGCCTTTGTCTAGTAGTGGACGCTTTTCGGATGCAATGACAATTAAAATTCTAAGTGCAATACAGATACTTTTGACTAATATCTCAATGATGACGTAATAGTAAACAGTCTCAACACGCTATATCGTATTATTATTTTACCTTGCAATGCTTTAGCATCCCACCCTTGCATATGTAGTAATGCTTTATCAGTAAGATGAGGAGCATTGCCTATTTACTAACGAAGTTCTTATGCATGCATAAAATTTCTAAAGTCTTGGTCCTTCGAGCTAAAAATATCACTACGGCTGAGTCATGAGTATTGTCTAAATATGTAGCATAATATTTTATGTTATATTCACCCTGAATACCTAATTTACCTAACTCTATTTAATCGTGGTTTTATTTAGTTTATAGCTGGAAAATGAGTCGTGAAAATACTCTGAGCGCAGTCGCGACCAACAATATCAACCAAATCGTCAACAGCATCGAGGTTTTGAACAACCGTTTCTACTACATTGTAAACCGCACTAATTCTGGTTGTTTCTACTACCCAACACCCGAAAACAACTCTACTGTTAGGTTCCGTGGTCAATGTAACCAGAGCATTCCTGTCGTGACTAATTTTGACGCCGGAAGGGTAGGTGCACTACTTTAAAAAAAGTTATATGAGATTTAGGTTACCAACTTACCTACCTACCTACTTCTTACAGTATTTGGGCTTGTGGCATGATATCGAGTCATATCCGGAGGACTTCCAAGACGGCACATGTATCAATGCCTACTACAGCCCCGGCAACGACGTCGATGTGTATAATACACAAGTCATCAACCAGACTCTCTTCTCTATTCGGGGTAGTGCGTCACTTGTAGAAAGTACCGATGGAAGTGCAAAACTCAACGTAACTTTCAGTGTAGGAGGATTTAATGGTAAGGACATAATCAACGACCCTATTGCATACAGATAATGTATGAATTTTTTTTTTCTTATAAACATGGTTGTGTTATGAATTTTAATAAATACTTACTTAGATAATTCTATTTCAGTTACGACAAGTTACTGGGTTTTGGCGACCGATTATGACTCGTACTCATTTGTATATTCCTGTCAACCCATTGATGACGAGTACGTGAGAGGTAAATAATATTGCAATCAAATCAATTCTGATTCTCGATTTATGAAAAAGAATTCGATTAATAACAAATTATAACTTTACAGTGTCGAGCTGGAAACTAAGCAGGACGAAAGCGTTAACACCTGCAGCGACAACAGCCATTAACAACGTGATAAGCACCATTCCTGTTTTGGATCAAAGATACTTTTTAACCAGAGATCAAAGCCCAGAAGGCTGTTTCTATTTCCCTGAGCCACAGCTTGGCGTGCCTGTAGTGTTCCCTGGACAGTGCGATAATAATATTGCTGCTGTACCTAGCTTCAATATGACTCTGGTAAGATTAATCAAAGAAATACAGATAAAATATATGGCGTATTTACGCCTGCTCACTAAACATACGTTATTGCTTACTTTCAGTTTCAAGGCATATGGCACGAGATCGAAGCATATCCTAAAGAAGAACAACCTGGACAGTGCATTAATCATCAATTCACACTTAATGGTACGAGCAGCCTTGACTTGCAATCGTCGAACGTATTAGATCAAGCCCTTGATTTAACTAACGCAAACGTCACCTTTGCCTCAACTGATGGTAGCGGAAGGTTAACTATTACCATAACACCTAACAACGGTACAGGTATGTCTGATCTTATGACAAACTTTTATTGATTAAAATTATAATTTTCATGCATTAATTAATTGATTTCTTACAGTTATCCAAATCCCTTATTGGGTTTTGAGCACTGACTACACCAACTACGCCCTAGCGTACAGTTGCGTCAACATCAGCAGTGACTTCAGAGGAAGTTAGTTTCTTATTCTCTTCTATATTTAAATATTCTAAAATATGTACATACCTACATGATTTACGATAATTTTTATAGTTTGGAGTTGGAAGCTTAGCAGAACGAAACAGCTGTCTGAGGCAGCAAATACGACTATTAACAACGCCATATCAAACATCAATGTATTGGATAACGTATACTATGAGGACATCGACCAAACAGATCGGGCTTGCTTCTACTTACCAGACCTTGCACCCGGTGAAGCAATCGTTCTTCCAGGTCAATGCAATGCCAGCATTACAGGTGTACCTAACTTTAACATAGCAAGGGTGAGGACTTACCTGTTAAATAACTAATAAATATAAAAAGAGATGATGCAGATCAAAAAGAATATCATAAAAAACACTCATAATCTTTTTTACTTTAGAATCCCTATAACTAGCTCCTTGTTTTGACAAAATCAACCGATTTTCAGTACGTTGGACGTTGGCGTCTTATTGAGAGCTATGCATCCGACTTCCAAGTAGGTACATGCAACGTAGCTCGATACACCTTGGAAAACAACAACACTCTCGGCGTTGTCAACTCACAGGTTGTTGATCAAGACCTGAGAACTATTTCTGGAACTGCTAATATCACTAGCACTGATGGGAGCGGAAAACTCCTTTTCTATTTCCCCAGCAGTAAGTCCAACATTAGCTTTAGCAGTAGTAATTATCGTTTGATTTTTATGTTGCTTATTAGTCACTTAACGCTAGAGAGAACGTTTATATTATTTGTTCATTATTAATTTTGTTTTTGTTTTTAGGAAACGAATACTTTGAATATATCATACTCGACACAGATTATGATTCGTATGCACTTGGCTATGGATGTGTTAATTTAACAAACAATCAGAGAAGAGGTAACTATTCATAAGTTTATTGGTATTTCATAGCATATCTCATTCATAGGTTCGAAAAACTCTTTTCACTGATAATGCTCAATAACAAAATGTTGAATACGATAAATCATATTATGTATACACTTGATCAAAGAAGAGGTAAATATTAATACATTATTGAAAATACTGTGTGGTACCGGCTAAGAATAGCACCACGCGATGCGATCTTTGGGGAGGCCTTTGTCTAGTAGTGCACGCTTTTCGGGTGCAATGATAATAAAAAATCGAAGTGCAATACAGATCCTTCTGACTAATATGCTCAATAATTACTTAATAGTGAACAGTCTCAACACGCTATATCATATTATTATTTTACCTTGCAATGCTTTAGCATCCCACTCTAGCATATGTAGTAATGCTTAATCACTAAGAGGAAGAGCATTACCCATTTACTAATGAAGTTCTTATGCATGCATAAAAATTTAAAAGTCTGGCTCCTTCAAGCTAAAAATATGACTGCGGCTGAGTCATGAGTATTGTCTAAATATGTAGCATAATATTTTATGTTATATTCACCCTGAACACCTAATTCACCTAACTCGTTTTTATCATGGTTTTATTTAGTATATAGCTGGAAAATGAGTCGCGAAAATACTCTGAGCGCAGTCGCGACCAACAACATCAACCAAATCGTCAACAGCATCGAAGTTTTGGACAACCGTTACTACTACATTGTAAACCGCACTAATTCTGGTTGTTTCTACTACCCAACACCCGAAAACAATTCTACTGTTAGGTTCCGTGGTCAATGTAACCAAAGCATTCCTGTCGTGACCAGTTTTGATGCTGGAAGGGTACGTGCACTATTGTAATTAAGAAATGAGCATATCGTCGGTTACCAAATTCACTATTTAACTGACCTACTTTTTACAGTACTTGGGTTTGTGGCATGATATCGAGTCATACCCGGTGGACTTCCAAGACGGCACATGTATCAATGCCTACTACAGCCCCGGCAACGACGTCGATGTGTATAATACACAAGTCATCAACCAGACTCTCTTCTCTATCCGGGGTAGTGCGTCACTTGTAGCAAGTACCGACGGAAGCGCAAAACTCAACGTGACCTTCAATGTAGGAGGGTTTAATGGTAAGGATAATAAAATAATCATAAATGTGTAATTATATTATAAATAAATTTTGATTAGTGGCTAAATTAAATTATTTGCGAATAGCCAAATAACGATAAAAAATATTTTTTTTTATATTTGAATAATTACGTTTCAGTTACAACAAGTTACTGGGTTCTGGCCACGGATTATGACTCGTACTCATTTGTATATTCCTGTGAAACTGTTGATGACGAGTACGTGCAAGGTGTGTAATATTGAATTCAAAATGATTGTACATATTTGTTTATGGAAAACTAATGATTAATATACCTTATCACAATTCCACAGTTTCGAGTTGGAAACTAAGCAGAACGAAGGCGTTAACGTCAGCAGCGACAACAGCTATTACCAACGTGATAAATACTATTCCTGTGTTGGACCAAAGATACTTTTTAACCCGAGATCAAAGCCCAGAAGGCTGTTTCTATTATCCTGAACCGCAGCTTGGCGTACCTGTAGTGTTCCCTGGACAGTGCGATAATAATATTGCGGCTGTACCAAGCTTCAACATGACTCTGGTGAGACACAGTTTTATACGCTTTATACATGTTGTAGTGCCAGCTGCGAATAGAACTCACCCATCTCATCCCGTGGGTGTAGTAAAAGGTAACTGTGAGATTAGTCGGAGGATGGGCAGAAGCGTCCTTCGAGTGCATTAACAACTCAGCTGTGATCGCAAACCCGCCTACCAAGTCTGGTGATTATGGCAATACTAACACAACACACCCTGACCAGTCATTTTGGCGATGTCTGAGGGAGACATGTGTCCAGGAGTGGACTTTATTCGGCTTAAATGGTGATGATGATGATGATGATGATATGGCAGAGGATACTCTTACGTTAAAAATGTTACTAAACGAGTGCAATCGTGTATTACTTTCAGTTCCAAGGCTTATGGCACGAGATCGAAGCTTATCCTAAGGAAGAACAATCTGGGCAGTGCATAAACCATCAATTCACTCTAAATGGCTCCAACATTCTCGACTTGCAATCATCCAGTATATTTTCCCAAACCCTTGATTTAACCAGTGGGAACGTGACATTTAACTCTACTGACGGAAGCGGAAGGTTAACTATTACTATTACATCTGACAACGGTACAGGTATGTCATTTATTTCACTAATAATAAATAAAATTGTCACTGTTGCAGGATTAATAAAATAATACTTAATATTTTTCAGTTATCCAAATTCCGTATTGGATTCTGAGCACTGACTACACCGACTACGCGCTGGCTTACAGTTGCGTCAACATCAGTAATGATTTCAGAGGAGGTTAGTAGCTGGGTCACACATCCATATTTTGAATCTAAATTACGAAACTATAACCTAATTTGTGATTACAGTTTGGAGTTGGAAGCTTAGCAGAACAAAACAGCTCTCTGCGGCAGCCAATACGACCATTAACAACGCCATTTCGAACGTTGATGTACTGGACAACGTGTACTACGAGAACATTAACCAAACAGATCGCGCTTGCTTTTACTTACCAGATATTGCACCCGGTCAAACAGTCACTTTACCTGGTCAATGCGACCCTAACATTACAGGTGTAGCCAACTTCAACATTTCAAGGGTGAGATGTTTTGACATTACAGTAATAAAAATATGGATAGATCTAAAGTAGGTGTAAGCAGTGATAGCCTTGCGGTGGAACGCTTACCTTCCATACAGGAAAGTCTGAGTTCGATACCGGCCCGCACCTCTGAATTTTCGAAATCATGTGCGAATCAGAATTTCATTATCACTTGGGTTAACGGTGAAGGAAAGCATCGTGAGGAAATCTACACACCTGACAGTGTTCCAATAATGTTCTCAACGGTGTGTGTGTAGTTCGCCAACCTTTACTAGGCCAATATAGTGGACTAAGGCCTAACCTTTCTCATCGTTAGAAAAGGTCCGTGCCCAGCAGTATGACAGTAATGGGCTGATTATAAGTAAAGTTAAAGTAGATGATGTGATAAATAGAAGTAAGTTATAAATAAAAATAAGGAGTTAGTTGCACCGCTTCTTCTGAGCTTACATACAAGGAAGTGGTGAAAATTGGAAATATTTTGGTGTTATCTTAAATCTTGTTGAGGTAAAGAAAGTACTGCTTTTGTCTATTTTGAATGAAATATATTTCATTTCAAAATAAACAGCATGACCCAATAAAAGATACATAGATCACATCGCTGCATTGTGTGGAGTCACCATTGCTTGGGCAGTATAATTAATTTGGCATAGATCCTCTTGGCAGTATTTAAAGTATAAAAACCTACGCATAATTATCGTCATATCAGCCGAAGGACGTCCACTGCTGAACAAAGTCCTACCCCAGGGGTTTCACAAATACCGGTTACATGCCGTCTATTCGCATATTTATTTATTTATTATATACTCTTTATTGTACACCAAAAAAATTGTCCAGAAGTTTTCAATTAACTAAAAGTACAATAGGCGGCCTTATCGCTATCACAATCTCTTCCAAGCAACCTTAAGATGAAAAATGTTAGATATAATTATTTATGAGGCAGTCTGTAAATATATAAACTAGTATAAATAAGTATTATTATATTCTTCACTAGATACGTGAAAACTAAATAAATAATAACTACAAACTCCAAACTTCAAACTGTTTTACTGTGGATCATAGGGTACAAAGGATGTTAACATGTTATTATGATCAGCTATGTCCCGCCATAGGGCATACAATATTTTAAAACAATAAATTAAATTTATAACTAAAAGCATAATTACAGCTTAACAAATTATACCATTAATGTTTCTAATTGCTGATGGAATATAATTATATTATTAACTATTTAAACTATATATTTTGAAGTGAAAACCTATTTTAGCGCGGTACGCATATTTTTAGATGAGATAAAATTTCTGGACTCCCGACACCGTTACGAGACGCAGCTATAGTGTGTGCATATATGCATGTACATATAGCAGACCGCGAACGCGTCTAGATAAATAAAATAAAATAAATCACTTCTGTCGGCACTCCCGGAGTGCAACCCGTATTTATTTTATTAGCTTTCGGTTAGATTAGACATCAATAGGTCATTTTTAGGGTTCCGAACATCCGAAAGAAAAAACGGCGGCACCCTTATCATTCGTGTGTCTGTCTGTCTGTCTGGCTGTCCGTCTGTCACATCCAATTTGCTCCGAATCTACTGAACTGATTAAGATGAGTACGTTAAGTTGAACCGATTAATTTGGTACACATATGGTTTTCTCTGCCCAAACACGGACGTGTAACGTGAATAAATGAATTTAGAATATTAGGGTCACTTTTGGTGAGTAATTTAGAAAATTTAAGAATAAAGTTTTGCAAACTGTACCATGTAACATATTAAATGGAAGGGCTTGCTGTTAGGGTCTCAAATATATATTATACATATTCGGCGCACGGAACCCTCTATACTATTCGTCACAATGATGTGGGTGTGGTGTTCACTTGATTTATCGCACGAAACAAAATATTAAGTAGCGAACCGTCTTGATCGGCTGCGTGCAGCGCAATGATGAGATTATATTGTTTGTGTTAGCTTAGCCTGTTGCGTCTGCCTCGCTGTGCATCTTGACTGGTCCGTTCGTATCTATTTAACGTTTTGCACATTATAGTATTGTTACAAGTATTAGTTTTATTGTTTTCTATTTAAATATATATTTATAGATTTATTTTTGTTATGTAAACTGGTTTACATCCGTCACGGCCTACCTATAACAGGTTCAGTTGAAAATAAGCGTCAGGCACTAGCTGTCTGACATAATGCTGAATTAAACCTATTTGGCTCAGCTGTTGGGCACATAGCAGATTAATTAGGTAATAATTTTAAGCAGCATTTTTGTATATATATTTTTTTTACGTATTTAATTTGTGAGTGTCCTGAGTTTGCGCCAAATAAATTTTCTTTCTTTCTTTCTTTCTTTCTCCACTCAAGTTTCTACTCGCACTTGTCTGGATTTTACTTATAACTATTACGAAATATTGCGAATAAAATTTAATGTGTATGTGTATTTATTTACAGTATGTCGGGCGTTGGCGTCTTATTCAGAGTTATGGATCACGATTCCAAAGCGGTACATGCAACGTTGCTCGATACACCTTAGAAAACAACAACACTCTTGCTTATACTAACGCACAAGTTTTAAATCAAGGACTGGCCAGTATTTCTGGAACTGCTAACGTTACTAGTACTGATGGAAGCGGAAAACTACTTTTCTATTTACCCAGCAGTAAGTTTAGTCTAGTTATCTTCAATGAATTCACACTCAAATAAATAGTTAATGCTGATTCGGTATTTCATGTTTATTTTCAGGAAACCGGTACTATGAATTCATCGTACTAGATACAGATTATGATTCGTACGCACTTGGCTACGGCTGTGTTAACATAAATGCCGAACAGAGAACAGGTAATATTTTTATATTTGTACAAAAATACATCAATATATTTCTTGAAATTAACAGCTCTTCATTTTAAGTTTATGGACTCTCCACCAAAGCAGTTTTTATGTGGACAAAACACATTTCGTTATAGTTCTAAAAAGCTGCTATAATGCTTTTTTTATATCATAATGTACTTACTTTCCTTTAGTTACGAGTTGGAAATTTAGTCGTGAAAATACTCTAAGCCAAGCCGCAATTAACAACATCACTCGAATCGTAAATAGCATTGATGTCTTGCATGAACCGTACTATTACACCGTAAACCGCACTGAAGCTGGTTGTTTCTACTTCCCAACGGCAAACAGCAATACTACAGTCAGATTCAGAGGTCAATGTGACGAGAGTATTCCTACTGTTGCCAACTTTGACGTCGGACGGGTAAGGGATATAAAATTAGAACTCTCAAATATAAATATTTTAATTTAAATATTCAGCGCATGGCTAAGTTGTATTGATATTTTTTTACAGTATCTGGGCTTATGGCACGACATCGAATCATATCCCGTGCCTTTCCAAGATGGCAGTTGTCCCAACGCGTACTACGCTCCATATAACAGCTCCAGCGTAACGGTTTTCAATACACATGTTGTTAACCAGACTCTAGGCGTTATAGAAGGAATTGCTACTGTAGCATCTACAGATGGAAGCGCAAAACTGAACGTTACTTTTAATGTACTAGGTTTCAATGGTGAGTATTTGAAATTTGGTGAAGTTGTGACGGATGATTAAGCTAGATCTAAACTGAAATGTTTCCATATTCTCGTTACAGTTACTACAAATTACTGGGTGCTGGCTACTGACTACGATTCATACGCTTTTGTTTATTCTTGTGCAGCCATTGATGATGAGTATATTTCTAGTAAGTATTCCTCTACTACATAAATATAGATTTTAGCTTATCTTTAAACTCGCTACTTACCTACGTTGTTTTCACTCTATATATTCCGAGGTAGATGTACTTGTAAAACTTAATCTCTCTCTAAACCTCTCTGAATTAGCATCTGAAGTTACTAATCGACGGCAAAGGGATGAAAGCCGCCTCTAAATGAGAAAATTAACACTACTTCAATGCATAAGAGTGTTTTCCATACGGCTCCGTGCCTATTATGATGTACCAGATCTTTTGTTAGATAAATGACAGTTTATTAGCTTTTCATGACATGAATTTAACTACCACATTTTGTTTATACCTTGCCTCACATGGACTTCTCCTGTGTCATGGGTGCGTTTATAGACACAAAATTCACACACAATATACCCAAACCCAGAAATACCTGCAGATCATAAAAATATTTGTTCTGTGTGGGAATCGAACCCGCGATCAGGAGCGCAGCAGTCGATTGTATTAGCCACTGCACTTTACATAATTACTTTGATTATTATTTATATTATGTTATCTATAACATTAACTCTTGGAACATTTAAATTTACAACAACAAATTAAATTTCAGTCGCCAGTTGGAAACTTAGCAGAACAAAAGCATTGACAACTGCAGCTACAACGGCTATTAACAATATAATGAATAATTATACTATATTGGACCAAAGATATTACATCAACCGTAATCAGAGCTCCGAGGGCTGTTTCTACTTCCCCGAACCTCAAGCCGGTGTACCAGTAGTATTCCCTGGACAGTGCGATAATAACATTGCAGCAGTATCTAACTTCAATATGACTCTGGTGAGTTGAATTAAAGCAACATATTTTATCTGTCATGAAATAACTAGTTACAACGAATGTAACTTTCAACGTGTTACTTTCAGTTCCAAGGTATATGGCACGAGATCGCAGCATATCCTAAAGAAGAACAACCTGGACAGTGCATCAACCATCAATTCACGCTTAATGCTACTAATACCCTACACCTAGATTCACTCAATGTAGTAAACCAGACCCTGACAACGACTTCCGGCCAGGTCACGTTCAATACGAGTGATGGTAGTGGAAGATTGATTATTAACATAACTGCAGACGGACAAAGTAAGTCTCATCTTAACAAAGTCATACTGATTTCAGTATTCTAACAAAGTATTCTGAAATGTATTAATTCTTTCATAACTTTACAGTCATATCCATACCGTATTGGATCCTGAACACTGATTACACTGGTTACGCATTGGCTTACAGTTGTGTCAATATCAACAGTGACTTTAGAGGAGGTCAGTTTCAACTTGGATACTTTAAAATTCTACGTTAAAGCTCTTAGCAAAATTTTCTTTATACGACTCTATGCTACTTTTTTCCAGTTTGGAGTTGGAAACTGAGCAGAACTAAACAATTATCAGCTGCAGCTAACACGGCAATAAATAACGCGATATCCAACATTGATGTACTGGGCAACGAGTACTACGAGAACATTCAACAAACAGATAGCGCCTGCTTCCATTTACCGGAACTGGGTCCCAATGATCCTGTCGTATTCCCGGGCCAATGTGATCCTAACATTCCTGTCCTGCGAAATTTTAACGAATCTCGGGTATGTACAATTCTTTTGCGTTAACAATCACTTGAGAGATAATATCCCAAAATGGAGCACCTGTTTCTTTACTAACAATATCCTGCTTTATTTCAGTACTTGGGGAGCTGGCGATTAATTGAATCCTACTACTCCGATTTCCAAGAAGGCACTTGCAATACTGCTACATATACAGCAGCTGATGACGGATCAGTAATTGTGTTTAATACTAAAGTTGTCGATGAACAACTTAACAGCATCACAGGGTCCGCCGTTCTAGCTACTACTGACGGCAGCGCGAAACTGCTCGTAACTTTCCCTAGCAGTAAGTTTCGACGAACTAAGCAAACTATTAACAAACAAGTGTTTTTAAATAACGTGTTCACGAAGGTGTCATTTTTAAATTAACCATCCTGATATTTTTATATATGGTTATTTTCAGGTGCAGAGCCCATGGATTATTGGATTTTGGACACTGACTATGATTCTTACGCACTTATTTACACTTGTGTCAATATAACCAGCGATCAAAGAAGAGGTATGTTATCTTTTATGTTCATGACTTATGAATGCAAAACATCCAATTTAAACATGTGGAAATATTTTAGTTTGGAGCTGGAAAATGAGCAGAACAAACACTCTGACAGTGAATGCAGTAAACGCAATCAACCAAGTCGTCAACAGCGTCGATGTTCTAGATGACCGATATTACCAAACAGTTAACCGTACCGATGCTGCTTGCTTCTACTACCCGACACCGAATAATGAAACCAATGTCGTTTTCCCTGGACAGTGTGATGAAAGCATTCCCGCTGTTGCCAACTTTAACGCCTCTGCGGTATGTGGACTGAGAATAAAAATGTGAAATTTTAACCACTTGCCAAATAGTTAGATTTTATCATTTAAACTTGATTCTATTTAATCCCCACTTAATTTATTAGTTTTTCTTTATTATCATATACAGGGGATAAGTGACACCGTAACGAGAACTTTGGTAATGTCACACTTAGGCCTATAATAAAAATAGGAAAGCCATTTATCTCGACAGTAATAGTTTATAGTTTTTGTCATTTTTGAGCACGCAATGTATCGTAAACAACTCAATCAAAACGCTACGTGATTATTGTACTATGATATGATATTATTGTGCTACTGCGAGCGATGACTTCATCCGTGAACTATAACGAAACAACAGCCGATCAGTTTTTATTTATGTAAAAATAAATGGTTTATTTTATATTGACTTAAAATAGCGTGAGGTTCGACGAAAACAATAATTTTATGCATAAATCAAATAAACTGGAAAACAATCTGATATATCATGACAAGGCCGACGCAAAATTATAACGCTGAATCATGTACTGAAACCATGGCATCAGTTTTCATTAAGATTTCACTTACATCGTTATACTATACTAAATGGTAAAATAAATATTAATCGCTTAATTTTCCAGTACGAGGGGCTCTGGTATGACGTAGAATCTTATCCTACATCCTTCCAAAGAGGTACTTGCAACAGCGCTAGGTACACTTTAACTAGCGGCGGCATAATAAACGTGGTCAATACTCAAGTGGTGGATCAAGTTCTACAAACGATGAGTGGATATGCAGTTGCAGCATCTACCGATGGATCAGCAAAATTAAATGTTACCTTCGCTCTGAGCAGTGGCAATGGTAATTAGTAATCTAAACATTTTTATACGCTTGGAGCTACAAACAGTTATTTGTTAAATTTGCACAAATTTGACATCCGTCATGTCTTCCCGTCATTAATTAATGTATATTTTGACAAATGAGAGCGTTAATATACAAACAGATTTGTCCAACATGAATCTTCTGCCATTCTCAGTGTACACGTAGTTTGTTTATCTGTTTCGAAACATCAAAATAAACTCACAAACGCTCATGAAAACTGTGTGTTACAAATCCTAAAACGGTTCGATGCTCAATAAATTCAGCTATTTACTTTAGCATAAAATTGCCGTGTGGTGCCGGCTACGAATAGCACCAACCCATCTCATCCTGTGGGTGTCGTAAAAGCCGACTAAGGGATTAGACGGAGGATGGGCAGCAGCGTCCTTCGAATACATTAACAACTCAACTGCGATCGCCAACCCGCCTGCCAAGCGTGGCGATTATGGCAAAACCCAATGAGCACACAACACACCGATATCGGTAGCGGTGGTGATCCTTGAGGGAGGCCTGTGTCCAGCAGTTGACTTTATACGGCCGAAATGATGATGATAAAGAAAAAAAAATTGTGTTCATTATTTTCTATGTTAACAATATTTAACACATTCTTGATTTTCTGTTGCAGTTACAACCAACTACTGGATCCTGGCGACGGATTATACTTCGTATTCATTTGTTTATTCTTGCCGAAATATTAATAACGAATCCAGAGCAGGTACGTTAATAAAAAAAGCAATGATGAAGTATCTGAGCGCAACAGTAAACCTCTCCAAGTAGTAGTAAATCCGCTTGTACCTGGAGTGGTTTCAGTATACTAGTTAAAATAAGCGAGATTAAGAGGCACTGATGTTTAATTACAGAGAAAAATATAATCAAGATAATATCACGTTCGTTCAATGTTCAGTACAGTAAATAAAAACTAATATTTTCAGTGTACAGTTGGAAGTTGGGCAGACAACCGACTCTACTACCAGCAGCTACTACGGCCATCAACAACGTTGTGAACTCCGTGCAAGTACTAGACCAACAGTACTTCATCCAGAGGAATCACACCGAAGACGCCTGCTTCTTTTACCCTGACAATGAAGGTGGAGATGTTATATTGAACGGTCAATGTGTTCCTGACGCCCAAGTCCAAGTCATCACTGGCTTTAACCCCACGTCGGTTAGTATTTCACAGAACCTAGTACTCGAATCTTTCAGCAAACCTGATTGGTAATATACATAGAACGCTTACTTATCTACTGGTACTGATTATTTTAGGGGTTCATCATCATCATATCGGCCATACAACCTTCACAACTGAACATAGGCCTCCCCTAGTTCATCATTCCTATTTCACAACTGTGTCATCATATTGGAGGGGAATTTGCCAGTACTCACCACGCTTGGCGGAAGGGTTGGTGTGCACAGAATGGCTACTGTTCCACGGAAAGGACGTTGCCGCCCATCCTCTGGTTTAGAGTCCCTTAGTCGCCTTTTACGAACTCCACGGGAGGAGATAGAGTGGTGCTATATTCTTAATCCGGACACCACACGGGTAAGACGGATTCAGATGTTGCAAAGATTATAATAAAACACTTTTAAACGGATTAAATCGCGTATATTATAGATTTTTGTTTTTCCTGACGAACACTTGGCAGGGTTCGTGGTCGCAGGATGACTAAGGTGACAAGCGTCGTTACAGATTTAAAAAGTTATTTTATCTACCGTACAAAACTAAATGGTTTCGATGCACGCAGTATTCACTTACAGTGTGTTGATGATTTTAGTGTGGTGTGTTGTTTGGGATTTTATTAATTTAATAACTGGATTCCAAACAGGTGGTACCTGCCAACCATATCCTCTATTAAATTATCTCATTTAAAAGTGTTTTATTATAATGTGTTATAATCGCGAAAACATAAGACATTACTATGTTGCAAAGATTGTTATTTAAAACGAAATTAAGTACTTGTGTAACAGACTATAGAAGAGTAGAAGTCACGTTATACAATTTCAACTACTTGATACACATTGGCTTTTCTATAGCCCGCTTAAACAAACTAGGTAATTAAACTCGGCAAGCAATTCAATGATTGCAGTCCGATGTTGTTGCGTATGCTGTCCATTCTGCTGATATCCTCAAATCGTATTGGAATCTTTATTCTTAACCAGGACCTCGCAACATATATTTACATTGTTTTATATTATGTACTTTTCCTAACCAATGATCAAACTTTCCAGTTCGCGGGAACGTGGCATGAAGTAGCTCGATTCCCTTCAACGCTCCAAAATGGCGAATGTACAGCCACTCAATATTCCCTGACCGGCGCTAATACGTTCAATGTTATTCAAACAAGTGTGATCAACGAGTCATTACTAAATACATCCACACAAGCTAACGTGGCAAGCGATGGAAGAGGAGTCATCAGTATTAGCCTCAATGGAGGTAAATAACATTAATCCAAAAAACATTAGTTGAACTACAAAAAAATCATCCTATTAAGTTCTTTGAGTTTTAGTCACTCAGCTTCCACATGCAAATACTGTGCCAAGATCATAAAAAAAGATATCCTGCACACCAGAACGTTGGTGCAGTTGTTGCTACAGTCGGCTGCTGCGCTCCGAGTCGCGTGTTCGATTCCCGCACGGAAAAAATATTTGTATGATCTGCAGGAAGTTGTTCCTGGTGGATGGATGGATGGTCCTGGATGTGTATGGAATTTATGTCTGTAAACGCGCCCACAACACAGGAGAAATCCTAGTGTGCGGCAATGTTTGAAAAAAAGAAAAATGAATAGTAAATGAAAAAGATAAAAAGTACTTCAACTAAAGATAATGGTGCATGACGGTCTGATGTTTTCTTTTGCAGTACCATTTAACGACGTCTATATTTTGGCCAGCGATTATAGCGAGTATGCGCTTGCATACAGCTGCCGAAATCTCACCAACAGTACAAAGCAAGGTAGTTATTATTTTCGATAACATAATTAATTATTATTACATAACATATATTTTATATCGAGATTTCCAACTATAAGTTAAATAAGCACTTCATCCATTTCTTCAGTAAATAGTTTAGATACAAAATAAAAATCATTTTTGTTTTCAGTTTACAGCTGGAAACTGAGCAGATCTCGCGCGGGTCTGTCTGTGACAGCCAACAATGTGATAAACCAACTTGTTCGTGATAATATCGATCTCTTTGAGCCATACTACCGGAACACGGGTCAGGATAACGCAGCATGCTTCTATTATCCAGTATTTGACCAGCTACCAGGAATTATCGAATTGCCAGGCCCTTGCAATACATCCATCCGCGCCGTTTCTAACTTTAACACGAGTGCTGTAAGTTCACATCGTAACTCCTTAAAAAATTGAGGCAATAGACGCGCATGTTCTACTTAGATTTCAATAATAAAAAACATATTTTTATTTCAATCTTTATTTGCTATTACATAAATCATTTAACATCTACAAAATATTCTTTTTATAACAAACAGTCTATAGTATTGTTATTTCGAAAGTTTACCAATAAAATAAGTTAAGATGATATGAATTTATTTATTGATTTGTATATGTATGATATTTTTGCAATTGCCAGTATCTTGGAAGATGGTTCGAAGTCGCTAGATATCCGCAGCGAGCACAAACTGGCCAATGTAACCGCGCCGAGTACACTGGCCTGGGCGGCACTATGGTCACTGTCGTCAACAGTCAAGTCGTAAATATGACTTTGGCCTCTATTACGGGCTCAGCTTTCGTTGTAAGCACTGATGGTTCTGGAATATTGCAAGTCACTTTTGTCGTTGGGGGCCGTAAGTTAAAAAAATATCTATTTTTTATTTCTTGTGTTCCTTTGTGATTTGGTCGAGAACGAAAAATGATGCTAACAAAATTTGCAAGTATTATGTACTATCATCATTTCGGCCGAATGAAGTCCACTGCTGGACACAGGCCTCCCCCAAAGATCACCACAACGACCGATATGGGTATGTTGTGGGCTCGTTGGGGGGTTTTGTCATAATCGCCACGCTTGGCAGACGGGTTGGCGATCGCAGTTGTGTTGTTAATGTACTCAAAAGACGCTGCTGCCCATCCTCCGATTAATCCCCTAGTCGACTTTTACGACACCCACGGGAGGATATAGGGTGGTGGTATTCTGAGCCGGCACCACACGGCAATTATGTACTATATACATAGATAAAAAGTTACTGACGATAATCATATCATTGCGAGATAGTTTAATTCATATGTATTATCTGTAAACGTTTTATTACAGAGACCAGATTTGTAAATTACTACGTACTTGCAACTGATTACAACAGCTATGCTCTAGTCTATACCTGCGTTGACTTAGATAATGGAAACAGACACGGTAACATATTTTTTTTTATTTCACTTACTATCGTGCCGATGTGACTTTGACTCAAAATATCTAACAAATACTTTCTCCACAGTTGGTAGTTGGAAACTGAGTAGAAACAGAACTCTAGACGCGCAGGCATATGCCGTCATAGACTCCGTTATTAGTAACACACAAGGTCTCAATCAAAGTTATTACCAGCCAACGAGTCAGAGCGATGAAGATTGCTTCTACGTGCCGGAAATGGATCCCTACCAGGCACCACTTTTCAGAGGACAATGCGAGAATATCACTGGAGTGGCAGGATTCAACGCTGATAGAGTGAGTTGGCACGACTCACCCAATATTGTCCGGGAATATCATTTCGGCCTAATGAAGTCCACTGTTGGACACAGGCCTCCCCCAAAGATCATCACAACCACCGATATGGATGTGTTTTGAGCTCATTGGGGGGTTTTGCCATAATCGCCACGCTTGGCAGGCGGGTTGGCGATCGCAGTTGAGTTGTTAATGTACTCGAAGGACGCTGCTGCCCATCCTCCGACTAATCCCTTAGTCGACTTTTACGACACCCATGGGAGGAGGTGGGGTGGTGGCATTCTGAGCCGGCACCACACGGCATCCTGATTAAATCTTATCTGATCCAAATTCCTCGCAATAAATCCTACACATCATGTATGTTTTCAATTTCAGTATCTAGGCTGGTGGCATGAAATAGAAAGATACCCGTCAGACAGTAATGTCGGAGAATGTACAAGCTCTTGGTACGAAGCTTCTGGCAACACGATCCAAGTCATGGACACGGATGTGTTCAACTACACCTCTATAACAGTTAACGGTACTGTCACAGTTACGAATGATGGCAGGCTACGAAGAGTCCTCAACGATAACCGCGTTCAAGGTAATCAGCATAGCAACTAAATCATCGTCATTTCGGTCGAATAAAGTCCACTGCTGGACACAGGCCTCCCTCAAAGATCACCTCAAGTGGTGTGCTCATTGGGGGGTTTTGCCATAACCACCACGCTTGGCAGGCGGGTTGGCGATCGCAGTTGAGTTCTGCCCATCCTCCGGCTAGCAACTAAATACATATTAATAAATACTTCGGAGAAGGATATATTTTGTTACTAAACCACGCGGTAGGTAGTGCGATAGGCATCTTAGTAAGTATAATGTATTCCATTAATTCAACAACCAAATTAAATTACACTACTGCACGCAGTCTAAATTGGAAGTAGTATATTAAAAGGAATTATTGTAATAAGTTCAGGAAAAATAATCTCGGCAGGCCTGATTCTCACTTTATCATCATCATCATTTCGGCCGAATGAAGTCCACTGCTGGACACAGGCCTCCCCCAAAGACAACGACCGATATGGGTGTGTTGTGGGCTCATTGGGGGGATTTGCCATAATCGCCACGCTTGGCAGACGGGTTGGCGATCGCAGTTGAGTTGTTAATGTACTCGAAGGACGTTGCTGCCCGTCCTCCGGCTAATCCCTTTGTCGACTTTTACGACACCCGCGGTAGGAGATGGGGTAGTGATATTCTGAGCCGTCACCACACGGCCATTCTCACTTAGGCAGTTCTTTTTCATTCTTTTCTTTTCATGTGATTAATAGCCAACCTTTGTGTCAGAGTTGTTCAAGCTGCCCCAAGGCTGGAGGCCTGTTGGCTTAACAACTGTCGTCTAGTAACAAAAACCGACAATTTTACGTGCCCTCCGAAGCACGAAAACGCTCAGTCCAAATACTACTATGTGCGCACTTATCCATAGGCTGACCGCGCCAATCATTGCTTAACCTCACCGATCCTTTACCGGTAGTTAGTAAAACTGACTATGAGTGCCTCACTTAGGCAGTTGTTTCATGTTATATCTTTATTTCAGACTTTTGGGTCCTCGCAACTGACTACGATACCTACGCTCTCTTATATTCTTGTACAAACGTCAACGATGAATACAGACGTGGTAAGCATTCACTTCGATTGATATATCCATATGAACTTTCTAAAGCAGCTGCTAACATGCAAATATCATTTCAGTATGGAGCGCAAAACATAGTAAGGCTCGTTCGCTAACCCAGGCTGCACAGAACGCGATGGCTCCTGCAATAGAAAACAACAGACTCCTATACCCACAATTCTACCAGTCTGTTGACCAAAGCGACAGCGCTTGTTTCCACTACCCTACGCAAACTGGAGCACAAGTCATACTACCTGGCCAGTGCGACAGAAATATCACTGTGGTGCAGAACTTCAACATGGCTAACGTAATATATTTTATTCTACTACCTTCACTTCTACAATTTTACAACACGATTGACGCAGTTGTTAAGCGCTTGGCATTCTTTGCTGAAGTTTTGCCTTCCCCATAGAATATTAAATTAGTATGGCCTATAGCTCATAAGAAAGCTCAAGGTCACTCAGCAAACTATGGAGATAGCTATGCTTTGTATTTCTCTACGAGATCGAATCTGAAATGAGGAGATCTGTAGAAGAATTAAAGTTATCGACATAGCTGAAAGGATTAGTAAAGTGAAGTGGCAATGAGCAGGGCACATTGCTCGTAGAACTGATAGCCGTTGGGGCACAAAGGTTCTCGAATGGAGACCGTGCACCTGAAAACACAGCGTGTGACGACCTCCAACGAGGTGGACAAACGACCTGGTGAAGGTCGCTGGGAGTCGTTGGATGAGAGCGGCATGTGACCGCTCGTTGTGGAAATCTAAGGGGGAGGCCTTTGTTCAGCAGTGGACATCCTGTGGCTGATATGATGATGATGATGGCCTATGGACATATGCGCTGGGTCTGAGTGCTTGTACATGTGTTACTGTAAATGTTAATGTTTCCAGATCTTCCATAATTATTTCAGTGTTAGTTATTTTAATCCAATATTCCTCTTTCATAGTTCCAAGGAACCTGGTACCAGATCGCAAGATACGACGCAGTTCAGGGCAGTACTTGTATTGGCAACAGATACGTCTACAATGCTGCATCTGGAAATATAGACGTCCTCGACTTTGAAGTCATTAATGGAGCACTGGTAACCACAGAGGGTTCAGGCCGGGTCAATTCTACTGATGGCAGCGGAAGATTATCCATAGTTTTACCTGTCGCTGGTACAAATAGTAAGGAATATTTAAATGATTTTTAAATAATTTGTTTGTTTAATACTTATTTGAGATGATAAGCGTACCGTCCTGTGTGCGCAACTAGCTACCTAATGCAATTGGCCAACCTAACCCGGTAATTGCAGCGGTCATCAGGAAGTCCAGCATCAGCAGTGGAGGCCGATATAAAAAATGATGAAGTCCTACACTAAAGTTGTACCTACCCTACATGTAACCTATCATATTTTATCATTCTAGATACAGTGACGACAAGCTTGTATATTCTGGCGACTGAATACAACGATTATGCGCTCGCGTACAGTTGCGTGAATATCGACGAGTTCCGCCGCCAAGGTATGTATAACATTCCCATTACTTTCGAAAGCAGAAGCCATAGTTACTTGTATATGCATGCATTGCCTTTGAGCGTCAAGCTCAATTTTTCTAAGATCTTATGCTCAAATATTAATGCTTGTGCCCGTATTCAAGAATCTAACGTAAATAGAAATGCAAACTCGACTTTAGTGGCGTCTAAAGGAGTATTACAGCAATGAACTAAACACGTTTCGAATATTCTGAAAAATATCTACCTACCCACATGTAACCGTGTACCAGAATGACGTTCATAATTACAAATCTCAATTTCTTTACCAGTCGGTGTCTGGCAGTTGAGTCGTGCAAGGACTCTGTCGGCGAATGGTGTGATAGCCATCAACTCGGTTGCGACGCAAAGGGAAGAGCTGCATCTGCCTTACTTCAATCAAATCTCACAGGACACAGAATGTCCAGACCCTAGTTCAGCATTCTTATTCAAGAGCAGTATTATCGTGATACTTGTGTGTACTGTAGTACAATTAGTAATGTAAATTAACGCCAAGTGAGAACAATTTCTAGGTTTAATAAATAAGTGCTATTTAATAAGTAAGTTCATGTACAAACTTTTTTACTTGTTATTAAATTATTCCTATTTTTTAATAAATTTTGTACAACTAATTATTATAATATTATACTGTTTTATTTTATTGTGTCGCCGAAAACCATGGTGGTGTAATTATTATGTAGGTAAGAAAAACCGTTTCCATAATTAATGTATGTGCCTATCCGATGAAAATGTATCAGCATGGTCAAAACAAATGCAGCTAAAACACAATTAAAACAGCGGCTGGCCTGGGAACACCCAAATATTCCGAATTTAAATATTTCGATTTATTGTGAGATGAGAGTGAGTAGTAGATATAATATATGATAAAAAGTAGTTATTATAACTGCGTTTAAATACCACCATTAACTGCACAAACAAACATAACTATGAAAATGACATAAACAATACAATCAATTCAATAATTACATGGTTAAATAATAATAATCTCAGAATTAATATCACGAAAACAAATTTAATGATCTTTAGTCAACGCTCAAAAACTGATGACATAACAATTTACTATGTTATTAAAAGCATTAATAAGGTGGATACAACCAGTTTTCTTGGCTTAAGAATAGATGAAAAATTGGGTTGGAAAGCTCATGTAGAACAATTAAGTAAGAAGATGAGTAAATCTACCTATGTCTTGCACAAACTAGCTCCAGTTTTGGGCCCGGACGCCTTTCTTACGGCATATCATGGCATCGTTGGCTCGATTTTATGGTTTGGCGTTATATTCTGGGGAAACTCGAGCAGCAGAGAAATCGTTTTTAAATTTCAAAAAAAGTGTTTAAGGTCAATTTTTCGGCTACACATTACTGATTCATGTAAACCTTATTTCAGCAATCATAAAATACTGACACTATATAAATATTCGAAGTTGTGTAGTTGTAAAAAGTAACCCTAAACTATACGATTTAATAAATTATCTGTCGTAAACAATGGTAGTCGACGGGATAATAGTAGCTTATGTGTAAGGTCTAATACAGCATCGATGCACAAAAGTGTATTCTGCATGGCACCTAAAATTTAAAATCACATACCAGGCCATCTAAAGAAACTTAATATAAATCTGTTCAAAAAACGATTAAAATCGTTTTTGTTAGAAAGATGCTATTATATTATTTCGGTGTTTCTGATGGAAAAAACATTTGATTAATAATGTATTATGGACATTTTGTTGCTTAAAGACATTTTATTATAACTGAACTTTCTGCTGTTCATTAGACAAACCTATCATGATTGTGACTATTTTTATTTCAATGACATTTGTATTTCATTATTATTTTTGTTATTAATTTACAATCCATCGTATGTTTATTTCATGATTATGTTGATGATTGTTCGTGATTATGTTTATTGAATAATGCATGATTATTAAAGACTCAGCGTCATAATTACTTACCATATTTGCACACCAGTTTCTGGTATAGAGTATGACGGACTACTCTGTTCACTACTATCTTTCATCAACCACTGTACTCTTATTCTGTCAAATAAATTATTCTTATTCTTATTAACCAACTTTTAATTGATAGTTGATAGATGTTTTATTAAATCAGAATTTGTATTTTCAGTCTGACTTTCAATCGTTAGGTGTGTTGAAACTCCGCATTTTGACATTAGTAATAAATAAATAAATGTTAGCGTTTTTTAATTTAGGATTTATAAAAGTAGGTTTTATGATAAATCGGAATTGCTATATTAGCAATTTAAATTCATTCGGAATTATGAGAATCGGTATTATTAAATTCGAGATTAAGACTATCGGCGTTAAGTTTTTCGTATAATTTGTGTGCTCAAAGCTCAAATATCTTGGCCTGCAAGTGACTGAAAAATATGATATAATTTTCAATTCCGAAACTAGTAAGATTTGCGCTTGCACAAGCCTATTTGAATGTGTCTGGTATTGATCAAGTTGAAAAACGAAGCACCAGAGCCTTCCTAAATTATCAGGAACAAATATATTAAAAAAATATTATACGAAGGACAATAAATTATTTGATTATGGTTTTTTATTTTTATTTTCCTCATATTTTCTTACACATTTATGGTTATCCTAATGTACGGACCGGATTTTTCTTATCCAAGCAAACATTTAAAAAAAAAAAACTACGCTCTATCTGCGGCAAGATAAATCATACAATTACAATACATTTGTTGTGAGTGGAATTTACGTCTGTAAGCGCACCCACGACACAGTAGAAATCCTGTGTGGCAACGTTATTTAAAGAAAAGAAAGACGTTTAACCTTATAATATCCGGCCCATGAAAACACTATTAATGTACATATTTGAAGTAGATAAATTATATATAGTACGAAACTGTGCCATTCGATTATTTTGCTGTAGCCAATACTCTATAGATATCTCTTTCTTTCATAAGACGTTACACATGTGCTCGTAAGAGGTAGTAATAGATTTGTGTTTATGCTTAATACTATCAGTCTACAGTTACTTCGTCTTAGGATCTTCCATAAAACTTTATAATACAGTTCGATATTTTAATTTTTTTCTACTCTTTTTATTACCCATAATGTTTATTCGTTAATTTAATCATCTCATCAGCCTATAGACGCCCACTGGTGAACAAAGGCCTCCCCTATAGATTTCCACAATTGTGTCGTCATTTTGGAGGGAATTTGCTAATAATCAGTACTCACCACGCTTGGCAGGCGAGTTGGTCAGCGCAGAATGGTTGCTATTTCACAGAAGGAACGCTGCTGCCCATCTCTCTGGGTTTAAGTCCCTTAGTCGCCTTTTACGACATCCATGGGAGGAGATGGAGTGGTGCTATATTCTTAATCCGGACACCACACGGAAGCATTCATTTAGTTCAGTTAGAAAAAGTTGTAGATAAAAGTTTTATAATAAAAACAAATTTGGTGTGTATCCAAACTGTAGATCAAGATATTCATTCATTCATTCACATGACAAATTTGTCCATTCAAGGGTTCATTCATTAACCCATCAATTATTTTTTCATGAATTGCGGATAACATGTAAATGTATGTGAAAAATCACATTTCTTATGATTAAGCCATTATTTCGCAAATTAACGCATAAAGTATATCAATATTATAACGTTGTACAATGGCTAGTAATGAAGAAATTACCGGGCCCATCGCCCAGGAGGACATAGAGGCCGCGGATAAATTGAAAAACGAAGCAAATGAATATTTTAAAAGTTAGTATTTCTAATTTTGTTTATATCAATATAAATTATTAATCGCCGCTAAATACATGATGCCTATGTGATATTTATAACATATTGATCGTGACAGGAATAGAACAAAATTTGACTGACATAACCTCAAATTTCAGAACAGAGTTACAATAATGCAATCGAGTTGTACTCAAAAGCAATAGAGAAGAACCCGAAGAATGCGGTTTACTTCGCGAACAGGAGTATATCTAACCTGAGGCTTGAGAACTTTGGTTATGCCCTGACCGACGCTTCGAAGGCGATAGAACTGGACAAGTCCTACACGAAGGCTTATTACAGGCGGGCAGCGGCATATATGTCCCTAGGAAAGTACAAATTAGCGCTTAAGGATTTTGAATATGTAAGTATGAGACATAAACAATCTTATAAAAATGACAAAGTAAAACTTATGCATAAGAATAAGATAAAATTACTTATCACAACACTTGACTTACTCGAGGACGGTTTCTTTATTTTGCAATACACCAAAAAGCCTTTTTCCGATTTTAGTGGGTCTTGATGTTCTCATCATCATACTCATCAGTTTGTGTGCCGAAGCACGTTGAGTTTTATTTAACAAATCTTGTCATGATTATTCAAATCCAAAAAATGCAAACTCCGGAACCAATTGCCATAACTATCTCTTACAGGTAACCAAAGTTAGGCCAACTGATCAAGATGCAAAAATGAAATATAATGAATGCAATAAGATAGTCAAGAAAATTGCCTTTGAAAAGGCAATCTCTGTTGATAAGAAGGAGGTCAACATAGCTGATTCTATCAACTTAGACGCTATGAGTAAGTAATTAGATCAATATATTCTTATACTGAAATGGTACTGACTGACACCTGTTGATGTTATAATACTGTTCTAAAATCATTTTAAGTAACTAGCTCACATATTTTTTTCACCACATGCTATGAACAACCTATACTCTTATAGGCCACGAATCATACTTCAGGCAAATGTCCCTAATTAAATTTCTCACGTCCCTTGTGAGATGGTGAGATGACCACAGTTGTAGTGCACAAACAGAATTGTAAGAACAAAACTGACAGGATTCATACACAAAATTATGCACTGAAATCTGATAAATCTCATAATCACTCTATTACTAAGTTCAAACCACAGAAAATGAAGAATAGTCTGCATTACAAATTTAAATTCAAATTAATTTTTTTATTTCATTTAGTCCTTAATCTTAAAGCCTAGGCCCCAGGCCTCTTATGAAAAATCAACTGTTAAGTGCACATTTTAATTTTCTTTTTTATCATTTTGGCCTAATAAAGTCCACTGCTGGACATAGGCCTCCCCAAAGATCACCACAACAACCAATATGGGTATGTTGCATGGGTTTTGCCATAATTGCCATGCTTGGCAGGCCGGCTGGTGATCACAGTTGAGTTTTTAATGTATCTGAAGAGTGCTGCTGTCCATCCTTCGGCTTATCCCACAGTCGCCTTTTACGACATCCATGGGATGAAATGGGTTAGTACTATTCATAGCTGTCACCAAACAGACAAGTGTATGTTTATTTACAAGTTGCTTTACCTTATATAAATTATTTTTGGTAAATACTTTTGTTAATCTTGTTCATATAGCCATATTCTAGACTAATAAATTGGTCTACTACTTGCCATGATACAAAATAAGTATGTAAATAAATAGAAATGTACAATACTGAGATTCTATAGACACTTGACATTGAGACTAGTGTGATAAACTTAAGCATTAACCTTTCATATTGACTATCATACGAAGATGTAGGGGATATAAGTGATCAGGATTGCATGCTGCAAGGGGTGCTCTGGACGGTGCAAACTCAATACCAAATATTATTCAACAAATCAGAATATTATTTAGAAACAGTATTATTTAGAATTAGCATATTGCTATTAAAGGCAAAAATAAATAATTAGTAATAGAAAACAAATGCATACCTAAGATCTGAGCTGGGGGGTGGCACAATTTTCTAGGAAGATGGGGTGTACTTGTCATGATAATAGGCTATATTTTCTTCTAAGGATGTTAAGGGGCTGCTGCTAGCTGGATATGCTCTTGACTAGCCGTAAATGCCTGTAAGTGGTTTAAATGAATTAAATTTTTTACGTTATTAAATAATGTGAAATTGACCAAATCTCTCACTGTACAAAAATGTTGGCTTGTTTGGCGCAGTGGCTACGCAATTGGTTTTTTGTGGTATATTTTGTGGGTTTGAGCCTACAAGTAGTTGTTGTTCTGGGTCTGGGGATTTGTGCTAATTGTGTTACTTGTAACACAATGTACATGCTACAAATATTTATTTGTAAAAATTAAGTTTTTATTTAGAAATTAAAATGTGTATTTAATCATATGTGAGGGACATTATTTTGTATAACATGGATACATACCACTTCACCATATTTATACAAATCATATTGATGTAGAAGTAAACTTATAGTCTGTGCTACCTTCTGTGGATCTGTCTTGCCGCCGCGCCATGCTTTTGTGGTGTTGTATTCAATCTCTAAGTATTGTTGTGTGCAATGATATCATATATTAAAAGAGGTAGATATGTTACATACACGCCAAAAGTAAGAACCAAAACTCCCCCAATTGTAGCACTTTGCAATCAGTTGGCCTAAAACAAAACAATGAGCACACACTCATAATCTCAATTTTTTATGAATTAAGTGATAACAATGCCATCGTGCGTATTTAGAGAATGCAAAAACTATCAAGCCTACATGAATAAAGAACTAGGGATCTCATACCAGATGTGAGTAACAAATACAATAAAATATTTGAATAAAAATACTACTCAAATTACTTATAGAATAATATTCTCGAAGAAAACCCAGGTCAAGCAAAGAAAAGAGACAACACATATATTCTATCACAGGTGCGACAAAGACATCGAGTACATATGTTGGCATTTTAGATAGCTATCTCTTTTACTCTCGTAGTTTTTGTATCTTCTTTCTTACAGCATAGGTAGATGTGCAGTTTTGTAGGTCGAAACATACAGCGAGACTGGGTTTTGCGCGCCATTTAATATGGACGTAACATATCTATGGTATAATATCATTGGTTGTGTGCTATTGGGTTGGCAAATTCAAACATGAGTCAACACATTGTTTATGTATATAATACCAAAAATCCATACTGTATAATTTTTCGTTTTCCGCTCTGGTATATTGTGAAATATTCCATACCAATGGATACATAATGTACAAACTTGTGCTCATAACATAAAACATTATTATTCCAAATACCAGTAAACACCTATGATTTACATGTGTTTGAATTATTTAATAAATGCTAATATGTTACACCTTCAATGATTCACGACATTTACATGAAACATATTTATAGATTACTTCCAATTGTGGAGCTATCTAGTGTATTTAATAATACATATTATTATTATACATATTGTAGGTTTTATAGGTGGTTTTCATTCATTCATTGGTTTTTTTTTTTGACACAATATAGGTAAGAGAATCTGTGTGGTGTCCGGATTAAGAATATAGCACCACTCCATCTCCTCCCGTGGATGTCGTAAAAGGCGACTAAGGGAATCTAAACCAGTGGGATGGGCAGCAGCGTCCCTTCTGTAAAACTGTAGCCATACTGCATTCACCAACCCACCTGCCAAGCGTGGTGAGTATTGGCAAATACCCCCCAAAATGATGACACAGTTGTGAAAATCTGTGGTGGAGGCCTTTGTTCAGCAGTGGACATATGAATAGCCGATATGATATGATATGAGATAAGAGAACATTGTATGTAAAATTAACACTACATTACATGTATAATGTAACAATGATCAGGCACTGTACCTTGTATTTCCCGACTTTTCGGCTGAATTGCACCCGACCTTGGTCACAGGTAGTCAGTTTACTTACTGGCTACCTGATTTAGTTCTGCTATCCAGAGATTTGAACAAACCGCATTTTTTTTAAACAAGTACGTCGTACCTGTACTAGATTTATCACGACATTTTTCAAGTATGTTTTAAGCCCCAGGTAGTAGGTAGTAGTAAGAAAATATAGAAGCCTTTTTTTTTTCGATATCAAATACCCCACATTATAACTTTGACAAGAACGAGTAGGTACGAGAGCGCCGCAGAGCGGGATCGGGAGAGGGCCGATCCCGCTCGAAGAAGGAGGAGACGGCGCCGGGGTAACAACCGCCCTGGCGCCTAATTCCCATACGCCTGAAACCCCCTGCCGTAGCTACAAGGCGGGGGACCTCTGGGTTCGCGGGTGCGTAGATTGGGGAATCTGCGTGCCCACACCAAGCGACCCAAGAGAAGACGGTAGCACGCATGTGGTCACGCGCTGCCGTGGGACGCTTCGGGGGATCCTTTACAATCCCCCTGGAGGGGTGACCGCTTTACAGTCACCCTCTCCGAGATGTGCCTATAGGCGTGGCACCATTGGGCGGCTCTAGTGTGATTATACGAGGACCTGGAGCGTCCCTTCAGTGCCGAAGATGACCGCTCCAGTGGTTTTAGCCGGTAGGAGTCCGGCATACCCCTTCGCCCTTCTCCGGGGCGAAGGAAGTTCATGAAAAATGTCCACTGGGCACCAATAAAAAAAAAAGGTACGAGAGCGCTCGGGGGTCGCGGGTGCTCAGATTGGGGAGTCTGCGTGCTCACACCGAGCGACCCCCGGGAAGACGGTGGCGCGCACGTGGTCATGTGCCCGCACGGCTTGGGGGGATCTTTTACAATCCTCCCCGAGAAGTGCCTGGGGGGCGACCTTTGTACAGTCGCCTTCCCTCCGCTAGAGGGGGTGACCGCTTTACAGTCATCCCCTCCTTGATGTGCCTAAAGGCGTGGCACCAATGGGTGGCTCTAGTGTGATTTTACGAGGACCTGGAGCCCCCCTTCGGTGCCGAAGATGACCCCACCAGTGTACCACCACCCCATCTCCCGTGGGTGTCGTAAAAGTCGACTAAGGGATTAGCCGGAGGACGGGCAGCAGCGTCGAGTACATTAACGACTCAACTGCGATCGCCAACCCGTCTGCCAAGCGTGGCGATTATGGCAAAAATCCCCAATGAGCCCGCAACACACCCATATCGGTCGTTGTGGTGATATTTGGGGGAGGCCTGTGTCCAGCAGTGGACTCCATCCGGCCGAAATGATAGACGTTAAAACTTAGTGTGGCCCCAGCATCAGACACTGACTTTAAATGAAGGAAAGCATTGTGAAGAAACCTTAATCTAATGATCTGTAATCACCAACACGCCGTGAGCAATCGTGGCGATCAATGGTCATAACTTCTCTGTATGAAAAGGCTTTTGCCCTGTAGTGGGATTGACAAGTTCATATTATGTTATTGTAACAGCACCAGTGTGGATACACCAGAACAAAAAAGAAACTAACTAATCTATTTGAATGTTTTTGACAGCCATCGAAGATGAATATGAGGGTCCAGCACTAGAAGATGGGAAGGTCACCCTCAAATTCGTCACCGAGCTGATGGAGTTTTATAAACAACAGAAGAAATTACATAAGAAATATGCTTACAAGGTAAATTATATGATAATTCATCATCATCAAAAGACGTCCACTGTTGAACTACCGACAACTGGTTACATGCAATGTGTCGTAATTTTAGGGGAAATTTTACAGTACTTACTATGCTTGGCAGGTGGGTTAGTAAGCGCAATATGGCTGCTGTACCACAGAATGGACGCTGCTGCCCATCCCTCTCTTATGACATCCACAGGAGGAAATAGAGTGGTGCTATATTTTTAATCCAGACACTACAGGATTTTAATGTATTTTTTGGTTGGTGCAGTGGTTGATACAGTTGGCTGCTGCGCTCCGGGTTGTGGGTTTGATTCCCGGTGGTACGGAACAAATATTTGTATAATCTGCAGGTAGTTGTTACGGGTCTGGGTGTATTGTGTGTGGAATTTGTGTCTGTAAACGCACACAGGAGTAATCCTAGTGTGGTACAATGTAAAAAAAAAGTTTAATGCATGACCACATTATTTCCCATCGCAAAACGAGTATATTTCATCATACCGGCTATTTATATGTCCACTGCTGAACAAAGGCCTCCCCCAAAGATTTCCACAAGTGTGTCATAATTTTGGGGGGTATTTGCCAATACTCACCACACTCGGCCGGCGGGTTGGCGGGCGCAGTATGGCTAGCGTTTCACAGAAGGGACGCTGCTGCCCATCCCCTTAGTCGCCTTTTAGGACATCCACGGGATGAGGTGAAGTGGTGCTATATTTTTAATCTGGACATATATACATAAATATTAATAAATACAGGTAAGTTTTAGGATGTTATGAATATTGTAAGCTGATTGATAGAAGCTGAAGCTGAGAGATTCCATTGGTTAGTCCTATAAGATCTAGCAAGAAACTCCATGGATATTCTTTTATAATATTAGAGATTACATAGTTGATCGATACAAATAGTGATAAGAGACGTATCGTCAAATCGAATACGCATGCGGCTGCTGATTCCATTCGCCCTCCAGGTGTGCCCTGAGAATAGAGCATCATTCTGTATATTGTATGTTCATTATCAGAAAATTCAATTATAGTCTTTTGCATTTGAGCTGGCAATTTAAACTATTATTTTTTAATATTACCATCTCCCACCACAGATACTTATCGACGTAAAAGCCTACCTGCAAAAGCAGCCACCTCTAGTGGACATCAAAGTAGCAGATGACCGCAAGTTCACAGTCTGCGGGGATATCCATGGCCAGTACTATGATCTCATGAACATATTCAAGTTGAATGGTCTGCCTTCGGAGACCAACCCTTATCTGTTCAATGGAGACTTCGTAGACCGGGGATCCTTCAGTGTGGAATGTATTTTCACACTGTTCAGCTTTAAGTTATTGTTCCCAGATCATTTTTACATGTCCAGAGGTGAGTTGTCAATATAATATTATTTGTGTTGAAGAGCCTAGTTATCGCCATTCGTCACTAAAACGGACGGTCATATTGTCATAATTACCACACTTGTTAGGTGCTTTGCTTGTAGTGTGTTGTTATTAGCATATGTATTTAGCATTGGAGAGCCTACCTTTAGTCATTGAATGACTAGAGCTCGTAAATATGCTGGCTCGACCGGGGTAGTACCACGCCGTCACAGATTACCGACGTGAAGTAGCAACATTGGTAACAAGTCGTGATGCAATAGACCAGTGCTTCTGCTTCCGCAACTGCGGAATCCGCGCGCTTTTTCACATCCGTTTCTGCTTCTGTTTCCGCAACTTTTAGAACGGTTATTTGATCGGAAGTTTAGGTTTTTCGCGGTGGATGTGGCGCGGGCGTAGGTCTTATATATGTAGAACACCGGAACAGATTGTCAGGTGAAAGAGCGGCCTTACTACTTTCCATAAAATATAACTTACGCAACTAAATTTTGAATATTCATTTAATAAAAATTATATGTACAATTTCATAGTATGTATACTTCCGTTTCCGAATCCGTTTCAGCTAAAATTTACTTTTGACATCATTTCTGCTTCTATTATGACACTTCCGTTGCATCACTAGTAGCAAGTATTGCTGCATTTCGTCACGGTAAGTGACGTATAGAGGAAGCTCCGCCCCCAAACGAATGCAGATATACGGAATGGGCCCGAGAAAAAAGTTTATTCCTGCCCTAAAGGTCGCCAACATCGGATGATTATAGGAGGCGGAATCTTTTGGGTGAACCGTATACCCGTTTCGCAACTTATATTATGATAAAATAAACATACACATTTAGTTTACAATTTACATTAAAATGTTGATGACACAAATGATCATAATTAACTTCATCATCAAGTGGAGAACGCGCGCAGCGAAAAACGCAGCGTGGAATGGCCTCCAACGAGATGGACCGATGACCTGGTGAAGGTCGTTGGGAGTCGTTGGATGCGGGTGGCGTGTAACCAGTTGTTGTGAAAATCTATGGGATAGCTTTTGTTCAGCAGTGGACGTTCTTCGGTGATATGATGATGATAATGATAAAGAAAGAACATATTAACTATATTACATATTACAATAATTTACTTGCCATATATATCAGCTAACGGCACCCGTTCACGAGCATGACGTGTGCATCGAGTTTACCTTAGGTACACCATTTCGTAGAACCCCAACGACCCGATACATAACATTGTCACCAGCAAAACTTCATGTCTTGTGAGCAATTACAAATCCTTAAGCAATATCATAATAACCATGAAATATTTCAGGTAACCATGAAACCATAGACATGAACCGCATGTACGGCTTCCGAGGCGAAGTGACCTCGAAGTACACTTCGCAGATGGCCGACCTATTTACAGAAGTGTATAACTGGCTACCACTGGCCCATTGCATTAATAACAGAGTGATGGTGATGCATGGAGGACTGTTCTCCAGGGACGATGTCACGCTGGACGATATCAGGAAGGTGGATAGAAATAAGCAGCCGCCTGAGGATGGTAAGTAAATTTTTATACATACACTGAGATCTCCTAAAAGTTTTAATATATAAAAACTTCTATGTACACTGTTGGTATACAAGACGATCTTAATGACACGAGGAATTCTCTACCAGTGAATATTTGCCATGTGGTTCCGGCTACGAATAGCACCAAACCATTTCATCCCGTGGGTGTCGTTAAAAGGCGACTATGGGATTACAAGCATAGCGATTATGACAAAAGCCTCCAATGAGCACACAACACACCCAGACCGATCGTTGTAGTTCTTGAGGGAGGCTTGTGTCCAGCAGTGGACTTTATTCGGTTGAAACAATGAATCTTTTGTTAAAAAGACACTTCGAAAGAGTCAAAAACCAACCTATAGATAATGTTGGGATGGGCACATAATTATGGCAAAATGTATTAAAACAGTGATTTCCAGATTAAGAACATAACAACACTCCATCTCAGCCCGTGAAAGTCGTAAAAGGCGACTAAGGGACTCTAAACCTGAGGGATGGGCAGCAACGTCCCTTCTGCGGAACAGTAGCTATACTGCGCTCACCAACTAGTCTGCCAACCGTGGTGAATAGTAGCAAATTCCCCCCAAAATTACGACACTTTTGTAGATATCTATGGGGGAGGCCTTTGTTCAGCAGACTTGGCTTGTATGATGTATTAAAAAGAGAAAAAATACATTTAAAGATATGTATCTTTAAATGTATTTTCTTCTTCAATCTATCTTGAACATTTATATAGAATACATAAATAGCTTATTAAATATTAACGCTAGTGACAAAGACCATTTTGTATGATCAGGATTACAGAGATTTTACGAATCTTCAGACATAATGTTTGGAAATTTATCCATTGTTGTGTTAATACCACATTCAACACAAAAAACAAACATCCTAAATCCAAAAAAATTGGATTAGATTGATTATTAATTTCGGCTGTAAGTGAATATACTCTGAATATTATTTATATCAAGGAGAAGCGTGTTCCAGTTATATTGTGTAGATAGCGAAGGAATTGGACATAAACCCTGTATTTAATTTTAAATAAATATATGTCAACTGTTCTCGATATTCCTCAGGCATAATGTGCGAGCTCCTCTGGTCGGACCCGCAGCCGATGATGGGCCGCGCGCCTTCCAAACGCGGCGTGGGCTGCCAGTTTGGTCCCGACGTGACCAACACGTTCCTCCAACGGAACGGCCTGGATTACGTCATCCGTAGCCATGAAGTCAAGAACGATGGCTACGAAGTTGCACACGAAGGGAAGTGCATAACGGTGTTCTCCGCGCCTAATTACTGGTAAGTTTTTAAGAATTTGATTGATTAATGTAATATCATATGCACCAGCCTGTTGCCTGGCAGTGTGAGTCTGTCACGCTCACTGAAATGTCTTGTTGAGAGTGGCGTTGTGTGTTGAGTGGTTAAGTTCCCTGCATTATGGTTGAGCTGAGCTATGCTGATGGATGCGTTATGCCCGTGAACAGGTGCCCTCTGTCGGGACTATATATATATATACATACATTGGCATGCATTATCCTCACATAGCTTTTTAAGATTATTGTATTTAGTAATAAGACTGTAATATTTTTTTATTTTAAAAGAGTATATTAAAGAAATTTACTCTGACTTCTAAGAATTGTATACATTTTATTTGCTAGAAGTTGTGGTGACCTGAATGTTTATAGACTCGCTTTTTAAGCAGTACGTTGCGGGTTCAGATCCTGGCATGGGTCAATGTGACGTTTTCAATGTCATATGTACTTTCTTAGTTATTATAAGACACCACAGACTTCAACGGTGAAGAAACCTGGATTTATAAAGTCATAGTATTTATTTCATATAGGCCCTAAAAGGCACTTGAGGAAAAACAAAATGTAAGGTGCATGGTGCATAATGGTCTGTAATCGCCAACAAGCATTGAGCAAGCGAGATTATGACTGCTCGTTCTTCTGTATGAGAAGAGGCCTTTGCCCAGCAGTGGGACAGTTCCAGGAATTATCATTTGCAAGAATGTAGGCACAATAATATAGTTCTTACCGTATATCGTACTAGGTGTTGTCCAATCGTAAAATATTTACAATGTGATCTAACTTCAAAACTGACTGATTTTAATACAAACTGTTATCTCCTATTTTACCCCCTTAGGGTAGAATTTACAAAAATAATTTTGTTAAGGCAGGATAAGATAAATGATAAAAACATTGTTTTATTCATTCATGTAAATATGTTTAAACTGAAAATAAATATTGCGATTCAGAAACATTTCAGAATTAAAATAAACTCATTGGCAGAATATGCAATAGCTTGCAACCTTGACCTATTAAATGTTGCCACATAACGGCTGACTCGCTTACAGTTAATATTATTATTTTACAGTGATACAATGGGGAACCTTGGTGCTTTCATCACAATGAACGGCAAAGACTTGAAACCAAACTTCACCACTTATGAAGCCGTGGTAAGTGATATTTGAAAACTAATTAACATATCTGACTTTTATGTATACTTTTGCCATTTAAACAAAACATCCTCGAATTCGCATGTAACAGTGTGGTCGGCTAAGCATAGCACCACCGCGTCTCTTCCCGTGGGTGTCGTAAAAGGTGACTATGGGATTAGCCGGAGGCCTGCCAAGGGTGGCGATTATGGTGAAACCCTCCAATGAGCACGCAACAAACTCAGACTGGTCATTGTAGCAATCTTTGGGAAAGGCCAATGACCAGCAGTGGAGGTTTTTCGGTGGATTTTTTGATGAAGATAATGATGAATGGGCTGGAAAATAGGATCTATGTAAGGCTTCATTTATCTTACCTTTTCTATACTGAAAAGGATGTATATGAATTTTTGCATATAAAAAGTAAAGAAAAAAAAAACATGAGACACAATTGTGCTTTATTGCAACATTACTTGTAAACAACTTTCTAAGCATTTAGTTACTCATATATTTGTAAAAAGACATTATAAGACTGACGGACAATAAACACCTCAGATATAATTTCCCATGAAAAAAGGAGAGTAGCGCAAAAGCCACTGGTAGTGCCTCGTAGTTGACTGACCCTTTGTGACAGAAACTGCTACGCCATGGCAGTTAAACTATATAACAGATTACAGAGAAAAAATGAGGACAATCAATGACCTACAATTTATGTACCTACAATAATTGGTTATGCAACAGATGTTTTATTCAATTAATGACTAATTATATATGTAATGTTTTAATTGTAATAATTTATCGGAATGTCATTATTGTTTACATGTAATTGAAACATTTGCACGACTGAAAAGTCGAATATGTTCCACTTTGCAGTGTATATAGGGCAACCATAAATTATTTTTACCATGTTATATTCTTGCGAATAAATCATTCATTCATTCATTCACGAAGTCGGGAAAATGGGTCGACATTTGACCTACTTAGGCAACGCCTCCTGACCGTCACGGATTTTAATGTGAAATGTTTTATTCCAGCCACATCCAGACGTGAAACCGATGGCGTATGCGAACTCGTTCTTCAACATGCTCTGCCAATGATCGGCCTCTTCGGCCACGCTTGTTAAAAGCCCGTCAACACCCCGCAATAGCTACGCTCCCCACTGGTAAGAATAGATGGCGGTATCAAAACAAGGTGTCATTCTACTACAAATACTGTACAGGTCAATTACTTAGCGCTGGCATCAAAAGCAATATTTGCCGGATGATAGAGTGAGATGACGCTATTTGATAGCAATACTCAAAAACAACACATACCTCTATCGTAGATTGCAAAATTATCTACTTCGGTATCCGTGTCTACATACAGTCGGCCATCGTAGTTGCGGGGTCAGAGACTGGGCTAACGAGATCTGGGAAACGTTAATTTTGCGTACAGTTCTATTTGTACAACCTGGTGACGAGACCAGCAAATCATTCGCCTGGTGGTAAGCGTCGTGTCTAACCATAACAATTGTAATGCTACCCAGGACTAGCCCTGCGTGGGAAACTGCGCTTGTCACCTCGGGACATTACTTTTTTAGTGTCTTATGCCCAGAAACTTTACTATCAAACGCCAACAATCCATTTTCAACAACCACATACTCGGGGGCGTTCAAGTATTCGTAAGCAAACTTACGGTGATTATAGACCCCCCACTCTGTATAAGAGAAAATAAGAAAATCGTGGAAACTTCGGAAAACTCCTTTATTTGTAAGAAATATGCTACGATTTCAGTCTAGCCTTAATAAAAATTATTGTTCCATTGATTTTAAATTATACAATTTATTTATGTTTATGAATTTACATGTACTTATTTACAATGTATTTATTTACAAAAATGTTGTTATTTTGTAAAAAATATCTTACGCATGATTTATAATAACCGCAGAGAATAAAAAATTTAAAAGATCCCATTGTTTGCAAAAAAAAGTAAGAAAACATTATTCAGCCCCCTAAGCCTAACGAACGTTAATATAGTTGTACGCAAAAGCAGTTTTTTACAAAATACAATGTTGTCGCCGTTACATAGGTAATCGATTGGTATAACTGGTTTATTTGAAATTAAATAAAACTGACTAAATCAAGCCACCGAGCTGACTTATGCATGTCCAGAGCCAAGCGTGGCGACTTTTAAAAAACAATATCAGATACGATGACCGACTGTATGTATTGCAACGCTGTGTTGTCATTATATAAATTGTTAATATGTTTTCCTCAATTACTAATGTATCAATAAAAATTATACTTGGTCAACATAAACATACGAAATTATGATTCAACAGCAATAAAGGAATTGCAGAACAAAGTATTTTTGTCTGTATATTCGTGTATATTTAGAAACGTAATTCTGAGAAGTTTCGTCACCTTAAACTGAAGCGATTTGAACGCAACTTTTTGCGTTTTCTGTTCAAATTGAATCAGATAACCTAGTCACTGGTCCGTGATCGGAACACTTATTAAAAATGCAATTTAGAAATAGTGAATTTTGATATTTTTTAAATCACAGGTTGCTTTATACAATGTGTATTTTGACCCCTGTCCGACCCATAACGAGCGTGTCTAGGTATACTAATATAATAATATTGAAGTGTATGTCTGTGATATCATGAAAACAGCTATTTAAATCGTGCCTAATCATAAAACAGATTTTAGATAATATAGGCTAATAGGCTCCGAACTGGCTCAGCGGATTTCAATGAAAATTTTAAGGGATTGCAACAAGCATTTTAACTTACACTTTCGAGTATGTGCCATTTCGATATCTTGCAGGGTTCAGAAGATATGAATATAAATATAATTTACGCCTACCGAAGGCGGCGGGTAACGGCTAATATAATAATATATTTCAATAATGATAACATATAACGAACTGTGAAACCATTTTTTTTTTTAACTACGGTGCCCCACACTATGATTACTCCTGTGTCGTGGATGCGTTTACAGGCACAAATTCCACACACAATACACCCTGACCCGGAACAACTTTGGACTTTAAACAAAAAATCTGAGATAAATTCGTTTGCGCCGAACCTGGGATTATTGAGCATTGTCCTTTAAACCCGATTTATTCGTTTTTATTTCAGACTAGCTGTGCCCCGCGGTTTCCCCCGCCTCTTATTTTAAAATAAATCGGATTATGTATAAATAATTTAGAGCGGGGACTGAAAGCTGTAGACAATACGACACGGTTGGTGCAATGGCTGATACAGTCGATTGCTGCGCTCCAGGTTGCGGGTTCGATTCCCGCACGGAATAAATATTTGTATGATCTGCAGGTAGTTGTACCGGGTCTGGGTGTATTGTGTGTGAAATGTATGTTTGTAAACGCACCTACGACAAAGGAGAAATCTTAGTGCGGGGCAACGTTTTTTTAAAACAAAAAAAAAAACATAGAAATACCAGTTTAACCACTTAGCAGTGGTTTGAACCGGTCATTCCGGTATAATAGAGGTATCAAAATCTGAATATGTACCTTTATTCAACCGAATACACCACAGGAAGGGCGCGCGAGAGAAGTCATTTAAAGTTTTTTTTCACTAAATGTTTACACACACTTGCTGCAATTTTTATTATTCTGGCTGAAATTGTGCATTTTAGTTTGATAATTGTGCACGTGGGTATGCATGTTCATACAAATATGTTCGTGTATACACCATCTAAGACCTAAAAACCTATAGCGTTATTTAAATTATTTAGGTTAAACATTTATCATAGCGGTAGCGAAATACAACCTATAATCATACCTGTAAATATATCGGTAGTGAAATATTTATGTAGATTTATATAAATGTAGACTTACATTTCGGTAGTATTATTAAAAGGTTATGACGATTACCGCTTTATAAAACTATCGATATTTTTCGGTTATTCAGACTGAAGTTTAGAGACAATTGTCTATGCCGAAGTACAGACAGTTGCACAGTTGACAGAATAGACATTTGTCATAGAGTATATATATTAGATTTAATTTTATATGGGTTTTAATTTTCTGCCCGGGAGCTTAAGTATTTTTCTTTTTCTAAAATAAAAGTAGCCTCCTTATAACATCAGATATTTGCCAGTGAAAGTCCCGTCAAATCGGTCCAGCCGTATCAAAGATTAGGTGGAACAAACACAGACAACAAAAAAAATTAAACGTTAGTAAAAACAGTTATTTTGACATAACAAACAGACACATTAATATTATTTATTTGTATAGACGAGGATGACATAAATATGATCGCATATTGACACTGAATATTGCCTTCTCGGATCGGACAGGGTATTTCGTACATATTGTATACTTTATAGGCTCAAAAATGGGGGAGCGTTGGGTAAAATATATCCTTAGGTATTCTCCAAGACAATATGATATGTATTTTTGAGGAAATAAGTTTATGTCTATAGTTTTTGTTTATTTTTTCGCCTGTCCACGTTTTTGTTGCGTAGTCTTGTTTCCTCAATGGTACGCGTAGTTTTAGCGAGAAGCAATGCTCTTTCGACTATTGTGAACTACTTGTACATTCTACTCATAAGTCTTAGTTGTAAACTTTTTTTCTCACGCGCTGTTGTGAATATCTCTAAGTGTACGCCGATTTTTACCGGTAATTTACCTCGGTTGTTACGTTCATGTTGTGCAACAAATTTGGCACTACCTTGTCACGGATTTTGTCGAGTTATGTGTGACATGACATGATTTACACAACATGATTTAATTTTGTTTAGATGTGGTGTATTCGGACTAAGAAGTAATAAAAATGGAGTGTTTGTAGTTTTCAAAAAATGGTCGTCGTTGTGTTGGGCCTCGAGTCAGAATAAGTATCTGTCGTTTGCGGTAGGTTGAACGACTGCCAGACCATTTTTCCTATACATTTGCACTCCATAACTTCTTACTCCATGGTTCGGGCCAATTCAGTGTAATAATGTTGTACTATGACAGCTTATTGGAAAAGTTCTAGCAAACGTCACATGATCTGTCATTTTGTCAAGTCAAGTATGAGATAATGTCGGGAAAGAAACAATTGAACCATACGACGACATATTTTGTAGATTTTTTCATTTTTGAGAAATATTTTATTGAAAATGTAAAGATTAATTAATCTAAACACCGTACAACGTTGCCTTGTACTTGACATTGGCGAAATTGTGGAAGATAATCGACAGAAGCCATAATCTAAGAGAAGAGATAATGTCTTGTTTAGCTGGGAAACAATTGAAAACCGTACGACGTTGTTATATTCTGTAGATTTCTTTCACATTTATGAAATATTTAAAAATTGTTTAATCTGAACACCGAAAAACATTGCCGATTTACATTACAATTGCGAAATTTTGGTAAATTACTCTACAGAAGCCATAATCTAAGAGTTGAAATTGTTTAGCTGCAAAGTGTACAGGGTTACTCAACCTTTTTTCTCTGACCTTTAAATTATTCTTGCCAAGCTGTTATATGTTCCGTACGTTACTTAATTGCTCGGCAGATGGCAGGTTGTATACCACTGGTACAGGATAGTGTGAAGTGATGAATTTGAATGTGAATTACCGTTTAATGTGCGCGTTTAGGGGCCTTTCCGCTAGCACTAGAACTTAAGTGAAAGTTTCAATTAAGTTTTATTTTACTGTCATCGAAGTACCTACATATAAAATGCAACAATCAAAATGTTGTGCATACCTGTATATACTTCATCTGCCTTTATTTAATTATGTCCGGACACTTCTACTATCTGTATAGCAACAGCGCTTGCATGAATTAAGTTTTTTTATTATTAAAAACGAAATATACTTGTTTTACCCGCCATCACACATCACTGAATGATGTCAAATATTTAATATTTAATATAGAAAAATGTATATATTTGATACTTTTAACTTAAGAAGTGGCACCGAACAATGTACGCACGTATAAGTTTTGCATTTAGTAGTAAATATATTGAGCTGGAAACATACTATCGGACGCGTCCGTTAGCCGCGGCTGACAGTCGCGGCTTGTGTGTACATCAAACACTATACTGTGCAAACTATCGGTTGTAAGTCGCGGACGTAACCTTGGGCCTTCCTTGAGCGTTCAGACGTCTGAAAGGCCGTGACGGCACGACTGATACAACAGTTGGCTGCTGCGCCCCGGGTCTGGGTGTATTGTGTGTGGAATTCTAGGAAAAATCCTAGTGGGGGCAGCGTTTTATAAAAAGAAAGAAATCTGGCCGGCTGGATGTTTTTACGGGACACGAAGGTGGCCGACCCACCCGTGCACACTCATCGGACGCGCCTGTCAGCCTCGGCTTACGGACGCGTCCGATAATATGTTTCCAGCTTTACTTTACAATACTGAACATAGACATTTATAGACTGGATAGTAAACTATATGGTATTGGCCTCTCTTTTGTCTATGGTAGACGGGTCGAAGACTGCTATGATGACACAGTTGGTGCAGTAGCCAAGTGAGAAATAAAAATAGACCAAATTAATTGGTTCTTTGTGAACGTCAACATTATACAGTACCCATATAAGCCCACCCTTCACCGCTTCCTAATGTTATAAGCTGGGTAGAAGAAATGGCGCAGCAAACTTTTTTCTTGAAAAAGGGCGTGTATTTTTGTACTGTGGTAGGTAGTGGAGATACTTTTGTTTTTTGCTGTTGGGAAATCCTCTTGGACTTCCTCCCCATTGGGAGGGGCGGAGGGGCATGTCGGACTCTTAAGGCTATAAGTATTCGCCGCATAGGCAGTCCACACCTCTGGGAGGTATAACGGCGCGTCACTAATCTAACGGGCCCCATCACTGCGACCTAGCCGGTTGCACATGCCTTCAGAGAGGCGCGTGGAAAACACAACGCGCCGCCGTCTCGTGTCTTTCCCTGTTCGGGTGACAGACTGTCCCTAATTCGCCCGTAGGCCGTAACTCATGGAGGCTGGAGATCGGTTAGCTTCGTCCACCGGCCGCTCTTGCGAACATCACGTCCTAGCAAAAGGAGGCGACTGCATCCCACGCGCTCTTGCTCCTGACTATAAGTGGTACCCACCTCTGGTGTTGCAAGCGTTCAAAGGTTTAGGGTAACTGCTTAACAACAGGTGGGCCGCATATTGCCACTTTAGTGGAATAAAAATATATCTTTGTTTAATCTAAGGCGCTCATAGCCAGTTGCACTCACTGATCGGTAAACGATTGGCGAGGTTAAGCAATGCTTGGCGCGGTCAGTCTCTGGATGGGTGACCGCGTAGTGGTATTTCAACTGAGCGTCTCCGTACTTCAGAGAGCACGTAAAATCGTCGGCCCCGGTTGTTGTCATTAGACAGCAGTCGTTAAGCCAAGTCGGAGGCCTTTGGGCGGCTTGAACAACTCTGACACTAGGGTGGCCACTAACCATACGAAATATATATACATCTAAGACTGTGAAGGAAAACATCGTGAGGAAACGTGGATCTTATGGTCTGAAATCGCCAACACGCAGAAAGCAAGCGTGGTGATTAATGCTCGTTCTTTCTCTGTATGAGAAGAGGCATTTGCCCTACAGAGGCCGATATTATCTTCTGTACGTATATATGTCACTGAACTCTTCCTAAACGGCTGGGCCGAATTTGATGAATTGTGTATGTTTACTCAAACACCCACTCAATTCCTGGATGGTTTAGATTCACGATTGCCTGTGCGAAGCTGAGGCGGACAACTAGTTTATTAAATAATTGTACTGGTTGTCAAGCCATTTACATGGGATTTTAGACCCGTAAGAATCAATTATCATTCTTTCTTTCTGTATGGCTTTCCTGTCCGAGGCAAAGAAGGTATAATAATAATAACGTCTGCCTTTCAACCTTTAAAGAATTTCACTTTAAAGGTAGGCCGAAAGGCAGATGCCGTTGTTTCCGTTAGAAGTATATCATCCATTTAGCACCCATTACAATAGACCTTATAATTGTAGTTTCCGTCTTATACAATAGTTTACACCTCCGGGGACAATCCGAGACTGCATTTTATAGTGTAACCATGGAGAGTCCCCGTTTAGTGTCCCATTACATTATAGATTAAAAATTCTCTAAAGGGCCTCTGCGTGTTGGACCCGTGTCTCCCTGCGTAAGCTTAATATAAACCCGTGACAAGAGACATAATAATAATAATGCTTCTATCATGTACCCTTACTATGCGTCTATGAATGTCAGTTTTTAATAAGCGTTTACAATTAGTTACCACTAATTACCTGTCTAACTTACTGACTCGACCGCGCATTTTTTTAAATTATTCCATTTAAAATATATTTTTATTATAAGATTGAAAATGGAAATACACATTTTATGAGTAATGGTATGGCAACTCTTGCGTTTATCGGTATAGGTACGAAATACATCTCCAATATTCACAGTACGAATCTACAAGGTCAGTCAGGTTGGGTTCAAAGCCAAAAAAAGTAGAGTACAAGTAAATCTTATGTCTTGTTGTTATGAGAAAATATTATCCTCCACGTTGAAATAAAAAAATACGCTGAGGCAATTTGTGTCACCAGCGGTGTTAATCATCATCATCATCATTTCGGCCGAATGAAGTCCACTGCTGGACACATGCCTCCCCCAAGGATTATCACAACGACTGATATGGGTGTGTTGTGGGCTCATTGGGGGGTTTTGCCATAATCGCCACGCTTGGCAGACGGGTTGGCGATCGCAGTTGAGTTCTTAATGTAATCGAAGTTCGCTGCTGCCCATCCGGTGGGTGGCGGTGTTAATATTAAAAGCCAATCATGAAATTAGGTGAGACATATTAATACTCATACCGTAACAATCGTACATTATCGTAGTAAATATTGTCTTAGTTGTGTCCTAAATCCATTTAATTTTATATATGGCAAGAAAGTAATGCACCTGGTGGGCACACCCATAAGAATTGTAATGCTGCAGGACTAATCCTGCGCACCCAACATTGCGCCTGTCACCTCGAAAAATTTGTTATTTATTCTCTTATGCCCACTTTACTAGCTACAATGCCATTCAAACCGGAACTACTGCTTGGCAGCCAGAATATCTGGCACTGTGGTGTTAGCTACCTTGCCGGACTCTTGCCATTAGAGACCTGCCAGCAGTGAAAATTTCTGTAAAATAGTAATTACCGACAATCAAGTCCCTCACGGCTTAGTACTTTCCCTTTCAGACTGACTTTGTATATAGCGAGTACACTCGCTGTGAAATGGAGCGACTCTATACGTACGTAACTCATTTTACGCACTATGCAACTGTAATTGTCGATGACGGAACGAGGATACTCGCTTGTCACAAGTTAAAACGAACCTTAGGCGTTAACCGCTCTATAGTTTTGCTCAGCGCAGGTACCCCGCAAAGTAGTTGCCATCTCACACTCGATGCTGACATATTTTTTAATCTAAATTAAATAGCATAACCTTGTAATGCAATAAAACTACTACTTACGAATTATAACGACCAACGTTGGGGAAAATTAGCTTTATTATTAAGAGTATGTCCCGATAGGACTGGTCTATCTTGGGCAATTTTTCATGCACAGATTTTGGGGTTTAGAATAGAATAAGAAGGTGCTAAAGAGTGTGTAGAAGTCGCAGGAGTCGATTTTCTTGGCTTAGTATAGAAAACCCAACTGGTTTTCGATTACGATGCTAATAGTACAACTAATAAGTGAAATAATGCTGGTCGAGTGATTTGATTTAACTTCATTCATTTAATAAGGTCGTAAACCCTCTGTTTGTACTCGGACGTATTCGGTCATTTCCGGAAATACGAAGATGTCCGACCGGCATTACTTATTAGTTGTGCTGTAGCTACGTAGACAAATTCTCATGTGGTTTCGGAAAGGCAAAGACATTTATCAAAGAGAGAGTATGAAAGGGATATCGTGCATAAAAAACTGTCCAATTGATAAAGCTTAGTGTATAACATAGGAGGACGCTTGTGGACTCACTGCCTTACGGCTTCACGCAATGTGTATCGAATACTCCTGTGTGCACATAACTTAACTTTTGTTTTGATGATCACTGCTATTTTCAATCTAGGTTTTTGTCAAGATGTGAAACATTATAGAAGGCAATAATAATAAAATTAATTAAAAATATACATAAGTTAGCAAAAATCGTTTCTTCTATGCTCACCTAAGTATAGGTTGTTCTGGCATATGTCCTCACTTATGGTGCAAATCAGGAGAAAATGTTTTGTTGGTGGGCTTAAATAGAGCATATAAACCAAAAAAAAAAATATTGCCACTTGTGAAACGTCAGAATTTAAGTTGCACGGTTCCAAAGCCAGTAAGAAACTCCATAGACACTTTTATTAAATATGTTTGTTTATGAATTGTCTGTACATTAAACATATACAAACTGCAATTCCTTCCATAGTTTTGAACTACGTATATATCTGTACAATAATAAAAAAAAACAAAGTGCCAGCGATCATCAAAACAATTATCAAGATAAAATAATGCTCAAAAAGCATAAGTTTTATATTAAAAACTCTTAGATAATATATGAATTATGTTAATATTTAGAAGTACACGACTTATGTCAGATATACAATGATTATGTCAAGGTGTGGTAAGGAATAGTTCAAGGATTGCATTGCCCAGCATATCAGATGATGTAGATAGGTTTTGGTGTTGACTTTAATAAAATTGTTAAATTTGTACACTGGGTTTTTTATTTTATCCTGTTTTCTTTTTTAAATAAAGGTCTATCCACAGATCCATAAAGTTCGGAGTGGTGTCTGGACTAAGAACATAGCACCAGTCCATTTTTCAAATGACGTTCCAATGTCGGCACATTTGGTGCAGTGGCTGATACAGTCGGCTGCTGCGCTCCGGGTCGCGGGTTCGATTCCCGCACGGAACAAATATTTGTATGACCTTACAGGTAGTTGTTCAGGGTCTGGGTGTATTGTGTGTGAAATTTGTGTCTGTAAACGCACCCACGACACAGGAGAAATCGTAGTGAGGGGCAATGTTTTATAAAAACAAAATTGACCATTTTGGTTAGAACGATCTAAATCTATATTGGTTACGTTCCGAACGTCAGATTTAGCTGTAACCGAAAAAATATTAACTGTTACATTTCAGCAGTGATAGCCTAATGGTTAAAAACGCTTGCCTTCCATACAGGAGGCTCTGAGTTCGAACCCGTCTTCTTTTTTTAAGATTTATGTGAGATCAGAATTCGATTATCAATTCCGTTAACGGTGCAGGAAAAACATCGTGAGGAAACTTGCACACCTAAGGGGATAAAAAAATGTTCGCTATGGTGTGTGTAGTCCGCCAATCTACACTACGCCAGCGTGATGGAGTAAGCCCTAACCAGGCCTGTGCCCAGCAGTGGACAGATCACGTGATTCTGATATAGAAAAGATCTAGAATCTTTTGAGCAAAAATAAACCAGGTAGGTATTTAAAAAGGAATAACAAAATTTTATTGAAAAAAATACTAGTGTTCATCGAAATCTATGAGGGCACGAGTTGAGTGAGTATCTTAACGACAGTCTTCTTGTCGAGCTTGCACTTGGGGTAGAGCGCGTGGCAGTCAGTATCCGTCGACCGGCCTGCTGACATCGCCTCGTATACTGTCGTGCCATCCAGCATACGACGTACCAGGGAGTTGCTGAAATACAGAAAGAATACTAAGTATATTTGCTCGGTGTGGTAACTTCTGACTCCGTCTGGTGTCCGGATTAAGAATATAGCACCACTCCCATTTCCTCTCGTAGATATCGTGCAAGGCAACTAGGTGACTGAACCAGAGCCAGGAAAAACAGCCATTCTGTGGCCACCAATTCGTCTGTTCAAGCGTAGTGATTACTGACAATTCCCCCCAAAATTACGACATTTGTACACAATTGTGGAAATCTATGGAGGAGGCCTTTGACCTGCAGTGGACGTTTTATGGCTTGTATAATAATGATCAAGTATCAACCGAGTCCGCAATGCCGTAAGCCGTCGCCAGCCGAAAGTTTACCGATGTCGGTGACAGGGCGATAAATCTAAAATGGAGTTGGGCAGGGCAACATTTGGTTACGCATAGTGTTGAACGATAGAGAAATTTTGATCGAGTGGTGGCTGAGATCAAGCTGTAGAAATCCAGGATGTCCAAAAGCACGTTGGGTTGACGACATAAAAGTCGTGGAAGTCACCTGGGCGAGAGACGCACAGGACAGGAGGCTGTCATAGAGAAAGGAGGTTTATACCCAGCAGTGAATAAATCCGGACTAAGAATGATGATGCTGATGGGATTCATCAAACAATGTGGTTCTCGATGAAAAAATCCGCAACGCATCTGTGACTGTCGTAGAAAAAAACTAACGGTCAGGATAGCATAAAGCGACATAGTACGATTACCATACCATACCGGTCCGCCATTTGTAGTTGTTACGGCAACAGCCCTGTTTATTATTGTGGTGATTACGAGAAGTCAATCATGAACCTATAGAGAATTTCTCGCTACCACATAGGTTGTAAGGTCCTTCGACACGGAAGACTTCAACAAAATCAGCGTTGTTCCCCTTATCAAGTTCTCGTTGGCCAAACACGCTACGTTGCCGTGTGGTGCCGGCTCAGAATGCCACCACCCCTTCTCCTCCCATGGGTGTCGTAAAAGTCGACTAAGGGATTAGCCGGAGAATGGGCAGCAGCGTCCTTCGAGTACATTAACAACTCAACTGCGATCGCCAACCCGCCTGCCAAGCGTGACGATTATGGCAAAACCCCCCAATGAGCGAGAACAAATCCGTATCGGTGGTTGTGGTGATCTTTGGGGGAGGCCTGTGTCCAGCAGTGGACTTCACTCGGCCGAAATGATGAAACACGCTAAGCAGGTCATGAAATAGGCTGAATCTGGCTAACACAAAAGCGGAAAAACTACAGGAAAACATGTAGCTCCATTCACACATGACGATTTGCAGTCGCGTCCAATGGTTGTCGCGAACGCCTGGTCAAAACCGATGACATCGCTGCCACAAGCACAACAACCCACACGCGCCTACCAAATCGTCACAACCGTGCGCAGGCCTGCCCTCCCCTTCCTACGTTTTTATGGCTGCCACAGCGCATCTACAGAGCCATTGCCAAGCGATATTTTTGCCGCCATGTTGTGGTGTGATTGTGCCATTACACAACAGAATCTAAGGAAACGTCCGTAAGAAAATAACTTACTTTGACATCGAAGACAGCAAGGCATCAAAATCAGTCCCATTTCCACTGATCATGTTCTCGTTGGCCAGCTGTACGTAGGAGCAAGCGAGCCTCTGCATACATGCAGTGGAGTCCACGTTGTATCGGCTCAGCGTTTCATCAATCTTGCTGAACATTTCCGGTATTTGGCTGAAGTCTGTCTCCAAACCTGAACGAAACATAGCAAGTTGTTGCATGTTTAAATTGAGAGTGAGTTGCATATTTAAGTTTTGGTATATGTCTTTGTTTTACCGAATTTCAATGTACACAGTGTAGTGGCGGATCTGTGTTTATGGACTAATATTAGAGGCGTTACGTGGAATGCGGGGTGAAAGCATAGTCCACACATACACAGCTGGCGTGGACCTGCGTCACTGCCGCGCGACCACCTATCCCCGTCCTGTTTCCGCAGAGCACTTAATATGAGGTTATACATAAAACGTTAAAAATAAGGCATATATAAATAAATTTTGCCGTGTGGTGCCGGCTCAGAATGCCACCACCCCATGTCCTCCCATGGGTGTCGTAAAAGTCGACTAAGGGATTAGCCGGAGGATGGGCAGCAGCGTCCTTCGAGTACATTACCAACTCAACTGCGATCGCCAACCCGTCTGCCAAGCGTGGCGATTATGGCAAAACCCCCCAATGAGCCCACAACACATCCATATCGGTCGTTGTGGACATCTTTGTGGGAGGCCTGTGTCCAGCAGTGGACTTCATTCGGCCGAAATGATGAAATATAATTAGAAGTTCATGTTTATATAGTCATTGTCCATGTGATGTCCGGACTAAGAATATAGCACTACTCCAACGCCTTCCGCGGATGACGTAAAAGGCGACCAAGGGATTTTAAACCAGAGGGATAGGCAGGAGCGTACTTTCTGTGGAACCGTCGCATACTGCCCTCACCAACCCGCCTGCTAAGCATAGTGTAGTATAGTAGGTGCTGGCAAACTCCCCACAATGACGACACAATTGGGGGAAGCCTTTGTTCAGCAGTGGGCGTTCTTCGGCTGATATGATGATCATGGCTTATACGTTATTTTGTACCTACATACAGAAGTCGTACTTACTACGTCCATATCCACCACCATAGCTATATGACAAGGCGTGTATAATCTTAGGCAGAATGATAACCGCTCCGAAACCCAGTATGGATCCAATGAGAACACCTCCCAAGTCTATCTTCAAGGGCCCATACAATCCTGGTGCAGTGCTGCCGTATCCACCACTCTGAAAGCGAAAATTAATGTCATTATTTGACGTACTTAATAGGTGAATATTACCACGTAGGAGGCGCTCCTGAGGCGTTTGGTCGGCTTGAACAACTCTGACACAATGTAGGCCACTAATCATATGAAAAAAATAACGGTCCTAGAGGTTTATTTTGTTTCTCCTGAGCTAGAAATGGAATGCCGTGTGATGCTCGCTATGGCGTGTGGTGCTCGCTATGCCGTGTGGTGCCCGCTATGCCGTGTGGTGCCGGCTCAGAATACCACCACCCCATCTCCTCCCGTGGGTGTCGTAAAAATCGATTAAGGGATTAGCCGGAGGATGGGCAGCAGCGTCCTTCGAGTACATTAACAACTCAGCTGCGATCGCCAACCCGCCTGCCAAGCGTGGAAATTATGGCAAATCCCCCCCAATGAGCCTACAACACACCCATATCGGTCATTGTGGTGATCTTTGGGGGAGGCCTGTGTCCAGCAATGGATATCATTCGGCCGAAATGATGAAGAATGGAACAGGCCCATCTTCTATGGTGGTTTTCACGCTGGGCGTGACGCCCGGTTGGTGCAGTGGCTGATACAGTCGACTGCTGCGCTCCAGGTCGTGGGTTCGATTCCCGCACGGAACAAATATTTGTATGATCTGCAGGTAGTTGTTCCTGGTCTGGGTTGTATTGTGTGTGAAATTTGTGTCTGTAAACGCACCCACGACACAGGAGAAATCCTAGTGTGGAACAACGTTTTTTCTAAAAAAAAAAACTCTAGTGTGGTGACATGTCTCCTATGACCGGCCATTGTCGTGACCATTGGGAAGCCCATGTTCAGCAATGGACGTTTCGAGGCCTGGGTTATTTGGTAGCGCGCATGTGGTCACGCGCTGCCGTGGGACGCTTTGGGGGATGTTTTACAATTACCCCGGGGGGATGACCGCTTTACAGTCTCCCTCTCCGAGATGTGCCTATAGGCGTGGCACCAGTGGGCGGCTCTAGTATGATCATACGAGGACCTGGAGCCTCCCTTACGTGCCGAAGATGACCGCTCCAGTGGTTTTAGCCGGTAGGAGACCGGCATGCCCCTTCGCCCGTCCCCGGGGCGAAGGAAGTTCATGTTCATCAAGTTCATTATCCTTGAGTAACATAGGCTATATTTATTACTAGAAAAAATAAGAAATCCCTACTAAAACTTCAATAATGGAATCCAAGGTGTAAAACTCGCAATAAAATGTCTTTCATCGCATGCGCTGCAAAAACTATTCATAATAGAACAATAAAATGTGCAACAATATTAAAGAACATATAAATATCTACAAAAATCTCCGCGGTACCATATTTCCTACTATTGTAGTTATGTAACTAGAACTTCTTATTTATATTATAAAAGTTGATAGAAATGCTGACCACAATCAGATCATGTTTACATTTACTTTACGTTCATCCCAAGATGTTAAAAAAATAAATGTCCACCCGGGCGAAGCCGGGACGGGCCGCTGTACCTAACTAATAAAATATAAACATTATCAGTAGGTTTTCTTTTTACGACTCTATCTTTTTATTTATTTCATCATAATCATCATCATATCAGCCAAAGTAGGTACGTCCACTGCTGAACAATGGCCTCCACAATTGTTTTATCATATTTGCCAGTATTCACCACGCTTGGCGGGCGAGTTGATGAGCGCAGTATGTTTAGTGTTCCACAGAAGGGACGGTGCTGCCCAGAGTCGCTTAGTAGCATCTTACGACGTCAATGGGAGGAGATGGGGATGTGCTATATTTACCTGGTGGAAATACATTATATTCTTTCTCCACCGGGGGGAGTGCGGAGGGATATGCCGGGACTCCTACCGTCTAAATCACTGGAGTGGTCATCTTCAGCACTGAATGGGGACTAGATAAATCTCTAGAAAAAGCTCCATCTACCACCCATTAATGCCACGCGTTTAGGCACAATATCTCGGAGAGGAAGACTGTAAAGTGCCCCTAACATCTCGGGGGGATGTAGAGGATACCCTGTAGTCTCCCCGGAGTCTCGCTCTGCGCTGTGCTGTGCGCCGCCGTCTTCCCGGGAGTCGCTCGGTATGAGCACGCAGATTCCTAAACTTGCGCGCTCGCGACCAACAGAGCCTCCCACCATTTAACGACGATAGACACAATATAACGACGACATTATACTAGCTCAGAAGCGTTGGACATGGGCGCCGGGGCGGTTGTTACCCCGGTCACATGTCCTCTTTCTCCGAGCGTGATCGACCCTCTCTAGATCCCCCTCTGTGGTCTACTCCAGGAGCATGATGCTCTCAGAGAAGGAGACCAGCATAGTCGACACTTTAGACACGACCTACATCGTCTGTAATAAACATGAATGCCTTTATGATATCAGTATCTATTAATTTAAATGTTTTTTGGACCATATTAGTTTATTTGTCAACTAAGTTACCTCTTTAGTGGACTTATGTCAATAATGAATCGGTGGAGTCCGCGTCGTTCCTCGCCTTAAGCTTCTGGCTATTGCCCCTTGGCAAATTTGTTATAACCTCAGCAGTTTGTGTCAGTTTTATACGACGATTCTCTACCACTTTGTAAATAATTTTACCGGTTGGCTTCTCAAATAAATATACCAATTTTCCTGTCGGGTGCACATCGCACACTTATCTGAGTGTCGTACAAGATGTCATAATTTACTAACGAGTACCAAATTACAACGAGGCGTGAAGATGATACCGTTATCTCTGTATAAATGCTTAATATGCACGAAAAATACAGTCTTGTATGTACTTTGTAACATGGAACAATGTTTGAACATCAAGCTAGCTGTCTGTTCTGATTAATATATGTTTGTATGAGCATCTTCCAAGATTTTTTGACATGACAGACATTACGGTCGTTGTTAACGTTTCGTATTTTGTCGCTGGCAGATTGCTAATTCAGTCCTGAAATTCTCAGTTACAACATCATCATATCAGCCAAAGGACGTCCACTACTGAACAAAGGCGTCCCCCATAGATTTCTACAACAACCGGTAACAGCCATCTTACGACCAACAACCTTCACCAAGTCTGTCCGTCGTCTGTAGATCGTTCCACACTGAATTTTCTGGTTCGTCGTCTTCTCTCGAGAACCTTTTCCCCAATGGCCATCAGATCTACGAGCAATTTGCCCGCCCATTGCAACTACAGTTTACTAATTCTGTCAGCTATGTCGGTCAGCTTTAGTTCTTTTACGGATCTTCTCATTTCTAATTCGAGCTAGTAGAGAAATACCAAGTATAGCTTTCTCCATAGCTCGCTGAGTGAATTTGAGCTTTCTTATAAGGCACATAGTGAGTGACCACGTATATGTGCCATGTTAAAGCATGGTTAAAGACTTTTGTCTTGAAGCATTGTGGTATTATTGACGAAATTGCCCCAAAATTACGACTACTCAGCTACATATTTAAATCTAAATATCATGTCAAGTTTCTAATTATCTTTTGCGTGAACACTTACCCCGGTGCTCCCATAAGTAGATATGCCAAATCTCTGTGTCCGGTCAGCCTGGTTATCTCTCTCGTCTCGACTCTTTTCTAATCTCGCGGATGGCTCAGCGAGCTGGTCTTCAGTGCGTTGGAAACTTGGCACGAAGCCTCTGAAATCAAAACTGAGATAGGTTACGATTTTCAATTTATGTTCTAGATTACAAACCATCTTAATATTATTATAAATGTGTGAGTTTGAATGTTTGAGGCTCCATCATACTCAAACGGCAGAACGAATTCAATTGATATTTGACAAGGAGGTAGATTATATCCCGGAATAGGATAAAGGACGCTCTTTGCTTCAATTATAAAAAAACGGTCAAGTGCGAGTTGAACTCGCGTAGAGAGGGTTCCGAAATTTGTACGCACAATATTGTAAGATTTACAGTGTTATTTTAAGACCATAGACTTGTTATAGGTTTTCCTGTAATCTATAGGTGAAGAGCTATTTATTACCTATATGTTTTTCATAATTTTAGGCACAGTAGTTTTGGAGATAAGTTGGGGGGAATGGTCTACTTTCGTATATTTTCTCAAATAACTTTAAAACTATATATTTTAAAATAAATACGTTTGAGACCCTTACAACAAGCCCTTCCATTTGAAATGTTACACGGTACAGTTCGCAAATAAAGTGTTGTTAAATTTTCTATGTTGCACCCCTAAAATGACACCTATATTCAAAGTTCATTTATTCACGTTACACGTACGTGCTTGGGTCACAGAAATCCATAAGTGTACCAAATTTCAACTTAATCGGTCGAGTAGATTTGGAGCAAATTGGCTGTGATAGACGGACAGACAGACAGACACACGAGTGATCCTATAAGGGTCCCGCCGTTTTTTGCTTCGGACGTTCGGAACCCTAAAAAAACTATTACCGTTAATTTTTAAGTTACGCCCAGTAAAGCTACATTCAATAAAGAAGTGATCGTATGTGATATATAAAACAACATCACAAAGTCCCTGTGATAGTCTTTTTTCTTCCGGTATGAATAACAAAATAAAGTAATAATTATTAGAATTGTGCGGGATTAGACACCAAAGTCTTGCTAGAAACCCCTTAATCTGGATATAACATCATCATCATCGTCATATCAGCCAAAAGACGCTCATAGATTTCCACAATTGTGTCATCATTTTGGGAGGAATTTGCCAGTACTCACCACGGTTAGTAGGCGGGTTGGTGAGCGCAGTGTGGCTACTGTTTCTCAGAAGGGATGCTGCTGCCCATCCCTCTGGTTTAGTGTCCTTTAGTTACAAGATCCACGGGATGAGATGGAGTGTTCATTATTTCAGCCGAAAAACATCCACTGCTGGACAGAACCCTCCCTCAAAGATTGCCACAACGACCGATGTGGGTTTGTGTTGTGGGCGCTCTTTGGAGGGTTTTGCCTTATTGGCCACGCTTAGCAGACGGGTTGGCGATCGCAGTTGTGTTATAATTGTACTCGAAGGACGCTGCTGCCCATCCTTCGGCTAATCCCATAGTCGCCTTTTACGACACCCACGGGAAGAGTTGGGGTGGTGGTATTCTTAACCGGCACCACACGGATGGAGTGTTACTAAATTCTTAATCCGGACACCACACGGATTAAGGTAGAACAACGTTCCTGGAAGCGAAAACCACAACAATCCACCACTTACCCATCATTGCGGTACTCCGCTCCTGCCAGGACCAGACAAGCTGCAAACACTACACACGGAACTATAAGACCCATCTTACCAGCCTCTTGGAAATAACTGCCGTCTTCCAATTCCGCATACGTCTATATACAGGGCGTTCCGTAGTATGCCTCGATACAATGACATGGGGAAACACCATTGTCACATGTGGTCTACATTGCGTAATACTTTTACTGCAATGCGTCACGCTTTTAAAACTGATGCTATCGGAGCAGGAAGCGAATTCCCTACTGACTTAGTTCTGAATGTTTCCTAGTTTCTAACCGGGCTTTGTTTCTTCAGGAAGCTGAAAATATAACTTCCTCGTACTTCTGGATTACACCTGCATACTATGTGTTGTAACCGCAGTGCAGGCAGGCAAGGAGAACTCGGCCGAGACTGGGTGGTTCCTAGAAAACAATAGCTCACCAGCTCTCTTTCCTTGGTGTGGTTAGAGGCGCCTACGACATAAAGTTTGAAAGGTAGGACAGAAGCAACTTCTTATGCGCCTAATACAACGTATATATAGTCAACAATCTGTGATATTAATTAGCCCGCAACATACATAGGCTCCATATTTTTTACTGGGCCTAGTTGAAATTCTTCTTGAATTTCCTCCGCCCCGGGGAAGGACGAAGGGACATGCCGGACTCCTTCCAGCTAAAACCAGTGGGGCGGTCATCTTCGGCACCTAAGGGGAGCTCCAAGTCCTCGTATTATCACATTAGAGCCGCTCACTGGTATCACGCCTATAGGCACATCTTGAAGAGAGTGACTGTAAAGTGGTCAGCCCCCCCGGGGATACATAGGCACCTACCAATCAATCCCTTTTTTTGTCATGGGAAAATCTGAAAAAAGTCGTCTGACAGAAAATGTCTACAGCATTAGGACATTAGTTGTCCACGGATATATTTAAAAAATAGAAAATACCACATGGACTTCCCCCGCTCTGGGGAAGGCGAGGGCGTGTCCAGCTCTTACCGCCTAAAACGATTCTGATTCTCCGCGGATTAAGAATATAGCACCACTCCATCTCCTCCTATTGAAGTCGTAAAAGGCGACTAAGGGACTCGAAACCAGAGGGATGGGTAACAGCATGTCTTCTGTGGAACAGAAGACATTCTGCACTCACCGACCCGACTGCCAAGCGTGGTGAGTACTGACATATCTCTACAAAATGACTAAACACGGTATGTAACCGGTCGCAAATCTTTGTTCAGCAGTGGACCTTCTTTTGGCTAAGAATACGTTTATTCACGACATAATAACTTTGGATCGCACCATAATTACGTGTGTGGCTTGCAAAAAGCCAACCTGCCCTTTTTCGATCCTGAGATTAATTTAATTTTTTTAATTAAGATTAATTTATTTATTTATTTACTTTAATTATAACGGTACCAAACACTATCTCCCATCGACGTCATAAAAGGCGACTAAGGCGACGGGCAGCACCCCTCTAGAAGAAGAACAGTAGACAAGCGCGCTTTCTCCACCCGCCTGCCAAGTGTGGTGAGTACCGGCAAATTCCCCACGTGACACTATGTATGAGGCGGCCTATGTTTGGTAGTGGACATCATATGAGCAGGTACCTACATTTCAAAAAATACTTAGTCGCGTTTATACGACAAAGCGTAAAATAACGACATAAAAGAAATCATTTCCACGATATGATTCATTCAGAGCGTGAAGAGTCAGCATTGTTTGGCTCAAACCAGCGAGCATTCAAGATCAACTGTCGGTTTGCATTCTGTATCATTGCAAAATATAAACGTAATACTGTCTACAACAATAACTTGATTACATATCTCCTATAAATAGGCCCCTCTTCACGAATTGTCTATACCAATCCAACTGTCCCAAGCTTGGCCCCCAGCAACGCCCTAAGTCGATGTACGGTACTAGAGGGTGCCCTTAGCTGTGTTGCTTAGTTATCAACTTACTAGAGGCCCTTTTTAGTTTCAGTAGTTTGTCCGATTAATTGGCAACAGACCCTAAGAGGTTTACGAGAAGCCCAACACACAAAATAAATAAAAAAACAAATTGTCCTGTCAATTACATGTCCCCGCAACGGATAATACGCAGCGTCTGGCAATCTTATTATTCAATTAAAGGCCGACGGCATTGTCCATGTCGGCTGATCGTGGTCAGAAAAACAATGGCCGCCCGGTAGAAATACTTCATGAACTTCCTTCACCGGTAAGGATAGACCCTAGGCTACTGAATACCGGATCGGCCTTACGATTCCGCCATGCAGTCTCCTTCTGGAGCATGACACTATGGCAGAAAGAGACCCCTGCACTCCAAATTTCATGCTCAGTCAACATCTACAACTATCTATATCTATCAACATCTGGCAAAGAGAGATCTTGCTGATACGACCGATCAGGTTCTACCGCTCACCAGTCCACGCAAGCACAGATATTATAATACACTAGTAACTCGAGCGTGTGGTGTGCGGTATCCTGGTCGCTTCCACAATAGTGGTATTGTGCGGTGACCTGGCGTCCTATCCTGTGCAGGTACGCAAAGAAACAACCGTGACCGGTGAACACCTGCGTCAGTTTGCGTGCAGTTTGGCTCTGCAGAGCTGGACATCTGACAGTTGAGTCGAGAGACCATGCGATTGCCCCGTAGCGGACCACGGGCTGCACGACTTCCCTGTAGAGGCGATGAACTTCCTCGCTCGGTTCCCGTTAATCGCCACGCTTGGCAGACGGGTTGGCGATCGCAGTTGAGTTGTTAATGTACTTGAAGGACGCTGCAGCCCATCCTCCGGCTAATCCCTTAGTCGACTTTTACGACACCCATGGTAGGAGATGGGGTGATGACATTCTGAGCCGGCACCACACGGCAAGCGGTTCCAAGCTCACTCAGTCGCATTTAACGGCCAATAACAATGTCTATCTAAATAAAAATATCATTTAAAAAAATGTGTTACCTTACCTCAGTCGATACCTAATTGGTGATTTGTTTTGCCCCGCTTTTGGCGTTCAATGTAGGGGTCAAGGTTTAAATCTAACCAAAACCCATTTAAGGCACTATATAGGCGCAATGATACACCACTTCGACACCAAAGCGCACCTCCATAGGATGAATGCACATACCATCAATGCAGTACATTTTGTGCAGCTGTGACGCTCTGGGAAGACGTAGGGCAAAACATCTAGGAACAGCTTATACAAGGATCGATTCGAAGTCTAACGTGGAAAAAGTCTACTTATCTAAAGAACGTTCAATATCATTTGGAGTACCGCAGGGCGGTGTTTTGAGCCCGTTGCTATTCATCATTTACGTTAATGATTTACCGAAAGCAACTAACCATCCTATAACGCTTTTTGCCGATGATAGCACGTTAACAATTACAGGTAAAGATATGGAGACGTATGAAACGGAAATTAATAATGCTTTAGCATCAATAATTACATGGTTAGACAACAACAATAAACTTACAAAAAACACAAATAATGCATTTTAGCCAAAGACAAACTACTACACAAAAATTAGAGATACATTATCAGAGTGAGACAATACATGACACTGAAAATGCTAAGTTTCTGGGTTTAATTATTGACAAAAAACTCAATTGGAAGGCACATATTGAAGCATTAAGCAAAAGAATTAGCAGTGCTTCGTATGCATTATATAAACTAGCCCCAACAGTAAGTACAGATGCACTTTTAACCGCATAACATGGCCTCGTGGCATTTTTATTGCGATATGGCGTCATTTTCTGGGGAAACTCCACAGACAAATAAGTAGTATTTAAGATGCAAAAACGATGTATTAGGGCAATGTTTGGCCTTCAAACGACTGACAGCTGTATACCATACTTTGTTAAACATAAAATTCTAACACTCCCGTCTCTATATATATTGGAAGTTTCCATTTTTGTAAAACAAAACCCGCAATTCTTTCCACGGCTTTCATATTTTGTTAATTGCAACAGACGTGATAACTCTAAACTTTGTATTCACAGCGCTACGACAGCCCTTATGTGGAAAAGCATTTTTTGTACAGCACCTAAAATCTACAACAAAATACCACTTATAAAGAATTAAACTTAATTTATTTAGAAAGAAATTAAAAGATATTTTGCATAGTAATTATTACTATAGCATTAATGACTTCTTGAACGATACTTTTAAATAATCTATTGTGTGTGTGTATTCCTAATCTAAATATAAAATGTGGTTCTATTCTAATAATTAATTACAATTTATTTCGGCCATCTCAATTATTTTATAGTAGGCATGTTAATAATGTTTTATTGCAATGTGTGTCCTAATTTTAATTATTTTGTGTGTTAATTTGCATGCCACAAATGGCAGAATATGATGAAACTATAACCCCTAATTTTAAGATCTGTAACAACCATATTCAGTCAAATAAATATATTATATTGTATTGTATTGCCTGATGATTTTTCACGGCTCCAAACAGGTATGATTACGAAGTATCTACAGGGACTTCTTGATTTGCCAGCGGAGCATTAGAGCAGGGCTTTGGGCAGCACAATGGACCCGATAGGGTCGAAGTGCGTTCGGCTGATGCTGAGCCCGCGAGAGCCACAATAGAATAGAATAAAACCACACGAAAGGAAAAACATTATAAATTTCAGTTTTGCGTGATGACGTAGCGGTTGGTTTCGCTCTGGAACGCGAGTTTGATCCCGGTGCAGAACGAATATTTTAGAATTAATAATTGTCCACAGACAGTTGTTCCGGGTCAAGGTCATCGTGTAAGTGAGTTCTAAATAAAATAAAAACCGTTCCCTTGATACAAGAGATATATAAATAAGTTATTTACTCAGAGGCTACCGACCGGTCTCGTTTACTCCGTAAGACAAGATCGCCCTCAAGGACGTGTATCATATCATTAAAGAGTGCTTGAAACGAACTGCAAAGAGATTTATATGTATTTTCTACAGTAATACCGCACAGCAAACGCGAGCGTGGGGAGGCGTGTCCTGCGTGGGCGGCCGAGCGGCGAAATCCTGGTCGATCGGATAGGGCAAGATTACCCATCCATAGACTGACCGTGCTGTGCGTTGCACCTCACTGACCGATTACCGATGAATGAATACAACCCTATAACATATAAGTAAAATATAATACAAGTAAATCCCACCACCCCATTTCCTCCCGTGGGTGTTGTAAAAGTCGACTAAGGGATTAGCCGGAAGATGGGCAGCAGCGTCCTTCGAGTACATTAACAACTCAACTGCGATCGCCAACCCGTCTGCCAAGCGTGGCGATTATGGCAAAACCCCCCAATGAGCCCACAACACACCCATATCGATCGTTGTGGTGATATTTGTGGGAGGCCTGTGTCCAGCAGTGGACTTCATTCGGCCGAAATGATGAGGTATTGTCATATGCTATATTTATCACAAAAAATAACATTATTGTGCAGCGACAGCTAAGCTAAAGCAAAATCTACTACTTGCGAACTTAATGAAGGTATTTTACTTGAGGCTAAATTAAAAGGTTATTACCAAGATTGTATACATGAAAGTGCCATCACACTAATAACTATGGTTAGTATGTACTACTAAGAATCATTAAACACATAATGTTAGGGAGTTAAGCTAATCTTAGAAAAGACATCATGTGAATCATAGCCGTGAAAATGGTACAAATTGTCTAGAGATAGACGCGACAATATTTAGATGAGTTAACATGATACTATAAAACTTTTGCGTAGTACTTTTCAAGTCTGATCGAGAAACGATAAAATTGGCCAATTAGCTGATATGGTGCGGTCAATCGAGGTAGATGATTGGTCGGTTTTGTCTTTTGGTAAGAACAATATGACACGTCTATTACTCGAAACATTTTATTAACAAGCCAGTCTTTACTCGCCCGCTTCTCTGGGCATTGCAGATGGCTTTATTATTTTTTATTAAAATTTTCATATATCCTATTACGGGACATAATCTTCTGCTCTGCCAAATTTAACTTACATCTGCACGGCCATTTGAACGCGAAGGGCCCTCAAACTATATGTATAGCAGTAAGAATTAAAATGTTAAAAAATATATTTCCAGGAACATATTCCTGTATAATATATATATATATATATATATATTAGAGTTGATGACATAAAGTCAGGCTTTTCTTCCATCGAGGTAGGCAGATACTATAGAACGCACTCATTTCATCACTGAAAAGATAACACAACATACATACCTACCTACCTGTATTAATGTGTGTTGACCAACTAATAATCTTATAACGGCCGAAAAACGCCACTTAATATTAAGTCCCGCTTTAACTATTTGAGCTGCCAGGTTTCCTACCGTAAATGGGTTTCTCGAATAGTTGAAGCGTGTGGTGCTGATGCTGATGATCATCAGAAGAGTAAAAAAATCAAAACATATTAAAAACTCACAAAATTATACGTTTGTTTGTTGTCTCCGTTGTCCGCGCATAATCATGCCGCGTAGGTAACGCGGAGAGCAGTAACATGCCAAATAGCAATGGGCGATTGCGACCTAAAAATAATCGAACAAATCCACAATTGTGCAACCGTGCCTGTCGATTTTCTCGTCATAGCCGAATAACAATTGAATAGAAATAAACAATCAAATACAATTGCGCGCAAGTCTCAACTAATAAAGAGCCCGTCCGTCAACATGGTTTTCAAAAAAGGTCATCACAGTGTTGAATAATGACCGATCAACGATCGAATAATAATCAACCAACGACGAATAACAATCGGTGACATCCATCGGTTATAGATGTTTTTTAAACGTTGCCCCACGCTTGTACTTCTCTTGTGTTGTGGGTGCGTTTACAGACATAAATTCCACACACAATACACCCAGACCCAGAACAACTATCTGCAGATCATACAAATATTTGTTCCGTGGGGGAATCGAACCCGCGACCCCGAGCGCAGCAGCCGATTGTATCAGCCACTGCACCAACCGTGTCGTCTGTTTATAATCGAATAAATAGAACAATCGATCAATTCGATTGTTTTTATTGGCAATCACCCATCGCTAATGCCTAATCCACCGATGCGATTCGCCGCCCAGCGAGCGCGGTCTGAGTTGCGTATTAATATGTCGAAGTTGAAACATTTTTGGGACAAAATAAAACATGGTTTATAAACGATTGCAATCAAATCTATTAATGATTCTAAACAAACCATTTTCAGGTTTTGTGCAAGCTAAGAATAATGTTGTACATAATTTTATGTTTTTTTTTATATAGGGTAACTGCCGTATGACTTTTGCAACCAGAGCAGTTGGTATCAGTAGTCACACCTCCAGCATTCTTAACAACAGATCAGAAGTTTGAAATAAAAGATAGGTCCCGTCTAATCTTTACAATGCCCCTGTATGATAATATCGCAAAATTCTAAGTTGTAGCGCGACATTAAGGTGTTGAACAATACACGGAAACATTTTATTGTCATGCACATTGATTTCCCTCACCATTTTAAACGAATACAACATAAAAATGGCGGCAAACGATGACTGGGTTTTGCGCGGGAATCACAGATTATTGGCATAATTAAAAATGTGAATCATAAATTCAAGATGTTAAAAGTGTTCGTTTTTATTTATTTTGTTATGATTTCTGTGAAAAGTGAAAATGGGAGGAAGAGAAGAGACGAAGGGAGACAAGGAAGGTTCTTTTCATTCAATGTGATTGAAGAGGATATAAAAGTGAGTAGCTTTATTGTTACGTGAATAAAATGGATAATATGCTCTATTAAACTAGATTTTTACAGGTATTCTGTCTGACTCCTGTTTTTACTTAGTATTATTCCAAAGAGTCTTCGTTCACACCATGATTTTTAAGTGTCTAAGAAAATGTAAGGGCTACAATACTCATTAATGCTAACGCCTTTTGCTCTGCGACTTTTGCAACTAAGAAAAAGTATTCGAACCAATTTTTTTATTGGTCCCAGTGGGAATTCTACTTGAAATTCCTCCGCCCTGGGGAAGGACGAAGGGGCATGCCGGTCAGCTAGGTGAGACGGTGAGCACCCGCGCCGCCTTTGCACATGGTCGCCTCCACGGCCTACTAAATGCTCGTAGTCAATTATCCCTTAGAAATAAGGTGAGGATTTATACCACGTGCATGCCAATCATGGCCCATGCCAGTGTCGCATTTGCACGTGCAGAATCTACTCTTTTCTATAGACTTCAAGTTCTCCAAAATGGATTCATGTGCACAATTGCACTCTGGCTCACACGCAATGAACATATCGAATTGAAATTGACGACCAGTAGGCCAATCCTCTCGCATCAGTAGCGTACGCCATCCGAGGCACGTACTGATCGACCCGGACGACGAAATAACCGTAGAACACGCGCAGTCTCGTTCACTCAACAGACTCCCCAAAATATTATAAAAATAACGATCCACCATTTTTAAACCGGGCGGGAGGCCTCTTCTGGGTTCGCCAGAAATCGCCAGGTTTAACAACTATATTTCTCGAAAATTTCTGCGAGAAGCCCAACACAAAAATTATGTTTGCGTACCGTGCTGAGCTTTACATATAGCCTAGGCTTTTGATGCATGGTTTGCCGAATTGAACGCAATAAAACTACTCAAGTGTTTTCCATTGCTATCGAGGCGTGGAAAGAATTACAAGGTTTCGTTCGTATTTTGCCTGAAAAAAATGAAAATTACCTAGAAACAACGTCAGCGACTTATTATTGACGACTCAAAGTTTATCAAGTAGATACATCCTACTTTTTAGTGTTTACCTGCATAAAACCTACCATCAGCTGGGTCAAGCCTTTCCCAAACCAAAATCCTTGATCCGCTACTGGCTACATATTCTAATACTACGAGGGTCACACTAAAAGGTTTTAGATAATCAAAAACGGAATGATGTAGGCACCTGTTAACATTTCTATTGCTATTCGTAGTCTCCGTTCCTTTCTCAGCGCCGTTGCATGCGATGGATCTATTGACTAAAGCTGTGAGCCGTGAGTGCATATGTATGTGAATACATATGTATTGAGTCGCTTCACAGTTGAAAAGTCAAATCTACAATCTGTGTAGGGTCTTTGGGCCTGGCCATCTTCTTTGGGTCCTCTATGTTGACAATGTATAGTGCTTGAAAATGATGAGTTGAAATAACATGTAGGTAAATAGTTCTCTGTCATGAACATCCTGTCCCCCAGGCTAGTAGAAGTCTTTCTATCTGCATAACCCACCAAGAAGTTGTTAAGAATATTATTACCTTAAAAAAAGGCCTTAAAAATAAATCTCCTTTTTCAGGTAGATCTGGATTTTTCAATTCCTTTCCTAAAAATACCCGTGAAGAGAACCTTGAACTCGGCGTATGGACTCATGGTAATAAGTTTTAATTTATATTTGTTTATTAATAAATGTACAGGGTTTAATCCCCCCATTCGTATTCCTATAGCATCAACTAACTATCGCCAAACTCCTGCATAGTGCGAGCGAGTAAAAATTTCAATAAAATATGCAAAAATTACGACCTAGACCCGTTTACAACCAGTATAACATCAGCAAAGCGGTACTTGACCCTTGATTTTTTCTCGTGAAAACGGTAACACAAATTCACAAAACTGTCGTTCTTATTAAATATGTTTAAATGTAGTGAATATTAATTAGTACTTATATAGATCGTAACCATGAAACTTATCATATAAATGTTATATTTTATTTTTATATAGTCAATTTGTTGTAACCTGTGTAAACACCAACAATTATCTATGCAACTGCTATATATGAAAATCTGTAATTAGCTTTCTGTTTCCTTATTATTATTGTTAAAACTGTATGTTTAGCTGTAGATTTTCCAGTAATAAATAAATAAATAAAAATAAAATTCTTTTTGACTTGACACACCAGGATTTTCCAACTATCAACATCAACCCTGCATCGTTGGCACTTGGCGGGGCAGTAGTCCTCGGAACCACTATCGCAATACCGTACCTCCTCAAGACCTTTGCAACTGAAGGAAACGAGCGGTACGCTAGGGGTAAGCTTTTTATTTAAACAATTTAAGACTTAAATACCTTGTGGTGCCGGCAAAAAATTGAACCACTCCATCTCAACCCATGGGTGTCGTAAAAAGCGACAGTGGGGTTAACTTGAGGAGTGCGTGTGCTGTGCGGTATCCTGGTCGCTATCACAATGGTGGCATTGTGCCGTGGCCTCGCATTCTATATATGCAGGTACGTACCGAAACGGGCGGTAGGTGACATGCTCGCTCCTGAACCAGGCTCCAAAGAGCGGCAAGATGGCCTCGACGACGCGCTTGGTTGCAAACTGCATCCACAGGCGGTGATACCACTTTCCAAGTGCGAGCCGCCGCCGTTGGACACTATTCAGTATCGTCATGGGATCCGTATAGCCACTCCACGCTGCAGACCGTGAAGTTTGGTTCTGCAGCGATGGGCGCCTGACGATCGAGCTGACTATACAGGTGCTCTGTAGAGAACCACGAACCGCATAACCCCCCCGTAGAGTACGACTACTACTACTCTCTCGAATCGGTTGATGAGGCGCTGGAAGTACTCTTCGAGGCCCCAGCGACTGTGCAGGGTGAGCCCCAGGTACTTCATATACCGGTCCACCCTGATTCGCGCGTCACCAACTCGTATCCACGAACTGGGTGGTTCCCTGCTCCTTGGCAGTTTGTGGAACCATATCGCCTAGGGCGAATCTAGCGCCACGAAGCCGGCAAAGTTGGGCTTGCAACAGGGACTATGAATTATGGATATATGAGAAAGTTTTTTACTTTGATTGTCATAATTCTAATTAGCTTTGTACTATGGAGGCTACATTTGTCCAATATGTTCAACCATTTAACAAAATATCTTCCTTACTTACTAGCAGTAATACAGTTAAGAATAATTAATTGTTATTTCAGTCCACATCCCCAAATTTCTTTTTATTCAAGTCTGCGTCAGTATTTTTATTTCTAGTATGGTGGATGTAGAGTAAATAACAATTTTAGGAATTATTTTTCAAACGCTGGAAAAGAGGCATTTCGAGTAGTCATTTTCACTAGTTAAACTCGCTTATTCCTGCGGTTTAGAAAGACGTTACAACATAACTATATAGGTTTATGTGTCAGATATTTTGTTTCGCCCACTCCAATGGCATGTTATATATATTGCTATCCTTTTTTTTATTTTTAGTTTTGCTTAACTACGCCGTTTTGTAAAACCCGTATCCCATCGATAAACATTCTCGTATTTAAAATGGCCATAGAGAATAGAGTTCAAAATTAGCCGAGACTGACGTAAGTTTGAGAGGGACTGTGTCTCTGAATACGAATTTTGAAGATGCGCTTAGCCACTTTGCTTAGAGCATTCTTCGCCCGTCTTACGTTAATGTCTCTGAATATCACCTATAGACTTGCAATAAACATACGGATCATTTACAAGTTGTAAATTATCCGCCGTCTTATATTGCAACACAACATAGTCGGTAAGCGAGGCGGGAGCGGGGCGAAGGCGACGTGGAAACGGGGCAGGTCCGGTGCTTTCAGTAGGTATATGTATCAGCTCCGTGACCAGCCGACCCGTTCTACATGAACCTATTATTGGTAACATAAAATGGCCTTCTTATAGCCTTTTCAACACAGATAGAGTAAACGAATAACATACTATCGAGGTGCTAAACGAAAAGATACCCAAGGGCTCACAGCAGGGTATAAATACCAGACATTTGTTTAAGAAGATGTGAGTTTGATTAAGTTATTTGGCACATGGTGTAGACGAAACTCTGTGGGACTACTTGTAGCTCTGATAGCCAGTTGCACTTACTGATTGGGAAACGATCGGTGAGGTTAAGCAACGCTAGGCGTGGTCAGTCTATGGATGTATGACCGCATAGTGGTATTTGAACCAAGCGTCTCCGTGCTTCAGACGGCACGTCGACGCTCCCGGTTGTTATTAGACGGTAGTCGTTAAGCAAAGTCGGAGGCCTTTGGGCAGCTTAAACATCGTTGGCCACTTACCAAATGTAAATGAATGAATGAGGGAGGCCTTTGGCCGGGTTTTTAATTTGAGTGGTTTTCATACACAAACATCATCATCATCCACCGGATGTGGCTGAATATATATTTTCCATGGAGCGAGTGCCATCAGACCTTCACATTCAGATACTGGGCAATGACGAAATTCTTAGGTTAGACCAGATTTTGACAGACTATTGGACTTCTGACGACCCGTAACGACTGTCATAGATTATTTATATTACAACCGAGACCAATGGCTTATCGTACTTTCCGAGGCACGGCACAAACTACATAAATCGATATTTTACATGGAGCGGGTGCCATCAGACCTTCACAACTTAGATACTGGGCAATATCGAAATTCTTAGGTTAGACCAGATTTTGACAGACTATTGGACTTCTGAAGACCCGTAACGACTGTCATAGATTATTTATATTACAGCCGGGACCAATGGCTTATCGTACTTTCCGAGGCACGGCACAAACTACATAAATCGATATTTTACATGGAGCGGGTGCCATCAGACCTTCACAACTTAGATACTGGGCAATATCGAAATTCTTAGGTTAGACCAGATTTTGACAGACTGTTGGGCTTCTGACCAGCCGTAACGACTGTCATAGATTATTTATATTACAACCGGGACCAATGGCTTATCGTACTTTCCGAGGCACGGCACAAACTACATAAATCGATATTTTACATGGAGCGGGTGCCATCAGACCTTCACAACTTAGATACTGGGCAATATCGAAATTCTTAGGTTAGACCAAATTTTGACAGACTATTGGACTTCTGACGACCCGTAACGACTGTCATAGATTATTTATATTACAACCGGGACCAATGGCTTATCGCACTTTCCGAGGCACGGCACAAACTACATAATGACACTTAATCCGCCCGCGGTCGTTGTTCCGGCACGCAACATCGTCTGCTAAGGTCATAAACGGGATATGAGCAGCAAGCGTATGATTTGCTGAAAATATTGGAGATATGTTATGAGTTTAAAATGTTTCCAGTTGTATGAAAACTTTTAATTTCATCCAAACTTAAAACATAAAATTAGTATACACAGGGACTACAGCAGCTCTTCTTAGATGTTCTCTTTCTCGGTCTTATAGACATGCAGGATCTCTTGCACCTTGGTTTCGGTGGCGGCTCCACGACGCCCGCATCTGCTGGTATGTACTGCGTTTCCACATGAATGAAGGCTTTACGTTTCCTCGGAGCCAAGTCGAAACATCCAAAAGGAGGAGTGTACTCGATGTCCCAAGTCGCATTACTTGACAGTGAACTCAAGGATTCTTCTGCGCAAATGCATTCGGGATCTTTGAAGGCTGGACAGCTATCGATGACCTTGTCGATCGCAGCTAGGTCGTTGCAGTAAACGTCCATGTATGCACACTTACATATGTCTTCAACAGCTTCGGCCAACGCCTTCCGGATCTCTGCATCTCGCTGCTTTTTTAGTTTCACCATTTTCCGAGCTTCAACCTTCGCTTGTTCTTCTGGACTTCTTTTCTTTATAATTTTAAAGATCATTGGATCGCAGTCAACGTAAGGATCTTCATTCGGCAATATGTCCGTTAAATCTTTTAATGGATTGACCTGAAAATATTAAATGACGTCACTGAAATACACGGTGCCGAGTTGTGGATGAGTTGCCAAAGCACAGCGTATGCACTCTCTGCTGAAAGCTTATTCACAGTCATCCCCTCCAAAATATGCTTAAAGGTGGCTCTGGCGTGATTGTCCTCGAGATCCTGGAGCCCATCTTAAATGCCGAAGATGACCACTCAGGCGGTTTTAGTCAGGAAAAGTTGGCAAGTTAACATACCCCTCTACCCTACCCCCGTAGTAAAATAAATTAAAATAGACACACGGTATGCACGGGCGCGTAAGGCCCGTCTTGCGTAACTGGGGTCTAGAGGATACGTGGTCGAGGTGTTTCATTGGGAAGCCGATGTAGATAGTAGATACACGTAGTCAACACAGGTAGCGTGCATAGCATGTTCATGTTTCGCTGTTATATGGCGGCTTAATTGATAAAAGTATTGTTAATATCTGTAATTGCCATTTCCTAGAAATGAATTCACTTTTCTACCTGTATAGTGAATACATCGCCTTTCCGCTCGACCTTGAGGGCTGGCTTCGGCTCCAGAGGTTCTTCAGGCTCAGAGTCTCCCCCACCAACATCAGCCCCTGGTCGATTCCCTTTCTTTTTTTTCTTTTTGTTCTTATCTTTGTCGGGCCCTCCTCTAGCAACCTTGAATGTCATTGTTTTCGCCACACTCTTGCCAATAATGCCTGGTGCCCATCCTCGGCGAAACTGGAAATACATCACGTAGTTTATTTATGTATGTGTGTTCCTACATTTATTTAAACAAATACAAATGATTACATCAAACAACGTCATTATAACAAATTCTGAAAAAAATGCTTCGTTTGCAACTGAACCGTTTATTTTTATGCATTGTTTTCCGACACAGAGCGAAAAGGAGAAAATATTTAAATATAAAGACGTAAATAGAGTGAGTCAATCAAACCGTTTATAGATTTACCGTATTTCTCATAGGACGATCCAGTTTTAATTTATTAAATCCAGTGACAGATTGTGTAAGGGCTGCGTGGTACGGTCTATGTAAACTGACGTCGTTAAAACAGAAACCATGTGATCGTTCTACAAATATTTATCCGAACGGGAGATTCCAACTCTTTAGCCCAGAAAGTGGAGATCCGGATCGTGTTATACATTTTTCTACAGGCCACAGAGATATTACGTATTCAGATAAAAATATAAATCATACCTTCAAGCCTGGCACATCTTGTGCGTTCCATAGCCAGCCCATGTTTGGGGGCACCGACAGACCGGGCTTAATATAGAGGCAGTGTTTGTGGCCAATATTAACTCCTGTAATAATGGGAAAAATGCTATAATTGTGACAAAGGTATTTTGTGTCAAGTCCGTGTGGTGTCCTAATCAAGAATACCGCTCTGCATGATAAATATTTTTCCCTGGTGAATCCCAGGTTTTCTTGTCTATGATTTTACATACAATCTTTTATTGTTCGTGATTTAGTAAGAAGCGCATTACTAGAATTCCCAATATTTTCAGGAATATGACTGTAAACAGAATTTAATACACAGTAACATTATCTTGAGTTGAACAAAATCTAGCGTAGCTTACATTTTTTATCCATCCACAATCTCCTCCTTTAGATGTCGATAAATGCGAATAAGGGACTCTAAACCGCGGGGTGAGTAGATAACTGGCAATTTCCCCCTAAACAATGACATATTTGTGGAAATCTATAGGGGAGTCCTTAGTTTAGTAGTGGACGTACTTTGGCTGATATGACAATATGATAAAGCATTATAGCATTCAAACAGTTTAATAACGACATTTTATTATTGAAGTAATCCGTGTGGTGCCCGGATAAAGAATATAGCACCACTCCATTTCCTCCCGTGGATGTCGTAAAAGGCGATTAAGCGAATCTAAACCAGAGAGATGGGCAGCAGCGTCCCTTCTGTGAAACGGTAGCCATACTGCGTTTACAAACCCGCCTGCCCCGAGGCCTTTGTTCAGCAGTGAACGTAAAATGGCCGATATGATTATAGAAGTTAGAAGAAGGAATTTATTGATATATGAGTCTGCCGAAAAACATAAAAATAGCTTGCAGCTGACAGGAAACAACGATGCAGATCACCTGATAATTGATGACCGTTGCCATAAACATCTGCAACACCAGACTAGATGGTTTGCCAACAAATTGAAAGGCAGAGACAGAGGAGACGATGAGGGGGAAATGGGTTTTCGGTATTTGTAACGCACCGCACGATACACAGCAACACAGTGTTGCTACTAAACATCGTATTTAGTGAGTGTCGCAGTTCAGGATCTAACTAGCTCATTTACATGTTGGTAAAGTTTTGGCTACAGTTAGTCAGGCAACCTATCTATTTAGATAACAGAATTCACTTCAAAGAAGCAACTTATTTACCTGGATAAATATCACCAAAAGTGTAGTTGTATTTCGAAGAGTTCTTCTTTTTCTTCTTCTTATCAGTTTCCTCTTCTTCCCCCATTTTGCTTCCGGTAATACTAATTTCAACACATTCATGGTTATTATTGTAACTGTCTTGATATTCACTACTTAATTACTGCATAGGAGTGTGAAGTAACGAACTTAGGCCTGTTTAGTTGTGCGAGTTGTTACAATTTCTACGCTTATCGCACTGCACTTGTATACAAAAGTAAAAGAAAATTACGAGGAGGCAAGCTACTACTACAAGAGTAAAGTGTGCTTTTGGCTAAACTGTTGTCGTGTGACCAACGTGAAAAAGTACTTTATGACGATCAAAATAAAGTCTGACGACATAGGGCCTGTACAAGATTAACTATTCACTGTCACATGCATTCTGTAACTGATGCAGGACACGAATCATAATAAAATATTCATCAAAATAAAACAGCTAATTTCAATTGTACAAAAGGTGTAATCAGGTTACAAAATAAAACATCATGGCTGCCTTTCATCTTTGTACTTCTTTTGAATTGCCATTTTGTGTGAACCACAGCACCCCTTTCCCATCAGGGACATCAATATTTGTTCCTTGTCACAACATCGCCTCTCCGTGTCCACGTTAAACTTGTTAATGCAACGGAAATCGTGACCCTTTTCATACTTCATGTATTCTTTTATCGCTTTCTTTATTCTTTCGTACTCTTTGGAACAGCACACTTTACCATCATCGCTGAAGCTGTATGGTCGCTGAGGCAATACTGCGTTCCTGTACATCCTAGCAAAGCCATCTGGCACCGTGCATGGTCTACCCAGGATAGGACACGGGCCCAGTCGGATCGGTGGTAATCCGTACGGCAGTGGCGTTGCCTCGTCTTCTTCATCCTCCAATTTCTTTTGTTCTTCCTCTTCATGCATCATTGTAACGGGACAGTTCATCTTATGTCTGTAAGATGGACAGTATGGCCGATGTGTTTTTCTCGCTGCTATATTATCTGCTTCTATTCTACATTCACAATCGATCGTCTTGCAAGGTGGACTAGGTTTTAATGGACTGCATTTGCAGTCTTTCTCATCTGGCATCTCCGTGCAATTGTATACTTGAATTTTACGTTTGGCATCTTTTACTTCCGTATTGTACACCATATTGGTACCAACATTATACGCCATTAGGTTATTTATTCCTGTATTTTTTCCTATTGGGTCATACGTTTCGGTGTTGTATGTATTTGTATTATTAGTTTCAAGGTTATATACCATTGGGTTATTAGTTCCTATGCTAAACATTCTCAATTTATCATCCGTGGCTCCGAAGATAAATTTGCTTGTTTCTGGCTTTTGACAACTACACCCATCTATTGGAACATGGTTTAAATTTTGACTAGTTGATGCCTTATCAAAACATATATCAGCTTGACTATTGAAACTCGTACAAAAACAATCTTCGACAAAGTAATCTTGCCCAAATATAGCTTTTTTAAAATCTGGAACATCAATTACATATTTGACTTCTGGATTATTGCCTTTCGTAATATTGACAACCGTTTTTTTGCTTTTTGTATTAATGTCTTCTGCCTTATTGACTTCCGTATTACTACCTTTTGGAGTAACGCCAGTACCGAATAGTTTTTCTTTTCTGTCTGTACAAGTGTTGGAGACCCTGGCTATGCCACCGCAGCCCTTACACTTGACCTTTTCTTCATTCTTCCCAGGGCAGTTATCCCTATGCCACAGATCATCTTTGCAGCCACACATTCCACAAACTTTCCTAGGTTTTTGGGACTGTTCTGTGATACCAGCCACTGATGCTTTTCCTTTGTAGCTTTCCAGATTTCTGATATAGGTTCTCACCTTATGTGCTAATGTACAATTTGCATTACCACATGGCCCTATTATATCTCCCATTCTGATCTTATCGATTGGGTATTTCTTTCTTGGAGGCTCGTTATCTTTGCCAGGCTGCTCACACACATACTTCCCTTTGTCCCCAAGGCCACAAGTTTGCATCTCTGTGCATATTTCTATCTCCTTTTGTGCCTTATCTACTATATCCGGATCTTCTAAAGTAGTAGTCTCATAAAGACTACCTACCATACAAAAGTTAGGATCACCTTCATCAATTCTTTTGCATTGAAACATACTTGGTGCTTTGTTTGTCCTAAATACAAAAGAGTCTGGATCTTTCAATAGCTGCTGGAATTCTGTTGATATGCAATCCCCTAAAGCGCTCAACCGTACTATAAAATGAATCTCACCAGCTGGCTTACAGCAACATTCCGCCCAGAGAGTAGTCTTTGTTTTAATGGCCAATGGTTGGTGGATCTTGCAAGCATCTGCTGTTTCCTTTAACATGTGAAAGAATTTTGTGTCCCAGTGCATGTTGCCAACACCAACGAATATGTTGACTTCATTTTCATCATCATTCCATACTTCTAGTTCTAATGGAAACTTGCTCAATATCATGAGTACAGTGTCCGGATATGAAGGGAAAAGATAAGATTTACCAACTCTTATGATTCTCGTCCATTGTCTCCGTCCAGCCTCGTTGCATTCCATTATGTCATCTTTCTTGTCATCGTTAAAAGCCAGTTGGTTCTCTTTGACGATGAACTGTACTTTAGGTCCAAATTTAATTTTGATAATGAGATTCTTATTAGCGCTGCTCTCGTCCTCATCAGTTGCGAATATAGTTACTTTGTCTACAAATATCTCAATCAGGTACATTTGCTCCATGACCTGCCGAGTGCAACAGTATTGTGTCAGAATACTCACTTCATTTCTTCAACTAAACGTAGTTACTAATGAATCTTCTCTTCGGATAAAATCGCGTGTTATTTTTTGCGAATGAAACTTGGACACAAGCCGTTAATATTTCGCGAAACTGAAAGGGTTCTATTATTTGAAACACCCAGTATCTGCGTGAAAGATTGAATTTAGTTGGAATCTATGTATGTCAGGAAATAAGAGGCCACACAACTCAAAAATATCAAGTTTGAGGCTGCAATGTACTATAATAACTCATTTCTGGGAAATATATATAAATAAATAACTCATTTGTATTAAAGAATAAATAGATACTTACGGCAGTTATTTAATAGTTTGCTCCGTGCTATGTAAAGTAATGGAAACTATTGGCACTGATAATTTTATTTTGTAACCCGAAAGGTTGTGATTTTTCTTGACCTTTTATACAACTGACATTTCTTTAACAGTTGCTACCTCTTGAAATTAGAAGCGAAACCGACCAGTTTTTATGAAACAAAAACAATTGTAATTTGTAACCAGGTTTTAATTAAACTATAGACATGAGACTAGGAAAACTTACCCGTACTTTTATTGTTCAAGTTAATTAAAAAAATACCCAAATCCTCATAGTACTAGGAGGACAATCGTATGAATCTATGGGTGAAAGGTGCCTATAATGTAAAAAATTTAACTGGAGTGGTCCTGCTCCCCTTTGGAAGGGGCATGCCGGAATCTTATCGGCTAACACCCCACGATGTTCCTTCCAATTACGTATGGCTGGGGGTGATGTGTTCGCCTCGTAGGCATTGGACCACACCCCTAGCAGGTATCGGCCCATCACATGGTTTGACGGTCCCTGTCTCTATGCGACCGCACATTCCTTCGGAGAAGCGCGTCTGGTACTGTTTGGGTAACGGACTGATCCTAGTTTGGCTGCCACAGGCCGCATCTCATGGAAGCTAGAGATCGTACAGCGCTCTCTCCCGGCTCTGTCGCCTTCTATTCGTGCATCACGTCCTGGGAAAAGGAGGCGACGGCATCCCAGGCACTCTCATTCCAGACAATGGACTAAACCACGGCTGGAAATGAGAGTTCACTTTCTTCAACCGCCGCGACGAGTTCACGATGCTGCTTTGCCCAAGCTGGGCACTCCTCCAGCGTGTGTTGCGCCGTGTCCTCTGAGCAGTGTCTACAATGATGACCGCCGGGTGTCTCTTCTCGGCCTATGCGACACAGATACTTCCCGATACACTCATGGCTCGACGGTATATACGTGAGAGGGTGGAAAGTAAGGGTGCCATGCCGCCTCTCTAATCATTTCTCCATGATGGGTCTTACTACAGCTATCGCGTCATGACCTTTAACCGCCTTTCCTAGAAATAGACTTAAGTATATATTGTGACGTTAGTTATTCCCAGTTCTAGATAACGCAGAATTCGGAGCTGATGCGGTTCTGGACTTCGCTCACCAGATGCTGTCATACAACCACGGGTTCCGAGGATGTCCACTAAGGGTTGCGTGCTGGGCAGCGCAACAAGAGTACGCTAATCCTCGACTGATACTCAATCAAATTGTAAAGTAAGTATTTATTTTATATTTTCTTCAGTTCTCCTTATTATCTGTATATAATCTGTATCTAATACAAAATGATTTCTCCTGTATCATAGGTACAGTTTACCGACGTAAATCTCACTTGCACAAACACCCAGATCTGGAAAAGCTAATATACACATTTATAAAATATGTATTAAATTTATTAGAACACACAAAACAAGTATATTACCAAATGTTCCTTGGTTGGAGGTTGGAAACTAAAGTGTTTGAAAGAAAAATATATTGATCTAGTATTACCATAAGGCACGCACGCTGAAGTGATGCATGCTAACTTCGTTACAGTCTCTAGTGCCCCTCTACTTCCTTAAACTATCTCGTAGTTTTTTTTTTGTGCACGGACTGAACCTGCATCCCGCAGCGTAAAAATCTAATCCCTTAACCTCTGCACCAACCGTCTTCCTTATATTGAGAGTGTTAATTATATGTGGGGCTAATCACACGACCGGCTTGTTGGTATGAAATGATTCTGTATGGTGTCCAGATTAAGAATACAGCATCACTCCATCTCCTGTGGATTTCGTAAAAGTCGTCTAAGACCAGAGAGATGGCCAGTATCGCATATTTCCCTCAAAATTACGACAAAATTGTGGAAACCTATGGAGACTTGTGTTTAGCAGTGGACGTCCTTTGGCTGATAAGATGAAAGGATGGCAGCAGCTTCCTTCGTGTACATTTATAAATTGATTGCGATCGCCAGCCCGCCTGCCAAGCGTAGCGATGATGGCAAAACGTCGTCGACGTCGTCAAACAAGGTCGTCCCACGCTGCGTTTTAATCACTTAGTCGCCTTTTACGACACCCGCATGATGAGATGGGTTGTTGCTTTTCTTAGCCAGCACCACATGGGAAGCCGGCACCATATGGCAAAAAAAAGATCGTTAGAATGTTGCGTCGGTCCGTTCATGAATTTTCTGATTCTTTCCCCGTTTGTTTAACTTATTTCAATCTATACAAATAAATAAAATTGAAGTGTCTGTTTGTAATGTCAAAATAACAGCTTTTTACTAAATGCATATGAAAGTATGTACGTTACATATAACAAAAAATCTACTTTATTTTTTTGTCTGTCAGTCTGTCTGTTTGTTCCGGGTAATCTCCGAAATGGCTGAACCGATTTTGACGGGAGCTTCACTGGCAGATAGCTGATGTTATAAGGAATAACTTAGGCTACTTTTATTTTAGAAAAATAAAAAGGGTTCCGCGTAAAATAAATAAAACCCTTGAAATCCAATATATTTATTCTGTCAAGTGTCTATGTCGAAGTACTCTAAATTTCTTTTAAATTAAACGCGGGTGAAACCGCGGGTCACAGCTAGTTTTAACAGAAAACTGCTATCTTAATAAAACCTTATTATTCAAAGACTCTTTAAATCATATGGTTATCAACGCAAGAGTGAAACTCCCGCACGCCTGCTCATAATTTTGTTACTTACCACTAAAATACCTCAACATATTTCGCGAGGACTATGTAGATAAAACGAAATACGAATATACATTTTTAGTACTATATAATCCGTTTGTGAATAAGGTTATAAGTATTTGAATAAGTGTATAAAATGTTTTAACAACATTATAAAAATCGAAAGTGTGTTGAGTAGGGTAGCGTATTTTAAATTCCAGAATATCCAAGAGGTATTCCTTGAAGGTCATACCGGTCCAAGTTAGTACAGTGGGAAGGATTCAATATTAAAATCAATGGTGAGTATGGTGCCGGCTCAGAATGCCACCACCCCATCTCCTCCCATGGGTGTCGTAAAAGTCGACTAAGGGATTAGCCGGAGGATGGGCAGCAGCGTCCTTCGAGTACATTAACAACTCAACTGCGATCGCCAACCCGCCTGCCAAGCGTGGCGATTATGGCAAAACCCCCCAATGAGCGAGAACAAATCCATATCGGTGGTTGTGGTGATCTTTGGGGGAGGCCTGTGTCCAGCAGTGGACTTCACTCGGCCGAAATGATGATGATATCACTCACCTTCGGTTTGCCGACGACATCGTAGTCATGGCAGAATCGCTGCAAGAGCTCAGCACAATGCTCGATGATCTCAACAGAGTTTCCCAACAGGTGGACCTTAAAATGAACATGGGCAAGACAAAAGTCATGTCAAATGCCCATGTCGTGCCCATCCCAATATCCGTTGGGAGCTCTTTTCTCGAAGTTGTTGACGAGTATGTCTACCTGGGACAAACTGTCCAGTTAGGTAGGTCTAACTTCGAAAAAGAGATCAATCGTCGAATCCGACTCGGAACGGGCAGCGTTTGGGAAACTTCGCAACATCTTTTCGTCAAGAATACCGCAATGCCTCAAGACGCAAGTCTTTAACCAGTGTGTTACCAGTGATGACATATGATCATAATAAAACCATAATGATCTAAAGAGTTGAGTAATAAATGTCCGAAAAGGAAGGTCTACTGCGTGCACCTCTCTCCACCCGTGGGTGTCGTAAAAGCAACATATAGTTGATATCAAGAAGACGTGTAGCAGTATTCTCCCGTGTGCTAATAACGACATGCTTCGATCACCAATCCGCCTGCTAAGCGTGATGATTATGAAAATATGGGGATATTGCCACAATCATCACTACAATGACGGTCATAGGGGTATGACCAGGTATGACCGTCATTGTAGTGATTATTGGGAGGCCCATGTCCAATAGTGGACGTTTACACGTTGATGTACGTGTGTGATGACAACCATGGGTGGTGCAGTTATCGGCAAACAATAACACCCCCTCAGTAACCGCAGGGATCGCGAAAGACGCGTGGTGCGTCTAAGAACATCACCAGCCCATCTCATCCCGTGGATATCGTGAAAGGCGACTATGGGATTAGCCGGAAGATGGGCAGCAGCGTCCTTCGAGTACATTTACAACTCAACTGCGATCGCCAACCTGCTTGCTAAGCATAACGTTTTGGCAAAGCCAGCAAAATATATATATATATTATTATTTTTTAAACTTTGTCGCACACTAGGTTTTTTCCTGTCGTGGGTGCGTTTTACAAACATTAATTCCACATACAATACACCCAGACCCGGAACAACTACCTGCAGATCATACAAATATTTGTTCCGTGCGGGAATCGAACCCACGACCCGGAGCGCAGCAGCCGACTGTATCAGCTACTACACTAACCGTGCAGTCTATATTCATAAATTAGTCTTACAGATACTCGTATGCAACAATGAAGTGACAGGCGGCATATTACAGTATTATATCGCCAAATAAACATCGAACAACACGATACAATTGGGATTTTTAAATCGAATCGCTTTATTTTTATTCTAGCAACAGACTGCTGTCATCTATGGTGAACTCCTCGGCAGTAGAAGACGCGATGATTTCCGGGAAGTACGGACGGAGCTGCAGCAGCTATGGACCCTGCCCGCTTCAGGAGCACCACGTACCAATGTTGATGAGAAATCTGGCAATTTTGACCAATGTGCCAGGATTTTACTGATAATTAGTTCATGATTTGTACCAAATGTTTACATTTAGCGACACACGCGGCCTCTTTATCTCATGTGCCTAAGCCACGGAAATCTAAATTAGTACCTATATACATATAGAGCAAGAGCCCGTGAACCCCAGACCTTCGTTATTTTATAAAAGCTGAAAGTTTGTCAGCGCATGCTCCCAACACAGGTTAAGACGATGGGCCATTATGAAGTTTAGGTTGTCGTGGTTTTGGCAGGTAAACGGTACTAAAGGTACGAAAATACCGATCTAAATTCGTTAAATAATAAAGTGTGATTTTTTTGGTATTACCTTCAGGATATTATTAGAAATCACGTCATTAATTGCCAGACACTTAACACCGTGGCAAGCCCTTGCCAGACACCCTTAATGTTCAGGAAATTATAATTCTACTTACGTTATAGTATAAAAGCTGATTTTTATGTATAATACTTGAGTAATAATTAGATGATGTTTCCTCATTAGCCCGACATTTTTGATAGTTTTCAAAATAAATTACAAAATTTAAATGCAAACTGCTATTGATACGATGCCTAATCATAAATGACCATTTTTAGAATTATTGTCTGTCCGGCTGGAAGTTTGTTTCGAATACGCTCCAAAACGGGGCAACGGATTTCAATGACAATTTTAGCGATTAAAACGGGTATTTTAACTTAAATTTTCGTGTATGTTGCATTTCGATATCTTGCAGGATTCAGAAGATATGAATATAAAAATGTATGCCTAGCGTAGCGGGCGGGTAACGGCTAGTCTAGCATTTAACTTTTAATTGTTGGCATGGAATCCCATATCAAGATTTATACCTTACAACCTATCTATCGCGTACAATATAGCTATCAATTACCGCATTAAAACACCATGCGGTGCTTTGAAGTCTAATTACCGTTATCGATTTCCTAGCCATGTTTTAGTTTTTTTGAAAATCTTTATGTGCAGTTTTTCTTAATACTGAAATCGACGACGGTGATTCCTTAGAAGAAATGTCTCTACTTTTAATAGCTTCTGATATCTCCATACAAACCCATCTTAAGCGCTGTATCTGTGGTCATGTGATTACCGGCAGAGAATAAGCCACCCTTTCCACCCAGGGGCGTATAAAATGCGACTAAAGGTTGATGTCAAGTGAATAGACTAATTAAGTAATAATAATACCTATTTTAACCAACGAAGAATCAATTATAGATACTTAAATATAAGTTTTATAAATTATATTTAATTGTAAAAGTTATTTATAGTATAATTTATTATTTTGTATATAAATTAAACGGTATTAATTAAAAAATATTGTTTGAAATTCTTACTTCAGGTACATATTCCATAAGACGTCACGACAATAAAACAAATTTAATACACAATAATACATTTATGAGATTAAACGTCACAATAATAAACATAAGGGAATAAACATCACAATGAAATAAAAAAAATCTAATACAACATACAAAACGCATAGCGACTGTGCTAACGGAAGTAAAAGTGAAATGGATAGCAACTGCATAGAGATTGCATCGCAGTAGCCTGCACTGGGTGCTGTGTCCCTGCAAAAACGTTTCCCTCGGAACAGTAAGGATTCTAAGGAAAAAAAGAGAGACTAGTGGTCTCTCATACGTTAACACAGTCACAAATTTGTATCTTCGATATATGCAGTTCGCATTCGAACCTTATTTATACTGGCAATATTATAAACTCATTGAAGAAGCATCTCGAAGATTTCAGATGCTCGTAAGCAGTGCCGTGGGCAGTCGCCCATATATAAAATAGAAAAATAAAACACATCACACAATTTAACTCATTTGAAAAATTATAAGTAGATTACTATGGGCTCCATTATGGAGATGCGGCGCGATGCTCGTCATGTCACGCACCCCTTCACGCGATTCTCCGTCCATAGAGAGGTGGTCGGTGAAGCGTGGCGATACCTGCGGCGGAACTCACATCTGTGCCCACAGCGTCCACATGCAAATACAAACATTTGGCGATATGCTGCCTTGTTTACGAAGACGCGTAGCAATGTGCGTCTCAATCAATATTCTTCAACCCGCACATTTCGCTGTAACGACGCATGCGACAACGCAGCGATTTATGCCGCGTGCGCGCTTCGATGTCCTCTGCGTACTCCACCACGAGCAGCACTACAGGGGCGGACCCAGGATTTTAGTCTGGGGAGCCCTCCGGTGTCGTTTCAAGATTTTCAGAGATCATTATTGCTACTAGGTCTAAGGTTGTCGCGGAGTGCCTCCCTCCGTGTTTCCTTCCCGGTTAGCTCAACTAGGAGGCTCTCTCTACGGCAGCAAGTAACGGAGTTCAGTTATTGTGATTCAATGAAACGTATCATATTTATTGTTATATAGGTATATTGTTATTCACAACTTCGTGAACACTTATGTTGATGATTATATTTTTAAAATATAGCTTTCACAGTTTAAGTATCACAATTTAAGCTAGTTAAAAATTATTAATTGTAATATTGCAGGAGACTATTTATCTGAGCGACAGCTGTGTGTCGAACCACTAGCGTTCAGAATCGAATGTGTAATGATGATGATCAAAATATAAACGATTCGACACCACAAAACTAAATTTGAATTTTGATTTGAATAAAGAATGAATCATGAAGTGGACAGTGATGGAGATAAAAGGTATGAAGTCATGAAAGAGGTTGATTGAAATGAAGATGAAGGATGACTTCGTCAAAAGGTCAAGTGCATTCCACAGATTTGGGGGCCTGAGCCCCCCTTGATCCGCCTTTGCAGCACTACATTGACATATCAAAAAAGCGCTTCAGCATAGACGCTCATACATGGCCATACGAATTAACCGCGCGACGCGACGTGTCATCTCCAAAATGGAACCCTTAATTTTACATTGTTTTTTCATGATAATAAAACGATTGCAACAATATAACTGCAACATACTCATACTCAAAACGCTACGTGGAATTTTTCATACACAAGTTTTAGCATAAGACGCAGGCCAGGTCATCTCTGTTCAGTTTCTTTGCGTAGTCCAATGGGGTATTGCCAAGGATATCTTTGGAGTCTTTGCTGGCTCCCTGTCTCATAAGGAATTCTACTGCTTCGGGCCGGTTACACAGCACAGCCTACAGAGAGAGATAATCGTTTATATAGTTATTAAGGTCAATAACCTAACTAATAACAGATCAGAGAACAGTTCCGGCAAAGGTTACCATAGGTGCCGTAACAAGTGACTTCGTGTTACGCATAAACTCCTTTGCAGGTACAGTCAACAAAAAAAAATGCTTTACATTTTAGTTTTTAAACATGGCATTAACTGGAAACCCAACTGGTCCACAATATCCTTTAAACTGCATTTGGAATATTTTAAAGGTTTTATAAAACGCTCAGCTACTTTTGTTGCTGACTGTACTGTTAAAACGTCCGAAGATAATATTTTTGCCAAGCGTGATGACGATTGAGGTTTCAGCTGAAAATCAGCGCTGTATCTGCAACACATGCTGAGCCCTTTGGCCATAAAATATAACACAGATTTCAGGTGATCAGGTCTTAAGATGTGTTAAATTAAAAATATGTTATTCATAATAGAGTAAAAGATTTTGGTTATTTTACCGTCAACTTAACTCATTAACTGCCGCAAAACGAGACATAACAAAAAATCTATTGTGTCTACACGGCTGCCGTTCACCGCATCGTAACTCAATCGCAAACTCCCCAGCAACACGTTAGTCTGTTATACTCATAATATTTTTTTATTGTTTCCTAATTATACAAAATAACAGGGAGGAGGATTTACATTTTATATATTATATTACTAGTATAAACTTTACCATAGCTACATGTCCGCTTGCCGCTTGCCGTAATGGTGGGTACCATTACGCAATCTAACTAAGATATACTAAAACTATATAAACCTCAATATAACATTTTATGTATTTGTTGCCTCCAATCTAAAGAATATCAATATGCGTGCCCACTTACATGTGAGATAATATTATTATATTAACATATTATATAATATTATTATATTAACATATTCTTAGCAAATAGATATCATAAAAGTTAACACATTACATGTCAACTGGTCCTGACCAGGGGAAACATGATTGTATAAAATAACAACACAGTTAGCAGGACGACCTGTGACCCTACATACCTGTAGTGATGGTGAAGATAATACACTCCTGTGACCATGCATAGATTGTTGTGTATTCAGTTTTAAATGTTGTTATTAATTACTATAGTTAGCCACCACCCCATCTCCTTCTATGGGTGTCGTAAAAGTAGACTAAGGGATTAGCCGGGGGATGGGCAGCAGCGTTCTTCGAGTACATTAACGACTCAACTGCGATCGCCAACCCGCCTGCCAAGCGTGGTGATTATGGCAAAACCCCCCAATGAGCCCACAACACATCCATATCGGTGGTTGTGGTGATCTTTGGGGGATGCCTGTGTCCAGCAGTGGACTTCATTCGGCCGAAATGATGATTAATTTAAATTCATAAGTACACGACGATGCATAAAAAACCGTAATGTAATGTATATTTATAATTGTGTATACCGGATAACCGACCGCGGTTGGTGCAGTGGCTGATACAGTCAACTGCTGCGCTCCGGGTCGTGGGTTCGATTCCCGCATGGAACAAATATTTATATGATCTGCAGGTACTTGTTCCGGGTCTGGGTGTATTGTATGTGGAATTCATGTCTGTAAACGCACCCACGACACAGGACAAAAGCTAGTGGGGCAACGTCATTTAAAAAAAAATTGTAGGGCTCACATCATATCAGCCAAAAGCCAAAGCCTCCCCCAATCCCCCATCGATTTCCACAAGAGCGATCCCATGGCGCCCACATCCATCGACTCCCAACAACCTTTAGCGCGACCGGAGACCGCGCACCGGAAAACGCAGCGTAGGACGACCTCCAACGGACGGATGATCTGGTGAAGGGAGCTGTTGGATGCATGTGGCATGTAACCGGACTTTGTGGAAATCTGTTGGGGAGGCCTTTGTTCAGCAGTGGACGACCTTTGATATGATGATGGTTCATTTCATTGTGACCAAACATAATTTGAATTTTGAAGAGGCGCGGTACAAATTAAAATTATATATACAAATTATCCTATAACATAATAATTTAATTATTTATTCAAATTCCAGCGTGACAAAAATAAAATTTGCACTATGTTTTTCCTCGTATACCAAACTAGATTGGGAATTCCAATGCGATTTCCATATAACCTCGTACGATAATAAGATACTCTTTACGTCGCAGAATAGAAACCGGGAATTCCCCCGTTAAGAGTTTAGTGTTGTGAAATTTGTAGCGCAGCCGAGTCTGTATCTCTAGTCTCGGGCCCGTCCAAGTAGTGTTGTAAACTGTGGCCAACTGCACACGGCATGTCGCCGCCCGGTAGTGCTCGGCTAAAGTTACTAAATACTACTTAAAAAAAAACCGTACAAGTGCGAGTTGAACTCACGTGGGTTCCGTTTCCGTGAATGAATATGTTATCCATCATATTTTTTTAATCTAACTCAAATTTGTTTGGCGTAACTAAAATATATTGTCTATTGTTAAATTCGGTCTTGTACCATTAACTTATTCCAAGAACAAACTTAACATCGTAGTTGAAAACCATGTTCTCCCATACATTCCAACTGCAAAAGTAAGTTTGTACGCACAATGTTGAAAGATTTACCATGTTATTTTAAGACTATAGACTTCTTATAGGTTTTTCTATAAGGTAAAGCGCTATTATATAGATGATTTTAAAAATTTTAAGCTCAATAGTTTAAGAGATAAATGAGGGGGAATGGTCAAATTTCTTCTATTTTGATCTTCGTCATGAATGGTGCCTGACTGGCTTTCTTTCTATTTTATAAAATGTTGAACAATATACTGGGACCACGTATCGGGACGTGTAAAACTGATAAAGTTATTTAAATGTTTTGAATGTGTCTCTGAATACGAATTTTGAAGATGCGCTTAGCCACTACTTGGCTTAGAAAGTTCTTCACCCGTCTTACGTTCATGTCTCTGAATCTTAAGAAGTCCCCTCAGAGTCGAGGAATTCACCTTCCGTTGAGAAGAAATGGCTTACATTAATAAATAAAACACTGTATCACTGTACTGAATCAGTACGGAGATTAAAATGATCATAATCATACACCAAAATCATTCTCAAGAATAATATCATCTATCCATTAGATTTCAAGCCGAATTTCTCAGCCGAAAAATGTCCACTGCTGGACAGAAGCGTCCCCCAAAGATTGCCACAACGACCGGTTTGTGTTGTGTGCTCATTGGAGGGTATTGCCATAATTGCCACGCTTAGCAGATGGGTTGGCGATCGCAGTTGAGTTATAAATGTACTCGAAGGATGCTGCTGCCCATCCTCCGGCTAATCCCATAGTCGTATTTTACGACACCCACGGGATGAGATGGGGTGGTAGTATTCTTAGCCGGCACCACACGGCTACTAATGTGCGAGTGCGAGTAAAGCTCGCAGATATACATTAATACAGATACATGCAGACGTGCTCCACCTGAGCACTTTATTATATTACCTGTACTGATTTTTGTATTCCATAAATAGCATAGAACTATTATAATATATATTTTTTGGCTCTCATTTCCTTTTCTGCACACCATATGAATGTGACTGTCATTAACTAAAGTGAAGTGAGCGAAAGTTTAGAAAATGGCGCCTAGCCGAGTGTTCAGTGTGTTCTCAGTTCAAACGTATAATAGAATGTTCTGTCAGTATCATAGTCTGGCAGCCGCGTCTGCATAAGATAATGAATCTCGTGACGAAATATTTGAGTTTAGTCTCAATCGCATTTTGTCGATATTACGGCAGCAGCAAAGTCGCGGTTTTAAAAATAAATAATAAAGCTTAACTCCTTAAATTTTAAGTAAATGTCTTAGCTTGCAAAACTGTGAGAAATGTTATCGACTGACAGTAAATTGTCTATAATATTGCTAGAATTATTATAATAACATTATTTTGGCATACAGTTCAGTGATTAAAAAGTACTCTATGGATTTTTAAACAAAAAGGTTTTAGCTTAAGATGAAAGCAAGGCATTCTCTATTAAGTTTATATGCGTAGTCAGCCGAAGTATTGCCAAGGATATCCTAAGACTCATTGCAGCCTCCCTGTGTCATAAGGAATTCTACTGCTTCAGGCCCTCGGACTCTAACTTACAAACTATAAATTGAACTAGTGAAATTTTCTCCCACATTCGGAACATAAATAAACCAGATTCCAGGAACGCAACTAATAATGGCAACTTATTTAAAAAAATACAGGGGAATTCCCAACAAGTCCCGAACATGTTTGTTTGAAACTTGTGGGGATCTCCCCTGTAATCTTAGGCTGCTTTCACAGTCGCACCGTCGAACAGCGTGTTTCAACAGCACGCGCTTGACGCAAGGCGGACCAGTTAAAAATTTTATTTGGTTTTTTATAATATTATGAAGCCGACGTACGACAAATCTGGAGTACGTCGAATTCGGAAAATGTCGAATACGGAACAAACGATTTTAAATAGTTTAGTTGGGGCCCTAGTTTATTTTTTGCCCCAGGACCTTTGGTTACCTAGCTACGCCACTGGGCACGGTACAGATCGAGCACACTTCCTAAATATCTAAAAAATAAATTATATATACAGGTGTCCAGTAAATAGCACGACATACTGCAGGGGGTGAGAGCTTGGGCCAATACCTACAAAAAATTTACGGATTTACAGTAGTACAAAATTTTCCGAAATATCGAAAAATCTCTAACCTTGACACAGATTTTTAAGCAACTCGTAATGAAAAATTCCTTTTCTAGTTTTTTTTACCTCAAATTATTTGTGAATAGTTACTTTAGTCATTGATAAGTCTTTATTCTATTAAAAACTAAAATGTTTTCAAGAAATACAATTTTTATCTAAATTTTCACAGTACAATTTTCTTATCTATAACATTTTGTACTACTGTGAATCCGTAAGATTTTGCTGAACATACATTGTGTTTTTTTGGTAGGTATTGACCCAAGCTCTCACCGCCTGTAGTATGTCGTCCTATTTACTGGACACCCTGTATACCTATGTTCGATGTTATAAACAAGTTATTCAAGTGTCACTTTACCGTAGTGTATTCTGGACAAACATTATTTTGGTATAACGCTATTCTGAAGAAACGTGATCCCGACTAAAGGCGATTCTGACGGAAAGCAAATTGAATCTATAAAAAATTATGCAGTGCATACATTTTAAGTCTCCAAGATTATGTTAACTGTGTAATAAATACTGTTTACCGTCATATACCTGAAAATATCGGGAATTCTAGTAAGTAGTTCTAGCAACAAGAGCCTGTCCGTGAAATCGTAGGCAAGGAAACCTGTAATTCACTAATTAAAACTTAGTTATCATGCAGATGTAAATGATTATGGTTCATCAGCAAAATGTCGATATCGCGTTACGCTAGTATTTCATTTGCGTCAGAATTGCGTTTGGGCGATAAGTAGTAAATAAGAAAATTGATCTTCTAAAAACTATTATTTTGTGTACTGAGTTAAAAGATAACATAATATTACGTCATTAATTACAGACTATCATTAGCCTGTCAAAACCCACCAATGTGGCAAAACCCCCCAATGAGCCCACAACGCACACCATTTCGGTCGTTGTGGTGATCTTTGGGGGAGGCCTGCGTCCAGCAGTGGAACATTCGGCCGAAATGATGACTAGCTATCTAAGTACTAGATAGGCGATATTGCGTTATAGGACTTTTTACATAAACTATCAGTGCATAGTCGGGGTGCAATTAATCTCAAACATCCATACATCCTTGAATACAGAATTGAAATAACTGTGACAACCTTATTTGGTATTCCCTAAAACTCGTCCCCATGGCTGCAACGTGTCCTTAAATAGCTTCAATCATATCTTAGCGTATACCAAATTGGTTTTTCACCTTCATTGTAATCCTGTATTGAAGGATGTATGGATGTTTGACCTTAAGGAGTTGCACCCCAGGGTAATAAATTAACCCGACATCCAAGCTCTTAACAACTTAGGCGAGTCCGTTATTATAGCGGGCGATCTAAACGCCAAACATGTAGCTTGGAATTGTCATTATAATAATACGTTGGGTCTACGACTCAACCGTATTTTAAATTCAATCCACTTCGACGTCATCGCCCCGATGACCCCCACTCATTACCCGGCGATTATTGATCACCGCCCCGACATACTTGACATAGCGCTTTTCAAGAACGTCAACCTTAAGTTGTGTTCTATGGAAGTGCTACAAGAACTTGATTCCGACCATCGCCCCGTGATCATAGAATTAGCCCCCCTCCTTAACTTCACCCCCGATCCGGGGCACCCCCCTCAGACTAAAGTTATGACGGACTGGAGGAAACTTGGGGCCCGCCTCAAGGACACCTCGTCCCCTCTCTTAGTCTCCATTCCCGACAACATTGAGACAGTCGCAGACACGCTAGGCGCGATCGACTCCCTCTCCAGTCACGTGCAGTCTGTAGTGAGCGAGTGCTCACGGCGGGTTCCAGTGGTGGATGACCATCACTGGAAGTTGCCGGACGATGCGCGTGCACTGTTGACGGAGAAGAATGCAGCCCTCAGAGCGTATAGCGCCTTTCCCTGTGAGGCCAATCGCCTCTATATGCGCCACTTACAGCGTGCTGTAAGGAAGCGTATACAAGAGGTACGGGAGGCCGCCTGGGACAAGACGCTAAGCGAACTAGAGCCCAACCAGTTTGCCTTCTGGCAATTACAGCGTAGACTAAAGTCGGACACCGTGTCAACTACGCCCCCCCTAAACCGCCCAAACCAAAGGCCGGCCTTTGATGATGGTGAAAAAGCCGAATGCCTAGCCGACAGCTTAGAGGCCCAATGCACCCCCAGCACCCTACCAGTAGACCCAAGCCACCTCGCTAAGGTCGATGCCGAAGTCGAACGTAGGGCCGCTATCCCGCCCGTCGACGACCCCAATGACCCCTTAGCCCCCATCTCGGTCGACGAGGTGCGGACTATTGTTAAAAACCTCCACCCCAAGAAAGCCCCTGGCTCAGACGGCATCACTAGTAAAGTGATCAAACACTTTCCCCCCGCCCTCATTAGACTAATGACCGCCATATTCAATGCGGCATTTAAAAACAATCTCTTCCCACATACGTGGAAACAGGCGACCGTTATCGGTATTCACAAACCCGGCAAACCGGCGTCTGAGCCAGCCAGTTATCGCCCCATAAGCCTTCTCAATGTGCTTGGGAAGATATATGAGCGGCTAATACTTATTAGATTAAAGGATTTTGCCGAATCCAATAAACTCATTCCTAACGAGCAGTTTGGTTTTCGAACTAAACACTCATGCGTCCAACAAGTTCACCGTTTGGTCGAACACATCCTCCATCACTTCACCTATGGTCGTATGACCGGGGTGTTATTCTTTGACGTAGCGAAAGCGTTCGACAAAATTTGGCACAATGGCTTATTATATAAGTTATATACACTCGGAGTGCCAGATCGTCTCGTGCTTATCATACGAGACTATTTGTCGGATCGTAGTTTTCGCTACCGCATAGAAGGAACACTTTCCACCCCCCACCCCATAAGATCCGGAGTCCCTCAGGGCTCGGTTCTCGCCCCACTCTTGTTCACGCTGTACACCAGCGACATCCCCAATCCACTCATAAACAAGCCAAAACTGGCCTTATTCGCCGACGATACGGCAATATTCTACTCAGGTACCAGCCCTGATAGTATATCCCGCAAACTCCAAGCCTCAGCCGATTCACTGGCCAACTGGTTCAGTAAATGGCGCATAGAGGTTAATCCCTTAAAAAGCGCAGCCGTACTTTTTTCCCGTCACGGCGACCAACATACGCGCTTCAAACAAATCACGATGTTTGATAAGCCCATTCCCTGGCAACCCCACGCCAAATACTTAGGTGTTACACTAGACCGTAACTTGTCGTTCCGTGAGCACATAAAGACGGTGCGAGCCCGCGCCGCTTTTGCACTCGGACGACTTCACCCTATGTTAAATGCACGTAGTAAATTACCCCTTAACTATAAGGTGCGTATTTACACAACGTGCATAAGGCCCATTTTCACTTACGCAAGTGTCGTGTTCTCACACGCTGCCCACACCCATATTAAGAAACTCCAAGTCCTCCAAAATCGATTCATGCGCAAAGCCACAGGTAGTCCCTGGTATGTGCGCAATATCCAACTACACACCGACTTGAACTTGCCCACTATAAAGCAGTTCATGAAATTAGCGAGTAAACGCTTTTTCGACTCTGCCCTTCATCACCCGAATCCCCTAGTAGTAGCGGCCGCTAACTATAGGCCCTCTAAAATAAGTAAATGCCGTCGACCAAGGCACGCACTAGAAGATCCCGATGATCTTATCACTATCCATCACGTAGCTCACATGAAGAGACTCGCGCAGTCTCAATCAACAAACAAACCGACATATCGACCCCGCCGCCGGGGCCCGCTTCTACGCCGTCGCGGAAGCCTAAATTCGCGACCACCCGATTAACGTTAAAGTCGCCCCCCCCCGACCCTTGCTCGCGCCGGCCCGTGCCGAGAAATCGAGTAGTAACAAAAGATCCCTATAAACCCCAATTAACCATTGATCCAGCAGTCCCTTATCATTATTACTATCCCAGTAACTCCCTGAGCCGAGGTCCGTGTCCCGCAGGGGACGCCCTCAGGCGCAGTTACTTAAATATAAAGAAAGCTAGGCTGGAGGCTACTTAATGCTTCGCCAATTTGCCCGGTTAAGCAGATATATCCCCCTTGGGATTACTGCGAGAAGCCCTACATAAAAAAAAAAAAAAAAAAGGGTAATAAATTATTATTATTACTTCCATTGTGACGACCTTCTTTTAGTTTCACCTCTTTTAATTATTGTTATATATATATACCTAGTTGTATATGGATGAATCAAATTTTTATTAAAGATTACTTACTTTGATTACATGACATTGATCAACTAATTGAAAAGAACTTAAAAAATTCGAGTAGTATCAAATTTTAACAGTTAAATAGCGAGTTAAACAAATCTTGAATTTGTATTGAAATTCCATTGTTCTGTGTTAAATAAAGTTCAATATTTTTGTATATATAATCATCATCATTTTGAGTCCCTTTTACGACATTCACGGGGGTTAGAGTGGAGCTATATTCTTAATCCAGACAACACAAGGATAACTCACTTAACTGTTACTTAATTGTCGATATTATTATCTCTGTCTGTGTCTATTTGATTTTTTTATTGAACATTAATCATATGAAATTCAATTTTTATTTTTTGATAGTCGAAGTTTAGCTTTATTAAACAGTAAATAAGGACTAAGGTCGACTGGAAGAAAATGTCTAATGACATTAACTGAGCCTCTGTGCAGTTTAAGTGCATACATTATGAAATAAATAATATAAAACCTTGTTCGACTTGTTTAAGGTACAAAATAAAGTGGACTAAGCCTTAAAATATAATATTATGTCTTGCAATGGATGATAACAGCTTACCCTATGCAACAGTGTCTGATCAAGCTCATCAGTGATATTGAACTTGGCGCCAGCGAGCCGCAAAGCCTCTAGCTTATTGATTGAACCGTTCTTGATGGCCATGGACATGATCTCTGCCACCGGGTAGTCGTCAGCGCTGGCCAGGTGTGCTCCGCATTTGAGGAGAATATTGATGATAAGTGGGTCCTCATGTAGCACTGCCGTGAGTAAAGGACTCTCACCATTCCTGTTTAATACAATTTACTAACTTATAAAATTTCGCGTTGCATGATTATTATATTAAGAAACGGGAATTAACGCGAAATTACCTTTGAATAGCTTGACGATTCGACCGGCTTGCACCGGTCGTGGTCACAAGCGAGCAAAACGTCAAGCTATTCAAAGGTAATTTCGCGTTAATTTCAGTTTCTTAATATAATAATACAATTTAGTCAATTAGCGTCTCTGTAAAGTTAATAATTTAAGGAGGTCGTACCAATATACACCAGGCCGTAAACATGCACTACCGAAGATGGGCCTCCCAATGGGTGGTTATAGGGGATATTTCCATAATCACCACTCATGGCAGGCAGATTGCAAAAAACCACAGGAAAGGAGTTATTAAAAGAAACATGACTTGGATTTTACATAAAAGTATACTCTTAAGTCAAGATGCCTTGATAACGTCATTTTTTATTTATTTAGCTAACCCGTTGGAAATACTTGATGTACTTCCTCTGTCACGGGACGAAGGGCGGAGGAGCATGCCAGACTCCTACCGGCTAAACCCATCGGAGCGGTCACCTTCGGCAAGGGGAGCTCCAGGTCCTCGTACGATCACACTAGAATCGCCCAATGGTACCACGTATATAGGCACATCTCGACCCTCAATATCTCAAACCCTTTCATTTGATACCCGCATCATGGGGGTGCATAAAAAATAACCGATCCGCCATCTTGGGAGTCCGCCATATTAGATTTAGAATGACGTCACCTAGCCATCCATGCATTGTCAACCAAACTAAACGTGTATGCAAAGTTTCAGCTCAATCGGTTGGGGCTAACCGTTTTAAAATTCAGTTGCAAGATTTCACCCATACTAACAAGGCAACTAAAAATAAGTGTATATTTTTATATTTCCTTTCACTATTTATATTTGAGATTTACAATTGAAATAAAAACTGCAAAGAAATAAGAAGACAACATTAATAAACCAGCGACATTTCAATGAAACGCATACTATTATCTATGGCCTTGTTCCAAATGTGTAAAAAAAGTTCTCTTGGATACTAATTTGTCTGGAATATTGCGAACAATTCCTTAATTACATGTTTCGATACGTATTATTTATGTGATAAAATAAACAAATAGCTACTCTATTTGATCATACTGCCATACTTAATCTCACAGTCACAAAAACGAGGATTTTTAAACGTAATTGAGAACAAAAAAATCAAAAATCGTTATTAAACACTCATGAAATACCCTATCACACCATACTAATTTTTTAAATGTTGTGACCAACAAAATTCGGGTTCATACATTGTATGGGCGATTGCCAGTCTCCTTTAAATCCATCTTTAAGATTTTAAGCGAACCTACCTCGTCTTAAAGTGAACGTTGGCGCCATTCTTAAGGAGACATTCGACTATGTCCACCCTTCCATGAAGAATAGCCTCATGGAGAGGAGTCTTTCCTTCTGTATCTTCAGCGTTGACATCGGCACCCATATCTGCGAGACACAATAATATTAAACAACGAACAGATTGAATGTGGTCACCATTCCAGAAAACGTTATTTATTTATTTGCAAGTGTCTGTTTGTAATGTCAAAATAACAGCTTTTACTAAATGCATATGAAAGTATATGCGGTACATACAACAAAATAACAATTCTTAAATTTTCCTTTTTTTGGACTTTCACAGGCAGACAGCTCACGTTATAAGGAGCGGGCTGGACTTGGGCTACTTTTGTTTCATAAAAAAGAATTAGGGTACCGCACATAAAAATTGAAACGCATGAAATCCATTATAAGTACATAACTTGTACTATGTACTGTAAATTAGTTATAAATAATCCAATTTCTTTTAAATTAAACTACGGGTGAAACCCTGGGGCATAGCTAGTCCCAATAATATAATAATAATATGAGCATATAACTGTGGCACTGCAGGGCAAAGGCCTCGGGGGTCACGGGTGCGCAGACTGGGGAGTCTGCGTGCTCACACCGAGTGACCCCCGGGAAGACGGTGGCGCGCACGTGGTCACGTGCCGCCGTGTGCGCAGCACAGCACAAAGCGAGGCTTGGGGGGATCCTTTACAATCCTCCCCGAGATGTGCCTGGGGGGCGACCTTTTTACAGTCGCCTTCCCTCCGTTAGAGGGGGTGACCGCTTTACAGTCATCCCCTCCGTGATGTGCCTAAAGGCGTGGCACCAATGGGCGGCTCTAGTGTGATCTTACGAGGACCTGGAGCCCCCCTTCGGTGCCGAAGATGACCGCTCCAGTGGTTTTAGCCGGTAGGAGTCCGGCACACCCCTTCGCCCTTCCCCGGGGTGAAGGAAGTTCCATGTAGAATTTCCACTGGAAATCAACAAAAAAAAAAAAAAAAAAAAAAGGCCAAAGGCCTCGTGACATAAAGAGAAGGAGCGAGCACTACGCTTGCCCACTACGTTTCAGACTAACAGATACAAGTTTCCTGACAATATGTTCTCCACTCCACTGTCAGCGAAGCACACCAATCGGTCAATAAACTTCTAACTCACTCTTTCATACCGACAGACTGAATCAATTCTAAAGATAATTAAGTAGAAATCTTACACACGCTTACACCTGCACAAATGTACACACCACACATACACACACTCATCCTGTACCCTAAGTTACAAATTAAATAACAGTGGCACAGTACGACGTTGTAACTACTACTTATTAGGTAATTGTACCCTTGGTCCCCACGATACAGGGGGATCGCTTATTGTAATGTTAGCATTCGTTTTTGGTAATTAAACTTTTTCTTTTCTTTTTCCTTCACGGTCAAAGTCAGTGGTGCTTAGAATAAATAACAAAGTACATGTGACATTAATAAAGTCATATTGGTACATGCCAGGGTATGAATCCACAACTCTGTGCGTAAGAAGCGAGTCCGCAAACCCCCAGATCACTTTTTCCATCCTAATTATCACATCGAAATTGCATCCTTTGGGATTATTGGAACAAAACATCTAATCAGTATTTTATACGAGTAGTAAAGCGTTGCACGGAGGAAGACGGTAAAACATCTAGTCTCACACAGGTTGCCGTATTTATGCATAGAATAGAATATTCTTTATTGTACACTATTTTAAAAACAACTAATAGAAATCATCAAGCTATATAAAACCAGTATAAGCTGATCTCGCATTGTATAGGCTTTCGGTATGATGAGATATCAGGGTAAACTGGTTTTGTAAAGCTTGATGTGTAGCACTGTGTATAATGGGCGGTCTTATCGCTATTAGCGATTTCTTAGACAACAAGAAAAAGATGGAAAAAACAAAGGGAAGCAAGTCCGTGGTGTACGTATTATATTAACTAGAGATCGCCCAATGGTCGATATCCGACCATAATTGTATCTTTTATACATTTTTTTTTTACTTTCTGCACTCCTCCTCCTTAAGAACTAACTATGCCAAATCTCACACTCCTCCGTGCAGGCAATGTGCTTAAAAAGGGGTACAAAGTTTTGTCTTCACGTATTAATATATAGATATTACAAGCTAGGATAAAACGGTATATTTATTTATTTATTATATTCTTTATTGTACACCAGTTATTAAAAAGTAAAGTAAAGTAAAGTATAGTCAAGTGCTTGAATAAAATACATTCGAAGATATTACCTATATAGAAAAAGTCAAGCATTTTTAAAAAGGAAGAAAGGGAAGAGAATCATTGACCACGACAAATAATTTTCGTCTTTAATGCCCTATATTTCACTATCATATAATTTTACTATAAAAAAGTAAATTTCACCAACTAAAGAATAAACTTTAAAAAAGATAGTGGCATTTTTATTTACATTAATACTGGAAAATAATGGATGACGAATTACGAATAACGTTCATATTGACAGATATGGGACTCAACCAAAATTTCAATGCCATTTTCAACTTTATTTTTCTAACACGACGTACTATACTTGTAATATGAAACTGGATACAAAACTATAGATACAATAAAATTATACATGGTTAGTCGATTATTAAAATCGAAATAAAATTATCAGATCACGGTTGGTATGAACCAAATGCAAATTTTATAATGAAGAATATTAAATCAATGTTCGGGAATTACCGAATTGTATACAACTGTATAATCTATACAAATAAATAAAATTGAAGTGTCTGTTTGTAATGTCAAAATAACAGCTTTTTACTTAATGCATATGAAAGTATATACGGGACATATAACAAAAAAACAATTTTTAAGTTTTTTGTCTGTCTGTCTGTCTGTCTGTCTGTTTGTTCCGGGTAATCTCCGAAACGGCTGGACCGATTTTGACGGGACTTTCACTGGCAGGTAGCTGGTGTTCTAAGGAACAACTTAGGCGACTTTAATTTTAGAAAAATAATTAGGGTTCCGCCCAAAAAAAAAAGAAACCCTTGAAATCCAATATATATCTTCTATGTCAAGTGCCTATGTCGAAGTACTCTAAATTCCTTTTAAATTAGACGCGGGTGAAACCGCGGGTCCCAGCTAGTTAACAATAATACCGTCCCATCCCTATACCGAAACAAAAACTATAAAGAAGAACATTGAATCTCTGCTAGCGGGATTTCCCGAGTTGCATCCTACCATAAATCGTAATGTATGTGCGAATGCGCGAGTCATTGAGTACAAATAAACATCAATGCATGTTGTGCTATAAACCTACTCTGTATTATAATTTCTAGGAACTGCGCTATCATAAGTATAATAAGTACCACCACATAGGTTTAAGTACCTATGTATGTGTTAATATTTAAAGATTTAAAGATCCTTATCTGTGTCATTTTATAGGAATACTAGATGGGTAGGGGCGGCGCAAAGATATTTTTTTAATTAAAATGTTTTAATTACTCGACCACCGTGCCCAGATCTAGTGATTTTATTTTTCGGCACTATACCAACATTAATATTATTTTGTGAATATGAGTCATTTTTGTATAGCTATAAGCCATCGTCTCGACAGTATTTTATTTTATTGATAGGCCTATATCGGCCAAGTGGTTCAGAAGTTATACGATCACTAACGATTATATGGGGTCGTACTTTAATAATGGAAAATATTTTAAGCGTAGGATCTATGAATGATGCTCTAGTGTGATCATACGAGGACCTGGAGCCTCCCTTAGGTGCCGAAGATGACCGCTCCAGTGGTTTTAGCCGGTAGGCGTCCGGCATACCCCTTCGCCCTTCCCCGGGGCGAAGGAAGTTCATGAAGAATTTCCACTGGGCACCAATAAAAAAAAGGCCCTATGAATGATATAGAATTCTTTTTTTTTAAACTTTGCTCCACACTAGGTTGTCTCCTGTGTCGTAGGTGCGTTTACAGACACAAATTCCACATACATTTCAAATGTCAAGTATCGGTTTTACTGATACTAAATAAATTTATATTTAAATACTTAACTAGCGAAAGATTTACTGACTCTGTGTTGTTTTATAAAACAAAGGTTGATGTTATGTTTTTTTATTTTTGTTGAAACGCAACATCTCTACCTATAAACGTACCTCCTAAAATATTTTCCATTATTAAAGTAAGACCCTATAAAGATAAAACACATCTAAAAAGAAATATATTTTTATTTTCAATACAAGTTTTATTATGATCTGCGTTGTACATTTCTTATCTGATTAAGTACTGTATAACTGTTTTATTTACACTGTTCTGTATTACAATAGCATTTAATCGGCATAGGAAATTTTAATGTTAACAATGAAATGACAAGAGAAAATATCTGAACAGACTCAGATATGTAAGTAAGGTAAGGAAAAAAACAGCTTTCGGCCGAATAAACTCCACTGGGCCTCCCCCAAAGATCACCACTACGACCGTAATGGGTGTGTTGTGGGCTCATTGGGGGGTTTTGCCATAATCGCCACGCTTGGCAGAAGAGTTGGCGATCGCAGTTTGAGTTGTTAATGTACTCGAAGGACGCTGCTGCTCATGCTCCGGCTAATCCCTTAATCGACTTTTACGACACCCACGGAAGGAGATGGGGTGGTGGTATTCTGATCCGGCCGACACCACACGGTGCTTAAATGTAAAAAAAAAATACGGCAGTAGTATAAAAAATCAACCAGCATATCCTTTAGTCATTGATAAAAATACTTTTGTATAAACAGTTATACAAAAATGAATATTGTGTTTTGTATCAGTCTCCTTGGTTCAAACAAAAACGAAGAAGACATCTAAACGTTAATATGCGTCAATTTGGAATCGTAAATACAACTATCCTCTAGCATTTATACTATAAACACATTTCGTATCATATATAGGTATGAATTAAGTCTTCAGATTAAATAAAAAATATGTGCGCATCAAGTATTTTCAATTCAAAATTCACTCACTTTAACGTTACGATTACGATACTATACGTCAAAATATTCATGCTATGCTCTCTGGTAATTTTGCGTTTTAGTCAATTTATGTGCATTTCACCTCGTAAAATGAATATATGGGGTCCTGTAATAATAGTGAACTGGAAGTTTGCCATGAGCTTTTAATACGAGGCAATCGAAGACCTAACTGATTTGTTTTGATTATACGTACACACGGCTACATTTCAAGCCATACATTTCCTGTATAAGCTGACCTCGCATTGTATAGGTTTTCCGTACAATCCGAGATCAGCACATATTCGTATGATCTACAGATAGTTGTTTCGGGTCTCGGTGTTTGTGCATGTGAAATGTATGTCTGTAAACCGTGCCCACGACTCAGGAGAAATCTTATTAATTACATAATATTAATTTTGATTATGAAGATATTTTGTCTAGTAAAATTATTAGGTATTTGAGCATTAAAAACATCTTTTATCATTTTATTATTACAAATTCGCACACAGATAAAAAACGTGCCGCAGTAACAACATCTTCAAAAAGGTGTTTTTTCTACTTGGTTTGCATAATATATAAAAAAGACTACTCATTAACTATTGCAAAACAATGGAAATCACAACTTGTTTTTTAATAAAAGCGATCTCTATTACCTATTGATTGTCCTCTTGAAATACAGTGCAATATTTTCGTAGGACCCTATATATCATCATCATTATATAAGCCAAAGTTCACTGCTGCACAAAAGCCTCCACCATAGATCCCCACAATTGTGTCATCATTTTGTGGGGAATATGTCGATACTCAACACGCTTGGCAGGCGGGTTGGTGAGCGCAGAATAGCTGTTCCACAGAAAGGACGCTGCTGCCCATCACTTTGGTTTAGAATCCCTTAGTCACCTATTACGACATCCACGCTATATAATATGCTCACCAACTATTGTTTTACATTAGATACAGTTGGCAAATCAAAAACATTGATTGCATATGAAGTTTAGTTGGATAAAAGTCGGTTAAGGTGCGGCTGGGTCACCTCTGGGCCACCCCAATGCCGGAAACAAATCTGGAGTCTGATTATTTTTATAGCACAAAATGAAAGTGTAAATAGTTCCAGTTATTTAGTAGTACTTTATCAACGCAATTTGGTGAGCCCTTATCCTTTTATTGATTTGGCTACAGATCAAGCTATACAGTTCCAGTATAAGCTAACCGCTTATTGTACTAAAAGCCAATACAGTGCGAGTTCAGCTTATAATGGAATTGTATAGTTTCATATGTAGCCGTGCGTACATTTCTGGTAAGCGTTTAAATAAAATAGTACACTACATGTTTTCAATTTTGTAAATATTATTTTCTAATTCTCTTATTTTATGGTCACACTGGGAAAATAAACTAATCATACCGATACATTTACGTATATGGAAATTTCACAATATGACGTCAGGATACACAGAAGCGCAATATGAACATTCGGTAAAAGTATGTAGTAGCACGTGACATGATCCAGTACGTTTAAGTAATGTTGAATAATTATATCTGACCATAGAGCGGTTTCACACTGCGACTTTTTACAACGATTCAATTACGATGCAGTAGCGATACAGTCGCTAACCTTCTGCCTTGTAAGGCTAGTGCCGCGATGCAGTCGCGCGTTTGTATCGCTGCAATAAGTCGCCGGGTATTAAGGCCCTTAAACATGCTGAGCAACCGCCTGAAAAATATCTCAACGAAATTAATATTGTGAAAAAAGCTACGTTCGAAAATTGAAAGAATATCAGTTTCGTGTCTTTGCACTACATTTGGTTTGGTTGATTCTAAATTAATGTTGTCGCTTTAATAAATATAATCCCAATAAGGATTTGAATAAAAAAACTAAAAGTTCTTACTGCATAATGCATTTCAATAACAAAATGCAGTTCGAATACAAAGCTATATCAGTTTCGTGTCTTTGCACTATATTTGGTTTGGTTGATTCTAAATTAATGTTGTCGCTTAATAAATAAGGATTAGAATAAAAATACTAAAAGATCTTACTGCATAATGCATTTCAATAGCAAAATGCAGTTCGCAGAATACAAAGCTACCGCATAGGCGCGTTTAGATATCATGAAGTAATTCAGTTGCTGTGCTGTGCATGTACCGAGCAGTATTAGTTGTGTTGATGTAACTTTATTTTTTATTGGGTTTACATAGAGGGGGCGGGGGGGCACCTCAAAAATAAATAGTCATGCTGTCCGACTGTACCTACACACTCCAAACCACTATTATCACATTTTCATGTATTTGTCAATTAATAATTGACTTTACATTGTACTATAGTAAACAATAGGTTAACTTATAATTGTCATAGTTTAACAATATAAAAAAATATGTTATTATAATAAAAATACATAATTAAACAATTCAGCTTAATATTTATCTTTAGAAATCACATTATAAACTGCTTAATCTACACGATTACGAAAATTAGTTTTAATTTTTATCTTTAGAAATCACATTATAAACTGCTTAATCTACACGATTAAGAATATTAGTTTTAATATCCTAAACAAGAGAAACCGCCTCACAATTTAAATTTGCAGCCTCAAATGTCAAAAAGAATCAATTTGACTTAAATAAATTATGAAAAAAAAACGAAATTCAATAATTTAATTAACATATTAAAACCATGTTAAAACATTTTTAATTTGTATATAAAGACTTTTCTTTCGAAAGTTCTAGAATAAAACTTCACCCCTGAAAGTCTTCCAATAAAAGTGACCTTATATTATATTTATCACGACGAACAGGCTTTATCGTTATTTATATAAAACTAGTTATTACTTATTTAAATTAATAGAACATCACAGTCACAAATACGTATATAATACATATACACAGAAATATAATTACTGTATATCCAATATTTGAACATTACTTATGTATTATAAGATTTTAAACTGACATGATCACTGAAACTTATTATAAGAACTGAAAACGGGATATTCTTTAATCGACATTCGAGTTAAAAACTTTTTCGTTAACGTTTTCAGTTCTAATAATAGTATTACATATGTATTGTCCCTATTACTGCGTACACCTTCACAAATGGCTCGTTTACACAAAGACAGTCAACTAGATTTTGAGTCTGAAGAACCCAGATACAAAAAAAGCATATCATAAGAAGATCTATTAAGAAGCATACAAACAGCAGGGCAGCCTGTGGCGACACTGCGTAACCGAATTCTCCAGAGAGTCGGTTGTCGAACGGCGTAATAACGGGGAAACCCGCTCCGAGACTTCGAGACACGCGATGGTGAAACAGGTGCCGCTTATGTAGACACCGAGCCGCTCACGTCACGCGCCGGTATTGCTTCCTGTCGGCTATAGTGGTGACCATGTAGGAGGCCCATCCTGTGAGAGGTGAGTCATCGTCTGCCACATAATTTCATTAAAAGGCGGAAAGGCAGACGCCGCTGTTTCCGTTTATACAGGCTGTCCAGTAAATAGCACGACATACTGCAGGGGCCGAGAGCTTGGGTCAATACCTACCAAAAAAACACAATTTATGTTCAGCAAAATCTTACGGATTTACAGTAGTACAAAATTTTCCGAAATATCGACCTTGACACAGATTTTTAAGCATCCTGGACAACCTGTATAAGTTTTTAATCCATACTCTAATTGCACTAGACCTTACCATGTTACCTTCCATCTCATACAATAGTTTTACATCTCCGGGGAGAATTTGAGACCGCATTTTTAGTTAGTGTACCATCGTCTGCATGTTGCTACCTTGTCCTGTCGTAAGCATATCAAAAGACCGGGTGCCTCTTTGCAAAAGATTATTATATTAACCCATGAATAGAGAGACTTAAATAATGATATTAAAATTACTGCTGCAAATATAAGTTGCTTGAACACGTGTAAACGGCACTAAACACAAGAGCGGTAACTTAAAACTGACCACTTACTATTTGCCCAACTTCGTGTAAACCAGCCATTACATTGAATGCTATTAATTAAAGCTTTAATGGTACGTTATTTGGGAGTCGGGCGAAAATATTGTCCTACACATCGCCGCTAATGACTAAATATTGTGTAGTGTGGTGCTGTGTCGTTTCGTGTCGTGTGGTGTGTATAATGCAGTATAGGATAGGATAGTCTATAGGATAGTTTAGTATAAGTAGGTATACTTAATCTACGGTTACGTAAGTATATGAAGAACGGAATTTAAATAGTACAGACCTGAGCACACCTGCTTCTTTTGGCTTGTGGCGCGGAAACTAGAAATCTCATGATTGCATCGGCATTTATTTGAGTGCGAAGTAGTAGATTTTTATAGCTACGAACGGTACGTTTTTCATATCTCGATACAACATGCAATCGCAAAATTTTAACTGTCGCAGTCCAAGCGTTATCACATAAAAATAATCTTAGAATAAAGTCCATGGCACCATGCTTCATAAATGTGTCTTCTCAATTGGAGGGCGAATTACTCGACAACTGCGAATTCCGCTTTAATTCTAAAGAAAAATAGCTATTTTGCATTTTTTTATAACTATATATAATATAACAATCTGAAGTAAAATAAAACCAAAACGGACTTTCCAGATACCATATTACACTTAACATTTTTTATTACTGAAGTACCTACCGAAAGTCAGGCAAGCTATAAATAATGAAAGGCTTGACTTGCTCTGAGGTATCGTTTTATCACTTAGGGCCATCACAAATTAGGCGACATATTGCAGCGCGATAGTCGAACGACAGATGCCCAAAAAAAGTAATTACAGATACATTAGGGAGAGGTGAGAATGTTCGAGCGACAGTCAATTCGAGTTAGTCACTCATTGAGCTGGTAGCCAAAAATATAAACAGGGTAAAGGTATAGTAAACATGTGTATGTTCCGGCAAATTTTATTCAATACAGCATTGGAAATCCTCTTCGACTTCCTCTGCGTGTGTGCCGGAACTTACCGGCTAAAACCCCCTAGGCGATCATTATCGGCACCGATGAGGAGCTCTAAGTTCTCGAGAACGAACGCATCGGAGCCTTGAGCTTCTCAGAGGGGGTGACCTGTAGACTTGTAAAGCGGTCACCCCTCTAACGGAGGGAAGGCGACTGCAGGAGGTTGCCTCCCCAGCTACATATTTAAAGATCCTCGAAGCCTTGCTGGGTGCTGTACTATGCATTTGGCAGCACATGACTATTTGTGCCGCCTTCTTTGGAGTGTTCGGTATGAAAGCGTAGAGTCCCCACTCTGCGCACCGCGACGCCCGGGTTATGACGGCTAACAGGCGGCTTTGGGTATACCTAGGTATCGCTCCAATGACCTATCGATCCTCCCGACATTTGTCGCTCCAATAACCTGTCAAAGATTTGACTTGACGCTCTAGCGGTCAGTTGAACGTATGGTATATCGCGCACTTGCTTCGCAAACCTTTGAAATGGCGTTGCAGATACAAACCAAATACAATGCAATACAAACCATACACATTTCATTGTCTTTTTTACTCCTTAGCAATCGGAGACTACCCTCTTTAGGAGCTCATAGTCAGTCACTCTCAGATTGGTAAACGATCAGTGACACTAAGCGACGCTCGGCACGGTCAGTTAGAATTGAGTGTCTCCGTCCTTCCGGTCCCGGTTGTTGTCTTTCGACGGCAGTCGTTAAGCCAAGTCGGAGGCCTTTGGGCAGCTTGAACAACTCTTGACACGATATTGGCCACTTACCAAACGAAGACAGAAAAACTACCCTCTTGTCTTAAGTGGCTGGATAGGTACCAGGTATGACATCATATCGCATGTCACATAATCAGCCGTGCCCGCTTAAGATAGAGGTCAACAGTAACAGTTTAATACCAATTCAAAAGAGAATAATTAAAAATCCCAAGTTCTAACCTAGTAGCTTCTTGATTAATCCCTCGTCACCTTCCTTGATGCCATATAGCAGCAGTGAAGAGAACACGTTTACTGCCACTTCGGACAGCTTCTTCGGTGACTGGATGTTTAGACTGATGCCCAAGACGTTTTTGAGTGTGTTGTCCTAGAATGGTATTAATTGGTTATTTTATTCAACTCGACGACCCTGAACACAATGGACCTTGTGAAAATTTGCTTAAATCACTGGCTGCAAGCAGCCAGCCAACCAGCAACCGCCGTGGGGGTAATCTTTGGAGGAGGCCTATGTCCAGCAGTGGACTTAATTCGAAATTAATGAAATGATGATGATGGACTGGACCTATGAAATTGTCGTTCTGTAGTAGGTACTGGCCATTTAAAGTAAAAATATTTTTGTAGATTAATTTTATTTTTTAAAGATGTCTTTCAGCTGAAATTTGCATTACATATTATTTTATCTCATATGTTCGAATTGATGAATGATTGATAACCCTTTTTGTAGCACAATTGTATATAAGACATGTCACATGGTTGAGGAACTGAATTCTTCATGCAATTGTAAATCATCCCAAATAAAAGTTTAATAATAATAGTAAAATTAATTGAAAGATTTATATGTATATAGAACAAAGCTGTAGCTTTATATAATTTTTCAACAATTATATCATAAAAAATATGGAACTAGAACCGGGAGAACTGCCCGCGCTCCGTAATGGGCGAAATTAATAGTCAATGTAACCCATAGTCATTGGATTTGGGATTAAGGATTTGTCCGATTGGTATTAAACGTAATCTTAACACAATAACGGATGAAGTTCAAAATCTTTACATTAAAAAGAGATGTGAAGTGTCACATTCATTTACAAGATGCAAGATTGACTGTGAGTGTGGATGACAATCCATTACATACTGTCTTGATCCACAGTCACAGTCAAGATTGACCAATCCACACTCACAGTCGGACAAATCCTTAATCCCAAATCCAATGATTATGTGTTATATTGATTATTAATTTCGCCCGTTACGGAGCGCAGGCAAATCGTAGCATAGCCACCAGAATAAAATAATAGGTAGCTGACGTCAAGCATACTTAGACGCTCCACAAAATCTGCAGTGTGCGAACATGCCTTAGACAAACCCAACCATTTTGTTCGTTTCGATAAACTTCAAGTCCTCGCGAAAGAGAACCGATATGTACCAAGAATGTGTCGTGAGGCTATTGAAATAAAAAACATCCTAATTTTAATAGAGAAGATGGCTGGCAGGTACCCCAAGTTTGGAATCCTGTTATTAAAATAATAAAGTCCCAAACTAAATAACATCAAGACACTATGAGTGATTACTGCGTGCATCAAAAATTGATTACAGTAGTACGGTAGATAAAATAAAATAACTTTTAAAAGTCTGTAACGACGCCTGGCACCTTAGTCATCCTGTGACCACAAACCCTGCAAAGAGTTCGAAACGTCAGGAAAAACAAAAATCGATAATATAAGCGATGTAATCCGTTCAAAGTGTTTTGTTTTATTAAAACGTCACTTTTAACTTTGGCCGTAAATAGACAAGGATTTGGGACAAGTCGCCATAGTTAATATCCATTCAACGACATTACAACGATTGCTATTGGAGGCGGTATCAAAACGCTCATTGTCCTTTATAATCAACCTTATGCAATGCACTTAAGCTGTAAAAATTAATGGCCACGCCGTCTTTTCAATTTCGTTCACGTTTCTCTATATAGCGTTCTTCGTTTTAGAGCTTTTGGCGCGCAGTCTTTGGTTGGTTGGCGAATTTTATTTTATTTAAATTGTATCAACGGCGCAGGTGCATCGGTGACCCATAATAAATGTGTACTACTGTACGAACTTACTTCAATGTACATCGAGGTCAGGTTTGTCAGTTCTCCTCTGATGTTCTTGCCCATCATCTGCGAATAAGAACTTGTTATTGCGTACTCACTCCATCACATCATCCATCGTCACTCCATCTCCTCCCATGGATGTCGTAAAAAGCTAAGGGATTCTAAACTAGAGGGATGGGCAGCAGCGTCCCTTCTTTGTAACATTAGCCATACTGCGCTCACCAACCCGCCTGCCAAGCGTAGTGAGTACTGGCGAATTCCCCCCAAAATGATGACACACTTGAAATCTATGGGGGAGGCCTTTGTTCAGCAGTGGATGTCTTATGGCTGATATGATGATGATGATGATATTGCGTACTTATACCATTCCCGCGGTATCGTCATGATATCAGCCAAAGGATGTCCACTGCTGAATGAATGCCTCCTCATAAAATTCCACAAATATGTCATTTTGGGGGAGTTTGACAGTACTCACCACGCTTGGCAGGTGTATTGGCGAGCTCAATATGGCTACTGCACAGAATAAACGCTGCTGTCCATCCCACATACTTAGAGTCCTTTAGTCGTCTTTTATGACAGAAGGAGATAGAGTGGTCCTATATTCTTAATTCGGACACACATTTTTACTGTTCCGGATCATTGACGGCACTCTTGGTGCAGTGGCTGATATAGTCGGCTGCTGCGTTCCGGGTCGTGGATTCGATTCCCGCACGGAACAAGTATTTGTATGATCGCCAGGTAGCTGTTCCGGGTCTGGGTGTTATTGTATGTGGAATTCATGTCTGTAAACGCACCCACGACACAGGAGAAATCCTATTGTGGGGCAAAGATAAAAAAATTAACAGCATTCCTCCTGTATCATAGTTCAGAAACACCCAGACTTTTCTTCGTGCGGGCATCGGTGACGAGAACTTTTTTTTAATGGGGCTTGTGGAAATTCTCATGCACTTCCTCCGCCCCGGGGAAGGACGAAGTGGCATGCCGGACTCCTTCCGGCTAAAACCACTGGGGCAGTCATTTTCGGCACCTAAGGGGGGCTCCAGGTCCGCGTATGATCACACTAGAGAGCAGCATTGACCGACCGAGCCGGCCAATCCGGCAATTGACCTAGCCGGCCAATCCGGCGATCGCTGCGTGTCAATTGATTGTATACTCGCTTTCATAATATAAAACCTCCTAATAATGATAAATTATATTACTCACCTCAATTTTCTCATCATTAGTAAGGTCAGTCTTGGTAAGCACGTACGACAACTTGGTGAGAGCAGCTTCTGGAGTCATATCGTACCCTGATACTACTCCCACCTTGGCAATCACCTGGTTGGAATAAAACTAATTACAATCTTATATAACATTACTATCTTAGGTACATTAGCTCTTACTGATGTTAACGCTCTTATTGTAAGAGACCCGCAAGGTAAGTACTACCGCAGTGGCTATACGGATCGCACGAGGATATCGATCAGTGTCCAACGAGGCGGCAATTCTCCTGGCGCGTGTTCCGCCTTTCGACACCCTGGCGGAGACGGATGCATGGGTCCACGATCAGCCACGCTTCCTCCGCCAGAGCGGCGAAGGCGCGCGTCCAGGGGCGTTTGGCAGGCAGAGGCGGCCAGCTCGGCGGCGCGCACTTGGAAAGTGGCTTCGCCGCCTGCGTATGCAGTTTGAGACCAAGCACGTCTTCGAGGCCGTCCTGCCGCTTTTCGGAGCCTGACTCAAGAGTGAGCGCGTTACCTACCGCCGGACGCACATGTTCACCAGGCACGGTTGTTTCGGTGCGTACCTGCACAGGACAGGACGCGAGGTCACGGCACAGTGCCAACATTGTGGAAGCCACCAGGATACCGCACAGCACATGCTCGAAGCGTGCCCTGCGTGAGCAGCTGAGCGGCGATCCTGGTCGATCGGTTCGAGCAAATCTCTCTCTGCCGGCAGTGTTGTAGGCTGTGTTGGCAGAGCATGAAAATTGGAGTGCAGTGGTCTCCTTCTATGAGTGCTTCACCACCCGACGGTTGAAACATACCTGTGTTACTGTTTGAAGGGCACTGTCATAATCATCATCATAACGGCCATTTATACGTCCACTGCTGAACAAAGGCCTCTCTAATAGATTTCCACAACTGTGTCATCATTTTGGGAGGAATTTGCCAATACTCACCACGGTTGACAGGCGGGTTGATGAGCACAGTATGTCTACCATTTCACAAAAGGGACGCTGCTGCCCATCCCTCTGGTTTAGATTCCCTTAGTCGCCTTTTACAACATCCACGGGATGAGATGGAGTGGTGGTATATTCTTAATCCGGACACCACAAGGACGAAGGGCACTGTAGCTAGTGAATAGGCATAAGAGACTAGAAACGAATGTCTCGAGGTGTCGAGCGCGATGTGGAGCCACGCAAGACTAGTTCTGGATAGCATTACAATTGTTATAGGCAGGTGTGACGCTCACCACGAGTGAATGACTTGCTCATCACGTCACTAATTAACATAAGGAAAGACGAAATGAAATGTGTTTCTCAGGAAATATGATGCAATATCTATTGACTAGAGAACTGCCCATGTGAGTTATCATTTATCACGCATGTTAAAGGTCACGGTGCAACGGCAGGTCGATAAAGAACCATAGATATATGATCTTAAAAAACTGACAATACCTTTTTAAAATTACTCGAGTTTGTGACTCACCAAAAACGGGTTTGATAATAATCGATGGATTTTATTGACTGTTAGACGGGCGTTCAAGTGATGGTAAGTAATCACCGCTGTCCATAAAAATCCGCAACACCAGTGGAGTCACTGAGACGTTACCAATGTATTAGGGGGGAGAGGACAGGTTGGAGTGACGGAAGAAGGGGGCAGGCATCGGAGATCTACTCCGATGCCTGCCCCATTAACCCCCCCCCCCCCCGAACTTACGGTATTAGATTCTAATGTAATAGAGAGTGACCTGTCACCTTTAATCGGACAAGATTGTAATATCGTATTGGGAAAACAATAGCAATTTTGGTACAAAGATCTCCCTTACTACAATAATAGAATAATAGTTCATTCTTTACACATTAGTCTACGTATTTCTCATTATATGTTTTACCATCTTTAGAGTTTCTTGCCGGCTCTTCTATAGAAAGCCTAGCTATTGGAAGTGTCGGACGGACGTTTCATAAGGGCGAGTTCTTGGCTTATCTATGCAAATAAATAAAATTTAGGTGTCTGTTTGTTGTTTAGCCAATGATAGCTTTTTACTAAAGGCTCTCTACAGTAATAAAATGGAAGTGTCTGTAGTAATGGCAAAATAACAGCCTTTCACTTAATGCATACCAAAGTATATACGGTACTTATAAAAATCTATTTTTTTCTCTTTCTGTACTACTGTTTGTTCCAGCTAATCTCCGTAACCCCTGGACCGATTTTGACGGGACTCGCCGGCAGATAGCTTATGTTATAAGGAGTAATTTGGGCTACTTTTATTTTTGTCAAAGAAAAAGAATAAGGGTACCACTTAAATTTTAAAACCCATGGAATCCAATATATTTATAAAATATCTCTCTCTATGTCAACCGTCTATGCCGAAGTACTCTTTACAAATAATCCGATTTATTTTAAATTAAACGGCGGGTGAATAATCGAAAATAAAGTAACAGCAGATAATACAATTTCCACTGTAAAATGTATATTTGTTTGTTTAATAAAGGTTGTTATCATATATCTCAATTATATTATTGCCACTAAAATTCTTGAATGCTCTTTGGCACCTTTAATATTTTACGAAGAAATTTACGGCACGTAGATAGAAAAAGATTCGCCATCCCTGATCTAAGATGGCATGGCTACATGTCCGCTTGCACACACCATTACGGATCGAACAAACATTAGACTCAAAGAATACGTTAATAACATTAAAGATTCATGACTACGGACCACATAAGAAAGCCCAGTGTAACTCAGCAAGCCATGGAGTAACTATGCTTGGTATTTCTATATACGATCGAATCAGAAATGAGGAGATCCGTAGAAGAACTAAAGTTGCCGATACTTACTGCTCGACAGAGTTTGCCAAGGGGGGCCTAAAATGTACATGGGCAAAACGAAAGCCCATGCCAATAAAGAAAGCTAATGCCATGCCGTAGGGAAGCCTGTTATCAAAGTTGTTGGTAAATATGTCTACTTGGGACAAAGTTTTCAATTATATCTTTTGAGGATATCTAAAGAAAGTCTATCATAATTGCGCGCGTGTTCCATTACACCTTGTTTTAATGCGCCTAAACCGAAATTATCTCAGTTATTTTATTAGGGGTTATCAGGGTCCAATGAAATCAGTAAGGTCATGGTTTTAACAGAAAATTACTGTTAGTACCGTAACATATGATTACTATTATCATATTATACATCGATATTTTTTTTTCTATCTTGGTGACGAGCCGAGCACGTCATTCGCCTGCTGGTTAGCTACATGCCTGCCCATAACAATTGTCATGCTACCCAGGACTAGTCCTGCGAGGCATCACACTGCGCTCGTCACCTCGAGACGTAAAGTTATTTAGTCTCTTATGCCCAGTAATTTCACTAATAACATAGTTTTACTTCTCAAGGATTGTAAAGGTCCCCCTCCAAGTCGGTGTGCTGTTACGATTTCCCTATGTTCCCTAAAACGCCTAAACAGCCTAAAATCCCACTTAGTCATTAGACCTCCTCCATTTCCTAAAAGTCCCTCGCCAGCACCTTTTATCCGCCTCACACGCCCTGCATTCACGCTCACCAGTCTCCTTCCATCATCCGTCGCGAGCACTCATTCTATTTCTCGTGTGTACCAGTTCCTTCTATTTCATTGTTATTCTATTTTCCAATAATAAATTCGTGTAAGTTTTAAAAAGTCTTTTTTAAAACGTCTCCCGCTCGTTCCCGAGTAACAGTGCGCTGCGCACACGGTGGCACGTGACCATGTGCATGCCACCGTCTTCCCGGGGATCGCTTGGTATGAGCATGCAGACTCCCCAATCGGCGCACCCACGAACCCCAAGGCCCCCATGCCATAAAGCGACGGCAGGGGGCTCAGGCGTGATGTACCTGGACGCCAGGTCCGTTGTTACCCCGGCGCCGTCTGGTCCTTTTCCGTGCGCGATCGACCCTCTCCCGATCCCGCTCTGTGGTCTCCTTCAGCAGCATGACGCTCTCGCATATGGAGCCACTGCGCTCCATTTTTCATGCTCTGCCAATATAGCCGACCCTACTGCTGGCAGAGAGCGAGCTTTCCCAATCCGAACGACCAGAATCCGCCACTCGGCAGCCCACGCCGGAATGCCTCGAGCGTGTTCTGCCGCTTATCCTGGTCGCTTCCACAATGTTGGCACTATGCCGCGCGCTCGCGTCCTATTCTGTGCAGGTACGCACCGAAACAATCGTGACCGATGTACACCTGCGTCAGGCGGTAGGCGACGTGCTCGCTCCTTCTGAGCCAGGCTCCGAAGAGCGGAAGGATGGTTTCAACGACGCGCTTTGTCGCAAACTGTAACCGCAGACGATGTCGCCACATTTCTAGTGCGCGCCTGAAGCAGCTGGCTAGTCCAGCTGCTACAGCCTGTCGAAAGCCCCTATTATACATATTTGTATGATCTGCAGGTAGTTGTTCCGGGTCTGGGTGTATTGTAAGTGGAATTAATGTCTGTAAACGCACCCACGATACAGGAGAAATCCTAGTGTGGGGCAATGTATTAAAAAAACAAACAAACAAAGTTTACGCTACCGTCCCTGCCCACGTAGCGAATGTGCCTATCGCACAGATAACCCCTTTGATGCCCTGCATATAGGGGGGCATTGATGATGGACTAGTGCCCCCCTAACCGCGCCCTACGGAATAGAGTTGTACCTACCATGCCGGCCTCTTGCAATAACAAATCTACCATTAGTGAACATTTTTAAAGTTGCGTGCTGAAAAATTATACCAGTAACCCCTTATTTACTATTACTATTTACCAGAATTTACTGTGACAGACAGTAACGTCATCATCATCAATTCGGCCGAATGAAGTCCACTGCTGGACACAGGCCTCCCCCAAAGATCACCACAACCACCGATATGGATGTGTTGTAAGCACATTGGGGGGTTTTGCCATAATCCTCCGGCTAATCCCATAGTCGACTTTTACGACACCCAGGGGATGAGATGGGTTGCTGATACTCGTAGCCTGCATCACACGGCAAAATTGTTGCTGGTAGATTATGTAACACGCGTTTTAAATAAACAAATACATCGGAATAAGTTACTGATTACTCTTGTCAACTTTATGACTGCCTATGCCCTATCCCTTCACTTTTTAAACGATGACTCTGACACCATGTGTTTTAGAGAAAACTGTGTATATAGACACAAATCTCACAGACACCCAAGCCCAAACAACTACTTGTAGATCACACCAATATTTATTCTGTGCGGGAATAAATCTGCGACACGTAGCGCAGTAAGCTAATCGCTTAGCCACTGCCCCACCCGTGCTGTCTACGTCTACCAAGAACCGTTATTTTCTGGATCTTACCTGACCAGTCTTGTACAGCGCCGCGACAGATCCCGAATTGCATTGTGTGATGTTTACGATGATGAGCCCTCTCTTCACCGCTGCTTCGATAACTTCTAGGATGTCTGGCCTGTTCGCCGGGATGTTCCCTGCGCCATACGTTTCAATGACCAGACCTAGGAGGATGATGGAGGATATAGAGTAAAATGTTACGTCATCAAGCTACGATCTGGCAGTTTGTTCCACAACTGCCTTGGCTGGTAGCCAACCGATATTAGTTATTTTCTTACTTTTCATGTGGTTAGAAGCCAACCTTATGTCAGAGTTGTTCAAGCCTCCCAAAGGCCTCCGACTTGGCTTAAAGACTGCCGTCAAATGACGACTACCGGGACCGCCGACTGACGAAATGTACATGCCCCAAGCACGGAGACTCTCAGTTCTAACACAGTAATATGGTCAGTAATGACAGTGGTTTTATTCTGTTTGGTGGTCACCCATCTATAGACTAACTGCGCCAAGCGTCGCTTACCCCTCAACGATCGTTTACGGATCAAAGAGTGCAACTAACTACACGATTCTCCCATCTGTTACAAATAATTTATAGCATCCACAGCCAACCGTCTCATCTTTATGTAGCATCTACAAGCAAATCGTTTCTCTAGAATTTTTTTTGGATTATGGTTCCTACGGATCTAAATGGTAGTTTTTGTAATGGGCGTCGTGCCAAACAACACGCTTTCTTTTTTTATATTAACCAAGCATAAGGGATTATCAAACAGCACACTCATCATTTGGGCCGAATAAAGTCCACTGCTGAACACAGGCCTCCCCCAAAGATCGCCACACCGGTCCGAGTGTGTGAACTCATTGGGGGGTTTTGCCATAATCGCCACGCTTGGCAGGCGGGTTGGCGATCACAGTTGAGTTGTTAATGTACTCAAAGGACGCTGCTGCCCGTCCTCCGGCTAATCCTATAGTCGCCTTTTACCACACCCACGGGATGAGATGGGTTGGTGCTATTCGTAGCCGGCACCACACGGCATATGCGAGTGTGTGTATTTGTTCTGGGCGGGAATCGAACCCGTGACCCGAAACGCAGCAGTCGACTGTATCAGCCACTGCGCCAACCGTGCCGTCGTTTTTGCCCCAACAGCCATCAGTTCTACGGGCAATGTGCCCCGCCCATTCACACTTCAATATGGGATCTCCTCATTTCTGATTCTATCCTGTAAAGAAATACCATACATAGCCTCCATCGCTCGTTGAGTGATCTTGAGCTTTCTTATGAGGGCCACAGTGACTGACCATAAGTAACTTTCTTTTTATTGATCCGGTGGAAATACCTCATGCACTTCCTTCGCCCCGGGAAAGGGCGAAGGGGCATGCCTCCTACCGGCTAAAACCACCGGAGTGATCATCGTCGGCACCGAAGGGAGGCTCCAGGAACTCGAAAGATCTCCTTCTAGAGCCACCCATTGGTGCCACGCCTTTAAGCACATCTCGGAGGGACTGTTAGGCGGTCATCCCCTCTAGTGGTGGGAAGGCAACTAAGGAGCCCCAGGCATCTCTGGAGGGGATTGTAAATGATCCCCCCGAAGCCTCACTATACGCTGTGCTGAGCACACAGCGGTACGTGACCGCATGTACACCGCTGTCTTCCCGGGGGTCGCTCGGTACGAGCAGGCAGATTTCCCAATAAGCACGCTCGACCATAAGTAACTAGTAAATATGTAAACATAAAATATAAAATTTTGACATTCTGGCCTACCTTCAATAGGTGGTTGACAAGCCGATCTTACTGCTTCCGTGCTAATACTGGGAAACATTCTCAACAGTCCCACGTTCTTGGACATCATGGCATGGACGTTGAACTTCTTGATGACGTTCGGTTTAAAGATGGCCGACTTGTTTACCTCCATGTCGAGCCCCACCTTCACAATGGGCACCGCATTCGGCGAGTCGAACGCGAAGAGATTATTCACAGAGATCTTTCGAGTTCTAGAATAAATTTTAGAGGTTATGCACTCTCATACAGCCATGAGGGTTAATTAATGGAAAATAATTAGGTGTGCGTGACCATAGCCAGAATTATACACCCCAGGCAGAACAAGAACATTTTGCGAACATCTGGTAGTCTACTTCAGCAGCTTATTATCATCATCACCGTGAACGACATCCACTGCTGAATAACGGCCTACCATATAGATTTCTACTATTGTGTCGTCATTTTGGGGGGAATTTGCCAGACTTACTGACTCACCATGCTTGGCAGGTGGGTTGGTAAGCGCAGTATGGCTGCTGTTCCAAAGAAGGGACCCTGCTGCCCATCCCTCTGGTTTAGAATCCCTTAGTCGCCTTTTACGACATCCAAATAAAAGCAATTTGTATACTGTTACATGCTGTATAGGGTTTTTACCGGGAGCATTCGCGTGTAATGTAATAGTTCGGATTGCAGCGTCACATCATACGTCGTCTAGCATCGTCGCGGACGTAAGCCGCTGTTGACCGCCGCGATTGATGAGTGTGCACGGATGGTAAAAACATCTAGCCGGCCAGACTTCGTTCGGATATCCCACAGAAATAGGAAATAAGGAGAAGTGGTACGGGGGCGTAACCGCGCCACCGCGACATGCACAACCCGGGGCATTCGGAAAAATGGCCGGTTTATAACATCACTTGAGATTCGATCGCGTAAGTGAAACTTTGTAAAATTTTCGTGTTGTTCGGGGATAATATGCAAAAACTGAAGCGAAAATAATAACTTTATCAAGGCAGGAATCATATACCATATGCAAGTGAAGGAAATTTCTTGTATTTGTCTATAAAAAAAAACTATTTTTTTTTGTTATGTTACATTTGGATTGATGGAGCAGAACGACATTATTATTTTTTGTACGAAATACAATGCTTCTTATCTACCACTTTTAACTAGTAATCGGTGAATAAAAAACGCAGCGAATGGTTCTCCCAATCAACTTACGCATTGCGTGGTAGAGCTGCTGTGTTGCAGTCCGTACGCTCGGCATTATTGGCTGCCTACAAAGCCGTGGGTGTGTTTTAGTATGAGTAGCCAATTATAATTATGTGTTTATTCAGGTCATTGGGTGAGAACTTGTAACTGTGGGCTTTAGTGTTTTTTTATGATGAATGGTAGTGTAAAACTGGATTTCCAGGCTCTCATATATTTTGAACTACATGGCATATCTTCTCCTCTCTTCCAATATCTTTGGGACATCCAAACGCTTAAGGACAGCTCAAGGTTACGTCCGCGGCTTACGACCGATAGTTTGCACAATATAGTGATGTACTATCCTGATACATACAAGCCCCGACTGTCAGCCGGGGCTTACGGACGCGTCCGATGATATGTTTCCAGGTTTACAGTGCACACAGTACGTAATGATGCAAAAAGGAAAAAATCATTGCAATGATAAAACTTCGAACATTGCGATTGCAGTAGTGAGTCAGTCGAGCCGAGCATTGTAGTGCGCACCACTTATAATACTATAGGTATTAAAATCGCTCACAGTCTCAGTTGCAATCTTTCAGTTATGCTTTTTGAGTTCGAAATTTATTTATTTACTTATTTATCACAGATATCTTATTGCTTACAGCCAGATCCATGCGTAATAAGGACGAAATAAGTATGAACACAGTTTGTCAAAACGTATCTAAGAAACAAGTGTAAAAAAAACGGCACAGTTGGTGCAGTGGCTGATACAGTCGGCTGCTGCGCACCGGGTCGTGGGTTCGATACCCGCACGGAACAAATATGTGTACGATCTGCCGGTAGTTTGTGTTTATAAAACGCACCCACGACACAGGAGAAATCCTAGTGTGGGGCAACGTTTTATTAGAAAAAAATAGAAGATATTTTCCAAAATTCACAATCCACCTGTGTTAACCGATTTCCATACAATTCGTTACAGCGATATCTTTAATTTTTATTAAATATCCAATTATTATTGTCGCGCACAGCACAACCATTTTATCCGTCATTTCCAAAACGAATGAATCCAGATAATGTATGTTCATTGATACATCAAACGCATTGCTCGACATCGATCGGTTACAAAAGCGAATGGTCTTCGGTAATTATGTGTAGCTTGCTCACTATTTCAATGCTTAAAATCGAACACCAATTTTTTACAAAACGAATATGTTACCGATCAATACCCTCATATCAATACATCAATACCTTAAGATTACCGATACTACAGTGAAGTTTCCGTCACGCCGTTTATTTGTCTAACAATATATTCTAACAACATTACTATTCGACATACCGATTGCCTCGAAAAAGTTTGCCGTAGAAGTAGATGCTGACTTCTGGAATGTTGTAACCACCAGCAATGATCAGAGATGATACGAAGTTGTCCACACCATCACTCCTCGCCTCGAAGATCGGGATCTAAATTGAACAGCATACAATGAAGTGGAACCTCTCATAACTATACTATACTACATAACTAGCTGAACGAATTAATAAACTGAAGTGGCCAATGGGCGGGGCACATTGCTCGTAGAACTGATGGCCGTTGGGGTAAAAGGTTCTTGAATAGAGACCGAGCACCGGAAAACGCAGCATGGGACGACCTCCAACGGGGTGGACAGATGACCTGGTGAAGGTCGCTGGATGCTGGCGGCATGTAAACACTCGTTGTGGAAATCTATGGGGGAGATCTTTGTTTAGCAGTGGAAGTCCTTTAGCTGATACGATGAGAACCTTGAGAGGCTCTCATCGTATCAGTTTTCTCCATTTTCTCTGTCTTTACTTCTGTGTATGAACCTCCCCAATTGAACAATATGAACCCAATTATTTCAGTCTGCAGTCACAGTCCTCGGTAAGCTTTACAATATAAAACGTCTTATCAAATTGTTAAGGCCTACCTGTGATCCAGTGAGCACTACAGCCTTGCCAAGGTTCTCGAACATGAAGGAGAGAGCTGACGCCGTGTAACAGAGCGTGTCTGTACCATGGAGGATCACGAAACCGGTGTACTGCTCGTAGTTGGTCTAGAATAGAAATTCATGCTTCATACAAAGTCCAGATGGCCTGTAATCACAGAATTCAGGAACAATTCACTGGGACTTCATTACTAAATGAAACCAAATACTTACAATGCTTTCAGTTTCAATTATACCTCCATATCAAACTGTCTCTGTGGTATCCGGATTAAGAATAGCAACACTTCATCTTCTCCCGTGGATGGCGTAAAATGTGACTAAGGGACTCTAAACCACAGGGATGTGCAGCAGCCATTCTATGCTCACCAACCCGCCTGCCAAGTATGGTGAGTGCTGACAATCGGAAATCTATGAGGGAGGCCTTTGTTCAACAGCGGATGTATGTTGACTGATATGATGAGTTGTAATGCTAAAAGCTCATAGAGACATGTACCTATGGGCTATTGTGAAAAGCGACCTGCTGCAAATAATCTATTTGCTGCCTGCAAATAGATTATTCTGGTAAAGATCGTCCACTGCTAAACAAAGGCCTCTAATTTTGGGGGGAATTTGCCAGTACTCTTACTTGCCACACTTAGCTGGCGGGTTGGTAAGCGCAGAATATCTGCTGTCTCGCAGAAGGTAAGTTGCTGCCCATACCTTTAGTTAGGAGTCCCTTAGTCGCCTTTTACGACATCTACGAGATGGAGCGGTGCTTTATTCTTAATCCGGACACCACACGACAAAACCTAAAGCAAAGAAGATCTTTTTTATATGTGAAGAATTCAGTCCATAGATAAAATACCCACCTTAATGTCGTTGGCAATTTTGATCCATTCCACCTCAGTCATGTCAGATGAGTCCAAGAGAGGATCATACTCCTGAATGTCGTATAGAATTCTCCAGTTAATGTCATTAGTTTCTAGGGAAAATAAAATACATTAATGCCCATAGATTAAATTGGTTCTTACTACGTGTCAGGAATCTGAAGTTTGTTTTAATAAACTCCATTCTTTTCATAAATGCCGTAAATTAAATAGCAGATATTAGCTTACTTCTCAAAGTCAAAGTTTTTATTTCATAAAGGCCCTAATAGGCACTTAAGAAAAGTCAAAAGTCAAGGTGCACGGTTCGGAAAAGTTGATCTTATGGAGAAGAAGCAAGAAACTCCATAATATAATAAAAAAGTGATATTACAATTTAACACGTCAGCTATGTGGAAACAAAGTGGACTATACGTGAAATACATATACACAATAATAAACACACTATTGCTTCTGTAATACATAATCAGAAATTGATAATTATTAACGCACAGGCACGAGTCAACGAAGTTCTCACATTTACTGTCATATTGTATACATTAACATGTCAAAAACGACATATTTAATATGTACTATATATAAAAAGTTATCAATTCTCTTCTCTTCTCGATAAGAACAACATCACTACAGCGATTACCAATCTAAATCACCAAGATGACAATGATCATGTAAGGGACTTTACTACGACATCATGGGACAAAGAGTTGCTTAAAATTTGAGCAGGATATGTAGGATTGCAACGGTATCCGAAATATACTTATTGAAAAAATGGATAAGTCCTGCGTTTGTTAGGCACATTTGTATACAGTACAATTACTACCTGATGCTCAACATAGCCGTAAGATTTTGTAACAAAGACTATGGATTGCATAGATCGAAAAGAATACATTATTACATTGGTAATCTCATGACCAGTCATTGATCTACATAAAAGGTCTAAATTTAGCAGTGGATACCGATAAGTTGATGAGATGACTGACAGAAATACACAATCACACATCAACTGCCGGTCGTAGACCCAAACAAGACGTTTTGTCCCTACTCACCACGACTGGCAACCTGTCCGTGGCTCCAGAACCAGCCTTCTTGCTCTATTCTAATTATGTGGCGATGGTTATTTTGCACTCGCACATAAAGGACGTGTTGTTGAAGTGCGAGGTAGCTGTACTTGATGCCCATTTAGCTTACAAGCCATTATAAGATATGCGTCAAATTGAAAAGAAAACATGCAATTTTGTGCCTCAATATGAAGTCATATGGCATATATAGTGCTACTGCTTGCAGTATTTCAGCGTGCAGCTGCATGAGGAGTTCATTGTTGGCACAACATAAAGATGCAGTATTGTTATTGTAAATTTATCTTATTTTTATGCATTAACATTGTAACAACATATTTCTTATGTCCCTATGTAAGACCTTTGTGTTGTACCAATAATAAAACTTTATTTCTTCTTTCTTTCTTTCTTTCATATATCAAGGCGAGAAGTTTTTACATTTCAAATTAACAATCAAAACCAATCATCATTTCGGCCGAATGAAGTCCACTGCTGGACACAGGCCTCCCCCAAAGATCACCCCAACGACCGATATGGGTGTGTTGTGGGTTCATTGGGGGGTTTTTCCGCATTGGGGGGTTTCATTCAAACCAATCATCTAGTCATTGTTTTCTTTTCGTGGACTTATCAACTTACTTGGCAGAACATAGAAGGACCTCAGTGACTTGTCTGTGCTGGAATTCTTGATCATGTTCTGATAATAGGATTCATCGTGCAGCTGTGGGTAGTTCCGGATTGACGGCTTGAACATGTTCTTTCCCGGAGACAGGCCTGTTTAAACATAAACTAGAGATAAAAATAATGATTTCTTTGGAACTTCGGGAGTTTTCGGGGTTAATGTATATGAATGATTACTCAGAGGAAGAGTAAAATGCGATTCATGCTTGTGTGTAACTATTTTCCTTAACAGTGTAATTTTGTAGTCGAGGAGCTCGTCGATGTATCGTGCGCCACGCGGTAAATTTGTTTTTATTTCATCTTGCGGTCTTGCGCAAAATGAAATGAAAAGAATTTTAGACGGGCCCTGCCTTGGACCCGTAAAGAGCGACAGCGCTTCCAGAGAACTTTGTAGCTCGCTCTCCGCCCCCTACCGCAACCTCGTCAAAAATAAAGAGGCGACAGAAACTTTTAATATTATTTGGCTTTTTTGATAATTATCATACATTTCATTTATTTACAAAGTTGACTATATTACGGAGGTGTGCAGCACTGCAGTTCATCTGTTTTTAGGAACACGTATTTATCTTTTGAATAAAATTGGCTAAAAGCTACTTGTTTTAGTTGTTAAAATACAGAAAATTCTCCTTACTGTAATGTTTTTTTACTAGTAAACCACGCCACTTTATGCTTTTTATTCGATTATACATATAAATATCTTCCATTGACTTGTAGTTTCGAAGACAAAATGAAATTTCGTTTATATGGAACGGAAGGTGAACTTCACACACACACCGGTCTCCCCCAAAGATCACCACAACTGTGTGTTGTGTGCTGAGGTTTTGCTATAATCTCCACGCTTGGCAGGCGGCTTGGCGGTCGCAGTTGAGTTGTCAATGTACTCGAAGGACGCTGCAGCCCATCCTCCGGCTAATCCCATAGTCACCTTTGACGACACCCATGGGACGAGATGGGGTGGTATTCTTAGCCGGCACTACACTGCCTTGTACACGAAGGTGTACTTAATTGGTTCTTACTTGTTCCTTGTGTAGCCACCGTGTGGTGTTCGAACAGAGTACAACTCTCGACTAATGAAGTCTTATAGATAGCATCCGTCTTTTGTAATATCGTAATTCTGGACACAGACTAGACAGACCAGCTCCCTAAAAACTTCCATTCATTTGTTCTACCCAAACCCATTATAATGCAAACACTCAAGGTCCGGTAAAGACACCTCTAGTTCATACATTACACAAACTTTCCCCAAACATAACAATGTTTACTGATCACAGTTGACGTGCAGGTTAAGCATGCCTATGTATTGTTTTCGTCATTATTTTTTCAGACTGCTTGGTTTTGCTTATGACAAACAGCAAAATCGCAACAGTTCTTTAATCTGAGATATTACACATAGGGACGTAACGTAAACATAAATACTGGGCCAGATGTAGGAGTCAAGGCTGGTTTTATTGTTAAGTCGGAATCGGAGTCAGAGGAGCAATCAAAATTGTTAAATCGGACTTATCAAAATTCTTAATTTCTTTGATTAAAATTCATTAGGGATACCAGCTGGTATTCGCGCCTTCGTCTGCGGCTTTACGACTTTCATCTACTTCGATTTACTAGCCAAATTGATCCTCAGACTTCAGATTCTTATTTCCAGGAGCATTAATAGCTAAACTTGTGCTTTATTATTTAATAACATCATTATTAACGCGCAGAGCTAGGACCCCAATTATTATTTCTAATTCATCGAAACCAAAACTCTATTGTCAATTGTTTTTCTTTAACGATCGATAACGTATTTATTGTATTAGCTTTACATGAATTGAGCCTTGAGCATATTAATTTTATTGGTAGAAGAATATAACGAGAATGAAACGATACCAGTTGGTATGGCCGTGTGAATCAACCTTAATAACCCTCTTCTGTTTCCGTATTGGAACAGTCATAGGATGTATGATCTTAATTAATAATTGGTACCCCACATATTTTTATTATTTTTATTTTTATTTTTACCCTCTTATTCCGGTTTTCTTCGTTTTTCAGTATTTTTCGTTTAAAATAAAGACTAGGCCAATTTTATAAAATCCAATGACAATTTTTAAGGGTATGGTTGGACTAATCAATACAGAAAATTTAGGCTTAAATCGGTTTCGTTTCCCTGTAAAATGAACATCTGTTTTTAAAGAGTAGTTTATGATATTTTTTTCTCTGCTGTAAATGTTAACCAATCATGTAACGCAATTACAAAAATGAAGTCAAAGACATGATAAAATAAAAACAAAAATATCAGATCCGAATGTTCTATAAATGCCGACATCCCTGACGCCAACATTTTCAATTCGTCGCATCGCATCGCGTCGTAGAGCAGAGTAAATTTATACAGGCAATTTTTGTGCAATTATAACCCGGTGACAATCGCCGAACGCCATATGATGAGTAATCTAAAACAACATCGATCGATAAGATTTCAGCAACTGTCAAGCAACAATGGCAGCGTGTCTTCAAAATCGGGAGATGCCGCCAAATTTTCAACTATAAAAAGTGCTTTTATAGTCGAATTGTTTAGCAATGCAACGTATTAACGAAATAACGCTATGTGGCGACACCTACATCGCCACTACTATAACTACAACAAATAACTAACAGCGACACCTACTTGAACGTTAAGTGCAATTTTCTGATGACATCAAATAATCCTGAATCACGCATATAAACGGTTTGCAAAATACAGACGCTCAACATCAACTATTGGGCTTCGGCCCGCCTGCGGCACCTGCTGGTTTGAGGATCCTCCTGTTTCTGTGTAGGAACACCACACATTATTTACCCACAAGCTATGTGGTAGCTGAGAGCCATAAAGCCAATACCAGTCCCCTTTGAGCACATTATAATCAGTTATCATCGATCCGTTAATCGAGTCGTTATCTTTCAAGATCGTTTATCTTTCAATCAACACGTGTATAGATGACAATCGGTTAACAACGCGAGAAAAGTCATCAAAAGCATCAGCTTGTAAACGTCCACTGCTGAGAATGAGCCTTCCAATGATCACTACGATGAGTGGTCATAGCCATATTGTCATAATCACCACAATTTGCAGACGGATTGTGATCGCAGCATGTTGTTCTTAACACATGAGAGGATGCTGCTGTTTCTTCATCATCATCATCACCATCATCATCATATCAGCCGCAGAAGGTCCAGTGCTGAAAACACCTAAACAATATTATACGAGTATACTTAGATCGTTATGCACTGAAGGAAAAGGATACAAAAGTCTTATTCTATGTTATACTATAAAATGCTTTGATGCAAAGACAAATAGGTACCTACACTAATTTATTAGGTAGGTAGAGATCCATCGACAGTGCACGTCGTAGCTGCGGCGACGAGGTTCACACTCAGCATGATGCTATATAGCTACTTAAGCACAACAGAGCGCTAGTTTTCAGTGTTAACTTTTTGTTATTTGAACATTGACGACACGGTTGGTGCAGTGGCTGATACAGTCGGCTGCTGCGCTCCGGGTCGTGGGTTCGATTCCCGTACGGAACAAATATTTGTATGATCTGCAGGTAGTTGTTCCGAGTCTGGGTGTATTGTATGTGGAATTCATGTCTGTAAACGCACCCACGACAGAGGAGAAATCCCAGGTGGGGCAACATTGAAAAAAAAAAACAACTTCATAGAAGCATGCTAGTATACAGAGTATATTCGTTCTGATTGCGTTTCTAAACAAAGTAGATATGTAGTTATGTAAAATCTTTATATTTGATTACGTTTTAAATCTTAATCATAACACACAAAGAACGTTTTGATTACTTGATAAGGAATCTAGATTACGTGTAGTAGTTCAGTAGTGTAGTTCCTAAGTATTTTTACCTCGTAGTGTATGTTATTATGTGTAGAATCGATAAAACTGTCTCGAGCGTAAACCGTGCGGGCAACACTAGTGAGGTCGATACTCTGACGTCGCGTCACTCGGTTAGTAAGATGCGGTAACTGCAAAGCCGTAAGTAAGCATTGCAATTGCTACGTTTTGCCATCCGACAAACGCTGTATTTGCAAAGCCTTTAAATGCAATGCGCATTTATCGAGTTAAGCTCTCCGACGGCACTATTACTATTGAATACATAGTGTAGGTGGACATTACAATATGCAAGTACATAGCTTAACTAAAACTTAAAAAAGCATGCAGGTATGAGCCCCACAGATATATAGTTTTCAGTGGAAAACCTGAATTTAAGTGTCCGAAATCATCAACACCTAGTGACCAAGCGTCATGATCACTGCTCGGTCCTTCTGTGTACGAGATGTCTATTCCCTGCAGTGGGACAGTTACAGACTGATTAATAATACAAAACGTGTCTAAAATAAATATATCGAAAAAAAAGATTAATTAATTAAACTTTATTTCTGTGAATCTAAAAGGGCTTTATCGCTTTGCGAAAAACAATTTCACCATATCACCTATGGTGTCGACTGTACATTTACCAAAATCGAAGCTAATTGAATCTGTAGGTTCAAAAATAAAAATTACAGAACAATTTTTTGAACTATTTAAATATCGGAATTGTGAAAGCATCCAAATATCCAAGCTGCTTGCTTCAAAATCATTTACACTAAAAAATACGACGGCGAATGTGTAAAAACATCGGAGCCCGAAACAAGTATCTGTAGCACACCAAACCAATCGCTAATCCACTGCGCCGACACGTGTCATCTGAATCGGAAATGGTACAGCTTAAACAGCCGTTTCTCAGTCAAAAGAAACAACAAACGCGATGCAATAAACACGTGCATTGAACACCTTCATATAATTAGATAATATGTATATTATATACCTACGTTGCCAAGTATTCTATCGATGCGGTTTTGTATTGTTTGCCCGCGTTATGCGCGCAATTCCAAACCATACAAACAAACTACAATATAAAAATAGAATGCAATTACTATCATCATCATTTCAGCCAAAAAACAGCCAGCTGAACAAAGTCTTCTCCCATAAATTTCCACAATAGTGTCGTCATTTTGGGAGGAACTTGGACATACCACGCTTGGCAGGCAGGTTGATGAGCGCAGACTGGCTGCTTTTGCACAGAAGTGACGCTGCTGCCCATACCTCTGATTTAGAGTCCCTTGGTCGAATTTTACGTCCATCCACGGGAGGAGATGCGAGTGCTGTTATACTCTTAATTCTGATGTATCCAAACTAAAAATTGTTATCACTACGCACAAAATACAATAATCAAATATTTTTAAACGTTGTCCCACAATAATACAAATAAATAAAAGTGTGCGTGTCTGTTTGTAATGTCAAAATAACAGCTTTTTACTAAATGCATATGAAAGTATATACGGTACCTACAACAAAAAAGGTATTTGTAATTTTTTTGTTTGTTTGGTAATCTCCGAAACGGCTGGACCGATTTTGACGGGACGGGACAGATAGCTGATGTTAAAAGGAATAACTTAGGCTACTTTTATTTTAGAAAATTAATTAGGGTTCATTAGGCAACAAAAAAACCCTTGAAATCCAATATATGTATTCTATGTCAAGTAACTATGTTGAAGCACTCTAAATTTCTTTTAAATTAAACGCGGGTGAAACTGCGGGTCCCAGCTAGTCGTAAATAAAGACGCATATGAGTTTTGAAAGACTGAATTAACAGGATAATCGTTACCTACACAATTAATTTGGTTGTAAACCCAATTCACAATGTCGCGCGATTTAGAACTTGGAACTGCTATTTTAGAGTAGTGGCCGAAAAAACAGAGTATTTATAGGAAAGATGTACAAACTACACAGTCGAAACTCTCACCATCATCTGTCTTCACCATGCCAATGGTTCCGCCAGTGTAAATAACTAATACACGTCTATCACTGCTTCCGGGAACCGCAGAGAGCCTCCTTCCCATATTATAAGCAGCATCATGAGGAATTAACTGTGACGCTTCCACAACATTATTGTGTTTTTTTAATACACCGTTCATTTCCATTTTTGACACAAACTTTTTTCTCGAACTTTTTTTCGGGCAAAGATCCGCGTCTTTTCCGCTCTCGTAGTGCGTTCTCCGCGGCACTGAAACGTAGACTGAATTGGTTTCGAGAAACGAGTTATATCGGTCGGCACCTATATGTATCGACATGCGGTCCACAGCTTCACTACTACAAATTCTCAATTCAAGGAGTATAGTAGTGGCCTTGACCTTTAACCGATATTTATCAATACGCCACGTGGTGTACCCAAATTTAGAACAGCTAGGTATAATTAATATATACGACAGATTTTAAAATACTATTTACTATTTGATTATGAGAATAAATTATACTTATAAATAAATTGACGACGAGTTTGGCGGAGTGGTTAAGTGGTTGGCTTTCTGTGCTACTGGTGACGAACTCGATTCCCTGACGGAATAAATATTTGCATTGCCTACAGCATGTAACATGTTCATGTACAACATGTTCTGTAAGAACTTACTAGAAAAGTCACTAGAAAACTCACTTTTGAATCCGAAGTGAAATCTCTAATTTCGTATTGTTTTTACTACTTTTCACAGCGAATTCACGAGTGAGTTAGCTAGTGAGTTCTTACAGAATAGCCACACAGTAGTGCTATAGTATGCTAGTAGTAGAGATTTTACTTCGGATTCAGAAAGCTTGCTAGTGAAGCAAGCTCATATAAGAATCCGAAGTAAAAATTAGCAATAACAAGACGATATTAAAGATTTCATGAGTTTGATAGTGAGTTCTTACAGAGTAGCCATGCTGCAGTGTTATTCTGTAAGAACTCACTAGCAAACTCACTCGTGAATCCGCAGTGAAAAGTAGTAAAAACAATACGAAATTAGAGATTTTACTTCGGATTCAAAAGTGAGCTTGCTAGTGCAGCGAACTCATATAAAAATCCGAAGTAAAACGTACCAATAACAAGACGATATTAGACATTTCAATGCGAATTTAGAAGTGAGTTTGCTAGTGAGTTCTTACAGAATAGCCATGCAGGGGTGCAATTCCTTAAGGTCAAACATCCATACATCCTTCAAAACAGAATTAAAATGACGGTTAAAAACCAATCTGGTATACGCTAAGACATGATTGAAGCTATTCAAGGACACGTTGTAGACGTTGATCCATGGGGACGAGTCTTAGGGAATATCAAATTGGGTTGTCACCGTTATTTGATATATGTATTCATGGATGTATGGATGTCTGAAATTAAGGAATTGTACCCCTGGTCGTTGTTCTGGGTCTGAGTGTTTTGCATACGCGGTTTGTCTGTAAACTGCCACAGAATACATAATAGTAAACAGTCCGAAAAGGGGTGCACCGTTTTAATTATAAAAAAATTGGTGATTTAATTCTATGAAACGATTTTTTGTCTATCATTATTAATATTATAGAAGACTAACAAGGTACTTCTCGACTGCAATAAAGGGGCTATTACAATAAGAAGAGTGGGACGACTGACTGCAAATTATTTGCCTACATTGGTATTTGCTTTTATACCTATGCTAGTGAGTTCTAAGGCGCCTAAGACGCCCATTGAAAGAGTAAAAAAATGAATCATCAAAATAATGAATAATCTATCAGCGTCACAGAGTCAGTCAGTGAGTCCATCAGGAGTCCATCAGAGTGCGACAGTGAGTCCCGTGAGTGAGTCCGCCAGTGAGTCCGTCAGTGAGTCCGTCAGTGAGTCCGTCAGTGAGTCCGTCAGTGAGTCCGTCAGTGAGTCCGTCAGTGAGTCCGTCAGTGAGTCCGTCAGTGAGTCCGTCAGTGAGTCCGTCAGTGAATCCGTCAGTGAGTCCGTCAGCGAGTCCGTCAGTGAGTCCGTCAGTGAGTCCGTCAGTGAGTCCGTTAGTGAGTCCGTTAGTGAGTCCATCAGCGAGACTGGCAGTGAGTTCGACAGTCAGTCCGTCAGTAAGTTGAGCGTTAGTATATATTTCAATTATTTAAGAACTGTAAGTGTAAATGCCGCGCCGTGATTTCCGTACTTACTTATTCCGTTATAGGATCACTCGTGTCTGTCTGTCTGTCCGTTTGTCACAGGAGCTAATTTACTCCGAATCTACTGGTCTCATTACGTTGACATTTGGTACACATATGGATGTAAGCGACCCAAACACGGCTGTGTAACGTAAATAATTGATTTTTGAATATTGGGGTCACTTTTGGGGGTAGTATAGAAAATTTAAAAATAAAGTTTTGCAAATTGTACCGTGTAATATATTAAATGGAAGGGCTTGTTGTGAGAGTCTCAGATATATTTATTTTATAATTTCAAAATAAATAGATTTAAGAAAATAGGCAGAAATTTACCACTCCCTCCCCCTTATCTCCGAAACTACTGAGACTATAATTTTGAAAAAAAATATATGTAGTTCTTTACTTATAGATTATAAGAAGTCTATGGTCTTAAAACAACAAGGTAAATCTTTCAATATTGTGCGTACAAACTTACATTTGTAGTTGGAAATTATTGGAGAAGGTCTTTTTCAACTACAATGTTAAGTTTGTTCTTCGGATAAATTATTGGTACTACTCGTTTGCCTTTACTAGTCCTGGCATCCTTCACTTCTGGTATCTAAAGATAACATATTGATCGTACGGAACCCCCCACGCGAGATCAACTCGCACTTGTCCGGTTTTTTTAAACTATGCCCCAAGCTTTTATTACTCCTGTGTCGCGTACAATTTACAGACATAAATCTCTCATGCACACAAACTAGAATACACATACATTAACCACCGATTGTAGATTTTATTGTAGTTATCGATAGTTACCCCAAAAACTATCCATAGTACCGATACTATAGGTAGTTTTCGATGAACTGATAAATTATATTAAATCACCTAATATACCTAATCAGCGACCTGCCTGCTAAGCGTGGTGAAGTAAGGCATTAAAACATGCAGATCCATGATTCCAGTTTTGTTTTAAATACAACAACCACGGACTAGAAAAAAAAGAAGGACTCCGCGCCACTCATATTGAAAGTGAAGCACCCTAAGTATGCCGATTCGCTTGTACACACGTGCCTTACGCACTCACATACATCATAGTATGCCAGTCGACCGCCATTACGCGGCACGACAGCGGCAGTGTAGTTACTATTTACGTTAATTGAAACAAAAACCAATAATGCCGTCTTGTGTCGTAAAATAGTGTAAAATTAACTCTACATCCCAAAAAAAGTATCAAGGAATTACTTATCACAGGTAAGACACTGATTTATATACCATTTTTTATATTTTTGAGATTTAAATTATCTTACTATTTGGAACATAAAACCTCTACTACACGTGCCTGTGTTGTTAGAAAATAAATGGGTAATTTTCCCGGAAAAATGGGTAATATGTTTTTTATTGAAGCGAAACTTCTTTAGCACCGTTGTGATTTGAGAAATCGGTGAAACCAAAAAGCGACAAACATATTCATAAATAGAATTTAGTCTGCGAATACAAGTATAGAGTGTTTGCTACAATCTTCGTCTTCTCTTTGTTCGGGCTTTCGTAGTCGCGCCACAAACTAGACTAAACTAGGCTGAAATAGACTGAAATAGACTGAACTAGACTGAAATAGACAGAACTCAACTAAACTCGACTGAACTAGACTGAACTCAACTTAAGTCGTTCACTCAACTTAAGTTCAGTCTAGTTCAGTCTGGTTCTCTCGGCTGAAAATCGTGTTTCCGTCGGACACTAGTTCTTTGTAAATATAAAATATCATATCAGCCTGTCACTGTCCCAATCGTAACCAAAGGCCTCTTTTCACACAGAGAAAGCAAAATTCAATCTACAGAAATAATATTGCCGTTTTCATCTTTGATGAAAGTATTACTACTATGGGTATATAAATAGGTATATACTATAGGTAATATTACCGTTGTTATTAAAAAACTTTTTCATTCCATCTGGTATCCCTCAAATCACGCACACATGTTCGATACCGTGCTTCACTTTCGACATGAGTGGCGCGGAGTCCATCTTTTTTTTCTAATCCGTGACAACAACATATTTAGTTTGGCCGCCTTTCGGCGTTTCGGTGATTCCCCTGAAACGAAAGAAAACTTTAACCGAATGAATGAATACTGTCTCGGTATGAATGAAATATACTACACGATAGTTACTTGTCCGGTAATTCCCCGCGTATAAGAATTACGTAATCTCTAGAGATGCGGAGTAGTAAGTAAAATAAACTATCGATAGCACAAAATAGCAATGGATAGTGATAGTCCAAGACTATCGATGCTTAACGTGTACTAGCACAAACACCCGGACCCTGAATAAACATCCGCAGGTCATAAATATTTGTTCCGTGAGGGTATCGATCTCGAACACGCAGCGCAGAAAGCCATGCGATTAGCCACTGCGCCAAACATGGAAACCCTATTTTAGGTTAGTTTATGTCAAAGGATTTAAGAATCTGTGATGTACCATCATCATGATATCAGCCAAAGGACGTCCACTGCTGAACAACGGCCTCCCCATAGATTGCCATTATTGTGTCGTAATTTTGGGGGGAATTTGCCAGAACTCGCGACGCTTGACAGGCGGGTTTGTGAGTTTAGTATAGCGACTGTACTACATATTTGTATAGATTACGCGTATAATAAAATGATGTGTCCAGAGCTATGTTCAGAGCTGTGTTTAAGCTTCCAGATACTGTAGTGCGTCTTGCATGTGAACACCGTGACATCGTCATCATATCACTTAAAGGACGTCCACTGCTGAACAAAGGCCCCATAGATTTCAACAATTGTGTCATCATTTTGGGGGGAATTTGCCAGTACTCACCACGCTTGGCAGGCGGGTGGGTGAGCGCAATATGGCTGCTGTTTTTCAGAAGGGAGGCTGCTCACCATCCCTTTGGTTTCGAGTCGAGATGGACTGGTGCGATATTCTTAATCTGAACACTACACGGACTGTGATGTATCACCGAACATAATATGTCGATAATTGTAGTAGGTACACACTCAACTGGCATCTTATTTGAACCACCTTATTTCAACAACGTATTTTTTGTAACTTGCAAGAATTATTATGGGTATGGGAACCTTAAAACGTTCTAACTAAAATACACAAAAACAGATCTCCAATTGAGTAAATGCTATTTTAGAACGCAAGACGAAACACACCCTTATTAGCTAAAAACAGCAACAGCAGACGGGACAGCAGCTATCGCGCAGCCATTATCCACCGGTGGCAATTCGCCAAAAAAATTGTATTAGGTACGTAAAGCATTCGCCCGACTGTCGCTACTTGTAGATGGATGCATAGTTACTAGCGCCAGTAGCGGTAATGTGGCTGTGTAAGTGCAATTTTTAGTTCATTGATCGTCGGACTCACTCTGCTTTAGAGATATTTGGCTGTTTAATCACTATCCGCAAATACCTAATACCAAAATGACGTTTGAGAGCGGCGCGGCGCGGCGTCTACGTGATTTACGCCTGTCGCGAACCGTCTGCGACATACGTAATCAGCCCGCCGCCGGTTGTAGTGTGCGCGTGTCACAATTTATCAAATTACCATCATTTCATTTGTTGATCATACAATCATCATGTGATTTAGGTTCAAACATGTTATCTGAAAAATAAATACTCTTAAACCGTACATTAATTATCTATACATCTATTTTTAGTACATACAAAAGAAAAAGTTAAAGATAAAGTTATAGGCTAGTTATGTTGCTCCATTGCCCGCGCATAATCATTTTCAATTCAATTCAATTCTTTATTCCATGTCATTATAAATTGCGGTTAAAGTCCGTTAAACTAATAAATTGTAGCTTACATAAAACGTTTGTACTTTTAACATAGCGCCATCTATTGGGTACATACTCAATCCTCAAAAAAATAAATTTAAAAAAAGCAGTCAACTAATTTCCTTATACCGCCACCAGTTAGAATCTTATCGAACTAACAGATTATTATGACTCTTTGTCAGATAATAAACAAATAATTTGCAATAAAATAATATTGCGATTATAAATTGAGATATAAACTATCATATATTTTAAGTTGGATAAAACTACACAGTGTGGAAATTTTTAATTAAATCGGTTTAGTAGTTTAGGAGTCCATAGCGGACAAACAACGTGACACGTAATTTATACATAATAAGATTAAGGAACCTGTTGAACAAAGCATAGTTTAGTAGGAGAGAGGCAGAGCTGCTTATTTAGTTTAATTTTAAATTTTATTTGATGTTACTACGTTATTCCACTGCTCGCAGTTTCCTATTATACTAAATTATTGCATCTATTATTTCTATAGAAGCTTTTGTTAATCAATTAATTTTTTATTTGAGTACGAGAATAGTACATTTATTTTAGTTTTTAATGACGTTTAATAACTTGTTGTATACTTTTATAGACATGACCAAGGGACCCGAGGACTGCATAGCTAGTCGAGAAGGTGGATTTAATCTCTTTTGGGGTGGAAGTATAATTTTGGCTTGTATGTTTTCACGTTTATTATAGAATTATGCCGCAAGGACACATATACATGGGGGGTATCGCGAGGGGAAGGCATATGGGTAATCTAAAGATGCGATGTATCGGCGCGGTCAGCTGACTTGCAGCATTTTAACTTATATATTCGGAAAAGACGTTTTAAAATCTATGCAATTGATTCTATTACTGATTCAGAGCATATTTTCAGCTTTCGCTATAAGAATGCTGTAGGTACAACAGAAAACTATACAACATATTAAATTTAAAGGCAGATGCTGTATCCCGCGTTTATTTAAATTTTCATTCCAAACAGTGACAATTCGTGATTCGTCAAATTATAATATTAACCCTCTATTTCTATATACCTCCCGAATTGAAGTAAAAATATTCATAATTAAAAGAATGCCAGAGAATATGTCGATAACTCGAGTTTCCAGCCTATACCGAGATCTATTATTGAGACACCTGGGACAGACCAAGTAACACTTTAACCTTTATTGAAGTGAAAACTTCTTTTAGCGCGGTACGCATATTTTTAGATGAGATAAAATCTCTGGACTCGCTACACCGTTATCGGGATCGCATTAACCCTAGTACCCATCTAAAAAGTGTCTAACGCGCCAAAGTAAGTTTTCACTTCTGTCGGCACTCCCTGAGTACCTTAAGTACGTATTTTAATACACAAAATGCATTTGCTAAGTCCGTCATACTATTGTTGTACTGATTATATTCAATTTTTTCTACTAATTGCATGCTATTTGGTACGGAACCCTCAATGTGCTAGTCAGACTCGCACTTTGTCAGTTTTTCTAATAGAAAATTCATATTACAGCTCCATTCGCTCATTCTGGGAATCTACTTTTCATTCAATTTTCAAGCTTTTAACTTTTCATATTATGGTGTACATTGTACTTTGCCTTCCCCTTTTCATACTATCTCATTTTCACCAACTCAGCTTTGATAGTTCTCATTAGTACATCGAATTTCAACAATATAACTGTTATCGACCTATACCAGTATTACCGGTAGTGTCAAAAATATTCTTCATAATCGACTTAATCAATACCTCACTGCAAAAAACTTTTTGTTTAATAAACAGTATGGTTTCCGACCTAAGTCCAGTACTATTACAGCAACTGTTGACCTTGTGACAAATATCAGACTTAATATAGATAAAAAAAAGTTTCATTGGGAGTATTTATTGATCTAAAGAAGGCTTTCGATACCGTTAGTCACGAAATACTTTTAATGAAATTGAGAGACATAGGTGTTACGGGTACAGCACTTTAAATTTTTAAATCCTATCTTACAAATAGGTGCCAGGTTGTTAAAATTGATAACCAACAAAGTGAACCTCAATTGATTACTTGTGGCATTCCACATGGCTCAATCCTGGGCCCTTTGCTGTTCCTTATTTACATAAATAACACACACGAGATTGGATTGAGGAGGGATATTACGTTGTTCGCTGATGATACAAGCTTGTTTTATTTTGGTCACTCGATAGATAGAGTAATAAACCAAGAACAGCAAGATCTATACATTCTACACAACTGGCTGCAATCTAATTTGCTTACTTTGAATGCTTCAAAAACCAATTATATCATCTTTATTGCCAAAAATAAGAAAATTGGTAACTTCAATCCCCTAACTATAAACGGAGAAATAATTCTATTTCTATTCATATATTTACATAAATAACATACACGAGATTGGATTGAGGAGGGATATTACGTTGTTCGCTGATGATACAAGCTTGTTTTATTTTGGTCACTCGATAGATAGAGTAATAAACCAAGCACAGCAAGATCTATACATTCTACACAACTGGCTATAATCTAATTTGCTTACTTTGAATGCTTCAAAAACCAATTATATCATCTTTACTGCCAAAAATAAGAAAATTGGTAACTTCAATCCCCTAACTATAAACGGAGAAATAATAAATAAGGTAAATAACGAAAAATACTTAGGCCTAGTTCTTGATAGTCAGCTTTCTTGGAAACCTCAAATCGATAAAATCCGGAAGAAGCTTATCTCACTGAATGCTGCGCTACGAGGTATAGTACGATGCCTCCCGAAGCACGTAAGATACGCCATATATAATGCATTGATAAAGTCACATATTGATTATTTAGTTGAAGTCTGGGGATCAGCAGCCAAATCTAATTTGCAAAAATTAAGGGTAACTCAAAATAAAATAATAACAACATTATTTAAGTATGACTACCTGACACCTACTATCAAAATGTATAACGAGACAAATCTAATGAATATAGCACAAACATATAAACACAAAAGCTGTATCCTAATAAGAAAAATACTAACTAAAGACATTCACTCCCAAATAATACTCACAAAAAGACAAACCTACCATAAATATATGACTTAGATTATTTATATATATTTATATGTCACATTAATTTAATATCTCCAAGGACAAATTATGCAAAAAAGAGTATTTTATATGAAGGAGCACAACAGTACAATAAATTACCTAAATCTATAAAATACGTTAAATCCTTATTTATCTTTAAAAAGCTTCTAAAAAGCCATAATTATCTTAAAGGATTTTTCACTAATAGACGGTCTATTAGTGTAATATTGCTTGTCTATGCCACAGGGTGTGGGTGGATATGTATGTGCATGCTAGCCTGTGCGAAACACCATGGGTTGGCAGTTATAGTGTACCCTACGTATAGACCCACACTTCTTCATACATATTTTAAAACAATTACACGCATTTGGCTTGCGTTCCTTATATGGGCATTGTATACATATACCTATAATACATAAGAATGCTTACATTAATTAGTTATAAAGGCATTATATGTATTGGATACATATTCCTATAATACATAAAAATACTTACATTAAAACATACAAGAAATAATACTAATATTTCTATCACAGCTTATCTATTATTCAATCTACACTGCGTTATACACCAAACATATCTCAAAATCTTAACGTGACATGATCCTATCATACAAATCAATCAATAACATACAAATTACTTTAACTCCGAAACAGCCACTTTGTCATAGGCCTTAATAAACATCTATTAGCACAACATAAACTTCACGGATCTACCCTGCCTGTGTGACTTATTATAATGTGATAGTTTTACGCATCTACCTACCTGTATGTATTGTACTTCCTAGCCTGTTACGCTGGTGAGCTAAAAATTGTTCAATTAATATTGTATTTTCTCTATGAGTGATTTACTTAAGTCTTTTGAGAAAATAAATGTCTTTAACCGTATATAACTGTTAGGTCAATTAATGTAACGTTATCATTCATGTCGCATTGTGATATCAAGTGGGATAAAGTGTATATTATTATGTATTTTGCGCCTGCGTATCTTCACTGTCAGGTAATTTCCCGCGCATAAACGCTTCCAGGCCAAAAACATACGTAGCTTATGTTGCAAAATTTGTCAGTAATATTAATGTAATGAATGTATAATAATACTAATTAATTACATAATTATAATTAATATAATGTACATAAATTCATGTTTTTTCTTCAAGGATGATCAATCATCAATCATATCGGCCATTTATACGTCCACTGCTGAGCAAAGGCCTCCCCCATTGATTCCACAACTGTCATCATTTTGGGAGGTATTTGCCAATACTCACCACGCTCGGCAGGCGGGTTGGTGAGCGCAGTATGGCTACCGTTTCACAGAAGGGCCGCTGCTGCCCATCCCTCTGGTTTAAATTCCCTTAGTCGCCTTTTACGACACCCACGGGAGGAAATGGAGTGGTGCTATATTCTTAATATGATAATTGTATACAATAAATATGAGGTTACATACCGAAATAATGAAAAATGTTGGAACGTACTCTAAGTTCCCGTTTAATTATTGCCTGGCTTTATAATAATATTATCGATATAATCAAAAAAGGAACTACTGTTTCACTGAGTGACTGAGTTATGTCTATTTAATTAATATAATTAATTGAATAAAAGAATACCTTCCGTATAGCAATTAAAAATGATATTTTCTTCTTTATATTGCCCCTACGTAATGTATTTAGCAATAAGTTCCAACACCACACTAAATGTCATTTTTTTATCAGGCACTCAGTATATAATATGTGTTAGTCTTGCGTGTGCGCTTTTCGCACAGTTCGCACATACTTCGATCAACAGGCACATAGTATGAAATAAATTGATTGTTTTTATTCGTCTGTAAATCACTTAATGAGCTAATTATTTTAAGTTAATCTTTAATAAAGGGACAAGAAACACGGCAATAATGCGAACATAAGTATACAGATACAACATGCAATTAAAACAACCCCTAAGAGGGCTCAAAAATGTTTTCAATGGAATTTGTAGCCCACCAACCCACACGAGGCCGGACTGGTGGACTAAGGCCTAACTTTTCTCATCGTGGGAAAAGGCCCGTGCCCAACAGTGGTAAAGTAATGGGCTAATTATGTTACTACTTTGTTTGATTATGTTATAAGAACTTCATTAAGTAGTTGGTTGATTCCTTGCTGTGCGAAAAATACCACATAAAAACGTGGGTTCCTTTTATTCATATTCATCATATAAGTTGTCTGTGTTTATTACTATGTTTAAAATGTTCGAATATTTATAGATTTATTAATGGTATCCGTAGATCTGTACGTAATATCTAAAATCTGTAGATAGAGACTTATCCGTAGGTCTAGCAACGCTGTTAGCTACTATGGTGGCTTATCATAGAGGAGTGGCTGGAGAGGCGGAATGCCCTCACATTTCGGCTGACGCAGACACTTTCGGGATATGGATCCTAATCATGCCAATGGTTCCGCCGGTGTAAATAACTAAAACAAGTTTTGCAGAAGTAGAGCTCATCTTCAGTCTCTGTCGTTCTTCATTTTTCTTCTTTCACTCATTACGATTTACACATGAGTGTGATACGTCTACATCACGGGAATTTAAGTTATTAGATTTAAAACGTGTTCTCTTAATAATTCTACATTTTAATATATGTCCACGAATACAATAATTTGTTTATAGCGTCATGTCCAAAGCGTATGATGGAACCACTGTAATGTCACAGTTTCACTTTCACGTATTGTCACCGCTATTTACCATTTTTGACAGATTAACGTTTAAATACTTTTTTCGCTATCGCTTATCACTTTTTCTCTATGGGCCTCAATAGAAAGCTGAAGGACACTCATTTTTATAAAAGATTGAATCAGAAATGAGGAGATCCGTGAAAGAACTAAAGTTGCCGACATAGAAATAGTATGCTGAAGTGCAATGGGGCACATTGCTCATAGAACTGATGGCCGTTGGGGCAAAGAGGTCCTCGAGTGGGGACCGTGCACTGGAAAACGCTATGTGGGATGGCCTCCAACGAGGTGGACAGATGAGCTTGTGCAGGTCGCTGGGACTTGTTTGATGCGAGCGGCATGTAACCGGACATTTCGGAAATCTATGGGGTAGGCTTTTGTTCAGCAGTGGATGTGCTTCGGCTGGTATGGTGATGATGACTTTTATCGCAGTAACCTATCATCCTGCAGGACCGAGCAATGCGACACCATGCCAACTAAACACGATACGACATAACCAAATCGGGAGGCATTCGATTCAAATTCAAACCGTATCTTGTCGACTAGGTACTGATATTTCCGGCAGCTAAATTCAGCTACTGTTGCACACTGTACATCACTAGTGCGAAGTGGGGGTAATAATGATTTTTTACATAGTCATAAGATCATTTATTTATTTACAAGTTCACGGGTTAATAGCCCCTGCAAATAACCCGGTCTTTTTATAGGCTTACACGGGGACATGTATCCAACACGCAGAAGCCCTTTAGATAATTTTTACCTAAAATATATTGGGACACTAACCGATCTCTTCATAGCTGCATTATTAAATGAAGTCACAGATTGTCCCCGGTTGCGTAGTGTAAAGCTATTGTATGTGATGGAAACTAAAACGATAAGGTCTATTGCAATGGGTGTTGTAAGGAAATAAAAGTTAAAGAAATACGGGAACAATGGAGCCTCCGTTCAACCTTTAAAGTGAAATTCTGTGGCAGACTGTGACTCGCCACTCACAAGATGGGCCCCCTAAATGGCCACCACTACATGCAACAGGGAAAAACACGTGAGATGCTCGGGGTGTGGAGAGGTGCGGCACCGGTTTCACCGTCTCGAAGAGCTGAGCGCGTTCCCTGTTATTATACCATTAGACACTTCAGCCCCAAAAATATAGCTCTGGCGGACCCTGTGATCGGTCAACTAAGGCAAGCTAAAGCAGAAAATCCTTCGGGCACTCTCGGGTTCCACTCTAGCCAGCAAATAAAGGCAAGCTGAAGACGAGACATTGATCGACTCTTTGGAGCATTCAAGTACCTACACAGTGTCGCCACTCACATTAAGTTCAGCACAGCACAATGCTCGATGATCTCAACAGAGTTTCCCAACAGGTGGGCCTTACAATGAACATTGGCAAGACACTTCGCAACGTCTTTTCGTCAAAAATACCGCAATGCCTCAAGACGAAAGTCTTTAACAGTCAGTGTGTGTTACCAGTGATAATATATGGGACAGAGACGTGGGTGCTCACCATGGGTCTCATAAGAAAGCTCAAGGTCACTCAGCAAGCTATGGAGAGAACTGTGCTTAGTATTTCTCCACGAGAACGAATCAGAAATGAGGAGATCAGTAGAAGAACTAAAGTTGCCACCGCGACATGACCAATTTATCAACATCCGGAAAAATTGGCCGTTTTATAACATCAGTTGAGATTCGATCGCGTAAGTGAAACTTTGTTAAATAGTCGTGTTGTTCGGGGATAACATGCAAAAACTGAAGTGAAAATAATAACTTCATCAAGGAAGGAATCATAAGTGAGGTGAGTGAGGGAATTTTTTTCTTGTATTTGTCTATAAGAAGAAAAATTTAAAAAAAATTGTTTTCTTTATTGTTACATTTGCAATGATGGAGCAGAACGACATTATAATTTTTGTACAAAATACAATACTTCTTATCTACCACTTTTAACTAGCAATCAGTGAATAACAAACGCAGTGAATAGAACAGTGAATGGTACTCCCAATAAACATACGCGTTGCGTGTTACGGCTGCCGTTTGCGGTCTGTACGCTCGGCTACCTACAAAGTCGAGGGTGTGTTTTAGTATGAGAAGCCAATTATAAAGTTGTGTTTATTCAGTTCATTGGATGAGAACTTGTAACAGTTTGCATTAGTGTGCTTTTATGAAGAATGGTAGTGGGAAAATGGATTTCTAAGCTCGCATACATTTTGATCTACATGGCATATCTCCTTTCTTCCAATATCTTTGATCCGGACCATGACTAGACTAGTATGCTACGCTAGTATGACTAGAGAATCCGGACGAATTCCAACCATAAATTTTGACTCACATAGATACAAACAAAGAAGGTTAAGGATTAAAAAGTGTTTATTGTTTCTGAATACAAAGGCTCATTATTACTTGCATTAAAGATACATTAGATACCCAACCTTTGCCTACAGCAACTTACGCAATAGTTGCCCGATACTTTATCCACCGCACCTACTTTCAATCAACTTCCTAGACTATTATATTACAAAGCACTTGATTCAGTTCAGTCATCTCATGACACTAGCTAACTTTGCTAGTGTAGTCTGTCCTTTATTATAAACAATTAGCAATGGTAAGTTTTCCAGTTATTAATATTTTATGCTGTAAAATTTTATTATAAACTTATTGATATTTTATGCTGTGTAATATTTATGTGGTGATTCCCCCAAACAGCAATATCTTGAAGTACTTAGATATAGGCAGTTGGAAACTACATAGACCGATACGTGTACTTTTTTGTCTGTCTGTTATTTGGTAATTTCCGAAACAACTGGACCGGTTTTGACGGGACTTTCACTGGCAGATAGCTGATGTTATAAGGAATAACTTAGGCTAAGAAAACTAAAACGAATTAGGGTACTGCGCAAAAAAGTTAAAACCCATGAAATCATATATATACAAGGTCTTACTTTAATAGTCCACGATATTTTACATGGCGCCTAGGTCAGTACTGACGATAATGTAGGTATATCTAAAAACAAATCAGTTGTTATTTTTTGACATAATTTTTTTCTCTCGCTCACTTCTATACTTACTGGTTCTTCTACTAAGTTGTAATAATATACACATGCACCTGGTAAGGAAATAGCGGACGCGGTCGGCTGACCGATTTAGGTAGTCGGCAACGTCAATCGGAACAGGCGGATCGCTGTCGGCCGCGGTATCGCACAAAAGAAAGAAACGGATTTATATCGTCAAATTAATTTTGTGTGGAAGGTACATCATGTTTAGCATTTACTAAGACACCATGCAAAATATCGTGGATTATTAACATAATACCTTATATATATAAGTGTCTATGCCAAAGTACTCTAAATTATTTATAAATAATCCAAGTTCTTTTAAATTAAACGGCGGGTGAAACCGTGGGTCCCAGCTAGTATAATATATAATCTGCGCGAAGAGTTCGGCGTTTCGGGCGAAGCCGAATGACACTTCGCTCAGCTGTCGGTAAACTCTCGCTAAAACTGAGTGGTTATGTACTCTGTGATTCTCGCACATCAAAGGAGTTGCTAGTACTGAATAGCTACGCAGGCAGGTTGGTGAGCGCAGAATGGCTGCTGTTCCACACATGGGGCGCTGCTGCCCATCCCTCTAGCCTAGAGCCCCTTAGTCACCGTTTACGACATCCACGAGAGTAGACGGACTGGTGTTCCATTCTTAATCCAGACACTCCACGAAAAATTATCATTAACAGGGACATAATAACTGAGAATCGTATGGTTTACTTGAGGTTTTGTATTTGGAAACAGATTTTTGGCATCGAAGGCATTCTGGCACCAGTGTTCACTCCATTCACGGAGGCGGGGCATGTGGACTTCCCTACTATACCCATTTATATGGCTCATTTAAACAAGCATCGAGTCCACGGCATACTTGGTAATTTTACATAATTCTATTTAGCTAAGATTGTACTATAATAGAGTTTTCGTACCATCATATCGGCCATTTATATGTCCACTCCTGAACAAAGGCCTCCCCCATAAATTTCCACAACTATGTCATCATTTTGGGGGGAATTTGCCAATACTCACCACGCTTGGCAGGCGGGTTGGTGAGCGCAGTATGGCTACCGTTTCACAGAAGGGACGCTGCTGCCCATCCCGCTGGTTTAGATTCCCTTAGTCGCCGTTTACGACATCCACGGGAGGAGATGGAGTGGTGCTATATTCTTAATCCGGACACCACACGGAATTCATATCATAATATCAGACTATTGATGCCCACGGTTGAACGTAGGCCTCAAAACCCGTGTAGCGAAATCATCAAATATATACATCAAAGGAATTAGTGATCACGGTGCCTGCCTATGTTCACCCTCCCATCTCCCATAACCTCCCAACCAGAATTATTGCAAATATCATCATAGATAGTTTTTCAGATTTCTCGAACACTCATGTAAATTGGATCGACACGAATCTAAGATGCTTTTATGAGTGTCGATGCGTTGCCCGCGTTTACGATGGTCACATGATAGAAATAGAAAGGTAATTGCCCGGAGTCACTTAGTCACGCACCGACCCGTGTCGCAGCTTGACGTGAATCATAAGCGTAATTCAGCAACATATTACGAAAAAATAATGCCGTCCTATTTTTATAGACGATGCACGAACTATACTGCAACTGTGAGAGATAAAGAAGTTTAATTACATTAAAAAAGAAATAAGTAACGTAAATTGTATTTGAAAATAAAAAATCGTAGTTTATTTTATTTTTAACCGAGTTCAAAAAGGAAGAGGTTCTCAATATATTACCGATTACTCCGAAATTTGTGGACCGATAAGAACAACTCTTCTTTTAATAGGTGGAGAATGCTTTGGAATTGATCCCATATAAATTTCATTATGTATGCCGTGTGGGGCCGGCTATGCCGTGTGGTGCCGGCTAAGAATACCACCATTGCGATCGCCAACCCGTCTGCCAACCATGGCGATTATGGCAACACCTTCCAATGAGCACACAACATAAACCCATATCGGTCGTTGTGGAAATCTTTGGGGGAGGCTTCTGTCCAGCAGTGGACGTTTTTCGGCTAAAATGATGATGATGATGAAATTTCATCACATTTGATTGAGTAATTTTTTTACCAGATCCAAAAAACAGGTTTAATTGACTGCGCTTATATAGATGATGTCTTAATAGTTTCGATGCCTCCGAGATTGGAGAACCGGTTTGTCATTCTTATTATTAGTGTTAAATACTGCTGCTACTAAAAAGAAACAAATAAAACGTTTTAACAAAAAAATACCGACTTCAAAAACCCTCCACGACAAAATATTAAAACCGCTAAAAAGAAAAAAATAACTTTATCTATGAATTCGGGCGGGGCCAGATACGCCCCAACCATATACCATACCACCACATTATATATTTATACCAGTACCCACCCAACTATGGTTCATGCAGACCAAGGAGAAGTTATACAGGGTGTCCAGTAAATAGCACGGCATACTGCAGGGGGTGAGAGCTTGGGTCAACACCTACCAAAAAAACACAATATATGTTCAGCAAAATCTTACGGATTTACAGTAGTACAAAATTTTAAGATAAGAAAATTGTACTGTGAAAATATAATAAAAATTGTATTTCTTGAAAACAGTTTACAGTAACAGTTCTTGAAATTAGTTTTTAATAGAATAAAGACTTATCAATGAGTAAAGTAACTATTCACAAATAATTTAAGGTAAAAAAAAAACTAGAAAAGGAATTTTTCATTACGAGATGCTTAAAAATCTGTGTCAAGGTAGAGATTTTTCAATATTTCGGAAAATTTTGACTACTGTAAATCCGTAAAATTTTGCTGAATATATATCGTGTTTTTTTGGTAGGTATTGACCCAAGCTCTCACCCCCTGCAGTATGTCGTGCTATTTACTGGACACCCTGTATAACTTCTCCTTGGTCTGCATGAACCATAGTTGGGTACTGGTATAAATATATAATGTGGTGGTATGGTATATGGTTGGGGCGTATCTGGCCCCGCCCGAATTCATAGATAAAGTTATTTTTTTCTTTCGCCCGACTTCATAGATAAAGTTTATTTCCTTTTTAGTGGTTTTAATATTTTTATATCGTGCAGGGTTTTTGAAGTCGGTATTTTTTTTTGTTACAATGTCTAATTTATTACGGGTTGTAATGATGGCCGCCGCGCCGTTCTGTAGTGCAATAACGTTCATGTATGGCGCGTGAGCTGTGTGGCTACGAATAGCACCAACCCATCTCATCCCTTGGATGTCGTAAAAGGCGACTATGGGATTAGCCGGAGGACGGGTAGCAGCGTCCTTCGAGTACATTAACAACTCAACTGCGATCGCCAACCCGCCTGCCAAGCGTGGCGATTATGGCAAAACCCCCCAATGAGCACACAACACACCCATATCGGTCGTTGTTTTTGGGGGAAGCCTATGTCCAGCAGTGGACTTTGTTCGGCCAAAGTGATGATGATGGCGCATCTATTTGTAAAATGTCATTGATACGAATATTGATACCATGGATGATACGACTGATACTAAAATTCCCAATCTTCTCCAAGTAGGTGGAACTACAGGTGAAGGCATGGCCCTTAGCGTAGAGGAGAGGAAGTCAGTGTTGGAAGCCTGGATGACAGCAGCAAAACCTTCTGGCACCAAAGTGATCGCTCAAATTGGCGGCGCACCTATGCCCGACGTCTTAGAGCTGGTGCGTATACACCATAATTTTTATCTTCAGGTCTTCCCAACAAACTTTTTTTTTATTGGTCTCCAGTGGAAATTCTACATGAACTTCCTCCGTCCCGGGGAAGGGTGAAGGGGCATGCTGGACTCCTACCGGCTAAAACTACTGAAGCGGTTATCATTGGCACGAAGAGGGCTCTAGGTCCTCGTAAGATCACACTAGAGCCCCCCCATTAATGCCACGTCTTTAGGCACATCTCAGAGGTGATGACTGTAACGCAGTCACCCCCTCTAGCGGAAAAAAAGGTCGCCAGGTTACTACCAGGTTACGCCATTTTCACTAGCAGATAGCTGATGTTATAAGGAATAACTAAGGCTACTTTTATTTTAGTAAAAGTGTTAAGGAACCCGCGCTATAAAAAAACGTTATGCTGAAGTAATTTACATTATTTATAAATAATCCGATTTATTTTAAATTACACAGCGGGTGAAACCGCAGGCCCCAGCTAGTTAATCATAAAGAACAAATACTATCAGGACCACCCCAACCGTAAACTTGTGTACACACGATATATTTTTTTGTTGTTCATAGTCAGTCGCTCACTTTGTATTTTTGTTACCGTTCTCAGTATTTTTGACACCATGTAATTTGAATTTACAGTCACTCGTTTAAATATTACTCTAAGTTTTATTACCTAACCAAGGCCCGTCGGATTTTGGAACTCATATCTGGATTCCAATATCAAGTTATTTGAGAAAGTGAAAAACACTATATGACGGCTAAGTTGGTGCAGTGTCTGACACAGTCGGCGCTGCACGTCGCGGGTTAGATTACCGCACGGAACAAATATTTGTATGATCTGGAGGTAGTTGTTGCGGTTCTGGGTGTATTGTATGTGGAATTTATTTATGTAAACGCACCCACGACAGGAGAAATCCAAGCGAGGGGCAACGTTTAAAAACAAACCGGTCATGTGCGAGTTGAACTCGCGTGGAGAGGGTTCCGAAATCGCTGAACATATTCTGTATTTTTTGACAGACAGACCCTATAAGGGTTCCGCCGTTTTTTAATTCGGACGTTCAGAACCCTAAAAAAGCCAAATATTAGTAATAAAATACGTAATTTATCTTTTAATATTCAGGCGAAACATGCTGAGACGGTGAAAGCTGACGCCATATTGACGCTGCCAGAACTTTACTACAAGCCAAAGAACGTGGATCAGTTGCTGTGTTACTTGGGGACTGTCTCTGAGGCAGCACCGATTCTACCTTTGATCTACTATCACTTCCCTATGATGACAGGAGTCGAAGGTACTTTATTTTATAAAATACTAGCGACCCGCCCCGGCTTGGCACGGGTAGCACAAATTATCTGAAAATCTGTTGATCCGATCGGTACCAAACTTCACAGGATCACCCGCAGGCAGCGTTGCCAAATTGTGGGGAATTCCCCAAACTGCGGGGAATCTTTTGTTGATTGGGGATTTATTGGGGATTGGCATTATGCGGGGATTTTGATATCTGATCGTTAAATAATATCGATAGTCCGGGTCGGATCACTTCTTCAAGATCATCTTATACATAAAAAAAAAGTTGATTACTTATGGATAACAAACGATTCTCCACGTTCAATACTGTTCATTGCTTCTTTGAACTTGTTTTCTTTATTCGTTCACTAATCGTAAAATGATTTTGTGTATCTTATAATGTTTTTACGTTTATTTCAAAATCAAACTAATTCCAAATAATACTTTAGCAATACCTAGTGACTACACCACCACCTGACGTCGGTTGACCGCTTGCATGTTTTCCATTTTTAATAGCCATTTTATTAAATATTATCACTAATATCAATGAAGGATTTCATTTTAGTCACATCTAAAATCATGAGCAGGTGTTTCCTTTCGCATACCCCTTCGCCCTTCCCCGGGGTGAAGGAAATTTCATGTAGAATTTCCACTGGGCACAAATAAAAAAAATGGTATTTCCTTCCGATAATTCTTTTTTTTTGTTTTAAATATTTATTCGGTCATATGTTTTTATTTTTTGGGTTGTATGTTTTACTATTTTCTATGATATACCTTTAGTGAAAAACAAGCTCCACAAATCCATGGGTTTCGTATTTTACTCTACTCTTACCATCGTAGTACGTTTGATTCAAACTTTATGATCCCACAAAATAAAAAAATATATACTCTTTAACAAAAGTAACGTATCTACCTGACGTATTAATATGCGCTCGAGACGATTCGTGATTATGGATAATGCTCACAATAAATTATCCCTTAGTAATAAGGTGAGGATTTACACCACGTGCATTCGGCCAATCATGAACTATGCCAGCTTAGTGTTCGCATACGCTGAATCCTATCTACTCCGTAGATTCCAAGTCCCAAAAAACCGTTTCATGCGCAAGGCCACCGGAGCGCCTTGGTACATGCGTAACGATCAACTCCACCTTGATATTAAATTGCCGACCATCAGGTAATACATGAAACAAGCGTTCAAACGCTATTTCGATTCTGCCCTGTCCCACTCGAACCCCCTTGTGGTATCGGCCGCTGATTACCGACCCTCCCATAACAGTAGCGTTCGCGGCACGCACTGATCGACCCGGATGACAAAATCACGGAAGATAACATTAAGAGACTCGAAGAGCCACATGCCCTCAACACCCGACCAGTTTACATATATTTCACAGTTTCAAATGAAGAGTTGACATGTTGTCAACTCACGGTTATTTTTATGTAAAGCCATTTTAGGTTTTCTTGTCACCATTTTTATTATTATTGTAAGCCGATGGAAATACACGATGTGCTTCTTCCGCCCGAAGGGATGGAGGGGCATGACTCCTACCGGCTTAAACCACGAACGAGGTCATCTTCAGCACCGAAGGTGGCTCCAGGAACTCGATAAAATATCCATCTAGATCTTGTGACACCTATCCAAACGTTTTCTTATTTTATATTATTTTCAGTAAACATGCGACAGCTCTTCTCAATGGCTTCATCCAAACTACCGAACTTAAAGGGTGCAAAGGCTGATTTAGGAGTGGCAGAGGAAGTAGCCGACCAGCTGGCTAAAGACCAAAAGATATTCATCGCTAACCATGTGAGTGTGTGGCATAAGTGAAACTTTAATTATTAAATAATATACATTTCCTGAAGTTTACGCGAATAGCATCCACTGAATTGAAATAGCTTACGGAAATATATAGCGTTTATTTAATTCATCCTACATATGTGCAGCAACCATACATGCTTTAAACATACGTGCAAGGTGCAGTACGCGAAACCATCTACTGCACGTCCACGTTGAAGTCGATCAAAAACACCTCTTCGATTCTTGTACGTGTAGTATGACGGCATCTCACCATTGTGTAGCGATTTGGTAAATAGATATCTCACAGTAAAAAAAACCTGTGAGATGCGTAGTTTGACGCGGATTTTCTAAGCGCTTTGTAGTAGCCATTCTCTAAATGGACGTCCATATACAGTTGTCTGTGGATCATTATAGCGACGTCGTAGTTCGGTAATCTGCGAGCTCAACCGCGATTCACGCTGCCTCTGAGGCGCGTGATGCAGCATGCCACTTGCGAGACCTGCGTAACGTTCCGGTATAAATAAAATATCGTAGATTAGGTTAGAAAAAAAGTTAAAGACATTCGAAGAATTTAGAGCAAAGTGCAAACACAAAGACAACAAAGGTAACCCTGTTTCTCTGCGTGGGGACCGCGACATCGATATCCTTAGGGTCGGCGCAGATTAGTTGGAGCTAACCATTGCGCGTGCTTGTACGTATTATCGGCCGTAGAGCAAATGCAAAAAATATTTTTGTATTTGGTTTCTCCTATGATTCTTGAGAGAGATGTGGATGCTCAACCGGACAACTGGCGAAACAAAATAGCCTCCATCCTGGTTTTTATTTATAAACCAAATTACTGCGCCTAAGGGCATCCTTCACGGGACAGGAACCTCGGCTTAGGGCGTTACTGGAATAAACCACACAAGCGAAGTAGAAGACGCGCACTGAGGATTCCGTAGCAACTTAACTTTGTATATAGATAGTTCATCCATCCCGGGAGTGGATTCTCGACGATTTTTACCTGTTTTGGATACCGATCATGGCAAGATATTGGTAACTTACTGAAATAATTTATAGTTAAGATGCGGGCAGCATGTAACTGCTCGTTGTGGAAATCTATACCTTGGTTCAACAGTGGACGTCTGTTGACTGATATGATGATGATGAAGCACCAACTATTGCTCTAACGAAAAGGACAAACGGATTGAAGGACAAACTTAACTTTGCAGTAGAAAAAGTTCTCCCACACATCGGTTTTACATGACAGTTGATGCTCCACCTGCAAATGTATCTTTATAACCGCATTTTTTTGTGATATAACTACAAATTAACAATCTTCGGATTTGTCCTTTGTCTGTGCCGTGTAAGGTCAAATTTCATGATTGTAGGTCAATGGGATATACCCTATAGGTTTTGATGAGTGAGTTTGTGAGTACATCATTGGCCGTAACTTTTGATTGTGTTGACTTAGTATTTCGGTATTAATTTCTACTGATAACTTGATACGCCTGCCCGTTCCGAGAAAATTCTTGACCACAGATGATATAGACGCCAGCCGATTTAATTTTAAAAAACGTACGTCGAGATATTATCGTATACTTTAGTTTAATGTAATAAAACTAATTAGCTTGTGGTTACATAATACACTCTTCTTTTAAATTGAAAACTAGATTAGCTAATTGAAAAGTGTGTGTGATGTTTTATTTTTTATTCTATTTTTGCTACATCAAAAATACTAATCTCTTTCTATACAATTCTTCATAGTATCTAATAATAAAACCGAATAATGTATTTTTTTTACCTAAATTGTACATACATATTCATTCATATTTATTTCAACTACTGTATAATATGAAGGCATAATTTATTATGACGTTCATAGTATAAAGTCGACTTTATCGGTATTGAGAGGTACATCACTAAGGGCGCCATCGGGCGGTGCATATTCGGTGAATTTGTTGCATAAGCCAATTACCCCCTTAGTCCCCCTGGCCCGCTGTAGTAAGTCGTGTACCTAGAAGAAATCAGCTCTCAGTTTTATGCTCTTTGGGTCACACCCTCTAGCGGAGGGAAGGTGACTGTAAAAAGGACGCCCTCAGGCACTTCTCGGGGAGGATTGTAAAGGATCCCCCAAGCCTCGCTATGAGGTTTTCACTCCCGGGCGTCGGTGCATCATAACTAATTACTACCTGTAGTTTTGATAGAGCTTTCCCTTCATTTATATGTAGATGATTCCGTCATATTTATTATATACATTCCGATTGCAGCACATGGCGCCATCAGTCATAATGGGTCATGAGTCGAGCATAGCAACGGTTACCAACCTGTTTCCCAACCTAGTCCATAGTATTGTGGACACAGTGAAAACTGGAGACGTGACGAAGGCGAGACTCTTGCAGGAGAAGTTGAATAAGCGCGTCGACTCTATCGCTTCTCAAGGTAATAAATCGTCATATTATACTAACCAGTTAGGACCACTTAATAATTTTGGGGGTGTTTTGCCAGATTTATCTCTCTCTTATGCTAACACTTGCGCAAAGGACGCCATTGTGCGGGCTAATGCCTCGTCTTCATTATCATTGCAGCCGACAAACGTCCACTGCTGGACAGAAGCCTCCCCAAAGCCACAACGATAGGTATGGGTCTGTGGCGTCATCGCCTGCGGATGCAGTTTGCAACCAAGCGCGTCGTCGAGGCCGTCCTGCCGCTCTTTGGAGACTGGCTCCAAAGGAGCGAGCGCGTGACCTACCGCCTGACGCAGGTGCTCACCGGGCACGGTTGTTTCGGCGCGTACCTGCACAGGATAGGACGCGAGGCCACGGCACAATGCCACCATTGTGATAGCGACCAGGACACCGCACAGCACACGCTCGAGGCGTGCCCTGCGTGGGCCGCCGAGCGGCGGATCCTGGTCGATCGGATCGGGCAAGATCTCTCTCTGCCAGCAGTAGTGTCGGCTATGTTGGCAGAGCATGAAAATTGGAATGCAGTGGTCTCCTTCTGTGAGAGCGTCATGCTCCAGAAGGAGACCGCAGAGCGGGATCGGGAGAGGGCCGATCCCGCTCGAAGAAGAAGGAGACGGCGCCGGGGTAACAACTGCTCTGGCGCCTAATTCCGATACGCCTGAAAACCCCTGCCGTTGCTATAAGGTGGGGGACCTCTGGGTTCGCGGGTGCGTAGATTGGGGAATCTGCGTGCCCACACCAAGCGACCCAAGAGAAGACGGTAGCACGCATGTGGTCACGCGCTGCCGTGGGACGCTTTACAGTCACCCTCTCCGAGATGTGCCAATAGGCGTGGCACCAGTGGGTGGCTCTAGTGTGATCATACGAGGACCTGGAGCCTCCCTTAGGTGCCGAAGATGACCGCTCCAGTGGTTTTAGCCGGTAGGAGTCCGGCATACCCCTTCGTCCTTCCCCGGGGCGAAGGAAGTTCATGATGAATTTCCACTGGGCACCAATAAAAAAAATAAAAAAATGTATGGGTCTGTGGTCTGTGCTCATTGGGGGGTTTTGCGATAATCGCCACGCTTGGCTGACGGGTTGGCAGTCGCAGTTAGGTTATAAATATGCTCGAAGAACGCTGCTGCCCATCCTCCGGCTAATCCCATAGTCGCCTTTTATAACACCCACAGGATGAGATGGGGTGGTGGTATTATTAGCCGGCACCACATGGCGGGCTAATGTCTATTGACAATCCTTTACAATACTGACGATAAGACAGAATAGTGGCTGATTCATTACCGGAATTCTAGCGTGGCCCCTGTACAGCAGAGGCAAGGTATATACCACTACCCACACACACTCAAGCACGCATGCACGCACGCACAACAGCCTGAGAGTAGCCACTGCTGAACATGGGCCTCCCAATGATGTGCAGCCATAGGGAATAACCTGCTATAACCACCACGCTTGGCGGGCGGATTGGTGACCGCTGATCGCGGCGTTCCTAACAACTTATACTAGGGGTAGGTCTCCTATTGCCAGAGGCTGGCTAGGTAGGTACCACCCCAGTGCCAGGTATTTGCCGCTAAGCAGTAGTGTTTAAACTTTAGACATTACTGTGCTGTGTGTTGAAGGGCGCTGTACCTTTTTTATTCTTTTTTATTGATGACAAGTGGAAATTCTACATAGAACTTCCCTCACCCTGGGGAAGGGCGAAGGGGTATGCCGGACTCCTACCGGCTAAAACCACTGAAGCGGTCATCTTCGGCACCGAAGGGGGGCTCTAGGTTCTCGTAAGATCACTCTAGAGCCGCCCATTGGTACCACGCCTTTAGGCACATCTCGGAAGGGATGACTGTAAAGTGGTCACCCCCTCTAGCGGAGGAAAGGCGACTGTAAAAAGGTCGCCCCCCCAGGCACTTCTCGGGGAGGATTGTAAAGGATCCCCCCAAGCCTTGCTTTGCGCTGTGCTGCGCACATGACGGCACGTGCCCACGTGCGCGCCACCGTCTTCCCAGGGGTCGCTCTGTGTGAGCACGCAGACTCCCCAATCTAAGCACCCACGACCCCCGAGAAGGGCGCTGTACCTAGTGAAATAACTGGGCATTTGAGACTAAATACTAATATCTCGAGGTATCGAGCGCAGAGTGATGCCTCTCGGTACTATTATTATTCCTTTAACAATATGTAACTCTTTTTAGGTGATTTTGTACCGTCCATGAAGACAGCTATGGAGCTCGTTACCGGCGTCAGATTGGGTCCAACGCGTCAACCTCTCACCCGTCTGAACTGCGAACAAACAAAACGTCTCAGAGACATATTGCTTAGTCTAGATATCCAAGTCCATATGTGAATCTGACCATTGTATTGCCTTGAACCACTACCGAATCCAATATAAAAAAAAATATACGACTATTAAATTTATATATACAAATACCAGTCCCTTTCAATCATCGCAATGAGCGGTCATATTACTTTTTATTTTTTTTAATCGTTGCCCCACCAAGGATTTCATCATGTGTCATGGGTGCGTTCACATACAGTACACCCAGACTCGGAACAACCACCTGCAGATCGTACAAATATTTGTTCCGTTCGGGAATCGAACCCACGACCCGGAGCGCAGCAGCCGCCTGTATCAGCCACTGCACCAATTTCCATAAACACCGCCCTTGATACGAAGAGTTGTTTTAGCCCTTGAAGATACACGCGCTGCACATCATCTTGATGTCAACCCTTAGTCGCCATTTACGACACCCATCGGTGGAAGTGTGGCCTATTATTTTCTTCGAGCCACACGGAATAATTATATACCTACCCAATACGAAATGTTATCATTTCTATTGTTCACTAGCAAACTAAAAATGTTATCATTTCTATTGTTCACTATCAAACTAGAAATGTTATCATTTCTATCGTTTATTGTCTCCGTCCACACGTTAGAAGGTCGTTCAGTTTTTGCCTGAACTAAACTTTCCATATTTATACATGTCTAGTGTATAATAACAACCTGATAGTAGGTTTGTTTAAGTCATGAGCTGATTGATCCTGGTGCTAGCACCAGGTCATAGTCATGTCAAACAATTGTAGTTTCAATTGTAGTGTGGTTCTTGATGCGTCGATTCATTCGATTTCATGACAATCAAACATTTAGCAGTAAGTGAATTTTGATTGCAATATTCCATTACATTCTGTAAATTTTTTGCAATGAGTATCATGTAACTTTTGTACCTAATCGAAATCCTTAAAATATTTAATGACTCCATTTGTTTCTGCTTTAAAATATGGTGTGTCCAGCATGGCCCATTGTGTATAGTCCCGACTAGACCAAATACTTACAGATACACATACACTCAAGCTAATCCATATAATCCAAAGCGTAATGTATCTATGGCTCATTAAAGTAAGACAAATGAGCCCAATCTCGACAGCTCACTCCCGGCTAGAGGTAAGTAGTAGGATACCGTGGGGTTATAGCCAGTGTGAGTACAGCATGCTCCTACACCCTTACTAAAGCAGAGGAAATCCATGAGGATTTCCCCAGGAAAAAAAAGGGTTGCAAACGTAAGAAGTGTCGGATACTAACTCTGCTTTAGTAAGCAATAAAAATGTGCGGAAAGAAAATCGTAAATATAACAATAATGGGTACTATTTATTATTTATTTCATAGACCGCAAACCGCAAGGTTGACCTCTATCTCACCTAATGTTAAGCGGCGATAAGACCATGGGGCACGCTTGCCTAGAAATAACCTATTCACGAACTGAACTGGAAGTCTTCATTCCAGGATGTAATTGTCCCGAAACACAGACTTTGGCAAAAGGAGTTTCAGTGCTTAGCGGTGCGTTTGAAAAATGGAAGCAATACGCTTCGAGCGCATGGGTCGAACATCAATATTTATATGTGCGGTGGCGCGCACGCGGTCATGTGCCGCCGTGTGCGTAGCACAACGCAAAGCGAGGCTTGGGGGGATCCTTTACAATCCTCCCCGAGAGGTGCCTGGGGGGCGACCTTTTTAACAGTCGCCTTCCCTCCGCTAGGGGGTGACCGCTTTAAAGTCATCCCTTCCGAGATGTGCCTAAAGGCGTGGCACCAATGGGCGGCTCTAGTGTGATCTTACGAGGACCTGGAGCCCCCCTTCGGTGCCGAAGTTAGACATTACTGTGTTCCAGTTAGAAAGGCTCTGTAGCTAGTGAAATAACTGGGCACAAGACTTCAGGTCTCGAGGTGAAGAGCGTAGTGTGATGCCTCGCATTAGTCTTGTATAGCATTACAATTGTTATGGGTAGGCATGACGCTTACCACCAGGCGAGTGACATGATGGTCTCCTCCCCTTTGTATTTAAAAAGAATGTTTTCTTTTCATACCGACATCGTAACGAAAACTGATACTATGGATTCACCCACAGCACTAGAATTTTGCGTCGGATTTTCATGAAATTTCTGATTCTTGCTCCACTTGATTGAGTTCAGTATGAAATAATTGTTTTCGTTCACCCTAACGCTATTTTGCATAAAAACACAAGAACTATTTATTTTCACATAAAACTGCAATATAAATAAAAACTAAACGACTGTTCGCTACAGTTCACGTTTGAGGTTATCGCCCGTAATAGCATTATAATATCATATCATAGAGCAATAATCACGTATCGTTTTGATCGCATTGTTAACGATACATTGCGTGCTCAAAAACTGTTACCTATTATTTCCGAGATAAATGGCTTACCTATTTTTAGTATATAAGTAACCTCTTCCCAAAGTTTACGTTGTTAGTGTTGTCACTTATACCCATAATATGGAGGCGCAATGCCGCCAGTCTGGTTATCCGGTGATGGAAAGAATTGGAGAAATAAGTTATTGTAATAACTGCTAATACCAAATATTAGTTAGGTACTTATAATAAATACAAAAAGTTAATTAAGTACTAAAAAACCGCGAATTATCTTGACATCTAGATAGTCACATTTCAGATGTTATAGTTATATCGTCCTGAATGTGACTATCTAGATCCGAATCCGAACGGTCTGTGTATATACTAACTTTTAAACTTTCGCGTTGCATAATTATTATATTAAGAAACGGGTATTAACGCGAAATTACCGTTGAATAGCTTGACCGCTTGACGGTTCGACTGTCAATATTAGTGTATAAAGTCTATGGTTTCGACCGGGTTGTCAGTCTGCTTGTGATTGTGACCACGATCGGCGCAACCCGGTCGTAACGTCAAGCTATTCAAAGGTAATTTCGCGTTAATTCCAGTTTCTTAATTTAATGGCCGTCTGTGTATTTTTGACTGGGATAGGTCGAAAATTATCATAATTATGCATTATTTAATGAGATCTTTCCATTGGTGTTTATCTCATCTATCATTATACAAGGGTTCCACCTATTCAGAGTCAAAGCTGCAAAATCAGTTTGTTATACAAATAAACCAATTATTGGACTTATGACACGTCAGAATTTAAATTGAACGCGTCCAATTATCCATTAGAGAAGAATGAAAAGCAATAATGAAAAAGTTGTAACAAAATACAATATTGCAGTAGTAACAGTATTATTCAAATTTATTGTGGGAGACTGGTGCCTGAGCTTGGCTGAAGCCTGTGTTTCAGATCACCAGGCCTCCACCCCAGAAGTTGCGACTTCTATTTTCTTCTTCTTCGTGTACCTGATTCGGTCAAGTTATTTCCCCTTGTTAAAGATATCTAGATGCATACTCTCCAATACCAGTATCGGGGCCTGATAAAGTTATATCAAAATAACTATATCAGGCCCCGATACTGGTTGATTTTGTCCTTTATAACCCAGTTATCATCTTGCATCCCTTGAATACGCGCGTTCGCTGCAGATAACATCTTGATATAACAATAAACTCGCTGTTCTAATCAAATGTGTTTAATATGGCTCTGATACACTCAATTTTTCATATATAGAGTCGCTATTAACTAAACTAAACTGATCTCATATTTTCAATTGGATAACATTATTTTCAATTGATGGTAAAACGTATAACAAGAAAAAGGTAAGTTAATGTGTAAAGATGGAACGTACTTCATATCGGCCATTTATATGTCCACTGCTGAACAAAGGCCTCCCCCATAGATTTTCACAACTGTGTCATCATGCTGGGGGGTATTTGCCAATACTCACCACGCTTGGCAGGCGGGTTGATGAGCGCAGTATGTCTACCGTTTCACAGAAGGGACACAGCTGCCCATCCCTCTGGTTTAGATTCCCTTAGTCGCCTTTTACGACATCCACGGGAGGAGATGGAGTGGTGCTATATTCTTAATCCGGACACCACACGGAACATACTACGATAATATAATAATATTTTCTTTACCATGCCAGTTTAGTTCACGAGCATGAATCAGCATCGCTTAACTCAACCATATTTTATCCCAGCCCTTCGTCATCATCATCATGTCAGCCGAATAAAGTCCACTGCTGGATACAGGCCTCTCCCGAAGATCGCCACGCTTGGCAGGCGGGTTGGCGATCGCAGTTGACTTGTTAATGTACTCGAAGGACGCTGCTGTCCATCCTCTGACTAATCCTATAGTCGCTTTTGACGACACCCATGAACTGAGATGGATTGATGCTATTCGTAGCCGGTGGATTAATAATTATAATCTATCTAATGCGAAATCTTTGGATTTGGGATTGAAGATTTGTCTGTTTTTTGTGTTAATTGTGATCCTAACACAAAAACAGATCAGGTTCAAAATCTTAAATCTAACGATTATGGACTAGATTGATTCTTAATTTCGGCCGTAAATCGATTTCTTGTATATTTTCTCAATACTCAATACTTTATTGCATTCCATAATGTTTTTACAAAGATAGTGGTGGTTTATGTATAACAGATCATTATGGACCCTGTCGGACACAGCAAATTAGGAGAGAGGAAGAAGGCTAAGCAGCAGTTTGATAGATAAAAGCTAATAAAATAAAAATAATATATATATATACATAAAGCATGTACATAGGTATATTTACCCTGTAATTAATTTGTCGTCGAAATATTATTTTGTTGTGTAGTAGCATTTAGTTAAAACATAAGGCTTTAATTTATTAATAAACTAGCTGGGACCCGCGGTTTCACCCGCGTTTTATTTAAAGGAAACTTAGAGTACTTCGACATAGACACTGGACATAGAATATATATATTGGATTTCAAGGGTTTTTTATTTTTTGCGCGGAACCCTAATGATTTTTCTAAAATAAAAGTAGCCTAAGTTATTCCTTATAACATCAGCTATCTGCCAGTGAAAGTCCCGTCAAAATCTGTCCAGCCGTTTCGGAGATTACCCGGAACAAACAGACAGACAGACAGACAGACAGACAAAATATTTAAAAATGTTTTTTTTTTGTTATAGGTACCGTATATACTTTCATATGCATTTAGTAAAAAGCTGTTATTTTGACATTACAAACAGACACTTCAATTTTATATATTTGTATTTTCTAAAATAAAAGTAGCCTAAGTTATTCCTTATAACATCAGCTATCTGCCAGTGAAAGTCCCGTCAAAATCGGTCCAGCCGTTTCGGAGATTACCCGGAACAAACAGACAGACAGACAGACAGACAGACAAAAAATTTAAAAATGTTTTTTTTTTGTTATAGGTACCGTATATACTTTCATATGCATTTAGTAAAAAGCTGTTATTTTGACATTACAAACAGACACTTCAATTTTATTTATTTGTATAGATATATTGGTTTTATGTTCCTCTCTAATAAAATTTGATAGTTTATTATAAATTTTAATAGACATAACCAAAGGGCAAGACGAATGTATTTTTAGTCGTGATGTTGGTAAATTTAATCTGTCCTTGTGTCGCAAAGTATATCTTGTTTGTATTTCTTCACGAGTGTTATATAATTCTGAATGCTTTCGGACAAATTTGCTTAATTCTAAAATGTATAAGCAGGTAAGCGTAAGTATTTTGTGTTCCTTGAAATGAGGTTTACAGCTATCTGTTTGTTTTATGTTGGTTATTGTTCGGATTAGCTTCTTTTGTAAAGTGAATAAGGTGGGTGATTCTGTGCTATGTCCCCATAGTATAATACCATAACTAAGCCATGCTTGGGCATACGCATAGAAGGTGACGATTGCAGTTTGCTGCTAGTTTTTTTAACTTCGCGTAAGGCATATAAGAATTTTGAAAGCTTTGCTCTTATTTTTTGTATATGAGATTTCCAGTTTATGTGTGTATAGACAACCCGAGTAGACTAAATTCATATACTTGTTCTAATTTTGTGTCATTTAAACTTACATCAAGTTTTACTGGAGCTTTTTGATGGGGATGAAAAGCAATTAGTTCAGTTTTGGTGAAGTTTATTTCTAAATTATGGTCATCCATCCAGTTGATTACTGTAGAGAGAAGGGAGTTGAGCTTGTCGTTTATATTTATATTGTTTTGGCATGAAGTGAGTAAAGAGATGTCATCTGCAAATAAAACACATGGTCCGTTTATAGTCTTTGCAAGGTAATTTATGTAGATAAGGAATAAAAGGCACCCTATAACACTTCCTTGGGGGATTGACGCGTTAACTGCTCTGCTGTCGGATCTTATTTTTTCTATTTGTCTTGTGTAATTGTTGAAATATTCAATCTCTACTTGTTGTTCCCTATCTTTTAGGTAAGATGCAAACCATTTATGAGCCTTCCCTCGTATTCCTATTCCATATAACTTATCTAGTAGTATTTTAAATTGTACTTTGTCATAGGCTTTAGTCATATACAGTAGTATACCTATGGCGTAGTTCTTGTTATTTATAATATTTAGAGCTTCTTGCATATATTTATATATTGCTAAAGTTGTAGATCTGTTTTTACGGAAACCATTTTGGCAGTCGTCGAGTATTTTATATTTTTCACAGAAGGAGTAGACACGGTTACACATAGCCTTCTCAAAGATCTTAGATGCCGCTGGAAATCTTCTTGTTGGAAGTTGGAAATAATGAAGAGCTCAGAAACAGTAAATGTTTTTTTTTGTGTTAAGTATGTTATTGAATATGTGGAAAGACGTCGGTAACAATCGTGTATAGTTTTATAACACCACAAACGTGATTGTGTTAATAAAAAAATATGTGCTATTAAAAAGGCAATTGAAATAAAAATAATACATTAAAATGAATAATTGAATATCGTGCCATTGTGGTAGCGTTGCGATTAGTTATTTATGATACCGATTTTAATCAGGCGATTGTGTAAGGGTGTATAGACAACCACTATCCGAGACTATTCTTGTTCTTGATTTAAGACAGTATGGAGTCTATTCGAGCACAGATTAATACCAAATTATTTTTTTGACCCCGGTGTTTCGATCAAGTTGCATTCACCGTCGTCTCGATCAAGTTGCAATCGCCGTCGTCACAAGTAGACTAATTTTTTCCTGGGGCCTTTTACGAACTCTTATTTCCAGGCTGTTTACACCGTAAACTGAACTGCCTTGCAATTCCGTACTATGAACTCCTAATACCAGCCAGTCAGCGGTCACGTGACATTTGGCTGACTTCTGCCCGGATTTTGCCAGGCAATACGGTTTTATGAACTTTCATTTGACATTTCTTTTCATGTCTCAGTTTACGCTACACTTGTATAGCTTTTATTGGATTGTTTTTATTTATTTGGCGATATGTTTCAGATGCTACATTTTTATATCAACAATGTATCATGGTTGATGTACGAACTGAAATACATACATACGCCATTTTTGTTACGCTATACATACTTTAAACTTTTTTAAATAAGAGTTACTAGATTTATTATTTAGTTAGTTTATTATTTTTTATTATAATGAACGTTGCCCCACACTAGGATTTCTCCTGTGTCGTGGTTGCGTTTACAAACATGAATTCCACATACAATACACCCAGACCCGGAACAACTACCTGCAGATCATACAAATATTTGTTCCGTGCGGGAATCGAACCCACGACCCGGAGCGCAGCAGTCGACTGTATCAGCCACTGCACCAACCGTGCCGTCAAAATTCTTGCTCAATAATTTGCATAATCACGATGATTTTGTATGTAGGGAGGACGATAGAAGGTAAAGTGCGTCAGTTTCTTATGATCTAAGTTTACATAGCAAAAGAGTCACAGGATACGAAAATATACCTAAAACATTAGACTTAAAAACAGGGATAAAAATATATTTAACTAGTTATTTATTTAATAAGTGTAAGTGTGACTATCATATAAATAAATTATGTGGTGTCGTGGGACACCAGGTAGGAACAGAATTTTTTCCTGGGGCCTTTTACGAACTCTTATTTCCAGGCTGTTTACACCGTAAACTGAACTGCCTTGCAATTCCGTACTATGAACTCCTAATACCAGCCAGTCAGCGGTCACGTGACATTTGGCTGACTTCTGCCCGGATTTTGCCAGGCAATACGGTTTTATGAACTTTCATTTGACATTTCTTTTCATGTCTCAGTTTACGCTACACTTGTATAGCTTTTATTGGATTGTTTTTATTTATTTGGCGATATGTTTCAGATGCTACATTTTTATATCAACAATGTATCATGGTTGATGTACGAACTGAAATACATACATACGCCATTTTTGTTACGCTATACATACTTTAAACTTTTTTAAATAAGAGTTACTAGATTTATTATTTAGTTAGTTTATTATTTTTTATTATAATGAACGTTGCCCCACACTAGGATTTCTCCTGTGTCGTGGTTGCGTTTACAAACATGAATTCCACATACAATACACCCAGACCCGGAACAACTACCTGCAGATCATACAAATATTTGTTCCGTGCGGGAATCGAACCCACGACCCGGAGCGCAGCAGTCGACTGTATCAGCCACTGCACCAACCGTGCCGTCAAAATTCTTGCTCAATAATTTGCATAATCACGATGATTTTGTATGTAGGGAGGACGATAGAAGGTAAAGTGCGTCAGTTTCTTATGATCTAAGTTTACATAGCAAAAGAGTCACAGGATACGAAAATATACCTAAAACATTAGACTTAAAAACAGGGATAAAAATATATTTAACTAGTTATTTATTTAATAAGTGTAAGTGTGACTATCATATAAATAAATTATGTGGTGTCGTGGGACACCAGGTAGGAACGAAGTTCCTTCGGCTAATGTAGAATCGACACTTATACACTACTCGCTTGTGTATGCGACTGTCGCGCCTGCGCACGTCTCATTTAACGGTTTTATTCCACGCACTTTTTTCCACGGATTTTTTCCACGGATTTTTTCTTACGGTTTTACTATCACATTTATTTCAGTTCGGTCGCGCAGCAAAATCCCTATCCCCTCCAAGCCTGCCGTAAGGAACTTCGTTCCAATATATAAACTAGGTACTTAACAAAAACCTTTTTATGTAGTGTAATGCGCGAGTACGACTTGAAACGTAAAAATGACAAGGTTAATAAATAGTTCTAACCAATGTATAGTTCTGTTCACAGCTTAAAAAGTATGTACGTACATATAAATTCAAGTGGAAGTATTCCCCGCTAAACATTGCTTTCGTTCGGAAACTTTGTCTCGTGTAACCATCATCACAAAGCAGAAAGTTAAAATATGAATTAATTACGTAGCAAAATACATTGTTTTAATATTTTCTCGTTACTTTTGTACGTGTAAAATAACTATATATTATTTTTCGCATAATCTATGTAATAAAAATAAGACCGTAACTGATCAATAAGTGTTAAGTCATACACAACACTCGTAAAGAGCATGCGAGTATAACTTTTCTAGTTTTATATCATACCCGGGTATTCTCCAGAAAATCGTAACATTAACGAAAATAGATTATTAATTCTCCATTTTAAAAAAAACATGCATATACACCCCAGAATAAAATATAGTCATTTACAATCATGATAATTCCTTCTCGATCTCAGCAATCAAATTTTAGAATGTGTTTCCCATTGGTTTAAAATAAAACTTATAGTGAATTTGCATTCAAGCGAAAAGTTCGGGAATACTGTCTGAAATCGCTGCACTCCTAATCGACAATTACGGGTATCGTTATTATGATTAATAAGATATAATACGTACGGTATGTAGTATATTTTACTTCATGTATTTAGCTTATGTATATATTTTACCGTGTGTTTCTTTCCGTGTGGTGTCCGGATTAAGAATATAGCACCACTCCATCTCCTCCCGTGGAGGTCGTAAAAGTCGACTAAGGGACTCTTAACCAGAGGGATGGGCAGCAGCGTCCCTTTTGCTGAGCAGTAGCAACTCTGCGCTCACCAACCCGCTTGCCAAGCGTGGTGAGTATCGGCAAATTCCCCCCAAAATGACAACACAACATAAGCACCGGGCCCCAGTTCCCGGCAGCCCCGCCATTCCTGGTCATGGTAGCGGCCACGGAAACGGCGGGGCAGGGGGTGCTAAGAATCTCCGGATGGGATCCGGCTACCACCCAAACCGAAAACTGGCCCTGGTGACATATAACACACGCACACTGAGGGCAGACGAAAAGATTGTTGAGCTGGAAGAAGAAATAGATAAGTTGCACTGGGATATCATGGGTCTATCAGAAGTCCGAAGAGAGGGGGAGGACACGATAACCCTGAAATCCGGCAACTTATTCTACTACCGGGAAGGCGAACATCTGTCTCAAGGTGGTGTCGGGTTTCTCGTCCGCAGGTCCCTCATTAACAGTATAGTGGCCATCGAAAGTGTGTCGAGCAGGGTAGCGTACCTTATACTCAGAATATCCAAGAGATATTCGTTGAATGTCATACAGGTCTACGCACCGACCTCGACACACCCAGATGATGAAGTAGAGAGTATGTATGAGGACGTAAGTAGGGCCATACATACCTCGAAGACACATTTCACTGTTGTGATGGGGGACTTCAACGCAAAACTGGGCACTCGATGCGATGGTGAGTTGAGAGTGGGGCAATTTGGATATGGGCAACGGAACCCCAGGGGACAGAGGCTGGCCGACTTTTTGGAAAAGGAGGGACTCTTTATGATGAACTCCTTTTTCCAAAAGCCGCCTCACAGGAAGTGGACCTGGATGAGTCCCGATGGTTCCACGAGGAATGAGATTGACTTCATCATGACCAATAAAAGACAAATATTCAATGATGTCTCTGTGATCCACAGGGTGAAAACCGGTAGTGATCACCGAATGGTAAGAGGCACATTGAATATTAATCTCAAAGTTGAGAGGTCTCGTCTGATGAGGTCTACGCTCCGGCCCTCTAGTGCTCATATCCAAAACCCCGAGAGCTTTCAACTCGAACTCCAAAACCGCTTCGAGTGCCTGGAACATTGCGTATCTGTGGACGATTTAAATGGTAGGTTTGTAGAAACTGTCCAAACGGTTGGGTCTAAGTTCTTTAAAGCCCACCGTAAAGGTAGACCAAAAAAGTTCTCCGATCACACTCTCGACCTTATGGCAGAAAGACGCGCCATGACGCTGCAGTCTTCCGATGATGCTGAAGCATACCGACTGCTCAATAGACGGATATGGAAGTCGTTGCGGCACGATATCCGCACCTTTAACAATAACGGTGTTAAAGAGGCGATTGAGCGGAATCAAGGCTCCAAAGTGTTCGCAAGAGACAAGTCTATTGGGCAAAGTCGTATTATGAAGCTGAAGACCGAGGACGGCAGTGTAGCGTCGACTAAGCCAGAGGTTTTGAGAGAGATTGAGAACTTCTACCGGCAGTTATACACCTCGGTTACTATACCTACCATTGGCTCTGACAAAGACCCGCGAGCCAAACTAACCCGACACTATACCGAGGATATCCCGGACATCAGCCTGTACGAGATTAGGATGGCCTTGAAACAGCTTAAAAATAACAAGGCGCCGGGTGGAGACGGAATTACGACAGAGCTTCTGAAAGCGGGTGGAACACCGGTACTTAAAGTCCTTCAGAAGCTATTCAATTCCGTCTTACTCGAGGGCACAACGCCGGAAGCGTGGAACAGAGGTGAGGTGGTGCTCTTCTTCAAAAAGGGTGATAACACCCTATTGAAGAATTATAGACCCATCTCACTTCTGAGCCATGTTTATAAGCTGTTTTCAAGGGTCATCACGAATCGTCTCGAGCGCAGGTTTGATGACTTCCAGCCTCCCGAACAAGCCGGTTTCCGAAAAGGTTTCAGTACCATAGACCACATCCATACGCTGCGGCAGGTTATACAGAAGACCGAGGAGTATAATCTGCCACTATGCTTGGCGTTTGTGGACTATGAGAAAGCCTTCGATTCGATCGAAACCTGGGCAGTGCTGCAATCTCTGCAGCGGTGCCAGATTGACTATCGGTACATTGAAGTGTTGAAGTGCTTATACAGAAACGCCACCATGTCGGTCCGAGTACATGAACAGAGCACGGGGGCAATTCCATTGCAGAGAGGTGTGAGACAGGGGGACGTCATTTCCCCGAAACTGTTCACCGCTGCAATGGAGGATGCCTTCAAGCTACTGGAGTGGAAAGGATTCGGCATTAACATCAATGGCGAGTATATCACTCACCTTCGATTTGCCGATGACATCGTAGTCATGGCAGAATCGCTGCAAGAGCTCAGCACAATGCTCGATGATCTCAACAGAGTTTCCCAACAGGTGGGCCTTAAAATGAACATGGGCAAGACAAAAGTCATGTCAAATGTCCATGTCGTGCCCACCCCAATATCCGTTGGGAGCTCTGTTCTCGAAGTTGTTGACGAGTATGTCTACCTAGGACAAACTGTCCAGTTAGGTAGGTCCAACTTCGAGAAAGAGGTCAATCGTCGAATCCGACTCGGCTGGGCAGCGTTCGGGAAACTTCACAACGTCTTTTCGTCAACAATACCGCAATGCCTCAAGACGCAAGTCTTTAACCAGTGTGTGTTACCAGTGATGACATATGGAACAGAGACGTGGTCACTCACAATGGGCCTCATAAGAAAGCTCAAGGTCACTCAGCGAGCTATGGAGAGAGCTATGCTTGGTATTCCTCTACGAGATCGAATCAGAAATGAGGAGATCCGTAGAAGAACTAAAGTTGTCGACATAGCTGAAAGGATTAGTAAACTGAAGTGGCAATGGGCAGGGCACATTGCTCGTAGAACTGATGGCCGTTGGGGCACAAAGGTTCTCGAATGGAGACCGCGCACCGGAAAACGCAGCGTGGGACGACCTCCAACGAGGTGGACAGACGATCTGGTGAAGGTCGCTGGGAGTCGTTGGATGAGAGCGGCATGTGACCGCTCGTTGTGGAAATCTAAGGGGGAGGCCTTTGTTCAGCAGTGGACGTCCTGTGGCTGATATGATGATATATTTTACCGTATTTAGACTATGTAAATTTGTATGTAGGTATGTATTTTTCCGTAAGAAACTCGAACTCGATTCGGATAGTTTTTTTCGTTATCATAAGTTCAATCCGCGAAAAGAAATACACGATAAAAACGAAGGGATTGCCGATCGCCGTTTTCAATGGTCACGTATGAGTATCCAAACCATATCAGAATATAACAAGTTTACCTCTAACCTTTATTCCTCGATGTGGGTATGAAGCTACCAGCAATACTTGGATATGTTGAGTAATTAAATATTCCTCCTAGGTATTCACTACACCATAGATTCAAGTTCAAAAGTACGTACGTACGCAACGGGATCGGCGGCCCGGCGACACATATCCTACAGATTCTGTAACGAGAGCTTAGATAAACTCACCAGCGCAACGTGTGGGTGCAGATTTAGGGCGAGAGTCATATGTAAGTCTGTCAAGATCAGGTGTAGGTAGGGATTTGGGGTTCCCCTGAGTGGACTGAATCTAAATAAACTATAATTAAATCAATTAGGGCTAAGCGGTATTCAAGATGTATACTTGTCCACTGGACCCAGCGCCACATATCACCGCGTGGCGATCACCGAGGTTTCACACCACGTCTCACCAATACACGTCACGGAAACTATTTCTGTTCATAAATTGTCACTACCCCGTGGGTTATGTATGCGCAACGAGAACTTTGCGAGAAGAATACTAAATTTCAACTACCAGCGCGGGCGCAATAACCAAACTTGGATGTACTATCGACCGCACTCAATATGTTCCCACTTACTCCTCCTCCTCTCCTCGACCCGCGGTGACGATACCCAGCCCGGCCGGCCAACAGTACTCAAAAGTTGCGGGTATATTTAAACAAAAGTAAGATAATTTTACCTACATATATATAATTATAATATAATATAATAATATAGACTTTATTCAGACACAATAATTTGAACCTATATAAATCCTTACTATTTAAATAACGGACGGAACGGAACAAATATTTGTATGGTCTGCAGGTAGTAATACAGACCCGGGTGCATAGTATGTAGAATTTGTGTCTGTAAACGCACCCACGGCACAGAGGAAATCCGAGTGTGGGGCAACGTTAAAAAAAAAGACTGCCAAGCTAATCTTTAAATTCTCCCGTAGAACAACTTCGCCTACGTCACCGTATAGCCAACTTAACGAAAGTACAGTCAGCATCATATATAAAGTGGCAGCCACGGTAACCAAATATTTAGAAACATCCAAAGTGATCACTGATATCCTGTCAACCATGGTTGTCTAATTGTTCAGGTCACCAATCGTGATCAAATATATCGGAACAACAAAAACGTCATTATATGAGGTCATTCAAACCGTCATTATTATGGTAACAAGCACAACGCCAGTAGTTTCCAAACAGCCAAGGTATTCAAAAATATGTAACACGTTAGTAAAATGAACTTTATCTCAACTTCATAGCGTCTCATTTATCTAAATACAACATTGAACTTGACAATATTGTAGGAATAAAAAATATTTCATATACCACCTATCTCTTTCATTTCATGCGTGACGTCATTGGCATGTGTTTTGTTTTATGATTATATTTTCAAATTGGCAAATAAATACGTGCAAGACTATGAAGACTTGTTCCCATCAGTCCCAATTGTTTTTTTTATGAGAAATAAAAACTCTTTCTTAAAACGGGCGAGTTTAAGTCTACGTCATATTTTTAGATGCTAAGTGAACCTCATTTTAGTATCAGTATGTATAATTGTAGAATTCTTTCATTTTAGAGAAATATTAAATGTAAAGATTCAGAACACCATACATCGTTGCCTTATACTTGACATTGGCGAAATTGTGAAAGATACTCCACAGAAGCCATAATTTAAAAGAAGAAGATGCTTTTATGAATTATCTGTTTGTTCTATGTGAATTATAGATAATAGATATTAAATACGAGATCGACGACGACTGCATGAAAATGGTTTACACTCTCAGTTATATATTTGTATCATCTATGGTTTACACCATAGAATGCCTGCTAAGAAGCAAGGCACAAAGCAAAGAGTTTGTAATTTGCCGTTTCAATAAAATTAAAAATGAGATTAATGAATTGATTTTATTCCATTATTATAATAAATTTTAGTTTGATAGTTCGAAAGCCCGTTTCACACGACACCAACTGAATTTATAATAATCGGCAATCAGGCAATGTTTATAATTAGCCCGGTGAACTAAAACAGGATTGTAAACAATATTATTTTACGATCCTAGATCCACTTTAAATTCATACACGCAGGATGTCTCTAGCCTAGACAAACCATGTCGATTTTTCACAAAACATACCTAGATTGTAATGTGCACCTGGTTCGGTGTGTTAATTTAAAATCATTGCAAATTGAACCCTGTGTGGTGAAGCTAAAGTTCAGTTCACTAGCGTGTTTCATATTTTTGAATACCTTGGCTGCTTGGAAACTACTGACGTTGTGCTTGTTACCATAATAATGACGGTTTGAATGACCTCATATAATGACGTTTTTGTTGTTCCGATATATTTGATCACGATTGGTGACCTGAACAATTAGACGACCATGGTTCATAGGATATTAGTGATCACTTTGGATGTTTCTAAATATTTGGTTACCGTGGCTGCCACTTTATATATGATGCTGACTGTACTACGAAATCAAATTAAATCCCTTTTATCATAAAATGATCGTTCGCTACGACAGTTAATGACTACATGATGCTCGTGCATTTGTCGCGTTATATGCAAGTCATGGTTTCATGGCCACGGGCATATACGTCGGGAAAATAATAAATAATAATAGGTATTGTATACAAGCATGTGTACGTAGGTATGCGTTTGCTGCATGGTTGTTTAATTTACATCATTAATCACACGACAAAAGGCTTAAGATTGTTTGAGCCCTACTTACGCGAATTCTTTTAAGCCTAAGTAAAAAATGGGCTAGCTGTGTCTGTCGAAGGAATGATAGCAGGCGAGCAGTTGAATCCTTGTTTAGAGACCATGAACTGGCAAACCTAACGTGGATGCCGCCCACCCAAACGGACCAAGGATCTGAAGAATGCAGCTGCGATGGAATTTTAACGAGTACATAAATCATAATTACAATTAAATCGGTGACAGGTTAGGTGCTTAAGTGCAAATAACAAAGGCTGATGTGATGAAAGGGTAGATGATTCCGTTTATACTGAGAATCTTGGGCAACTAAACCGAACTGAACTGAATTGTCTGAATTGAACGCAACTGAAGATTTCTAAACAGGGTACAATTATGAAAATAATGATAAAACGAAATATATTTATTTTTAATGTTCATAATTTTGACATTTTATCTTGGTGATGTTAGTAGTTTGTTGGAAAGGAATTTATGGATTTAGTTGAAAAGAAGATATGACATGAATTTAAAACTTTAAAATCATAACTCCAGGTATTTTGTGGTAATAACAGTCCGAAGATTTTCTTTGCATAGTACTTTACATATTTTGTTCAGCGACTGATTTGAACACAATTTTGAATGGAATACCGTAACAAAAACATGTAGGTTTTCAATTAGGTGATTATTTGTCTGCTGTCCAGTCGATGATTTTAATTCCTTGATGTCTCAACTCTTCCTCGAGCATGCTCTTCTCATCGTTGTTTAATCGTATTTCAGGCTCCCTTATAGATCCCACCGGAATGCCAGAAATCAACGACATGGCTGCTTTATACGATGCCAATACTTTACCTGGTGGAAAAAAGCTATTAAAAAGATATACAAAGTGTTTATATTTGCTCGTATATGAACAAATACGTGATGCCAACCACCTGGTTCTCCAACCGTCCCTTTTTAATGGCAAAACACCACATCTAAGTCCTTCAAAATGTAATAAAGTTATACCACTCCAATCATCAATCCCTCATCAAGTGTGATTATGTCAATATATCCTTACTTACTATATTGGTGGTAATTCAGACCGTTATCAGCAATGGATGTCTACAGCCAAATAAAGGATTAAACCACCTACTTTCCTTCATCCAAAACCTTCTCTGTACCCAGCTGTAGACGGTTAGTACACAATATGAAGTTGCGTGCAATACTGTCTGCCAACGGCCTTATCTAGTTCTACCTCCCCAGTGTCATAGTAAATAAGGGAACCCGCTACTTTTTACCGGGCATTGGACTCCAGAAGCTCAGTTAGAGCATGTATTACCTCGTACACTAATGACATCGCTTATTCGAAGCAACCTGTCGTACAGGGACGTGGACCTCTTAAAATTGCCTCTTTTAGCGCTCTTCACAATATCGCGCACCATTGAAGGGAAAAGGTTGCTTTCGATAATTATGCTCTCGATGTCCAACATAATAGCCGATTCTAGGAAAAGCTGAAATATTTACATATTTATGAATTATTGCAAATAATTGGATATGGTAGTCCCCAAAAAAGGGTAAAAGTAAACAAAAACGTCGAACGTTTTTGTTTACTTTTATAACGATTAACGTCAGATAAGATATTATTACATTTATATATTCTATTTAATTATATATAATTAATTTCTATATTGGTATATGTATTTATTCCTCTTTTAATTCAACTTGTCACAATTATAGCTTTGTTTTTGTACCTCATTCGATGTGCTTTTTTAACCCAAAGGTTGACTGGTAGAGAATGCCTTATGGCATTAAGTCCACCTTGTGTACCATCCATGTACATAGAAGTTTAAATAAATAAATATTTAGTTATTCCATGACTGTTGTAAAAAATGCTTACAGAATTCGCATTGATGACCCTCTGATCGCCAATCAGCCTAGTTCGAAGTTTAAGAGCCGTTGCGAAATTTGTTGTTTGTATTCCCTTGTAATTTCTGATCATTTCTGTTGCTTGTCGGTTGAACTCCACCATATCCACTGAGAAACAAAGTTATTGGTGATTATGGGACGATTTTGTATGCACCATTCGTTCAACAGCTGTGCTGTTAGCAATCTGCACTGAGGCTTGTTACATAGTTTGATTTCCACATAAAACTAATATTTTTATAGCCTGCTATTTGATGCAGCAAGATCTTGTCTGTAACCTTAACTATACATACGATACAGGAAAGCTACGATGGGAAATAGATTCGCCTTGTCAATAAAGAAAAACGGAACGTCTAACAAGTAGAAAACATCAGGATTTTTTTCTTCTGTGTCATGATTGTACCAACCAAGAGTCATTTCAACATTACCATTAACGTTAGTTCTCTCTGGATAGTCTAAGTACAGCACAGGTGTGTTAGGAGCCTCTCTAGCGATTAATTGGACATCGTACACCAGCTCCTTGGGAGTAGTTGGCTTGTAATACAACTCCGGTGTAATCCGGATGGCATTGACACCACGTTCTTCTGAATGCCTGGCCTGAAAACCGCAAAGATCATACGAGTGTATTAATTACATTGAAACAATTTTTCAGATTATATTATAGAGATATTTTAAGACTCATTGATTTATTGTACTGAAATCGGATTATATTATTATATATCGGATATTGATTGAAATCGGAGGTAGTATTTTTTTTGAGTAATGCATTGTCCCACACCAGGATTTCTCCTGTGGCGTGGGTGCGTTTACAGACATAAATTCCACAAACAATACACCCAGATCCTGAACAACTACCTACAGATCACACAAATATTTGTTTCGTGCGGGAATCGAACCCGCGACCCCGATTTCAGCAGCCGACTGTGTCAGCCACTGCACCAACCGTCATTGTCAAATTGCTAAAGTTCAAGTTATATAAATGCTAAAGTTCAAGTTGTTTTTTACGATTTCATAATAAGACGTCCAGTTTTTAAATATTTACCAATTCTTGTGCATCGGACAGAACTCTGCCACTGACTTCAGAGATGACACCAAGGCCGAGTTGCCCAGCGGCCTCCATCCAAATATCCAAATTCATCTTTGCCTCGCAGACAGTCAATGTTGGTCCCTCTCCTACATCTCCATTAACTAGAAACAAAACAGTTTGTCTAAAATTCTACACCTAATCATATCTTCTATATTATATACTACTCGTCGTATAATAAAATCGTAGAGAAACAAAAACTGTCAATGAATATTTTTTGAAAAATATCACTGCCGCGTGCTCCAGGAACGAGACTGATGCCAACACTGCAATTTTTAGAATTTATGTCTGTCTGTCTGTTTGTCTGTTTCTATGTTTGATGTTACCGCTAAAACTACACTATGTAATTCGTTGAAATTTGGCAATAATGTCCGTTACTGTCCAAAAATGGATCTAGAATACAAATCATCACGCTTTTGTACATGGGAGGGGAGGTGAGTAGTATAACAATATGTCTACAAAGTGTTGTTTTACAGCGAATGTTATGTATATATGTGTATATGAGGGTGGAGGGGGTGTGTTTGTAGCATGAGTTTGTGAGGTGTGCGCGCTCGAGCGCTTGTTTACGTGTGTGTATGTGCGCGTGTGTATGTGCGCGCGTGTGTGTGTGTGTAAACTATGTGTAGTACGGAATTAATAGTTTGTGTGAGTGGTGCGGGATACCAATGCTCGCATGTTTCAAAAATAGTGCTCAGAGTTCGCCCTACGACCTAGTCTTGGGATCGGAAGATGTTGTAAAACAACTTCTTCCGCTAGCCGAGCATTACATTTTATTTCATTATATTTCATTAGCATACATTTTATAATAGAAATTATGAAGAGAATGGTTATAAATTTGTGGTTTGTACGATGTCTTCAATTTCATCATATGTTTTGGTCTTTAGCCATTTGATATTTCTACAATCGCGAAGTACTAGTGAGTATATTCCTAGCTCTTTGTTGAGTAGGTTATACAGGTGTGCCCATTGCCTGGCATGTTGTCTTTTGGCAAACGTTGAATTGACTCTGATGGCAGGAGCAACAGTATTTTTCCTTCTACCTTTTAGCTTTGCGCGGTCGAAAGTTAGAGATTGATGCTTTCTTAAAGTGATTTGGAGCACCTATAGTTTCCTAACCGTCAGGAGGTCAGAATTTAAATAAAGGCTTTCTGTTGGGAATCTAAAGGGCTTGAATAGCATGACTTTAAGCAGGGATCTCTGGGCCCTTTCTAGTTCCAGGAATCTGGTTTTAGTTGCTCCTCCCCATACTGGCAAACAATAAGTTATAACCGATTGTATGAGTGAAATGTAGATTTGTTTTAGGAGGTTTTTAGCAGCTACTTGACGTAGTGTTTTAAAAATCCAGATCAGTTTCCTAACTCTTTTCATTATTAGCTCAGTGTGTATCTGCCAGGACAGACGCTGATCAGTCATAATGCCTATGTATTTAGTGTGTGGAACCTTATGAATTTTCGTGCAAGAGCAAACAGAGTTTAAGGGATCGTGGCAATTGTGTATCTTAATTTTGAAATCTGCTGACGGTTGGGATCTGTCATACAAGGTGAAGGTGATGAAATTTGGTTTGGAAATGTTTAGGGTTAGAAGGTTACGGTTCAGCCATACTGCGATCTTAGCGAGGCCACATTAGGCAGATTTCTGGACATCGTTCCACGTTGTGCCAATAAAGACTGTGTCATCCGCGTATTAGAAGATGAGGCCATCCTCAATTTTCATGTTACAGAGGCTGTTTCTATAAACAAGGAACGATGTCGGACCGAGGACACTTCCTTGCCCCACCCCAAAGGTAACGGTTTCTTCAGAACTAATGAATTTGGCAATTTTAACTTTTTGCTTGCGACCACACAAATAGTCTTTAAGCAGAGCCAGCGGTAGACCTCTTATACCATTCGTTTCTAACCTGTTCAGAAGAATGGAGACAGACACCGTATCGAACGCTTTTTTAAGGTCAAGGAAGACTGCGAGACACTTGCTTCCGCTATCCACTTTACTGATGACAGCGTAAGCAAGCGCCAACACTGCGTCTTCAATAGACATTCCTTGTCTGAAACCAAACTGAGAGGGTGAAAGTAGGTTGATTTTATTAAGATAACTAGCTGGGACCCGCGGTTTCACCCGCGTTTTATTTAAAAGAAATTTAGAGTAGTTCGACATATACACTTGACATACAATACATATATTGGATTTCAAGGGTTTTATTTGTTTACGCGGAACCCTAATTATTTTTCTAAAATAAAAGTAGCCTAAGTTATTCCTTATAACATCAGCTATCTGCCAGTGAAAGTCCCGTCAAAATCGGTCCAGCCGTTTCGGAGATTACCCGGAACAAACAGACAGACAGACGGACAGACAGACAGACAAAAAATTAAAAAATAGTGTTTTTGTTATATGTAACGTACATACTTTCATGTGCATTTAGTAAAAAGCTGTTATTTTGACATTACAAACAGACACTTCAATTTTATTTATTTGTATAGATTAATTAGACGTTAGTTTATTAATCTTTCCAAGATTTTAGATAAAGACGGTAAGACAGATATCGGTCTGTAGTTCGACGGATCAGCCCTGTCTCCATCCTTATGCACTGGCGTTATTAAGGCTTATTTCAAAGCGGCAGGGAAAATCGCATGCTCAAAGCACAAATTTGCTAAGTGAGATATAAGTGGGGCAACAAATTTATGAGCAGCCTTAAGGAAGCTGACCGGTATTCCATCCCAGCCAGGGGTGCTGTCGGACTTCAGACTCATCAGTACGGTGTGGACTTCATGAGGGTCAGTGTTTAATAGTACGAAAGATGAGGCTGGTGGATTATCCGATGTATCAGAATGAGTATTGGACCTTACGGTGGAGCTTGCGAGAATTTCGTTTGCAAGAATATTGCCTATGTTAGATAAATATTTGTTTACTGTGTCTACAGACTCCTGTGGAGTGGCTTTCAGCACTAACAGTTCCTCGTTGACAGTTTTGATATGTTTACGCTGAGTAATGTTGTTAATTGTGTCCCATAGATTTTTTGGATTTTTTTGTGCATTAGTTAACTGATCTTTATCGTACTTTCGTTTTTGTTTTTTGATAAGAAAGTTACAGTAGTTACGGTATATTTTATAGATGATTTTAGTATATCATTATATGGGTCTAGTTTTAGTCTTAATTGTATATCATTTCGGTTTCGAATGCAACGCAGCAAGCCGATAGTCATCCACGGTTTGATTGGTCTGAAACTACTTAAATTGAGTAAGTTCTGAAGATCAATTTCTTTAAGGCTTTTAAGTGAATTTTCTAGGTTAAGCGTTATTTTTATTTTTGTGCTATTGTAAGGTTTTTGGTTGGTTATTTTTAGGAAAATCATGAAGTGATCTGTAATCGTATTGTTAAGAATAGCTGATGGGGATGGTAGCAGATTTGTTAAGAGGGTTAAGTTTTAATATAAAATGGTCTCGGCAACTTTTGTCTCTCGTTGGCAGTGAATGTCCAGGGAGTAAACCATGCATCGCCAACATATTTAAATAATTTAGCCTGTTTGCGCGGTCTTCTGGACGTTCGTCTTGGCTATGGATTAGATTTATATTTATATCAACAGTGATAATAATGTTTTTACAGGATGCAATACTGGTTAAGTGCTGATCAAGGGAATTGATAAACTTGTCCGCTTTTGAAATAGAGGGTGACCGGTAAATGGCCAAGACCACAAGACCATTAGGCCAGGGAGAATGTTAACCTGTAAGCAAGATGCGTATGTTAGTTTCACCTGTTTAATTTTGCTTTGTGTGTGTTTTTTATGTAAATGATCACTCCGTCTGCTTTGTTGTTTTGTAGTTTGATAAGATAAATAGTTTTTAATTTGAGGTATGAGCTTATTGGGCTTTAGTCTGCGTTCACTTAAAGTGATTAGGTCAACCTCGGTTTTTAGGTTTAACAAGTCTAATAGTAGGTCATTATGGGGTGAATATATACTTCTTATATTTTGGGATATTATGGTAAAATCTGTGGATTTCACTTTAATTGGTTTAGTAAACTCATCCGGGGAACAGTTATACAACTGTGCAATCTCTTTATTATCGAGTTTATTTATAATTTGTAAGGTACTATCCATAATTCATGCTTTTGTACGCACAATGGTACTTAACCGTAGTAATGTTATGTATGTAAGTTGTGTGGTAGGTGCGTGTGTGCAGAGTTTTTGTGTGTGATAGGAAGAGTGTGGTTAGTAAGTGATAGTGGTTTTTAAGAATAGTGTATTTTTAAGTAATTGTTGTATGTGGGTGCGTGTTACAAATAAATAGTTAGGTATTAAATTAATTATTTTAACCTTATAACAATTACACGGACTTCTTAGTAGGATGTAATCGTAAACAAAAACACAACAACTTAACCTCAGCAGTGAGATAAAGCCTAGTCATTTTTGTTGCATCAGGCTATTCGCTTGGGATTCACATTTTATAACTATAGTAGCGAGCTTTCGTCTTTCTTGACATGAACTTTGTCATAAGCGGTCCAGCAAAATTTATAATCTCTAGACTTGGCTAGATCTCGGGCTAAAAAATGTAGTCTCGCTCCCTTCGCTGTCAGTTGTTCTGAGACGAAAACTGGGGAATATTCATCTGATTTAAAACCCAGATGTTTCGCGCAGATTTTTTCTTTGTAAATTCTGTTAAATTCTTTAGTCTTCTTCAATAATTCAGTTTTAAGCGGTGTTGAACCAAATTCCATTATGATTGTGCTGTTTTTAATGTTGTTTCGTTTATTTTGTACTCGACATATGTCTTTAATATATTTTAATTCAATTCTACAGTCGATCACCTCAGATAGACTGATAACTGATTTCAACAAGGCTTCTTTGGTTTCCTTCACAAGTTTTGGAACGTTTTTTATTTCCACGTTGGATTTATGACTTCCGCGTTGAAGGTCTTCTACCTAATCTTCTAAGATTGCTATGAAATCGTTGTCTTGTATTACCTGAATCTCCAGTTGCTCAATCTTCTTTTTCAGCTCATTATTTTGCGGTGAGAGAGCGGTCATTGCATTTTCAATATTAACATTCGTGGTTTTTTGTTTCCATTAGAGTTGAGTTTGATTTTTTTTTGAGTTCTTCGTGTTGAGTTGCCATCATGGATGAGATCAGTTTCTTTATTTCTTCCTTGAAGGCACAAAACTCGTCATTATCGTATCCAGGTCCTCTTCGCCTTTTTGTTCGCATAGCTACGAAGCTTGGAGGTGTGCGATGTTCACAGGTTGCTCAGATATGTTTGACTCAGATAATGATTTGTTGCCTATTTCGTACATTATGAGTACCAGGAAATAATACGAGCATAAAGGTTAGGTGGTTATCAAATTATTAGAGCTGTTCTTATTAATCTGGATCGCTTGCACTGTCAACCCCCGCTCAACAAAGTCGTTTTAGTTAGGGTTGTAGCTCCAAAGTATGTACTAGGAGATAATAAAGTAGGAGTACAAAGTACTATAAAGATGAGCCAATTATTCGGTAGGAAACCGTAATAGCAGGCAATTCTGGATGTTGCGAAGTCGTCGTGTACCAGGCTATTATGAGGTAAAGGAGTGCAGAATAATTCGATTATTCTCATCAAATTTTATATTTTACATGTATCGTTTCGTAACGTAAATCACGCTCGACGGCTGCCTACTACTAGGATATAATAGGTGCAAACAGGTGTCAAATCGTATAACAGCGGTACCGCCACTTAGTTTATTTCAAATTATATATTAAGGGCAGCGATTCTCAGGTACCAGGAGACGATAAAAATAGGGAGTGCTGCAGTCCATTTTGTAATAATAAGTTTAATTATTAATATAATAGAGAGTTTAATTAGCGATCTATAGGTTGTATTATTATATATTGAAAATTGCTCATTAAATGTTAAAGCTGGTAACTGCAATGTACTAGGGTACGATAAACTTAGGTAAACCGAACCATTATCTTCGTTTTGATCAACCTCAAGTCCTCGCGAAAGAGAACCGTTAAGTGCCTAGAATGTTTCGTGAGGCTATTGAAATTAGAAAACATCTTAATTTTAATAGAGAAGATGGTTAGCAGGTACTACCTGTTTGGAATCCGGTTATTAAAATAATAAAGTCCTAAACAACATACCGCACTATAAAACATCAAGACACTGTGAGTGATTACTGCGTGCATCGAAACTAATTTTTGATTAATATTGTACGGTAGATAAAATAAAATATCTCTTTAAAATCTGTAACGACGCCTGTCACCTTAGTCATCCTGCGACCACGAATCGAAATCTGTTTTATTATGAGTAATAATCGCGAAAACCTAAGACGTTTTACAGACGGTTACTTAGTTTTATAGTTATTAAATTGAAATAATTATTTCTTTCTTCCAACTAGATGGCGTTACTGTCGAATTACATCATGGTATGGGCTCGTTGGCAAAACGTGAAGTTAAGGGTTAGCTCAGATTAAACATTGTATTTTTCCTAATCTGCGCGATCCCCACGCAAACCCGTTACCTTCATACATAGGCTGCACTAAAAGTATCGGGAATGGAATATTTCCACTGTTCCTGTCATATTAAAATCTTTTTAATTGAAAACTCCTTGGTTTTACAAATCGAATACCATTTATTTATTTAAAAAAAGATTCACGGTCTTGTCACAAGGTTTTGTCAAACTTGTTTAGTCGTTGAGAAAATGGAATTGACTCGAGAAAATTCAAGAGCGATGATTTATTATGACTTTCGAAGTGGTTTAACACAAAAACAGTGTGTTGACCGGATGATTTCTGCATTTGGTGATGAAGCCCCATCCAAAACCACAATTTATCGCTGGTTTGCTGAATTACAACGTGGACGTGTCAAGCTCAGTGATGATCCTCGTCAAGGTCGTCCAAAAACTGCAGTCACCCAAGAAAACGTTGATGCTGTGCGTAAGCTGATTGAGGAAGATCGACATGTGACATACCGCGAAATTCAGGCAACTTTAGACATTGGCATGAGTCAAATACAAATAATCTTGCATGAACAACTAGGTGTAAAAAAGTTGTTTTCCCGATGGATACCGCATTTGCTATGTGAAGAGCAAAAAGCGGCTCGCGTTACTTGGTGCGTCAGAACTCTCGAAAGATTCCACGCAGGATCCTCAAATGCTGTCTACAACATCGTATCAGGTGACGAATCCTGGATATATGCGTACGAACCCGAAACAAAAAACCAGTCACGAGTTTGGGTGTTCGAAAATGAGTTAAAGCCAACAAAAATTGTTCGTTCGCCAACAAAAAAATGGTGGCCACGTTTGTCTCCAAAACCGGCCATGTTACGACTATTCCTCTTGAGGGACAAAGAACGGTTAATGCAGAATGGTATGCTAGCATTTGTTTGCCACAGGTCGTTTCTGAACTCCGTAGAGAGAACTGCAACCGCCGCATCATCCTCCATCACGACAATGCGAGTTCTCACACCGCGCACAGAACAAAAGAGTTTTTAGAGCAAGAAAACATAGAATTATTAGACCATCCGCCGTACAGCCCTGACCTAAGCCCTAATGATTTCTATACTTTCCCTAAAATAAACAATAAATTGCGTGGACAGAGATTTTCATCACCTAAAGAAGCTGTGGACGCCTACAAAACGGCCATTTTTGAGACCCCAACTTCCGAATGGAATGGTTGCTTCAATGATTGGTTCCATCGTATGGAAAAATGTGTCAAATTTCGCGGAGAATACTTCGAAAAGCAATAAATACATTTTTAAATAGTAATGTTGTGTCACTTTCTTGATTCCAGAAATTTTCAGTGCCGCCCTCGTATGTTGACTTATATATTCTTATATTCTTTTTAAAAACGATGCCCCACAGTAGGATTTCTCCTGTGTCGTGGGTGCGTTTACAAATTCAAATTTCACACACAATACAACCAGACCAGGAACAACTACCTGCAGATCATACAAATATTTGTACCGTGAGGGAATCGAACTCACAACCCGAAGCGCAGCAGCCAACTGTATCAGCCACTGCACCAACCGTGACCTCAGTGTCCGTGACTTCCGTCCGTGACTTTGTAGTTATTAAACTTTTATAAACAACTTACTAACCTTACCTACGATATTTTATTTATATCTGAATTATTTGAACAACTGCAGATTCTTAAGGACCAAATATTCCTCATTAACTACAGAAAGCAGCACGCAACGCCAGTCGCGGTTAGGTACCCAACGAGTTGTCATTGCTGCCTCTCAATCACAAGATAGTAATGAAGGACATGAAGCACGTCTCGCAAGCGATGGGAAGCGCCATGCTGCATCAAACGCCTCAGAGACTTGACTTGTGTGAATTTCAGTGCTCGCAGAGTATCTACACTGCGACGTGTCTATACATGATGGACATCCAACTGTCATGCACGTGGACGTCCATTTAGAGAATGCTAAGCCAATTTATTTCAATTCTGAAAATGTCATAGAGAGCTTGGAAAATCAGCGTCAAACTACTCTTTTCATATTTTTTCAACTGTGCGAAGAGGATCTGTTCGCCAAATCGCGAACGAATGGCGAGATGCCGTCATACTACGACATATATGTACGAGAAGCAAAGAGGTGTGTTTGATAGACGTCAACGTGGGCGTACCGAATATAGTTTCCCGGGAGTTATGAAAGACGCCGCATAGGGTAAGGTCTACACTGTGCATCCAAGTAATGGCAAGTGCTATTTTCTCCGCATTTTACTACACACGGTGCTTTTGATGCCATTAAGTTTCCCAAATATCACCCAGACTACGGAGCGCTCCATCTACTTGACAGTGATAAACACTGGGACGATACTCTCGAGGAGGTCCGCGACTGTCCCAGTCGTCTGCGATATTTATTCGCCATCATGTTAGTCTTCTAAGCGCCGGCAGTCAGGGTTCTACTTATTGCTGTTCACTCAGCGCACATTATAGTGAGTGATGACAAACGCGTGTCTGTATAATGGGCGGCAGTGGCGGCGTCGGCAATCGGCACGCTGTATTCTCGCTTGAAGCGCGCGATCTGCTCACTCAGTCTATACGCTGTATGTGAGACGGGAGCATGGCAGTTGCGAGCACACTCGTGAACTGTTTTGATATTATAAAAGTATTGTACAACACACGACTTAAAGCCCTTATATAAATGACAAAATGAGCGGTGTGGTTATAATGAGTGATTGGACTGTTAATACTGGGCGGAATAGGGCAAGCTACATTTTAGGAAAGTTATTGATGACGACGCCCAGTGCCATGTGGGAAGCGTTTCCAAACAAAAGCGCATGGTTTGACACTCGGCTAGCTGGACTGGATGCAATATGTGGCAGGCCTATGGGTCATGTCATTCGGAAATATATCATGATCCCTCTACACCTATTACAAGATCCTAATAGAAGCTCAGGTCATTATTGTATGTTTTCAATAGCAAGATATACATTTCAAAATTCCACGCGTGCGAAGCCGCGGGCAAAAGCTAGTTGTTATATATGACAGAAAACTCGATTGTACAGTCGCTATAGAGATTTTTAACGTCAAGATTTATTTGTCTGTAGTATTGGTCTCAACACATGAGAAGACAGCATGGGGCATCGCTATGTGTACAAGTCAAGTCAAGAGAAACTTCATGGTCGCAGCCAAGATAAATTTGCTGTACTGGCTACGCGGATTCAATATCAGCTCGTTTATAGTATGTACCGAAATGTAAATGAAAAAAGTAATTAATTCGACTTGGAAAACATAAGTGAAAGAAACGCTAACATTTGGCACGACTACATACGACCGCCCCAACCCCTTTTCGGAATACAAGGCAGATGTAATTAAATTATTTATTTATTTAATCTCATGTGTACATTGTATTATGTTTATACTTTTATGTACCGTGTGGTGCCGGCTAAGAATAGCGCCACCCATTTCATCGCGTAGGTGCTGTAAAAGATGACTATGGGATTAGCCGGAGGACTGGCAGCAGCGTCCTTCGAGTAGATTAACAGCTCAATTGCAATCGCCAACCCACTTGCCGAGCGATTATGGCATAATCCCTAATGAGCACACAAAATGTTGGCGATGAACATTAAAGTGATTAAAGAAATCAAAAGAAATGAAAGTGATTGTGCGTACAATAATCGGACTATAGTGAAATTTAATCGTTGTCTTAGGTAAATAATAGTTTGTGAATTAGGTTGTTTCAAATATTATTTCATAGAATATAATCAATCAACGTTAGAATTGTTGTGTATGTTTATATACTAAAACCACTAATAATTATGTAGTTCTGGCCCAATTTACTAAGCTCGACCTAAAACCTTCAGTTTTATTGAATAGTCCTGTATAAATATATAGATCAAGTGGTTCTGCATATCTTACAAACACCATTTAGTAAATTAATATTGTAAATAAATATGTAAACTCATAAAATAGGTCATGTCGATAATAAAAATTGCATATAAATTGTGTAAAAAACTGATGGCTCTCGTACAAGTAAAGATCTGTAGAAGCTAAGCGACCGCGGTCTGTATAATAATTGCAACCTCAAGTTCATGGAAATATACAAATAACTACTTTACAACCAGGAGTTTCTTTTGAAGATCCCTACACAACACAAACCCAGAGACCGGTCGTTGTGGCGATCTTTGGCCAGGCCTATGTCCAGCAGTGGACGATTTTCGGCTAAAATGATTATGAGTGGTGTATACTCATGGTACAGAAAGCGGACTTACTGCCATGAGGCATACTCTCGCAGTCAAATAATTAATAGTTTTGTCTGGTTTACGCACCAAGTACGCCTAAGAATCCTTCATCCTTTATGAACCGTGCGTATGAAGCAACGATATCCAAGTTGAGATTCCCATCAGCGCACATTGAAGTGAATACCGGACAATAATTTCCTCTCATGGTGAAAGACTGAAACAGAATGGAATGAATAAGTCTCCAACGTGCAGCATAGTGTAGGAATACATCAAGCTTTATAAAGAAGTATGCAGCGGCATTATCCTATTTTATATTAAGAACACATAGCGATCATCGATCCGTCTGACAAATGTGGTAAATATTGCATGGGTCAGACCGATTTGATGGTGTCGCATCTTCCATTAGTAGGACGCTAACTTAGCACACGTGATCCTCTCACAATGTCTGATGTTGTTATAATGATGGAACATATAATTTTGTGGCCTACAGGTAGTTGTCCATGTCTGAATGTTTATGATGTGGAATCTAAGCCTGTATTTCAGGATCATCATTATCATCATTTCGGCCAAATGGAGTCCTCCCTCATAGAATTACACAATTGTGTCATGAATTGGGGGGGATTTGCCAATGCTCACCGCGCTTGGCAGGCAGGTTGGTGAGCGCGGAATAATGCTGTATAATAAATGCCCTGCCTTTTTGACCATCATATCATCATCATCATCATATCGGCCAATATACAAATACGTCCTCTATACAAGTCCTTTGGAGGAATTTGCCTAACCACGCTAGGCAGGTGGGTTGGTTAGTGCAGAACAGCTGCTATTCAATAGAAGGGACTCTGCAGCCCATCCATCTAGTTAAGAGTCCCTTAGTCGCCTTTTACGACATCCACGGGAGGAGATGGATGGTGCTACATTCTTAATCCGTACACCATACGGACAATCTTCTATTATATGGTGTGATATTTCCTGTACAGCCTTAATCACCACCATTGGCAAACAGTATGATGATCGCATCGCAACATATGTGTCGATCGGAGATATAATTAGCACTCTGCTGACCGGGTAACATAATGGCTTGGTCGTGACTCAGATAAAGAGTGAAACAGATTCTATGCCAAAATAAAACACTAATTCATATGAAAACTTACTGTTTACTTACCACATTTTTAGCTTCAATTGAGGGCAGCACGGCCGCAGCAACAATAAGTATAAAGCAAATTTCAACGCCCATTTTGTTAGTATCAGGTAACTAATACAAGGACTGTGTAGGAGACTCCAGGCGACCCACATTATATACTGTTGAGGGTATTTAGAAAACGTGATACCACAGTATAATTTGATAGGTTTCACTTTACATTTTATAGCATTTCTTTGCACGTTGATCGTGCTGGAAATTGTAATTATATTAAGTTTATTAACTTTGCTAGCTGGACCCGCGGCTTTGCCCACCGTATTTATTTATTTAACGTCTATTCTAATATGATTTATTAACAATAAAAGTAATGTAGCTATTCTCTGAGGGCTGCAGAAAGCAGTGCGAAGTTAGGTTAGCTTCGGTCGCGGTTTCAATGGGTGACAATTCTTTACACATTATCAGCATCAGAGTTAAAGTCTGACAACCGGTCTAACCTGAAGATATTCTCTAGTAATGAATGTGGTTAATAGCTGTATGACTTAGCCAATCCCAGCCAGCCATAGAGGCATACGTCATAGGAAAGCTAGGCTTGAACGATACAAAAAAAAACTATTGTCAGTGTTAGAAATACGCGAACATGCAGCATACGGGGGGGGGGGGGGGGGGGGGTGCGTACGGTCGTGCGTGAGTAGGCGCGCCTCCAGGGGCGTTGGACAGGCTGCGGCGGCTAGCTCGGCGGCGCGCACTTGGAAAGTGGCGCCGCCGCCTGCGGATGCAGTTCGCGACCAAGCGCGTCGTGGAGGCCGTCCGCGCCGCCGCTCTTTGGAGCCTGGCTCAGAAGGAGCGAGCGCGTCACCTACCGCCTGACGCAGGTGCTCACCGGGCACGGTTGTTTCGGTGCGCACAGGATAGGACATGAGGGCACGGCACAATGCCACCATTGTGATAGCGACCAGGACACCGCACAGCACACGCTCGAGGCGTACCCTGCATGGGACGCTGAGCGGCGGATCCTGGTCGATCGGATCGGGCAAGATCTCTCTCTGCCAGCAGTAGTGTCGGCTATGTTGGCAGAGCATGAAAATTGGAATGCAGTGGTCTCCTTCTGTGAGAGCGTCATGCTCCAGAAGGAGGCCGCAGAGCGGGATCGGGAGAGGGCCGATCCCGCTCGAAGAAGGCAAGAAGGCGAAGAAGAAGAAGGCGCTGGGGTAACAACCGCCCTGGCGCCTAATTCCCATACGCCTGAAACCCCCTGCTGTTGCTATAAGGCGGGGGACCTCTGGGTTCGCGGGTGCGTAGATTGGGGAATCTGCGTGCTCATACCAAGCGACCCAAGAGAAGACGGTAGCACGCACGTGGTCACGCACTGCCGTGGGACGCTTTAGGGGATCCTTTACAATCCCCCGGGACGGTGACCACTTTACAGTCGCCCTCTCCGAGATGTGCCTATAGGCGTGGCACCAGCGGGCGGCTCTAGTGTGATCATACGAGGACCTCGAGCCTCCCTTAGATGCCGAAGATGACCGCCCCAGTGGTTTTAGCCGGTAGGAGTCCGGCATACCCCTTCGCCCTTCCCCGGGGCGAAGGAAGTTCATGAAGAATTTCCACTGGGCATCAATAAAAAATAAAAATAAAGGTTTTCGCAACCACTGATAGATGGTTTTTGGTTTTATATGGTTGTTGGTGGTTTTATCCAATTTATTTCGTTAATTGCAATTGAAATATGTCAAAATAAATTATAACGAGATAAAATGATGTAAATTAAATCTTCAATGCGGTGGGGCTGATGCTGCGTTATCTCCAGTGAGTTGTGGCCGAAATTGTCTGCTGGAAGTGTATCTCGCTGCTTGCAGGTTTTTGGGAATGGTGGGGGAGTATAGCAATAAAGCAAAGTAACTGCTTTTTTGCATCTTGAAGGATGCGCTGATGTCAAGTCCAGGGGTCAGCATTTTATGGACGAAGGTATTATCGTGCACTAAAATCGACGGGATCACCAGTTTGGTGAAACAAGTTGTAGTGTTCCTCTGTTGAAAAGGGAAGATCCTTCACCTAGGCGGGTGTTGTGCATGGCAAACCCCAAGCACTTGTGTAGTTCTTATATACTTCTGTATACTATATATACGTTCTACACGACACCCGGGTGAGTAGGGCCTTTTTTTTTTTTTTTTTATTGATGTCCAGTGGAAATTCTACATGGAACTTCCTTCACCCCGGGGAAGGGCGAAGGGGTGTGCCGGACTCCTACCGATCGGCCCTCTCCCGATCCCGCTGAGCAGGGCCTACCAGATGAGACCTCTGGTCACCCAGGAGAGGACTAGCAGATATCCGCTCATTGATCGGATGGTGGTTTGGAATGACGCCCTTACCCTAAAATTTACCCACCGCTTACGATGCTTTCAGAGCTATCCAAACGCGCCGCAAGAAGTGGAACGTTGTATTTGAATATAGGGCAACTTGTACTGTGAGTAACATCACCCCATGATTACGTTTTTCAGGTGCATCAAAGTCAAAGTCAAAGTTTTTTATTTCAAATAAACCAAATATTGGCACTTATGAAACGTCAAAATCAAAAGAAGTCAGAAAGAAAAGAAGTTGCACGGTTCCAAACAGTTGATCTCGTGGAGAAGAGCCAGAGGGAAACTCCATGGATACTCTTTTAAAATATTTGAGATTACAATGTTGATTGATACAAATGTTTGTAAAACATATACCGAGAAAAATGTAGGTCAATGTATAATGATGGAACATACCACAATAATATATTAATAATAATTTATTTGCCGTGGCAGTTAACGGCTGACTAGTCCCAACAGATGGCATCCGTTCACGGGCATGACGCACGCATCAGCATCGCTTAGCTCAACTATATTGTAGGGAACCGAACGACCCGATACACAACGCCACCGCCAGCAAGACATTTTAGTGAGCATGACAGACCGATACAGCCAGGCAAAAGACAATCAATATAAGTACTAAAAATAACATTAATGGCTAGATGATGCTCACAGATTTACAGTTTTGTATGAATGTTATAAGTTAATGATACAAGAACAATATTAACAATAACCAATAGTTAATCAATGTCATAACATAAGAAAATAACATAAAAAAATATGAAATTTTTAATGAATTAGTTCAAGACTTAAATGTCAAGTTATCTCGTGATTATCCTTCATGATGTAAGGTAGGTCATTTATGTATACGGTAGCACGCATGTGGTCACGCGCTGCCGTGGGACGCTTTGGGGGATCCTTTACAATCCCCCTGGGGGGGTGACCGCTTTACAGTCACCCTCTCCGAGATGTGCCAATAGGCGTGGCACTAGTGGGCGGCTCTAGTGTGATCATACGAGGACCTGGAGCCTCCCTTACGTGCCGAAGATGACCGCTCCAGTGGTTTTAGCCGGTAGGAGTCCGGCATACCCCTTCGCCCTTCCCCGGGGCGAAGGAAGTTCATGATGAATTTCCACTGGGCACCAATAAAAAAAAAAAAAAAAAAAAAAAAAAAAAATGGTCATTTATGTATATAAGAAATAAAAATGGGCCAATAATTGATCCCTGTGGTACTCCCATTTCGACTATAGACTATACACTTAATACTGACACAACAGACCCAGGAGATTGTTTTCCATTAACATCAACTGTCTGAATGCTATTATTCAAATATGAAACAAGAAGATCCAGTGCAAAATCCGTAATACCATAGTGAAGTAATTTCCTGATCAATATTTCGTGGAGAACACAATCAACTGCCTTAGATACATCACAGAAGCAGTCAATACATTGATTGAAAATTAGAGCCAATTCGGGTGCAACAATGTCAATAATTCGTAACAGCAAAATTTTCCATTTTCTATAAGTAAAATTTCTGCTACAGTAGGGTAAGAGTTCAATGATTTAGAAGTTGAAATCAGAATGTCAGAAAGATGTTCGAAAGCTACCTGAAAGTAAGTATATCTGAAAGTATATCTGAATTCATTACGTTATTATCAATAATTAAACTATAATCAACGTTCGGCTATTAACGTTTCCACTTTTATTATATTGTAAGCATTTCTTACCATTTATTTTATAACTTTTGATATTTAATATGATTGCAAGTGTTGTAACTTGCAATCAAAGGTTTAAACCTTTGTTTAAAAAAATGGTATTAATTTAAATAATAAATAATTTAAAATATTTATGTAAAATAACTTGAGAGCTGACTTAACTCATTTAAAATTGAATTTTTTATGTTATTTACTTTCAAATAATAACTTGACATTTGACTTGATTCAGTTGAATTTACATTTTTTATGTTATTTATTCATTTGACATTTGAGTTGATTAATTTAAAATTTCACTTTTTTTGTGATTTACTTACAACTTACTTACTTAAAATAGCATTGATTGAACATTAGTTATTGTTAATTTTGTTCATTTAACATTAAATTATAATATTCATACAAAACTGTAAATGTGTGAGCATCATGTAGCCATCAATGTTATTTTTATTATTTGTATTGATTGTCTTTTGCCTGGCTGTATTGGTATGTCATGCTTACTAAAATGTCTTGCTGGTGGTGGCGTCGTGTATCGGGTCGTTCGGTTCCCTACAATATGGTTGAGCTAAGCGATGCTGATGTATGCGTCATGCTCGTGAACGAGTACCGTCTGTTGGGACAGGTCAGCCGTTAACAGCCACGGCAAATAAACTATTATTATTATATTATTGTCTTAACACATTACCGATTTGCCAGAACTACAGTTCAAATCTTTGATTAAACGTGTTTTAATGTCGAAGGCCTACTATAGCATAAATCATTACATCGATGATAAAGATGTCTGGCATACGATTCCCTTCTGCACACTGCGACCCTCTGGCGCTGTATAATTTATTTGAATACATCTTATATTGGATATGATTGCAAGTGTTTTAACTTGCAATCAAGGGTTTAATATTTAAACATTGGAATTGATTATATTATTAATGTAAAATAAGTTGACATGACCCATTTAAAATTGTATTTTTAAGTTATTTACTTAAATATTTACACCTTGACATTAAATACCTTGACATTTGACTTGACTCAGTTGAAATTACATAATTTTTTATGTTATTTACTTATATTCAATAACTTGACATTATCTTGAACAAATTCATTTAAAATTTCATTTCTATTAATGTTAGTTTCTTATATTTGATATTATGACATTGACTATTAGTTATTGTTAATATTGTTCTTGTAACATGATATTATAATATTCATACGAAACTGTAAATGTGTGAGAATCATGTAGCCATTGATGTTATTTTTAGTACTTATATTGATTGTCTTTTGCCTGGCTGTATTGGTCTGTCATACTCACTAAAATGTCTTGCTGGCGGTGGTGTTGTGTATCGGGTCGTTCGGTTCCCTATAATATGGTTGAGCTAAGCGATGCTGATGTATGCGTCATGCTCGTGAACGAGTACCGTCTGTTGGGACAGGTCAGCCGTTAACTGCCACGGCAAATAAACTATTATTATTATATTATTGTCTTAACACATTACCGATTTGCCAGAACTACAGTTCAAATCTTTGATTAAACGTGTTTTAATGTCGAAGGCCTACTATAGCATAAATCATTACATCGATGATAAAGATGTCTGGCATACGATTCCCTTCTGCACACTGCGACCCTCTGGCGCTGTATAATTTATTTGAATACATCTTATATTGGATATGATTGCAAGTGTTTTAACTTGCAATCAAGGGTTTAATATTTAAACATTGGAATTGATTATATTATTAATGTAAAATAAGTTGACATGACCCATTTAAAATTGTATTTTTTAAGTTATTTACTTAAATATTTACACCTTGACATTATATACCTTGACATTTGACTTGACTCAGTTGAAATTACATAATTTTTTATGTTATTTACTTATATTCAATAACTTGACATTATCTTGAACAAATTCATTTAAAATTTCATTTCTATTAATGTTAGTTTCTTATATTTGATATTATGACATTGACTATTAGTTATTGTTAATATTGTTCTTGTAACATGATATTATAATATTCATACGAAACTGTAAATGTGTGAGAATCATGTAGCCATTGATGTTATTTTTAGTACTTATATTGATTGTCTTTTGCCTGGCTGTATTGGTCTGTCATACTCACTAAAATGTCTTGCTGGCGGTGGTGTTGTGTATCGGGTCGTTCGGTTCCCTACAATATGGTTGAGCTAAGCGATGCTGATGCATGCGTCATGCTCGTGAACGAGTGCCGTTTGTTGGGACTGGTCAGCCATTAACTGCCACGGCAAATAATTTATTATTATAATTTCACTGTGGTATGTTCCATCTTTACACATTGTCCTACATTTTTCTCGGTATATTTTTTACAATATTTTGTATTAATCAACATTGTATCCTCAATTATTTTAAAAGAGTATCCATAGAGTTTCTTGCCGGCTGTTCCCCACGAGATCAACTTATTTGGAACCGTGCAACTTAGATTCTGATGTTTCATAAGTGCCAATATTTGGTTTATTTGAAATCAAATACATATTACGAGGGCGGCACTGAAAATTTCGGGAATCAAGGAAGTGACACAACATTACTATTTAAAAATGTATTTATTGCTTTTCGAAGTATTCTCCGCGAAATTTGACACATTTTTCCATACGATGGAACCAATCATTGAAGCAACCATTCCATTCGGAAGTTGGGGTCTCCAAAATGGCCGTTTTGTAGGCGTCCACAGCTTCTTTAGGTGATGAAAATCTCTGTCCACGCAATTTATTCTTTATTTTAGGGAAAGTATAGAAATCATTAGGGCTTAGGTAGGGGCTGTACGGCGGATGGTCTAATAATTCTATGTTTTCTTGCTCTTAAAACTCTTTTGTTCTGTGCGCGGTGTGAGAACTCGCATTGTCGTGATGGAGGATGATGCGGCGGTTGCAGTTCTCTCTACGGAGTTCAGAAACGACCTGTGGCAAACAAATGCTAGCATACCATTCTGCATTAACCGTTCTTTGTCCCTCAAGAGGAATAGTCGTAACATGGCCGGTTTTGGAGACAAACGTGGCCACCATTTTTTTGTTGGCGAACGAACAATTTTTGTTGGCTTTAACTCATTTTCGAACACCCAAACTCGTGACTGGTTTTTTGTTTCGGGTTCGTACGCATATATCCAGGATTCGTCACCTGATACGATGTTGTAGACAGCATTTGAGGATCCTGCGTGGAATCTTTCGAGAGTTCTGACGCACCAAGTAACGCGAGCCGCTTTTTGCTCTTCACATAGCAAATGCGGTATCCATCGGGAAAACAACTTTTTTACACCTAGTTGTTCATGCAAGATTATTTGTATTTGACTCATGCCAATGTCTAAAGTTGCCTGAATTTCGCGGTATGTCACATGTCGATCTTCCTCAATCAGCTTACGCACAGCATCAACGTTTTCTTGGGTGACTGCAGTTTTTGGACGACCTTGACGAGGATCATCACTGAGCTTGACACGTCCACGTTGTAATTCAGCAAACCAGCGATAAATTGTGGTTTTGGATGGGGCTTCATCACCAAATGCAGAAATCATCCGGTCAACACACTGTTTTTGTGTTAAACCACTTCGAAAGTCATAATAAATCATCGCTCTTGAATTTTCTCGAGTCAATTCCATTTTCTCAACGACTAAACAAGTTTGACAAAACCTTGTGACAAGACCGTGAATCTTTTTTTAAATAAATAAATGGTATTCGATTTGTAAAACCAAGGAGTTTTCAATTAAAAAGATTTTAATATGACAGGAACAGTGGAAATATTCCATTCCCGATACTTTTAGTGCAGCCTATGTACTAATCCAAGTAATCTTAACTATCTTATTACTATTTTTAATTTAGAACTCAAATAACGAGATTTTGCTATATGACAAATTATTTTAAATAATCAAGAGTATTTTTTTGCGTAAAGCGTAAATTTATCAGTATTCATATATTTTCTTTCATCATATAGCTCATAATGTCTCTTTCTACTAATATGAATTCCAACAGTAGCCCATTCACTAAAGGTTGTATTGCCATTAATCATGATCGTCTTGGGGATAAAAGTTGCATTCAATTCTTTACAGTATATATAAAAAAAAACATTATATCGTTTATTCGGGTTACTGTTGTATGATAAAAAAGGTATTTTAATACCAAGTCTATTTCTAAATCTTTCCAAGCGACCCTAGGTTTTTGGATTAACAGTAATATCCTTCTATTTATTTTGTTCATAATGGTGATCTGCTGTCCGCAGTGTCCGTCCGTCTGTCAGTGGTCCGAGTCCAATAAGTTAGTAACTTTTGTGTAGTGAGGTATAACATCTGTATAAATATTATCTAAGCATGTGGCTGTAGTTGAAGTAATTCTGGTAGGCTCCAGAAATAAGTTAACAAGATTGTATGACTGAAATAGACTTTTTATTTCTGCACGTGAACTTGAATCTTTTAGTAAATTAACATTTGATGTGTTAATGATTTTATTGAAGTTGGAAATTTCCTATAAAACTTCATCTATAACTATTTCAAAAGAATCATACAATGCTGAAGGAGGTCTGTATACACTTAACACAATAAACTGCTCCAACTCCACACTATCCCAAAATATCTTTATGTTCTTTGAATTTTAATTGATTATTTATTATAATTAATGAGCCGCCATGTATTGCTTTTTCCCTGTTGAACGAACTGCTAACCTGGTGATTATTGAAATTGAAGATAAACTGGTGACTTTTTAGCCAATGCTCTGTAATACATAGAATATTAATGTCATTGCAGTTCATGAACAGTTCAATTTCTAAATCTTTGCCCATTATACCTTGAATATTTTGATGCACCAGGTTGATGGTGTCTAAATTCTTACATATATTATAAAACGTGGGTTTTCTAATTTACATTTATTTTTGCAAGAGGTTCCAATTGCTAAAATTGGCAGTACATTAATATGTGCCGATAGCGGTAAACGTCTAGCGTTGAATTACGATGCAGAATAGGTTTAGATTCCAATCTCGTGAAATAATTTTGCATCAATAATAAGTTGGTAATTTTGAAATCTTTTTATATTGTTATTCGAATAACATTTTAAATATAGTATTGTCTTAGGTTTTCGCGATTATTACACATTATAATAAAACAATTTTAAACGGAATAAATCGAGTGTATTAACGGTATGTAGATGATACTTTTACCATCTTGCCTCACAATAGGGTCTCTGCATTTTTACAACATCTAAATTCAATACACAGTAAAATTCAGTTTACTATGGAATTGGAGGAAAACAAATCCTTGGCCTTTCTTGACATATTTCTTATCCATAATCCTGATCATTCAGTTAGTCACACTGTGTATAGAAAGCCTACCCATACAGACAGGTACCTTAACGGTGAATCTCACCACCACCCTTGTCAGTTAGCTACCGTGGCAAAATCTTTGTTACAGAGAGCACACGGCATCTGCGACGCCGACCACCTGGCAGGGCTGGCTTAGCCATGTGAAGCAAGTTCTTCGAAATAACAATTTAAGAGCGCCACATCCCCGTCGCAGAAGCCGCCCGAAACCCACCACGGCTGATCGGAGACCTGCAGTCATTATCATTCATCAAGGGAGTCACGGACAGAATTGGTCATATCTTGAAGCGTGCTTCTATTAAAACCTATTTCAAGCCACATAAAAAGATAAGCCAACTTCTCAAACCCGTGAAGTGTCACACTCCTCTACAAGATGCAGGGGTCTACAAGATTGACTGTGATTGTGGGTTGTCAAACATAGGGCAAACAAAGCGTAGTATAGCCACCAGAATTAAAGAACACATAGCTGACGTCAAGCATAGACGCATCACAAAGTCCGCAGTGTGTGAACATGCCTTAGGCAAACCCAATCATTTTCTTCGATTTGATCATCCTCAAGTCCTCGCGAAAGAGAACCGTTATGTACCAAGAATGTTTCGAGAGGCTATTGAAATTAAAAAACATCCTAATTTTAATAGAATAGTTGGCAGGTACCACCTGTTTGGAATCCGGTTATTAAATTAATAAAATCCCAAACAACACACCACACTAAAAACATCAAGACACTGTGAGTGATTACTGCGTGCATCGAAACAATTTTTGATTAGTTTTGTACGGTAGATAAAATATATATATAGCTATAAAGCTTAAGTATTCATTACCTTTACGAAAAGAACATTGAAACTAAACCTCAAATTGTAATCTTGCCATAATCGGATATAGCGCAATATGTTCCCGCAAATCTCCGAAACGGCTGGACTGATTTTGACGGAACTTTCATTGGCAGATAGCTGATATTATAAGGAATTACTCAGGCTACTTTTATTTAGGAAAAATTATTAGGCTTCCGCGCATAAAAAACGAAACCCAAGAAATCCAATATATACGAGTATACTCTATGTCAAGTGGAAATGCCGAAGTACCTGAATTATTTATAAATAATCCAATGTCTTTTACATTAAACGGCGGGCGAAACCGCGGGTTCCAGCTAGTTTAAATTAGCTAGTAATAAATGTTTATTTTTGTCTGTAATTACAATATGATAACGCTTGTTATGCGCTCATATTAAACCTATCTATCGCGATAATGACGAAAAATAGTTCGCTGCCTGAGATATTCCTTAATATTCTCAACTTCTGTTTTAGCTAAAACTAAATATATGGCTGAACTTTTAAATTTTTCTTATAAAATATGACAATCTTATACATGGACAAGGGGTAGGTTTATCAGAATAGCTGTTTTAATTTTAGGACTAGCATATTCCTTGATTACATTAACTAATTCTTGAACTACTACTCTACTACTGGAAAACTTTTCCTAGTTTGTTTAGTAGGATAAGAACTTCCTTGACTAGTTTCGAATTTACTTTGAAGGAGTACCAGAGCTGCTTGACTGTTGCTGAGTATGTATACGGTTTTATCCTTCACATTCCTCCTTAGCATGTTGTTCATTATAACTCGGGCACTTTGTTTAACAAAAGAAAATTCAGCACTATAATCAAAATAAAATAGAAACGTCTCAACAGAATGTTCCAGTTGGCCTTGGACGGTCTAAGCTCGCAGATGATGACGACGGCACCAGCAGCCTGTGCTCGTATGCTGCAATGAGCATCAGCACAGATCCCGCTTCTAGGCTTCTCCTCAGTGTGGTTTGGTACGCGATTGGTTTCGTAAATAATCTGCAGACTTCCAATAAAAAAGATCATGCTCACGAATACTTGACAAAAGATAGATTTGTTATGCCATTGTGAACTGTTTGAAAGTATGAAAGCAGTGGCTAATACAGTTGGCTGCTGCGTCCTGGGTCGTGGTTTCGACTCCCGCACGTAACAATTATTTGTATGGTCTACAGGTAGTTGTTCCGGGTCTGTGTGTATAGTATGTGGAATTTGTGTCTGTAAACGCACCCACGGCACAGAGGAAATCCGAGTGTGGGGCAACGTTTAAAAAATGACTGCCAAGCTAATCTTTAAATTCTCCCGTAGAACAACTCCACCTACGTAGTCACAAGGACGTCACCGTATAGCCAACTTATCGAAAGTACCACGAAATCGAATTAAATCCCTTTTATCATAAAATTATCGTTCGCTACGACAGTTAATGACTACATGATTAGATAGATATCATGCATTTGTCGCGTTATATGCAACTCACGGTTTCATGGCCACGGGCATATACGTCGGGAAATTAATAAATAATAATAGGTCTTGTATACAAGCATGGGTACGTAGGTATACGTTTTCTGCATGTTTGTATAATTTACATCATTAATCACACGACAAAATGCTTAAGATTGTTTGACCCTTCTTACGCGAATTCTTTTAATCCTACGTAAAAAATGGGCTAGCTGTGTCTGTCGAAGGAATGATAGCAGGCGAGCAGGGGAATCCTTGTTTAGAGACCATGAACTGGCAAACCTAGCATGGATGCCCCCCACCCAAACGGACCAAGGATCTGAAGAATGCAGCTGCGATGGAATTATAACGAGTACATAAATCATAATTACAATCAAATCGGTGACAGGTTAGGTGCTTAAGTGCAAATAATGAAGGCTGATATGATGAAAGGGTAGAGGATTCCGTTTATGCTGGGGATCTTGGGCAACGAAACCGAACTGAACTGAATGACTGAACTGAACGCAACTGAAGATTTCTAAACAGGGTACAATTATGAAAATAATGATAAAACAAAATACATTTATTTTTAATGTTCATAATTTTAACATTTTATCTTGGTGATGTTAGTAGTTTGTTGGAAAGGAATTTATGTATTTAGTTGAAAAGAAGATATGACATGAATTTAAAACTTTAAATCATAACTCCAGGTATTTTGTGGTAATAATAGTCCGAAGATTTTCTTTGCATAGTGCTTTACATGTTTTGTTCAACAAATGATTTGAAAACAATTTTGAATCGAATACCGAAACAAAAACATCTAGGTTTTCAATTAGGTGACTATTTTTCTGCTGTCCAGTCGATGATTTTAATTCCTTGTTGTCTCAACTCTTCCTCCAGCATGCTCTTCTCATCGTTGTTTAATCGTATTTCAGGCTCCCTTATAGGTCCCACCGAAATGCCAGTAATCATCGGCATGGCTGCTTTATACGATGCCAATACTTTACCTGGTGGAAAAAAGCTATTAAAAAGATATACAAAGTGTTTATATTTGCTCGTATATAAACAAATACGTGATGCCAACCACCTGGTTCTCCAACCGTCCCTTTTTAATGGAAAAGCACCACATCTAGGTCCTTCAAAATGTAATAAAGTTATACAACTCCGATCATCAATCCCTCATCAAGTGTGATTATGTCAATATATCCATACTTACTATATTGGTGGTAATTCGACCATTATCAGCAATGGATGTCTACAGCCAAATAAAGGATTAAACCACCTACTTTCCTTCATCCAAAACCATCTCTGTACCCAGCTGTAGACGGTTAACACACAATATGTAGTAGCGTGCAATACTGTCTGCCAAAGGCCTCGTACTACGCCGCTACTTTTTACCGGGCATTGGACTCCAGAAGCTCAGTTAGAGGGTGTATTACCTCGTGCACTAATAACATCGCTTATTCGACGCAACCTGTCGTACAGGGACGTGGACCTCTTAAAGTTGCCTCTTTTAGCGCTCTTCACAATATCGCGCACCGTTGAAGGGAAAAGGTTGCTTTCGATAATTATGCTGTTGATGTCCAACATAATAGCCGATTCTAGGAAAATCTGAAATATTTACATATTTATGAATTATTGCAAATAATTGGATATTGTAGTCCCCAAAAAAGGGTAAAAGTAAACAAAAACGTCGAATGTTTTTGTTTACTTTTATAACGATTAACGTCAGATAAGATATTATTACATTTATATATTCTATTTAATTATATATAATTATGCAATATATATAGTATCTATTTTTATATTGGTATATGTATTTATTCCTCTTTTAATTCAATTTGTCACAATTATAGCTTTGATTTTGTACCTCATTCGATGTGCTTTTTAACCCAAAGGTGGACTGGTAGAGAATGCCTTATGGCATTAAGTCCGCCTTGTGTACCATCTATGTACATAGAAGTTTAAATAAATAAATATTTAGTTATTTATTTATTTATTTATTATTTATTTATTATACTCTTTATTGTACACCAATCGTTAAAGGTAATAAAAACAGTAGTTATAAGTATATTTTAGAGTACAATGGGCGGCCTTATCGCACTCGGCGATTTCTTCCAGGCAACCTTAGGATGGAGAAATACTTAACTGGATAATATATGCGGCAGTTGATGGTGCACACAGATACATAATGAAATAACTAAATTACGTATACTATACTAAATATATAAATAATGGAAGATTATACACAATATGGATATATAAATACACAAACATTTATATATACACATATACAAATACTTTTTAATTTAGTCGACAAAATATCGAAAAGCAGTTACTTCAAATGTAATACTTAGTAAATTCTAAGCAAAAATAATCACAGTGACAAGTAATGTTCCCTCACTAGTCTTTTGAATACTGATATTGACTGAGCTCGTCTTATTAAAACTGGTAATGCATTCGACAAACGAGCGGCCTGAACCGTAAAGGAGTTATCAATAAATTTTGTGGAATGCATTGGCATTTTAAGTTGTAGGTCTTCTGATGATCTTAGAAATGTTGTATGAGTGTCACCGATGAACTCGAAGCGTTTTTTAAGGTAAGAGGGAGTGGAAGGAATGAATAATACACTGTAAAGTAACGAAAGAATATGAGTATTCCGACGAAGGCGAATTGGTAACCACTTGAGCTTAGTGCGGAATTCTGAGACATGATCATATTTTCTTAAACCAAATATAAATCGTATACAAACATTTTATATATATTTATAGTTATTCCATGACTGTTGTAAAAAGTGCTTACAGAATCCGCATTGATGACCCTCTGATCGCCAATCAGCCTAGTTCGAAGTTTAAGAGCCGTTGCGAAATTTGTTGTTTGTATTCCCTTGTAATTTCTGATCATTTCTGTTGCTTGTCGGTTGAACTCCACCATATCCACTGAGAAACAAAGTTATTGGTGATTATGGGACGATTTTGTATGCACCATTCGTTCAACAGCTGTGCTGTTAGCAATCTGCACTGAGGCTTGTTACATAGTTTGATTTCCACATAGAACTAATATTTTTATAGCCTGCTATTTGATGCAGCAAGATCTTGTCTGTAACCTTAACTATACATACGATACAGGAAAGCTACGATGGGAAATAGATTCGCCTTATCAATAAAGAAAAACGGAACGTCTAACAAGTAGAAAACATCAGGATTTTTTTCTTCTGTGTCATGATTGTACCAACCAAGAGTCATTTCAACATTACCATTAACGTTAGTTCTCTCTGGATAGTCAAAGTACAGCACAGGTGTGTTAGGAGCCTCTCTAGCGATTAATTGGACATCGTACACCAGCTCCTTGGGAGTAGTTGGCTTGTAATACAACTCCGGTGTAATCCGGATGGCATTGACACCACGTTCTTCTGAATGCCTGGCCTGAAAACCGCAAAGATCATACGAGTGTATTAATTACATTGAAACAATTTTTCAGTTTATATTATAGAGATATTTTAAGACTCATTGATTTATTGCACTGAAATAAACAGTCTGTTTGATTGAAATCGGAGGTAGTATTTTTTTTTTAGTAATACATTGTCCCACACCAGGATTTCTCCTGTGGCGTGGGTGCGTTTACAGACATAAATTCCACAAACAATACACCCAGATCCGGGACAACTACCTAGAGATCATACAATATTTGTTTCGTGCGGGAATCGAACCCGTGACCCCGATCGCAGCAGCCGTCTGTGTGAGCCACTGCACCAACCGTCATTGTCAAATTGCTAAAGTTCAAGTTATATAAATGCTAAAGTTCAAGTTTTTTTTACGATTTCATAATAAGACGTCCAGTTTTTAAATATTTACCAATTCTTGTGCATCGGACAGAACTCTGCCACTGACTTCAGAGATGACACCAAGGTCGAGTTGCCCAGCGGCCTCAGTCCAAACGTTCAAATTCTTCTTTGCATCGCAGACAGTTAATGTTGGTCCCTCTCCTATACCTCCATTAACTAGAAATAAAACAGTTTGTCTAAAATTCTACACCTAATCATATCTTCTATACTATAATAAAATCGTAGAGAAACAAAAACTGTACAATAAATATGTTTTGAAAAAAATCACTGCCGCGTGCTCCAGGAACGAGACTGATGCCAAAACTGCAATTCTTTGAATTTCTGTCTGTTTATCTGTTTCTATGTTTGATGTCACCGTTAAAACTACAGTATAGAATTCGTTGAAATTTGGCAAACATGTCCGTTACTGTGCAAAGATGGATCTAGAATACAAAAACAATTTTACTAAATTATTGTTTTCATAACTTACACTTCAGTCAAATAGTTACAAATATTATAAATAGAACAACTGAGGAGGATAGTTGTGTAGTCCTATTGTTAGGTAATAGTTTGGGTGTAAATAAAAAGGACATTGTGGATGGTATAGACACCTTATTGAAATTAAAAATAGGGAGGCTAATTTTATGTGCCTTTCCATACTCAAACTCTCTATCAGAGAGTGATAATCGTTATATATTTAGATTAAATAACATTATTCATATGCTGACATGTCGTCATAGTGACAAATTATTGTATTTTGACACAAATAAGTTTATTAGTGGATTTAAATTGACTCGGGAAGCTATGTTTCTTCCCAAGAAAAGCAAAAGCCTGATTGCTACATTGATAGCTTATAATATTAACGTTGTTATAGCTGATATAACGAAATGTAGGATAAGGGACAAATCAGTATTGTCTAATTGTATTAGTAATACTGGCGATCGAACGAAGGGGTATACATCTTTTGATGCTGCAGCTTCTGGTGCCCACACCAGAAATATGGAGTATTCTCCTCATATAGTGGGGCATACAGGGAGTATCACCTTACTGTCTGGTGATGGCACTGGTACTGCAGAAATTACTCCAGATTGTAATTTAAACTAGTCAATAAGACAAAAGAAGATATGCCTATCAATGATAATAATACTTAAATAATAATATATAAATAAATAATAATAATAATATAAATAATAAATACTTATATTAAATATTTCTAAAAACATATCTTCTGGCAAATCATTGTGTACAAATAGGGAGGAGGTTAATACTTTGAAATTTCTACATCAAAATATTCAAGGTTACTCTTCCAAAATACTAGAAGTAGAGCTTTTTTGGAAAAAAGTGAATATGACATAGTTTGTATTACAGAGCATTGGTTAAAAGATTACCAAATGCTAATTAATTATGAAAATTATTGTGTGGCTAGTAGTTTCAGCCGAAAGTCCATGCTGCATGGGGGTTCATTAATATTAATTAAAAACTCCATAAAATCCAAAGAACGAAAAGACATAGTTGGACTGTCGGTTGAACATAGCATTGAAATGTCTTGTGTTGAGCTGGATAAGCATGTTATAGTTTGCGTTTATAGACCTCCACACAGCCAAAATTTGACAACATTTGGATCTGTAATGGAGGATGTATTAAAATCAGTAACTGTTAAAAATAAATATGTAATAGTCTGTGGTGACTTTAACATTAATATACTAGAAAATAACTTGATTAGTAACAATTTACTGTGTCTTTTTAAATCATTTAATTTGATCAATATATTTTTAGAGCCAACTCGTATAACGTCTACTTCAGCTACTTGCATTGATAATGTTTTCTGCAACTGAATTTTTCTGCAATTATTCACACGAAGCCATTATAAATTGCTTGCCATCTGATCACAGTGGGCAAACCGTCACCTTTAATACCAGTAAATCACCAAATAAAATGCAGATTAAATTTAGGCAAATCACAATGGGTAAATTTGAATATTATAATAAATCATTAATTAGTAAACTGGCTGTTCAGAACAATTATAAAAAAAACGCTGATAAACTTTATTCGGACTTTTTTTCTATTATAAAAACAGAATTTGATAAAGTATTTAAATTAAAAATAAAACAGTTTAATTTAAAATTTAAGTTCAGTGATTGGGCGACGACCGGTATACGCAAAAGTAGGGACCGTTTATTTGAATTGTATGGGTTAAAAAAATATATTAAAACTGAAGATTTCATTAAGTATGTAAATAATTTTTCAAAGATTTTTAGGAAAGTTTGTCAGGACGCGAAAGGTAATCATATAAGTGATAAAATAAAGTATGCAGATGATAAAATTAAAGCAACCTGGAAAATCATTAACAATGAGACTAATAAATCTAAATCGAACAGAAATTGTTACACAATACAAACGGCACGTGGTCTTGTATGTAAAGACATTGAAGTAGCTCAGGAATTTGAGGCGTTTTTTACTAAGATTCCCAAAATAACAACTGCATTTTTAAACTCATCACCTTTGCATTCTGTTGCCTTACTGAAACGGAATGTAGTGGCCTGTACTGTAGATTTTACATTCACGCATATAATGCCCCAGGCTATTACAAAAGCTTTTAAAGAAATAAAAATCAAATCAACTGAAGACTTGTGGGGATTATCGGTAAAAGTATGTAAAGGTATAATTAACACTATAGCACCCTACTTAGCAGTAATATTTAACAGGTGCGTTGACCAGGGTACTTTTCCGGATTTAATGAAATATAGTAAAGTGATACCTTTATTTAAATCCGGTAATAGTCAAGATCCTGGAAACTTTAGGCCGGTATCCGTTCTGCCTGTATTTAGCAAAGTGTTTGAAAAAATTATGTTAAATCAAATGCTATTGCATTTTAATGTTAACAAGCTTTTTCACGACAAGCAATACGGCTTCACCAAAGGGCGTAATACAACTGACGCAGGTATCTCATTGATCAAGCACATCTTCGATACTTGGGAAGGTTCTCAGGATGCGATTGGTATCTTCTGTGACCTTTCAAAGGCATTTGATTGTGTAGATCACGAGACTCTTCTGCTGAAACTAGCATTATGGGATTAGGCAAAAGTCTTTAAAAATCTTAAAATCCTATTTGCAAAACAGGCAACAAAAAGTTCAGATAAACGGGGTTAATTCATCTGGCTCTGAAGTGATAATGGGCGTGCCCCAGGGTTCGATACTAGGTCCTTTCTTATTTATAGTGTATATTAATGACTTGCCTTATATGATTCAGGATCCATCCAGGATGGTGTTATTTGCTGATGATACTTCTTTGATTTTTAAAATTGATAGACGTTTACCAAATCTTGACGATGTAAATAACGCTCTTCTTAAGGTCCATGAATGGTTCTCAGTTAATAATTTAGTATTAAACGGGCAGAAAACTAAATGCACAAAGTTTACTTTGCCAAATGTAGTAAGTAGGGATTGCGATATCATAATGGATAACGAGAAACTTGAACTTGTCGATCAAACAGTTTTCTTAGGAATGACGCTTGATTCAAAACTTCAATGGGGTCCCCATATTACATCTCTAGCAGGACGGTTGAGTTCAGCTGCTTATGCTGTTAGAAAAATCAGACACCTTACAGATGTAGCTACTGCAAGACTGGTTTACTTTAGCTACTTTCATAGCATAATGTCCTATGGTATTTTACTTTGGGGTCGGGCTGCCGATATAGAATCAATTTTTATATTGCAGAAGAGAGATTTACAACCTTGGTAGTCGTGATTCCTTGAGAGAACTGTTTAAACTGTAAAAACATTAACATAATGACAGTTCCTTGTCAGTATATTTATGAAAACATAATGTACGTTAGGAAAAACATACATCTTTTTACAAAAAAATGTGATCGGCATAACTATAATACAAGATATAAATCTAAACTAGTACAGCCAAAATTTCGCTTAGCTAAAGTCCATACTTCTTTTATGGGTTATAGTATAAAATTTTATAATAAAATACCGGAGACTATGCTGCAATTACCGCAAAATAAGTTTAAATATTTGTAAAAAATACTCTATGCAAACAAGCATATTGTTTATTTTTTATTTTTTTTTAAACATTGCCCCACACTAGGATTTCTCCTGTGTCGTGGGTGCGTTTACAGACACAAATTTCACACACAATACACCCAGACCCGGAACAACTATCTGCAGATCATACAAAATATTTGTTCCGTGCGGGAATCGAACCCACGACCCGGGGCGCAGCAACCGTCGACCGTCGACCGTCGACTGTATCAACCACTACACCAACCGTGCCGTCTATATATATATTATACATTAGAGGATTACCTTAGAGATATAAATGTTTGGCAGAGTGCTTGTCCAGCTCCGCAAGACCACTATAAGAAATGATTCAATTTTTCATTTTTGACTTATTGACATGCCATCTTGTTGCTGCATGTTTTGTGACATCAATTTATTCAGATTTACTTTTCTGACATTTCAGTTATTATTTTTTGACATGACATTATTATTATTAATTATTTACACCTGAATTTATTATTGTATAATTTTTATATTCAACTGGTTTATGATTTGATATTGACACTTTTAAGAGGTTTAGACTTTACTATGTTTAATGTAGGAACATTGTCTTTATATAACCCGAATTTTCGAGAACATTGTACACATAAATATTGTAACATGATCTTAAAAGAGTAACCATGGAGTTTCTTGCCCGTTCTTCTCCATAGGAAATCTACATCTTGGAACGTGGCAACTAAAGTCATGACGATTCATAAGTGCTATTAATGGTATAAATGAATAAAAATCTTGTATCTTATCTTATCTTATCTAAATCATCACGCTTTTGTACATGGGAGGGGAGGTGAGTAGTATAACAATATGTCTACAAAGTCTTGTTTTGCAGCGAATATTATGAAACAATCACACAAGTGAACACATTCGTTATCAGTACGTAGTAAGAATAATAAAAAAAACCACCATCACGCTATATCTAAAGGGAGCTAAGCGACAGATTTTAAGAATGAGAAAGCTTATTTTGTAACCTATCGTAACTGGTTACGTAGCCTGCTAAATTAACACAAAGGTTATCATTACTATGTACTCGGGACCTCTAAAATCTCACATTTTGGATTTTGTTTTGCATTATTTTTTCTTGAAACGCAATTTCTATATTAAATATTCTGTCTGGTCTGTAGTTGATATTTTATTATAATTTATGTATTATGAGACGGGTGCAAAGAATAAGTCACAGGTTCAAGGCAACAGATGTCGCTAGCGGTTCTTTTCTTTGGACTAAGTCATAAGTTTTTATTTGTATTTCGCATAAATTGTCATCATGAAATGGGCATAGTTTAATAAAGTATTTGTTTGTCTGTTTATTAGTGCAAAACTATTGACTTTGGTGCCAAAAGTTCTTTTGAACGACTCATTGTGCATTTTTGTAACTGCTGTGCTAAGCCAAAAAGCGTGATAAAATATTTGTGTTGTTATCCTTAAATAAAGGATAATAGATTCTGTTTATTACGACGTTTCTGGGTTATAATAAAACACTTTTTAACGGATTATATCGCGTATATTATAGATGTTTGTCTTTCCTGACGTTTCGAACACTTTGCAGAGTTCGTGGTCACAGGATGACTAAACTGACAGGCATCGTTACAGATTTTAAAAAGTTATTTTGTCCATCTACGCACACGAACATGCCTTAGGTAAACCGAACCATCGTCTTCGTTTTGATCAACCACAAGTCCTCGCGAAAGAGAACCGTTAAGTGCCTAGAATGTTTCGTGAGGCTATTGAAATTAAAAAACATCCTAATTTTAATAGAGAAGATGGTTGGCAGGTACCACCTGTTTGGAATCCGGTTATTAAAATAATGAAGTCCCAAACAACATACCGCACTAAAAAGCATCAAGACGCTGTGAGTGATTACTGCGTGCATCGAAACTAATTTTTGATTAATAATGTACGGTAGATAAAATAAAATATCTTTTTAAAATCTGTAACGACGTCTGTCACCGTAGTTATCCTGCGACCTAAGACGCTTCTGGGTTACTTAGTTTTATAATGATTAAATTTGTAAAGTTTAAATACTTATTTCTTTCTTCCACCTAGATGGCGTTACTGTCGAATTACATCATGGTATGGGCTCGTTGGCAAAACGTGAAGATACGGGTCAGCTCAGATTAAACATAGTATTTATCCTAATCTGCACCAAAGGGTACCGCTACCGATGTTGATTGTCACGATCCCCACACAAAGCCGTTACCTACATATGTTGACTTATATATTCTTTTATTCTTTTTAAAAACGACGCCCCACAGTCGGAGTTCTCCTGTGTCGTGGGTGCGTTTACAGACTCAAATTTCACACACAATACACCCAGACCCGGAACAACTACCTGCAGATCATACAAATATTTGTACTGTGCGGGAATCAAACCCACAACCCGAAGCGCAGCAGCTGACTGTATCAGCTACTGCACCAACCGTGCCCTCAGTGTCCGTGACTTCCGTCCGTGACTTTGTTGTTATTAAACTTTTATAAACAACTTACTAACCTTACTTACGATATTTAATGTATATCTGAATTATTTGAATAATTTCCGATTCTTACGGACCAAATATTCCTCTTTAACTGCAGAAAGCAGCACGCAACGCCAGTCGCGGTTAGGTACCCAACGAGTTGTCATTGCTGCCTCTCGATCACAATATAGTAATGAAGGACATGAAGCACGTCTCGCAAGGGGAAAAGCGCCATGCTGCATCAAACGCCTCAGAGACTTGACTTGTGTGAATTTCAATCGAGCTCGCAGAGTATCTACACTGCGGCGTGTCTATCCATGATAGACATCCAACGGTCATGCACGTCGACGTCCATTTACAGAATGGTAAGCCAATTTATTTCAATTCTGAAAATGTCATAGAGCGCTTGGAAAATCCGCGTCAAACTACTCATTTAGTATTTTTTCAACTGTGCAAAGAGGATCTGTTTGCCAAATCGCGAACGAATGGCGAGATGCCGTCATACTACGAGTACGACATATACGTACGAGAAGCAAAGAGGTGTGTTTGATCGACGTCAACGTGGGCGTACAGAATATGGTTTCCCGGGAGTTATGAAAGACGCCGCATCGGGTGAGGTCTACACTGTGCATCCAAGTAATGGCAAGTGCTATTTTTTGCCCATTTTACTACACACGGTGATTTTGATGTCATTAAGTTTCCCAAATATCACCCAGACTACGGAGCGCTCCATCTACTTGACAGTGATAAACACTGGGACGATACTCTCGAGGAGGTCCGCGACTGTCCCAGTCGTCTGCGATATTTATTCGCCATCATGTTAGTCTTCTAAGCGCCGACAGTCAGGGTTTGACTTATTGCTGTTCATCCAGCGCACATTATAGTGAGTGATGACAAACGCGTGTCTGTATAATGGGTGGCAGTGGCGGCGTCGGCACTCGGCACGCTGGATGCTCGCTTGAAGCGCGCGATCTGCTCACTCAGTCTATACGCTGGACCATGGCAGTTGCGAGCACATTCGTGAAATGTGTCTTGATATTATAAAAGTATTGTACACCACACGACTTAAAGCCCTTATATAAATGACAAAATGAGCGGTGTGGTTATAATGAGTGATTGGACTGTTAATACTGGGCGGAATAGGGCAAGCTATATTTTAGGAAAGTTATTGATGACGACGCCCAGTGCTATGTGGGAAGCGTTCCCAAACAAAAGCGCATGTTTTATTAAATAGTCCTGTATAAATATATAGATCAAGTGATTCTGCATATTTTACAAACACCATTTAGTAAATTAATATTGTAAATAAACATGTAAACTCATTAAATTGGTCATGTTGATAATAAAAATTGTGTAAAAAACTGATGGCTCTCGTACAAGTAAAGATCTGTAGAAGCTAAGGGACCACGGTCTGTATAATAACTGCAACCTTAAGTTCATGGAAATATACAAATAACTACTTTACAACCAGGAGTTTCTTTTGAAGATCCCTCTACACAACACAAACCCAGAGACCGGTCGCTGTGGCGATCTTTGGCTAGGCCTATGTCCAGCAGTGGACGATTTTCGGCTGAAATGATTATGAGTAGTGTATACTCATGGTACAGAAAGCGGACTTACTGCCATGAGACATACTCTCGCAGTCAAATAATTAATAGTTTTGTTTGGTTTACGCACCTAGTACGCCTAAGAATCCTTTATCCTTTATGAACCGTGCGTATGAAGCAACGATATCCAAGTTGAGATTCCCATCAGCGCTCATTGAAGTGAATACCGGACAATAATTTCCTCTCATGGTGAAAGACTGAAACAGAGGGGAATGAATGAGTTTCCAACGTGCAGCATACATCAAGCTTTATAAAGAAGTATGCAGCAGCATTATCTTCTTTAATATTAAGAACACATAGCGATCATCGATCCGTCTGACAAGCGTGGTAAATATTGCATGTGTGAGACCGATTTGATGGTGTCGCATCTTCCATTAATAGGACGCTAACTTAGCACACGTGAGCCTGTCACAATGTCTGATGTTGATATAATGATAGAACATATAATTTTGTGGCCTACAGGTAGTTGTCTATGTCTGGATGTTTGTGATGTGGAATCCAAGCCTGAATTTCAGGATCATCATTTTCATCATTTCGGCCACATGGAGTCCCACTGCTGGACACAGGCCTCCTCCAAAGATCACCACAACCACTGATATGGGTGTGTTGTGAGCTCATTGGGGGGTTTTGCCATAATCACCACGCTTGGCAGACGGGTTGGCGATCGCAGTTGAGTTGTAAATTTACTCGAAGGACGTTGCTGTCCATCCTCCGGCTAATCCCTTAGTCGACTTTTACGACACCCACGGGAGGAGATGGGGTGGTGGTATTCTGAGCCGGCACCACACGGCGTTTTCAGGATCGTGGGAGTATAATTACCATGCTTACAAGTTACACCTCTTTACTTCAATTCATTCACATTCACATCAGCCGTAGGCCGTCCACAGCTGAACAAAGGCCTCCCTCATACAATTACACAATTGTGTCATCAAATGGGGGGGTTTGCCAATATTCACCGCGTTTGGCAGGCCGGTTGGTGAGCGCAGAATAATGTTGTATAATAAATGCCCTGCCTTTTTGACCATCATATCATCATCATCATCATATCGGCCAATATACAAATACGTCCTCTATACAAGTCCTCCCCCATAGACGAACGGTTACATACCGTGTCTCGTCATTTTGGGGGAATTTGCCTAACTACGCTAGGCAGGCGGGTTGGTTGGTGCTTAATAGCTGATATTCAATAGAAGGGACTCTGCTGCGACATCCACGGGAGGAGATGGATGGTTCTACATTCTTACTCCGTACACCATACGGACAATCTTGTATTATATGGTGTGATATTTCCTGTACAGCCTTAATCACCACCATTGGGATACAGTATGATGATCGCATCGCAACATATGTGTCGATCGGAGATATAATTAGCACTCTGCTGACCGGGTAACATAATGGCTTGGTCGTGACTCAGATAAAGAGTGAAACGGATTCTATGCCAAAATAAAACACTAATTCATATGGAAACTTACTGTGTACTTACCACATTTTTAGCTTCAATTGAGGGCAGCACGGCCGCAGCAACAATAAGTATAAAGCAAATTTCAACGCCCATTTTGTTAGTATCAGGTAACTAATACAAGGACTGTGTAGAAGACTCCAGGCGACCCACATTATATACTGTTGAGGGTATTTAGAAAACGTGATACCACAGTATAATTTGATAGGTTTCACTTTACATTTTATAGCATTTCTTTGCACGTTGATCGTGCTGGAAATTGTAATTATATTAAGTTTATTAACTTTGCTAGCTGGACCCGTGGCTTTGCCCACCGTATTTATTTATTTAACGTCTATTCTAATATGATTTATTAACAATAAAAGTAATGTAGCTATTCTCTGAGGGCTGCAGAAAGCAGTCTGCGAGGTTAGGTTAGCTTCGGTCGCGGTTTCAATGGGTGACAATTCTTTACACATCATCAGCATCAGAGTTCAAGTCTGACAACCGGTCTAACCTTAAGATATTCTCTAGTAATGAATGTGGTTAATAGCAGTATGACTTAGCCAATCCCAGCCAGCCATAGAGACATACGTCATAGGAAAGCTAGGCTTGAGCTATACATAAAAAAAAACTATTGTCAGTGTTAGAAATACGCGAACATGCAGCACTTCGTGCAGCAATATGTAGGTAAGTTTTCGCAACCCTCTAGTGTGATCTTACGAGGCCCTGGAGCCACCCCTTCGGTGCCAAAGATGACCGCTCCAGTGGTTTTAGCCGGTAGGAGTCCGGCATACTCCTTCGCCCTTCCCCGGGGCGAAGGAAGTTCCATGTAAAATTTCCAATGGACATCAATAAAAAAAAGGTTTTCGCAACCACTGATAGATGGTTTTTGGTTTTATGTGGTTGTTGGTGGTTTAATCCAATTTATTCGTTAATTGCAATTGAAATATGTCAAAATAAATGATAACGAGATAAAATGATGTAAAATAAATCTTCAATGCGGTGGGGCCGACGCTGCGTAATCTCCAGTGAGTTGTAGCCGAGATTTCCTGCTGGAAGTGTATCTCGCTGCTTGCAGCTTTTTGGGAATGGTGGGGGAGTATAGCAATAAAGGAAAGTAACTGCTTTTTTGCATCGTGAAGGCTGCGCTGATGTCAAGTCCAGGGGTCAGCATTTTAGTGGACGAAGGTATTATTGTCCACTAAAATCGACGGGATCACCAGTTTGGTGAAACAAGTTGTAGTGTTCCTCTGTTGAAAAGGGAAGATCCTTCACCTAGGCGGTTGTTGTGCGTGGCGGGCCCAAGCACTTGCGTAGTTCTTATACGTTCTAACAACACCCGGGTGAGCAGGCCCTACCGGATATGAGAACTCCGGTCACCCAGGAGAGGGCTAGCAGAAATCCGCTCATTGATCGGATGGTGGTTTGGAATGACGGCCCTTACCCTAAAATTTACCCACCGCTTACAACGCGTTCGTTGTATTTGAATATAGGGCGACTTATACTGTGAGTAACATCACCCCATGATTACGTTTTTCAGGTGCATCAAAGTCAAAGTCAGAGTTTTTTATTTCAAATAAGCCAAATATTGGCACTTATGGAACGTCAGAAAGAAAAGAAGTTGCACGATTCCAAACAGTTGATCTCATTGAGAAGAGCCAGAGAGAAACTCCATGGATACTCTTTTAAAATATTTGAGATTACAATGTTGATTGATACAAATTTTTATAAAACATGTACCGAGAAAAATGTATGTCAATGTATAATGATCGAACATACCACAATAATATAATAATTTATTTGCCGTGGCAGTTAACGGCTGACCAGTCCCAACAGATGGCATCCGTTCACGGGCATGACGCACGCATCAGCATCGCTTAGCTCAACCATATTGTAGGGAATTGAACGACCCGGTCCACAACGCCACCGCCAGCAAGACATTTTAGTGAGCATGACAGACCGATACAGTCAGGCATAAGACAATCAATATAAGTACTAAAAATAAAAACTAATGGCTACATGATGCTCACAGATTTACAGTTTTCTATGAATATTATAAGTTAATGATACAAGAACAATATTAACAATAACCAATCAATGCCATAATATAAGAAAATAACATTAAAAATATGATTTTTTAATGAATTAGTTCAAGACTAAATGTCAAGTTATCTCGTGATTATCCTTCATGGTGTAAGGTAGGTCATTTATGTATATAAGAAACACAAATAGGCCAATAATTGATCCCTGTGGTACTCCCATTTTGACCACAGACCCAGGAGATTGTTTTCCATTAACATCGATTGTCTGAATGCTGTTATTCAAATATGAAACAAGACAAATCCAGTGCACAATCCGTAATACCATGGTGAAGTAATTTCCTGATCAATATTTCGTGGAGAACACAATTAACTGCCTTAGATACATCACAGAAGATGCCCAAGGCATCGTGTTAATCCTCCCAAGTGCCGAAAATAAGTCCTAAGAGTTTAACACCCTCCCTCTGTAAAGCTAAATCGTTTGCAATGTAATAATTGATACTTATTAAAAAAAAGGTTCGTAATTGATTCAATATAATTATTTCCAAAATTTTACTAAATGTTGGTATTACTGAAATAGGTCTAAAAGTACTGAGGTCAGATGTACTACCTAATTTACATACAAAGGATATATATTACTATTTTTCATAAGATTATGAAATTTTACCCAGTCAATACATTGATTGAAAATTAGAGCCAATTCGGGTGCAACAATGTCAATAATTCGTAACCGCAAAAATTTCCATTTTCTTTAAGTAAAATTTCTGCTACAGTAGGGTAAGAGTTCAATGATTTAGAAGTTGAAATCAGAATGTCAGTAACTAACTAAGCTAACTGTATATCTGAATTCATTATGTTATCATCAATAATTAAACTATAATCAACGTTCGGCAACGTTTCCACATTTATTATATTGTAAGCATTTCTTACCATTTATTTTATAACTTTTAATATTTAATATGATTGCAAGTATTGTAACTTGCAATCAAAGGTTTAACCTTTGTTTAAAAATTGGAATTAATTATATTATTAATGTAAAATAACTTGATAGTTGACTTAACTCATTTAAAATTGAATTTTTATGTTATTTACTTATAAATAATAACTTGACATTTGACTTGACTCAGTTGAATTTACATTTTTTTGTTATTTAATAACTCGACATTTGAGTTGATTAATTTAAAATTTCATATTTTTTATGTCATTTACTTATATTCAATATTATAGCATTGATTGAACATTAGTTATTGTTAATTTTGTTCATTTAACATTAAATTATAATATTCATACAAAACTGTAAATGTGTGAGCATCATGTAGCCATCAATGTTATTTTTATTATTTGTATTGATTGTCTTTTGCCTGGCTGTATTGGTATGTCATGCTCACTAAAATGTCTTGCTGGTGGTGGCGTCGTGTATCGGGTCGTTCGGTTCCCTACAATATGGATGAGCTAAGCGATGCTGATGCATGCGTCATGCTCGTGAACGAGTGCCGTCTGTTGGGACTGGTCAGCCGTTAACTGCCAAGGCAAATAAACTATTATTACTATATTAAGCTTAAGCTTAAGCTATAAAGCTTAAGTATTCATTACCTTTACGAAAAGAAGATTGAAACTAAACCTCAATATGTAATCTTGCCATAATCGGATATAGCGCAATATGTTTATAATATACAATTTATATATAACTAGCTGGGACCCGCGGTTTCACCCGCGTTTAATTTAAAAGAAATTTAGAGTACTTCGACATAGACACTTGACATAGAATATATATATAGGATTTCAAGGTTTTTATTTTTTACGCGGAACCCTAATTATTTTTCCAAAATAAAAGTAGCCTAAGTTATTCCTTATAACATCAGCTATCTGCCAGTGAAGGTCCCGTCAAATTCGGTCCAGCCGTTTCGGAGATTACCCGGAACAAACAGACAGACAGACAGACAAAAAATATAAAATAGTGTTTTTGTTATATGTAACGTACATACTTTCATATGCATTTAGTAAAAAGCTGTTATTTTGACATTACAAACAGACACTTCAATTTTATTTATTTGTATAGATAAGTTTATGTGTCTACCTCACAGAAATCGAAGTAATTCATTTAGTTTTCTGTGGCCAACCTCCTAAATTCACAATGTAGGTATGTGAATAAGACGAACTAGACAACGAAAGAGAATTATTATCGAACCACTGCGAATAAAAAGTAATTATTAAAACTTAAAAATATGCTGTCGCCGCATGAGAAACGAACCCACCCTCTCCCGCTCACCATCGAACGCACTTACTAGAATACGTTATCCGCTATGCTTGCATGCCATATACTTATTGATTGAAATTATAAACTACAATCAGCTATGCTATTCTCTAAGGACACAGCCTTGCGGGCAGCGCTGTCGCAGCCCTTATAGGATCACTCGTGTGTCTGTCTGTATGTCCGTCTGTCACAGTCAATTTGCTCCGAATCTACTAGACCGATGAAGTTGGAATTTGGTACACATATAGACTTCTGTGACCCAAATACGGACGAAAAATGAATGAATACATTTTGAATATGGGGGTCACTTTTGGGGGGGTCCCATAGAAAATTTAAAAGTAAACGTTTGCAAACTGTACCATGTAACATATTAAATGGAAGGCCTTGTTGTGAGGGCCTCAAATAGATTTATTTTATCATTTTAAAATAAATAGTTTGGTTTGGTAAATCTTTGTGCTAATGAATGGTGCGGAGTTGGATCTTGTGGACACAGCACTGTTTTTAGGTATCACTTTAGATTCTAAGCTACAGTGGGGCCCACACATACTTAAATTGTCGAAAAGGCTTGGTTCTGCAGCATACGCGGTTATGAAAATTCGTAATTTAACAGACATAGAAACCGCCCGACTAGTATATTTTAGTTATTTTCATAGTGTAATGTCGTACGGTATTCTGTTGTGACATTCAAACTATTTTTGTGCTACAAAAACGGGCCATTCGGTCAAAGTACAAGTTAAGCCCGAAATATTCACTCTGGGAGAAATTTAAGGAGATTTATATAATGACTGGAAGGTGACATGATGAGACATGACATCTCAGTACATTAATGAAAATGTTATGTATGTACATTAAAAATATTAATCTATTTGCGAAAAACAGTGATATCCATAGTATTAACACCAGGAACAAACATAAACTGGTTGTTCCTGCCACTAGGCTCCAGAAGATTTCCCGTCCAGCTGGAAGGAAGCCGGATTGGTTCTGTTGAGGAAAGAAGGAAGGCCTGCGGAGTCTCCTTCTGCATATCGTCCCATTTGCCTGCTCGACGAGGCTTCGAAGCTATTCGAGAGAATAATTACCCGAAGACTCGTTGAGCACCTGTCGCGAGTGGGTCCTGACCTGGCCGAAAGTCAGTATGGCTTCCGGCAGCGGCGGTCCACAATCGACGCGATTCTTCGCGTCCGCTCGCTGTCGGAACAGGCAGTGTCCCAGCGGGGTGGGGTGGCGTTGGCTGTCAGTCTAGACATCGTCAACGCCTTCAACTCCATCCCGTGGGGCGCGATTAGGGGGGCGCTAGTCCATCATCGATGCCCCCCCTACCTGCAGGGCATCATAGGGGCCTATCTGCGTGATAGGCACATTCGCTACGTGGGCAGGGACGGTAGCGTAAAGCGGAGGGAGATTACGTGCGGGGTTCCGCAGGGGTCGGTTCTCGGCCCCTTTTTATGGAACCTCGCCTACGACGCGGTCCTGCGTGTCGTTCTCCCCGCTGGCGTCAGCTTAGTCTGTTACGCTGACGACACTCTTGTGTTGGCCAGCGGGGAGTCCTTCGAGGGAACCATCCGGCTTGCCGAGCAAGCGGTGGCAATTGTCGTGGCCAAAATCCACGCTCTGGGTCTGCAGATAGCGCCTCACAAAACCGAGGCGCTATGGTTCCACAAACTGCCGCGGAGTAGAGAACCACCCAGTTCGTGGATACGCGTTGGTGATGCGCAAATCAGGGTGGGCCAGTACATGAAGTACCTGGGGCTCACCCTGGACAGTCGTTGGGGCTTCGAAGAGCACTTCGCGCGCCTCGTCCCCCGAGTCGAGAGGGTAGTGGGTGCATTACACCGGGTGCTGCCCAATCTCGGGGGACCGAGCGAGGAAGTTCGCCGTCTCTACGGGGGCGTCGTGCGGTCTGTGGCCCTCTACGGGGCGCCTGTATGGTCATCCCGGCTGTCAGGCGTCCAGCGCTGCAGAAACAAACTTCACAGTCTGCAGCGCAGAGTGGCTATACGGATCGCGCGGGGATACAGGACAGTATCCTACGAGGCGGCAACTCTCCTGGCACGCTTTCCGCCTTTCGACATCCAGGCGGAGATGGATGCGTGGGTCTACGACCAGACACGCTCTCTCCGCCAAAGTGGGGAAGGCGTGCCTTCAGGGGCGTTCGACAGACTGAGGCGGCTGGCTCGACAACGCGCACTCGAGATGTGGCGACACCGCCTACGGTCGCAGTTCGCGACCAAGCGCGTCGTCGAGGCCATCCTGCCGCTCTTCGGAGCCTGGCTCAAAAGGAGCGAGCGCGTTACCTACCGTCTGACGCAGGTGTTCACCGGTCACGGTTGTTTCGGTGCATACCTGCACAGAATAGGACGCGAGGTTACGGCACAGTGCCACCATTGTGGAAGCGACCAGGATACCGCACAGCACACGCTCGAGGAGTGCCCTGCGTGGGCGGCCGAGCGGCGGATCCTGGTCGACCAGATCGGGCAAGATCTCTCTCTGCCGGCAGTAGTGTCGGCTATGTTGGCAGAGCGTGAAAATTGGAGTGCAGTGGTCTCCTTCTGCGAGAGCGTCATGCTGCAGAAGGAGACTGCAGAGCGGGATCGGGAGAGGGCTGATCCCGCACGGAGAAGGACGAGACGGCGCCGGGGCAACAACCGTCCCGGCTCCCAAGTCCAACACGCCTGAGCCCCCTGCCGTCAATTGGTGGGGGGCCTCGGGGGTCGCGGGTGCGCAGATTGGGGAGTCTGCGTGCTCACACCGAGCGACCCCCGGGAAGACGGTGGCGCGCACGTGGTCACGTGCCGCCGTGTGCGCAGCACAGCGCAAAGCGAGGCTTGGGGGGATCCTTTACAATCCTCCCAGAGAAGTGCCTGAGGGGCGACCTTTTTACAGTCGCCTTCTCTCCGCTAGAGGGGGTGACCGCTTTACAGTCATCCCCTCCGTGATGTGCCTAAAGGCGTGGCACCAATGGGCGGCTCTAGTGTGATCTTACGAGGACCTGGAGCCTCCCTTAGGTGCCGAAGATGGCCGCTCCAGTGGTTTTAGCCGGTAGGAGTCCGGCATACCCCTTCGCCCTTCCCCGGGGTGAAGGAAGTTCCATGTAGAATTTCCACTGGACATCAATAAAAAAAAAAAAAAAAAAAAAAAGGCTCCAGAAGATAACCAAATGATTTACGTGTCAATCTGTGCGTTTTAACATAAAATCCCAAGTCATATTCAAAAATTAAGTCTTAATAAATTCAAGTCCATTATAAAGCAGAAGCTGTGTAGAAAGGGTTTCTATAAAGTTACAGAGTGTATCGACGACAAAAATGCTTGGAATTGATCTGCTCTAATTTTCATAGGCTTATACTGACATTCTTTGTTGTTGATGTATTTATCAAGTCCCAAAATACTGCCTTGAGGTACTCCAGAAGAATTTAACTGAAATTCTGATCTATAAGTTGTAAGTGTAAAATCACTGTTTATTCTTTTTAGCTCTACACATTGCTTTCGTCCTAATAAATAGCTTTTTAGCCAGGCCAAGGTTGGTCCTCTAATTCCATACCTCTGACACTTTCCCCAAAGTATATTATGGTCAACGAAATCAAATGCACGTGTCATATCAAAGAAAATAACTGAAACAGGCACCCTATCTATATTTTCGGTTATATTTTTAATTTAAAAATTAAATTAAAGCAGCTAGACGTAGATTTTTTTTCTGGAATCCGTTTTGTTCGTCCTTAATTACATTATGTTTCTCAAAGAACCCAATGAGACGCTGGTACATGGCTTTTTCAAATACCTTTGAGAGTATGGGAATCAGGGTAATTGGTCGACAGTTATCTATTTCCTCCTTACTATTTTTTTATGCAATGGCGTGACTGTTGCATTTTTAAGTAACTCTGGAAATGTTCCCTTTTTAAATGACAGATTTATAAGATGTGTGAGGATAGGAGAAAGCACCTGTGCACAATACTTTAGTATATGCGTTGATATACCATCCAAACCAACAGATCTGGTATTATTTAAAGATAATATTATTTTATGAACTTCGCTATCCGTCAATTGCCTGAAAAATACACTAGAACCAATGCTATTTACTTTGCTTGTAACTAGACGTGTACGGTGCGAAGATTGTATATATCGTTTTGTGTCGATGAAATTGTTATTAAAAATGTTGGCTATTTCTACTGGATCGTGTATATCCTTCCCGTTAACCTTAACGTACGCAATCCCATAATTTAATCGCACACAGTCAGCTTTATCGTTGATGACTTGCCAAGATGCCTTACATTTATTATTTGCACTTGAAATAAATTTATAGTTCATATTTATTTGAGATCGGGTGATACATTTTCTAAGGGTTGTGCTATATTTTTTGTATGTGGTTTTAAGCTCATTTTACTTGATTATATTTATCAAATGCTTCCAGAAAAGAAAGAAAAAAGTAAACGTTTTGGAAATGTCACGGCTACCATGGATTACTAAAGGTATAAAAACATCCAGCAAAATGAAAAGATTTCTAAATACTGCAAATAAAGCCTCATGCCATGAATCTTTATTGACTTATAGGAATAAATACATAAGATTATTCAGAAAAGTTATTAGAATGGCCAAAAATTGCATGGTGGAAAATGAGATAAGAAACGCGAGTAACTCTACTAAAGAAATATGGAGAATAATTAATAAACATAGAAATAAAAGGAAGCAAACTAAAAAAGAAAAGTTGTTTATTAAAGTAAATAATTCAGTTTATGACAGGAGTATTGACAATGCAGACATCTTGTCTGATACATTTGATTATGGGAAGAATATAGTAAACAACGGTAATGAACTGATGGCTTTAAACATCCTTGCACAGCATACCAGTCGCATTGTTTCGGACTTTGTTATTCATCCCACAGATAAACAAGAAATCACTAAATTCGTTAACAATATGAAGTCTACACAGTCCCATGGTTATGATGATATTCCCATTACCACTATCAAATATAACATAGATTACCTAGCGGAACCACTTGCCATATTTTATAATAAATGTATCAAATCATGCATATTTCCTGAGCAACTTAAAATAGCTAGGATCATACCTATTCACAAAAAGGGCGTTAAGACTGATCCCAAAAATTACCGACCAATATCATTACTTCCGACTTTATCTAAAATCTTCGAACTTATCATTAAAGCTAGGCTTATGTGTCATCTTAACTTAAATAGAGTCTTGAACCATCGTCAATACGGGTATCAGAAGGGAGTAGGTACGGTGGATGCGATCGATATGCTGATAAACGACGTAGTATGTAACCTTAATGCCAAAAAGAAGGTTGCGGGACTATTTCTGGACTTAAGCTCTGCGTTCGACTCTGTGGATCATGATATTTTATTGCAGAAGCTGGAACATTATGGCATAAGAGGAAACGAACTCTCAATGATGGAATCCTATCTTAGAAACAGGAAACAGTTTGTTGAAATCAGTTCAATAAGTAACGGAAAAGAACATATAGTCAAATCAAAACTGATAAAAATTACTAGAGGAGTTCCACAAGGCTCTATTTTGGGACCAATATTCTTTATTATGTTCTTAAATGATTTAGTACAGTTTGCTTGTGATTCTGTTGAAAGTATGAAAGTGGTAGTCTATGCTGATGACACAAACGCTATAATATGTGGTAATGATATGCGAGAACTGAAAAATAACATAGATACTGCACTTTCTGTATTTTGCAATTGGTTTAGCGTCAATAATCTTACACTTAACACTAAAAAGACCAGCACCATTCTATTTAAATCAACTTCCGGAAATAAAGAAAATATAAACATTATTATGTATGGAGATCGGGTAGAATGTGTTAAAAATGTAAAATTTTTAGGAATTCATATTGATGAGTATCTTAACTGGAAAGCTGAGGTGGGCGCTATCGAAAATTCGATTAGTTCAGCCTGCTATGGCTTTAAGGACCCTAAGAGATGAAGTAAATATAGATCACCTAAAAATTGTCTATTATGCGTTAGTGGAATCGAAATTGAGATATAGCGTACAATTTTGGGGACAGAGCTATGATTACAATATACATAGAGCATTCATGTTGCAAAAAAAGGCAATACGAACCATGGTACGCATTCCACAATGGAAATCCTGTAGAGAACATTTCAAAAGACTTAAAATTCTTACTGTCCCATGTCTATATTTGATGGTTCTCCTCACTAGTGTTATAAAGAATATACATACCTTCGAGACGGGAGAAGAAAAGCGCGCTAGATATGATACGCGCAGGAAGGACTTAGTAATGGCTCTACGTCCTAAACTCAGAATTGCTGGACACTGCGTGCAATATCAGTCTGTTAAACTGTTTAACAAATTACCGATTGACATGAAAACGATTGAGAATGCTAATTTATTTAAAAGGAAACTAAAAGCGCTTTTGTTGAAGGAATGTTTTTATTCACTGCACGAATTTTATAGTAGCTTTTAGTCATGTGACATGACACTGACACATGACAATGACACCGGAACATTTGGACAAGAAGTAATTGGGTATTTTATTGGTGACATTGTTTTAACTTTAATTCTTTTAGATTTAAATTTTAAATGATACTGACATTTTAATTGTAAGGCAACATTTCAAACACAATTGTATTATTCTTATTGAATAAATAATCTTGAATCTTGAAAGTTAATAAATTTAATATAATTGCATATAACAGCACGTTTAACGTGCAAAGAAATGCTGTAAAATGTAAAATGAAACCTATCAAATAATACTGTGTTATCACGTTTTCTAAATACCCTTAAGCGTATATAATGTGGGTCCCCTGGAGTCGCTTATACAGCCCTTGTATGAGTTACCTGTTAGTAACAAAATGGGCATTGAACTTTGTTTTCTACTTATTGTTGCTGCGGCTGTGCCCTCAATTGAAGCAAAATATGTGGTAGCAGATAGTATCGCACAGTCATTTTCCATGTGAATTTTTATTTTATTTTGGCATAGAGTCCGTCCCTCGCTTTACCTTACGACCAAAGCATTATGTTACCTGGTCAGTCGCGTATTAATTGTTTATCCGATCGATACAATGCTGTAATTATACTGGTTTATTTTTATTGTGGCTATACAGGAAATATCACACCATATAATAGAAGTGAAGAGTGACTTGTAAGCATGGTTAATTATCCTCCTAATTCAGACTGAGATTCCACATCACCAACATCCACCAGCACTAGGAACAACTACCTGTAGGCCACAAAAATAATTGTTCTGTCATTACAACAACATCAGATATTATAAGAGGTTCACGTGTGCTAAGTTGATGTCTTATCAATGGAGACCCAACACCATCAAATCGGTCTTACACGTGCAATATTCACCACGCTTGTCGGACCGATCGATGATCGCTATGTGTTCTTAATCTATACTATAATAAAATCGTAGAGAGACAAAAACTGTACAATGAATATTTTTTGAAAAAAATCACTGCCCCGTATTCCAGGAACTAGACTGATACCAAAACTGCACTTTTTAGAATTTCTGTCTGTTTGTCTGTTTATCTGTTTGTCTGTTTCTATGTTGGATGTTACCGCTAAAACTACACTATAGAATTCGTTGAAATTTGGCAAAAATGTCCGTTACTATCCAAGGATGGATCTAGAATACAAATCATCACGCTTTTGTACATGGGAGGTGAGTATTATAACAATATGTCTACAATTTTTTGTTTTACAGTGAACATTATGAAACAATCACACAAGTGAACACATTCCTTTTGAGCAATTCTTTTTTAACTGGTGTAGAATACTTTCGAGTTGGTCCCATATAAATTTCATTACATTTGATTGAGTAATTTTTTAACCAGCTTCAATAAACAGGTTAATTTGAATGCACATTATCTAGAGATCTTAATAGTTTCGATTCCTCTCAGATCAGAGAACCGATTTGAGTCATTCCTATTTTTAGTTTTATATACTGATACTTTCGAGAGAGGGCCGATCCCGCTCGGAGGAGGAGGTCACGGAGCCGGGGTAACAACCGTCGCGGCGCCCGTGTCCAACACGCCTGAGCCCCCTGTCTTCTTTATACGGCAGGGGGCCATCGGGGTCGCGAGCGCGCTTATTTGGGAAATCTGCGTGCGCATACCGAGCGACCCCCGGGATTACAGCGGTGTGCATGTGGTCACGTACCACTGTGTGCGCAGCACAGCGCATAGTAAGGCTACGGGGAAATTTTTTACAATCCCCCCGAGAGATGCCTAGGGGGTGGCCTCTTTACAGTCGCCTTCCCTCAGCTAGAGGGGATGGCCGCTTTACAGTCACCCCCTTCGAGATGTGCCTAAAGGCGTGGCACCAATGGGTGGCTCTAGAGTCTAGATGGAGATTATTCGAGTTCCTGGAGCCTCCCTTCGGTGCCGAAGATGACCACTCCGGTGGTTTTAGCCGGTAGGAGTCCGATACCCCTTCGCCCTTTCCCGGGGCGAAGGAAGTACATGAAGTATTTTCACCGGATCAAGTAAAAAAAAAAAAAAAAAAAAAGTTACATAACCCAGCTCACACGGAGGACGAGGTGGTGCCGGAGTAACAATCGCCCCGACGCCCAGCTCCAATACGCCTGAGCCCCCGGGTGCCTTCGTTATATGGTGGGGGCTTTGGGGATCTCGCGTCTCGGGATATCCCGTTTGGGGAATATGCGTAATCATAACGTGTGATTGCCAAGAAGACAGCGCGGCACAGCGTACAGATATATTTCCGGGGGAAATTTTTTAGACTCCCCGAGATATGCCTGGGAGAGCAGCCTGTTACAGTCGCCTCCCCATCGCTAGAGAGATTGAGATGTGCCCATAGGATCTTTCCGGTGGCGTTGAGTCCGCCTTATGTACCACCCATGTACGTAAGGCGTCCATTCAGTATCATTACAGCCGAAAGATGACCGCTGCTGCACATAGGTCGCCCCAAAGATCGCTAAAATGACCGGTTTGGGTTTGTGTTGTGTGTTCATTACGGGTTTTGTCAAAATCGCTAAACTCGGCAGGCGGTGGGTTGACGAACGCAGTTGAGTTGTAAATACATACGATCTAAGGACGTTGGAGCACGTCCTCCGGCAAATTCCATAATCGCCTTTTAAAACACCAACAGGATGAGGCTGATGGTATTCTTAGTTGGCACTATACGGTGCATATAAGCTTAAATAAAGAAAATATTTTTCTTTTTCCTTCATCCTTTTTTTTTAAACATTGCCCCGCATCTATCTATCAGGATATCTATTTCGTCTCGAAATTTCAGCTAAATATAGTCCACTGCTGGACACAAGCCACCCCCAAATATCGCCACAACGACCAGTCATTCACTCGAAGGACGCTGCTGCACATCCTCTGCTTAACCCATGGTCACCTTTTAAGACACCCATGGGATGAGATGGATTGGTGTTATTCGTAGCCGGCACCACACGGCATATACGATATATTATTTTGTCTGGCACGACACAAAACACGTAACTAAAGTGTAAAACTGAAATCCCTTCTCTGCATTTTTTATTCAACGACTACTAGTTTTATCGTAAACTACACCTACCCAATATAAAACTTCCCAATTGACAGTTAAGCCAGTGGGCATGGAAGAAAAAATAGTATAACGTTTATCATTTAATTAATAAAGTATTTCTTCGATAACTACAGCATTGTCCGCGACTTCGCTTGAAATTAAGAATTTCCCATACAAACTTCAACACCCCATTTAACTTTATTAAATAAGTATTTATTCTATTTATTCAATAACATGCGGTTTGTGCGCGACTTCGCTTAGAATTAAGAATTTCCCATACAAACTTCAACAACTCATTCAACCTCTTAAGGTGATGATTATTATGCCTATGTCCTATGTTCAAAATCCATCAAAATCGTTTCAGGGATCGACAACAACAAACCGACGGACAGAAACACTTTCGCATTTATAATTTAATATATTTAGCAGTGATAGCCTAGTTAACCGTAGTTCACCGCATACCTTCTACAGAGGAGGGTCAGTGTTCGATCCCCGCCCGCACCTCTGACTTTTCGGATTCATGTGTGGATCTGAATTTGATTATCACTTGCGTTAAACGGTGAACAAAAAACACCGAGGGGATACCTGAGAGGGCTCCAATAATGTTCTCAATGGTATGTGTAGTCAGTCTACCCGCACTACTAGGCCAGCATGGTGGACTAAGGCGTAACCTTTCTCATCCTGAGAAAAGGGCCGTGCCTAGCAGTGGGATAGAAATAGGTTGTTTTTATTATTAAAATCTAAATCTTTTACATATGTACTCTTACTCCTATAGACTTCAGCGACAATTCCTTAATAGTCATCGTTTTTGCTAATACAATAAATATATAACAATTCATTATAAATAATAATAGATGTATAGTCGCCCAGATCCAGCGCAAATTAAAAACAATGTATTACGAGACGAGCTAAACTTGCTTACAAAATATATACGTAATATATGTATGATACGTTTACGTACCGCATGGTGGTGTGTGTGCCGCGCGCTCAAACTAAACTGGATTTGTATACCTTGATGTGTAGCTGAGTAGTCGAGTGTGTAAGAGAGTGAGACGAAACGACAGGAAAGTACTACACATACTCTCACACGATTCGCAGCGTTCAACTTCTAATAGTTCATAGTCCAAACAGTCTAGGTTGATGCGTAGCCGTGACTAAGTAGGAATATTATTGTAAATATATCGAACTTTGCATTTATTGTTGTTTTTGAGGGACAACTTTTTGGTTTGCTAGAATTGTTCCACTGCACTAACTGATTATGGCCTTAAAACTTTTGTAGTCATTAAAATTAGTAGTATTTACGAAGAGATACTTATTTGGTATCATTATTTAAGTACTATCATAGGATGTACTATATAAATAGTTATTTCAGTTTTTCAATAGATCCAATATTTAAAAAAAAAATCTGATTACAAAAATAAAATCTTCATATTATTAATATCAACAATTATATACACAACGTATTTTCTGTTTAAATGCATCATATTTTCGAGAACATTGTTAGGCAGAGATGTCGTTTACTTGCTAAGGCCTAAGGTTCGCAGTTTGGTCTGAATCCTCTGCTTAGCCTCTGCGGAGAGAGGCCTCTGTGGGAGGGATGGAGGGCCAACTTTGATGCCGGTGACTATCTCCATACCAGCCTTCATTATTGGCACCCACGGTCCTGTAAATGATTTTATTGATCACTACATAATTATATGATCGAGGTAATTAAATTCGCCTAATTAAATTAATAACGCCCCTGGAGGCGCGCCAGGGCATTGTAGCTAGTGAAATTACTAGGCATAAGAGACTAAATAGCTCGCTAGTAGAATTACAATTGTCATGGACAGGCTTTTTTGACGTTAAGTAAATATTTCTCAGGTTTTTCAAGTGATTAAAACAGAAACGATAGTTTACCTTCACAAGTGTGAGCTTCAATAGCCAAACTGAGTTTCTCCTGCAGACTCCTTGCTTTGGCCACGTCGTTCTTCTCGACGGCATCCAGGATATCCTGGGCTAGCCTGGGGAACAAGTTGAAGGTGGTGCCTATGCTGGATTTGATGCCCAGGAGAGCAGCTGGCGCGAGGAGCTGAAATTAATATATATTGTAATATAGAGCAGCTTATATCGACTTGTTATAGGTGTAATGACATTAGGAGTTGCCGAAACTCTGCACGGCATGTATTAGAGCCCGAAGGCGCTAATCGTGAGTTCGCAGACGGTTCAGTCACAATGAAGAGCAGTAGGCCCAATTATATGAGTCCTACCAAGAGGCCTGGAGGACTCTACAATTGACAATAGGCCTGGCGAAGGAGCAATCATGGGGCGTAATGCTAGACGGTCTCAACCGTGATACTAGGGGTCGCCCATATCGTTCGGTGCGAAATAAACTCACGCCCAAGGCCCTCCATCGATGCTACTACCCTACTGCTTCGGTTTCTTAGTAAGAAGGCGCTGTTCCCAGATCGGGCGAAACGCACACCTCCGGCCATCAACACTTTACCATTCGGCTGCATCGGGGAGGCGCTCCATTTCCACGGGTTGTCCTTATACTTGAGCTGGTGGCAGACCATTTGAGGGGGCGATGTGTCAGCTACCAGGGATGCATCAGCAAGATCGTACGGAGGCCTACTTTTTATGGTTTTTCGCAGGTCGGTTTTAGAGCCACTCCTGTAGAACGTGGGGTATAACTGGGCCCTGCGTGGTGCCCTCCTTCCCGGGCAGCGCGTTAATTGCTACGCCGATGATACCTCGTTACAGCCTGGGGAACCAATTTTCAGGAGTCGGCACGATCGGCCACCAAGGACGCGTCCCTAGTTATTGACCGTTGTGGACCACTAGGCCTCCAGGAGGCGCTCGAAAAGACAGAGTCCCTAGTTTTTCATGGGCCAAGTCATCAGCCATCCGCCTTTCGACATCCTGGCGGAGATGGATGCGTGGGTCTACGATCAGACACGCTCTCTCCGCCAGAGTGGTGAAGGCGCGCCTCCAGGGGCGTTGGACAGGCTGAGGCGGCTAGCTCGGCGGCGCGCACTTGGAAAGTGGCGTCGCCGCCTGCGGATGCAGTTCGCGACCAAGCGCGTCGTGGAGGCCGTCCTGCCGCTTTTTGGAGCCCGTCCTGCCGCTCTTTGGAGCCTGGTTCAGAAGGAGCGAGCGCGTCACCTACCGCCTGATGCAGGTGCTCGCCGGGCACGGTTGTTTCGGTGCGTACCTGCACAGGATAGGACGTGAGGCCACGGCACAATGCCACCATTGTGATAGCGACCAGGACACCGCACAGTACACGCTCGAGGCGTGCCCTGAGTGGGCCGCCAAGCGGCGGATCCTGGTCGGTCGGATCGGGCAAGATCTCTCTCTGCCAGCAGTAGTGTCGGCTATGTTGGCAGAGCACGAAAACTGGCATGCAGTGGTCTCCTTCTGTGAGAGCGGCATGCTCCAGAAGGAGACTGCAGAGCGGGACCGGGAGAGGGCCGATCCCGCTCGAAGAAGGAGGAGACGGCGCCGGGGTAAGAACCGCCCTGGCGCCTAATTCCCATACGCCTAAAACCCCCTGCCGTAGCTATATGGCGGGGGACATCTGGGTTCGCGGTTGCGTAGATTGGGGAATCTGCGTGCCCACACCGAGCGACCCAAGAGAAGATGGTAGCACGCATGTGGTCACGTGCCGTGGGACGCTTTGGGGGATCCTTTACAATCCCCCCGAGGGGGTCACCGCTTTAAAGTCACTCTCTCAGGGATATGCCTATAGGCGTGGCACCAGTGGGTGGCTCTAGTGTGATCATACGAGGACCTGGTCCCTTAGATGCCGAAGATGACCGCTTCAGTGGTTTTAGCCGGTAGGAGTCCGGCATACCGTTTCGCCCTTCCCCGGGGCGAAGGAAGTTCATGAAGAATTTCCACTGGGCACCAATAAAAAAAGGTCGTCAGCCATCAGTAGACGCGATATGAGTATAGTGGTTAAGACGCAAATGCTCTACCTGGGTCTGGTCCTTGACCGGAGCTGCGACTTCAGCTAGCACTTCCACCAGCTTGTCCCAAAGCTAATCAGCGTTGCGTCCACCTTGTTGTGCTGCTGAACCTGGTTGGACCCGACACTACCGCTCCAGTGTGGGTGGAATCTCTAAATGCCCAGAACAAAATTCCATTGCCGGCCCCGCAATGGAATTTGACAAAGAGTTAGGGGCGGTCAGGGCCATTCGCAGATACCATACGGTGTCTGCCGAGGCCACATGCGCACTCGCCTCGTGCGCCGTGGGACCTGCAGACACAGATGCTCGCCGAAGTCTACTGGAAGCTAACGACCGGGTCGAGAGTGGCAGTTGCCCCCCGCCTGAAGCTGTACCAAGGTGGTGGGAGGTATATAGCGCCATCATGAGCCGATAGAAGCCGATAGTATGAGGTTGGAGATACCCAGTGCCAGTCTTAGAACCGGAGCTATCCGACTATGAGTAATCCTGGAGGATTGTGCGGAGGTATCATGGGACGTTATCATTCCATCTGGTCCAGGTATTGTCGGGGGATACACCAAATACCCACACACAGTGGCGAGACGGGAGGCGATTCCCGTGTGCCACCTGTGTGGCTGCAACGAGGACATCGTGCAACAGGCTCTTTACGCACGATCGTGCCATGCCGTGGGTGGTGCAGCACCGTTATCTCGCTGCAGTAATCGCATCGCGGAGACCTCTCGCTGCTGGCTTTGATAAAAGCCATAGTAGACCACGAAGGGGGATTCGGAAGCAGTCGTATCCTTCTGTAAGGAGATCATCTGGATCATCTGGAAGGAGGCACCTGATGCCACCCTAACAGGAACTAGCGGGTGGTAGATCAGGGAGTCTGCCGTCCATATTGCACGGCCCTAGAGTTGCGGCGATGCCCTGTATGCATCGCTCTACATGACACTTACAGGTACAAGGTACTTACAGTATCAGCTCCAAGGAACACCTCTTGGCCCTCCTTCAAGGTCCGGAGAACCTGTGCACCCTCGCTCAGGTCGTTAGACGTGAACTTGATGCCCTTGAAGTTAGGGATGCTGGCAGTCGCCGCCGCCACGAACGCGGGCATGTTAACTGGAGATAAATAGTTTTTTTTACTGACACTACTCTGTATCATGGGTGTTACAGACGACACAAATCAAGATAACCTAGTTTTTACTCTCCTAACTCACCACTATCATTGTTTCAGCCGAAAGACGGAAGTTGGAAGCTGGAAATAGGCCTCCCCTAAATATCGCCACATCGACTGGTGGATTTGTGTTGTGTTCTTTGGGGGTATCGCCATAATTGACACGCTTGGCAGGCGTGTTGGTGACGCAGTTCTCGTAGGACGCTGCTGCCCCTCCTCTGGCTAATTCCTTAGTCGCCTTTTACAAGTGTTGTTATGCTATTCTTAACCGGCACCACACGGCACAGAGTTGCAATTGCATTTCGCGGATGTTCGAGGGAAAAAATGGTTGGCCATAATATCTTAGTATTTGCAACAGTGCAAGAATGATTCGCACTGTTTTTAGGATTCCGAACGTCCGATGGAAAAAACGGAGGAACCCTAGGATCACTCGTGTGTCTGTCTGTCTGTCTCTCTGTCTGTCACAGCCAATTTGCTCCTAATCTACTGGACCGATTAAGTTGAAATGTTGTACTCATATGGATTTCTGTGACCCTAACACGTTCGTGTAACGTAAATAAATTAATTTTGAGTAAGGGGGTAGCTTTTGGGGGGCAATATAGAAAATAAATAATAAAGTTTTGCAAACTGTACCGTGTAATATATAAAATAGAAGGACTTGTTGTGAGGGTCTCAAATGTATTTATTTTATAAGTTATTGAACAAAATAAACGAAAATTGACCATGGTTATCTCCGAAGCTGCTGAACCTAAAATTTTGAAAAAATACCGTATATAGTTCTTTACTTAAAGATTACAAGAAAATCTGTAAGTCTATGGTCTTAAAATAACATGGGAAATCTTTCAATATTGTTCATGCAAACTTAAATTTGCAGTTGGAATGTATCGGAGCACATTTTTTTCAACTACAATATTAAGTATTTTCTTGGGATAATACAAGACAGAATTCAAGAATAGGCAATATATACAGGAATTTCGGAAACCTTTCGACGCGAGTTCAACTCGCACTTGCCCGGTTTTTTTAGATAGGAGCGTTTAGTAAATTAAGGGGCAGTTATGATTAGGGTTACCAGCTCGTCGGGATACATTTAATACTTGTAAGGGATTAGATCCTGCTGGACTTATGTATATGCAAAATGAATTCAAAATACATGTGGCAATGGAAAACTGAATGGAATTCATTAAGTAAGAGCTTAATATCGCTGGCTTTCCCTACAATATGGGTGAACTGAGTGGTTATGCTTGCACTCGTGCACGGGTGCCATCTCATGGGACTGACAACTAGTGCTGCCTTTGGCGAATCATTTTTAAATCTTCCGAGGAAACAGGCTAATTGCGGATATTATTTTATGGGTGGCGATCATCGCTCAGCATCAGAGGACAAATCCTCGTAATTAATTTACATTGTGACTGAAAGTTGGCCGAACTGAGATTAAATTATGGATTAACAAAATACTGTTATTCCGCTCTTCTTAAAGTTCAGCCCGGTTTCAGTATGATCTCAGTCTAGTCTCATTTCAATCTCAATTTTGACGTTTATTTAAGGACATTTTTATAACCTCTGTCTGTTCAGGATGTTAGCCGAATACCGTTTTGGTTTCGATCAATTTTCGATCTCATTACGATATAACACATTGAGGCCATGTCATCATCATCATTTCGGCCGAATGAAGTCCACTGCTGGACACGGGCCTCCCTCAAAGATCACCACAACCACCGATATGGATGTTTTGTGGCCTCATTGGGGGGTTTTGCCATAATCGCCACGCCTGGCAGGCGGGTTGGCGATCGCAGTTGAGTTGTTAATGTACTCGAAGGACGCTGCTGCCCATCCTCCGGCTAATCCCTTAGTCGACTTTTACGACACCCATCGGAGGAGATGGGGTGGTGGCATTCTGAGCCGGCACCACACGGCATACGACCATGAGGCCATGTGGTGCCTACGAATAGCACGAACCCATCTCATCCCGTGAGTGGCGTGAATATCGAGTATGGGATTAGCCGGAGGTTGGGCAGCAGCGTCAAACTCAACTTCGATCGCCACCCGTTTGCCAAGCGTGGTCCAGACCGGTCATTGTGGCGATCTTTGGGGGATGCCTATGTCCAGCAGTGGACATTATTCGGCTGAATGATGAAGTTCACGCTTGACGTTGTTTGTTAATTTGTGAAATTTACAACATTGAGCCTAGATTGGAACTACATATATTTAGAATATTTTTTAATATGAGCACAGACCTTTACGAACTGTTATAGCCTCCCAATGCTAGTAGAATGGCTGACCGTCAGCCAGACTTGCTATGTCAGCATTTTGGTACTTAAACCACAGTATGATCTTCGGGATCGAGCCTCAGTCCGGTTTCACACTCGGTACGGGTCGGAAGTATTCTCAATTGTACTAGTTCTACTATTTTTATTGCCATTTCTATTACTATTTCTAATCAATTGTTAATCTAATTCCATATTATACAAGTTTTAGCCAATTTAGTCTTTTTTTTAAAACCGGATTCCGAGATCCCGTATAATATTTGGTGGCAGCGGTGGGATGCGTAAAATCCCTCATTCACCCGAATACGTCTCTGAAACGCAGTGAAAGTGCCGAATAGTGCGGAAAGGTGTAAAACCCCAGTGAAAACTGAGAGTGAAAGTGTTCAACATCCTGCCTGTTTGCAACTAGCAACCAGGCCCTAAGCCCTCTGTTCCATACAAAGGCCCTGTGTGCAGCTGCTCTGGCGCTAACCGCTGGCTAAGCGCTCATCATCATCATCACCATCACCATAATGTTCCACGTGCTCCTAGTCGCGACGTTCCTGTGAGTGACTATTTTCTAAGACTACTATCTCTACTGAAAAGTGCAAATATACCAGAGTCCGAACTCAGAGTTAAGAAATTTAGTACGCTTAATTCTATCTATCCCTAATTATATTATTGTCATTCATACATTGTAATAAGCTCGCTACCTTGTTCAACTACGCGATTGTTCATTGTAACCTTTGTTTAGACTACGCATACCGGCTAGCACCGATAAGCTCATACAATCACGTCGCCGAGCCAACTATACGTATAGTGGAGACGGCTTTTGTAACTTTTATAATTTTATTTTGTTTGTTTGTCAAACTTCAACATGACCGGAAAAGGAACTGAAACCAAGGAGGAAAACCCCAGTGCCTCTAGGGTTATCGCGGCTCGCGTCGAACCTGAAGAAAAAATCGAGCTTAGTATTATATTCAAATTCATAAAACCATTTGATGGCTCTAGGGAAAAATTGAACCCCTTCATAGCCAATTGCCAAAGCGCTTACCATACCGCTAATAAGCTTCAGAAACCTATTTTATTTAAGTATATTCTAAGTCAGCTAGTCGATAGAGCTGAAACCACATGTAGCGTTAAAGAATTCGAATCTTTTGAACAGTTCATAGATTTCCTCAAACAACAGTTTGGCGAACGGAAGCATTACGCTCATTTACTCTCCGAACTCCAAGACTGCAAACAGAATCCCGGGGAAACAGTAAACCAATTTGCCCTTAAAATAGAAACGTGCTTAGCAAAACTGCTTACTGAAATAAACATTTCCATTCCAACTAAACGAAAAATGGAATTAGCTGGCCGTGTAGCCGCTATGGAGGACCTCGCCCTCCATACCTTTATAGTCGGCCTCTATCCAAGACTATCCCAAATCGTTAGATGCCGTGATCCAGACTCCCTGAATTCCGCTGTAGGCTTTGCAGTCACAGAAGAAAAAATATTATCCAGTATCAACAAGAGATCAACACAGTCCCAATCTAATAACGCTGATAGGCCAAAATTCACGCCACGTCGCGAATTCCGACCACAATTAAACCGATTCCCAACTCCTCAGGATCCTCGCACGGATTACTCCAAAAAGATAAATACAAACGACACGGTGTGCCGCTATTGCAAAAATATAGGACATACAATCGAAAATTGTCGTAAACGCCAATATAATAACAGCAGAAATCAATTCAATGCCCAAGCTCCATACAATCGCCAGTACGGCTCCGCTCCAAACCCAGCGCGAAAAGTTTCCGCTATTGATCACGCAGATGACTATGGAGTCGACGAAGTCGATAATGTTAATTTAAACGAATAAAATTTCCCGAACGGTATCGCTCGGGAAATTACTCTTACAATATCAAAGTCGATGCCACAAACTCCACTGTATCCACTGAATCCTTTACTAAATCGCGTAAACCACTGAATCTCATTCCTAAATCCACTGAATCCTTTACTAAATCGCGTAAACCACTGAATCTCATTCCTAAATCCACTGAATCGTTTACTAAATCACGCAAATCACTGAATCCTATTCCTACATCCACTGAATCACATACTAACTTACGTAAACCCGCTGAATCCATTACTAAATCGCGCCAACCACTGAATCTTATTCCTAAATCCGCTGAATCACGTAAATCACTGAATCCTATTCCTATATCCACTGAATCACGTACTAATTTACGTAAACCCGCTGAATCCATTACTAAATCACGCCAACCACTGAATCTTATTCCTAAATCCACTGAATCATTTACTAAATCACGTAGACCACCGTATCAAACTCCTGAATCCACTGAATCATTTACTATATCACGTAGACCACAGAATCAAATTCCTAAATCCGCTGAATCAACTACTAGTCCACGTAAATCCACTGAATCTCACACTAACCCCCGTAGATCCACTGAATCCTGTACTAAAGCACTGAATCCCATTCCTAAGTCAACTGAATCGCTTACTAAACCTCATAACCCGCTGAATCTCATTTCTAAACCCACTGAATCACCTAAACGTATCAAATCCAACACCGATCCTCACACCCTGAAACAGAAGAAAGAACAGATTAGAATCTTCGAAATAAATAAAAACACAAAAAATAGATACCTACCTCATGTCGTAATTCAAACCTCAGTTGCTGACAGACCGTTATCCTTCTTAGTTGACACTGGCTCCTGCGTTAGTCTGCTGAAACTAGATTCTATGTCCCGAGTCCCGGAATTAAGTAAAGAAACTATAATGCTTAAAGGAATCGACCCTGGTGACGACACAACGTCAACTATAGGCAGCTTCAAAATGCGAATATTCAAGAAATCAAATAAGCCTTATACACATCAATTCCACGTTATCGAAAATATCAGTTTAAGCCACGATGGCATTGTCGGCAATGACCTTCTAAAAAGCCTAGGGTGCCAAGTAGACTACTCCCAAGGAGTCCTGCGGATAGACGACGAATCTATCGACCTAAATTTCTCCGAACCGCTTTACAACATTCCCCCTCGTACCGAAACTGTAATCGAATGTACAGTTAAGAACCCAAATATTGGAGTCGGTATAATTCTAGATCAACACATCTCTGAATCACTATTAGTCGCGAACTGCATCGTTAAAGTTAAAGAAAATCAGCGTATCAATATTACCGTAGTTAATACCTCCGATGAGCCTGCTATAGTTCACTCTAAACTCAACCTCATGCTAGAACCGTTAGACACCCAATCTTGTATGACCCTATGCGAAACACCAACCCCTTCCAACGTCTCTGTCAGAACTAACGAAGTTCTCAAATTACTTAGAATCTCTCACCTCAACGAAGAAGAAACAAACGCACTGTTGCAAATCTGCTCTGATTATTCTGACATCTTCCATCTCCCGGACGACAAGCTCACTCATACCATAGCCACTGAACACAACATCAGAACAAATACAGACGTACCTGTCCAAACGAAATCCTATAGATTCCCTGAGTGCCATAAAAAGGAAGTCGAAAACCAAATTAATAAAATGCTAGATCAAAAAATAATCACACCTTCGAACTCGCCCTGGTCCTCACCCATTTGGGTCGTCCCTAAGAAACCAGACGCTTCAGGACAGAGAAAATGGAGAGTCGTTATCGACTATCGGAAACTTAACGATATTACCATCGGTGAGACATATCCCATTCCACAGATAACAGAAATTCTAGATCAATTGGGCAAAAGCCAATACTTCACCACATTAGACCTAGCTTCAGGTTTCCATCAAATCCCCATATCAACGCAAGACGCTCCTAAAACTGCCTTTTCAATACCCCAAGGTCATTTCCAATTCACGAGAATGCCGTTCGGATTAAAAAATGCCCCTTCAACATTCCAAAAGCTAATGAATACGTGTCTATCTGGTCTTCAAGGCTCACGCTGCTTCGTATATTTAGATGATATCGTCGTATATTCCCCAGATCTGTCAAACCACATCCAAAATCTATCCGCCGTTTTCGACAGACTCAGAACGTTTAACTTGAAACTTCAACCAGATAAATGCGAATTTCTGCGCAAAGAAGTCGCTTATCTTGGTCATCTCATTAATAATGACGGCGTAAAGCCAAACCCAGATAAAATCAAATCCATCACGGAATTCCCAGTACCAAAGTGCCCGAAAGATATTAAATCTTTCCTGGGGCTTGTCTCATACTATAGGCGATTTATCCCCGATTTCTCCAAGCTCGCAAAACCTCTGACTTCTCTCCTAAAAAAGGATACACCATTCCTCTGGAAAAACGAGCAACAACTCGCCTTCGAGAACCTCCAGAACAAACTCACTACGTCTCCAGTCTTAGCTTACCCTGACTTTTCTAAACCCTTTGTACTCACCTGTGACGCGTCAAATTTCGCTGTATCTGCCATCCTGTCCCAAGGTCAAATAGGAAAAGACCGCCCAATCGCGTATGCTTCTCGCACGCTGAATAAAGCCGAATGCAACTACAGCGTCACTGAAAAAGAATGCCTTGCCATTGTCTTTGGCACTAAAGCCTTCCGCCCCTATCTCTATGGACACCGGTTTACTATCGTCACAGACCATAAACCCCTACAATGGTTATTCAATTGCAAAGACCCTGGATCTAGACTAGTTCGCTGGCGACTCAAACTAGAAGAGTTCGATTACGACATCATACATAAGAAGGGCAAAATCAATACTAACGCTGACGCACTATCGCGATTCCCAGTAAATCCTATAGACAAGAAAGAACTACCATTCCTTGATCCCCTGACATCAAATCCTGACAATGAACTCGACAATCCACTAGAAGACCCTCTCTTAGAACTGCCCTCTCCTATTCCTTTCTCCTTTGATAACGAAGACCTACTTAACCAAAACGCAAACCCAATTCCAAACCCCATACCAAGTCCACCACTACCGGATGAACTCACCTTTCAACCAGACCTTATAGATTTAGGACCATTAGACATCAGTCCTAAAAGCGCAGACCTCAATCTCGACTTCGACTCTCTCCTAATTCCCTCACCGACAGACTCCAACATTCAATCCAACTTAAACAACGACAACTATACGCAATTCCTAAAATCGACTTCAAATAAAGAAATCACGTCTAACACACCAATAAAAGAACATAATGAAAACCTTCTGAAATCCCTATGCAAAATAATACTAATTCCTACATCTATAGACTTAGACGAATCAAACCCTTATGTCTCAGAAATACTGTTAAACGCTGAAAACCAAGACGAAATAGTTAACTCTGACAGAGAACTACACCGTTTCCTGAAAACGAAATACGACAGTAAGACCGTTTACCTATTATTCACCAAAGTGCACCACTTTGACGAATCACCGTATCCTGCTATATATGAAACCCTGAAACAAGTAAGAGACGAAATCCTACAATCAGACCCTACGACAGACATTGCCATCTCTGACTTCAAAAACCCATTCGACCAACATTCCTACACAAAAATCTACAACATTCTATCCCATATCTTCCATAACACAAAAATCTGCATTCATGTCTATTTAAACAAAGTTATCTATCCTACTCTAAGCGAAAGACCTAAAATCCTTCGTGAAAACCACGACATTCCAATGGCCGGTCACCTAGGAACGACACGCATGTATAATAGAATCCGAGAGCAATTCTATTGGAAAGGAATGAGAGGCGACATAGAAGACTATGTTAAGAAATGCAAGTCATGCCAAGAAAACAAGGCCCTGAGAAAACTAAACAAAGCCCCGATGGAAATCACCACTACATCCACAGCTCCATTCCAACGGGTGGCCTTAGACGTAGTAGGACCCTTGCCTGAATCCGGCCCCGCTAAACTCAGATTCATCCTCACATTACAGGACGATCTAACCAAATACTCTCTAGCTTACCCTTTACGTAACACGACCGCAGAAGAGTCTAGCGACTGTCTGATCCATTTCATATCTCTCTTCGGAATTCCTAAATCCATTCTAACCGATCAAGGCACAAACTTCACGGCCGACCTTTTCAAAACCACGTGTCAATTCCTTAAAATCAAACAATTATGGTCATCCCCGTATCATCCTCAGACTCAAGGAGCTTTAGAGCGCAGCCATTCAACCCTTAAGGAATATCTAAAATCATTCGTCAACGGGAACCAAGATAACTGGCCCACATATGTATACACCGCTATGTTAACATACAACACCACAGTACACTCTACCACAAAGTTCACACCTTATGAACTGATATTCGGACACAAACCCTTCATTCCTAACTCTATATACGAAAGTAGCCCCGGCACGACATACTCAGACTATATTAAAATGCTACAACACAAATTCAAACACACTAGAGAAAAGGCGTTAGAAAATATATTGAAATCCAAAGAATCTTCTAAATCCTATTACGATTCCCAGACCAGGTCACCACCACAATACAAGGCAGGTGACTTTATATACCTCAAGAACCATTTAAGGCTCAGAAAAGCACTCTCACCCATTTGGAAAGGGCCTTATAAAATCATCAGAGTACATGGCAATAATACTGCAACAATACTTATTAACAGACGTCACGTGACACATCACTTCGACCAAATGAAACCTGCGGAAGTCACGGATTCCCCGAATTAAATAGTTAAGGACCTCAGTAGCTAATAAGTCTATTATTTATCTCAATTTAATCCTACGTATTCTATTTCAGTGCCTCGGTCAAGGCGCAGCAGGACTTAATCAAGCCGCTTCCTTCTAGTTCCGGCATTTACTTCGATAGGCTAGGAAAGCTTAAAGTAACTAAAGGCCAATTAAATATCATTAGTCATGTAGACATCTCCTTTGTAAGTCCACATCTCGCAAACCTATATGAAATCCTAATCATAATGAATTCCACGTGCCAAAAGGCAGGTAACTCGCAATGCAAAAATATACTATCCCCGCTCACAGTTAGATATAATGACATCACGCGCGAATTTGATTCAATCTCACACCTAATCTCAAAACGCAGCAAACGCTCAGCATGGTTTGGCGGGATAGGCACCGTATTCAAACACGTCTTCGGTACTCTAGACGAAGACGACGCGCTAAGATACGACTCCGCCATAGAATCGGTCCAAAATAATGAGAAAAAGCTCGCCGAATTAATGAAAGAAAATATCTTAATCACCAGCTCCACGTTAGAATCTTTTAAACAAACAATAAATAAATTAAAGATCAACGAAAAATCTCTTCACAGCGCACTAACCCAAATCGCGAAACAAATGAATAATATAACCGAGATCTCCAATACTTTAATAACTGAAACAAAAGTTCATTCCATACTTACAAACCTCGAAAGTTCGCTACTAACATTGTCGTTTCAACTCGAAGATCTGACTAATGCTATCATGTTGAGTAGTCAAAACATCCTACATCCTAACATAATCAGCCCGGCTCAACTGTACAAAGAGCTCATTGATAACGATAGGTACTTACCTAGAGACACTGGAATTCCCATAGTTCTAAGTCTAGACAATATCCATATAATCTTAAGTATATCTAATGTAGCGTGTTACTATTACAAGAACAAACTTGTGTTTGTATTACAAATACCATTGGTCACTAATGACGAATTTAATCTGTACCACAACTTAGCGTTACCTACTCCTCATGGAGCGGGAAACCCGAACACGTTCAGCCTTATTTTGCCTTCTAGTTCATATACTGCTATTTCTAAGGATAAGTTAAGTTTTTGTAATCTAGATAATTTAGATAAGTGTAAGGTAATAAACTCTGAGTTCTTTCTGTGTGAAATACCTACGGTACTGTTGACAAGTGGCAACCCCACGTGTGAAAGTGAACTGTTAACAAAAACAATCAGTGCTATCCCAGTTCAGTGCGAAACTAAGACGATTATCGGAGAATTAGACATTTGGAAACCAGTCCTGAATAACCAATGGATCTTTGTGCAATCTCGTTCGAGTAAGATATCCATTGAGTGCGGCATCTCCGAATTACGCGAAATAATAGTGTCCGGTACCGGTATATTACATACCCCGAATCAGTGTACAATTTACACCAAAAGTGCTAGACTCCAATCATCCGATGATGACATTAATGTAAATATTCCTATACCTAGATTAGACTTTAATATTATAAACGACTCATGCTGTAACTTAGACACTAAGACTAATAGTTTAAGCAATAATATATCTCCTATTTCACTTCAGAACATCGATTTAGACGACTTAACTGTAAACAAACAAAATGATAAACTATTTTCGGACTTAAACAAATTTATTGAGGAAGAACCCATCCTGGTCAAATATGGGACACACTATTCTGTATTAACTATAATCATTTTAATCATTGTAATATCTTTTGTAGTAATTAAGTTATACAAGTTCATTCTTAAATATAAGCCAAGGTTCCGTAACCCTTTTGTAAAACCGACCCATACCGATAATGCCAATATCGATAACACACAACACGAAGGTTCGCCGATCCCATTACCTAGATTGAGAGAAATTGTATAAATCCCTGAAGTTCGGCCTTCTTTCCCCGAACTTCAATCTTCTGGGGGGGGCTGTTATAGCCTCCCAATGCTAGTAGAATGGCTGACCGTCAGCCAGACTTGCTATGTCAGCATTTTGGTACTTAAACCACAGTATGATCTTCGGGATCGAGCCTCAGTCCGGTTTCACACTCGGTACGGGTCGGAAGTATTCTCAATTGTACTAGTTCTACTATTTTTATTGCCATTTCTATTACTATTTCTAATCAATTGTTAATCTAATTCCATATTATACAAGTTTTAGCCAATTTAGTCTTTTTTTAAAAACCGGATTCCGAGATCCCGTATAATAGAACGCTCGTTTACTCCTATATCATAAAACCTGTTCATTTCGCGAACAAGGTAGGTAGTCACAAAAATTGTAACATATTCATTCTTATTTTTAAAAAGCAAGCAACTCTATGATTAGTTATTCTTGCCCATTATTCTCCACAGGAAATAATATTTTCAGAAGTTTACGCGAATAGCATCCATTGAATTGAAATAGCTTACGGAAATATATCGCGTTTAATTCATTCATTCTATATACTTACGTACAGCATCTATACGTGCAACGTGCAGCCCCAGCACATACAATTATTATATTAATACAATCTATATTTTTGGAACGTGGCAACCAAAGTATTCCTAGGTACCCGTAAATGTTTACAGGAACTAAAATCTATTGATTTTCATAAATAAAATAATGTACTCACTCTCAACCCTGCTCATGCTGGGGATATGGTAGTACAGCACCGGCAGCTTGGGAGCTGCCTTCGCAACCTGAGATACGTAGAAGACCAGGTCTTCAACGGTTGCCGGCTTGAAGTATAGCTCAGGAAGGGTCAGCAGGGAATTAGCGCCGGCTTCCTGGCAGTAGTGGGCCTGGTGATGGAAAATTGTGTTTATGAAGGATTAATAAATACTAATATCGCCTGGGGTTGAAATTCGACCAATTGTGTTGGTAAAGTAACGCAATTCGACTTGTTTTTTTAATATAATTAATTGACTTTTATTTGTATGCAAATTCTTACTTAATTCATACCTTGACGCTATGAAACGGGAAGTGGGAAGAGCAGGGAAGGGAATTAATGGCTAAAATTTAGTAAACATATCAAATGCCTCAGATGTAAACAATTCAACTATTAGACGGTCCAATAATAAATAAAGAAAATAAAGCAAAAAGATTTATTACCACAACATACGCACATGATATAGCAGTGATAGTGGCAGTGAGACTATAGGCCTCGTAAGAAAGCTAAAGGTCGATCGGCAAGCTATGAAGAGAGCTATGCTGATAACATACACTAGTTAAAGACTTACGTCTTGAGGCATTGGGGTATTATTGACGAAAAGACGTTACGAAGTTTCCCGAAAGCTGCCCAGCCGAGTCGGATTCGACGATTGACCTCTTTCTCGAAGTTGGACCTACCTAACTGGACGGTTTGTCCCAGGTAGACATACTCGTCAACCGTAATATAAAATCGTTACATTCATTTTTTCATTCATTTTGGCCGAATGGAGTCCACTGCTGGACACAGCCCTCCCCCATAGATCACCACAACGGCCGATATGGGTGTGTTGTGTGCTCATTGGGGGGTCTTGCTATAATCGCCATGCTTGGGAGACGGGTTGGCGATCGCAGTTGAGTTGTTAATGTACTCGAAGGACGCTGCTGCCCATCCTCCAGTTAATCCCTTAGTCGACTTTTACGACACCCCCGGGAATACGATAAGTGGTAATTAACGGTAACATATACACATGTTTATTTGTGCTCATCAGTACGTAGTACATAATAGCTCAATGCTCATCTACCATTACCATTACCTATTGAATTATTGAAGTTTCATTCCCCTTCTTTTATTCAATTTAAAAGAATTTTCGATCTTCACGTATTAATGCATTGTAGATGTACGTCAGTAAAACATTTATTTTATTGAATGAATTGTTCACCTATGCTCTTTTGGGCCTTACGAGATAAATCATTATTCACCGAGTGCGTAACCACTCCGTTTTAGCATTTTATCTGTAGATTTGTGTCATTGAGAGGTGACTTCTCGACGTCGAAGTCAGTGAACCCACAGAGGTTTTAATCCATTCAAACACAAGTTGCTACAGACTATGTTTCGCAAACTTTGAGAACACAATAACTTAACATAGGTTTACTTTAATTCTGATTCTCTGAAGACTTTTGATTGATTGAAATCGATCCTGCCGCAAGGGCTAGCCGATACATCCCGTTCTAAAATATTAGGTTTTTGTACAACTGATGTGACAAGTTGCCATACCGGCCACTTGATAGTAAGTGATTACCGTAACTTATAGACGCTTACAACGCTAGTAGTATCACTAGCCTCTAGTGAGATCTTACGATGACCTGGAGCCCCCCTTCGGTGCCGGAGATTAGAGAGAGAAGGTGCTTAGAGAAGGTGCATGCCTCTTCGCTTTTCCCCGGGGCGAAGAAAGTTAATGAAGAATTTTCACAGGGGGTCGAATAAAAAAAGAAGTGTCACTAGTGCGTTGGGCACCGTGGATATGCAAGCCCCCAAGATGTTCCTGGGGAGCGGCCTCTTTACAGTCGCCTCCCCTCTAGTAGAGCGGGTGACCGCTTTACATAAGTCTGCTCTGTCTGTGAAGGCGTGGCACGTACAGTCAGCTCTAGATGGAGATTTTTCGAGTTCCTGGAGTACATGACATATTTCCACCGCGTAAAAAAAGGTCCAATAATGTAATTATTTATTTATGTGTATTTATTAATTGGCTATCCATTCATGATAGGTTTCTAGTGATGTATTCACGTGACGTGGCTTTGTATATTAATGGTATCTAATCAGCTGACATGGAAGAACCCACTTCATATGTCATTATTTTCTATAATATGATATACCTACCTAGTATTGTTTTTATCTTGAGAGCGCGATACCAAGATAAGGTTTATTTACAAAAACATAAATTTACGATGATAATATTAATCGCTTGTCATTACATAAGAAGTATGTAGTTATGCAGTTTATACCTATTATTTATGTAGAACTAAAGTGGCCAACATAGCAAGGGTAAGTTGAAATAGCAATGGGCGGAGCTCATACCTCGTAGAACTTATGGCTGTTGGAGCAGAAAGAATCATGAGTGGAAACCACGCACCGATAATCGCAAGGCCGGCCTCCAACGACGACTTGGTGAAGGTACTTGGGAGTCGTTATATCGACGGCATATAAACGAGTATTGTGGCAATCTATGGGGCAGGCCTTTGTTTAGCAGTGGACATCCTTCGGCTGATGCAAATAAATCATCCTCATATGATTTATTTGTACTTAGTATTCTCGGTGCAAGATAAATTATCTAATAGTCCCTCTACACGATGGCCAATATGTGTGCCAACTGTTGTGGCGAACATTATTGGCCATCGTGTAGAGGGGGTTTATTGTCGCCTTGGTAGGTAGTTTCATGTTGGCAAATATGATGGCACGGAATCCGGGAGTAGTTTTTCAACACAGTTCAAAGGGCATTAGCACAATTATGGCCACCGCGTCCACACGTTGGCCAAGCGATTAGTTTGCAACGAGCTTCCATACGGACTGCATATGTGTTCAGTGTGCGTGTGTTATATTCATCACCATCATATCGGCCATACAATGTCCACTGCTAAACAAAGGCCTCCCCCAAAGATGTCCACTATTGTGTTATAATATTTGGGTGAACTTGCCAGTACTCACCACGCTTAGCAGGCGGGTCGCAGAATGGCTCCTACACCACAAAAGAGACGCTGCTGCCCATCTCTCTGGTTTAAAGTCCCTTAGTCGCCATTTACGATACCCATGGGAGGATTTCTTTTTTGTGTATCGTCGAAGAATGTCATGTACTATACGTGGCATTATTTGACACGATAACCTAAGCGCCACTTTGTATAGGTAACGGTAAAATATTACGTTCTAATTTATTTATATCTCGTTCAGTTATAACCTACCTAATTTCATTAATTATATGGACTCCAAAGCCTACTGATATCAGCATATCCTAAAAATATTCCAAAAAACAAAACTACATCGAGCAGGTTATTATTAAAATAGCTGGCACACAAACCCTACAAGTTACAAAGCAATATAAATTACTGCAGTCTATGTGCATACCACTTTTTTGTTGTAGGACTTCTCGCATACACTTCTGGGAAGTGTGGTTGCTTAACCGGTCGTTTCCGGCGAAGCCAAAAAAGGACTCCAGCCAGGCTTAAAATTTGAGATGGAAACTACAATTATAAGGCCCATTGCAACAGCAATGGGTGGTAAATGAATTGAATACTTCTAAAAACTGAGAAAACGGCGTCTGCCTTCCAGCATTTATAGTCAAATTCTGTGGCAGACGGTGACTCACAAGATGGGCCCCCTAAATGGCCACCACTACAGGCAACAGCGAGCAACACTGGTGTCAGCGGCTCGAAGTGTCGAGAGGTAGGTGCGGCACCGGTTTCCCCGTTATTACGCCATTAGACGCTTCCACCCCCGAACATATAACTATGGCGGCCCCCCTCTGATCGGCCAATTAAGACAAGACAGAGTTGAAAATCCTGCGGGCACTCATGGGGTTCCACTCCAACCGGCCAATAAAGGTAAGCCGGAGACGAGGCCCTGACCGACTCGATTCAGAGCATTTGGGTACGCAGTGTCGCCACTCACATTCAGCTCGGCACAAACTGCCCTGCATTCTGTGAACTTCTTAATAGATCTCCTTATGATATACTTTTTTTTATATCAAATGGTAGGAAGAAATTATTATATAGAATAGGACGACACGACACGAGCATACGAGTCGCATAAGCGATGACCGCCGCCCATGACTATCCGCACAACAGGGGAGACCTTCTCGTCTCTTATTTGGAAGAAAGAGGGAAGATGGATAAAGGTACTCGCAGAATGATGGGCTATGACAGCTAGACGATCGAGAGGCAGACCACTAGCCAGATGGTACGGACGACATACTCAGTGGAAAACAAAGGATGAGAACTCTATGGGACAGGAAAAAATGGCGTATTCTAGAGAAAGCCTATAATCAACAATGGGTGCACAAGAACTAAGATGATGATAATGATGATGTCTCTTACCAGATCAGCGACATCGGCGAAGGGAGCTCCTCCGACCTGCACTTGTATGTGCAGACCAGTGCTCTTAGCAGCAACGACCCACGCGTCCACAACTTTCTTTCTGTCTGACACCGCCAGCGACATGTGCTCGCCTGTCGTGCCCCCAACTAAATAACACCATAGATAAATTAAAGTAAATTGTATTGCAATTTTTTCATAGACATCAAACCCTAAGTGTTGTGTTGTGTTGTGGTAGCTATTAGGTGTGTGCAAAATTAATACAGGATTCTGGGGATAATATCGCACTGGACTGAGGCAACCACCTGCTTTGCAAGCGCGGTGACTATGGTCGATAAAATAGTCGCTATGCTTTAATTAGGGAAAGGCCTGTCCGGCAATAAACAATGTTTTCTTTTGTTACTCATGTTCACTACATTGTATAGAGTCAAGATAATTTTCAACTTACATAGAGACTAGTGTCTGATGACACTAATAGATGACAACAATAAAATTAGAAAGTAAAATACCAGTTGAAACAATGTTTATGGCAAAAACACCTAATGCGTCTGTTGCGAATAGTTGTGTGGAAAGACTGTGTGCGTGGCTGGGTGGGTGTGTTTGCACTTTGCACTGGCGTGCGTGCGCGTGTGTGTCCATTTGCATCTGCGTGTGCCTGTGTATGTGCGTGTGGGTAAGTGGTATATTGTGTTTGTATTATATATATATTAGGGTGGCGCAAAAAAACCGACTTTATATTTTTTGAGTCTCGAGTAAAAAAATGTTAGTTATTGAAATTTAATAAAATTTAGAGTGATCTCTTAAAAAACCAATTTTGAGCTTTCCTTTTGTGAGGGAGGGAGGACTCTTAAAACATCAAAAACAATTTTTTTCACCCGAGACTCAAAAAAACAAAATTGTCGTTTTTTTTTGCGTCACGCTAATATATATATGTATAGGGGCCTGTAGTAGTAGTAGTTATGGCAATAAGCTATTCGTGATGAATCCATATAACCTTAAAGGTATTTTTTTAATACTTTTATTATCAGCGTCTCTTTTCATCTCATCAGCTCGTAAACATCCACTGCTTGAGAACTGGATTGGTGATCGCAGTACCTATATTGCTTTTGCACATTGGAGAACGTAGCTGCTTATTCTCTTCATATACAAGTAGCCAGTTGCACTTTGCACGATATTAAGTTGCATAGTTTGGTGGCCTTATTGGTTGGTCCTATGGAGGTGAGTCGTGTGGTGCTGGCACCAACCCATCTCATCCCATGGGTGTCGTAAAAGACGACTATGTGATTAGCTGGAGGATGGGGAGGAGCGTCCTTCGAGTACATTAACTACTCAACTGCGATCGCCAACCCGCTTACTAAGCGTGGTGATTATGACAAAACCCTACTTATGACTAGGTACCTGACTCACACCCTAACTGGTTGTTGTGGCGATCTATGGGAAAGCCTGTGTCCAGCAATCGACTTTATTCGGCTTAAATGTTAGGAGAGTCGGCAAGTAACTATATACACTACTTGTAAAGTAATCGAGATTACAATGTTGATTGATCCAAATTATGGTGATATTATAGTAAAATATCGCATGATCACTCATTTTATTTTGGTTTATTCTTTGTTGAGAACTAATATAATACAATAATGTAACATGTATTGTATGTATGTAGGATAGGTAGCTATGATCTGCGTGCCCACACCGAGCAATCCACGAGAAGACGGTGGCGCGCATGTGGTAACGCACCGCCGTGTGCGCAACATAGCACAGCGCACAGTGAAGCTTCGGGGATCCTTTACAATCTCCCCGGGGGGTGACCGATTTACAGTAACCCTCTCCGAGCTGTGCCTATAGGCGTAGCACTTGTGGGCGGCTCTAGTGCGATCATGAGACGTCCTCGAGCCCCCCTTACGTGCCGAAGATGACCGCTCAAGTAGTCGCCAGTCGCGTAGATCGCCAGTAGGATTCCGGCATGGGCATGCCCTTCCTCGGGGCGGAGGAAGTTCATGATGAATTTCCTCTGGGACTAATAAAAAAATAACTGTAGCTATTATTGTGTATTATTATTTATCTTTGTTCGTTGACTCCAAATAAGTATAATCATACATTCATTATTACTTAGGTATAATAATCATATTTTGATGACAGCCAAATGTAATAATTTAGAAACAAGACATATCTTACCCAGAACTGACTTTATTCCTGAATCAGCCAGGAACTTAGCATAGGCTGGGATGGCTCCAAAGTTGATAGTTTGGTTATCATTGAGGGGAGTGAAGACTGGAGGCATCAAGCCACGGGCAGTAAAGGACACCTGGATATAAAATATATAACATTGGCCTAAATATATTTTAAAATTTATTTTGGCAGTGAATTGTATCCGTATACACTAGCCTATTTCAGTAAATAATTTTAGATATTTAAATAAATAGTAAAAATGAAAACTCGATTATTTCGCGTACAACTCTAAATGTTTTATATATTTATTATGAATAAAATAATACATTAAATTTTAAAAAGACTTACTACTATTTTTACTTATACTTTACTTAAATTTAACTTTTACGGGCAATTTAAGTAAACAGTTATAAATCGTAGTAACTTTTTGTTATAATAAACATTAGTAATTATTATATTGCCGCGTGGTGCCGGCTCAGAATGCCACCACCCCATCTCCTCCCATGGGTGTCGTAAAAGTCGACTAAGGGATTAGCCAGAGGATGGGCAGCAGCGTCCTTCGAGTACCTACATTAACAACTCAACTGCGATCGCCAACCCGCCTGCCAAGCGTGGCGATTATGGCAAAACCCCCCTATGAGCCCACAACACATCCATATCGTTCGTTGTGGATCTTTGGGGGAGGCCTGTGTGCAGCAGTGGACTTCATTCGGCCGAAATTATAATTATTATTATCAGAATTATTACTTCTACCACGCGTAAAGTTACCCCGCACAATTTTTTTTCACTGTTTTATGTCTTAGACTCATTTAATACTGACAGTAACCATTCAGTCGACGACGAAGTGTCAATGGAGTAGTAGACTATTCCCAATGAGGCCTGTCACACTATCAATACCGTCTCGTGATATTATTATACTGAAATTATTTTGTTGACATGTTTATAATCGTCCAAATATGTACAAATTTCGGGATATCGGTCTGATTCCTATGTAACCCGGTCTGGTGACTTTGTGTGAGCCAGGGCAGCACGCTGGGTCCGATGCAGTTCCTGATTTATGATGAATGACTTGCCGACGATCATAACGTCTCGTATTCGCCGACGGCCTGAAGCTATTTCTAAGCGTCCAGACCGCTGATGATTCCGATGCACTAAAGCCGGAAATCGACAGCATGCAATTAACCACTTAGAATTAAATGCATCTAAGTCCATTATCATGAAGACCTTCTCTAGCACAAGAAAATACTGTGGAGTGAACTTAAACGGATCACAACTGAGACACCTTTTACGTGCACTCACAGGGCACTTCGGTACCAACGAACACCTCCACAGAATAAAACTGAGTACGGTGGATACATCCAGATTCTGCAGGGGTGAAACAGTCAATGATACATATATTAGTGTGACTGCGCCGTTCTTGCTAAGCGTAGGGTGAATCGCCTTGGAACAGCTTAACCTATACCCAAATGATTACGCCCAGTTCCATGTTGGCATGATCGCAGGTTACTTACAAACTTTTCGATGTGCAGGCAACGTCAGCAACGGGCTAGGGTCAGCACCAAAGATCTACAAGGGTCGAGGTGCTTTTCGACAACAGTTGGCCTGCGCCCAATATATAGCCGACAAAAAAGATAAGATAACCTCCTATTGCCGAACTATTTCAATCTATCGAAAATATATTTGAAATTCGAATAGATTTTTTTGATACCCTAATAACAAATGACCGAAAACTGAATAGGTACCTCCGGTACCTCCAGACCGTATACAAACATTTGCGGCTGAGAACTAAAGTTTCAGCCATATTTGGGGATATCAATAATTTAAAAAAAATATTAAGTTAGCGTTTAGCAGTTTGGAAACCGGAAGCTACATTATTTAGCTCATCATAATAGTAATAATAATCAACTCGTTACTGTCCCACTACTAGGCACGGTTCTTTTCTCACGCTGAAAAAGGTTATGCCTTGGCTTAGGTTACGATCCTACTTATTTAAAAAACTGCAGGTATAAAATAGACCTATTTTTCTGATGTCTTATTGTTGACGGCGGCGCTAAAAACCGAAAACCGACGCAATGACCCGACGGTATCACGAATTCACGATACAGCGCATTCGCACGTTATATCATATTGAAATCACGCCCCCGGGATCGCGGGGATATAAGAACATCTGATCAATATTATTACTATTGATAGTGTAATTACAGGCTTAGATAGACACTTCGTCGCCAACATGTATATACATATTTATATTCAACATAAATATACAAATACACAGCACTGCCATCTCTTGATATTTTTACGTGGTTTCTAATTTTCTTTTAAAGTTTATAGGCTGCTTTCGTCAGTGATATTGGAATTATGCATAAGCTATTAAAATTATGTGTTTATATTTTCTTTTTATTTATAATATAATTATTAATATTAGTATTGAATTAAATAATAGAAAGAATTTATCTACAATATTAAATATTATAGTTAGTCACGAAAAATGATAATATTTATAGTCAGTTGCTTTTCATATTGCGAAAACTGTGTTGACCGTTACTATACTTACGTCCGAAAAAACATCAAGAGTTACTATCAACGTTCTCTTGTTTACAACTTTCGAAGAATTTTTACTTTAATTAGATAGGGGCATTCTAAAATTTTACCGATTTTCGTAAGATCATAATTATGTAGAAAGTTTTACTTACCATTTTATATGGTTTTATTTAATTTATGCACTCCGCACACTACACACGACAGAAGAGCAATGAGAAACTTTCCGTTTGATTAACTTGGCTTCTATTAATTTCTTATCAGTTTAACAGTTCCATTATTTGTAGGAATAAAACGATACGAGTAAATACAAATAATTACTCGATACTTTCGTTCCGATCCCAAGTACTTTTTGGTATCGAATACTTTATGAATGAGTAACTACCGTGTAGGTATCGGATTCAATGTAAGGTATTGAATGACAGTACTTAAACTACTTACCTCACCTCAATGCGGTAGCTGCTAGCCGACAGACACCATACTTCTGCACCCGGTTGACTATAATATTAACAATATCATAATAAAAACATAAAACCTTAATAACGATGAAAAAAAATGATGAGCTATCACTTACTATATCGAATGTGCATTAGAACAATGAGAGGACTTAAAACTGGATTACTTATTTTTAAATACATGCAGGATTTTGGTAATTGTGCTACCTCGATGCCTTGCAAGAGATTATTCTCTAAGGTTGTTTTTACAATAACCAATGCAAGGAACCGGTTCTAACTTTATCAGAGCAACATCTGTAAAAATACTGTTTTGGGTAGAATCTCGCAAGGCTGATTTCTTTTAACATGCAATAGTTTTAATAGACCTTAATTAAATAAGTGACATGTTTATCGCAAAGCCAAAATTAGATTCCGTGTTTTTATTTTGTTCCAAAGCATCCAAGCCTTCCAATAAAAACTGGCTGATACAAGTAGGTATCGATACTTATTGGCCGAGAGTAAGTATCGATACTTTATTTCGATTCAAGTAACGAGTAAAATTATCAATACCTTGATGGTATCGTTTCATCCATTTGCTTGCAACTGAATTAACTAGGACTTTAACTTAATTCGCCAGTATGTCAAATAGAATTAGAAAGAAACACAAGATTCTGTGAATTGATGTTTACATGCCTTAAAGTACTAATTAAGAGTTATTAAAATATTGAATATTATAAATCAACGATTATTCTGAACATATGAATATTCCATAGCATAAGTAAATAAATAGAACTCCAATCCTCAATCACGGATAATTTATTGTACTTTACAAAGTGCTATCGCTGCACTAAAACAACTCGATTGAATTCCTATCGATATATAGATACCTTTAGTATGACGATCGTATTCGCACTATGGGATCCTGTTGTCTTTTATAATGCTTCAATAATACTGTTTGTATTAATGGAGCATTATAAAAGATAAACAATATGATACCTATATATTTCGTGTGGAGTCCGGATTCAGAATAGGTATAGCACCACTCCATCTCCCGTGGATGTCGTAAAAGGTGAAGGATGGGCAGGAACGTCCTTTCTGTGGAACAGCAGCCATAGGTATTGCGCTCACCAGCCCGCCTATAAGCGTGGTGATTACTACCTAGCTACTAATCACCTATTAATAAAGTAATGTGTAGTAAGTACAAAGATAACTGGCGACTTGGAGTAAAAACGACTGCACAATAATTATAGAAAATGGGGGCGGCCTTTGTTCAGCAGTTCTTTAGCTGATATGATGATGATGATCATTTCATATACTAGTTACATAATACTACGTGTTTTGGTTCCTGAATGAATAATTTATACTCATATAGAAATTAACCAGACTAATAAAACCATATGATCTGAATAAGGAATAAGTACTGGGGTTACAGCCATCCAGTGTTGCCACCTCATAAAAATTAAAGTCACTAGATCAACACACAAAAGTCACCAGATTGGGCTAAATTCGAAGCGAAAGTCACCAGAAATCCCAAAAAATATATTTTAGTAGAAACAATGTTGTAATGCCATCTATCGAAGTATCGATAGTACTGGACAGACTCCTCAAGCGGCAGTACATGTTGAAATTGTCGTGTAGCTCCGGTCACGGTTAGGGCTACCTCATCCAGGGCAGGAAGAAGAAAAATCATTGTTCAAATATTGTTACGTAATAACAATAAACGCTGTGACTCAATACCACTTTTTATTGTGTACCAAACTACAGTAACAAACATTAAAATATGTCAATAACCAGATTTTTTATTACATCAACTAATTCTAAGTATGGAAAAACAACCGTAATTGTAAAAATAGATAACAGTTTGGTTGTAATAATTATATTGTAACGTCAAAACAAGAATATAAATAGTAATTAATATTCTAGAGAAACTTTTAAGGATAGATGAAGACGGCTCAAATGTCGCTAGAAGTCGCTAAAAACAAAAATCGCTAAATGACAGAAATAAATCGCCAGGAGGGGTCAAAAGTCACCAGATCTAGTGACAAAATCGCTAAGGTGGCAACACTGCAGCCATCTACGGGTTACAGCATAAATATAGATAAACAAATGGATTATATTGTTTTATTGAATCCAAAGAATAAACGATTATTTTATCTTGATGGCAATTATTAGAACTGATTCAAAAGAATAGACAATATTTTTTGTGACAATTTTATTTTGGTGACACTGTACAGTAACCAAAGGACTTAGAATCTAGGCCAAACATTCAGTGTTGCCACCTTAGCGATTTTGTCACTAGATCTGGTGACTTTTGACCCCTTTTGGCGATTTATTTCTGTCGTTTAGCGAACTTTTGTTTTTAGCGACTTCTACCGATGATTGAGTCGTCTTCATCTATCCTAAAAAGTTTCTATAGAATATTAATTACTATTTGTATTCTTGTTTTGTCGTTACAATATAATTATTACAACCAAACTATGTTATCTATTTTTACAATTACGGTTGTTTTTCCATACATAGAATTTGTTGATGTAATAAAAAATCTGGTTTTTGACATGTTTTAATGTTTGTTACCGTAGTTTGATACACAATAAAAAGTGGTATTGAGTCACAGCGTTTATTGTTATTACGTAAGAGTAGTAGTAGTCGGTTGTTTATCCGTCACCTGCGGGCAACTCAAAGTGCCTAATAATAATGGTACACACCGGGTTCCAAACTCCCTTAGTCATCTTCTACGACACCCACGGCATGAGACGGGGTAGCCCTAACCGTGACCGGAGCTACACAGCGATTTGAACGTGTACTGCCGCTTGAGTAGTCTGTCCAGCACTATCGATACTTCGATAGATGGCATTATAACATTGTTTCTTCTAAAATTTATTTTTTGGGATTTCTGGTGACTTTCGTTTCGAATTTAGCCCAATCTGGTGACTTTTGGGTGTTGATCTAGTGACTTTAATTTTTATGAGGTGGCAACACTGCCAAACATAATTGGACAGTGGACACGGCAAAGCTATAGAATTCACACAGCAATTTTGACTGATTTTGACATTGACAATTTACATTTTTATCTAAGTTATCTCACGAGAAAGAGATGGATTGGTTAATTTATGAGAAAAAAAAGAGACAGCGCTTTCCATGAATGAAAAGGTAATCAATCAATCACACAACACCAATTTTTCTCTGAATTATTATTATTGTGAATAGTGTAGTGTTAATATTGTGAAAATTACGAAATTTATAAAGATGAATACCATATCTAGCGAGTTGAGTATGCAAGATTTGAACGTTAAATTTTTTGAGGTAATGCAAAATGAAAACAATGCTGAAGAGGCTGCTAATTTTATATACGAAAGTGTATGCGATGATGTGACCCTAGGATTTATTTTCGAGTTCCACCACGGCCTGAAGACTGGTCTGACGGACTTAATAGAAGGTGAAAAGGAAGATGAAGAACCTTACAAGATCGTGAGCACACCGGAATGCGACGTTTTCGGTTTTTCGATGATGAAAAAGACACCTGATTCAAATTGTTCCTGTCCGAATTGTGAAAGACCAGTTTCTGCAACTAGATTTGCCCCTCATCTAGAGAAATGCATGGGTAAGGCACTAGAAAATAACCCTGTAGTTGTGTAGTGGTTCTAACTCGCTAGAGGCATTTTTACAGACCTTGTATTTTTGATATACTTGAATTGACGATCTGTAATGTGAAGGTAATTAATAATACATTTTCAAGAATAAATGGTGAACAAACTTCTCTTTGCATAGGCCCCATAAGTAATGATCATTTTACTTTTACATTTAACAGAATCATGGAAATGATTAAAATGAGAACAAGCAAACTTTCAAGGCAAACATACCTATTAATTTAAATTACATCAATTAACATAAAACTTTCTTACTAAATTGCTCTGATTGAAGCTGTGAACCTTAGTCTTAATTTTGTTATCATTGTTTAAGTCATGAATTCTGGCATTTATTAGCATCATTGGTTTTGGCTCTTCATAATATATAACCTCTATTTATCCTTTCTTTACATATAGTATGAATTTATCAAGTATTATTAAATTCTTCACAAGGTTATGTAATCTTACAATTAACAATATACAAAACTGAGTGATGTTATGCTCTGCAATTTAAACAAAGTTCCATGTTCCAAAGTCCCACCCAACCATTATAAGCTCACTCCTACAATTTCTACTGTTAATTTGAATATTTAAAAATAATTGATAAACAAAAACAGTGATGATACTAAACTGAATTTTTCCAGCAGCCATTTTATAACTATTGTAAGCTTTTCACTTAGACATCTTGTGGGCCTTCAAGGAGTGAAGAGAAGATGTAAATTTCTTTCTTTCTTAACAACATGTTATTACCAATAAAGATAAGCTTTTGTTCAGGCTCCCAAGTGTACATAAAAAAATACATATAGTTCTTAACTATACATTATCCCTTTTGAATACTTAACATTATTGCCCAGTAGTATTGAAATGGTTTTATGTTTGATGCTTCAGCCATTGCTGTATTGTTAACATCATCAAAGGGAAGCAAGAGACTTTTTGTTTTTATTTTGTTTTAATGATACAAGCATGATCATTGAACTGCCCTATTCAAAATTTAAACATTGTTGGCTATTTGTATTCCAAAGCAGGAAAATACATTATACAGAAAGTTATTATTGTAGTTTATTATAACATTGTATCTGCCTTGCAACAATTGTTTTAGTGCTGATCAATATAAGCATATTAACAAGTTACTAATTATGTTCATAAGTTGGAAGTATTGTGTCTAAGTGTTACTGTTTCGAGATAAATGGTCTGGAAGCAATGATATGTCAGACACTTTGTATCAAAATAAAAGTCAAGATAAATCACTTGCGTATGTGGCTTCCTCATCTTTATAAACAGCCGTAAGATCCATGAAAACATTCAGAATAATCTGTTATATTAACAATATGGATTTTTATAATGTATGCGGTGCGGTCATATAAGATTTCTTTTCTCCAGGCATGGGCCGGAATAGCTCCCGCATAGCATCTCGCCGGATCGCGTCGAACAGTCGCGAGCCGACGTCCTACGCGGGGCTGCTGAGTGACGACGAAGATGACGCCGACTGGTCTGGCGGCTCCGCGCAGAACGAGCGGCGGAAACGTCGGATGAAGAATAGCAATAATAGAAAGACTAATAAATTGCATAAGTATGTATAAATACTGAAGGTGTTAGTAATCAGTTAATCATAACCAAAAAAGTCTTGTCTTTTCCAAAAAGGGACGTAATGGCAGTAGTCTATATACTGGGCAATTGGGGTTTACGCTGAGATGTATATTTAGAAAACCATATTTTTTACTAACCTCAATACTTTGATAGAATATTAAAGACTTAATTTATTCTTTGTTTCAAATTAATGCCCTGGCTACAGTCATCATGGTACGTTCGCATATTCTGAGAGTCAGCTTTTAGACAAACAACAAAAATAGATCAAGCTATTTTACTAAGATTTAGATAGCACTTGCATGATTTTTACAATATACATTTTGTCTAGTATACCGAAATGTGTTTGTGCATATTGAAAAAAGCCAGTCTTAAAAAACCCTTTGCGATAGCATTGAAACTAAAATTATGAACAAAGGCACAAAATGCACAAGCACACCTGCTACCTTCCGAGTGTGCTTCTACAAAGTGTGATAACTGCAGGAACAACAACGGCACGCAAAACTCGGACGCGAACGACGGCGGTGCCACCTACGAAACGATGACGGCGAACGAAAAGAAGAACCTGCTGCTTCAGATATGTGGCGTTGTATCTGAACACACCAAGAAACTATGCACCAGGTAATGATTAGCTTGTGTTTTTATCTATACTGCATTGATAGCCTGGTGGTTGAATGCTTGCTGCCATACAGGTGGGTGCTGCAATTTGATGATCAATTGTGTTAACGGTGAAGAAAAACATGGTGAGGACTGCACAACTGACAGGGCACCGAGAAAAATATTCTCAACTGTGTGTGTAGTCCGCCAACCCGCACTAGGCCAGCTTGAGGTCCTAAGGCCTAACCTTTGTCATCGTGAGAGAAAGCCCGTGCCCAGCAGTGGGACAGTAATGGGCTGATTATGTTATCTATACCTGTTCAGACCCTTGACAGTCACATGTTATATCATTAACTGGAGAAACTGGGCTTCTCAGTCCCTACTGAAACAGCTTGGTTACTGGGGATGCGCTTGCCAGATTGGTGATTGCAGTATTTTGTACAAAATTGAACACCACTTGGGTGGAGATGAGTTGATAAAAATAAAACGTCTTAATTTAATAGTCCACGATATTTTGCATGGCGCTATGGTGAACGATGAAGATAATGTAGGTATAAAAAAAAACTTGTAAATTTGCTGTTTAAAAAATGATTTTATTAAATCATTTATTTAATTACTTCCTAGTTCTCTTTGTTGTGATAATATTCACATGCATCTAGTAAGACAATGGCGGATAGGGCTGGTTGACAGATTTAGATAGTCTGTAACGTTAAACAAAACAGACGGCGCACGGTAGCGACATAACACAAAAGAAAGAAATGGATTTTTACCAAGAGTTTTTTTTTTGTATTCGGTATATCATCTTAAGCATTTACTGAGGCACCATGCAAAATATCATGGATTATTAAAATAAGACCTACTATATATAAATCTATCTCTGACCACCACAAGCGGTATATAGTGCATATAGCGGTATATGTAGCAACCAGTTGTGAGAATTTCTACTTCTACCTGGGGCCTTGGGGGCTTGATAAGCCATGTGAAATCATTCCACGCAATGACACAAAGATGATGCAAAATCACTATAAAAAAAAACACGTTCCCGGCGTGGTATTATTTCACATGCATAGCAAATAAGGGCCAGAGTTATTTCTTATTCGCCTCTTACACTTGGCTGTAGAAAAGGGTTACGCCTAATCAAGTCCCGGGCTAAACCTTTCATAAATTACTTTATAACTTACTTACGAGCTTCCTTGCTATTATTAATGTTATAAGACTCTATTAGTGCAGCCGCGGATTCGATTATCGCACGAAGTAAATATTTGTGTAGTATATAAATAGTGCTTTCGTGTCCCAGATGGTTGTGCATGTGAGATTTGTGTCTGTAAGTTGTACCCATGGTACAGGGACATCCTAATGTATTATTACCATCGCAGAACCACCAAAAACATTCAGTTGACAAATGCAAACCCATTTCCAGATCAACTCGCTGTCCCCAACACACGGAAGAACAGCGACGCGCTCTTCGCAACAGCGTCCTAGAACCATCCACGCCAGAATCCCAAACCATGGGCCTCACCGCTGAAGAAGCCGGCTCACCCCCTGATTCCAGCCCCTCCTCATCCTGCTCGTCGTCCAGTCGTAAGAGAGACCGCCACCGCGCCCCGCCCAAAACCAAAAACAAGCGAGATCGAAATATATCCCCTAACACAAGGGATTAAGGACTGATTTAGCAAAAGGGGTGAGCTAAACCCCATAGGAACCAATTTAGCTTGAGGGTCACCCATAAGGGTAAGTGCAGAGGAAGATTCGGAACTAAACACGGCGTATGCACGCTTTAATAGATATTTTGTAAATGGAAAACTTTTAGTTATGACTAGAAATATATTAACCTTTTCACCGCCATGTGAATAGACGTCAACTCGACGACGTGACTGGACGACAAAACAGAAGTTCCTGATAATAATATCTACTATGATAACGTAGTTTAATTTTTGTATATTCCATGTAGATATGACAATAATAGGATGATATTGACAATGTTTTTAATATTTGAATTTTTTTCGTATCTCATTTGTAATGTAGCGTGGCGGTAAAAAGAGCAAAGCTATATTTGAAGAGTCATAACAATATATTACGTGTATACTCAATGTTGACAGTATAAATACACTGTCGTGCATTTAATGAATATATCTGTGTATTATCGTCCACTAAATTTTATTACGGGAAGTAAGTTTTGTAACGTCTAATGTAACTAATGGTGTAACGCAACATGGTATCATGGCTCACTTCATCGTCGATCTAAATGAGAAAACACTTTGACACGTGTTATATTTGTGGCTAACTTCACTGACTATACAGGGTGTCCAGTAAATAGCACGACATACTGCAGGGGTGAGAGCTTGGCCAATACCTACCAAAAAAACACAATATATGTTCAGCAAAATCTTACCGATTTACAAAATTTACATTAGAAAATTTTCCGAAATATCGAAAAATCTCTACCTTGACACAGATTTTTAAGCATCTCGTAATGAAAAAAAAACCTTTTCTAGTTTTTTTTTACCTCAAATTATTTGTGAATAGTTACTTTACTCATTGATAAGTCTTTATTCTATTAAAAACTAAAATGTTTTCAAGAAATACAATTTTTATTTAAATTTTCACAGTCAATTTTCTTATCGAAAATGTTGTACTACTGTAAATCCGTAAGATTTTGCTGAACATATATTGTTTTTTGGTAGGTATTGAACCAAGCTCTCACCCCCTGCAGTATGTCGTGCTATTTACTGGACAGCCTGTATAAGCGTGAGAACAAATTGCCTTTGCAGCTTTTACAAACACACCCATCAGCCTGTAGACGTCCACAGCTGAACATGGGCTTCGCAATGATACCTAGAATGAGCGGTCATATAGATATTGCTGTAGTTGTGTATGGTCTTGATGCCAACCTTGAGTTGCCTTCTACGACATCCATGGATAAATATGGGGAGGAGGTATGCTCTTTGCCGGGCTTTCACTACAAGGAAATGTTTTTTTACAATATGCAATTTTTTTTTCCTAGTAAATACACTTAAAACAAATAACAAAAATAAAGTAATGTGTATACAGTGGAAACCGGATATAACGACATCGAAGGGACCGTATAACTAAGGACGCTATATCCGATAGCTTTTTTATGCAATATACGTTTTTTTTTTTTTCAATTTTAATTAACTTGCGACATGATGACGCTAAAAGCATGATCTCAATCAAATCACAACGATATCCACCTATGACTGTCAACTGTCTTTATGCTCACTAAATCAAGCGTGAATTGTTCAAGGTGAAATTACATCAGGCGCGGGCATGGTGGGAGAAAGTGCGTAAGCTAATATAAATAAGATTCAAAATAGTATTTTGTTTTAATGAAAAAGTAAAACGGAGGTCGTTATAGCTGATGAATTCCGATGACGGTTCGTAGCTTTAACCGATATGTCGCTTTATCTGATGTTGTTATAAGCGATGTGTTTGCATAGATACTTATATCAGGACTCGGCCGGGACCTTGCCATTTACAGTCGAAATTAATAATGGATCTAATCCAAAATCTTTGGATTTCGGATTACGGATATGCCTGTTTCTTTTGTGTCAAACGTGATCGTAACACAACACCGGATGAATTTCAAAATCTTAAATCTGAATATTTTGGATTAGATTGATTATTAATTTCGGCCGTTTGTCGTTATATCCGTTTTCGACTATATGTTCATAAATTAAATCAGTGTATTGTTTATCGATTTACGTCCCATAAGTGACGCAAATATATAATAATAGGTCTTTAAAACGCTTATTCCTTTTGGATTAGTATGATTAAGATGTATTTTTTTCTGTAAATAGAAGCAATTTAACATGATATTATGAATCGCCAAAATAAACTCAGGGGTCAAGTCCAGACATTTCTTATGATTCCAAAATATATATCGGTGAAATTCCAATAGGTACCAACTGTGTAACAACAAAAATCTGGTATTACAAAAGATGAAACAAATGGTTATTTACTTCAGATAATTATTTTTGTTGTTGCAATTGTTTGCCGTGTGGTGCCGGCTCAGAATGCCACCACCCCATCTCCTCCCATGGGTGTCGTAAAAGTCGACTAAAGGATTAGCCGGAGGATGGGCAGCAGCGTCCTTCGAGTACATTAACAACTCAACTGCGATCGCCAACCCGTCTGCCAAGCGTGGCGATTATGGCAAAACCCCCCAATGAGCCCACAACACATCCATATCGGTCGTTGTGGACACCTTTGGGGGAGGCCTGTGTCCAGCAGTGGACTTCATTCGGCCGAAATGATGAATTATTATGTATACTGATCGATTAAAACCAAATTACAAGTAGAAATTATCATTATGTAGGAAAATATCTGATTGTATATCAATACTAGCTGGGACCAGCGGATTCACACGATCTTTAATAAATAAAAAATTAGAGTACTTCGGCATAGACACTTGACATAGAGTATATACATTGGATTTCACGGCTTTTTTTTTGCGCGGTGCCCTAATTATTATTCTAAATAAAAGCAGCCTAAGTTATTCCTTATAATATCGGCTATCTACCAGTGAAGGTCCCGTAGAAATCGGTCCAGCCGTTTCGGAGATAAGCGGGAACAAACAGACAGACAAAAAAAAAAGTTTTTTTGTTGTACGGTACCCGTATATACTTTTATATGCATTTAATAAAAAGCTGTTATTTTGACATTACAAACAGACACTTCGATTTCATTTATTTGTATAGATGTACTTTGGATATTAATCTAATTAAACAAAACAATGATCACTGGAAACTTGAACGACGTATAATCCGAGAGCTATTAAACATACAGACATAAAACAGTAGAAAGAAGAGCTGTCAGTTTTTTTTTTTTTTTTTTTTCATGGCAATTGTGTTCCATTTTGCCAGTGTCAAGTTAAGGAAACTGTCACAATTGTAACAGCTGACAGGTGAAATTAGGTACTAGACGTATCCTTATGGTTACGTTCCATTTCAACAATCACTTCACCGTCCATATATCATCATCACTCCTGAACAAAGGCCTCCCCCATAGATTTCCATAACAGCCGTTTATATGCCGCCCGCATCCAATGACTCAGTGACCTTCACCTGTCGTCCGACGTTATATAGAGCCTTTAGACTTTATTTCAAGTGGTCACTCAGTAGCTTATAAGGTTCGAGTTTATTAAAAAACTAATTGCAATTTCCACTTCAATTGGAGCATAAAAAATAGTTTTATAAAACTAAAAACATACGCTTTTGTAGATAACCAAACTAAAATGTAGAAAATGATTTTCAATAAGTTTCAAATAACAATAGAGTGATTAACAAAAAAAAAACATGAATATCATTTTCTACTTTTTAGTTCGGTTATCTACAAAAGCGTGTTCTTTTTAAGTTTTTTTAAACTATTATTAATTTCCTATTTTTAGTGCTTTTTTGTAGTTAGACAAAAAATTAAAAATATCCATTATCAACTTTAATGTATGTATTTCGAGTGTTGATATTCTTCATGTAAAATTTAAACACCAAATACTTAGTACAAATTCAGGGCCTGCCCATGTATCTGCGCACTGCGCAGTTCACTTCGGCCGAATTAAGTCCACTGCTGGACACAGGCCTCCCCGAAAGATCACCACAACGACCAATATGGGTGTCTTGTGTGCTAATTGGAGGGTTTTGCCATAATCGCCACGCTTGGCAGACGGGTTGGCGATCGCAGTTGAGTTGTTAATGTACTCGAAGGACGCTGCTGCCCATCCTCCGGCTAATCCCTTAGTCGACTTTTACGACACCCATGGGAGGAGATGGGGTGGTGGTATTCTGCGCCGCCACCACACTGCGCAGTTAACAATATTTAAATACGCGGGAAATTATCAACCACTGCGTACCAAAAGATCTAAAATGCAAAACGCACTATACAGAAACGTGTGAGCGAAATAGAAAAAGACGGCAAAGCCAAACACACCTTCAAGTGCATAACAAAAGGTTGATTATAAATTTACTTATATTTCGGGTGTTTTCGTGGGTCGTCGTGTTTGCGCACACGAGATTGACGTCGAGCTATATTTTTTTGTTTTGTCCTGATTTGAATTTATATGAGTATTTACTTCACTTCAAAAATAGCTTTTTTAAAGCTAAATACGTACATTCCGTGTGTTGTCCGGATTAAGAATATAGCACCACTCCGTCTCCTCCCGTGGAAGTCGTAAAAGGCGACTAAGGGAATCTAAACCAGAGGGATGGGCAGCAGCGTCCCTTCTGTGAAACGGTAGCCATACTGCGCTCACGAACCCGCCTGCCAAGCGTGGTGAGTATTGGCAAGTACCCCCCAGAATGATGACACAGATGTGAAAATCTATAGGGGAGGCCGACGAGTGGACGTATAAATGCCGATAAAAAAGGCCGATATGATACGTACACAAATTCAGAGGAACATGATATTATGTCGCGTTTAACAAAAGTATTACGTAGAAAAATACACAATATTTTCAATTAGTAGTTCAAAAACGAAAGCATCCACATTGACGTAATATAAATGAAATTATTAATAATAACAGCTTATACAATGCACAAATAAAGCAAAGAGAAATATGAGACAGGTTTATACATTTTATAATTCAATCTATCGATCAACTGGTCCTATCTAACGGCCGAAATTGATAATCTTTTACAAAATATTTATATTAGGGATTGAGGCTTTCTCTATTCAAAACTTCATCTGTTTTGCGTTAAGTGTGGTCGTATGTTTTAATCTCAAATCGGAAGATTATGGATAGAATTGATGATTAATTTGTGCTGTTAGTCCACTGCAAAACATGCCATATCAGTTTGCAGAGTCATTAATATGTGTTTCACTTCTAGATAATTCTGGAACTAGTTTGTTGTTGATGCGGGTATTTGTGTCATCGGCCCATGCTGATGTTATAATTAGTGCCCAGAACAACCCTGTTATCAACAAACTGTTGTCAGTTATAAAATTTAGGATAGGAATTGTTATTTCAAATTGGCTTTACTCTATTGACTTTAGTGTGCAGCTTTTTGGCAATATTCTAGACATTTCCCGAGTGTCGGTCTAACCAGACCAAAAATATTGTATGAAAAAAGATGCTCTTCAATTGATTTTCTGCTGTATAGTGGGTCATCGTCAGCCGATAGATCAGCCGTCAGCATTTTAGCCGATAGGCGTCCACTGTTGGATATAGGTCTCCCCTCAAGATCGCCACAATTACTGATATCGGTATGGGGGGGGGGGGGGGGTTTCCATAATTGCCACGCTTGGCAGGCGGACTTGAGATAGCAGTTGAGTTGTGAATGTAGTCGAAGGACGCTGCTGGCGATCCTCCGGCTAATCGACATCCACGGGAGGAGATGGAGTGGTGCTATATTCTAGTGGACCCCACGCGGAATGTATAGAATAATTATGGCCAAATATCAGGCAATTTCTTTATATTTAATTCATTTGTGCATATCGATTTGAATTATTTTAAATCGTTTCTCGATTCATTACGAAAACTGTTATAAATACATAAGGTAAACGACCCAATATCCGTGAAGTTTTGAACTTCACTGACTTTATAGGAGTGTTGTGCTAAAACTAGTAGACTTAGAAAAATAAAATTTACGTGACTAGATAGAAAATTTATTCTAGTTGTCGTGTGTTTTTTTTTTTAATTATTAATATAAACGTTAATAAACAATAATAGTTATTTTTTGTAAAAAGGACCAAATGTACCAGTATTCGGTAGATTTGTACTAGTTAACGTTATATTGTCCCGGAATCCATTATTTTTTACCGCGAATTTGAACTCTATTACTTGATGTTAAAGTTCACAGGAATGTTATTATTATATTTCTGTGTTTTAAAACATAGGGAAGTAAAAAATAAGGTCTATATAAAAAAATATTTTTAATGAAAATTACTTCAGACAAAACATAGGTATTAATTATAATCATATAATTTAACTAATCATTATGAATCACATTACTTATGAAAACCACTTACTGAAACTATTTGTGGAAGTGTATTTTGGTTTTATCTTTAAAACCATCCATTATAACTTTGGTATCAAAAATATCACAAAACTAAAATGAATCAGTATATATAGCAGGAAAACGCCAAATTCTGCATAAATACCTACACATAAAAATTAAAATTAAACAATGAGCAAATTGCAACAAACATTTGCAAGGATAAAATGAGATCAAGGTTACTTATTTACTTAGATACTTAGATATTACTTGTTTCAACTACTTATGTGGAATCTCTTGCAGATGAACCTAAAATACATTTTATAAGAAACGAAATGACGTTGTTTTTTAGTTGAATATAACTAGCTTCAGTCCTTGAAGTGCTTAAACATGTAACTAGATGTATCTACTTAAAAAAACTAACAATATATTTTATCAAAAAAGATTTAAAGAAACTGGTTTATAAAATGTTATAAAATAATCATAACAATAACAGGTACATTTATTTGATAAAATCTACCTATAACTATGAGTAACACTTATCAAAAAGGTATCTAAGTCTTAGATTAAAAAATACAAATCTGGATCACATTAATGAATTGTTAATTTTGCGCAATGAGCAATTATTTATTTAACAACATATTTGGATAAAATTAGATCAAGGTTCCTTACTTATTTAATAGGTCTTCTTAGTTTCAAATAGGTGGAATCTTTTGCAAATTCTTATAGCACAATATTTATAAAAAAATGTGTGTATTGAAATCACAACGGGTCTAAAGAAGTTTTCACTTCGAAAAAGACAGGATGGACGATACTATTAATTCTTATTGTAATATACGTAAAAATGAGAACATTTATTAAAAAGTTAAAAATATAGTAATAGATAACAGTGTCACAGTTATAAAATGTTAGAAATAGATTTTTTTTTATTATTTTGAATTGAGTTACCTAGTTTCAAAGCATCATAATTAATCTACACTAAATGATAAAAACAGATAAATCTCAAAGCTCTTCATCACTTATTCATCAAACGTCACGTTACAATACATACAACGAAACGTTATTTCATTTGGCAAAACTTCTGCACAAATAGTGTGATACCAGGTATTGCAAGTCACACATTGTATCATGTCTAATTTCGTGCTTCTTTGGCATAACCGACAAAACCAGTCTTCATTTGTGATGTCCATTTCTCCAGTATCTGTTAATTTATTCTTAGCTATCTTGTTACCACCTCTAACTAGAGATTTTTTAGATTTTTTATCCTTTGCTTTTACTTTATTCTTCTCTTTTTTTGTCTTTGCTTCTTCCTTTTTCTGTGCAAAAATTTGCCACCTATCAGATGTTATAACGCTAGGTAATTTAACTTTACTTTTTGTGGTACTGCTAGGAGTTTCTGGCCAAAATAAAGCGTCTTTAAATGGTGTTGGTACAACTAAATGTCCATAATGTTTAGTTTTTGGTTGGTCACGATTGGCATCTTCAGGTAACGCTTTTATTATGGGTGTACGTGGTGGTGACTTCATATTTTTTTCGGATGTATTGCTTTGTGTGTAGTCAGGAGTTGTATCATCAGCTGTTACCGATGTCGCTTTGATTTTTTTTGAAAGTATTGGAGATGTTTTACCTGGAGGTGTTATGTGACAAGGTCCTGTGCTGTAAAATGTTTCTGCCATGGTTGACAAAATGTGTTTCTGTGTCTGCACTAATTCAGCAGCAGAGTCCGGGTGAGATGATAATGATGGCTGTGTCATAGTATCTGTCTGAGTCTGAATAAGACTTGTCATTATTTCTGCATTAAGAAGAGATGCTGCTGATGCTATGGGAATGTTTGTTGTATTTTTTTTGGTCAAATATATAGGTTTTGAGCCTACTGTCCGGATCACTTGACCTGATATATAGGGTATTTTTTGTGGGTTTTCTTCAAGACCAGTTTTTTCTACTTCGACTGACTTTGTCAGTGAAAACTCATTGGTTGGGATTTCCATGTCCATGATTTTCGTCAGCGTCCCTTCCAAATTTTCATACACCTCTATCTTTCCCATATTTGCTTGATGGCTTTCATTTTCATTCATAAAATCACTGAACTCATTTGATTTCAGAAAATTTGAGTCGAAGATGTCAGTCAGACCTGTAAAATTACCAATATCCCCGGGTGATGGAAGTTCCTTGATATTAGAGGTTTCTTGAGCGGACGATTGTGTCGAATTCCCAGAGCCATTATTTAATCTTTTTGAAGGTAAATTATTTTGAGACATTTGCCTCCAGACACTGAATAATCCTTCTAAGGATCTATCCCCTTTCCATGTTGGACTCTTGTTGCCGTAAAAAGCTTCAAGGTTTTCAGGACTTATTTGTGATTCAAAGTATTTGAAATGGCCAACGGTATCTGATTGCATTTGGTTAACATCATCTTGTTTAGCTGATTTTTTTGAGTGACTCGTTACACACTTGCTGTAATCGACGCTGTTTGCATCAAAAGGTGACAACCCGCATTTGCGAAATCCATTTTTGATAGAGTTTGGGTCCAGCTGCTTAAGAGATTTATATAGCAGCGGGCAGAAATTTTCTTTTCTGAGTTTTACAAACTGGTTTTCGTTTCGCCAGTCATAAACTGCTTTTTTCCAAATACTCTTTAAAGGCCTAAAAACAGCCACATCCATTGGTTGAATCAGGTGAGTTGCATTTGGATACAGAGCAACCAGTTGGATGTTTTTTTCCCGACAGAAATTGCTTAGTGGCAGCGTCGTGTGTGAACAATGTCCATCTAAGAAAAAAATTATTGGCAATTGAATATCACTTTTTTCTATCCATGGAAAGAAAACATTTGCCATGTACTCATAAAATGACTCTCCTGTCATCCAACCCTTTGGTGTAAATCCTAATCCCCAGTAGTTAGGTGCAGTTTTCGAAATTTTGTGCGGTATTGATTTTAGTTTAAACAACACCATTGGAGGTGCCAATTCACCTGCTGCATTTGCCGTAATTAGGACTGTCACGCACTCTTTTTCACTGCTGGGGATAACGTTATAAACATTTTTTGCGCCACGTTTTGCTAAAACTCGGTTGTCTTTTGGTGATAAAAAGAAAGCGCTTTCATCACAGTTGAATATTCTTCGTGGATCTTTAGCTGCTTCTTCGAGTTGTGTCTTATGAAAGTAATCTTCCACTTCTTTAAACCATGCTCTCAGATTGCTTTCTTGGACTAAAGCACGGGTTTGCGTCAAATTTTGGGCCACTCGTTGGCCTACTTCGGGGTGTCGCTTTATGAACGCTTCAAACCAGTGACGACCTGGTCTGCCATTTTGAAAAGGGTTATCTCGCTTCATCGTTTTTACAAGTAAACTCACGCTGTCCAATAACTGCGCCTTAGTTACTGGAAAACCACTATGTGCCATAAAAATAATCCATCTTTTTAAATGATCTTCTTCTTCTTTCGATAAAACTGTAGCCGGTCCCTTGGAACATTCAACAGGATAACGGCCACGTATTTTATCATCCAACGTTGATCGTGGTATACCATACTGCCTGGCAGCAGCAGAAATTGAGGCCCCCTTTTCGACTGCCTCCATGGCGTTTAATATAGCTTGCCGCTTCTCAGTCATGATTAGCTGAAATTAAAAATGTCACGTCTGTTGCAAATCCCTGTATTCGTACCAATAAAAAATTATTAAACATATCACTAAGTATTGGCCAACATGGCGCATGGCATGGATTTTTTCCTTCCGGGTCCATATACGTAATCTTGCCTCCATTTTTGTAACTGACTAAATCCCTAACGTATAAAGAGCTTAAATTAGAGAGAAATAGACGGGCGAGCTAGATGACAAGAACAAGTGCATTTAGTATAAATACGGAAGCAAATGGGACAGAAATATTCGAGCAACGTGAGCGCAAATAAAAGCACAAGCAAGTGCAAAAATTTACAGTTTCTTTCCGTCAACGATTAAAATAATGAAATAAATAAATTTTGGCCCCCAAACTAGGATGATGGGAGTCAGAAGATGAGGATTATCCTTAACAATGTTCAGTTGAAGGAAACTATTATTTCTTATTTAATAACTGCGTCCGTGGCTACACCCTTGTGGGTCATGATATTTTATAAACACAGATTACCTACAGGAGTTTGATGAAATTTCGTTCAGAGAATATTGTCTGAACTAAATTTGATCTAAATCCATTCAACCATTACATAGCTGAGTAGCAACAAAAATAGTCCCTTATTTGTACATACAATCATTCGCATTTTCAATAGATATTAAAATAAGCCATTGATTGCCTGATAACCACTAGCCTCTAATATTCATCATAGCTCTCAATAGTATAGAAATCTTGTCTAGTCAAATCCACGAGGATACAAAAGAAACAAGTTGCATTTATTAACTGCAATCTATTGAGTCAAAGGAAAATAAGACTTAACCCAAGGCAATAAGAACCATGACGGGTTTAGATGCAACTGTTAATATCGTCCCAGTATCCGGCAGAATGTATACTACAGTTTCAAGGGAAAATGAGACCTATTTCAAGGCAATAAGGATACAGTAACGGGTTTTGGTGCAACGGGTATTACCGAGTTGATGCGTGTACCAGTATCCGTTAGAAAAATTGCGATTTTGCCGGGCACTAGGTCAAGTAGGGATTTGTGAGTACCAATAGATGTGAGATACAAAATTATTTACTTTTCAATTAGATTCACCTGAACTTATAGGTTATATCGCTAGATAATTCACTTAAATATTTTAGTAAATTAATTCTCGTACCGTATCGTTATCCGCTGCAGCACGGTAAGCTAACCAATATGACGTGGTGGTTGCGTAGTTCAGTGACTGAACTTTGAACTATCTTAATATTTTCGGATAGCACACTTTTGTTGTTGCACAGTTTCGATGCCATTACACTTTTTGGTTAGTGTTACCATTATAATTGTACAAAATATTACCAAGAATGTATTGCCATTCACAAACATTAATTTATTAATTGTAGAAAGGTACAAAAAATAAAAAACTTACTAGTTACCGGTTACTAGGACACTACCGGGAATACGTACTTCTACCTTACGTCCATGTAATTGCTTTTTCCGCAAATAATATAATAATCTTAGGTAAATATGAATTTCAAATCAAAAGATTTTATTTATGAATGTTTCATATTTAAGTAGAACCGGCAATCAATTTCATGGATGCACTTTTAAAGTATTGAAAAATGTTACATTCTTGATAGTTGCGATAGAATTTATCCGTGTGGTGTCCGGATTAAGAGTATAGCATCACTCCATCTGGATGTCGTAAAAGGCGACCAAGGTACTCTAACCAGAGGAATGGGCAGCAGCGTCCCTTCTGTGGAACAGTAGCCATACTGCGCTCACCAACCCGCCGGTCAAGCGTGGTGAGTACTGGCAAATTCATGGCATAAACAGTCGTCTTAGGGAGGAGGCTTTTGTTCAGCAAACGACCACTTTCTGGCTGTCATAATGGCAATCGAATTGGAGAAAAGTTATGTGGGAATAATTTTAATGGCAAAATGTGAAATGTATGAGATATAATTATAATAAATTTGCCCTTAATATTGCAAGGCAGTTCATAGCCCACCAGTCCCCACTGACGGTGACGATGCAAATAACTATTTGTCTGTTACAAGTCCGTAGGTATTACCTAAACGCGAGGTCCTTAAAGTCAATGGAGTAAGGGACAATAAAGTGACTGATAGTAGCTTGGGCGACGGAACAAAGGTGATTAGGTCAAGTGTTTAGACGTCCATACAAAATAATATTTAACTTCTTTTTCTGTTTTAATGTTATTTAATCAATTGCTATACATAATCAGCCCATTACTGTCCCACTGCTGGGGACGGGCTTTTTCTCACGACGAGAAAGGTTAGGCCTTAGTCCTAGCTGGATTAGTGTGGGTTGGCGGACTACACACACCATTGAGAATATTTTGGAGCCTTTTCAGGTATACAGGCTATCTGCCCAGGATCATGAAATTTTGATCCGCACATGAACCTGAAAAGACAGAGACAACTGGTTTACATACCATTTAAAAAAAAAACAATGTAAATTCATCATGAACTTCCTCCGCCCCGGGGAAGGGCAAAGAGGCATGCCGGACTCCTACCCGCTAAAACCAATGGAGCGGCCATCTTCTTCATCTAAGGGGGGTCTCCAGGTCCTCGTATAATCACACTAGAGTCACCCGCTGTTGCCATAGGCACATCTCTGAGGGGGGACTGTAAAGCGGTTACCCTCCCCGAGGCCCCGAAGCCTCACTCTACGCTGTGCTGTGCTGCGCACACGGGGCGCATGTCTACATGCGTGCCACCATCTTCTCGTGGATTGCTCGGTGCACGCAGATTCTCCAAGCTGCGAACCCAGGGGCTCCCCGTCTTTACTAGCATACCTATTGCACTTCCGAGTAAAATGTAACATTAATTGCATGGAACTGTCCAATAACAATATTATAATGTTTCGATATAATTCCAAGTGATGTAATTTCAAGTTTGGATATAATTCAAGCAGTGATAGCCCGGTGGTTGAACACTTGCCTTCGAAACAGGAGGGTCTGAGTTCGATCACGGCCCGCTCCTCTGACTTTTCAGATACCTGTGCAAATCACAATTTGATTATCATTTGCGTTAACGGCGAAGGAAAACATCGTGAGGAAACTTGCACACTTCAGAGGGCTCCAAAATGTTCTCTATGGTGTGTCGCCAACTCGCACTAGGCCAGCGTGGTGGACTAAGGCCTAACCTTCCTCATCGTGAGATGCGGCCAGTGCTCAGCAGTGGGACAGAAATGGGCTGATTATGATGATGATGTTTTTCGGTAGTGAGTGAAATAGCATTTATAAAAAAAGTAACTTTATTAAATTTATCGAGATTTGAGAAATATTATTTTGTATGGAGAGGTAAAACGCCTCTGCCTGAAGCCACTCATGTTATAAATACATGAGAACCTCCTCATAGTTTAATTAGGTTATAGAAGTAATTAAAATTTGATGTAAAATTGTAAACATTCTATGGAGATTATGTATTAGGTATCATACTGTATATACCTATGTTAGTAAGGAGTTCATGTAAATATTCACGTATGTGTAACTATAATTACCTATTGACTGAAGTAGTTATTAAATAAAATGGAATAAAGACATGTATTGCGATACCAGATGTATTTTTCTTTCATCGTTTTAGCCCAAAAGCGCCCACTGCTAGACATAGGCGTCCCCAAAGATTGCCACAACAACCAGTCTAAGTTTCTGTTGTGTTGCCATAATCGCCACGCTAAGCATGCGGATTTTGTCAATATATTCGTAGTTGATTCGTTAATATATTCGAAGGATGCTGCTGCCCCAATATTTATTATAAATCAAACAAAAGCCTGCCCATTTTACCTTTATGATTCGTATTTATAAAGTCTATGAACTCCAATTGCTTGTGGCAAACCTTTATTGTTTGGTATATTTAAACCTTGCCCCACACTAGGATTTCTCCTGTGTCGTGGGTGCGTTTACAGACATAAATTCCACATACAATACACCCAGACCCGGAACCACTACCTGCAGATCATACAAATATATGTTCCGTGCGGGAATCGATACCACGCACAGATTAATTAAAGACAAAAATAAATTACAGTTTACGTTTGTCGACTAATTAGTAATTAGTACGCCGCGCCGCCCACGCGACTGGCGCGTTGATCTAAATTTGCTCCAACTGCTGACAATGCACCTGGCGCGTTGAAGATATTTCAGAAATTAATTAAATGTGAAATACGTACCGTGTGGTGTTCGGATTAAAGTCCGTGTGGTGCCCAAAATTAAGAATATATCACCACTCCCATATCATCCCGTGGATGTCGTAAAAGGCAACTAAGGGAATTTAAACCAGTGGGCTGGGCAGCAGCGTCCCTTCTGTGAAACGGTAGCCATACTGCGCTCACCAACGTGCCTTCCAAGCGTGGTGAGTATTGCCAAAACGATAATACAGTTGTGGAAATCTATGGGGGCGGCCTTCTTTAGCAGTGGACGTATAAATGGCCGATATGACGGAAATACTTGGAAATATAAGCCTTTATTAAAGATTTTATTAAATCCCAATTTATTAGCAAATTCACCTGAAATATTAGAGTAGACACTCATTGCCAACCAGACTATACTTACACCCTGGTCAACCTTGTAAGCAATATTGGTATGATTTGCATAGGATTCGGTGGCCGGGTGCATCGGCGCATTTAAACAGATGGCAGCATTAGCGACTATCCAGAAGTGTGGTCTGGCAACGCCATCTATGATTGTTTTGTATTCATTTAAATAATTTTGAATTAAAATGTTTCATTCATATTTTTCGGATGATGATACAAGATAATAGAACAATTAATATTAAATAAAAATGTTTAGAATTTACGAATTCTTACATCAGCCAAAATTGGCCGTACTTATATAAAAAGTCTTACTTTATTAATGGAAAATATTTTAGGAGCTAATACTGTAATTTCCAATAATGCGTTTTAGCAAAAAACATAACTATCTTTATTTTATACATATTCAAAATTAATTTAAATAATTCATGTTTCCATATGGATAAAAAGCGCAATTCACCACGTAAAAACTGTCTATTATGTCTTCTAAAAATACTGTGGTACTGTCACCGAACACACAATAGCACTAAAACGTATTTGAAAATGGTCCCGTCGAACAACAATTTGGTTGTTTAGTAGCACCAATGTGTGTTGATACTTGAAATGAATTCTATATCATTCATAGAACTTAGCCTTAAAATATTTTCCATTATTAAAGTAAGACCCTATATAACGCTTTTAAGTGATTAATAAATTCACAATGATTGTTACGGCCTATGCTGCATCTATGATGTCTTAAAGACCTATAATTTGATTAATTTGAGACCCTATGGTTCAACTATCTATATATAAACTCAGGAGCCGGGTACTCGGCCTGTTGATAAGAATATACAGAACCTTGGAGCCGGGTAGAAGGGGCTGAAAGTGTAGGTAGACATTAACTAATCAGAAGAATGTGTGAAAAATTTGTGTTTAAACATAAACGGTTTTATCTATAAAAAAAAAACTTATCCAAAACCAATTTACGTTAAAATATGTTTCATCATATCAACCACAGGATGTCCACTGCTGAACAAAGGCCTCCCCCTTAGATTTCCACAACGAGCGGTCACATGCCGCTCTCATCCAACGACTCCCAGCTACCTTCACCAGGTCGTCTGTCTACCTCGTTGGAGGTCGTCCAAAGCTGCGTTTTCCGGTGCGCGGTCTCCATGCGAGAACCTTTGTGCCCCAACGGCCATCAGTTCTATGAGCAATGTGCCCCGCCCATTGCCACTTCAGTTTACTAATCCTTTCAGCTATGTCGACAACTTTAGTTCTTCTACGGATCTTCTCATTTCTGAGATATTTCTATCTTTGAAAAACAAACGTCGCAATGAAAGGTAAGGACAAACCATATTTTAAATAAATTGGTTTTGGAGAACGTTTCATCCTCTTTCTAGTAAGGCGAAAAGTGTTTCATCGCTGTAGATACTGAAATATATTTTCACAAATATCATACAAGTTAAAAGTCAAACGAACAATTGAAACTACCCGCTCTCTTAGTAATGAAACACGCACTACTACCCCGAATGTCAGTTACACATCAAAAACAGTGAACTGCTGAAAATAGGCCTCTCAATTATCACTACAATGAGCGTCATATATTGCGATAATCACGCTTGGCAGGCGGATTGGTTATCGCAGTCTGTTATTAGCACATGATACTGCTACCCATCCTTTTAATGGGTGATCTATTCTTTGCCAGGATCTACACGGAACTGCTAACTCGGTCATTACAGATATAGCATAGCGTCCGACTAACGAATCGCCGTTCGTAGCGTAGCGCGCAACAGGTCGACCTGAAGACAACAAGTTGACCTTCATGTCAACCTGTTGACGTGCCGGTCTGAAGATCAAGATCACCTGTTGGAGACCCCACCACCTGTTGCCATATCACGTAAGTATACTACGGGCACTACGCGGCTCCGGGAACCTACTTTTAATAAACATCTTTCTTCTATTTCGTTAGAAGCTAACTTTGTCAGAGTTATTCAAGCCGTACAAAAGCTCTCTGACTTTGCTCAACGACGATTTTGCTTGCCCTCCGAAGCACAACGCTCAGTTGAAATACTCCGTTACGGTCACCCATCCATAGACTAACTGTGCCGAGCGATGCTGAACCTTCCCTACTGGCTTTGGGCCATAAATATACTACATCTGATATCTGCAATGCAATTCCCTAACCTCAAACATGCATACATCCTTGAAACAACGGTGAGAAACCAATTTGGTATTCGCTAAGACCCACCGTCACGGCACACCGTACGTATTAAACAAGTGATCTTAGTGCCGTTGAATTGCTTCGTCTTAGCGAAGGCCAAATAGGGTATTTACCATGGTTTAAAGCTGTATTTAAGAATGTATGGATGGTGGAACCTAGGGAATTGCCGGACACCGGACAAGTGCGAGCTGAACTCGCTTGGAGAGGGTTCCGTACGATGAATATACAGTCGATTCCCGCACGGAACAAACATTTGTATGATCTGCAGGTAGTTGTTCCGGGTGTATTGTGTCTGTAAACGTACCCACGACACAGGAAAAATCCTGGTGTGGGGCAAAGTATAAAAGATTTTTTTAATCTGACCCAAAGCGTTTGTCGTAGTTAAAATATCTATTGTTTAATTCGGTCTTTTACTAATAACTTATCCCAAGAACGAAATTAACATCGTAGTTGAAAAACATGTTCTCGCATACATTCTAACTGCAAACCTAGTTTTGTACGCACAATATTGAGAGATTTACCTATATTTCATTCCAAATTTTTTGGCTCAGAAGTTTCGGAGGTAAGGCGGGAGAGAATGGTATATTTTCGTCTATTTTCTTAAACAACTATAAAACTATGTATTTAAAGATTATAAAATATAGTTTGCAAAACTTTATTCTTTAATTTTCTATATTCCCTCCAAAAGTGACCTCCATATTAAAAATTAATTTATTTACGTTACACGTCCGTGTTCGGGTCGCAGAAATCCATGTGTTTGCCAAATTTCAACTCCAATCGGTTTAGTAGATTCGGAGCAAATTGGCTGTGATACTATGGTTCTGCCGTTTTTCCCTGCGGACGATCGGAACCCTAAAAATTTATCTTTTCTCGACAACTATGGCCCCTTCTTCCTAGAATCTTATATGAGATGACATCCCCTAGCTCAAATCCTGGGTATGTACTGGAGTCATCCCCTTTATCGGGCTTTTGACTTCCCATAAAATATGAATAGGATTTAGCGCAACCTTACTTTACGTTTGAATAAAACACATGCATAAAAGAATAAACCATTTTATTGGCATTTTAACTGTAATAAAAAATAAGTACATTAATACAATTTCTTTATTGTATTAATGTAAATATCTGTATTAATTTATACACAATTATATCACATAAAAAACACGACTCACAGAATGTAGAAGCGAAACGATAATTCGTTAAATAAGTACATACAATATTTCAATTAAAAAGATCTTTGGAATGGGCCTTTATAAAAAATATTAATTTGTAAAATAATATCTAAATTGTTACGAAGCTTTTCACGATTTTAGAAAGCTGAAAAAATGCCCTAAATATATAAAAGTTAGTAAAAAAGTATTGATTTTAAACAAAATATGTTAACAATATTAAAACACTAAAAAGGTCTTAATTCAATAGCACTGCTATTTTGTTTGTGCAAAAAAAAACAGACTGTCAATTTATAACAAAAACAAACAGATTCGTTCCAGGATATCTTAATGATTTCGTGCATTTTTTTAGCATTTAATTATACATGCTAATCCCGGGACGAATATTTACACCTTACAACTGAACTTATAAAAATTTGCTTTAGGAATAATCAAGCCTAGGTGTCTTTATAATAATACTTCAGAAGTACATAACTCTGCCAATAACATCTCTACCGAAACTTAGCAGATTTTTTACACATTTAATTACCCTATTATTGCTGCAAAAGGAAAGATGGCAATGCATCACTAATAAATATCAACAGTTTTTTTTGTACTAAAATCCACTGTGAAGATTATGATTAAGTATAGTTCTGCCGATACGTTATTTTGAAATTAGCTTTTTTATTTTACTACAAAAGAAGATTTCAATATATAAGATACAATTACATACCTCAAGATATTCTCTACGATACAGACATTTATATATTTTCAAATTTTGCACTTGAGTACAAAGACTCTCCACACGATATTAATACAATTCAACCTATATGTAACATTGTCTAGAGAAATACAGATGCAAGATAATTTGCTAACACTCAAGCCAATACGCTAACTTTTAGTTTGAATGAAAAATACTGAATTATATTTCTTGTATAAAACTTTCAGTTTCAATCATTGACTAGTGAAGCAAGCTTGTATATAAATATTTATGTTCCAACTACATTATTCTTATGTAATGTCATAGACAATATTTTGTTCGAAATAGTTCTACTCAGAACAAAATATCTATGTCCATAGAGCATCTCAATGCTTTGTCGCGCTATTGTTTTCCGCATACGTTCATCACGCGTAATTTTTTCACTGAAAGCAACGTTCTCCCAACGTGCGACTATTAATTGTAAAGTTCGTAGTACACAAGACTACATATCAAGCTATACATTTCCAGTATTAGGTCATTGTCTCATAGTTAGGAAAACCTATACAATGCGAGATCAGCTTATGCTTGATATGTAGCCATGCGTACCTTTGACGAAGGCCTAAACTGAGCGCTATTGCGATAGCAACCTTATTTATGTAGTTGAAACGATAAGTACTGTTACATGGAAGCAGAAGTCCAATTAAATAATCATTATAATAACTGTATAGGCGATATGTGACGACATTTACAAAATAATCTTTATAGAATTTTACGTCAGGGCTACAAAGGGATTTTTTTTGAATTGGTTGTGAAAAACTTATAGTTTTCGCATAAGGCAACTATGTCTTATCCACAGGCAAATTGCAGATATTATGGCGTATAAATTTGTTAAAATACATTCAATTCCAGCTTTGATAGGCAATTGAGAAATATAGAAGACCAATATATTATATAATATTATAAAAATTGTATTGATTTAATTATGGGCCCCAACTATATAAAAATGTATTGACATTTGACAGTCAGTTACATAGAACAAGTACCAGCCAGCGGGGCGCTACGCTAAAGGGCTGGTCCTCTTTTGCGTTCATCACCATACTAGTTGTTTTTCATTCAAGATCAGTGTATTATTCACGGAATGTGATGGAAACCGACATTAACCGCAGGCCACACAGCGAGCTAAGCTAACTTTGCTTAGCCTAGTCCACGTGGCTGCATACAACCAACTATGCGAGCTAAAATGCCTGGGGTCACACCAAAATCTAAGGACGCAGCGACGAGCTACGCAATTGATAAATGTTGACAATTTGAGGGCCAATTCTCGTAATTAATTTACACTATGACTGTAACTTGACCGAACTGAGATTGAATTATGAATTGACCGAAAAAATGGTATTCTGCTACTCATCAAGTTTAGTCGGATTTCAATATAATCTCGCTCTAGTCTCATTTCGATCTCAATTTTGACGTTTATTCAATGAAAATTTAGTACATGTGACAGTTCGAAATGTTAGCAAAACGTTTTGACTTCGATCAACTTTCGACCCATTTTTGATCTCATCACAGTGTAAATTCACGTTTGACGTTGTTTAGGAGAATACCATTTGTGACATTTTTGACATTAAGACTAGATCGGAACTTTATTTTGAACATTTTTAAATTACGTGAATTGGCCTTCAGGCCAATATCATGAAGACAAGAAGATCATATCAGATGACGATTTAACTCAAATTGTAAGAAAATAATTTTATTCTGACTATGCGAGCTAAAACGTTTGCGGTTACACCGTAAAATAATGATGTAGCGACGAGCTACGTAAACAATCAATATTGACAAACAAATTAATATTAACGAAGATCATATCAGATGTCGATTAAACTCAAATTATAAACTAAAAACTTGTCAGACAGAAATAATTTAGCCTAGTTAGGTCCATCGAGTTATCTAGCCCACAGTTCAGTCATAGTTCAGTGCTAACGCTTAGCTTAAGCTGTATAGTTCAAAGTATAAAAAGACACAGCGACGTGAGCTGAGCTAAATTAGCATAGCTCGCGATGTGGCGTTTACAACATCGGAGATCCTTCCATATTTTTACTGTAGAACGCATCAGAAAATAATTCTTGCCTGATGCAAGTAATTTCCTGCCAAAATTATTTGCTGATTATAAATAAAATCGTCTATGTCGCTTATATGCTCTATCTGTGCTCCTAAGCGGTTTTATGTGTTAATTATTCATTATTTGGGGAAATCGAGTCAAGCCGGTTCGGCAATATAGCCAAAAATAAATAAATCTGTCTGTATCACTACGACTTACAGGTTCCTCTGACAGAATCAAGTCAAAGAGGTCAAGTTATTTGGAACTTGAACTTTAACGATATGTCACGTCGGACGGCACGGTTGGCGACTGATACAGTCAGCTGCTGCGCTCCGGGTCGCTGGTTCTATTCCCGCACGGAAAAAATATTTGTAATATCTGCTGGTAGTTCCGGGTCTTTGTATATTGGGTGTAGAATTTGTCTATAAACGCACCCACGACTCAGGACAAATCCTAATGTGGGCCAATGTTTAAAAAAAAACAGAAAAAAGAATGTTCCTATCCTCGTCTTCTCCTTCACCTGAGCAGAAGTGATGTTTGGTGTCTGATTGGAATATCAGCTAAAGAACGTCCACTGCTGAACAAAGGTCTCCCTCATAGATTTCCACAACGACCGGTTACATGCCGTATCGTCATTTTGCGAGAGAATTTGCCATACTCACCACGCTTGGCGGGCGGGTTGGTGAGCGCAGAATGGCTCCTGTAACACAGAGGGGATGCTGCCCCTGTTTTAGTCCTTTCGTCGCCTTTTACGTCATCCACGCGACGAGATGGAGTGGTGCTATATTCTTAATCGGGATACCACTCGAAAATACGTTTGCCGGTATGACTTGCAAATCAATCCCCTCTTCCACATAGTGCTCAAGACCTGTGCGCACTGCTTCCCATGTTCCGGTGCATCTTTATGCTGGTTAATCTTCTAGAGGTAATTAGTATATCGTTCTAACCATAACAAGCTTTCAAATAATCATAATGTCAAGCGTTCCCATTCAGTATCCACTTTTAACCTGAGGACCAATTCTCGTAATCAATTTACACTATGACTGAAACTTGACCGAACTGAGATTAAATTATGAATTGACCGAAAAAATGGTCAGTCGGATTTCAGTATAATCTCGATCTCAATTTTGACGTTTATTTAATGAAAATTGAGTACATGGGACCGTTCGAAATGTTAACATAATACCGTTTTGAATTCGATCAACTTTCGATCCATTTTCGATCTCTTCACAGTGTAAGTTCGCGTTTGACGTTGTTTGTTAGTTTAGGAGAATACCATTTGTGACATTTATGACACTGAGACTATATTTTGAACATTTTTAAATTACAAGAATTGGCCTTCTGATCCAGCTGATCATTCATTTTAAACGTCTGATCTCTACAACACATGTAGTCGGAACCGCCATGTTGAAGGTGCGGTAAGAGCGGAGTCTCTAACCGAACCTCAAGCCGCTTGAGTGTACGGTTTTCGAGTCGAATATCACGCGCATCATATACTAGAATTATTACATCCGCGCCAACGTTACATTTGGCATTTGGCAAAACCTCTCAATGAGCCCACAACACACCCATATCGGTCGATCTTTGGGGGAGGCCTGTGTCCAGCAGTGGACTTCATTCGGCCGAAATGATAAACGTTACATTACAGATGTATTACCTAATTTGTAAGGCTTTAAAAGACTTACATAAGTATTCATACGTAATGAGCGCAAAAGAGAACGCTAGCTTGGCAGCCCATACGTTACTTAAGTAATAACATTAGAATAATAAGTGACACTAAGTGGGGGTTGGCCGCTCCGACGTTAAGCTTGCACGCCGATGATGGACTCCCGGCCTTGACCAACGCCGATGTATTTAACTGGAACAAACAAATGGTAATTAAAAATATTAGCATTCATAAAAAATATCATTCTTCTAATAACATAACAATGAGGTGAACATGTGGTGCCAGCTAAGAATACCACCACCCCATCTCATCCCGTGGGTGTCGCAAAGTACGTAAGTAGTCGGATGATGGGCAGCAGCGTCATTCGAGTACATTTGCTTACATTTGCTACTTATTACTAAATATTTTTATGATTTACAGATAGTTGTTTCGGGTCTATGCGTTATGTATATGAAATGTATGTCTGTTAAATGTACCCACGACAGGAGAAATCCTAGTGTGGAGCAAAGATAAAAAATAAAACAGCCAAAATTCGTTCACTGGAGGAATATTTGTCAGCGGGGTTCGTAAGCGCAACATGGCTGCTGTTCCACAGAAGGGACGCTGATGTCTATCCCTGTGGTCTAGGTCCATAGTCGCCTTTTACGCCATCCACGGGGGATGTAGTGATGCTATCTTCTTAATCCAGACTTTTTTAATTTTATATCAGTTAAGTCGTTTTTGAGTTTATCAAATACAAACAAATCTTTTTGCCTGGTAGTATCGGACTGTCATGCTCACTAAAATGTCTTGCTGGCGGTGGCGTCGTGTATCGGGTCGTTCGGTTCCCTACAATATGGTTGAGCTAAGCGATGCTGATGCATGCGTCATGCTCGTGAACGGGTGCCGTCTGTTGCGACTGGTCAGCTGTTAACTGCCATGGCGAATAATAATTATATTACATTAGTATGTTTTTTTTTTATACATTTGCCTACATCATGCTCGTTATATGTTTTACCATAATTTGTATCAATCAACATTGTAATCTCAATTATTTTAAAAGAGTATCTATGGAGTTTCTTGCCGGCTCTTCTCCATAGATCAACTATTTGGAACCGTGCAACTTAGATTCTGACGTTTCATAAGTGCCAATAATTGGTTTATTTCAAATAAAAAAATATTTGACTTTGACTTTACAAACAATCTTTTTATAATATTAGTTTAGATAATCCAATTACTGGCACTTATGAAACGTCAGCACTACTTCCTCGGTTCCAATTAGTTGATTATATGGCGAAGAACTGCAAGAACTCAATGGATACTATTTTAAAATACTTGTAATCTTAAGAACACAATTATATACATAACATGTATACAGCTAGTAATATATTAACAATTAAAGAATGTCATTTGGATCAGTTGGCTTCCAAGGTTTCCAATTAATCCCACATTAAAATTGTTTAGATTGAAACCTTGCCAGAATGGAAAATATCACTTCACTGTTTTGTGACATAGAGACAATATTGTTTACACCTAGGTATTATACAACTGTTCATTAATATCATCCGTATATTTTTATCTACATTGTGATGTTCAGTAATAGCCAAGTCATTATTTATACATATTTGCGACGAGGCTACCAAGTCGTACGCTTGGTGGTAAGCGGTGTAAATGTTTATGTATTTATCTTAATATGTATATAAATTACGTGCCACGTTGTTTGTCCGCAATGGACTCGTAAACTACAGAACCGATTTTAACAAAATTTTGCACGCTGTGTGCAGTTTTATCCAACTTAAAAGATAGGATAGTTTATATCTCAATTTATAATCGCAATATTATTTTATTGCGAAATATTTGTTTATTATTTGACAAAGAGTCATAATTATCTGTTAGTTTGATAACATTCTAACAGATGGCGGTATAAAGTAATTAGTTGACTGGATTGAGTAAGTATCCAATAGATGGCGCTATGTTAAAAGTACAAACGTTTTATGTAAGCTACAATTAATTAGTATACCCGCCATTTATTATTCCACGAGTGCAAAGCGGGCAAAATCTTGTAAAATGTAAAGATAAAATGGTAAACTATGCTGAAAGAGTTAGTGTGTGTTACTAGTCCAGATAACATCTAATATTTTTACGTAACTTTATCTTAATGCATATAAACTCAATAAAAACAATCTTAATTTAGACATTATAATCATAGGTGTAGACGCGGCGGCAAGATTGCCTGGACCTGACTAGAATTATTCTAGCCACCCCAGAATTGTAATTGAATAACTTATTAAAAAATAACCTAATACCAGTCTGTTTTGCTTCCCCCTTGATTATAATTCTTATAAGACTCCATACTAGGATTTACAACAGGTAAATTGTCTGGTGCCGGCTAAGAATACCACCACCCCATCTCATCCCGCGGATATCGTAAAAGGCGACTACGGGATTAGCTGGAGGATGGAGCAGCAGCGTCCTTCGAGTATATCTATAAATTAACTGCGATCGTCAACTCGTCTGCCAAGCGTGGCGATTATGGCAATACCCCTCAATGAGCAGACAACACAAACCCATAGCGGTCGTTGTGGCAATCTTTGGGGGAGGTTCCTGTCCAGCAGTGGACGTTTTTCGGCTGAAATGATGAAATTGTCAACTGAACTCACCAGGTATTTGTAAGAAATCTTCAATGGCCTTCACGTAATTCCTGGCCTGCTCGGGCAGCTTGTCCAACTGCCGCACGTCCTCTATACTGCACGCCCATCCCGGCAGCGTAATGTACTCGACCTAACATAACAAAATATTATAAAGAACTTGGAGGCAAATTATTGTATCGCCCACTAAAAGTCATTACCGTCGGAAAGTGGTCTCCGTGTGTGGTAACTTAGAAGTAAGCGATTTATGGTGATCTAAATACCGCAGCGACGGCACCATTCTCAATATACCGAGCCCGGTCTATTTAGGTAGCCCCTACAATACAGCATTGTTGGGTCACCCATCAATAATAAGTCCTCAGCCACCAAAATTCCTCTTCGGACTTACGCCACAGCAAATTGTTACGCTATAAAGGTAAATATCTGATACTTAAGAAGACCTCACATACTAATAAAAAGTTTTTAAAGTATTACTTTATGAAACACACAAAAAAGAGATTTATTTATTTACCAGCTGGGACCCGCAGTTTCACCCGCCGTTTAATTTAAAAGAAGTTGGATAATTTATGCTTTAGAGTACTTCGGCATAGATACTTAACATAGGAGCGCGGTACCCTAATTATTTTCCTAAAATAAAAGTAGCCTAAGTTATTCCTTATAACATCAGCTATCTGCCAGTGAAAGTCCCGTAGAAATTGGTTCAGCGGTTTCGGAGATTAGCGGGAACAAACAGACAGACAAAAAAAAATTAGAATAGGTTTTTGTTGTAGGTGCCGTGTATACTTTCATATGCATTTAGTAAAATGCTGTTATTTTGACATTACAAACAGACACTTCAACTTCAAGCCGTGTGGTGCCGGCTCAGAATGCCACCACCCCATCTCCTCCCATGGGTGTCGTAAAAGTCGACTAAGGGATTAGCCGGAGGATGGGCAGCAGCGTCCTTCGAGTATATAAACAACTCAACTGCGATCGCCAACCCGTCTGCCAAGCGTGGCGATTATGCCAAAACCCCCCAATGAGCCCACAACACATCCATATCGGTCGTTGTGGACATCTTTGGGGGAGGCCTGTGTCCAGCAGTGGACTTCATTCGGCCGTAATGATGACTTCAATTTTATTTTTTATTTGTATAGATATTTATATATAGCATGTATCTGAGGCGGTTACAGCCAGTTGCAGTTACGGACCAGTGAAGTTAAAGCAACGCTCGGCGCGGTCAGTCCACGAATCACATCGTGGTATTTATACTAAACATCTCCATGCTTCGGAAGGCACGTAAAATCGTTAGTTCCGGTTTTTGTGATTAGACGGCAGTCGTTAAGCCAAGTCAGAAGACTTTGGAGGGGTTTGAATTCTGACACAAGGATGGCCACTTACCAAACAAAAGAATAAGAAAGATGTACCTCACATGTTTTTTATTTAATTGGGTCGCCTTTATACTTTTCTGCAATTTGCCCTAAATGTTCAAACAGTGAAGAAGTTGCACAAACAAAATTGCGTGTTTAGACACATGCAGTTCCTTGTCTTTTTGTGCGCTTAGTTCTGACTGCCCACTAGGCCGCAGTTTTGAATTATATAGGAGAAAAAGTATCCTGTAAAGTACACCAGGCTTCGAGCTACCTCTCAACCAAATTATATGAGGATGGGCAGCAGTATCCTCACGCTAATAATTACATACTACAGTCACCAAACCGCTTGCCAAGCGTGGCGATGGAAATATCACCGAGATGAGAGATCCGGTAATTTATCCATGACGACGTAACAAACAGACGAACAAACACGCATTTTGAATAATGTAGGGATATTTGCAGCCACCACTTTTGTATCAGTAGATAGTTTCTAAAATGTACCTCAACATTGCTCAGCTCGGTCATCGACGAGGGGAAGTACTCAATCTTCTTTCCGTTCAGCTTGTAAGCTATGCCGACCTTGATTTCCTTCAACGTGTCTAGGATGTCCATCTTTGTGAGACATAAACTGAAACATTAAACAACATCAATTACCCTCTTGTCATTGCTCCGTGCGGGGATCGAACCCGTGACACGCAGCCCAAAAAGCTAATTGCTTAACCACTGCGCCTATAGTGTCGTCCCTAGATCTTCATCCTAGTATTCCTCATGAAAGGCGAAGCATAAGGTCTACGATGGAGCGAGCGCACCCAAAAGATGAATATTTATACTCTTAGCTTAGAAGTTAATACGACCTATGAACAAGCAAACGCAATACGCTACCCTAAAGGCACCATCCATGTAGCTTGAAAAACGAACGAAATGTGCTTAATAACAGTGCATGACCAGGTACTTCTGCAATATCATACAATAAAGCAAGTATAGGTTGTTTGACTGCTCTAGTGTGATCATACGAGGAGCCGAAGATGACCGCCCCAGTGGTTTTAGACGGTGGGAGTCCGGCATACCCCTTCGCCCTTCCCCGGGGTGAAGGAAGTTCATGAAGAATTTCCACTAGGCACCAATAAAAAATAAAAATAAAAGTTTGTTTGGCTACTTTAAACTGACGGCACGGTTGGTGCAGTGGCTGATACAGTCGGCTGCTGCGCTCCGGGTCGTGGGTTCGATTCCCGCACGGAACAAATACTTATATGATCTGCAGGTAGTTGTTCCGGGTGTGGGTGTATTGTATGTGGAATTCATGTCTGTAAACGCACCCACGACACAGGAGAAATCCTAGTGCGGGGCAACGTTTGGAATTTGAAAAGTAAAGAAGAAAAAAACTACTTTTCTGCGCTACGTATCACAAAGTTCCGTTTCCGTACGGAACAAATGTTTGTATGATCTACAGATAGTTGTTTAAGGTCTGGGTGTTAGTGCATGTGAGATTTATATGTGTAAACTGTACCCACGACACAGGAGAACTACACCAGATTAGCAACATAAAAAAACACAAAACGGGTTGCACTCCGGGACTGCCGACAGAAGTGAAAATTTTATAGCAATAAATGTTTTGTTTTTATTTTCCTTATTCACAAAATATAATACTATATTACTATATGGCTGCGGTGCGAGCCGCCTCACAAAAAGCGCGCGCTTCCTGCCGCGTTGCGAAACCAAGAAGTTTTCACTTCAAAAAGACGTCAAATTGCGTCTCGTAACGGTGTCGCGAGTCCAGACATTTTATCTTATCTAAAAATATGCGTACCGCGCTAAAAGAAGTTTTCACTTCAAAAACATTGGGGACGTATTCAGTTTTCTTTAATTTCAGAAACGAATTAAGTTTTCTATAACAAAAAAGTTTGCTTAAAATACTAATGCGATAATTATTGCGCATCCATCGCTTTGCCGTCGCACTGTAACTATTGCCTTTGCTGTTCCCTTAGCCCCCTTTTTCTTAGCTATAGTAATAAAATTAAAAGTAGGAGAAAAAATATAAACATAGATTACTCACGAGGTGTATCCGTTGACCATGGCGGTGTACCTGACGACGACGAGGTCGAGCCAGCCGCAGCGTCGCACTCGCTTCGTGGTGACGCCGACTTCGTGACCGCGCTCCTGTAGCAACGTGCCTGTCCCCTAGAAAATATAGTACCTAATTAGAACCTGGGTAAACATTAAAACTAGGGAAACGACAATTCAATCAGATTTATCAGTTCACCCAAACGACGTCCACTGCGCAACAGCCCAACCATAGATTTCCACAATTGTGTCATCGTTTTGGGGGGAATTTACAATCCTCCCCGAGAAGCCTGCCCTCCGCTAGAGGGGGTGACCGCTTTACAGTCATCGCCTCCGAGATGTGCCTAAAGGTGTGGTACAAATGGGCGGCTCTAGTGTGATCTTATGAGGACCTGGAGCCCCCCTTCGGTGCCGAAGATGACCGCTCCAGTGGTTTTAGCCGGTAGGAGACCGGCATACCCCTTCGGTGAAGGAAGTTCCATGTAGAATTTCCACTGGACACTGATAAAAAATAAAAATACGACATACACGGGAGGAGTGGAGCTATATTCTTAATCCGTACTACACACTGATAGTTTTAACTAATTCGTTTAATAAACATATGATAAGAAATGGATGGACTCAAGTCGCGGTTGTCGAAGGAGTATACAGGCAGACCTAAGTACCCAAGCAAATATTGTTCACCTATCCCTTCATAGAATTTTATGCATCATGTATTCAAGTCCATATGTCTCAAGCTTGAAAGCAAATAAATAATGGGGATCATTACGGCCTATGCCGTGTCGGTAAGCAGTAGCATCCTTCCATGGCACAATAACATAATACTACGATCACGAACCCGTTTACCAGAAGTGGGTATATTCCCTCACAAACTTATTTTTTTTACCTTAGATCAATAAGGGATCCAATTTCAGCTGTGGACATTTGAAGTATGAGATTATCAGCGAGGATTAGCTCTGAGGTCCACCGCAGTTCGTAGTATCTCCCTTTTTGTATTATGCCCAGCAGTGGACAACGCGGCATATAGAATACTAACATCATGCAACTCAGTGGGGAAGGGTCCGTCGCCGACGCGCGTCGTATATGCCTTAACGACTCCAAGAACTTCTCCGATCACCAACGGAGGAAGACCCAGACCGGTGCATACGCCGCCAATACTGCAGTTAGATGACGTCACGTATGGGTAGGTACCTGTAATGACAATGTTGTAGTAAGTCAGAGGGTCTATCCAGAGAATGGGTAATTTTATTTATTTATTTCGGGTATCAAAGACCCCATACATAAATACCTTAGACTGAAATATATTATACAGATGGTGGAAGTGACAATGTACCGAAAACTTCAGGAAAAGGTTCCATTAGGCTTATAATAAAAATAGGAAAGCGCTTTATCTTGGAATTAATAGGTTACAGTTTTTGAGCACGCAATGTATCGTAAACAATGCGATCAAAACGCTACGTGATTATTGTACGATGATATTATTATGCCATTGCGAGCGATCACCTCATCCGTGAACGGTAACGAAACAACAGCAGTTCAGTTTTTATTTACATTGCAGTTTTATGTGAAAATAAATAGTTTGTTGTGTATTTATTCAAAATAGCGTTAGGATAGACAAAAACAATTATTTTATTCTGTAATCAGTTAAATAAACCGGAAGAACCGGAAAATTCATGAAGACACCGACGCAATATTCTATCGCTGAGGGTTTCAGAATCATGTACTGAATCCATGGTATCAGTTTCCGTTACGATGCGACTTACATCCGGTATATACTTATATAAAACTAAATTAGGGCATTTGGAAGTTTTACGGCGCTGAGAAAGACTGGACTTGTACGTCCCGAGAATCTGAAGGATGTAGGAGGAAAGTAAATAGTCCTACTCGACTCCGTCCGCGACAGCGTCGGTATTGCCTTTCCTTCATCATTTCATCATCATCATTTCGGCCGAATGAAGTCCACTGTTGGACACAGGCCTCCCCCACAGATCACCACAACCACTGATATGGGTGTGTTGTGGGCTCATTGGGGGGTTTTGCCATAATCGCCACGCTTGGCAGGCGGGTTAGCGATCGCAGTTGAGTTGTTAATGTACTCGAAGGACGCTGCTGCCCATCCTCCGGCTAATCCCTTAGTCGACTTTTACGACACCCATGGGAGGAGATGGGGTGGTGGCATCCTTATTATATTTTTATTATTATTCCTTATTGGCACCGATTCGAGGTCGACACCTCCTGATAGCATCCTTCCGCCAAGCATAGTCATTATGGCTCTTTGACCGATGTAGTAGGCATGGAGTAAACTTAATGCTTTGGTTTATGCATAGAAATAAAATAGGACGCAATTTACAATGCCATTCTTTAATATTTTTTTAAGAACGTCGAGCGCCTGCGTTTATTAAGCAATCAGCCTATACCGGTCCATTGCTGGACGTAGGCCTCTCCCAGCCACAACACGATTACACGCTCTGAGGGCCAATTCTCGTAATTAATTTACACTATGACTGAAACTTGACCGAACTGAGATTGGATTATGAATTGACCGAAAAAATGGTATTCTACTACTCTTAAAGTTCAGTCGGATTTCAGTATAATCTCGATCTAGTCTCATTTCGATCTCAATTTTGACGTTTATTTAATGAAAATTTTGTACATGTGACAGTTCGAAATGTTAGCAGAATACCGTTTTGTCTTCGATCAACTTTCGATCCATTTTCGATCTCATCACAGTGTAAGTTCACGTTTGACGTTATTTGTTAGTTTAGGAGAACACCATTTGTGACATTTATGACACTGAGACTAGATCGGAACTATATTTTGAACATTTTTAAATTACGAGAATTGGCCTTCAGATATAATTTGAGGTTTGAGATATCACTTACATGAGAAATCTTAAACTAAAATGTGGTCGGCGTACAGTAACAGATTTAACAAAAATTACAATATAAAAGAATTTACATAAAGCGCCTATAACTCAACCCAGCCGAAGCGCTGACGGAGCACGCGCAGCTGGAAGTGGCACATACTAAAGTGCTTGCTTGTGCTTGTGTTATTAAAAAGATAGGATTTTAAGAGTGTTTTGTATGTTAACATAAACACAGATTTTACATTTTTTATATCATTCGGTAATTTATTGTTGTAGTTGGTGCGTGGCTTGTGAAATTATACGCTATTTGTATTTCTGATATAATTTGTTTATGCGATTGTAATTATCTACACAAGCGTGAACTTTGGGACTTACGATACCGCGACGCACGTGCGAGCTGATATGATTAATTATGTCAATTTAGATAAGATTTATGCCGCACGCATACTTTAACTGCGGGGGAAAGAGAACTCGGTAACACCTATCACCTGGCGGTTTAATAATTGTTATGTTAGTTTTAGTAGGTTTTAAATGGTTGTAGGTCTTCAATTGCAAGGTGCCCCCCGTGAGCGGGATCGGGAGAGGGTCGATCCCGCTCGAAGAAGGAGGAGACGGCGCCGGGGTAACAACCACCCTGGCGCCTAATTCCTGTACGCCTGCAACCTCCTGCCGTTGCTCTAAGGTGGGGGACCTCTAGGTTCGCGGGTGCGTAGATTGGGGAATCTGCGTGCCCACACCGAGCGACCCAAGAGAAGACGGTAGCACGCATGTGGTCACGCGCTGCCGTGGGATGCTTTCGCTTTGAAACCTTTTGGCTCCATCCTCAGACCCTGGTCTTCATCTGTCAGCCAACTACTCGCTGAGGCTAGTATAACAAGCCGAAACTCAGGGTGTCTACGTTAAATACAGCGTAGATCCTGTAACCACCTTTCAGTTCCATCAGAACCTGGTCTTCATCTGGCAGCCAACTACTCATTGAGGCAAATCTAACGAGCCTAAACTCAAGGTCTACGTTAACTATAGCGGATATCCTTTACAATCTCTCCGGGGGGGTGACCGCTTTACAGTCACCCTCTCCGGGAAGTGCCTATAGGCGTGGCACCAGTGGGCGGCACTAGTGTGATCAGACGAGCACCTGAAGATGTGTCGAAGATGACGCTCCAGTAGTTTTAGCCGGTAGGAGTCCGACATACCCCTTCGCGCTTCCTCGGGGCGAAAGAAGTTCATGAAGAGTTTCCAATGAGCATAAATAAAAAAGGTGCCCCCCTGGGGTACCCCCAGTAACCCAGTGTCAGATAATCACCCCGAAGCAGTAGTGTTTAGACTTACGATATTACTGTGTTCCCGTTTAAAGGGCACTGTAGCTAGTATAAATAAATAAATTAATGACTGGGCATAAGAGGCTAAATAACTAATGTCTCGACGTGACGAGCGCAGTGGTACCACGCAACATATAAAGGTATCATTATAGTTGCATGAGCAGGCGAGATGATTGCTGGGCAGAGCTGAACAAAACAGAAATATCAAGATCGGCCTCTTACCGTATAACTCGGCCAAAAGGCATGGTGGTCAAGCTACCAGGTACCATAGATTATATAGAGCCTTTTCGGGAAAATCATAAGCGACACGTTATTGCAGTGGCTGATATAGTCAGCTGCTGCGCACCGGGTCATGGGTTCGATTCCCGTACAGAACAAATATTTGTATGATGGTTAGTATATAGGTAGTTGTTCCGGGTCTGGGTATATTGTGTGTGGAATTTAGAGAGGCAACATCAAAAAAAAAACAAAACGATAGCATTTGAATTTAATATTATAAAACATGGGAGTAAACGACTAATTAAGCTTGAATGCGTTATTAACTAGAATATTCATGATAGTTTTTATTGAGGCCTTTAATTATTATAGCACCGATTCATATTGCGGGCTTGTATATTAACCGACGATAATATTTACAAAATATACCTCTTATAAAATAAGTGAAATGTTGTTTACGATGATCTTCCCTAAAAGACTTGCTATTTTTATACTAGTAGAATTGTTAACAGTAATAGGTTTGTATACATGGTCTTACTTTAATAGTCCACGATATTTTGCATGGAGCCTATGTGAATGTTGACGATAATGTAGGTATCTCTAAAAAATAAATCAGTTGTATTTTTGTCAGCATTTTTTATAAATCACTCATTTCATTACTTACTGGTTCTTCTAGTAAGTTATAATAATATGGACTTGCATCTAGTAAGAAAATGGTGGTCGTGGCCGGCCGACCTACACCTAAACGAAACAGGCGAAAGGTGGCGCGCGTCGACGTCGCACAAAAGAAAGAAACTAATTTTTCACTTACAAATTAATTTTGTTGGTGGTATCTTTAGCATTTAATACGGTGTCATGCAAAATATCGTGGATTATTAAAATAAGACCTTATATATGACAGTAGAATAGTTCAGCATACTGCGTACATATAGTTTTCACTGATTGCACAGCGATGTAAAGGTACGATGAAATCTGAATTATAATAGAATCAAACACGTATTATATTCAAATCCCACAACGTTCAAGGCTTAAAGAAGTATTCCTGAATTACATAATAAATAAAATATCATGTAAAATTATATACAATGTTTAAAAAAATCTTGGTCGGCTTTTTACATAATCTGTTTATAATCGTTTTATACTATCAAATTGTATAGTTAACGCGTTTTAGCGCGGAATTGCTGTGGAACTGCATCTTGGCATTACTCACCAGTGACGTCATACAGTCAGTAGTAGGTATTATACCGTTCGAAAAGATAACATCATGCAGTTCCGTCTGACATTTAAATAGGCCTATAATTCAGTATGTGATATATATCATTTGTTATTTTCACATTTATGTTTATTTATTGGGTTAGGTTAGTTTGTATCGGGTGCGTAAATTGGAGTCTGCTTGCCCACACCGAGCGACCCACGCGAAGACGGTGGCGCGCATGTGGTCACGCGCCGCCGATAGTACAGCGCACAGGGACGCTTCGGGGATCCTTTACAGTCACGTGCTCGAGATGTCCCTATAGGCAAGGCACCAGCGGGCGGGTCTAGTGCGATCATACGAGGACCTGAAGCCCCCCTTAGGTGCCGAAAATGACATCCCCAGTGGTTTTAGCCGGTAGGAGTCCAGCACGCCCGCCCCTTGAACAGTGTGGTGCCGGCTAAGAACACCACCACCCCATCTCATCCGGTGGGTGTCGTAAAAGGCGACTATGGGATTAGCCGGAGGATGGGCAGCAGCGTCCTTCGAGTATATTTATAACCTAACTGCGAGCGCCAACCCGTCTGCCAAGCGTGGCGAATATGGCAAAACCCCCAATAAGCACACAACACAAACCCATACCAGTCGTTATGGCAATATTTGGGAGAGGCTACTGTCCAGCAGTGGACGGTTTTCGGTTGAAATGATGATGCCCATTCGTCCTTCCTCGGGGCGGAGGAAGTTCATGACGAATTTCCACTGGGATTAATTAAAAAAAGTTTAGGTTGTATGCATATTGGGAAAGTAGTATTTATTGCAGTACCCGCGGTCCTCTGAATTGTAGGTCATACAGCGGAGTTTTAGTGGATACAAGACCCACACCACCATCCTATCTCCCCGAATAGTGTGGTCATCATACCAGCCAAAGGACGTCCACCAATGAACAAAGGCCTGCCCTATAGATTACCACAATTGTGTCATCATTTCGGGGGGAATTTTCCAGTACTCACCACGCTTAGCAGGCGGGTCGGTGAGCGCAATATTGCTCCTATTCCACTAAACGGACGCTGCTGACCATCCCCCTGGTTTACAGTCACCTTATACGACATCCATGGGAGGAGATGGGGTGGTGCTATATTCTTAATCCAGACACCGCATACACTAACCAATAATAACGAAGTTATCGATACCAAAAATTTAGAGGTCCATCACTTACCAAAGTCAATATCCAACATAGCAGCATTAGCTCCTTCGACCAGCACCTTCCTGCCCTCGCCGATGGCCTTGTGCAGGTATGAAACGGTGTCTCGAACCATGGGCTTGATCTTTGCAGCGTACACCTGGTAGCGCGCGAGTTCGGCGTCGATGTCGACCTCTAGTGATGGGAACATGCGTTTGTAGCTTGCTGCTAGGGTACGGAATCTGTAAAGAGTACCACGTTATAAGAATACGTCCCCTTAAGCTTTTCTAAAATGGTCTGAGATTATAATTGTTACCCATAAAAGGTTTACTTTTTTTGTTTCTTTTTACTGTCTTTGTTTGACAAGACTTTGTATCAGAGTTGTTCAAACGCCCAAAAGCCTCCGACTTGGCTTAACGACTGCCATCCAATGACAACGACCAGAACCGACAATTTACGTGCCTTCCGAAGCAGGGAAACGCTCAATTTATATACCACGATGCGGTCACCCCTCGATTGACTAACCGCATTGAGGGTTGCTTAACCGCGCCTATCGTAAATCAATCAGTGAGTGCAACTAGCTATGAGCGCATCATTGTTTTATTAATAAAACTTTTTAACAAAAAAATACCGACTTCAAAATTCAATACTATATTAAAACCACTAAAAAGGAAAGAAATTACTTTATTTATGAAGTCGGGCGGGGCCCATAAATATAACTCGTTAATCTACATGAACCATGGTTGGGGCATACCTGGCCCGACTTCATAAATAAAGTAATTTCTTTCCTTTTTAGTGGTTTTAATATCGTATTGAATTTTAAAGTCAGTATTTTTTTTGTTAAAAAGCTTTATTTGTTTCTTTTTAGAGTAAATAAATGTAAGAACTTTTCCCAATTTGGTATCCGTAACTAACACTAAAAATAATTCGAAACTATTAAGACATCATCTAGGTAAGCGCAGTCAAATTAGACCTGTTTATTGAATCTAGTTAAAAAACTCCTCAATCAAATGTAATGAAGTGTATATGGGACCAATTCGAAAGCATTCTGCACCTATTGAAAAAAGAATCGCTCAAATCGGTCTACAAATGTCGGAGTAATCGGTGTACATACATAAAAAAAAAAAATATGCGTCGAATTGAGAACCTCCCCCTTTTCTAGTCGGTAAAAATAGGTTAATTGGAAGTTTGTGTTTTCATTGCTTTAGTAACATTTGCAAAGTAAGAAATGTAATTAGATAATGCGAAGGCCAACCATAAAGAGACATAGGCCGACCGGGCGGCTTGAACAACTGACACAAGACAATACACCCAGACCCGGAACAACTACCTGCCGATCGTACAAATATTTATTCCGTGTGGGAATCGAACCCACGACCCGGTGCGCAGCAGCTAAATCCATACTATCAAGTCGATCGTAAGAGGTCATGATTTTAAGTAGATCACAGCTTTAGTATCCTTGCCCACCTCTCAACTAGACGATTGTACGACTAGGGCTACGCGGGTAGCAATCGCTCATCAACTTTTTTTTTTGTCTTCTCAATGTGGTTGCTTAACCGGGCAGACGTTCATCAACAATGGCCCCGCGGATACTTATAGTACGCGCATTATAACTGTGTCTCTCTGAAGTCGGCAACATGTAGCTACGCAGTAGTCGGTTTTTAGGTCTAAATGGTTCGGTGGTGACGTTCGCGCAGGTACGGCTCACTTCAGAGAGGAAGTTGTGATAGCGTTCTTTAAAAATATTACTGCGCAGGCATACGCCTCGTGTTCAGAGCGGTCGAGATATTCTGTGCGGATTATACTGTATACACGTTTCCTTACCATTTTTATACACATTCTGTACACGTATATAACCGCAATTACACTGCTGCGTGTCGTAACCGCGAGCTTTATCGATCAACACACCAAATATCATATAACTACATCGAATATAAGTTTGCTTAGTTTCGCTATGTAATCATTAATGATCGGAGTTAGGCGAGATGTTTAATGATTACATAGCGTTACTAAGTCCAAACTATACTAAGGATATGACTTTTTCGAAACTTCTGGTTTTGATAGTAGATTTGCTGTGCAATGTCTCAGAACTCCGTATTGATAAAGACGATTCTTTACAAACAGCAACCACATGAACTTCATCATATCGGCCATTTATACGTCCACTGCTGAACAAAGGCTTCCCCCATAGATTTTCACAACTGTGTCATCATTTTGGGGGGTATTTGCCAATACTCACCACGCTTCGCAGGTGGGTTGGTGAGCGCAGTAAGGCTACCGTTTCACAGAAGGGACGCTGCTGCCCATCCCTCTGGTTTAGATTCCCTTAGTCGCCTTCTACGACAGTGACAGGAGGAGATGGAGTGGTGCTATATTCTTAATCCGCACACCACACGGTCACACACACATAAACTTAAGTGGTAACAAAAAAACAAATAAGTATATTTATGATAAGGTTAGCTATTAATTCACAATACCATAAAGTATAATTCTTTAATTTTACATTCATGACACTAATGGCCGAATACTGAACCGCCACTTAGTATTAAGTTCCGCTTTAACTATTTAAGAAACCCGTTTTCGGTAGGAAATGGGCCATTCAAATAGATAAAGCGGGACTTAACGTTTCAGTATTCGGCCGTGAGTCAATATTTATTTTAACGGTCATAGCAATACCTCACTTAATTCCGATCCCTCGTAATGACGCATTATAATGTGCTGACACAGCTTAACATTACATTCAATTTATGTCACAACACAATACGGGAAGTCATTGAGTTGAATGATTTGCACTTCAGATATATACTTGGCATAGAATTTGCTTGTTCATGGTTACATTTACATTGTATACTCGTTCAAATTCATATTTAACTTCCATTGTTATTGTTCCACGGTTGGTGCAGTGGTTGATACAGTCGACTGCTGCGCTCCGGGTCGTGGGTTCGATTCCCGCACGGAACAAATATTTGTACGATCTGCAGGTAGTTGTTCCGGGTCTGGGTGTATTGTGTGTGGAATTCATGTCTGTAAACGCACCCACGACACAGGAGAAATCCTAGTGTGGGGCAACGTTTTTAAAAAAGAGAGAAAGAAAGAGAGATTGCCGATCGCTGTTCATAATGAGTATCACAGTCTGCTTTAAACAACACTTTTTAAAGTGAAACGTCTTTGAGGGCTGAGTCTACGCAACGCTTCTAAAGTCAAATAGGTACTTGGCCAGAGAGAAAAAAGAGAGAACTATGTATTAAAAAAGACAAGGTGAGGCGCATGCGCGGACATAAAAGGTATGGGCGCATGTGGGCGCATACACTAGAGAGACGGATCGATAGAATAGAATAGTGTTTACTTGGTGCAACAAGAGACTAGGAAACAGTAAACACAAAATAAATCTTTAAGTGCCTCGATTGCGCCAAATGGGTAGCCAGTTCGGCATCATGCTAATGTTCACACTAGCGCCGATTCTCAACTGGGACCCCAGCGACACACCGATACCAACACTTAAAATAAATAAAACCAGGAACAAAAATGATACGACGACAGCATTTAATGCAACAATGAACAGTGTTGGACAGGGCGAAGTGTCGAGCACTCAAGACTGCCCATGCACTTGCCCCGTTAAAGTATGAAAAAAAACTGCTGGGAATCTATCTTCTGCTATATATCCTATCAACTCCACCAAAGAACACCCCGACAGAAGAGCACGTTGAAGGTATTTGCATAAAACGAGGATTTTTTACACAAACTTGGGTCTTACAAAAATTTACAACTGTATTTTAAAGGGAACTCAATGTTATAAGAGATGCCGTATATTTCTTGTCTCCTTGCTGGATAGAACGGATGTATCTATTTATCGATTGTCACATATTTATTCTTTCATCTTGGTTCAATTAAGATGTTTATTCCGTCTGTAGTCTTGTGACTGTATTTAAGGCCGTAACAATGATTTTTGTTATAGGAGGTACTAGGTTGAAATTAATGCTGCAGACCGACAATATGTAATATGCAAACCAAGTGCTTTTTCTACATTATTGTATCTTACTTTGTTATGTAATTCTGGGTTGAGCCAGGACTCAAGGGTGGGCCAAGTCTCTGGAGTGGGCCAAGTCTCTGGGGTGGGCTAGAACTTTGGGGTTGGCCAGGAACTCTGGGGTGAGCTATAATTCTGGGAAGGGCCGAGCCACCCGGCGTCGCCCTCTTCTTAAGCATATGACTGTACATCGGACCTATGGCTTTTCTGTAAGCTATCAGGCAGCTAAACACTTACTTCTCTTCAAACACAACGAAGTCACCGAGCAGGTCTCCTATCCGAAGACCGTTGCGGGTGGCCTTTGATGAGTATGTCGGGCCGATGCCTTTCTTTGTGGTGCCTAACGAGTTCTTTCCCTTCTCCGCCTCTTGAAGTCCGTCCACCTAGAAGAATTAAACGATACATTTGATTTGCATTCTTTTTGTAGACTTACTTTGTAAAGAAAAAACAAATATTGAATCGAAATAGCTTACGGCAATATATCGCATTAATTCAGTATATCGCATTAGTGCAGCATCCATACGTGCTGTGCCGTATACATACGTGCAACGTGCAACCATTTGTTCATAATAAATACCTGAAACATTATTTATGTTCCACTATACAAATGCCGTGTGGTGCCGGCTCAGAATGCCACCACCCCGTCTCCTCCCATGGGTGTCGTAAAAGTCGACTAAGGGATTAGCCGGAGGATGGGCAGCAGCGTCCTTCAAGTACATTAACAACTCAACTGCGATCGCCAACCCGTCTGCCAAGCGTGGCGATTATGGCAAAAACCCCCCAATGAGCCCACAACACACCCATATCGGTCGTTGTGGACATCTTTGGGGGAGGCCTATGTCCAGCAGTGGACTTCATTCGGCCGAAATTATTATACAAATGTGTACTTAATTGTGTATTTCACGGATTTTACCTGTAGTATTTATTATGAGCAAATGGTTGCACGTATGTATACTGTATGTATGAATGCTGCACGTATGTATACTGTATGTATGAATGCTGCACGTAAGTATATATAATGAATTAATTAAACGCGATATTTTCGATTCAATGGATGCTATTCGCGTAAAAAATATACTTCCCAATTCTTATACATCAGCGCGTAAACATAATAATGCTGAACATGCATCTCCCAATAATCAGTATAATGAGTCATATCGTATTATTGCCAATAAAACCACGCTTGGTGGGCGGATTGGTGACCGAAGTATGCTGTTATTAGAACACGGAAGATTCTGCTGCCCATCCTGTTGATAACAATCCTTAGCCGCCTTTCACGGCACCCATGGGTGGAGAGGAGTAGTCCATTGTTTGCAGGGAACCATTCTTAAAATTAGTCAAACTCTAAGCGAAGAAGAAGAAAGCTCAATGTCACTCAGCGAGCTATGGAGAGAGCTATGCTTGATTTCTCTACGAGATCGAATCAGAAATAAGGAGATCCGTAGGAGAACTAAAGTTGTCGACATAGCTGAAAGGATTAATAAACTGAAGTGGCAATGGGCGGGGCACATTGCTCGTAGAACTGATGGCCGTTGGTGCAAAAATGTTCTCGAATGGAGACCGCGCACCGGAAAACGCAGCGTGGGACGACCTCCAACGAGGTGGACAGACGACCTGGTGAAGGTCGCTGGGAGTCGTTGGATGAGAGCGGCATGTAACCGCTCGTTGTGGAAATCTAAGGGGGAGGCCTTTGTTCAGGCTTTGTGGTTTGTGGACGTCCTCTGGCTGATATGATGATGATGATGTTATTTGAAATTGACGGTCAATTTTCCAATTATAATGGTTTAATTTAAATAACCATGACAAAGAACCACTGCGCATTGCGTCTGACACACACGAGTAGGTTTTATATAACTTGATAATTATAACCCACAACAAAGTAATGGACACGCTAATATAGAAGTTTTGTGAGATTGTATTTTAGTATTCTCGGTAAAGACAAATGTACATTGTAAGTAGATAAACTCGGCCGACTGATATTAACCCATACTGTGGTCAAGCCTTTTACAACATCTGCCTTCATGCTCTCGAAGCACTGCCAATTGTAGAATCCATGACATGATTCTCCGTGGAAAACACAAATCGTCAAACGCAGTGTGGGGACCCCAACAGACAGATGACTCTACAGAAGGTGGAATTTTACGTATGGTAACCGAACTTTAAAGAGACCTATGTCCAGCAGTGGACTAGAACCACCTGAAAGGGGCATGCCACTCGTCAACTAGCTTTGTCTAATGTAGGTACATTTAATCATACATTTTATTTTGCTAAACTTAATTAATCATCATTTCGGCCAAATAAAGTCCACTGCTGGACACAGGCTTCCCCCAAAGATTACCACAACAACCGATATGGGTGTGTTGTGTGCTCATTGGAGGATTTTGCCATGATCGCCACGCTTGGCAGGCGGGTTGGCGATCGCAGTTGAGTTGTTTACGCTGGTGCCCATCCTCCAGCTAATCCCATAGTCGCCTTTTACGACACCCACGGGATGAGATGGGTTGGTGCTATTCGTAGCCACACGGCACTTAACTTAATTATTACTGTCTAAAATTTTTTTTAGAACTAGTTTAGTAGTTTGTTTAGTTTGGGGACAGATTTTATGTTTACAAAATGATAATGGTTCCTCGTTTTAACGCAGAAACCTAAATATGTTTTACTAAAGCATGTGTTTGGCATAATACTTGTGCGAGTGACGAGTTAATAATACTACCTACTACATCATAATGTGAGGCGTGAATTACAAGCACTTTGTTGGAGATGATGCCACATTACAAATAATAGATAGTGATGATAGTCAGATCACGTGTTTACGTGTCTGTGTCGCATTTTTATGATTTGCGAGAATATCTAGCCTTGCTGTTTAAATGGTAGAATCAGAAGAATATTGTATTGCCCCATACTGAGCCGCCACAACTTTAGGGGCCTCATCTTTTCGGCCGAATGAAATCCACAGCTGAACACAGGCCTCCCCCAAAGATCACCACAACGACCGATATGGGTGTGTTGTTTGCTCATTGGGGGGTCTTGCCATAATCGCCACGCTTGGCGGACGGGTTGGCGATCGCAGTTGAGTTGTTAATGTACTCGAAGGACGCTGCTGCCCATCCTCCGGTTACTCCCTTAGTCGACTTTTACGACACCCACGGGATGAAATGGGGTGGTGGCATTCTAAGCCGGCACCACACTGTTAATAGGGGCCTCACTTTGGCAAATTTAATGTAGACTGACATCTACTTCAGTAGGATATTATTACATTTCCAAAGCAAGCTTTATCATATCTGATGTAGCTACGTAGGCTCATCCCGAAACGCATAGCTAGAAATTTCCATTTTACGACCTTATAAAACGAACATAAGGTTTTTTTCGTATTATCTTATTATATTTTTATTATTATATCGGTATGCATCATCTCATGCCTCCATGACCGCTGCTGACGTCAGAACGTATTCATGCAATTCGAACCGCACGAGTAAACTCGTCGGGCGTTTTGTTTCTAGCGAATTTTAATGTTTTATTTTATACAAATAAGTGTTTATAGAATTTATATGTTTGTAATTTTTAAATAAAATGTTCCTTTCCAAAAAACACAATATGGTATATTATTTTGTTATTTGTAATAAATATGTATCTAAGACTTAGACATTATGTATCTGAGTCTCTTTAAAATAAATTAGAACGGTATATTAATATAACGGTAAAGAGTTTGAAATTCTAGCGGAACCAATTCCCAACCAACACAATCATAATCTTTCCATGTCATTTTTAATCTCTGTCAGCAGAGCATATGATGGCGCGACTAATAAACGAAAGCCATTGTTTATTTACAATCGTAATGTTTAACTCGATACGGAATTCCCCGAGGCATACCTAATGTAACCAATGAATACCGGCTACGAGCTGGAATAAGCCAGAAATGTGTGACTCAAACAGTAAATATCCTGCGAGGTATAATGAACCGTTGTAAAGCTTTATTATGAGAACACGTACACCCGGCTACATATCAAGCTATAAAAACCAGTATAAGCTGATCTCGCATTGTATGATGCATTCAGTATGATGAGAGATCAGCGTAAACTGGATTTGTATAGCTTGATGTGTAGCCGTGTGTACAATAAATATGTTCTTTGCTTTACTAAACATATTAAAAGTAGGGATGTTAATGGAGCGTGGACTGTGAAACCGATATGTCGAAACCACCGGTTCGAATCTTTTGTCCAAATCCGACTCCGGTTCCATTACTATCATATCTGAGGAAACCTCAACGGGTGATGGGAACTATTTTCCCACCAATTAATCTTATTTAAAATGGCAACGCCTCATCCTGAATTCTGTGCCCAAAAACTATTACCATCAACTATAATTTTTATATTGTCAACCCCTCTACATCAGACGTTACATTCAACGTGTGATAAATTAATAATATTATTAGGTTATATCAGTGTAACGTTAGAAAAAACAGTTAAATTGCTGATAGTTGCAGTAATTTTTTTAAATGTTTCGTAGTAAAATTTGTTAAAACAGTTCGTACTTTATGTTTAAATGTTGTTTCTAATTGTTTTAGATCAAGTTTTCTATACAAAAAATCATCTATAAAATAATAGATGAAAAAACACGTTCCTGTTTTTTTATAAGTACCAGTTGTATAATTTATTCCTTCATGAGGCACTCTTCCTCCACCTCACACCTACGTATTAATTCGCAAAGCGGGACCGACCCTCTCCCGATCCCGCTTTGCGATCTTTTGGAGCATGACGCTGTTACAACAGAAGACCACAGCACTCCAATTTTTATGCTCTGCCCGCATAGCTTGGTCCGATCGACCAGGATCCGCCACTCGGCAGCCTACGCAGGGACTCTCCAAGGGTGAGATTCAGAAACGAGACTAAGCGTGAACTTACGTTTCCATCTGTCAAAATGCACTACTTACGCCTCTAATTTTGACAGATGGAAGAGTAAGTTCACGCTTAAACTCGTTTCTGCATCTCACCCCAAGTGTCAATATATAAAAAATTAAGGTATTATAGTTCGTACTATTTACTTTATTTTTAAATCTTGCTTCTAATTGTTTTTGACAGGTTTCTATAAAAAAGTCATCGAATAAAATAATTGATAAAAACGCTTTCCTATTTAGTAATGTCCTATGTTTTCGCGATTATTACACATTATAATAAAACGATTTTGAACGGATTACATCGCGTATATTTTAGATTATTGTTTTTCCTGACGTGCGTCCCGATCCCGCTGTGCGATCTCCTTTTAGAGCATGACCCTCTCACAACAGAAGACCACAGCATTCCAATTGTCATGCTCTGCCCGCATAGCTCGATCCGATCGACCAGGATCCGCCACTCAAAAGCCTACGCAGGTACTCTCCAAGCGGCGGCAGCTGCTATGCGATAGCCTGATCATCTCCACAGTGGTGGCACTGTGCCGTGACCTCGCGACCTATCCTGTGCAGGTACACAGCGAAACAACCGTGCCAGGCCGTTCAGGCAGAGGCGGCATGGGACGCGCTCGCTCTTTTTGTGACCAGAGCATAAGGTCCTAGTAATGGAAACTGATTTCATAACCAAACATATAACAGAACCGTCCCGAACACCGTAGCCATAGGGATCATAGTCATAATCATCACCACCATCATAATCACCACGCTTTACCAGCGGTATGGTGATCGCAGCATGTTGTTATTAGCACAGGAGGATGCTGCAAATAACAACTAGGTCCTCTTTGGGTAGTACGAGCGGAGGTCAAATGACAGTCGTTTCGTGTGAAATATTCTTTCGCTGGTTACAGCGGAAGCTGACATCAACAGAATTGGAAAAACACTAATCAGAATAAGAAGTTCGTAGACGTCGTTTCCTGAAAGCGCTTTCTAAAAGTGCGCCGAAATAAAATACCCTACGATAGCTTAATGCACATGGAAGTTACCAGTTACAGTTTACAGTCACCCCCTTCCAGATGTGCCTCCTGTAGGCAGGCGTGGCACCAATAGGCGGTCAAGAGCGTTCATTCTCGAGATCCCGGAGTCCCCTTCGGTACTGAAGATGAAGATTTACTGGTGGTAGGTCCCTTATTGCAAGAGTCTGGCTAGGCTAGGTAACACCGCAGTGCCAAATAGTCGCCGCCAAGGAGGAGAAATTTAAACATTACTGTCGAGTCCTGACTGCCGACTTGTCGTAAGCGACAACTTTTAGACTTGCTTTTTTTTATCGTAAGCCCCCATTGCTTAGGACACAAATTTCAAATTCAAAAATGGTCGCTTACGATAAGTCGGCGGTTAGGGCTCGTTGTGTTCCTAGTATACCTAGCTAAATGTCTCGAGCCGACGAGCGCGGTGATGTTATGCAGGCCTAGTCCTAAGTAGCATTAGAATTGTTATCGGTGGCATGATGCTCACCATCAGGCGAATGAATTGCTCGTCTGTTCGCCAGGATGTATAAAAACCGCATCGAGAGGGTTTTAGACACCGGAAGAGTCCCTACCGTAGAGGTATTCACTTTGCCCCTATTCTCAGGAGCGATGGAAGAAGAAAGATAATTTCGACCGCGGTGCCAAAGAAGGGAACATTATTTTTCTAAATGTGTCGTCTCGGCTTCCAGCCTACCTAAACCTGTCTATTGATTCTCCTACCTGTTGGTGCATATCGAAGACCAGGTGGGCCCTGTCGGATATGATGAGCCGGTCCTGCCAGCCCTTCATGCCTTTCAGCTCGTTCTTCTTCAGCTCCTCGTAGAGCCCCGGCAAATGGATCACCACGCCGTTTCCTGAACAAAAAAAAACGTAAAACATTTAACTTATTTTTACTAATAGTCAATGAAACTAGCACTAATGCTGTAAGTGTAGAGCATGCTTGTCCAGATAAAGCATCTACATACTTAGAATAAGTTACAATAATTAGTATATTTATAATTAAGGTTTTGCTGTAACGTAACTAGATGGCGTTGGGATCAAATTAGATCGCGATATGGTTTCGTTACATGCAAAACCACTATGTTCGGAATATTATATTTTTTATGTGAGAACCAAACATTGTTGTGAACCGTAATATACACGTTTCAAGTCTCAAACTGTATTATTTACTCGCCCCCGGACCTCGAGTTTCGTTCATGGTCCTTCGAACCGGTTTGGCTAGAGTATCTTTGATAATCATCGGTGGTGATAGTGATTATCACCCGCTACGTCACTACTGGACAGCCGATTTGCTGTTCAGAACATCCCCACAGCAGGGCGCTAAAAGCGTCACGGCAGTGTTGGAACCGGGTAACAATCACCCGGAGGTGCGGCGTACGGGAGGAGGTGAGATTGGCAGAGGTTGCAGTCAGCGGAGCGCTAGAGGGCGCCACGAGTAGTAAGCAGGTGAATTATGACGTCGAAAAATAGTAACAGTGAGTGCAGTGATAAATAGTGAGTACATTTTCAACTTTATTTATTCCCCTGGAAGTTAACTGGAACTCTTCACATTCTGTGCATGCAAATTTGAACTTTAAATTGAAGAGCTATTGAACTTAGAAAATTCTTGTGTATTAGTAGTTTAATTTGGACTTGTGTTATTTTAAGTTAAAAGTGGTTAATACAGGGAATCCATGCCCGATTTTAAATAGAAGAATAGATTGTTGAAAACACTTGTAAAATTTTACTGATTTGTTACATCGACTTAGAATATATTTTAAAATATTAGTTAGAATCTGACAGTTAAATTGTGTTCATTAATTGTAAGTTTACCTTGTTGGTCACTGTTGCATGATTTACATTCTGTTTTATTTATTTGATTTGTAATCTGTGTTATCTAGGTAGTTTTCTGATATTTATATCAATTACTAAAAATGGAGGCGTTTAGCGACCTTCAGGATGACATTAAAGCTAAAATGCTTAAGGCTAAGTCTAATTTTAAAAAGTCTCCTAAAGACCGTTTGACAGTGTCGTACGTTGAAACTAGACTTGAGAATGTAGAACAACAGTGGTCGTTATTTACAAAGACTCATACCCAAATTGTAAGTCAAGCCAAAAGAAGCGAGTTATATAGTTCTGACTACCACAAAAACGGTGTGTATGATGACGTAGAAGAATTGTTTGTCGAGTATAAAACCGATTTAAAAGAAATGTTATCTAAACTAAAATCGGTTGATGCAGTTGTTGACTCAGGTTCTGATGGTCGGAGTAGTGGCTATCCTAGCCGGTTTAAATTGCCAGAAATTAAAATACCTATGTTTTCTGGTAAATATTCGGAATGGCAAACATTTAGAGATTTGTTTTTAGGGCTTGTGCATGAAAATAAGTCTCTGGATGATGCTCAAAGATTTTATTATCTTAGGGGACATTTGACCGGGGAAGCTGAACAGTTGTTACGCAATGTCAAACTTACATCTGATAGTTACCAAATTGCCTGGGAAAAGTTAGATAGCATGTACAACAATAAAACGTTTCTAGCTAATGGTATTTTGAAACGTTTATTAAATCAAAAGGGATTAACGTCAGAGTCAGCAACTGAAATCAAGAGGCTAATTAGCACAACATCAGAATGTTTAGACTCTATAAAAAATCTAGGTGTGGATGTTTCATCATGGGACATTCTTATTATACATATAATAAGCGCCAAATTAGATAGGGATACTCGAAAAGCTTGGGAGTTAAAAGTTTCATCCGATCCGTCTGATAAACTGCCTACATATGGTCAATTCTCCGAATTCTTGATAGGTCGCTTCAGAGGTTTAGAAAATTTAGATAATCGACCTAATATTGATAAAAAGTGTACTCAATCTTTTCATATTCTTAAAGCAAAAAAGAATGTGTCCTGTGCTTATTGTAATGCAGATCATAAAATAACTGCGTGCAAAAAGTTTTGCAAAGAGTCAAATGAATCTCGACGTACTTTTGCTATGGACAATAATCTGTAAAAATACTATCCGATGCCAGGTGTGCAAACGCCGTCATCATTCATTATTACACCCTAATGGTGTTTCTGGGTCTGATGGGGAAAACATTAATACGGTTCACGAAGAAGCCTTATCAGCTAGTAAAAGCTCGATGAAGGAGGATGCTGCGTCAGACAGCAAAAAGGATTCCACTCAAGTGGAGGGGTCTAATAAGCCACTTGTCTCTTGCCTTTCGACAGGAAACTGCCGTGAAACAGTTTTATTAACTACAGCTTTAGTTAAAGCTGAGTCGAAAGACGGGACTTATCGTGTGGTCAGGGCTTTGTTAGACCAAGGGTCGCAAGGATCTTTTATAACTGAAGCTATGGTTCAGTATTTAGGTTTAAAAAAGATTGCGGTTAAAAACACTGTAACAGGTGTAGGTGGTGACAAAAGTGTGACCTCAAAGTCAACAGTCACAGTAAATGTACGGTCTAGAATAGATCCAAGGTTTCAAATAAAAGTTAATGCCTATGTCTTGAAGTCGATCACGTCCATTCTCCCAGTTGCTAAAGTAACTAGGATAGAATGGGTAAACCTCGCTGATGATGATTTAGCTGATCCAGATTATTATAGGCCTAATAAAATTGATATTTTATTAGGCGCTGAAGTATTCAGTAGAGTCATCCAAGAAGGTATTGCAAAGAATCCGAGCGGATCCCTCTTAGCACAGCAGACCACTTTCGGTTGGGTCTTATCTGGGGTCTTTGAGGTGGATAAATCAGTTAACATTTACTCCCATATCACGGTGATGCATTCCAGTCTTGAGGCTGAAGATAATATGCTGAAAAAGTTCTGGGAACTGGAAGCGGAACCACCTGGAACTAAAAAAAGGCTCACGGAGGAAGAGATTAAATGTGAACAGTTGTTTACGACTACCACAAAACGTGACGACAATGGTCGTTATATAGTGAGACTACCGTATCGTGATTCCGATCCGGACTGCAAGTATGGTGAATCAAAGATGATAGCTGAAAAGAGACTTAAAGGATTAGAATTCAAGTTAGGAAAAAATATTAAATTAAAAAATGAATATACTAATGTTATAAACGAATATTTAGAGCTAAAACACATGAATAAGTTGACAGATAAAGAAAAGAAAAATAAGGAAGCTGTTTACTTACCTCACCACGCAGTAGTCCGAGAGGATAAAGACACGACGAAGGTCCGAATTGTTTTTGATGCATCCTGTAAAGGAACGAATGGAAAGTCGTTGAATGACAACTTAATGGTCGGACCAACTATACAGGCTGATCTTCGCCATACAATGATGCGCTGGAGGATGCATAAAGTATGTCTCATCGCCGATATCATTAAAATGTATCGGCAGGTAAGGGTTGATAAAAGGGATACTATATTTCAAAGAATACTTTGGAGAGATAGTCCTGAGAAAGAAATTGATGAATACGAACTCAACACTCTGACATTTGGTACTGCATCGGCACCCTATTTAGCGGTAAGGGCGTTACAACAGGTAGCGTACGACGAGTGCCAAAAAAGCCCAGAGATAGCAAAAATCATCCTAAATGATTATTACATGGATGATCTAATGACAGGAGCTGAAACTGTAAAAAAAGGGTTTGATATTTACACAAAAATAAATACAGTACTAGGTAAAAGTGGCTTTGAATTACAGAAATGGCTTAGTAATAGTAAGGAGTTATTGAATATGATAAGGGATAAAGAAATGGGCAGTGATGAAAAATTAAGGATAAAGGTAGATGATATTACTAAAATTCTTGGCCTTACCTGGAATCCATGCGTAGACTGCTTCCAACACTCCGTTGAAATCGCGCCGCTAAGTGAACCTGCAACAAAAAGAAAGATCATTTCAGAAATATCTAGGTTATTTGACCCTCTTGGGTGGTTAGCCCCTAGTATTATTATAGCAAAAATATTGATCCAAAAGCTGTGGCTAGCAGGAATTGAGTGGGATCAAGAAGTTCCAAGCAATTTATTACAGGAATGGATTACTTACCGTAGAAATTTAGCTTCTTTAGTTGATGTTAAAATACCACGCTGGTTACACACTGAGTCTAGGAATGTAATAACAGAATTACACGGGTTTTCTGATGCCTCAAAATTGGCTTATGCTTCAGTAATTTACCTCAGAGTAGTGGATGAGATGGGAAATATTCACGTATCCTTAGTCACTTCAAAGACAAAGGTGGCTCCCATTAAACAAGTGTCCATCCCAAGGCTCGAACTCTGTGGAGCAGTGCTACTGGCTAAGCTGATTACAGAAGTAGCAGAAGTTATGAACATACAGAAGGCCGATTTGTATGCATGGACAGATAGCGAGGTAGTTTTAGCTTGGCTTAATTGTCACCCGAGCCGCTGGAAAACCTTTGTGGCCAATCGTGTTTCGGAAATTTTGACTACTTTAGATACACAACATTGGTCCCATGTATCAACTAAGCATAACCCAGCAGATTGTGCGTCTCGAGGTATTTCGCCTGCCGAACTTTCGATGACTTCCATATGGTTTGATGGTCCCGATTTTCTCAGACAGAAGCTGATTGAAAGGAACAAGCCAAAACATCTGGTGACTAAACTGGAAGAAGTCAAGGTCCACACGGTTGTTTTTGACACTGTCTTTTGGCATAAATTTTCTTCGTTGTCGAAGCTTGTAGGAGTCATAGCTTATTGCCGAAGATTTTTTAATCTAAGGAGACATTCTACGATAAAACACAGCACGATACAATTGTCAAAGCAGGAAATTGATGATGCGACAGAGATTTGTGTTAAAAGATGCCAACAAGAAGGATTTTCCGAGGAACTAGAGGTACTGAAGAATAAAAACCATTTAAACAAAAAACATAAGACACTAATATCCTTAAATGTATTTTTGGATTCAAAGGGTATCATAAGAGTTGGAGGACGATTGGAAATGTCACAATTAGGTTACAATCAGAAACATCCAATTATGATACCTAAGGATTCGTTTTTAACGGGTCTTTTAATTGCAGACTCGCATCAAAAAACTATGCATGGGGGCCCACAACTTATGATCACCTATTTGCGATCAAAGTATTGGATTGTGGGTGTAAAGGCACTAGCTAAAAAGCATCTAAGAGGCTGTGTCACTTGCATTAGATACTCAGCCAAGCAAAGGACTCAGCTTATGGGACAGTTGCCTTCGTCACGTGTGACACCAAATAAAGCGTTTCTTTGCAGCGGCGTAGATTATGCGGGCCCGGTGAATATTAGGGTATCAAAGGGCAGGGGAAACAAGTCTTATAAAGGATACATTGCTTTGTTTATTTGTATGTCAACACGAGCGGTGCATCTTGAGGTAGTCAGCGAGTTAACTACTCAAGGGTTTTTGGCTGCTTTTAGAAGATTCGTGGCAAGGCGGGGTCGATGTGCTGAGCTGTATAGCGATAACGCTACAAACTTTGTTGGAGCCGCACGTGAGTTGCTGTTCTTGTTCAATGAGGAGAAGTCTAACTTCAAACCTGAACTTGCTGAGTATCTTGCGAATAATGGTACCCAGTGGCACTTCATTCCTCCGCGCGCACCTAATTTCGGTGGACTTTGGGAGGCAGGAATTAAGTCGACGAAGTACCACCTTAAAAGGGTCATAGGGAACTCTACGTTGACGTTCGAAGAAATGGCCACCGTATTAGCTCAAGTTGAGGCGTGCCTCAATTCGAGGCCATTGTCATACGTAGAGGACCAAAATGAGCTGGTAGTGTTGACTCCGGGTCATTTTCTGGTTGGAGAACCACTCGTCGTAGTACCAGACTCGAATTTTGAGGGAAGTAATGATTATACCCTCCCACGATGGCAACTTCACCAGAAGATGATGCAAGACTTTTGGCGACATTGGTCGCGAGACTATCTCCATCAGTTTCTGCAAAGACACAAGTGGGCTTATAAAATCCCAGAACCATCAGTAGGAGCTGTTGTATTAATTAAAGAGGATGACATGCCTCCTGGCAAGTGGTTGCTGGGTAGAATTGAACAGAAACATCCTGGTGCAGACAACATAACTCGGGTAGTTACCATACGCACAAAAGGTTCTTTAATAAAACGACCTGCATCTAAGCTTTGCGTTTTGCCTTTAACAAATGACTGATACAGGTAACCCGAAATTTGTTTTTATTTTTTTATTTTCATTACATTGTATTAGTAGGTGGACTGTTGCACGGTGGGCGGTTTTAAAGGACATTCTAAAGTCTGTCCTTGGTGGGCGGTATGTCCAGATAAAGCATCCACATACTTAGAATAAGTTACAATAATTAGTATATTTATAATTAAGGTTTTGCTGTAACGTAACTAGATGGCGTTGGGATCAAATTAGATCGCGATATGGTTTCGTTACATGCAAAACCACTATGTTCGGAATATTATATTTTTTATGTGAGAACCAAACATTGTTGTGAACCGTAATATACACGTTTCAAGTCTCAAACTGTATTATTTACTCGCCCCCGGACCTCGAGTTTCGTTCAATGAAAATGTAAATTCCTAAGTTGCATCTTACGAGAACAAAGGAAAGAGAAATAAAGAAATAAATAATTGCCTTGAACATATCTATCATGTATAAATAAAAAAAAACATTATAATTTATGGTTCATACGGCTGGTATCAGCCAAAGGATATCCGAGGAAGTAGATATCCGAAACGTTTTCAACATTTTAGGTGGAAGTGGTGGGTGGTAGTCACAAAGCTTGGCAGGCGGTTTTGTGAGGGCCATAGGAGGACTACTGTTACATAGAAGGGACGCTGCTGCCCATCCCTCTGGTTTGGAGTCCCTAAGTCACCTTTTACGACATCGACGGGAGAGTGGTGCTGTATTCTTAATCCAGACACTACGCGGGACTATCCATGGTTGAAAATCTTTAATTTTAAGACTAATAAGTTTATCTGGATGACGTACTAGGGATCTGTGAAGTTCGCATGTCTCCTGCTTGACATACGCGACGCCATCTCTACGTCACAGAATACAAGAATATCGTTGTAAACATTGTAAACTGTTTTATTCTGTTATCCTATATCAGGGAATAAAACAGCGGTGGCTTACCGAGATCTTAATAACAATAGAGAAACAGTCAATCTTTGATCAATGAAACATACTGAGATTGATTATTCGTAAATGTCATATTCAAATTGGAGTAAATTTCTCCTATCTCTTTACTCATATTTTACATCTTTCACAATATTGCAAATAACAACTTTTCAAATAGTTTTTTGCTCCATCGACAAGTTCGTGAACAAGTCCAAAGTTACGACATGAAATTACAAGCATTTGTCGTGGCGTGCATTAATAGAGTAACGTCAGCAAAATGAAGTTAAACATCTTCGTGCATAATCCCTAACCTTGACAATAAATTGCTCGTTATGTAAGCCTATTAATGCGATGATTTTGCGGACCGTACCAGGTACGGAGCTCGATTACCGATGTCACGAGATTTGTCTTTTTTCTCCATGTTGAATTTGCATGCTTTGTTTGTTACAAGTTATTCAAATTTGTAAATCATTTGACACGCAAACGGTAGGTAAAATATTAATGAGATGTTTTTTCGTAATTATTTGTTTTTAAGTATGATTCTATTACATGGAGGTAAAATAACTCATATTTATTGTTCGGTATATCTCTTCAGCGAGGCTTGGGGGATCCTTTACAATCCTCCCCGAGAAGAGACTGGGGGTGATATTTTTATATTCGCCTTCCCTCCGCTAGAGAGGGTGACCGCTTTACAGTCATCCCCTCCTTGATGTGCCTGACATGGCACCAATGGGCGGTTCTAGCGTGATTTTACGAAGACCTGGAGCCCCTATTCGATGGCTTAAGGGAGACAGTCGCAAGACTGTATGTTGTACTGTTGGTTACACAAAAATTGCAAGAAAGAGAAGTCCAGGTTTAATTTACAAATTGTCTCACGGCCGAAATTTATAATCAATCTAATCGCAAATCTTTGCATTTCGGATTAAAAATTTCTCTGTTCTTCTGTTAAATGTGATATTAAAACAAAAACGGATAAAGTTGAAACTCCTATATCTAAAAACTTTTGGATTAAGTTGATTATTAATTTCAGCCGTAATACATACACTTACAATAAATGTCCACTGCTGAGCACGGGCCTCCCAATTGCCACTGCAATGAGCAGTCCTAGAGGATTGCGATAAACAACACGCTTGGCAGGCGGATTCGTGATCGCAGTACAGTTATTATTGACACACGTCAGGATGCTGCTGTCCATCCTCTTGATATCAAGCCTTAGGCGTCTTTTACGACACACATGGGTGGAGAGGGGATGGTCAAAGAATGGACCATCCCCTCAATCTTTGCCGGTAACCACGCGGAACAACTTTCTAATACGTGCTGGAAAATATTGGAAATAATTATCACAGCTACACTATGTGTATTGTCAGTTCTAAAATTAATCAGTTTCGAAGCCACAATTGAGCTTCGTTCAGACTCGAAAACAACAAAACAGAAGTGGAGTAAGTAGTCGTTGCATAAGCGATAGAAGTATGTTTGAGAGTCGTCTTTAGAAAAGATTTATTTATTGGTATTATATATTGTTATAAAAAAAACATATGCACATAACTCCGCGCATTCTTGTGCTATGAATATTTTTAAAAGACGAATTTTACAAATATGGGTCAAGGCAAGTGTAAAGTAACGAAGGTGCCAATGTTCCAATTTCAAATAGTGAACCGCGGGAAATAGATTACTATGGTGTGGTTTAATCAGCTATAATTATGAAACAATGGTGAGCTGTTCGTGTATACTAAAGCGTGTATTTTTAAGCCCGATAGAGCAGAAACTAAGAAAACATTAAATTCTAATGCAATTGACAGTATGATTTATAATATTTATTCATGGCACTAACATTTAAACATCATTTGGGGGATAAGGCCACCACGTCTGTTCTTAACGAAGCGTATTCTGGCCGCCCAACTTTGGGTCACTTTTTCGAGAACTGCTGGTATCACGAATAACACGGACAATGTCGGCTTCCAAGGAGTCGGTTTATTAAAATAAGTCAATGAGTAGGTACACCTTAGGAATAATCGTGGCATGGCTACGGTTCCACAGAGGGAAGAGGCTGCCCATTCCACTGGTTTAGAGTCCCATAGTCACCTATTACGACATCCACGGGAAGAGATGGAGTGGTGCTATATTCTTAATCCGAACACCACAAGGATATACTTTTTTGATGTCGGTTAAATATAGGACATATTCCGCAATATCATCAGCCATTTTTTATGCATACCATAAATGTATTGTAGTCCAAGGAAAACACGACAATAATAATTATGGTTTATTTTATTAGATTTATGACACTTCTTCCTAGTACAGGACTGAAGTAGAGACGGAACTGTAGGCAGAATGCAGAGATACTATTATGACGCAAGCTTTTGGCAAGCGTTCAAGGATAGATAGCAGTGTTATCGGTCATTAAGTACTGCATAGTGCTTATTATGTATATCACAAAAATAATAATTAAATACGTACGCATGTAAAAAAAATTTTTTTCTTGTTTACTATATAAGTGTCGTTTTCGGCAAGGATTTGGCCAAGTGTCGTAGAAGGCGATCTAGTTAAAGATGCATTTTTTTCCTCTTGTATAATATACATAGTATATAACTTCTGTTTCCTCACAAGATCTATATCGATAAAACTAAGCCCTACGACTAGCTATCTATACAAATAAATAAAATTGAAGTGTCTGCTTGTAATGTCAAAATAACAGTTTTTTACTAAATGCATATGAAAGTATATACGGTATATACAACAAAAATAATCTTTTAATATTTGTCTGTCTTCCGCGTTATCTCCGAAACGGCTGGACCGATTTTGACGAGACTTTCACTAGCAGATAGCTAATGTTATATGGCGTAACTTAGGCTACTTTACTTTTATATAAGATAAATAAAAATAATGAAATCCAATATACCTACCGATATGCTTAAATAATCAAATATCCGATTTCTTTAAATTAAACGGCGGTTGAAACCGCGGGGCACAGCTAGTCATAAATAATACTGCATTCTTTCTTTTGTTTGGTCAGTGGCCAACCTTGTGACAGAGTTGTTCAAGCCGCCTAAAGACCTTTGACTTGGCTTAAATATTGCCGTCTAATGACCCGAACCGAGATCGACGATTTTACTTGACCTCCGAAGCAGGAAGACATTGAATTCAAATGGCAATACACGGTCATCCATTCATAGACTGGCCACGCCGAGCGGATTGTTTCTGGATCAGTAAATCCAACTAGCCATGAGCGCCTCAATGCTCAATTGGCACTTATATTATCCGTGGTATTAATAACAGTATTATCTCTGGTATTACTAGATTCCTGACTGGTTCGGCTGTCGGCAGAACAGTAAAACTGGAATGCAGTGGTCTCCTTCTGTGAGAGCGTCATGCTCCAGAAGGAGACTGCAGAGCGGGATCGCGAGAGGGCCGATCCTGCTCGAAGAAGGAGACGGCGCCGGGGTAACAACCGCCCTGGCGCCTAATTCCCATACGCCTGAAACCCCCTGCCGTCGCTAAAAGGCGGGGGGCCTCAAGGTTCACGGGTGCGTCGATTGGGAAATCACATCGGGCGACCCACGAGAAGACGGTGGCGCGCATGTGGTCACGCGCAGCCGTGTGCGCATAGCACAGCGCACAGGGACGCTTCAGGGGATCCTTTCAATCCCTCCGGGGGGTGACCGCTTTACAGTCACCCTCTCAGAGATGTGTCTACAGGCGTCGGACCAATGGGCGGCTCTAGTGTGATCATACGAGGACCTGGAAGCCCTCTTAGGTGCCGAAGATGATCGCTCCAGTGGTTTTAGTCGGTAGGAGTCCGGCATGCCCCTTCGTCCTTCCCCGGGGCGGAGGAAGTTCATGAAGAATTTCCACTAGGCCCAATAAAAAATAAAATTTCCTGACTGGAGATCACGCACCGGAAAATGCACTGTGCAAAACCAATCCATCTCCTTTCCTGAATGTTGTAAAAGGCGAGGCAACTCTAAACCAGAGAGATAGCAGCCGAGTCCCTTCTGTGGAACAGCAACGATTCTGCGCTCACCAACCCACCTGCCGAGCGTGCTGAATACTGGCAAATTCCCCCAAAAATGACGTCACACGGTATGTAACGGATCGTCTATGGCGGTGGCCTTCCTTCAGGACTGGACGTCTTTTGCTCCACAGTGGTTTTCTGTGTTATTTCCCTGTTATTTAAAAAAAAACGTTGCTTCACACTAGGTTTTCTCGTGTCTTGGATGCGTTTACAGACACAAATTCCACACACAATACACCCAGACCCGGAACAACTATCTGCAGATCATACAAATATTTGTTCCGTGCGGGAATTGGACCGGCGACCCGGAGCGCAGCAGCCGATTGTATCAATCGTGTGTTGTAGGCATGTTATCCTCATTATAAGAATAACATATCATCGAATATAATGCTTCCAACTAAGATTATAGCAGTACCCCGAGTAAACTTTCGATTGTGAAAAGAAACTCGTACTAGGGGTACAGGAGTAAGTGAAATCGTAACGAAAACTGATACTATGAATTCAGAACATGATTCTGGAACTCCAAGAATTTGAAATGCGTTTGGATTTTGCGTCGGTGTGTTTATGAATCATAACATTTATTTTCCAGTTTATTTAATTGATTTCATCATATCATCATCATACCGGCCATTTATACGTCCACTGCTGAACAAAGGCCTCCCCCATACATTTTCACAACTGTGTTATCATTTTGGGGGGATTTGCCAATACTCACCACGCTTGGCAGGCGGGTTGGTGAGCGCAGTATGGCTACCTTTTCACAGAAGGGACGCTGCAGCCCATCCCTCTGGTTTAGATTCCCTTAGTCGCCTTTTACGACATCCACCGGGAGGAGATGGAGTGGTGCTATATTCTTAATCCGGACACCACACGGAATTGATTTCAGTACAAAATAATTGCTTTCATCTATCCTAACGCTATTTGTAATAAAAACACAATAAACTATTTATTTTTATACAAAACCGCAATGTTCACGTTCACGGATGAGGTCATCGCTCGCAGTAGCAATAATATAATATCACAGCACAAAAATCACGTAGCGTTTTGATCGCACTGTTTACGATACATTGCGTGCTCTAAAATTACGTAAACCGTATTGTTACCGAGATAAATAACTTTCCCTATTTTTATTATAGGGCTACGTGTAACCTCTTCCGAAAATAGTTTTCTTTTAAAATCCTGTATAAATAATATATTAATAACCAAGCTTCTTTACTTAGATAGTTCGTCAGCCCTTTTATTTTTAAACGATGTATAGTCTAGTACTTCACCGACATCGTGGGAACAGTTAATCGTGTTGTGCCGGCTAAGAATAGTACCAACTCATCTCTTCCCGTGGATTTCGTAAAAGGCGACCATGGGATTAGCTGGAGGGTGGGTTGCAGCGTCCTTCAAAAAACACCCACGGACGCAACCCACCTGCCAAACGTGGCGATTACGGCGTGTGTCATCGTTTTTCTGCTGAAATGATGACTTCCCGTCATCATTACAGACCTAAACGACATACACAAACATTAAGAACTGTAGTTCTGTAAAGTTACTTACCAATAACAGAGGTGCATTTCTGGTTAATAATACCGCTTGGCAGCAAGTGGAAATCGAACTCCTGACCGCCGACGACCACAGTATGTCCAGCGTTGTTGCCACCCTGCAGATAAAAGAAATATATGCATTAGTATAAGTTTACTGCCTTACTTTCCGTTCGTCGAACAAGATCCATCGACAAGACCGCTACAATGAGTAATGGAAAAGTAATCACAATGTTTGGTGAAGTCCAGACATGGTGATTAACAATATGAGCCTGTAATTGTCCCACTGTAGGGCAAGGGCCTCTTTTCATACAGAGACTGAACGAGCATTGATCTCCACGGTTATTCACTCTGTGTAGGCGATTTAAGGCATTTAGACCCAGGTTTCCTTCTGATATTTTCCTTCACTTAAGTGTCTTAGATTACCCTAGAAAGTACGTATACCTGACTTGCTCTAGTGTGATCATACGAGGTTCTGGAACCTTGTTTTATTTTTACCGACTTCAAAAAGGAGGAAGTTCTCAATTCAATGCGTTTTTTTTTAATGTATATACACCGATTACTTTCGAGATTTGTACACCGATTTGAGCAATTCTCTTTTAACTGGTGCAGAATGCTTTCGAATTGGTCCCATATAAATTTCATTACATTTGATGGAGTCGTTTTTTAACCAGCTTCAATATACAGGTTAATTAACTGCGCTTATCTAGATGATATCTTAATAGTTTCGATTCCTGTCAGATCAGAGAACCGATTTGAGTCATTCTTATTTTTAGTGTTGTACTGATACCAAATTGGAAGTTCTTACATTTATTTAAACTAAAAAAAAACAAATAAAACTTTTTAACGAAAAAAATACCTACTTCAAAAACCCTACATGATATAAAAATATTAAAACCACTGAAAAGGAAAAAAATACTTTATTTTTGAAGTCGGGAATATGTATAACTTCTCGTTGGTCTGCGTGAACCATGGTTGGGGCATAAGTACCATCCCCACCCGACATCATAAATAAAGTTTTATTTTTCCTTTTCAGTGGTTTTAATATTTTTATATCGTGTAGGGTCTTTGAAGTACGTATTTTATTTGGTAAAAAGTTTTGTTTGTTTCTTTTCTCAGGGACGTGTAGGCGCAGCGTTGTCAGATGTATCTCATTTTCGACTTGACCATTGATGGGCTATCAACAAATTGTACGCCTACGCGGAACAAAAATGTCTCGATTTTGCGCACAATATTCTGATCTTGTAGTAACGAAGGGCTTCACTCCGACCCGAGCTCAAAGGCACACGAAAATTGACTCGTTGGCAAATCTTAAGTTACAACTGCTACAAAGTGTAAACCCCGTGATATGAAATTAGGCGGAACATTTCTATAATAGCTCAGCCGCGCTGCCAGTAATATTTATTCTACAATTTTTGGCACATTACTTCCGTTGACATTGTGAAGGTTATCTCGAAGAGTACATACATAACGTAAGACACGTTCATTCAATAAAAGTTATCTGTCATCTTTGTGAAGTGTGACTATTTCTGCTAAGACATGCAGGCCACTGGAACACCGAAAATGTGGGATTTGCGCATGCGCAGATTGTGGGAACGTTCTTTTTAAACAACAATGCACCGCACAGTGGTTTTATTTTATCATACGTCCAGTTTAAGCATACCCTTAAGTCTCAAAGGCGCAAACAGAACGCCTGTACAATAACTCTAGTCCATAAAAAATACATGTTCGAGGATCATCATATCAGCCACAGGATGTCCACTGCTAAATAAAGGCCTCCCCCTTAGATTAGAGACTCCCAGCAACCTTCACCCGGTCGGCTGTCCACCTCGTTGCAGGTTTTTCGTTTTCCGGTGCGCGGTCTCCACTCAAGAATCTTTTTGCCCCAACGGCCATCAGTTCTACGAGCAATGTGCCCTGCCCATTGCCACTTCAGTTTATTAATCCTATCAGCTATGTCGACTTTAGTTCTTGTACGGATCTCCTCATTTCTGATTCGATCTCATAGAGAAATACCAAGCATAGCTCTCTCCATAGCTCGCTGAGTGAGCTTTCTTATGAGCTACATCATCCGAGCACAGGTACCTACGGAGATTTTAGTTAAATATTGCCAAACGATTTGTGAGAACAATGGAGGAGTAAGTAAGAGTAAGCTTATGTGCAGTTCTAATTTAGTTTATACTATTTGCCCAATGAAAAGTTAGGAATAATAAAATAAATTGATTTTTTCAGTACGTTGTACCCTGTATAAGTTAGAATTAATAAGAATACAAACTTACAAAGCTCAAAATGTTAATCTGTTCAAGACACGTGTATGTACATAGCTACATAATAATTTACTCAAACGATTTTATAATGATTGAATATCGAAGACGCATTGGTGACTCAATCTTTGAACATAATTAGGCAATTGAATTAACTCGCTATCGTTAATTGATAACAGTGACCTTAATTAACTATACAATCAAAGTTGATGGTGGAAGACTGGAATGCTGCAGTTAATAGAGGCCTATGTCCAGCATTAGGATCGAATAGGCAAAAATGATTGATTGATTCGACTCAGCGTTTTAGCCTTTTTGATGCAGCAGTTAGGTCCGTATTACAGAACGTGAATCAAAACGGCACGGTTGGTGCAGTGGCTGATACAGTCGGCTGCTGCGCCCCGGGTCGTGGGTTCGATTCCCGCACGGAACAAATATTTGTATGATCTGCAGGTAGTTGTTCCGGGTCTGAGTGTATTGTGGGTGAAATTAAAATTAAAAAGTAGAACTTGGGTCGAGATAGTCGGCGCATTACGTGTGTGCGTAATCATTTGAACGGTGAAAGATATGGTACCATTTGCTGTGGTCGTTAGTGGTCTGTCGTATCCTTGTTAACACTGCTCCAAAGCACCAAAAGACTTCTATTGCTGAACAAAAGCCTCTCCCATAAAACGCCCGGTATGTATGTACTCACCACGCTGGCAGGCGGGTTTTTGAAAGCAAAATGGCTACAGTTTCGCTGCTGCCTATTTCTCTGGTTACTAGATCCTTAGTTGCGTTTCATAACACCCACGGGAAGAGATGGAATGGTGCTATATTCTTAATCCGGACACCACACGGACCGAAAGATAATTGATCGTGCCAAGTTGGAGGCCTAGTGTGCTGCTTGAACAAGTCTGACACAAGGTTAGCCACTAACCACACGAAGAAAAAGAATATACACTTCAATTATATTATTGCCATAAACATTCTTAGATTGCCTTTGGCACGATATGTCTACATGTAACATTTTTCGAAGAACGGCACGCAGATGGTAAACGGTTCGCCATCCCTGCCCTAGGTTCACTATAACGATAGACCCGGTTTCAGTACATACGCAAACAATATTGTTTATATTTTTTATTGAGCTTTACACTGAAATTATTTCTGTTATTAATTATTGATACTATAGCAAAAACGTGGCTTCGCTCATTATTCGCGCATCATTTAGATGTTGTAATACAATGCTGAGTTAGGAGCCTATTCTGGCCTCGTATTATGTTTACTTATTTGTATTTTTTGTGTACATATTTTCATAATTGTGCGTGACTGAAATACTTAAATGTTTCTTTCTTTCTCCTAGCATAAAAATTAAACATATATATTTTTAAGCAAGCTCTATTTTGAGTTGTTTTCATTGTTAGGTAGGTATTCGTTACCAATAACGCAACTTATAGTCAGACAACGAAAGCTATGACCATGAAGGTAATAAATTACAGATTTCTCTGTCACGCGTCTGGTACAAATTAACGAAATGACAACACAACATTGTGAAACACAAACAATACTACAGTCAACACAACATTGCAATATCTTTGCTTTGTCAATAGCTAACAACTGATCAAATAGGCAACTTTATGCAGGCAATTACGTTTTCATTTAATTCTCTTTCGGTTATTAAAATTAGGTATGTCGCGTTTCGAGGGCACGTCGTATGTTTGTTTATTCCACTTTAGGTTACACCAGGGATTCCCAAAGTGGTCCCCAAAGGGTCGATTCGGCTCGACGAGGTTTTAAAATCGACCCCTATTAATTAACACAAGTTCATATTTGAAACTTTCAAAATACTGTGTAAGTTGTGTTACGTATATTTTTGTAGGAATAGGAGGATTCGGAATTAGTAAATATTTTGTATCAATAGGAAAAAAATAGCACCGACCCATCTCATCCCGTGGGTGTCGTAAAAGGCGACTAAGGGACTAGACGGAGGATGGGCAGCAGCGTCCTTCGAATACATTAAATTTAATCATAATCAGACCAGTAGATACGGAGAAAATTGGCTGTGACAGACGGACAGACAGACAGACAGACACGCGAGTGATCCTATAAGGGTACCGCCGTTTTTTCCTTTGGACGTTCGGAACTCTAAAATCAATACCTTTAATGGAAACACCACTGTAAATCCTACTTTTCCTGTAATCAATCTTGACTACTTACCTTTCAAGTATAAACTGAGGTACCAACTAAATGTTAACGAATAGATAATAATAATACTTTATTTCCAGTTTACAATTTTACAACGAAGTCTCTTAGTAGTACAGGTATACATTTTCTTATAAATTGTAAGTCATCACTGAGTTTAAACCTCTGGCACCCAAGCTAAGATTAAACTTGTGTTATGGGTGCCAGGGCTCTCCCTTAATAAAATTCCAAAAATGATAAGAACAGGCTAGGTGTCACTTACTGTATTTAAGGTACATATACATATATTATATATATATGTACCTTAAATACAGTATATATATATTTATAATTTACGATTTAAGATTTTAACATACGTAAACTTGAGCCTCTGTGCGAGTGTGTTTATATTTATTTGTTTGTGCCTATGCGTGTGTGTATGTTTATATGAGAAAGAATGCGTTCGTGTGTGTGATTTATGTTAAGTTCATTTCTTTACATTAAAATAATAAGCTAAGTGACAATTAGACAGTTTTTTCTATCTCCTCATAGGTAAGAGTCATGACCCATTTAATTACTTTGTTTTTACATTCAAATTTATTTCTTTTATATATGTTACATTCCTTCGCGGCATACGAATGAAAAGTTTTATTTTGTGTGGATTTTTACCACCTGCGACAGGCACCCTGATTAGCTAAACACAGCGAATGCAGACGCGACAGCAGCTGTCGTGCAGCCAAAGATCCAACGGTGCAAATCGCCTGATATTGAAAGGCGAGGATGCAATTTTTTGTTTATTGATCGTCAGACAGTGTGCGTCAGAGACCTTCGCCTGTTTAATCGCTATCGGCATATACGTAATACCAAAATGACGTTTGAGAGCGGCGTCTGCGCGATTTACGCCTGACGTAAACTATCTGCGACTTAGACTTACGTAATCAGCCCGCGGATTCCCGATTTTTTGCCCTGGCAACCCCAGATGCACGCGCTAATTTTATTTTTGCATGAATAAAATCTTTGATTTGTTTTGATCACGGCTTGTTGAATCGTCCCACAACACGCGCACACGTCGTATGTTACATTTATTATTACCCTTTTTTTTAACGTGGGGAAATCCTCTTGGACCGGCTAAAACCCCACGGTGTCCTTCTTCTTACCTCTAGCCGGGGGTGAGTTGTACGCTTTTGTGCATTGGACCGCTCCCCCGGCAGGTATCGGCCCGTCAATGATTGACGGGCCCCTTCTGTGTGCGGCCTCGTTGGCCGCTAATAGCTTTATTCACGTATGCTTCACGCTGATGCTAGTGACGAGTTGTGTACTAAGATTACAACTCGTGATAGGTATTACATTTATCGAGTACAAAAACTAGTAGTAGATACCTTAATGTCTCTTTACAAATACTTCCATATGACCTTCTCTCTCATCTCGCCTGTCCGTGCTGAACAATGACCGATACAATGAACTGTCATAGGAATCATTTCCATAATCACCACGCTTGGCTGGCGGATTGTTGATCGCAGTATGTTATCATTAGCACACGGATGATGTTAGTGGCCATTTTCTTGATATCAATCCTTGGACGAAACCTGTTATACCACGCTAGTCGGCGAGAGCAACCGCGTTCCTATTTTATTTATTAGCTGTCATACCTACTTAGATGACTCACTCTGTAGCATTATTATATTACACACTGATGAAGGCCTCACCACATTCTTATGTACCTCAGTGCTGGGCATGCAGAACAGGCCTTTGTCCAGCAGTATACATTAGGCCTATTATACACTGTTTACTTTAATGATTGTTTCTGCACCACATAATTTTGCTCACAACACCAAAATTTCACTTAAATAAATTAGGAAAAGCTCGGTGCTTTGTCACAACTTCATTCGTTAGGCTTGCCCTCTTGCTACACTGTGCGCAAGAGTGGGTCCTTCGATCAGAATTTGTGTGCGCACTTTTGATATAATGAATAAATTCGGTAGGTATGTTATCTGTTATGAAGACGGTAGCACGCATGTGGTCACGCGCTGCCGTGGGACGCTTTGGGGGATCCTTTACAATCCCCCCGAGGGGGTGACCGCTTTACAGTCACCCTCTCCGAGTTGTGCCTATAGACGTGGCACCATTGGGCGGCTCCAGTGTGATCATACGAGGACTTGTAGCCTCCCTTAGGCGCCGAAGATGACCGCTCCAGTGGTTTAGCCGGTTGGAGTTAGGACTTTGAATTGATTACGTATAGCTGACTTCCTATGGAAGCACACTTGTTTTGTCAATTAATGTTATATCAAGTTCCACATTTATTATTTCACGGAACTGCAATTTACGGCACGTGCAATATATCCTTTTTTTATTGGTCTTCTGTGGAAATTCTACATGAATTTCTTTGGCCCCGAGGAAGGGCGAAGGGTATCCGGACTCCTACCGGCTCAAACCACTGGAGCGGTCATCTTCGGAACTGAAGGGGGTGGGGGGGGTCCAGGTCCTCGTAAGATCACACTAGAGCCACTCATTGCTGCCACGCCGTTAGGCGCATCTCGAGGGAGATGACTGTAAAGCGGTCACCCCCTCTAGGGAGGGACGGCGACTGAAAAAGGCCGCCCCCAGGCAATTTTCGGGGAGGATTATAAAGGATCCCCCCTAGGACTCGCTGTGCGCTGTGCGCGCACACGGCGGCACGTAACCACGTGGGCGCCTCAGTCTTCCCTGGGGTTTAAATTACATGTTTATTGGTCCACAACTATTACACATATTTCCACCTAAATTTTAATTAGTGTGGGTCAGATGCGGCACCCCTGAGCGGGCGGTAGCGGAACTTCCTACAAAACTACTTTGGCTCCGATCAGACTACTCACACAGATATCGTGATTCTAAGGAATTTAAACAAAAATACTGACGACGGTCACACCTTGCCCTCACTAAGACACGCTTTTCTATAATGACATCGAGAAAAAAAACGTAAAGGTATTTGGCGACAATGGCTCGTTCTATTCCACGCGCGCTTCTGTAGAGGATTTTGTGGCTGGCCAGGCTCCACAGGGACTTCCCGTATCGGTAGGTTCGGCCAAAATGAATGACGAACCACGACCTACCTGGGAACGGTGAATTCACGAATAAAATGCGCACCCAGTCGCAAAGTCGCTTAACAAAGACTGGGATTACCGTTTTCGGCTACATATAAAGCTAAACATATCCAGTTTACGCTGATCTTAAAACGTACTGAAAGCCTATGCAATACGAGATCAGCTTGTACTAGAAATGTATAGCTTGATATGTAGCGTAAATCAGGTAATCCCGACGAAAAAAAAACCCCATCTAAAAGATTGATTATGTGTAACTGAAATGAAACAAAGTTCTATGAAATGTCTTTGTTGTTCAACAGATAAACTGAAATGAACATGATTGTGTGTGTGTTGTGTAACAAGCCTAAAATTAAAACTCCTGTACGGGAACTGTAATCTTTGTACTATGAACTGGGCACTGGAATTGTTATAATAGTTGCAGTACTGAACTTGACCTGTAGTCAATAAACACTTTACATTACATGTGATGGCAACATTTATTATGTTTAGGTCAGAGGTGATTTTAAATTCATTTATATGATGAAGCATTAAAAATATTGCCCCAACTATATATGTTTTTTGGTTTCTCATAATATTTGATTTTTATGAGTTAATAGCAGTAGAGTGAATTTACTTTTTGCAGCATTCACTGGGTACTACTCGTAGAATATTTATTTTTACAAACCAGTCTAGACAAGGAGAATGTTTGCAACTATTGTATTATATTAACAGTTTCAACACAAAAAGGTTAATCACCCCTGTTGCTACAGCAAATTCTTATCTCCCTTTAGAATTCTATTCCTGAACTCAACCACAGACAAAACAAACATTTTAGATATAGTTTTAAATAATTTAGCAGACAAAGAATGATATAGTTTACAGTAGGTAATTAACATTCAAATATAGTGACATCAATATGTGGTCAGCTCCAGTTCAAACTAGATTGCTTCAGAAGTGACCATATGTTTTATTGTAGAATGAAAGTTTGGTAAATAAAATAAATAAAACCTAATTTCTATTGTTTAACAGATCTAATAAAAAATAACCATGTGTAAATTTTAGTACTTAATGTGTAATAACTTTAAAAAGCAAACAAGATATCTGGTTGATCAATATAAAGCTCAAATAATTATCTATTCTCTTGATATGATAAAAATATTACATAAGCATTAACAATAATTTATCAGGACTAATACTCAAACCACTTCTTACTATACAGACAGTGGAATTCAACTACATCTATTCTTATATTTTTAATAAGTGAAAAACTATATATATAACTAAAAGCGATTTATGTTATAGTAATGTTATCTATTGATATTTCTTGCAATACATAATGTTCAGATTTTAATTTAGCTGGAAACCTGGGCTTTATTTTGAAAAATTTAGAAATAATAGCAGCATAATTGTGACAACAAATGGCCCAGACCTTGGCAGGAATCCACAATTAGCATTGATACTCCACAAAGTGTATTTATGTATATAAATAAACTAACTAGATGTCTGTACTATTAATCACATGACTTTTGAAGATGATTGTAAAAAAATCACAATATATATATATGTTACATAATAACCGGAAATGGCGAGTTTACGCAACATTGAACAAGCGCACAGCAGTTCTGAGTTCCCGCTAAGATACTTGGCAGGCATTATATATTCACGAATTCATACAAAAACATTGTGTTCGCGATTCACATGTTTTCAAACAAATTCTGGCGCGCTGCCAACACTAAAGACTTTCCAAGATATCTGTTTTAGTATCCCGAAACATGATAACGTAGATGAAAATAATGAAAACAGGATAAAATCAATTAATAACGTTATTTCTCGTGCTCAATATAACCTCAAAATCTCGTCCATAAACATTGCGACCAAGAGCGATTCGAAGACAATGCTATAAAGATGTTAGGACTTTAATAATACACTGATATCATAAAACTAATCAGAAAAACAATAAAGATAATAATATCAAACCTGACAACGGCACACGATGTCACAGTTAACAGCCAATAGATCCACAACTTTTCCTTTTCCTTCGTCACCCCATTGAGCACCCAAAACAACCGCAACTTTATTTTCCATTTTAGATTTTTTGCTGGGATACGATACTGACGATACGTCACCGTTTACGGCTGTTTGCTTCGAATTTATAGTCGAAGCCATTATTTATTGCAAACTTCTGTATTTTATAGAAGAGAGCGAGACATGCGCGCGCCGGGCTCGCTGTTGCAAATAGGCTACTGGGCTGCCACACTCAATAATAATATTTACTTTCGTTATGCTATATCTGTTTTCAGATTATTATAAACTAGCTGGGACCCGCGGTTTCACCCGCGTTTATTTTAAAAGAAATTCAGAGTACATCGACATAGACATGACATAGAATATATATATAAATTGGATTTCAAGGTTTTTTTGCGAAGAACCCTAATTATTTTTCTAAAATTAAAGTAGCCTGAGTTATTCCTTATAACATCAGCTATCTGCTAGTGAAAGTCCCGTCAACATCGGTCTAGCCGTTTCGGAGATTACCCGGAACAAACAGACAGACAATTTTTTTCTTAATTTTTTTTGTTGTATGTGCCGTATATAATTTTATATGCATTTAGTAAAAAGCTGTTATTTTGACATCAAACCTACCTACCTATTTAAAATATCAATTTCAATTCTGCGTAAGAGCAAAAACCATGTAGGGCTTATCAGTTATCACAAATAAAACCAATACACAATTTAATTTAGCCGATATTATATAAATGTAAACAAAATAATGACTAGTGAGTTTAGCTTGGTCACTTTTTGCCAGTTAATAATTAATATTATATAGTGCGGCTAATTAACTTATTTTTTAAATAAGTTACGTTATGAGTAAGCAGATAAGACTCAACTGACCACGATGCGTTCATCCCACTCTGATGACGTGGTGGTCCTGCATAGTGGTCGTGTAAGTGTGCGTGGTTCCATAAGATATCATGGGTAGTGTCCTCCACATGGTTGAAGAATAGGCGCGTTCATAAGAGGAAGAAGGTATTAAAAAGTGAACCAAGAAACTTCCTGCATTTAAGGACACACTTTCGGATACAAGGATAACCGATATCGATATCAGACGAGATCAAATAAAAAAACGACCTTCACATGAGAGTATCCTATACCACATTATGGACATATATACAGTGCCACAATAGTGAATACACCACGTAACTACAAAAGTCACATGGGCATAACTGAACCCATAACATAAAATTTATGACAGCAATTGTCAATTAGGCTAAATCAGATTCTTTAAGCCAGTGTAAATTAACTTGGGTTGGTTACTTTTTATGTGTATCGTTTATATTTAAAATACTCACGTAAAGAGTTTAAAACACCTGTAATCCTCGTGTGTAGATTATCTTATTCTTTTTCTCTTTACCAATAAAATAAATTTCTTCCATATGTGAAGGTAATTTTAAGAAATGGCAATATCAAAACGTCATGTCGTCGGAAATTTTGTTGACACTTCCACAGATAATTTACAGAGTTAAGTAGTATGATTTTATTAAGGTCTATCTTTCACTCAATAGCCCGTATGTATGTGTACCGCAATAAATGTTCACTACCATCCTAGAGTAGGCCCCAGACAATTCAGGATTTTTTGGTGTCAAGTCGTTGCAAATAATTTTATCAGATGCCAAGGCACTAGCACGAAATTTGTCACAAATTAAAATAGAGACCAACCTACATAATTTTTCTACAGTTTCGCAGGAAAGCATAGAACTTTACTTTCTTAATTACTGTTTACCCCACAGTTATAAAAATGTATGGACTTTCACCTGGCCTCTGTTTACGGTTACTTCCCAACCGTATGAAAACATTTTTTATTGTCACAGTATGCGAAAATCTCTTCTTTGGATAATTAATTACTGTGAGCCTATGCATATGAATGACCCAATATCTTATTTTGTTTATTCCGTGCCCAGTATGAAACATATGTAGTAGGTATTTATTATTCATATTAGTAAATTATATAGAGACTGAAAAGAGCGCTGTCCAAATAAGTAAAAAAAACAATATTTGCTGAAGGGTTCTTGTAGTGATGTCCAAAAAATATATGTATCGATATTTACCGTGATGCTAATTAGAAAAAATATTGTTACATCCATTTTTTTGTCAAAAGCGTGTAATTATATTTAAAAGAAATATAAAAACCATTAAATAAAATTCGGAAAATCAAAAATCTCTTTCTTGTAGAAGTTATAGGCTGCTGAATTTTTGTTAAATCTGTTATTTCTTAGAAGGTGGTAATATTAATCATTCCGCTCCATTACACATGTGTATATATTATATCACAGCCACACACTCGATGAGTGGCGTGGGAAGTAGCGGGGGAAGAAGGCAGAGAACTAGTGTGGCTACGTTACTCGTCATGCCCATCACTCCCTTTTTTGTCGGTTATTTATGCGCTAGTTAAAGCGCCAGCAGTATGAACACGATTAATAAGCTACATATTCGTGCCACTCGACCTTTTTTCCAGCCTTGCCGCCAAGGACGCCCTAATCACCGAACTCGTGGAGGCCTATTGCCGCGACACCATCCCATTCAAGTAACTACTTCTCTCCCTCGTCTCTTGCTCGCGCTGACCCATGCCAACCCTGTAGTTTTAAATGTCCCTTAATACGTTTTAAACAAGACCGATCCCCAAAACAAAAGTTTCTTATCCCCAGCAACGCCCTATGCCATAGGTCCGTGTCCCATAGCGCAAGTTACTTAGTAATTTTGGCACGGTTGGTGCAGTGGCTGATACAGTCAACTGCTGCGCTCCGGGTCGTGGGTTCGATTCCCACACAGCACAAATATTTGTATGATCTGCAGGTAGTTGTTCCGGGTCTGGGTGTATTGTGTGTGGAATTCATGTCTGTAAACGCACCCACGACACAGGAGAAATCCTAGTGTGGGGCAACGTTTAAAAAAATAAATATATATAGATATATATAAATTTTAAGTCTGGCTTCGCCAGAAACGACCGGTTCGGCTATTATATTTCCAGGAAATGTCTGTGAGACGTGCAACAAAAAACAGACATATTCGCGTGCATCCGCATCGAGTGCTCGTATCAGTAGCACGTGTATCTTTGTAGGTTAGCAGTCAAGCGCTGATCGATGAACGATCTAGTAAAAATGTATTTAATTATTAGCTGCTGACCCAGCAGTTTGGGACCCATAAATTAAAACAAAATTTAATCTACGTACACACGGCTGCATATCAAGCTATACAAATCCAATTTACACTGATTTCTCATCCTACGGAAAACCTATACAACCGAGATCAGCTTATACTGGAAATGTATAGCTTGATTTGTAGCCATGCATACGACTCTTGATAGTAACAAATTATTATTATTTTTATAATTTGCTACATTGCGTTTGGTGATTTGGTTATTGTTTAGATTTTGTGTTTATTGTAACTAATCTAAGTGTGTGTGCCAGATGAGAAGTACACACGTAAGAAGTGAAACTTCTTTAAGACAGCATTTTTCGAAAAATGATCTACTATTTACAACTTGACAGAAATTGGTGTTAAATGAAGCTAAATTAGATAAAGTTTGAGCGAAAGGCTTTTATTATCATAGACATGGATACAAATAATACAATTATTTTACCTTATTGCTACTAGGATTATTATAGCATTTCATTAATTATAATGTAACTATTACTATTATTGTTATTATATATTTTTGTAATTAATGTCTTGTGGTAACTGAAACATATGGTTTACATTCCACGAATTTTTGTGACCGAGTAAAAACGCCATCAATTGTAGTGCCAGATCTTGTTGTTGATGTTTGAGGACTGTTTTTCATAGATATATTCAATTTATCTTTCAAATCAATATGGCGCATAACGAAAAAATGTGACTTAGAAATAAAGATGGCGCGTAACAGAAAAACGTTACAATTTTTCACATTGCTATAAAAATTCTCCCATACGTTGATAAAGAAGTTTGACTTCAAAAAGGACAATTGAAAATGCCGGCTGTATAAAAATCGTATCGAAACACCACCAAGCCATTTCGTCTCACCTCTGGGGCTCTGGGGTGCATTAGGTATAATAAAGCTGTGAAAGCCATCATCACTAAATATTATATAATCTGATATTATTTATAGTTAATTCATAGAATTTTCTTTCGTGGTAAATTTTATGCCGTGTGGTGGCAGCTAAGAATACCACTAACCTATCTCATACCGGGGGTGTCGTAAAAGGCCACTATGTACGAGTACATTTGCAACATAACTGCGATCGCCAACCCTTCTGCCAAGCGTGGCGATTCTGGCCAAACTGCCCAACGAGCGTACAGCAAAAACCCATACCGGTTGTTTTCGTTCTTTGGGGGAGATTTTACGGCTGAAATAATGAACATTTTATAAATATCAATTTTATTATTATATACTCGTATATCCCCCTAGTAAACCCCCTTAGGTCGTATAATTATATTGTTACGTTTTAGATTATTTAATATGAATGTGGCGTGTGGCATGTAGCCGTGTGGTGCCGGTTCAGAATACCACCACCCCATTTCCTCCCGTGGGTGTCGTAAAAGTCGACTATGGGATTAGCCGGAGGATGGGCAGCAGCTTCCTTCGATTACATTAACAAATCAACTGCGATCGCCAACCCGTCTGCCAAGCGTGGCGATTATGGCAAAACCCCCCAATGAGCCCACAACACACCCATATCGGTCGTTGTGGTGATCTTTGGGGGAGGCCTGTGTCCAGCAGTGGACTTCATTCGGCCGAAATGATGTGTGGCAAGGAATAGCACGAGTTGAGCAGTGTGTGGCTACCTAGGGTAACATCGTGGTAGCGCAATGAGCAGAGCGAGGAGCAGTGCCAGGAGTTTCGTGTAGCTGTGGCATTACACAAACATATACAGACCATAGAAGATCGGATAATATACGTGAAATATGTATAACACGAAATTACGACATGAGCTACATACAAACAAAAAATATCAAATTCCATACTTAAATTGTTACTCAACTAGGCTATCAAGATTTAAAACATTTACACTGTATATCGCTTCTTTTCTTAAATAATGTCGATATTTAAATATATCGATATATTTTGAGCAGGCCTAGTTTCAAGTTTGTTTATTGACATTTGACATAGCGTTTGTTGATTGATTAGTAGGCAGTTGTCGGTCGATTCGCTGTCCCAATAAAAAAGCGAGAAATCCTTAAATATTTTTATGATAGGAAAATATATGAAATAGTATATATTTTGAATTAAAACGGGATTCTGATTAGTGTCTATTAATGTCATACTCTTGTATTCAGAACGGGTTGTAGGCAGGTAGGCACAATCGCTGAAATGAAAGTTTGCTTAATTTTATTTTTCTTGTGTGTGTGCACCGAGTTTATTCATGGTGATAAAGAAGCAGAAGAGGATGCAAACCGGAAGAGGATAATTGAACAACTAACAAGGACTCGCACGGTGTTATTAGATGATTATCATTTGGTTACCAGGCAGATTGCCACTGATGTATATATGTATAGAAGTTACCGCACAGTGTCTGTTGTGTTTTACCCTATCATGAGGGATGTCACCGACGCTCGCTTCACATTTCAATCTGAGGAACTTCATTTAAATACTATTGGTAGGTTTCCTGCTAACACTTATTTTATTCTTTATGAGCTGAGCCTTGCCTAACAAATAGTGTTGCTGAGATTTACTTATATATTACGTATGGGTGTAATAAACATACCAATAATATGACTACAGAAATCTGAAAGAGAATCATATCAGCCTAATCTTACATAACTGTGTTATTATATTAAAATAATGGTGCAGCAATAATTTTGCTTATAATCTCATTTATGGCAACCTCTTCAAAAAATTGTAATTTATGTAATATTATATAATAGTATAGGAGATTGGAAGAGTTCATTTTTATTAAGCTACAATAGCCCAACTGTTTAGGTTTCAGAAGTTTTGATGAGGTTCAAATTCAAACCTAACAATAATCTTCAAAACCCACTCTTTGCACACATTTATTTATTTTTAGAAATAGCTGGAAATGTAGGTTATACCATTAACTGTCACAGAGCCAGACATAAATAAATAAAAATTGTGGCTGCCGGCAATAAACAGGTAAGAGGTAATGTACTAAAACATCTATGTGTAGATCTAAACATAAAGATGATAAAACACAACTGCACTGATTAGATTATTGTAGACAGTAATTTCCTGCTCATTGCTATAACGATTCATCCTAGCAAAAAATGTATTTAAAAAAACTGCAATATATGCATGGCTATTCTCTTAGAATTCACTGGCAAACTCAAATCTCTAATATCATATTGCTTTTACTATTTTCATTGCAGATTAATAAGTGAGCTTACTTCACTAACAAACCCATTTTTAAATCTGCAGTGAAATCTCTAGTTTTGTATTGTTTGTACTACTTTTTACTGCAGATTCAGAAGCGTGTTTGCTAGTGAGTTCTTATAAAATAGCACTGCAGGTTTTTTTTTCTAATATTGAGTATATGATTGAACACAACAAAGAAACGGTATATTTGTATGATCGGCAGGTAGTTTTTCCAGGTCTGGGTGTACTGTGTGTGAGATTTGTATCTGTAAATGCACCCACGACATAGGAGAAATCCTAGTGTGGGGCAACGTTTTATAAAAAAAAGATTACAATACTCTCTATTACCCTGGTTTTCGTAAATTATAATGCAAGTATAAGTGCAAACATGAATAAAACAAATGGTCTTGAAACATGAATGTCTTAATACAACAGTATGCTCTAGTTCAGCATGGATATGATGCAAGCAATACACCCACATTAATGCATTCATTGTCAGAGTTGTTATTGAGCTGAACGAATTAAATGACAATCTGGTGGTGCCAATTGAGTTGGTACCTAGTCCTTCACTTGTGTTTGTTATGATTGTATGTAAGTAATCTATGTAAGACCTCTAAACAAGCTTCTTAGTAATGCCAGCTAGGTAATCAAATTTGCTGTTTTCATGTATATATTTTAGGTTTAAATTGGAAGTTAAAATATTTTTATTATACCCTCATTATTATTTACCATCTGAATAACTGCTTTGTTTATAAGTTCTTCTCGCTCGTCTCAATCACCTATCATTATGTGACAACTTAACACATAAGATAACTATTATAATCCCTTATACTCTGGTATTTAATATAAAACACAATTTTCGCTATTGCTTTACTGTAAATTTTGTATAGAGAAACATAAATATTATTTTAGTTGATAAAGTATTTGTGTAGCCATTACTGCATCATCATCATCATCATGTCAGCTGAAGGATGTCCACTGCTGAGCAAAGGCCTCGTGAATTTCCACAACAACCGGTTATATGGTTTCCGCATCCAACAACATTTAGCTAGGTTATCTGTCCGTCTTAGAGGCTGTCCCATGCTGTGTTTTCTGGTGTGTGGTCATCAGTCGAGAATCTTTCTGCCCCAATGGTCATTGGTTCTATAATCTATATCCCTATAGCCCTACCCATTGCCACTGCAGCTTACTGCTCTTTTTTGCTAAACCAGCATTTTATTCTTCTATGGATCGCTTCATTTCTGATTTGATCTTGTAGATAAGTACCAAACATAGCTCTCTCCACAGGTCACTGAGTGAAATTGAGCTTTTTTATGAGGCACGTAGTGACTAGTGAGCGAACACGTCTCTGTGCCCTATGCCATCACTGGTAACACACGTTTGTTAAAGACTGGTCTTGAGGCCCTCCGGTATTGATGACGAAAAGACGTTGTGAAGTTTCCCTGAGAGTCCCCAGTAAGTAATAAATAATACTTATGTTGGGGCGGTCTCGTTTCTTCCCTTATTATCTTCATAGTAATATTTTGAGACCATTGTTACATAAAATAAGTAAAGAAAGAACAACCAGAATGAATGAAATTCCATTTAAACTAAACTAAGGAGAAAAACATGCAATATTACAAGTGCGTGCATGCGTGTGTGTTGTGTGTGTGTGATGTGTATGGCTGCCTGATTATGTTTGAGAGTAAATATGCAGGTGAATAGGCAAGACTTTCAACTAAGTCTAACTTAAAGGTGCTCAGTTTCCTCATATGTTAGTATGAGTTAGTATTTAGCCATTCAGTTATTAGCCCTCTTGCATTCATGCAGAACCTTAGGATGAAACTTTAATTTTGCGTTTATTTTATTGTAAATATAGGCAGATTGAGTCTGTCGCCTTGCAAAAGCTGTGCGTACACTTCGGGAGTGAGCCACATTATCGCTCTGTCGTCTATCCTGATTAGCTGTATTCAATGTTATAGATTTATGCAAGTTTATGGTCACATTTAAGAAATATAACTTCCGTACTGTAAGTGAACCACTAGTTCTATATAAGTTATCTGTGGGGTGTCTATAAGGTTCAAAGTACATCACTTTTATATGCGATCGCTGGCTTGACTTTCGTCTTGCCCATTTTCATTTTATAGTCCGGTCAATTTAGACATAAAAATGGTGATCAAATAAAGAAAATTCCGACAGAGCCAAATCTTCGTAGAGACCTTAGGTTTACCACAAGGAATAAAGTGTCAAAAGTCCCCATCAGTCCCATGTGAGCTTAGGGACTTATTCCGGGCCCAAGGTCAAAATTTTAGGTTTTTTGGATTTTTCTCGAAAACGGTAAGTTTTGTCGAAAAAGTACCTTAGAGCAAAGTTGTAGATCTTAAAATTCTCTATAAAAATGGTCCCCATGATTTTTTCTCTAAGACCCACTATTTCCCAGATATTGCGCTTGTAAGAATCACGTTCTACATAATATGCACACATTTCCACACCACCTGTGAGGTAGTGTACTCGGCGCGTTTTTTTTAACGTAGGCCTATTCCACGAACCTTTATGACGTTATTTTCAGGAACAATAATTATTTAATAGTATGAAGATTATTGATATGGGTTACTGAGTTTAACTGTCGTTCTAACTTTTTTTTATTACTTTAATCTGACTCATACTCTTCATATTCAACTTCAACAATCATGTTTTCTTCAATTTCTTCTTGTTCTTCTTCTTCTCCTTCCTGTTGATGAACGCTTAGAAGTTGTTTAAATGAAGATGAATCAGTTGTCTCTTCATCAAAATCACATGAATCTTCCTCTCTTGTATTTAGTTGAACATTTGAGCAAGAGACACCTTAGCAATTGGTACACGCTGGAGAACACTGCAACCCTACTTTTTTACAGCCACATTTGGCACTACAACCTTTCTTGCAATTGCAAAAAATAGTGTTAAGAAGTTTTTCTGGAGCAGGGGGCAGTAAAGTTCGAATCGGCTCCAAAGTATTATTTATCGATTTCCCACCCCAGTCTTCAGGGTTCAGTTCATTGCCTTGCCATGTCTGAACTTGATAGTATACTCGAAACAAATGTTGAGTAGCAGATGCCGATGTTGGAGGAAGACGCTTGTAATAAATACGTATAGTCACTCGAACTGCTCGTTCAACACTTAAAGAAGCAGGTATACGTGAACGACACCACATGGACTAAAGAATAGGCAGATGTTTTTTAAGGCCAGATGTTATTCAAGTAGAGGGGATTCGGTAAGGGACCGGCGGTCATTTTAGAGTAAATTTTCTTAGAATAGTATAATGTATACATAAAAGAGACACGAGTAGGCATTTTTGCTTGCTTGAGTACCTAAATATGTATATACGTGGCATATGTGTGCATATTATGTAGAACGTGATTCTTACAAGCGCAATATCTGGGAAATAGTGGGTCTTAGAGAAAAAATCATGGGGACCATTTTTATAGAAAATTTTAAGATCTACAACTTTGCTCTAAGGTACTTTTTCGATAAAACTTACTGTTTTCGAGAAAAATCCAAAAAACCTAAAATTTGACCTTGGGCCCCGAATAAGTCCCTAAGCTCACATGGGATTGATGGGGACTTTTGACACTTTATTCCTTGTGGTAAACCTAAGGTCTATACGAAGATTTGGCTCTGTCGGAATTTTCTTTATTTCAATTGTCTAAATTGACCGGACTATTAAGTCCACCCGCAAATCAAAGGTATATAATACCTATACTCGGCATTGATGTTGATTCCGAATCCTTTCCACTCCAGTAGCTTGAAGGTATCCTCCATGGCAGCAGGGAACGCATTTTCCGGGAAATAGCGTCCCGATGTCTCACACGTCTCTGCAATGAAATTGCTCCCGTGCTCTGTTCGTGTACTCGGACCGACATGGTGGCGTTTCTGTATAAGCACTTTAAACTTTCGATGTACCAATAGTCCAATATCCAGGTTAATTGGGTTCGCGGGTGCTTAAGAGAGGCAATGGTAGGTATAGTTATCGAGGTGTATAGCTGTCGGTAGAACTTGACCAATCAAAATCTCTGGCAAAGTCGACGCTATGCTTCCGTCCTCGGTCTTTAGCTTCATAATTAGACTTTTCCCAATACACACGTCTTGCAAATACTTTGAAGCCCTGGTTCCGCTCAATTATTACTTCCAATACCAGTGCAGCAGTAAAAGTTAAAGTTAAAGATACAAACATCGCGACATAAGGACTTCCATGTGCTTAGAAAAAAAAGTACCCGGTCCCAACGGTTTGGACAGAGTGTAAACCTACCATTTATATCGTCCACTGACAATGTTCTAGGCACTCGAAGAGGTTTTATAGTTCGAGTTGAAAGCTCTCAGGGGTTTCGTATATGAGCGCTAGAGAGCCGGAGCGTAGATTTCATCAGACGAGACCTCTCAACTTTGAGATTAATATTAAATGTGGCTCTTACCATTCGGTTATCACCTTATGGATTACGTAGACAACATTGAATATTTTCATTTATCGTTCGTGATGAAGTCAATCTCATTCTTTGTAGACCCATCGGGATTCGTCTGGGTCCATTTCCTTCCTGTCATTCCATGTGGCTTATGAAAAAAGGAGTTCATCACAAAGCATCCGTCCTGTCCAAAAACCCGGCCAACCTCTGTCTCCTGGGGTTCTGTTACCGGGTTGCGCATACTTGTCGATTCACCTGCGTCCGTCTTTTGATGGACCGCGAGGACTGCGTATGTATTACTTTCGCGGCCCATCGGCTGTTGGCCCACGTGTGTGCGCCTACCTGCATGTACGACGCTGTATCTGAGACATCGCCGCAACTCGAGAGCCGTGCAATGCTGACGACAGACTCCCCGATCTGCCGCCCGCTGGCTACTGTTAGGGCGGTATCAAGCGGGCGTTATGCCGCCTGCGCCGACCTATCCGCCTGCGGTGGATCGGGTCAACCAGGGCGGCTGGCTCCTGACCCACTCCGCCGCCTCCTTCCGCGAGATGACCACCTCACAGAAGGATGCGACTGCCTCCCAAGCCCCCTCACTGTCAACCATGGCTTTTACCAAAGCCGGCAGCGCGAGGTCTCCCCCAGGTACTGCCATGAGGTTATGGCGCTGCAACACCCAGGGGTTTTCGTGTGGTGTTCGGATTAAGAATATAGCACCACTCCATCTCCTCCCGTGGAGGTCGTAAAAGGCGACTATGGTACTAAACCAGAGGGACGGGCAGTCCTTTCTGTGGAACAGTAGCCATTCTTCGACCAAGCGCGTCATCGAGGTCGTCCTGCCGCTCATTGGAGGTTGGATCAGCAGGAGCGAGCGCGTCTCCTGCCGCCTGACGCATGTGTTCACCGGAAACTATTCTTTCGGTGCGTACCTGCACGGGATAGGACGCATGGCCACGGCACAATGCCACCATTGTGATAGCGACCAGGATACCGCACAGTACAAGCTCGAGGCGTGGCCTGCGTGGGTGCCCGAACGGCGGATCCTGGTCGATCGATTCGATCGGTCGATCTTTCTGCCGGCTGTAGGGTCGGCTATGATGGCAGAGCGTGAAAACTGGAATGCAGTGGTCTCCTTCTGTGAGAGCGTGATGAGGAGACATCAGAGCGGGATCCGGAGAGGGCCGATCCTACTCGAAGAAGGAGGAGACGGTGCCGGGGTAACAACCGCCCTGGCGCCTAATTCCTATACGACTGAAACCCCCTGCCGTAGCCGGTAGGATTCTGGCCATGCCTTTTCGTCCTTCCCCGGGGCGGAGGAAGTTCATTTAGAATGTCCACAAAAACCAAAAAATTAAGAAGAGCTCTATTTCCAGCAGTGAACTAGAAAAGGCAGATGATGATAGTTAATAGTTGGCGGTCATATTACTAAACGCGATTGCTTGGTTGTAATTTTAGAAGTTTTATATGTAGCTAATTCTACGATCCGGCTGTGATAAAAGTAGCTGTTGATCCAAGTAGCTGAATACGCGTGGGTTATCTGGCGTCAAATTTATCTACCTACGCGAATCTAGCAAATAGTCTGTCGTACGATCAATGTAAAGAAAGAATCAGCCATGACCGGTTTAAGTCAAGACAGACGGACAAATTAAGATGGGGCTCTACCGTGGGTAGTGTGTAGTGCTCCAATAAGTATAATAGGTATATTACTGGCGGCTGATTTAATCAACTATAATTTTGTAGTAAGTGAATCAGTGTACGACTGTACACGAGTCAATAGAAAATAATCTTTTTTTATAGCAAAGTTTTCATTTGTTTTCTAACACCGTAAATCCAAAACAGCTGGCGGTTAATGACCTCGTACCATATGATCGGGTCACATCTTCGCAGTGTCCGCCTCGCGTTCGGTCTTTGTTTTCGTTGGGTACTAATTACTTCATCGCGTTTTTTTCATTGGTGGTTTTAATACATTTTATTAACATAAATAATGGGATCAGTTCCCATTATTATATTGGAGTGCTAAAGTTGAATATGTCGGGCACCCAGTATAAAGTGATGTTTGAGTTACGGATTTAATAGTTCGTGACTTCTTCCCGCCACAGTCTCAAGTCACTTGGGATCGGCGCAGTATGATTCTGATCATCCTTACTAGTCATATTCTAAAGATGTTAGCAAAAGTTTTACAGTCGGCCTCCTGTCTAACACTAACCCTCCTTTATGCTAGTGTTGGTGTTTTACTCGCCACCTGCGGGTATCCAATGTGCTTAACGATACGCACCGGGTTCCAAACGCCCTTTATTATCTTTTGGCACCCACGGGATGAGATGAGGTAGCCCTACTCGTACTAGCTACACGGGCTGTCACGACTAGAGATGTGATATCTTATTAAATTCACAGAGTCTAAACAGGGTGTACTCTCAACTACGCATCATCATACCGAAAGCCTATATAATGCGAGATCAGCTTATACTGGGGTCCCGTTGGGAGATTCACAAAATAAATTTAACACACGCTATTGAATTTTGTATTTACATATACACAATTCATATCAACTATCGAATCTGTTGTTGATAAAAGCGTTGCACGATAATTATGTATTTACATATAAACGATACAAAATTCATAATCAACTGTTTCCTCTGTTCTCTTGTTAATAAAAATGTTGCTCATTAACATTTACCCTCTGATATTTAAATTAATACGCGTATAGATATCGTAAAAGTTCTGCCGTATTCTGACAGAGAATACTGATTATTGAACAATATTTACGGCCGAAATTAATAATCAATCAATCTAATCCAAAATGGTTGGATTTAGGATTAAGGATTTGTCTGTTTCTTTTTTTAAATTAAGTGTGATCCTACCGAAAAAACGGATGAAGTTCAAAATCTTGTTAATAAATGGCGTATTGCACACAGGCGCCAGAGCGCGGACAGGGCGTGGACGCGGGCAATGCACGTCACTTTCCCGTCCGCGCCCTGTCATGTCAGTTGCTGACGTTCTGACTGTTCATGACGCGGCTAACGCACCTCTATTTACGTCTCGTCTTTTCCTTTGTGTGTGTATTGATATATCATGTCCGTATCACGTCTACTTCTAGTCCATGTTATGTCTCCACTGTGTGCACTTCTATCATACCAGATAATATGGACTATCCTTTTTTACACGATTCTCTATTCCAGGGTCATGCAGTCCACAAGACGTGATAGTAAACATAAAACACGGTTCATACCCTGCTGTGAACCCTGACGGGTACGACTTCCCCAAAGACTTCGTGGACCCCGCCATCAGAGAACCTGTTCACACGCTGGAACTGCTGTCGGATGGCAAGAACACGACCTATACGATAGAAAACCCTCAGCCAGGAAACTGGTACGCACTGATTTATATAAAATGGGAGGATCCGCGGACGCAAAAAGTTGAGCAGCAAGGTATGTCTTATGATGTTGTCTATAATATATATTATGGCTGGTTAATTAAACGCGTCTCTTTGGTGTCCGGCTTTAGAGTTGTCCGTGTGATGTCCAGATTAAGAATTGTCCGTGTGGTGTCCGGCTTAAGAATATAGCACCACTCCATCTCGCCTCGTGGGTGTGGAAACAGGCGACCAAGGTACTTTAAATGAGAGGGATTGGCGGCAACGTCCTTTCTGTGGGACAGTAGCCATACTGCGTTCACCAACCGGCCTTGCCAAGCGTGGTGGGTATTGGCAAATTCCCCCTAAAATGATGACACAATTGTGTACATGGGAGAGGCTTTTGTTCAGCATTGGACTTTGGCTGTAATGATGATGATGATGAATTAAACTTGTGCGTTCGTTGGCCTAAAACTGAAGTAGACGAATAGATTAAAATGCGGTTAACTTTATAACGTTGTTCCACGTTCAAAATTAAACAGCCGATGCAATTGCATTCGCCATAAACACTTTCATGGATCATCATCATTTCGGCCGAATGTAGTCCACTGCTGGACACAGGCCTCCCCCAAAGATCACCACAACGACCGATATGGCTGTGATGTGTGCTCATTGGGGGTCTTGCCATAATCGCCACGCTTGGCGGACGGGTTGGCGATCGCAGTTGAGTTGTTAATGTACTCGAATTAATCCTCCGGTTAATCCCTTAGTCGACTTTTACGATACCCACGGTATGAAATGGGGTGGTGGCATTCTGAGCCGGCACTATGGATTCGTGACGGTTATGTTCGAACGTTAAAAAAACAATAAATGCTCATATTTCTGTTTCAGTCAATAAACCTATTATTTAATAGCCTGGCAGTCAATTATCATTAGTTTGCCTTTTCGGGCATTTAAAATTATCACGTTTATCTGTTCATATTTTGTTATCGCATTCTTGCTACATTACGTGTCCATTGGATAAGTATAATGCATGTGTTCATTTATTAAATTACTTTCGGTGTGGTGACAGTATTTAGAGTATACCACCACTCTATCTCTTCCCGTGGATATCAATAATACAATTTCATTTAATTTAAGATTTTGAAGTTCATCTGTTTTTGTGTTAGGATCACATTTAACACAAATCCTTTATCCCAAATCCAAAGATTTTGGATTAGATAGATTATTAATTTCGGCCGTATGGGATTCTTAACCTAAGGGATGGGCAGCAATGTCCCTGTGGAACAGTAGCCATACTGCGCTGACCAACTCGCCTGCCCATCGTTAGTACTGGCAAATTCGTATAAACCCTATCCATATCCCCGAGCTTTGTTCAGCAGTGGATGTCGTTCGGCTGATATGATGATACATTTTGGTATTATGATGTAATTTGTGAAGATACGATTTAGTGTACGTGACTACTACGTATTGTAATAGAGTTCAAACTCTTTGGGAGAAAAATCCTAGCCACATAGAATAAAAAAACATTATTTGAAATAATTATATGAGAACATTTTGATAGAGAAAATAAAAGAAGAGAATGAATTTGAAGTGAAATGAAGAAAATGAAAAAACCGAATTGTATTATCTTCTATAGAATTAACTAGTTTCTTAATTCCAAGATCATACATAAGTTCCTTCCCGTACCTATACCAATACGCCGACCCAAACAGATTTCAGTTATTACAGTATCAAGCTATACAAATCCAGTTTACGCTGGACTCTCATCGTACGGAAGGCCTATACAATGCGAAATCAGCTTATACTAGAATTGTATAGATCGATATGTAGCCGTGCGTACAAGTTAAAGTCCACGGGTGTCGTAAAAGGTTACTAAGGGTTGGCATCAAGGATGGACAGCATAATCCTCCCGTGTGCTAATAACAACATACTGCGATCACCAATCTGCCTGCCAATCGTTGTGATTATCGCTATGTCCTCTCTGACCGCTCATTGTAGTGATAATGCGGAGGTCTGTGTTCAGCAGTGGATGTTTATGAGCTGATGTATATTCGTGTGTGTATGCTGTTCAGTTTGCCGTGTGGTGCCGGCTCAGAATGCCACCACCCCATCTCCTCCCGTGGGTGTCGTAAAAGTCGACTAATGGATTGGCCGGAGGATGGGCAGCAGCGTCCTTCGAGTACATTAACAACTCAACTGCGATCGCCAACCCGTCTGCCAAGCGTGGCGATTATGGCAAAACCCCCCAATGAGCCCACAACACACCCATATCGGTCATTGTGATGAACTTTGGGGGAGGCCTGTGTCCAGCAGTGGACTTCATTCGGCCGAAATGATGATGCTGATGTATATCCGTGTGGTGTTCGGATTAAGAATATAGCACCGCTCCATCTCCCGTGAATGTCGCAAAAGGCGACTAAGGGACACCAAACCAGGGGTATGGGCAGCAGCGTTACTTCTATGGAACAGTAGCTACACTGCGCTCACCAACCCGCCTGCCAAGCATGGTGTACTGGCATAATTTCCCCCAAAATGAAATCACAATTATGAAAATCGAGAGAGGCCTCTATTCAGCAGTGGACGTCCAATGGCTGATATGATGTATGTGTGTAGCGCGTCCGTTAGTATGCGGTCGATACTTTTCATGTCGAAGACTAGTAAGTCTGGAACAAAAGCTATTGCGATAATTATTTACATATAAACACGATTCATTAAATTTCTCACAAAAGGTTCTCAACATTTGATCATGGAGTAATGTCTTAGATTTTCGCGATTATTACACACTTTTCACTCTTTCCTCTTGCACGGTTCGTGGTCACAGGATGTTTAAGGTGACAAGCGTCGAACCCTGCAAAGTGTTCGAAACGCCAGGAAAAATATAAATCTATACAAATAAATAAAATTGAAGTGTCTGTTTGTAATTTCAAAATAACAGCTTTTTACTAAATGCATATGAAAGTATATACGGGACCTATAACAAAAAAGCTATTTTTAATTTTTTTGTCTGTTTGTCTGTCGTTTGTTCCGGGTAATCTCCGAAACGGCTGGACCGATTTTGACGGGATTTTCACTGGCAGATAGCTGATGTTATAAGGAATAACTTAGGCTACTTTTCTTTTAGAAAAATAATAAGGTATCCGCGCAAAAAAAAACCCTTGAAATACAATATGTGGTGTATTCTATGTCAAGTGTCTATTTAGAAGTACTCTAAATCTCTTTTTAAATTACACGCGGGTGAAACCGCGGGTCCCAGCTAGTCTATAATATACGCGATGTAATCCGTTTGACAGTATTTTATCATAATTTGATCATATGTTACACGGAAACCTTCGAAAAGAACGGGCCTGATATAATTTAAGAACTAGGGATAGATGAATAGCCGAGTAGCTTTCGTAATATTACCGCTTATAAATATCGTTGACCGACCTCAGATGACAGTTATCAGCGACCTAAACAGATGTAACATTGCCTGTCACAACATGTTGATTAATTATATCCCGATAATGTTTTGGAAAGACAACACATCGCGCCACTGCCACCAAGTCAGTTTAAATAAATGGTCACCATGGATTGTGACCATCGCTTTATTACAATCTTAATATTATATAAGAAAGGAGAAAGAAAACATAGTTCATAGGTACATTACCTATGTACTATGAACTCATACGACCGTGTGTGTGTTAAAACTACATGGACTGCTAGATGTGAGAAAGTACGTCTATAACTATTGAATGAAATGCTGTTGAAAAATGAATTCATATGTCACTATATACAAGGTGGGAGTTAGTGAGTCATCCACCTTACTAAAGGAAGCTTGTTGATGAAATCTCTTTTTACGTAGTTTCGGAGTCCCACCGCTTTCGCGATCTCGTAGACTTTCGAAATCACAATGGTTGATTCTGATCGTAAAGTCAAAACAGGTAAGAAAAATCTCATAGTCGAAGAGTTGTTATTTTATTTCAACTGAATTCATTAACGAAGACCTCTTTAGTCCATTTGGTTCCAGAAAAAGCATAAACCACATCTCTCCACCCATGGGCATTGTAAAAGGCGACTTAAAGGTGATATCAAGGGGATAGGCATCATGTTCCTGTAAGCTAATAATAACATACTAAGGGGACACCCATCCGCCTACCAAGCGTGATGATAATTCTTAATCCGCTCACCACACGGAGTGTGTATGTACTATGACAAATTATTCAATAATATTATCGGCCTGTAACTGTCCCACTGCTGGGCGAAGGCCTCATCTCATACAGAAAAGAAACAAAAAATGATCACCAGGCTTCAATGCATGCTGGCAATTTCAGACCATTAATTCCAAATTGCTCGCCTGGTTTTCCTTCACTTTAAGTCAATGGCACATGGCGGTTATAAACCCGCAACCTGATGCTTACTTAGCAAGAACTCGGGGCCACCGCGACATTCAGACTAATAATATAGGTATTTAAAGATAATACGTTTTAGGTGTCAGAGTTTGTAAAATTTGATTTGTACAAAGATATTGGAAGAAAGGAGATATGCCATGTAGATAAAAATATATGCGCAACAGAGTAGCACATTTCAATGAAATTAATGTAAATTATTCAGGTTTTTTTTTTTTTTTTTTCTTTAAAAATCGTTGCCCCACACTAGGATTTCTCCTGTGTCGTGGGTGCGTTTACAGACATGAATTCCACACACAATACGCCCAGACCCGGAACAACTACCTGCAGATCATACAAATATTTGTTCCGTGCGGGAATCGAACCCACGACCCGGGGCGCAGCAGTCGAATGTATCAGCCACTGCACCAACCGTGTATAAATGTAGGTCATGTGGAATCAACAAAGTTTCTGGGTTTAAATTTTTACTGTAGGTTGAATTGGAAGGCACATATTGAGAATCTATGCTTGAAAACAAATCAACAATCTTATGCACTCTATATGCTTACTAAAACAGCTGACACCCCTGCAGTCCTGGCTGCAAACCAGTGTTATGTAGGGTCCATAACAAGATATGGAATCATGTTTTGTGGACATTCTATTTGCAAAGAAGATGCTTTTAAGTCACGAAACAGATGTGTCAGATCAATATAGCCTTAAGCAAACAGAGAGTTGTAAAGAGTATTTCGAAAAACTTAAGCTATTGACACTTCCGTGCATTTATATTTATGAAACTATACATTTTGTCCAGTCAAATATAAATAATTTTGTAAACTATATCAGTTGAAGACATAAAATTTGTTTGCACAAAACTACACTTTTTAATAATAGCATAATATGCATGGCAGCCCGTGTCTACAATCATCTACCAAAATATATAATAGAAGCATCACCTGATATATTCAGAAAGAAGTTAAAACATCTTTTGGTAGAAAAAGCTTATTATAGTGTATCTGAATATCTGGCAGACAAATTATAAGTGTATGACTACTGCAATTGACTTATTATTAATGACATTTAATATATTAATAATTTATTCTAATTTGACTTTGTATTGTTGACATTTTAACTACCTAAACATAATTATCCTAATGCTCTATTTAACTTTGACTAATTGCCATTATTAGACTTAGATTACTAAAGATTTAATGTGTTTTGCATGCCAAATGGTAGAATATGGAGGTACTCAATTGTTTTCTGAACATCTATGTATTTTTTCTACCCATATTTGCAAATAAATGATTATTATTAAAAAAAGAAAATTCCTTCACTTTCATATTGATATGGTTATTATTTTCGCTTCGGTTTTTGCATGTTATCCCCGAACAACACGACACTTTAACAAAGTTTCACTTACGCGATCGAATCTCAACTGATGTTATAAAACGGCCATTTTTTTCGGATGGCCCAGCTTGTGCATGTCGCGGTAGCGCGGTTACGCCCCCGTACCACTTCTCCTTATTTCCTATTTCTGTGGATTTGTATAACGAAAATTACTCTTTACTACCCTGTAACGAGGACATGGTTCATGGTCATTCGTCTGGTGGTAAGCGTCACGCCTACCTATAACAATTGTAATGCTACCCAGAACAAGCCCTGCGTGGCACCACACTGCAATCGTCACCTCGAGACATTAGTTATTTAATTTGATGCCCAGTAATTCCACTAGCAACAGTGCCTTTTCAACCGGAACACAGTAACGTCTAAAGTCTAAACTATGATTAGATATATAATTATGATTCTTTGTCATATAATAAATAATTCGCAATAAAACAATATTGCGATTACAAATTGAGATATAAACTATCCTATCTTTTAAGTTGGATAAAACTGCACACAGTGTACCAAATTTGATTAAAATCGGTTCAGTAGTTTAGGAGTCCATAGCGGACAAACAACGTGACACGTAATGTATATATATTAAGATATAGGTACCACCAGTAAAACTACTCGAAATGTACGCGTTAAATTCTAGTATTTTGTTACACATGAAATGCATTTGGAATGCGGAGCATTGAGTGTTGACACGTTGCTTGGAAGACGCCTATTATGAGGAGAACTATTGTTTCATAATTTAAGTAGTGAACTTACGACAAATCTTATTTTATTAAGCTTATTTTTCATTCGTTACTGACCAACCTTATGACAGATTTGTTCAAGCCACCCAAAAGTTTCCTTAACGACTGCCGTCTAATGGCAACCGGGTCAACGATTATGTGTGCCCTCCAAAGCATGGAGACGCTAAGTTCATATACCACTATATACTGTGGTTACCCATCCAGAGGCTGACCGAGCTAGGAACTTAATTTAAAATAAATAAACCACATCGTTTAATATTTCAGTTCCACAAAATTTTGATCCAAATAAATACATGATCAAATCTCTAACATTTTAAGCCAATAAAGATAATGCGGGTCCAAACTCGATAATGCGCGCTAGCCCGAAACCGGGTCGTGTGTGTAACGACCTCGTCTACACTTGATTGTTCGACTGCCAACATCCTGTGACAATTGTATGCAGTCGCTTCGCTGTAATGTTATTTAGATTTATTTTATTGTATTATGATTGTGGTTATGTGTCCCTTACTGCCTATTATATTACTTTTAAATATGGTTTATAGATCGTTGCTATGTCATTGGGTTTTGTTCTAAGATGTTTCTTACACATGAAAGCAAGGTAATTGCCCGGAATTCACTTAGTCACGCACCGAACAGTGTCGCGACTCGACGTGAATCATAAGCTTAATTCAGCAACATATTGCGAAAAATTAATGCCATCCTGTATTCATAGACGATGCACTAAGTATACTGCAACTGTGCGACAAAAACACTTTTTATTTCACAAATAAATACGTAATGTAAGTCGATATTGTAAATAAAAAAATTGTGTTTTATTTTCTTTTTTATTACGCGACCGCGTAAGTAGACCTATTGGCGGCCGGCGTGCCGTGTTGTAGACTGTAGTGCAATAATGGTCGTGTATGACGCGTCTATTTGTAAAATGTCACTGGTTTTGTTACATTCATTTGTTTACATTAACACAGTGTTATTACTTCTAAATAAGGTGACATTTCGTACATTCGTAGAATGCCTAATAGGAATCATCTTAAAGGTCATATAGTCGAATGCATTCAAAATCAGAACGCGCCAGCTCCTGAGGTATACTCTTATAGTCCTAAAGTCCTCTGCTGCACTACGAGTTAGAACATTAGCTCCGCCCATTACCTCACGCAGGCTTCGTACAATGTTTCTGCAAAAGCTGTCGCTATCATCGACTGCAGTTAGATATATAATCCATATAGACTGACATTAATAGACGGCACGGTCGGTGCAGTGGCTGATATAGTCGGCTGCTGCGCTCTGGGTCGGTTCGATTCCCGCACGAAATAAATATTTGTATGATCTGCAAGTAGTTGTTCCGGGTCTGGGTGTATTGTGTGTGGAATTTGTGTCTGTAAATGCACCCACGACACAGGAGAAATCCAAGACAAAAAAATTGTTCCAGATCTGTGGGTCTTTAAGCGAAACAACATCGGACCTCCGCAGATAGTACCTGCGTTTTCCGAATTGAATGATTGTGTAGGTTGTAATGCATTAGATACATAGAGTGAAGAGGCATTGTGGCCTAGTTTGATAATCACAGGGCATGGTCACATACACACCCACAAATCAGCCCGTTAACATCCACTGCTGAACTTGCTGTAATCACATATCACGCTCTGCAGGTGCATCGGTGATCGCAGTATGTTGTTATTAGCATGCGTGAGGATGCTGCTGCCCATCGTCTTGATATCATCCCCTAGATGCATTTTACTACGCCCAATGGGTGAAGAGGAACCACACGGACCGACATCACCACGATCATCGAATTTAAATTTACTAGTTGAAAGGCCCGGTTCTTAGAAATCCTAAGTACATTGTTATATAAAAGACTAAAAGCCGATTTCACCGTTCGCATTAAAAACAGAGTTTAATAAAACTAAGTTTTGCATAACTGAGTTCAAATGTTGAGTTTGATCTCGGTTTACATCGATTTAATTTCACCAGGTACATTTTGATCGCGTTCACGAAAACGAATTAAATGCCATAGAATATAAATTTTCTACAGATTGTTTAATTTCACCCTCATTATCACATAGGGCGAGAGCTAGTGCCAACGCTTATAAACAAACATAAAGCTCCGAAAAGTATAGTCAATAAAAATAATCACAGCCCTCTAAACGCGTTTAAACGAGCTTAATGGCGAAAATCGAGCGTTCAGCTATTTAACCGAGTTGGTGTCGATGTTGGTGAAATACAAATTGGAGCTCTGAACTTAGATTAACTCATAAACTGAGTTTAGCTTCAACTGATCGCGTTTCGTTGCACTGGTGAAATCGACCCTGAGATAATTCTTGAACCTCGATGTTGAAACACACTTAGCAATAGGTACTCCATGTATGACCAACTATAATAATATATAATATCACCTTTTTGTTTCCAGGTCTGGTCGCCGACTGCCAAACGATTCTCTACACAGATTTACAAGTACAACGCGAAGAAAACATAGAGTTTATAGACTGCTACTTGGGCATCACACGGTTAAGCTACAACGAGCTCCCCGCTCTCTTCAAATGTATGACCCTAGATACTGTCGACCCGATCAGCCTTAATGTTACCATAGTCAACACTTCCGCAGGAGACAAAGAACTGTTCTTCAGAGTACAAGCCCTCTCTATACCCACAGAGGACAACTACCTTATATACTGCGCATTCGACCCGAGAGCAAACAATATTCAAACTATCACCTTCCTCCCTAATCCAAACGCCTGGCATTACATACATATAGGCGAAGTAGAAGGGAATGTTTCCAAAATCGCCGATTGTGAATCATATTATATGAGAACAGATGTCGATGAACTTTTAAATCACACGATTATCGACCTTATGAGAGATGACAAAGGCCGCTTTTTCACATTCGATTACGGCTTGCCGACAACAGATCTCCAAGACGCAACGAGTCTAGTCAACATAACCTCATCGGAAATAAAATCGTTGAGGTTCAAAGTCAATCAGTTTTTGGACATCGGCGGGAGCTTGGCTGTAGCAGCGAGTCTTCTTATGAGTTTAAAATATTACATGGGGTATAGGAGAGAATTCTCAAAAGATGCTTTGTTAGCCTTTACCGAAGACAACCAGTTTTTCAAGGCCGTGATATGTATGGATATTGGTCATCCCAGCATACCATTGGAGAGTGGTCACTGTAGGTACAATGATAAGGTGAAGCCGGCTTTGTTCGTGCTAAACAGTACCGATTCAGAATCGATATACGACAAGACGTATATCCCGTTCCCAGATAGTGGTACTTGGTATTTGACGTTTCGCATATTTTGTGATCAGGTCGTTTGTCCCTGCCGAAAGCAGGATAACGGGACCACGTACTACGTGGATACTGCATTAGATAAGGATAGTGAGGACTCTGTGGTTGGGTGGAATGATACGAGGCTAGGATCTTCGGAGTGCAATGCGACGATCGTATTGACCGTGTCATCTATGTCCTGTGTTAGAGGGAGGTGCAGCAACCACGGGAATTGTTTGCTGAACACTTTTGGTGGGCTGGTGATGTCGTTTTGCGCCTGTTCTGCTGGTTACGGAAGTAAGTTCGTATAAAAGTATTTTTGGACTAAACAGAATCAGGATTGAGTGTGTGTGAGGAGGGGAGGGTGCTCGTCCCTGTGCTATATGCTGATACGGGCAAAAATTGTCCGTATCTCAGAACATCTGAACATGGTACAGTCAGCAACAAAAGTAGCTAAACATATTACATTATAAACATGTCAGTATTTGAAAAAAGAAACTTCAATAAAAGCTTTAGATTATTCTAAAATAAACCAAATGCAGTTCCTAGGATATTTAAAGGTTTTACTGACGATCAATTAGGTTTCCTAAAAAACAATTTTTTCTGCTACTTTTGTTGCTGACTGTACTAGCAGTATAGTTTCATTTCACAGTTCATGGCCACACCGCAAACAACAACTGTCAAAATTTTTCATCATACCAGCTAAAGGCCGCCCACTGCTGAACAAAGGCCTTCCGCATGGGGGGAATTTGCCAGTACTCACCACGCTTGGCACACTATTCTACAGAAGGGACGCTGCTGCCATCCGTTTAGTATAGAGACCTTTAGTCACCTTTTACGATACCCACGGGAGGACACGGAGTGGTGCTATATTCTTAAACCGCACACCACACGGAATCAAAATCTTTGCAATGTTCTTATTTTGCCAATTCAGATTTAGTTTTGCTTGACAAGTAAGTACAGACCATGCTAACTCTGCATTGGAATAATTAGAACACTAGAGTTTTATTTTTTTTAGTCTGGATTCCAAGTCCTTTGGCCAGATTTTGGTAGTTATTGTTTGCGTGTTGCCATTATTCCTAAGATTTAGCTTAGTCAGACAGTGGTAAGAATTTTTTAAACATGATTTTTTGTCGCCCCTCTTTTATCTCATTAATAAACCAGGTGCAATAACAATGTATTTATCGTTTCCAGGTTGGGATTGTTCAGACGACACAAGAATGGACAGCAGAATCTACATGCTCATCTCAATTCTCCTTCTCACACTGAGCAACCTCCTCTTCTTCTTCTCTATCTACGTCGCAATCATACGCTTGTATTACACCGAAGCCATGATGTACACCTTCACCATGATCTTCTCTACTTTCTATCACGCATGCGATGCCCCTTCTCAAGTCGCCTACTGCATCATCAGAGGTAATTTACTCCAGTTCGGAGACTTCTATTGTGGGATAATGTCCTTCTGGGTAACGTTACTTGCTATGAGCATTATCAGCGATAGATTCAGGTCCTCGTTAAGATTATTGGGTGCTATCGTGATAGCTTTACTGACGACCTGGAATATGCATTCTTTTGTCGCGTTTTTAATGCCAGTTGCTATTGGTATTACCGTGTTACTTTTCTCCTGGTACATTGACTATAGAAAGAACCGTAGAATGAAATACCCTAGGACCTACTATCTGAGATACATGCCATTAGGAATAGTTTTAGTGACTGTTGGTTTAATTTGTTACGCTTTTCTGCAAACGGAACAGAATTATAAGATAGTGCACTCAATCTGGCACATGATTATAGCTTTAAGTGTTGTGTTTTTACTGCCTGATGTAAAACGAGATAGTGATGTGAATGCGTTTTTGCCGAGCCCAAACTATTGTAAGATGTTCTGTAGAATATTTCATAGATCTCAACCGCCCATTGCGGCAGACTAACATGTTTTACAAAAAGTTAATGTCCAATTGCAAATGTTGGCGTATTTTTTAGGTACACTGACAATTTACTAATAAATGTGGACGTAATAATGTGGCCAACATTGTCCAAAGTGACAGTTTATCGAGAAATCTCACTCGAAGTTTTGTGTCATATATAGTAATACTGTGAACAAATATTTAGGTGCAACTATTTTTATTTATTGTAGTTATAAGTACAAGTTATTGAAGTCTAGTATTTTTTGCTACTAGTCGTCATCAGAGTACAGGTTTATTTTATACAGCTATAAAGTCTGGAAATCTTTTCTGACAAACTTTATAGAAATTTAGGCTAGATAATGCTTGACAAAATATTGAACGCAAGTCGAGACATCAAAAGACTGTAGGAATTGAAGCATAATATTATTTATAAGTATTGACTAAAGTTTGTAACGCCTATTCCAAATGCTGGCCGGCTCACGCTAGACTTATGTTAGTGAGGACAGCTTGTGCTTGTTTTTACCGTTACATGGCGCGACCGTACGTGGTATTTTATTATTAAAATAACCCACAGTCAATTAAGGCCATTTTTATTTGCAAAATGGAAACCAAATTGAGTCATTCATTGGGTTACTGTAAGGAACCCTTAGTTATAAATGTCATTCTGATATGAACTCAAACTGCTCCGTGGACTAGATAGCATATACCTGATATACCATAATTTGTAGTAATAGTAATAATAAAATAATAATATATTTGAAATTAGAGGAGCCATAGATCAGTTCTCTGTTTCTCGTAGATTACTAGCCACGATGTTCTCTGTTTGTCATATACTAGTCACGGTGTTCTCTGTTTCTTGTAGATTACTAGTCACGATGTCCTCTGTTTGTCATACACTAGCCACGATGTTCTCTGTTTCTCGTAGATTACTAGCCACGATGTTCTCTGTTTGTCATATACTAGTCACGATGTTCTGTCTCTTGTAGATTACTAGCCACGATGTTCTCTGTTTGTCATATATTACCCACGATGTTCTCTGTTTCTCGTAGATTACTAGCCACATTGTTCTCTGTTTCTTGTGGATTATCAGCCACGTTGTTCTCTTTTAGATAACTCCTAGATCCTAGAAGCAGAATATCATGGCGAATTCAGCCATCTATTAGATACTTGTATTTTAGTCATTTGCATGCGGTGAATTCTTGCAGTATGCCGATGGTATAATGTTAGCGTAGATTTGATAATGTTATCACCACGTATAGTGGCGCCCTATGCAGCATAATTTTATGGCAGCTCTCTCAAACACTCTTGATTACTACTTTTGTGCACAAGAGGTATCCAATCGGTCATGAAGTAATGGACTGGATTTGTTGGCGTTGGTCAGCCAACGTTTGGAGGCAACGTAAGGCTAATGGTCCAATGCATATTAGCCCCGTTTTGACGTGTACTTGTAATGTTGATACCAAATAATGTTAGTCCTAACCTATTCCATACATTTATTAAAAGGTACAGAAATCTTGCCAAAGTGGTGTATATAATATGTAAATATAGCGAAATTATTAACGTTTTTATTTACACATATATAAGGTCTTACTTAAATAGTCCATGATATTTTGCACGGTATCTTAGTGAATGTTGTGGATAATGTAAGTATCAGATTTTATTATTATTTCTCATTCGTAATTCTTTATTAATTTACGGTATCTTTACTTACTGGTTCTCTAAAGGCCGAAACTAATAATCAATCTAATCCAAAATCTTTGGATTTGGAATTAAGGATTTGTCTGTTCTTTGTGTTAAATATAATTCTAATACAAAAACGGATGAATTTCAAAATGTTTAATACAGAGATTTTGGATTAGATTGATTATTAATTTCAGCCGTTAGCTGGCGGGCGCGGTCGGATAACCGACTTAGGAAGTCGGCAACGTCAAACGAAAAAGGTAGAAACTGATTTATCATAAGATTTTTGTGGTATATAACGATGATATATATCATCTTTGGTATTCACTAAAGCGCCATGCAAAATATCAGGGATTATTGAAATAAGACCTTATATAGTGTGGAGTATTTGTTGATATATTGTGATACATTTCTGCTTGCCCCACATTAGGAATATGTGTGGCGATAGTTTTATATTCCGTGTGGTTCTCGTTGAAGAATAGGCCACCCTTCTCCTCTCATCATTTCGGCCTAATGAAGTCCACTGTTGGACACAGGCCTCCCCCAAAGATCATCACTACCACCGATATGGATGTGTTTTGAGCTCATTGGGGGGTTTTGCCATAATCGCCACGCTTGGCAGGCGGGTTGGCGATCGCAGTTGAGTTCTTCTCCTCTCATGGATGTCGTATAAGGCGACTAAGGCTTGATATCAATATAATTGGCAGCTGCATCGTCTGTATGCTATTAACAACATACTACGATCACGTTTACGGAATGATGTGTTTGTGTAGTTTGATATATGCGTATGTGTCTGTCATCATCATCATCATGTAGGCCATACAACGCCATACAACACTACTGAACAAAGGCCTCCCCCATAGATTTCCACAACAGTGTCATCATATTGGGCGGAATTTGCCAGTACTCACCACGCTTGGCAGGCGGGTTGATGAGCGCAGAATGGCTACTGTTCCACAAAAAAGGACGCTGCTGCCCATCCCGCTGGTTTAGTCCCTTAGTCGCCTTTTACGACATCCACGGGAGGAGATGGAGTGGTGCTATATTCTTAATCCGAACACCACACGGATCTCTAACTAGTACTAATTGAGATTTATTGAGATTACTTGTATCGAACTTTTGTATTTGTACAAATTATACCAAAGAAGTGTGTATTACGTTGTTGTTGTAATTAAGGATTTGAATAGAAAAAAATGTCCATTACACCGTGTCATACCATGACCGAAACCGTATCGCAAAAAAAACTGTTTGTATACATTCATCACCATCATCACACCAGCCAAAAGACGTCCACTGCTACACAAAGGCCGCCCCTATAGATTTCCACAACGAGCGGTTACAAGTCGCCCGCATCCAACGACTCCCAGCCGCTTTCACCGGGTCGTCTGTCCACCTCGTTGGAGGTCGTCCCACGCTGCGTTTTCCGGTGCGCGGTCTCGCGTCTGACACAGCTGAAAGGATTAGTAAAATGAAGTGGCAATGGGCAGGGCACATTTCTCGTAGAACTGATCACCGTAAGGATAAAAAGGTTCTTGAGTAGAGGCCACGCACCGAAAACCGCGGCGTGTATAAATTAATATGAAACAATGTCCACTAGATCGTTCAGTCACCGACCAACCCGTCATTAGACCGATCCGTCACCGAAGAACATCGTAGCATGATTTCATTAAATAAGGGTGTGATACGATGTTGATACGTTCTAGTGGGCGTAGTGTTGTCCCCCGAGAAAGGTAGCATTTTTAGGTAGGTAGGTTTTTTTTTGCAAGTAGTATTTGAATGCCCTAAACTTAGTAGTTATACCTATAATGCAGCTGGCTCGCTCAAAATGTCTGTTTACATGCTTGTTTAGTGGACGCGTTTTAGTCCGAAGAAGAAGCAATCGGTTAAACTAAATATTTCATAAGGGCGAAAAAGATTTTTACAGGGTCGGCAACGCGCGATTTGTACGTCTGGTGTTGCCAGCGTACATAGGTTACGGTAACCACTTACCACCAGTGGCCTGTAATCTTGTTGGCCACCTTTTTGGTATAAAATATAAACTCACAGTTGAACGTCATGTAAATTTAAAAAGTCAAGAGTACCATACTGATATTATGACATCAAATCATTAAACCATTATCTATTTAATAATAGTCAATAAATCAGTTCTTGTCAAAATAATTAATGGCTGCTAATAAGAAATTAGCCCAATCATATTTCGACAATAACTTTAACCAATATTTATATTTAAACGAAATTAGACTTTAACAATAGTACTTTAAGGGTTAAAACGATTTGTGCTCATTGCTACCTTTAATTGCATTTGTCACTTTCATACATTCCTGAGTGTATTAATTTTCATGTATTCCTTGTTCTTATCTGCTCCAACTACACAATACCAATGTGTGAGCGATTTCAAGAAAATGGATCTTTGGATGAATCCTGTTAAGTCAGTTTGCATACCCGTAAATTGTATGTTTTTATAAAATGAAGGCGCAGACTGGCGCTAAAAACCACTTCTAGAAATTTTTACATATTTTTGAAGCTATACTGAAAATCAGTGTGCAATTTAAGTCAATTCATCTACGTGACAAGCATAAATGATACTATTTAATTTCCCAAAAAGCTACTTTACTACATAAGTGCTGTTTCTTTATTTTCGTAAGGGTGCTTTCATGTTAAGCATTTATATATAAAAAAGCTTAAGTTTGACCCAAGTTGAGAACACGGATACTGTGAATATTTTGACAGGGGAAATTGAACGTAGCTAGAGTACAATAGAACAGACAGTATTTATTTTGGGACACACATAATGGATCAAAATCCGTCAAAGTTGTGTTAATAGCAGTAGGCAGATTTTTAAGATTCATAATGATAGTAAAATCGTTTCAGTCCTCAAATTCTTTGGTCCACCGTGTTCCAACCAACAAAACAACCCATTGGTAACAAGCAACAAAATCTCTTTACCTCAATTTGAATTTGGGATTGTGGGTTGGGACGTTGTGTTCGTCCAGTTATTGGTAACTCTGTTGTTCCTTCCGCAGGATTTTCTATTTAGCATAATATAATAGAAAAATATATTCATAACGTTAATTTACAAACTGATTGCCGTAATTATCTTGTTATTTATTATTTACATGTTTGCGGTTAGTTCTACGCTTCATTAGTTATTTATTTATCCGCAGCTTGGCGTGAATCATGTATATTTTTCTACTCGCATACTTTATTGGTACTGAAACTAATAATATTGTCCACAATACAAGATTGTACATACTTATACGGTGCCTTATATTGTCCACTTTAAACCTTACAAAGAAATTAGAAGTTTGTGCCATTATATTTCGTGTTTTTTATAATAAGTACATCTCTGTAATTTTTGTAATAAGCTATAAGTAAACACTATTTATATTTAAGCCAACTAGAAAATTATCATAATAATTCGAGGTAAACTTTATGCATAATTTATAGCTCATATTTTTTATTTATTAGAATATCGTGCTTTATATTGTGCTAGACATTCCTTTGCATTATCATATAAAAGGTTATTCATTTTTGAAGCATTGGGTTAGGTACAAATAACTTCGTACGTGCTAAACAATTCATTAGTTAGTAAAATTTTGGCTCGAATCTGTTTACACAGGCTCTCGACTTTCTACTAATTACTAATCTGGATGTTTACACAGTGTGAGTCACGAAATTTTAAATCCCCGCCATTCCTGATTGTACAGGAGCCGACGGCTCTGCTCGGAAATATTCGCATAACTACAATATATTTATAAGACAAGGAAGATTTTACAAATTAAAATTTGTTTATAATTCGGCTTTTCTATGGTTTTTAACCGACTTCAAAAGAGGAAGGTTCTGCTTTTTCACCTTATATTTGTTGGGAGATTTTTCTGATACTTATATTTGTGATTTTTTCGCTGGGCTACCCCAGCGAAAAAATTAAAAAGTTCAATTAGGTATAATTACGTTAAAAAATATATCCTCGAGATCTTTAAACTCTTGCCTATCCGATCAAAGAAATTAAAGCTAGATAGTCAAATATTGTATAATCATCGAACAATCTTGATGTTATACCATGTCTATTAGAAAAGATAATCAATTTTATAGTCAATTTTTGTGTATACTGTTAAATGTTATACGTACAAAACTTTGAGAGGTCTACGTTTGATGATTTGTCGCATTCTAGGATATTCCTGCTCTGGTTTTAGAGAACACAAATAAGCAAAGAATATATTCCAAGTAAGTTTTTATCTATTACTGAGTTTTTATTAAGTTTAGAACAATGTAACACACGTTAAGGTAAATGATTTACGCTACTTCTCCATACAAATTGATATTGCTTAAATCTCATAATACAAATAAATATTTGTTTTTACATCAAAAATCAGTATGAAATATATGAATAATATTATATACAAAGTGGGGCTTAGGTTTTCACATCAAATGGTACAACCGTTAATACTAGTAGAACTATTTTTATATTAAACCAGCTGGCCGCCCCGGCTTCGCACGGGCAGGTACATGCAAACCCGATTGCAGTGACACCTACCGGGTCCGGTAAAAGTGTTTTTAGAAATTCATACAAAGCAGATTATACGGAGATTGCCCTAAGTATAAGATCCTTGAACCTGTATGGGGAGCATGCAAAGATGTCTTTATGTTAAAAAGTCTTATTGTGGGAATCAAGCATTCTGCGAACAGTTGAACGCAGCCCCGAGTTAGACTGACAAGTGTCCACCGAAAATAGCCGACCTGCACGCACCTGTCGCTTGTGGACTGTCCTAGGGACCTCATAGCATAACTTACGTTACTAGTTACGAGTCCTAATGTGCGAAAGCATATTAACATTTTCTTCCGACTCATGATCATAGCTTTTTGGATTTTGGAACAACTTCTAGAGTTCCAAATGGACTATAATGAATACTGAATTTGCAGCTTAGATTCATTCCAACCAGAAACTTTGATCTCGTTAATTTGGACTACTGGGTCGAAACCAAATACCTAATGCTGTTTTAACTATGTTGACGAATTACAATATTATGTATTTCGGTTATATAAAATAGTATAAAGCTCTAATATCGATCACAGCCTTTTGTTTATGCTAAATACCCACTACATAGGTTTAAGGGCTACAACAGGGCCTAGGGCGGCACAATTTGACGCGCGGTAATACCTGGGGCAAACAATCAGTGACAGACATAGTGGCCCGATGCTCTTGGTACAGCTGAGCAAAATGGTATTTAAAATATAAGTCTGGTATTTAATATCACTATTTAAAGTTCACAATGAAAAATATATCAGCAGCATCAAACGTGGCCCTTTAGTTTTTGTCCTGTGTCGTGGGTACAGTTTTAAAGACAACAATTTGACATGCACAAACCAAGGGCGGATCCAGGGGGGCCAGGGGGCCATGCGCTCCCCCCAAAACTGTGGGGATATATAGGCCTAGACCTAATATCATCAATGATCTCTGAAATTCTTGACGGAACCCAAATGAAAATCCTGGATCTGCCCTTGGCACAAACTCCCAGACCCAAAACAGCAATCTGTAGATAATACAAATATTTGTTCCACGCGGGGATCGAACACACGAGCTGTAGCGCAGAAAGCCAATCGCTTAGCCACTGGGCTAACTGTATAGGCATAAATCAAACACGTTTACCTTACTGAATAAAAAATACACCAGGCCCAACGTTGCCAGTGCAATTAAATCCACCCCTACCTATAGATACGCGACAGTTCAATAAAATCCACCCCTAGCTATAGAGACGCGACAGTGCAATAAAATCCATCCCTAGCTATAGAGACGCGATACAAATTCCTAAAACCCTTTCTAGACCCACGCTTAGCCATAACCTGAGGTTGAATATACTCTCTTTTTTTACCTTCGATCAATGAGTCAGACTAGGCGCCGTGTATTCAAAAGTAGGTACTTCCGATTTTGTAGTCAAATTTTGATAAATTTTACCCATTGTGATCTTGTTGATCGCTGGTTACAGTCACGTAGCCGGCTGGAGGATTAGGCTACCCTAAAATAATAGGAATTGATAAACCATTTAAAACTCCAAATAAAGTACTGGCTACGAACATAGCCCATAGTAAAGTGTCTGCTAAGAGATCAAATTATCGGCGTAATATTTGTATCAGTACAAATATTCAACGCTATTGTATTGGTATACGTTTGTATTGCGTTGCATTTATATTTGTGGAATTTATAATAGATATATTGTTTGTTGTCAATTTGTAAATGTGATTACCTACCTATTAAAATGAAAATACAACTTATAATAAAGTGGTTTCATTACTTCTTTCTTTCCCTTCACAGACTTTCCTGTGTATATTATTAGTAAGAATACAATCATTATATCTCATCATCACACATCTGGGCATTGATCTGTCTTTGTTTGTACCATGATCCTTATGTTATGCCAATCTAAATCTATATTATATAAATTTCTATATGTATTTCATTTTATAATTATAAAGACTGAATAGTTTTAAAATGACTATATTAAAATATTATGTATTTCTTTTTTTAATCATAAAGACTGAATAGTTTTAAAATGACTTTATTAAAATATATCATATTTTCATCATTTAGAGTACATCAAGCACTTGGAAATTTACCCAATAAATATGTACACATATATTTATATAAACACAGCACATAACATAACTAGGCACACATTTTTGACATACTAATTGCACTTTATTGTATCTTACGTCAATTCATTATACCTAGAATGCATCCTTTTAATGCTCAAAACCATTCTAGTGATTGATACAGGCAAGACTGAACTTTTAAATGTGACTAAAGCAGACTATAGTGAGACACTGACCTGTATGGGCAATAATTGTGTTCAGAGACTATAGAAAACAAATGAATTATTTTATTATTGGATGCACTGAGATAAGATTGACAACAAAATTTTAAAAATCAATCTATGTTGGTTGAGATCAATTAAGTTAGGTATTTAATATAGACATGTAGTTATTTTTAGTTTTGGTGTGTTTAAAGTCCATTGTTTAAAAACTTCTTACAGTGCCAGCACCATATCGTATCTCCCTTTCAAACTGTTCTGGTGTCAAAGTTCCATCGATACTCACACAGTTCTCATTAAACACACTATAGGCTGAAACTTCACCCTTCTTCTTTGGTTTTGTACGAGTGTTCAGATAAATTCCTATTAAGACCGTAATAACAAAGTATACTGCACCAAATTGAAGTTTCAGGAAGAGTACATATAGTGACAGCCAAATTACAGCATATATTGACCATTTGATTAGACAATATCTCCATGATTCTTGTTTTTCTTCTTCTAATGATTCAACTTCACTTACTTCAGACATTACATCATATACATCTTCAAGTTGTTGCTCCATTGGTGGTGCTTCATTTTCCATCTGTAAAGTTTAATTATTATTATAGAATGGAATTTTATATTTAATTTAATTTTTACTTATTCTTATATGATTCTTACATGGATCATCATTATCATATCAGCCAATGGACATCCTCTGCTGCACAAAGGCCTCCACCACACATTTTTCTTCAATTGTGTCATTTTGGGGGGAATTTGCATACTCATCATGCTTGGCAGGTAGGTTGGTGAGCGCAGTATGGTCTACTGTTCCACATAAGGGATGCTGCTGTCCATCACTCTGGCTTAGAGTCCCTAAGTTGCCTTCTATAACATCCATGGGAGGAGGCAGAGCGGTGCTATATTCTTAATCTGGACACCATATGAAACATTTGAAATGGATTTTTTAATTTTCACATGATATGTATACAAATTTCAAAAATAGTTACATATAAACACTAAGTTTCATCAGCAATAAGGATTAGAGTACATTTACTATAGCTGTGTTGTGACTCCTGGCATGGCATGGAAGACCTTCTCCTTACCAGTATAATATGCTGTAGAAGGTGACTTAGAATCTCCCTGGAGGATGGGTAGCAGTGCTCTTCTATGTGCTATATCAACCTACTGCATTCAATATGCCTTCCAAATGACGTGACTATGCAACAAAATTGTCATGACAAGATCATTACAATAGTAAATCAACCTCTTGATTGTATCTACCCAGCAATATGCTTCATATTGGTCATTGATCTATAGATATAAATTACATTTAAGTTGTTGACTATTATCTGCCACACTGGTTCAAGGTTTACGTTAAGTTAAAGGGTTATTAGAACTTACGAGCAAAGTTTCTTCATCATGTACTTTCCCCATATCTCGAAATATTTGTGGAATTAGGAAGTTTGCTATCTTCTCCTTGGACCTCTCTATTTTTTCCTTAGCGTTTTCTATAAGTTCTTTACGACGTCTGATTGCCCGATATTCTTTTATTTTCGCCTCCATCCGTACTGCTAACTATTAATTACTTCCTAACTGTTGATAAGAAGAGGGATTCCAATTTATAATTTTACTAGAGTACCTATTCTCAAATTTGACAATATACGGTACATGCAAATAAATAAAATTTATATTTTTACCTAAGTTAGAACATCGAGTTTAGATTGTGATCGTTAAACACTTGTTATCAGAATTTGTGGCACTACTAAAGTTATCTCTGGAATGAAATTACACACTGCACAAGTGCACAATCGAACATAGGTACATGAAAAAATGTAAATTACAGATCCACAATGGCATTGATTTCAGAAAACAGTAGAATACGACGTTAAATAATAAATTTAATAATCACGTATTGTAAACACACGTACTCAGCTGTTGCGCTGTCAATGTGACAACAAATTGAACGAATGGTTGGTTACATGGGATACATACGACTGATACGACTGTAGACAGTAGAATACTCTGTTTACGGATACGACTTAAGCATAAGACTACAAACACTGCGTTTTATTACACAGAAATTATTTTAAGTATTAAACATTGGCATTGTTTTTATAATAATTTATTTTTATAGTAGTTTATGTACAAAATACGCTTATATAAACTATCATAAAATAATGCTTTGTAGATTTTTTTTATTTCGTATGTCATGAATATTTTATTGGGCAACACAATTACAGGCGCGATGTCCGATCGATATCCTGTCCTACCGGAAGTTTACCATTCACGAAAATGATTCTTCATGAATAGTGAAAATTATTTATCTAGATGGAACATCAATCCGATATGGGTGCATACGGGGAAAGTCCAAATGTGCAAAACAGTGGAAATTACATCACAATAATCCCCGTGGATTATTCAAGGCGGGGATATCCTATGCAAGCGGAATACCAATACAAGTAAGAGCAAAAACGTACCTAATGTATATAAAGATATGGGTGAAGTAACCAGCTATCATCCAACGACAACGTTCGTAATAAAATGGAAACGAAACCAGGTCACAAAACTAGACTAACTTTCTGGATTTGCAACTTAATAACGGTATTTTTTTATTGTATCTGTCGTACCCAATCAAATACAGTTGCTCATAGCCATTTAATAATAATAATAATGTGGGCAATCGTTATCTCACCATGGGATAACGCAATCCCGGAGGGCAAATTAAAGCGGCTTCTTAACTTCTTTCTTCCTTTTGATACAAAATAAAACATATCATAAGGATGTCTTTTAAGAAGCTTACAGAACGCAGGATAGTTTGTGGGGAGCTGAATATGAGCGGCGACATTGCGTCGAACCCGAATGCTTCAGAGAGTCGTTCAGGGCTTCGTCTACGGCTTACCTTTATTGGTCGGCTGTAGTAGAACCCCGTGAATGCCCGCAGGATTCTCAACTCTGGCTTGACTTAGTTTGCCGATCAGAGGTGAGCCACCAGAGCTATACGCACGGGGGTGGAAGTGTCTAATGGCATAATAACGGGTAAACCCGCTCCGAGCCTTCGAGACTAGCGATGGTGAAACCAGTGTCGCACCTCTCGACACTACGACCCTGTCACGCCGGTGTTGCTTCCTGTCGCCTGTAGTGGTGGCTTTTTAGGGGGTCTAAGGTTCTAAGTTCGAAAATTAAAAAAGACTAATACAAGATAAATATAACATAATTGGTATAACTGCAAACGCAAAAACTGCAAGTTGCACTCACTGATCAGTAAACTATTTAAACGCTTATTTTTTTAATGTTGCCCCACACTAGGATTTCTCCGGTGTCGTGGGTGCGTTTACAGACCACACACACAATACACCCGGAACAACTACCTGCAGATCATACAAACATTTGTTCCGTGCGGGAGTCGTACCCGCGACCCGGAGCGCAGCAGTCAACTGTATCAGCCACTTCACCAACCATGTCGTCAAATTCTATGGATGGGTGACCGCATAGTGGTATTTGAACTTCTCCGTGCTTCGGAGGGCACGTAAAATAGGAGGTCATTAAAGGGCAGTCCGTAAGCCAAGTCCTCCCGACTTAGCCTTTTGGTGGTTCGAACAAGTCTGACATACGGTTGGTCAATAACTACAACAACGAAAACAACATTAGACAGAAGAAAGAATCAAATGTATTTTTACTTTTTAGTGAATTTAGGTCCCGCGAAGAATACTACAGCGTCCAAAGCCAAAAGCTCCAAGCAGAGGTGAACGCCCACCTATACTCGGTGTCACAGAGACTTCCTCACTTATCGTACAGTCCGCTAGGCCGGCACAGTGAGTGGGACAAACATGACCCTCACAAGCCCTTGCAACCTGACTCTAAGGAGAGCAACAGCTCGGACTCGCTCGAGAAAAGTGTTATGGGTAAGTGATAGTAAGTAGATAAGCAGAAAGTGTAACTGTCGATCTTCTTTTGATATTAGGTATCCTAACGACCGAATACTGAAACGCCAGTTAATATTAAGTTCCGCTTTGAACTATTTGAGCCGCCCAGTTTCCTACCGAAAACAGGTTTCTCGAAAAATGTATAATAGTCAATTTCAGCATTAAGTTCCGGTAGTGCCAGATTAACAATATAGCGCCAATGCTTGTACTCTCGTGAATGTCGTAATAGGCGGTTAAGGGACTCTAGTCTAGAAGGACGGGCAGCAACGACCCTTCAGTGGAACAGTATCCATACTGCGCTTACCAACCTGCCTGCCAAGCGTTGTGAGTACTGACTCCCCTCAAAACGACGACACAAGTCTGAAAATTTACGAGGGAGGTTTTTGTTGAGCTGTAGACGTCTAGCCTGAATATATTATTTCTGATTTACCAACAAATCCATAATTATTATCGGTGTTGATAGGTTTGAAAAAACGAAAGTCTAAGGAAGAGTATCGATTCAACTCATACCATACGGTTTCAGAGGAACTTCCGCCCGCGCACGCTCAGGTTGTAGAATCACCGAGGTTTTCCCAAGAAACTACATCATGAGGCTCTTCAAAAAGGGCGTGAAAATATTTCTACAGGGTGGGCAGAGGGCGAGTGAGACCTCTGGTGTTGCAAGCGTACATAGTTTAACGACTTACCATCTGGCGAGCCGTATGGTAGTTTGCCACATTAGTGGTATAAAAAAAATTATTCACGTAAGCTTGAATTGTAACTTGCCCCATGGCTTACAGGGTCAAACCTCAGCAGTTGCTCAAACCAGACGGGATCGAGCAGCATCGCGGCTGGCTCATTCAGCACTACGGAGCCAATCACCAGTGGCGGTAGCTCTTCAAGCGCTATATCGCCACCTTTGCCAGGTTAAGTTCCTGATAATGTAGAAAATATTTTGAAGTTGTAATGTTCGAGCGATACAAGGCTCTGGCTCTACCTCTCTGCAGCCTTGCATTAATCAGGACTCATATCATAAAGTAGCCAGCCATAGAAAATTGTGCTTCGACTCTTGTGCAACTTTACCGGACATCAGCGGCCTGTGCGAGCTGTGCCGGAAATTTTATGTTGTAATGTGTAAGAAGCGCTCGACTAGTTTTTCATTCATGTCGTTAATAGTAGGTTTGTTTTGCTGAAGCTACTACAACAGTGCAACCTCGGTAACGATAAGAAAACTTGGATTCTATAGTATTACTAGCTTTTGCCCGCGGTTTCGCACGCGTGGAATTTGGAAATCTACATCATGGATATTGTTCAAACAAAAATACTAAAATCGCGATTATAAAATGGGGGATGGCGGTAGGAGGGTGAAAAATACTTTACGACCTATTCTCATCCCTACCGAATACAAAAAAAAAAACATTAAAATCGATCGAGCCGTTTCGGAGGAGTGTGGCCACAAACACCGTGACACGTAATATTTATATATTAGATGATTTTACTAGAGTACAATAGATTATCGCCTCTTACTTGACTGTGGTGTGACTCAGAATACCACCACCCCATCTCCTCCCGTGGGTGTCGTAAATGTCGACTAAGGGATTAGCCGGAGGATGGGCAGCAGCGTCCTTCGAGCACATTCACAACTCAACTGCGATCGCCAACCCGTCTGCCAAGCGTGGCGATTATGGCAAAACCCCCCAATGAGCCCACAACACACCCATATCGGTCGTTGTGGTGATGCGGGAGGCCTGTGTCCAGCAGTGGACTTCATTCGGCCGAAATGATGATGATGATGATGATGATGACTTGACTGTTGTACTCAGTCACGGAAGAGCCGAGTGGCTTATAGCTGGCATTCACCCAAATATTCAGTCCTATATAAAATTAGTCAGCAGTCGTATTCAGCAAGCAACCAACAGCGGCTAGTCTTCACTTCATACGATGTTTGGCGCAGTGCCTAAGTGATTGGCTTTCTGCGCTACGTGTTACGGGTTCGATCCCCGCACGGAAAAAATCTTTATATGATCTGCTTTTCGCCTTTCCCCGGGGCGAATGATGTTCATGATGAATTTCCACTGGAGACCAATAAAAAAGATAGTTGTTTTGGATCTGGGTATTTGTGCATGTATGACTTATGTTTGTGAATCTGTACCCAGAGTACAGAAGAAAACGTAGTGTGTGGCATCGCTTAAAAATTGTATTAGACGAGCAAGTAATCTTTATATCAATCAGTTGACTGCTAAAGTTGGGGCTCAAACAGCCCGCCTATTGCTGATATCGCCATAATAATTAATACACTTAGCAACCTGATTGGTAACAGCACTATGAAGTTATTAGCATTTGAGAGATGGCTGATACTATTCCTACAATCTTGCATTCTGCAACATCCACAGATAAAGAGATGGCTTATTCTAAGCCGGAAACATATTGCAACATCAAGTAATGAATTATTTAAACCCAGGCTCGTCAGGCAGCACGGCCTCGTCATCCACTGTCTCGTCGAACCCAGTCACTTGCATTTACTTGATGTCACAAACTGCCGTTATGATGGAGATGAGCTCTGAGGAAGTTCCCTCACATGTGCCAGCGACTCGTTTCCTCAACGCATTGCTGGCGACTGAGGAGTTGGGCCTCTCGCAGCCAAGTACCAGGAGCTTGGCTGCTAATGTGTTCGCGCTGTGGATGTGTAGCCCCCTACTAGGTAAGATCACTTTATCGCGTCCATTATGATCAGTTATTTTTCGATAGTTAAGAGCAAAACTGAACGTTGTTTGTTAAAAACGAAAGGCTCGATCTTTCAAGGGTACTGTAACTTAAACTTAAAAAGAGGTATTTAATTTAGGCTAGGATTGACCACAAACCGGAAAACACAGAAGGCACGGGCTCCAACTCGATGAACAGACGATCTGTTGAAGGTAGCTAGGAGTCGCTGGATCTAGTAACATGGAACGGGAAGAAGTAGTCTATGAAGGAGGCGTTTGTTCAGCAGTGGTCAGAGTGCCTTTCGGTGCATATGGTGATTATTATAAAAGTTGACGACACTTTGTACTTATGTGGGGAGAGATCCTCACATAAGGACTTAGTACGATATGCCTAGTAACGTCGTACAAAGTCAGATGCAGAAAACAAAATCTTCCTTGCTAAAACTAACTAAAACTATTCTCTATCTCTGTGTGGTTAACCCTGAGATTAGTTTTAGTATTGGTAACTGAGAGCCAGAACCCGTATAGTCTTCGTATTAAGAATATAGCATCACTCCATCTTCTCCCGTGGATGTCGTAAAAGGCGACTAGGGGACCCTCAACCAGAGGGATGAGCAGCAGTGTTCCTTCTGTGGACAGCAGCTATTCTGCGCTTACCAACCGTGCCAAGGGTAGTGATCGTATTGGCAAGTTACCTTCAAAATGACGTCACAGTTGTGGAATTCTACGGGAAGGCATTTGTTCAGCAGTGGACGACATTTGGCTGATATGATATGATACAGCCAGAAGTGGAATGTTATATTTTTGTTTATATCCAATGGCCAGACGAGAAAGTCATTCATCTGGTGGCAAGCAATTTGTCTATTTTGTTTTACACCCATATAAAAATAAACTACCAAAAGTCATCGCATTACAGAAATCCAGTTGAAACCTCACCATTGCCCGTGGCGGTTCTGGGCAAACTGGCAGAAGTTAGTTTATCGGTACGGCCACGGTTCAGAATCAAAGCGTAATCGCGACCAGCCCGTGCTACGACTGCAGAGGAACGTGTTCTTTCCCAAACACTTGGAAGAAGGGATTAAGTAAGTCGGGTGTTATGGCATACTGTTTATTTTTATTTATATATAGTCTAGTGACTATATGAGCAAGTCATTCGCCTGGTGGGAAGCATCATCATCATACTAGCCAAAGGACGTCCAAAGCTGAACAAAGACCTCCCCATAGCATTCCCCAATTGTGTCATCATTTTGGGGGAATTTGCCGGTACTACCCACGCTTGGCAGGTGGATTGGTGAGCGCAGAATGATGACTTTCCATAGAACAGACGCTGCTGCCCATCCTTTTGGTTTACAGTGCCTTAGTGCCCTTTTACGACATCCGCGGGAGCAGATGGACTGGTGCTATATTCTTAATCCGGACACCATACGGACAAGCGTCATGCCTGCCCATAAAAATTGTCATACTACCCATAACAATTGTAATTCTACCCATAACAATGGTAATGCTACCCATAACAATTGTAATGCTACCCATAACAATTGTAATGCTACCCATTACAATTGTAATGCTACCCATGATTAGTCCTGCGTGGAACCCCACTGTGCTCGTCACCTCGAGACATACACACATAGTTCTTTAGTCTCTTCTGCCCAGTCATTTCACTAGTTATAGTGTCCTTCAAACCGAAACACAGTAATGTCTAAACTTTAAAAACTACTGCTTGGCAGTAGACTATCTGGCATTGCGGTGGTACCTTTTTGTATTTGTCCCAGTGGGAATTCTTCATGAACTTCCTCCGCCTCGTGGATAGAAGGGATATGCCGGACTCCTACCGTCTAAAACCACTGGGGAGGTCAGCTTTGGCACCTAAGAGTGGTTCCAGGTCCTCGTATAATCACACTAGAGCCACCCGCTGGTGCCACGTCTATAGGCACATATCGGAGAGGGTGACTGTAAAGAGGTCAGCCTTCCCTGGAAGATTGTCAAGGATCCCCCGAAGCCTCACTGTGCGATGTGCTATGCTGCACATACGGCGGCAGACCTAGCACCAGAAAATCTGATCTGTTATTTGTTTTCTCCCACTTCCTTTTCTTTTATAATTCCTTTGCCAGAGCTTGTCATCAAATACGGTTTTCAGAGACTCCAGAATTCAAGAGTTGCTATACGAAGAAGCTCGTCACAATGTGGTGACGGGGCGGTACCCTCTCGAGAGTGCTCAAGCGGTGATGCTGGGCGGTCTCCAAGCCAGGATACAGTTGGGACCTTACGATCCACATCGACATACTGCTAAATTCTTCAGGTAGTTCAGTTAATTTGTATTGTTCTTTAGAGGCATGAGAAATAGCCTGTATGTTGAAATACACATCCTAACTAAATACTTCCACGCTTTTTTATAATACAATAATACTTTTTGTTAATTACTCTGTTCTTATTTTAAACATATTGAAAATTATTTTCTACTTTTTAGTTTGGTTATCTACAAAAGCGTGTTTTTTAAACTATTATTTATTGTAATTGCGTTACAGGATTGACTAACTATTACAGCAGAGAAAAAAGATCAAGTACTACTATTTAAAAACAGAAATGTTAATTTTACAGGCAGTCTGATTTAAGCCTCTACATTGTCTGTATAGATTAGTCTAACCACACACGGCAAAATTGTAATTGTAATTTTTTAAATTAGCGATTTCCGTAAGTCCCACCTCAGTTTGATAACCGAACATTGTCAACGATGGGTCTGTGCCAGCCGAACTCCCACGCGCTATCGATCAAAATATCTTGCAAGTAACATTTTGTTATAAAAAATGGAGGGGAAAAGCTGTAAGAGATTCTAACGAATCAAAAAAAATTAAGTTATGGTTCAGAAAAAATAATTACGTAGCCGCTAATATAATTTTATTATTGTTGTAGTTAGCCGCGTAAGAGTACCGGGGTGAGAGGGGAATGCAGGACGCGGTGCCCGATTAGAGATTAATTATTTACCAATGCCTCGTCTTAACGGAATATTTAGATAAATAAGCATTATTCAAGTGAAACTTCTTTGTCGCCTGTGACGGAAAAATTTAGTACGGTAGTAAAAACTAAAACGCCCCGGTTAAGTATTACGTTTAGGTGTATGTGTGATACATGAGTATACCTATGCATGTATCCATGAATACTATGAATGCGCAGTTATAAATCTATTAAGTTTAAGTTCCTGTTTTAAATGTATTAAGTATTCGCGTAAATATCATATCAAAAATTAATATCGAAACATTTTATAGCGATTTATAAAATATTTATACACGGTTGGTGCAGTGGCTGATACAGTCGGCTGCTGCGCGCCGGGTCGTGGGTTCGATTCCCGCACGGAACAAAGATTTGTATGATCTGCAGGTACTTGTTCCGGGTCTGGGTGTATTTTATGTGGAATTTATGTATGTAAACGCACCCACGACTCTGGAGAAATCCTAGTGTGGGGCAACGTTTTATTTATTAAACAAAAAAAAACATTAATGAGCGATAAAATAAAATACAATCATATTATAATCTGAATAGAAGTTTTACTTCTTACGCGTGCACTGATACACGCACAATCTTTTAAAGTTCGTAGAGATTGAGTTTGATAACGATTACCAACTTTATTAGCGGTCCACAAACAATCCACCACCTGCACCATCATCACGATTGCGAAAGCAACGCGACAGGAAAAATAGCTTAGCAATACAAAGTTGTTTATGATGCCGCGCCGCGTTCGCAATGTAGCCACGATGTGTTATTGAAGCGCAAATTAATTTGTAATCGTTTGTAAATTCATTTGAAACGAACTATACATACAGGTAACCGTTTTAATGTGATCCAAACACGAATACGTACGTCAACGACCACTAAACCTGTAAACTGTCGCTTAAAAAATATGTTTAGGAAGGAATTGAAGCGCTAGATTCTGGTGCCAATTCTTGTAATTTACACTATTACGGTTTCTGTAGAGTATCTTCCACAATTTCGCCAATGTCAAGTTTAAGGCAATATTCAATACATTTCATTCAATAAATTTCACAAAAATGAAAATATTCTAAAAATATGATGATAATTGTTTTTTCTCCAAGTATGATCTCAATCCATTAGTCTCATTTTAATACCAATTTTGACGTTTATTTGTCCAGTTTAGTCTCGGTCAGTTCAAAATGTTAGCAGAATATCGTTTCGGCTTCGATCAACTTTCGATTCATTTTCTATTTCTACACAATATATGTTCATCGTTCATAGTTCACACCATTCATGACACATTTACGACACTGAGACTAGAGTAGGTCGGAGCTATATTTTGAACATATTTAATTACAAGTAATGGCCCTCGAACTTTTTCATTTGAATTAATAAACTCGTGGTCCTTGTGTAAATAAAAATAGGTGTTATTGGCAGCTAAGAAACAATATGGCGTCAGTCCTATTCTTATTTTGAATAGCATGTACGCGTGTTTGAGGTTCGTTTGTGCGGTGGCAGGGCGCAGCAGCACGCGTACCTGCCGGCGCATGCGCGCTCGGGGCGCTGGGCGCAGCTGCTGCCGGCCGGCCGCAAGGGCAGCGCCGAGGCGCGCCTGCTGGAGCAGGCCGCGCGCCCGCCCGCCGCGCCGCCGCGCAAGCTGCGCCACAAGTACCTGGCGCACACGCGCACGCTGCCCACCTACGGGTCGGTGCCCATGTTACAAGTACAGCTTACATACCTACAAAATCCCTTTTTGAAGTAATACCTTTTTTTTTATTGATGTCCTGTGGAAATTCTACATACGGAACTTCCTTTACCCCGGGGAAGGGCGAAGGGGTATGCCGGACTCCTACCGGCTAAAACCACTGGAGCGGTCATCTTCGGCACGTAAGGGAGGCTCCAGGTCCTCGTATGATCACACTAGAGCCGCCCACTGGTGCCACGCCTATTGGCACATCTCGGAGAGGGTGACTGTAAAGCGGTCACCCCCCCGGGGGGATTGTAAACAACCTACATATCTACAAAATCCCTTTTTGAAGTAATACCTTTTTTTTTTTAATTGATGTCCTGTGGAAATTCTTCATGGAACTTCCTTTAACCCGGGGAAGGGCGAAGGGGTATGCCGGACTACTGGCTAAAACCACTGGGGCGGTCATCTTCGGCACCGAAGGGGGGCTCCAGGTCCTCGTAAGATAACACTAGAGCTTGAAGTAATACCTAGTGCAAAATTTCAACTGCGCGCGCATCATCATATCAGCCAAAGGACGTCCACTGTAAAATAAAGGCCTCCTCAATAGATTTCCACAACCGTGACATGATTTTGGGGGGAAATTACCAGTACCAAGGATGCAATTCTTTAAGCTCAAACATACATACATCCTTGAATATAGAATCGAAATAATGGTGTACAACCAATTCGGTATTCGCTAAGACATGATTGAAGCTATTCAAGGACACGTTGCAGAAGGTACGCCATGAGGTCTTATCGAATACCAAATTGGATTATCACCGTTATTTAAATTCTGTATTCAACGATGTATGGATGTTTAAGCTTAAGGAATTGCACCCAGTACTCACCACGTTAAGCAGGCGGGTTGGTGAGCGCAGAATGGCTGCTGTTCCACAGAAGGTACACTGCTAGCTACCAATATTGTCTACAAAATGCTTATCTCCAGGGCGGCGTTCTTCCAAGGTCAGATCGAGCAGCCGGTGCGCAGTCTAACAAGTTTACTGACGCACGAGGACATCCCTGTGCTCGTCGCCGTCAATTCTAACGGAGTTTACGTCATTGATGATACTGAGAGCGTTAGTATTTGTTTTTTTACTCTGTACTTTTTAAATATTTAATATACTTTTTTGTTCTGTGTGGTGTCCGGATTAAGAATATAGCACCGCACCAGCTCCCCCGTGGATGGTGTTAAAGGCGACAAAGGACTCTAAACAATATGGATGGGGTGGGATGGGCAACAGCGTCCCTTATGTGAAATTTAACCATACTGCGCTCAACAACTCAACTGCCAAGCATGGTGAGCACTGGCAAATGGTGGAGGCGGCCTCTGTTCAGCAGTGGACGTACTTTGGCTGACATGATGATGATCATCTGATGTTAGGCGTCAACGTGTTCGACGATGGTGCACGCTGGCCTAGAAGAAACCTGTTCACTCATGATTTGAAGATTCCCAGGTTACTCTAACTTTTGTTATAATTACTGCTACAATTGCTGGACCTATGACCAACGAACTGGTCAACCGATAAAGACAAACATAATTATTATGAAACCAGAATAATTATGTTTATACGGTGTTTATTTATTATGTCTGCTATTGTAAATGTGAAAGTTAGTATTTATAAATGTTTGAGGCGCCTTCACGCTTAAAAGTCTGAACGTATTCTAATGTTAGCATAAAGGTAGATACTGTCTTAGAATATGTTAGGTATCAAGTTTTTTTAAAAGGTAAATTAGTTTTCCTCGCAGATGAAGTCGCGGTTAAAAGTAGTGCTGATTAGGGAGTCTGCGTGCTCATACCGAGCGACCCCCGGCAAGGTGGTGGCCCTCACGTGATCACGTGCCGCCGTGTCAACAACACAGCGCACAGCTAGGCTTCGGGAGGATATTTTACAATCCCCCCGAGATGTGCCGAGGGGTAACGGCCTCTTTATTTTCGCCTCCCCTCTCTCTACTAGAGGGGGTGACCACTTTTAAAGTCATCTCCTTGGAGATGTACCTTAAGTGTGATTGTATCGTTGACCGGAGTGCCACTTCGGTGCCGAAGATGAACGCTCCAGTGGTTTTAGCCGGTAGGAGTCCGGCATGTCCCTCGACCTGGCCCTGGGCGGAGGAAGTGCATGATGTATTTCCACTGAGTAAAAAAAAGACTCGTGATTGACTAGTTCAACCGGGGAAGTACCACGCCGTCACAGAATACCGGCGTGAAATAGTATACGATGAGTGACAAATACCGAAAGCCCAATCCCCAAAAAAGTGTGAACGTGTGTGTGAAGTGTGTGTCCCCAAGTGAACCTTCAAGGAAAAAGTTCGTCTGTCCAAAAGGTCAGCAGCACATCCAGCAAGTCCTCTGGTAGCGCTTAGACGACCGCATGCTCATTTAAGGCAGAAATTAATGATCAATCTAATCCAAAATCTTCAGATTTAAGATTTTGGAATTCATCCGTAGTTACGATCACATTTAACACAAAAAACCGACATATCCGTAATCCGAAATCCAAAGATTTTGGATTAGGTCGATTATTAATTTCGGCCGTTATACGGCACGGTTGGGGCAGTGGCTGAGAAATTGGCTTTCTGCACTTCACGTGTCGCGGGTTTGCCCCCGCACAGAACAAATATTTGTATGATCTACAGTTGTTTCGGGTCTGCGGGGTGCATGTGAGATTTATGTCTGTAAACTGTACCCACGACACAAAAGATATCCAAGTGTGGGGTTTCGCATTATAAAAACCCTCCTACGTAGTATAAAAATAAAAATAAATCGCTTAGTAGGCTCTTAATAAACTTCTGAACTAATCATTCGCAGACTGTTCTACTCGGGCTGCTCTATGAGGAACTGTCATGGGACATCGGCCTACCTTCTGATGACAGCGAAGACTGTTTGCCGTGCTTGTTTCTACAGTTCATGGTGGTTGAGAACGGACTGCGGGTCTCCAAGATACTTCAGGTTCGGTAATCAATACAATTTTTTAATTCTTTGGAACTTAGCCGGACTTATGATACTTTTGGATGCACGATGCTAATGCGAACATGAGGCAGCAGGAACAAGCTTTAGCAGGGGAGGGTGGACTTAAGACGGATATGGAAGTCCTTTTGTCACGATATAGCGATCTAGCTTCCAGGCCAGCCTCCAATCTAGCCTTCAGTCTAGCCTCCAGACAAGCCTTCAGCCTAGCCTCCAGTGTAGTCTAGCCTCTGGTCTAGTTTCCAGTACAGTCTCCAGTCTGGCCTCCAGTCTAGTCCCCAGTTTAACCTCCAGTACAGCCTCCAGTCCAGTATCCAGTTTAGCGTCCAGTCTACTTCCTGTCTAGTCTCCAGTCCAGCCTCCAGTCTAGCGTCTAGCCTAGACTTCAGTCTAGCCTCCAGTCAACCTCCAGTTTGGCCTCCAGGCTACTTCCAGTCTAGCCTTTAGTGCAGCCTCCATTCTAGCGTCCGGTCTAGCCTCTAGTTTATCTAAAGATTTAAAAAAAGAAATTACTTATTTTTTATCATTATCATTATTTATAATATTTTAGGTTATCGATCATAGATATTTAATATATTCATTCATTGCATTTTAGATAATAAATGAAGGATGACGTTTTCTAAAAAAGTCTAGAGTATCTTGTAATTATCAAAACATAACTACATAATATTATATAGTCATGGCGCATCGTGTAACATCAATGAAAAATATGTTTTCCCTTTTACGTGAATTCGTAGCCGGCATCACACGGCTCCGGCACCACACGGTTCGCGCACATAATTTTTAAATGGGCGTATGTAATTTTTTTACGCAGCTGGGAGACTTTTATTTTTTTTAAATTGCGTTTTATGTGCTCTTTTTTACGTCAATAATGTATTGTTGTCGTGTTACGTAAACATAATTTCTTGTATCTATGGTAAATTGATGTGATAATGCCGGGTCTCAGCGTAGCTGAAGTCTCGCAAGCTGTAACTTTAATTGAAAATGGTTACACGTATAATCAATGTGGCTCAAACATTGCGGGTTTCCAAGTCCGTAATTTTTCGCAATGTTAAGTTGTTAAGATCGCAAAAAAGCAACAACAGCGAGAGACGACAGATTTATTGTGAGCAGTGTTCTAAGAAATCGTACTCCGACTTCTGAGGTAAGAACTAAGCTTATTAACATTAAAATCGACCTCGAAGATGTGTTCACATCGTTCATTATAAGTTTAAGTCACAAGCTTTGGTTAAAAATAGGTAATTGTAATTGTACGAATAAATTTATTTATTTTTCTGCCCTAAATAGACTATCGTTATTTCGCAGGTGTTTTCAAAGCAAGCCCTCATGATGGACACACTGATCGAGCACTTCGCGGGTGAGTACAGGAAGAGGCTTGGACAGGAAACACCCAGTGATCACGCTAACTATGATTATCATTCTGGTGAGTATATTTTAAGAACCAACTAATAATATCCAATTTATTTTGATAACAAATAAATAAAGGTAAAAAAAAAAAAAAACAAACAAATAAACACGCTTTTGTTGATAATCCAACTAAAAGTAGAAAATAATTTTCAATTAGTTTAAAATAACAATAGAGAGATTAACAAAAAAAATCTTGTAAAAAAGCATGGGGTGATTGATGTCAATTGTTGTAAATATTTGTAAAAGTAGCGTCATCATGAAAATATCCGATGAAGCAACCCACAGTTTTTTTACAATAAAATTTTTTTTTTGTTAAACTTATTGAACATTATTTTCTACTTTTTAGTACGGTTATCTACAAAAGCGTGTTTATTTGGTTTTTTTAAAACTATTATTTATTTTCTGTTTCTTAGTGCGGCTAACTAGGAAAAACGTGTTTTTTTTTTGTTTTGAGCATGGCTGAATGTCCATGTTGCCTGTCCGTAGTCTCAATAACTCCGGGTGGTAATTATTTACCCAAGCATCTTCCTTTCGACGTTTATGTAAACAAAGTCTCCCTCCATTACGGATAAAATCATCTCAAGAATGAGACATAGTGTCTCATGTGCGAGTCTCATCGCACTCTTGCCGCGGAAAATTGAATCGACGACTTATGGAGGTATTCATTTTTGTGCAAGTTTGTGTATGTCGATGAATTCATAGTTTTTTCCGGGTATCAGAGATGAAAAAATCGCTAATCCTGAGGATCCTGGCAAGAATAATGGGATTGAATTTATCTGTAAGTTGAGCTACGCGTACCTTAGTCGGTAGTCAATCATCACCATATCAGCCAAAGGGCGTCTACTATTGAATAAAGGCCTCGCCATATATTTCCGCAACGAGATGGACGACCTAGTGCACCTCTTAAACTTTGGCTTAGTCAACGCTATATTTCCGGCTCGGTATTCGGCTTCATAATCCGAAATTGCCCAATAGCTATTTGCGGTCACTTTGAGCCTTTGCTCCGCTCAATTGTTTCTTTGACCTCGGTGATATTAAACATACGAATATCGTGACGCAAGGACTTACCATTTCCGTCTAAGCAGCCGGTATGCTTCAGCATCGCCGGAGGACTGGAGCGTCATAGCACGTCTTTCTGCTGTAAGGTTCAGGGTATGATCAGAGAACGTTTTTGGTCCACCTTAACGGTGGGTTATAGTTTCTATAAACCCACCATTTATGTCGTTCACAGAAACGCAAAGTTCTGGGCACTCAAAGTGGTTTTGGAGTTCGAGTTGAAAGCTTGCGGGGCTTATATATGATTGTTGGAGGTTCGGAGACTAGAGCTCTCAACTTTGAGATTATTATTCAAAGTGCCTCTTACCATTCGGTGTTCACTACCAGTTTTCACCTTATGGATCACAGAAGGCATCATTGAATATCATTTGACTTTGATTAGACTTATGCAGGCCATTTCCTGTGAGGCACTTTTGGAAAAATGAGTTTATGACAAGGTTTAAAAAATAAATGTCAACGTTTCAAACGTTTACCAAAGACCAGCTTTTTCCTTTTATTTCCTTTCAAGTTAATTTACCTTATATTCCCTAAAATTGAAGATATATTGCTAGATAAGTTTCCTTTATAACGTATGTGACTTGATGTTGTGTGTGGACGTTTAGTTTGTATTTAGTGGGGTGTGAATGGCACATGGTTTCACCAATACAATCAATATCAATTTCGATAACACAACACACACAAAAAGAACAATAAAATAAACCAAGTCGGGAAATCAACGACTTTTCAAATCGATTACAAATGAAAAAGTTATATCGATTTAACGAGATTAGATACATTTTCACTTTTTTGAAATGTGATGCTTTGTCCCTTACGGCATTTAAAATTACAGGTATCATGTTATGCCTTCAATTGTATTTTTCCAGATTCAGGCAGTATATCCCTTCCGCCTCTCTCGAGACCGGATTCTCCTCAACGGAGGCTAGCCAACAAGCTGTCCCGCCTAGCGCTAGCCACGCACGACGGTAGAGGCAACCTGCTAGGCGGTGCTGGAGACTGGAACACTGACTTAAATCATCCACAACCCTCGTGGATATTGCCCAAGCATTAGGAAAACAATAAAATTTGTTTGGTGACTATAAAGATGGCGGTGGTCTGAAGACTGAAGATGCCGCGACTTAAAATTACAGATTATCGACATGATTCAGTTGTGAATTGTGTTTTCCTTCAGGTGGAGCAGGATATACGCAGATTGATGATGTATTGGCCAGAATTGGGTGACCTTTACTTTATACAATTTAATGTCTTCTCATCATCATCACCATATCGGCCATACAACTTCCATTATTGAACAAAGGCCTCCCTCATAGATTTCCACAACTGTGTTGTGGGTTGGTGAGCGCAGAATGGCTACTGTTCCACAGAAAGGGCGCTGCTGCCCATCCCTCTGGTTCTGGTTCTAGTTGTCTTGCCCCTTAGTCGCCTTTTACGACCTCCACGGGGAGAGATGGAGTGGTGCTATATTCTTAATCCGAACACCACACGGAATATAATATAATTGTAATATTAATATCGGATATCTTCTACATTTTGTTAATGTGAATATCTCGTAGACTTGATTATTGCTATGCGTTAAGGATACTCATTTTCTAATTGTGTATTATAGGGGCAATCGTGTGTTTTATTATTGAATTTATTTCACATATAAAGGGTGTGATTGACAACGTTCCAAAATCTTTGGGAAGAGGCTACACTTACGCTTATGATAAAATAGGGAAGCAATTTTATGTCGTTTTTATCTCGGAATTACTATTAATATAGGTTACACTTTTTGTCATTATTGAGCATGCGATGTATCGTAAACAACGCGATCAAAACGCTACGTGATTATTGCACTAAGATATGATTTGATGCTGCGAGCGATGTCCTCATCTGTTAACTTTGGCATTGCAGGTTCTTTTTAAAAAAATATTAATATTAGGATAGACGATACCAATTATTTTATACTGAAATCAGTTAAGTAAATTGGATAAAAACTGAAAATTCATGAAATGACCGACGCAAAATTCTAACGCTGAGGGTTCCAGAATCTTGTGCTGAATGCATGGTATCAGTTTTCATTACTATCGGTCAAATACTGAAACGCCACTTTAAGTCCCACTTTAATTATTTCAGCCGCCCGGTTTCCTACGTAAAACGGGTTTCCCGAATAGTTAAAGCGGTACTTGATACGGACGTACTTGGTACGGATGTACCGTTAGATATGGGCTGTCTACTTTGTTTACACATACCTTAGTTGTCAAAATGTAACAATATACATTGAGTATCACTTTTTTTAAGAGAATTATGTAGTTTCTTTGCTGCTCTTCTTCATATGACCAACTTTTCAGAACAGTGCATCTTAATTGTTGATTTTCTTAAGAGCCTAGAGAGCCTAGAGAGTCTTTTCGAAATAAAATCTCTGACGTTAAACTTAAATTTAAAACGAGGAGATCAGTTGCATCAAGTACAACAAAATCTAAGATGCTTTCTCGTTCTCACATATTCTCATGTACCGAAACAGATTTATAGCTTTAACAAGGCGTTATAAAGGACATGTTGACCACAGCCACCTTTGTTATTTAATTTATGGTTTATTTATTATATTGATGTGTATATGAACCAATCAATTATTCTTGTATTGGGGCATTTTGTAGTAAACGATTATAATGACTATGTTAATAAATTAAATAATAAGTATTTACGAGTCCAATTTTAAAACAAAGCAAAAAACAAGAAAACGCTATACCTACAAATTAATATTGAATAATGTAAATCTATATTTAATAGAGTTATCGGTGCATGACTGGCTGGAGGGATATTGATTGAGACTATCACATTTATAAGTTTCTTCTTTTCTTAATTAAAATCGAATGCATATTTCATGTCGATTCGTCGAGTGCCAATTTTGATCTATACAAAGCAAAGAATGCTTTGTATAGATCAAAGATCCCACTGATTGAGCCGAAGGCAAAAGGTAGACAAGAAAGATAGTCAGATAAAGTGCATTATTTAGTTAATACATTGCCTTAAACCTAAAGATGAAAGTGTATATAATCTAAAATGAAATCCTCGATTGTTAATAAAAGAATCAAATCCAAATAAACATGTTTTATTAAATTCTAAAGTAGCAGAATCCTGTAGAGCAAGATTCCCAAAGTGGTCCCCAAGGAGTTGATATCGGTTTCCCAGGGGTCGACATAAACGAAAACTGATTTTGGGGGTCGACGAGGTCTAAAAATCAACCCCTATTAATTAACACAAGTTCTTATTTGAAACTTTCAAGGTACTGTTTAAGTTGTGTAACGTGTACCAATTTGTTATAAGAATGACTAATATTTTAGTAGGAATAGGAGGATAAGGAATTGGTAAGTATTTTGTATATAGGAAAACTAGATAAGGGATTTTGAAAGTAATTTATCTATGGGTCTGAGGTATCAGTTCATTTTGGAAAAGGGGTCTCTTGCTCAAAGCAGTTTGGGAATCCCTGCTCTAGAGAAACAATTTGGATCAACCTTAAAAACTATAAAAAGGAAACAAAGATATAATTGTGTCTAGAAATAAAATTGGTAAAGCGCTAATACAATATGCCGCAACAATATTTAAGCGAAAACAACGACATAAATGGCACCGAACAGTCATAGTCTTTAATATATAAGATATAGGAATCAAGGATATACGATATCATATTTGACGTGGATCTTGAACGCTCACTGATGAAAGAGTGGGGGATTGGTTTGCGCAGTAAAGGGGGATACGTCACAGGTAAGACTAACAGTAATTAATGTTGTTTATTATTAATTGAGTTTGCAAAAGTAAGATTTGAAGACAAAGCCGTGCCCCTCCCCCTATTCGTCACATGTTTTCTCATCTCTTTCTACATATTTTCTGGTTGAAGTTCTGTTTCTAGTGGATAGTAATATTCCATATATGAATTTAAAGAGGTATTGTTCGTTTTGAAGACGAAATAGTCTTCAGTCTCTTTTTTTATAGATCTGGCTAAGGCCTTGACTTGTCTTGCCGATAGTGACGTGCGATCTTGTTGTACTCCTTGAGCAGCGGGTGCTTGTCCAGGTAGTCCATCAATACCTTGAACCTTGGTCCAGAGAGGTCACGGTGGCGAGTCAGCCTCACCTCCAAGGCGTGCACTTTGAAGGAAAGTTCGGCACTGGAAATTTAAGGATGGATTAGATATTTCTTGCTGTGTGGTTTCTGCGGAAGTGTAGGGAATATTGCCATAAAAACTTTAGCTTAGCAGCCGGAAGGACTGTAATAGGATTGCTAACTATACTATTAAAACACATTATACTGTATTTCGATCTGTAATATGTACCCCGATTAATGTAGCCAATAAAAAAAAAAACAAATGACCATGATCCATATAGCACTAGTATCCAGTTCAATGAAATCGGCATACTGGTAGGTACTTTAAAATAAATAGAGAATTGCATTTATAAGGTAGCACGTCAGGTCCACCACCTACACCCAGCAGGGAGCAGCAGAGACAACACTAATAAAGCTTTAATAAATTTGCATTTCTTCCTCATTTATTACCGACTTCAAAAAGGAGGAGGTCCTCAATTCGATTTTTTTTAAATGTATGTACATCGATTACTCCTAGATTTGTAGACCGATTTGAGCAATTCTTTATTTAATAGGTGCAGAATGCTTTCGAATCGGTTCCATATAAATTTCATTACATTTGATTGAGTAGTTTTTTAACCAGCTTCAATAAACAGGTCTAATTTGATTGCGCTTACCTAGATGATGTTTTAATAGTTTAGATTCTTAGAATTATTTTTAGTGATAGATAAGGATATCAAGTTGGGAAAAGTTCTTACATTTATTTACAAATAAAACGTTTTAACAAAAAAAAATACCGACTTCAAAATTCAATACGATATTAAAACCACAAAAAATAAAAAGATAACTTTATTTATGCAGTCGGGCGGGGCCAGGTATGCCCCAACCATGGGTCATGCAGACCAACGAGTTATATTTATGGGTCCCGCCTGATTTTGAAGTCGGTATTTTTCTTGTTGTTTTTTTTAAAATTTGCTTTCCTATCTGTGTGGTTACCATTACAACCACATTGAAGTAGACCTTAACCGTTTATGTATCCTCAGACTCAGTAGCAACTCAATACTCACCTCGCAACGAAATACGCACCCTCCTTCTCTGCTGTGAGGATAAACTGGTTAGCTAAGTACCAGAGCCTCTTTGCCTTATATTCCGAGTTGTACTGTGAATAAAATGTCACGTCAAAATCAACTAGACCAAATAGTAAACGATGTGTGTTTGTTGATAATATATTCTATTCGATTTCAATTTTTTTAAAAACGTTGCCCCTCCTTATCGTTTCTCCTGTGTCGTGGGTGCGTTTACAGACATAATTTCACATACAATACACCCAGACCCGGAACAACTACCTGCAGATCATACAAATATTTGTTCCGTGCGGGAATCGAACCCGGAGCACGGCAGCCGACTGTAACAGCTACTGCACCAACCGTGCCGTCTATTACTGCAAGTACTTGATAAGATTCGGATAGGTGACCATTATTCCACATCAAGTGCCTCAGAGAACACATTAACCCGACTGTGCCTGTTTTGTTATGAATACCTATATTAGTTACCTCGTCTTAACTCTGCTCCCGGCCACGGCAGTGAGCAGGAGTGCAGTTCCTCAAGCTCAAACATCCATACATCCTTGAATACAGGGGTGCAATTTCTTAAGCTCAAACATCCATACATCCTTCAATACAGAATTAAAATGATGGTGAAAAACAAACTTGGTATACGCTAAGACATGATTGAAGCTATTCAAGGACACGTTGCAGACGGTGAGCCATGGTAACGAGTCTTAGGGAATACCAAGTTGGGTTTTCACCGTTATTTAAATTCTGTATTCAAGGATGTATGGATGTTTGAGATTAAGGAATTGCACCCCTGAATCGAATTACGGTGTAAAACCAATTCGGTATTTGCTAAGACACGATTGAAGCTGCCTTCCGTGTGGTGTCTGGATTAAGAATACAGCACTACTCCATCTCCTCCCACTGGATGTCGTAAAAGTCGACTAAGGGACTAAACCTGAGGGACGGGCAGCAGCGTCCCTTTTGTGGAATAGTAATATACTGCGCTCACCAACTCGCCTGCCAAGCGTAGTGAGTAGCTACTGGCAAATACCCCCAAAATGACGACACAATTGTGGAAATTTTTGGGGGAGGCCTTTGTTCAGCAGTGGACGTATAAATGGCTGATATGATGATGATGATGATGATTGAAGCTGTTCAAAGACACATTACAGAAGGTAAGCCATGAGGACCATTCTTTGCGAATACCGAACTGGCTTATAACCGTTATTTCAATTCTGTATACAAGGATGTATGGATGTTTGAGCTTAGAGAATTGCACCCCAGGTATGTGGGCAGAGGAGTGGGCAGAGCTAATGTCTAAACAGGTGCCAAATTCGTGGTTTTTGTGCGAATGGCCATAGTGCAAACGCTTCCTCACGTTCCCACTGCCGCGGCCGGTCTTTCCTTTGACTGCCGCACATATACCGACAATTCGCGATCGCCGAGCAGTGCGAGTGGCGTCGGCACGGAAATAGGAACCGACCTGTTTGCACACTGGCTCTGCCCGCTTCCCTGCTCACTGCCGCGGACTTGAGCTAAGTGTAAACGAGGACCTGGAGCCCGCCTTCTGCGCCGAAGGTGACCGCTCCGGTGGTTTTAACCGTTTAGTGTCCATTTGTCCTACCTCGAGGTGGAGAAAGTTTATGAGGAATTGACAAAAAATTGGTACCAAAAAAGGTAAATCGGTGTCATCGAGTGGGTTAAGGCTATTATGACATCTAAGTAAACGCCAAAAAGAGAAAACTGCACCTCAGCAGTTCGAGAGTGTCATCACAACTGTGTTTAAATACAATTACTACGATACAATACCTTATCAAATCTCTGCTGCACGAGGTTCTGCCGAGCTAATTGCTTGGCTTTGAAGTCGTTGATGCACTGCTCCCTGACCAACGTAGCTTCCTTCACAGTGAGGGGCGAGTCAATTCCGTGTCCCGAGCCGAACATACGAGCCAAGTAAGGAGCCAGAGGATCTATCTCAGCTTCCTTCTCTCGCTCTGTCACTTCAGCTTTTTGGAGTTCCTGGAGAAATTATGGTAAAGTTGTAGGAATGTTTCATGAATTGTTTATTGTCTTGTATTATGTTGGCTGAATATAACTTGTTTATCAGATGTTGTTACTCCATATTCTGATATAATATTTTAATCAAGAGAGAAAGGATGCACTTTGAAAAGGCGATAGGAATAGAATTTTTAACTTAAAAAAAATTGGTGTTCAGAGGAAATTCTACATGGAACTTCCTTCGCCCCGGGGAAGGGCGAAGGGGTACGCCGGACTCCTGCTGGCTAAAACCACTGGAGTGGTCATCTTCGGCACTGAAGCGGGGCTCCGGGTCCTGGTAAGATCACACTAGAGAGAATTTCTACCCATGGAGTACATCTGAGAGACCTTATCCGTGTGGTGTCCGGATTCATAATAGCACCTTTCCATCTCCTCCCGTGGATGTCGTAAAAAACGACTGAGGGACTCAGGCCAGAGGGATGGGCAGCAGCGTTCTAACTGTGGAACAGTAGCCGTACTGCGCTCACCAACCCGCCTGCTAAGCATGGCGAGTACTGACAAATTCCCCCCAAAAATGCATGCATGCATTTAACCGAACACCTTATGGGGCCCTCCCCCAATTATTCAGCAGTGGACGTCCTTTGGCTGATCTAATGATTATATTGATGATAATATTTTAAGCTATTTTAGCTAGTTAAAACCAGGGAGTGTTATAGATGGTCTTATATGCGAGGCGAGAATGAAGACAAATCCACCGTGTTCTGTATTAAACCAAAATCGTTTGCTTTGACTCAGATTTGGTTCAAATCTACACACTTTAGTGCTCCGAACGTCCGAAGGAAAAAATGGTGGAACCTCTGTCTGTCTGCCCGTCTGTCACAGTCAACTTGCTCCGAATCTACTGGGCGGATTAAGTTGAAATTTGCTTCTTTTGCTTACTAATCTATATTTATGACAATAACTGTTTCACTTTGTGGAACATTAAGACTCATATCAGCCACGGGAGGCCTTTGTTCAGCAGTGGACGTCGTAAAACGTCATAGAACTTTCACTGTCCAAGAATCTATAACATAACCTTTTCAGACCACCCTCGTTTCGCAGCCTCGTTCCTCTCGGTGTCGAAGAGAGCCACGCACAGCGAAGGGTCTGTCAGCTCGCGGTGACGTTGACGCAGGTAGCTGTTGACGTCCGTCACTCGGTCTCTTATATGTTTGGTGGTTTCGTACTCCTTGTCGATGTTTTCGCACAACGCGTAGTAGACGTCTAGGGGGCGGGGAGGCTCGGCACATGGGTCTGCCTGGAATATTTGAAAATTGAATATAAGTTTTTGATATGTGGCAGCCATATTATGTTATACGCCGTATTACAAAATGGCTAGTCGGTTTGCAAAACAGCGCTGTTTTCTAACACGGCTCTCGTGTTCAGATGGATTGCGCAACCACAGTACGTTCTACAAAATGGCGGCCAACGTTTAGCTGTAATTTTCACATACTTATGAACAATATCATATAATCAATCATTTTACGACTGAAATTAATAAACAATCTAAAAAATCTTTGGATTTTGGATTAGGGATTGGTCTTGCTTTTGTGTTTGATAGCACATCTTAACACAAAATCAGATCAAGTTCATCATAGTAGCAATAGAATGTTCACTGTAGAAATAAGCCTCCCCCATAGATTTCCACGATTGTGTCGTCATTTTGGGGGGAATTTGCCAGTACTCACCACGTTTGGCAGGCGGGTTGGTGATCGCAGTATGGGTACTGTTCCACAGAAGCGATACTGCGGCCCATCCCTCTGGTTTAGAGTCACTTAGTCGCCTTTTACGACATCCGCGGGAGGAGATGGAGTGGTGCTATATTCGTAATCCGAACACCACACGGAAAATATCAAGTTCAATATCTTCAATCTAAAGATTTTGGATTAGACCGATTATTGATTTCGGCCATAAGTTGGATCCAACTCGGATATTTCTAATTGTGTTGTCTTATTTTAAGATAGCCGTTTTAGAAAACAGCTCTGCTTTGCAAATCGACTAGCCGTTTTGAAATACGGTGAATTATACAATATGGCTGTGACGTGCTACAAAACTGCAATGGTTTACACTTAGATCTTTAAAAAATCATGCATTCAGAACATTATACAGTGTAACAATTATAAAACAAACACAAAAAAAAAAATTAAGCAAAGTGACGTGTAATGTGTGTACGCAAACTTTACAAAAAAAACAATTCAAAGGTGAAAGCATCTTATTGGCTCTATAAAAAATCGGACAAGATTTGCAGATATCTGCTTAATAGCGGCCAACATTAATAACCGTTCTAATTCAATATCTTTGGATTTCGGATTGAAGACTAGTATATTTTTGTGTTAAGTGTGATCTTAACATAAAAATATCATAATCTTAAATTTTTGGTTTCTAAAAATTATTAATTTCGGCCGTAAGAGAATCATTGTAGAGATTGATTTGATCGAAATAACACGTCGTTGTGGATGTTACGTGCATTTATATTTCTGAAGATAGTATTAATCAACTACCGTTCTAGGTAAAAATAAGCCTTGTATTAGGATCTATAACGTATATTCCAATGTATGACGGCACGGTTGGTGCAGTGGTTGATACAGTCGGCTGCTGCGACTCGTGAGTTCGATTCCCGCACGGAACAAGTATTTGTATGATCTGCAGGTAGTTGTTCCGAGTCTGGGTGTATTGTGTGTGGAATTTGTGTATGTAAACGCACCCACGACACACGAGAAATGCTAGTGTGGGGCAACGTTTAAAAAAAAGTGTGCATTTCATATCAGCTTAAGAACGTCCACTACCGAACCTGAGCCTCCCACTCACACCTACAGTGAACAGTGAAAGGAGATAACGCTTAACTAACACGCTGTCTCTAGACTTAACACTGTATTCGTTTATGAGATACAGGCAATCTCAGTTAATTTCATTTTAATCTACATCTTACTCAAACACCTTCCTATAACACGTACGATATATCCCGAGGTTTTGTCTGGGTAGAATAGAATCTTTCCTCCCGTCTCCGCCAAATTAGGTTTAGTGAAGCTTCTAGAATCATTGGTGACGAAGTTGTACGCGTACTGGTACTTCAGCTCTATAGTATTGTCCTGGACGTGGAATATTTTCTTCCAGACGTCCTGCTTTGCAGGTATTTCGAAGTTACGGCTGTACGTCTCTGTGATGTCTTTTATCAGACGTTTCGGCGCTTGCACTGTAGCTTCAGTAAAGACTATTACTCGCGATTCAAGCCTGAAAGATGTTGCTGGTATAAAAATTGATAATTAAGGAGTATTTTGTGGACTTTGGACGCGCGTGAGCTGCTCTATCAATGAGCCGTAAGACCTTTTACTGGTCGTAGATCTCTTATTGCAGCTCTAGTGTGATCATACGAGGACCTGGAGCCTCCCTTAGGTGCCGAAGATGACCGCTCCAGTGGTTTTAGCCGGTAGGAGTCCGGCATACCCCTTCGCCCTTCCTCGGGGCGAAGGAAGTTCATGAAGAATTTCCACTGGGCAAGCCAGCCTGCCAAGGGGGCGGTCTAATCGGGACAAAGCGTGCACCTCGCCCCCGGCTAGAGGTAAGTGGAAGGACACCGTAGGGCTTTAGCCGGTAAGAGCCCTTCCGAAGGCGGAGGAAGTCCACGAGGATTTAACCCACGACATTTTTTTATTAACTTTAGACATTACAGTTTGAAGGGCACTGTAGTTAGGAAGTTAGTCGGCATAAGAGACTAAAAACGAATGTCTCGAGGTGACGAGTGTAGTGTGGTGCCACACAAGACTAGTCCTGGGTAGCATTACAATTGTTATGGGCAGGCTGACGCTTACCACCAGGAAATGACATGATCAGCCAGTCGTAATGTTGTCTAAAAAAATATTGGTAGTGGTTATTGTAAAAGGCTGGTTCTTGATGGTTTATAGAAAGCAATTATTTTATGTTTTGTTGATTGCCACCATACAAGCTAGACCCCTAGGTAGCCTACTACGTAGCCAAAATCCACGCTCTGGGTCTGCAGATAGCGCCTCACAAAACCGAGGCGCTATGGTTCCATAAACTGCCGCGGAGCAGAGAACCACCCAGTTCGTGGATAAGCGTTGGTGACGCGCAAATCAGGGTGGGCCAGTACATGAAGTACCTGGGGCTCACCCTGGACAGTCGTTGGGGCTTCGAAGAGCACTTCGCACGCCTCGTCCCCCGAGTCGAGAGGGTAGTGGGTGCATTACACCGGGTGCTGCCCAATCTCGGGGGACCGAGCGAGGAAGTTCGCCGTCTCTACGGGGGCGTCGTGCGGTCCGTGGCCCTCTACGGGGCACCTGTATGGTCATCCCGGTTTTCAGGTGTCCAGCGCTGTAGAGCCAAACTTCACGGTCTGCAGCGCAGAGTGGCTATACGGATCGCACGGGGATACAGGACGGTGTCCTACGAGGCGGCAACTCTCCTGGCACGCTTTCCGCCTTTCGACATCATGGCGGAGACGGATGCGTGGGTCTATGATCAAACACGCTCCCTCCGCCAGTGTGGCGAAAGCGTGCCGCCAGGGGCGTTCGACAGGCTAAGGCGGCTGGCTCAACGGCGCACACTCGAGACGTGGCGAAATCGCCTTCGGCTGCAGTTCGCGAACAAACGCGTCGTTGAGGCCATCCTGCCGCTCTTCGGAGCCTGGCTCAGAAGGAGCGAGCGCGTCACCTACCGTCTGTCGCAGGTGTTCACCGGTCACGGTTGTTTCGGTGCGTACCTGCACAGAATTGGACGCGAGGTTACGGCACAGTGCCACCATTGTGAAAGCGACCAGGATACCGCACAGCACACGCTCGAGGAGTGCCCTGCGTGGGCGGCCGAGCGGCGGGTCCTGGTCGATCGGATCGGGCAAGATCTCTCTCTGCCGGCAGTAGTGTCGGCTATGTTGGCAGAGCATGAAAATTGGAGTGCAGTGGTCTCCTTCTGCGAGAGCGTCATGCTCCAGAAGGAGACTGCAGAACGGGATCGGGAGAGGGCTGATCCCGCACGGAGAAGGACGAGACGGCGCCGGGGCAACAACCGTCCCGGCTCCCAAGTCCAACACGCCTGAGCCCCCTGCCGTCACTTCATGGTGGGGGGCCTTGGGGGTCGCGGGCGCGCAGATTGGGGAATCTGCGTGCTCACACCGAGCGACCCCCGGGAAGACGGTGGCGCGCACGTGGTCACGTGCCGCCGTGTGCGCAGCACAGCGCAATGCGAGGCTTGGGGGGATCCTTTACAATCCTCCCCGAGAAGTGCCTGGGGGGGGCGACCTTTTTACAGTCGCCTTCCCTCCGCTAGAGGGGGTGACCGCTTTACAGTCATCCCTTCCGAGATGTGCCTAAAGGCGTGGCACCAATGGGCGGCTCTAGTGTGATCTTACGAGGACCTGGAGCCCCCCCTTCGGTGCCGAAGATGACCGCTCCAGTGGTTTTAGCCGGTAGGAGTCCGGCATGCCCCTTCGCCCTTCCCCGGGGTGAAGGAAGTTCCATGTAGAATTTCCACTGGACATCAATAAAAAAAAAAAAAAGGTAGCCTACTACACTGATATGAGCTTAAATGGTTTGAAAAAAAAAATTCAAATTCCGTGCATCGCACGTGTATTCAGTTAGTATGCGAACTCTTCCTTTATTAAAACGGGCTAAGACGAAAAATTCTACGTAACAGAGAAGAAGTATTATATCGTTTCTTAAATCAACAACAGTGATAGTATAGTGGTTAAACGTTTGCCATCCATACAGGAGGGTCTGAGTTCTATCCCGGCCGCACCTCTCACTTTTCAGATTCATGTGCAAATCAGAATTTGATTATCACTTGATCAATGATAATTTTATATGTAATCAAATTTGATGTTCCTTCTTCCGTTACGTTTGTATAATTGATTTCTATATAATTACTTTAAATATAATATGCTGTATAGATACATTACTAATATAAATAATATATTGGTAACTGTGCGTGATATGACTTCTTTTATCTAAGGTCCTACCGGAAGACCAGCGCAATGCTGAGATAGGAGCCTATTCTGATGTCTCACACAAAAATCTGTTTGCATGCTTTTTATTTTTAATATGATATTTTGCAATATTATTTGTTGTTTACAATTATTTTCTTGTTGTGTGCGATCAGAATAAAATTATTTCTTTCTTTCTTTCTTTCTTTCACTTGCGTTAAGGGTGAAGGAAAACATCGTGAGGAAACCTGTACACCTGAAAATACTCCGAAATGTTCGCAATGGTGTGTGTAGTTCGCCAACCCGTACTAGGCCAGCGTGGTGGACTCATCTCATCGTGAGAAAAGGTCCGTGCGAGCAGTGGGTCGGTGAAGGGCTGATTATGTCTACAGATAGTTGCTTCGGGTTTGAGTGTTTGTGCATATATATCAGATTTATGTCAGTTAACTGTCACTAAGTTGCCTCATGTGTGGGGTGACCGCTTTACAGTCACCCTCTCCGAAATGTGTCTATAGGCGTGGCACCAGTGGGCGGCTCTAGTGTGATCATACGAGGACCTGGAGCCTCCCATAGGTGCCGAAGATGACCGCTCCTGGGGACGAAGGAAGTTCAGGAAGAATTTCCACTGGGCACAACAAAAAAATAAAAAGTTTGCCTCATGTATCGTGATCATTCAAAAACAAAATCCTAGATTTACCTTAAACTAGTTCGAAATTAATTTCTTGATTATTTACCTATCATCTCTATCAGTGTAATGTTCTTCGAAAATTGTAGGACTACAGACAAGCTTGGTGAGGTGATCCAGCCGTGGGTAATAGTTGAACTCTAGGAATCTGTCACCTTCCACTGTTGTTGGCGGAGCGTCCATGGAATACACGTGTTCTGACGGCAAGGACCAAAGGTGTAAAGGGCTTTTAGAAAGAACAACATAAGGTAATCACATTTTTTTAAGAATGGTACTGTTGACAACAGAACGAATATCTTAATTAGGTAAACATTCTGGCTAAGTTGCCCTGGATGTGGTTGCCAGTAAAAACAAGACTAGCTCTCTGTCTCTACCCGTGGGAAGAGAGAGCTAGATGGGCTAGATGGACCCGAGGATGGGCAGCATCATCTTCCTGTGTGCTAATAACAATATATAGTGCGATCAGCAACTCTCAAAATAACTAAGATTCAACGGTGATTTGTAATCGTTTGTACTAATCAACATTGTCATTTCAATTATTTTAAAAGAGTACCCATGGAGTTTGTTGCTTGCTCTTCTCGATAGGTACAACCAATTGGAACAACTTAAATACTGAACTTTCATAAGTGCAAGTAATTGGTTTATTTTCAATAAAAATGTGCCGTGTGGCTACGAATAGCAACAACCCATCTCATCCCATGGGTGTCGTAAAAGGCGACTAAGGGATTAGACGGAGGATGGGCAGCAGCGTCCTTCGAATACATTAACAACTCAACTGCGATCGCCAACCCGCCTGCCAAGCGTGGCGATTATGGCAAAACCCCCCAATGAGCATACGACACACCGACGTCGGCCGTTGTGGTGATCTTTGAGGGAGGCCTGTGTTGAGCAGTGGACTTTATTCGGTCAAAATGATGATATAATATAATTGTGTAGTACGTATTATTAATATAATTTATCGACTCATTTCACATAATGTGTGATTTATTATGAAATCAATTAACATTATCTATAATATGCTTCGTTTCTGTACCTCTTTCGATGTACTTACTTTTACCCAGAGGTTGACTGGTAGAGAATGCCTCATGGCATTAAGTCCGCCTTGTGTACCATAAATGTACACAGAAGTTTAAATAAGTAAATAAATAATCTCAATTATTCGTTTAAATTTCAAAAGGTTACAAGAATTGGCCCTTTTTTTGGGGGGAATTTGTATCGACATTTTCATTACGAATTTAGAAAACCTAGAGAGCTTACTTAAGAGGTGATCTTTCCTGCCGATACCAAATGTCTCCCGTATCTTTCGGTTCACGTGGTCGATTTTAACAAATTGCATCTTGTCTTGCCTTTGCGCGTACCATTCGTACCTGAAAAACATATACATAATTATAGTCAAATCCTAGATCCTCCAGATTCTAGCTTTGAATAAGTCCATCTACCAAAATATAAGACAACAATACTGTCGCCTTCTTTTTTTAAATTCTTTATTTGATTCACGTTACAAGGACTCTTCATCATCTCATAAATACAATACCTAGAAATGATTATGAATATTATTATTAAAATCAACCACATATCTACACAAAAAATTTTTGCATTAAGGTGCGAGTGATTCCCTGTATTTTCGGAACTCAACTCCTTTTTTTAAGTTTTATTTTTTTATTGGTATCCAGTGGAAATTCTTCATGAACTTCCTTCGCCCCGGGGAAGGTCGAAGGGGTATGCCGGACTCCCACCGGCTAAAACCACTGGCGCGGTCATCTTCGGCACCTAAGGGTGGCTCCAGGTCCTCGTATGATCACACTAGAGCCGCCCACTGGTGCCAGGCCTATAGGCACATCTCGGAGAGGACGGAGGAGGACTTTTTCAAAGCTAGAATCTGGAGGATCTACGATTTGACTATATATATAACTACGAGGAGGGATCAAAAAGTAGTGAGAATGAGATAGAATATAATGACTATTGATAACTTATTAATTTATTTTTCTACATAGTTTCCGAGTCTCTCTACATACCGAGTTTTCCAAGGCTTCAATCCCTTTCACAAAAAAAGTTTTGTCTTGGTCCTGCAAAAAGCTCTCCACGGCATCCATTACCTCGTTATCGTCTTCCTACCTGTTTCCCCATATGTATTTTTTCAATTTGGGAAACAGATAAAAATCCCTAGCCGCCAGATCTGGTGAATACGGGGGTGGTCAACCAATTCGAAGCCAGCTTGCTGAATAGCAGCCATCGCAACTGCTGACCTGTGCGCGGGTGCGTTGTCGTGATGAAACAGCACGCCCCTTCGAAGTTTCCCTCTCCTTTTCTCTTTGATGGCATTCCTTAACTTGGGAATTAAAGCTGCATAATATTGGCCTGTAATAGTGGTTCCACGCTCCAGGTAATTAATCAACAATATCCCCTCTGAATCCCCAAATTTTGAGGCCATAACCTTGCCAGCCGATGCCACGACACGAAACTTCTTAGGGGCCGGTAATGATGACCGTTTCCATTGCGAAGATTGCTGTTTTGTCTCGGGATCAAAATGATGGATCCATGTTTCGTCCATTGTTACGAAACGAGACAAAAAGGTTTCAGAATCTTATTGAAACTTGTCCAACAAAATCTTCGAAATGTCAAGTCGATTTTGTTTCTGATTGTCGATTAACATTCTCGGCACCCATCTTGTGGAGACTTTTCTCATATTCAAAGATTGTTTCAATATGGATTGAATACTTCCATATGAAATGCCCGTTTCTTGAATTAAGTATCGGATGGTAACACTTCGATCGCTCAATACAATTTTCTCGACTTTCGCAACATTTTCTTGGGTGACTGACTTCAATGGACGGCCGCAACGATGTTCGTCTTCCGTGCTCGTTCTCCCTACTCGAAATTGAGAAGCCCACCTTGGGACAGTGGAATACGGCGGTGCAGACTCTCCTAATGTTGCCTCCGAACCGCAATGAATGTCTTGCGTCGTTAACTTTTTTAAACAGAGGTATTTAATAACAGCTCGCACTTCGTTTTTCTCCATTTTCGAGAACACGTTCCGACACGAAGCAAACAAATGACTACATTCAGAAAAAAATAAAAGGTAATCGAAGATTTTTTTCTTTATTAATATTACAAAAATGTATCTGAGCTATGCGTGCCAGTATTTTTTTTTCTTACCAAGGAATATGTCGCTCTCACTACTTTTTGATCCCTCCTAGTATATGGCAAATTTCTAATACATTACTTTAGTATGGGGATGGGCGATACCGGATTAGGATTGTTATTGATGTGGTGGAATTCCGGATTAAGCACCAATCCATCTCTCCTGTAGAGGTCATAAAAAGTGACTAGGGGACTCTAAACCAGGGGAATGGGCAGCAGCATATCTTCTGTGAAACAGCAGCCATTTTGCGCTCACCAATTAGCCTACTTGCGTGGTGAGTACCTACAGATTCCCCTCCAAAACGACGACACACGGCATGTAACCGGTCGTCTATGGGGACGCTTTTGTTCAGCAGCCATTTGGCTGATATGATGCCGATGATGATGAACTTCGGTACTTGCCGAGAAATTTCACGGTGACGAACAAACAGACCATAGAGTCTCACCATAAGGATTTCTATCTTCTAAGCACGGAAGCCAAAAAATTAAGGACATGTACTATGGCAACTATGGCTTACGTGGTCAAAGGCTTCGTGAGGGCGTAGTCTTCAAATATCTTAACCCTTTTAACAATTCCGTTGTTTTGAGAGTATCGTGAGAACTTCTCCAAAAGCACTTTTTTGTAGTGGACCACTTTGTGGCTTCCTGGGTATCGCTGTTCGTAATCTGGAAGTATAGAGATTGGAGGACAGATAGGAAATATATTTTGTCGCATGGTGGCCTACTTGGACATATCTATCGTGGTGCCAGGTCACAGTCTGTGTGTGTTATTAAGAATATAACACCACTCCATCTCCTCCCGTGGATGTCGTAAAAGGCGGCAAGGGAGTCTAAACCAGAGGGATGGGCCGCTGCGTCCCTTCTGTGGCACAGTAGCCAACCGGGAAAAAGTGAGAGTTGAATTCGCGTGGAGAGGGTTCCGAAATTGCTGAATATATTTTGTCTATTGTTGGATTCGGTCTTTACCAATAACTTATCCCAAGAACAAAATTAACATCGTAGGTGAAAAACATGTTTCACCATACACTCCAACCGTAGACGTAAGTTTGTACGCAGAATATTGAAAGATTTACTATATTATTTTAAGACCATAGACTTCTAATAGGTTTTTTTTGTACTAAAATAAATACATTTGAGGCCCTCGTAATAAGCCCTACCATTTCATTTATTACACAGTACAGTTTGCCAAACTTTACTCTTTAATTTTCTATATTGCCCCTCAAAAAGGACTCCCATATTCAATATTAAATTATTTACGTCACACATCCATGATTGGGTCGCAGAAATCCGTATGTGTACCTAATTTCAACTTAATCGGTTCAGTAGATTCAGAGAAACTTGGCTGTGACAGACGGACAGACAGAGAGACACACGAGTGATCTTATAAGGGTTCCGCCGTTTTTCACTTTGGACGTTCGGAACCTTAAAACTTAATTACATAAAACTATCTAAGAACTACACTCACTAACTAACCATCAGCACTAATATCAAGCTTCTCAACCCAGCTGCAGGGCATATCCAGGTGCTTCTCGGTTTCCACAGCGGTCCTCTTGTCAGATGTATCTATTCCGACCAACTGCCTCCTGTAGTAGGGCTCCCCGGCCAGAAGGTGCTCCCAGCACGATAGGTCGCTCAGGTCGTAGCTAAGCGAACTAAGACCTTTGTCGTCATTTTGGATGTTTACCTGATATTCAAAATGATTTTGTGGGGTTAAGTTACCAGAAGTCGCACTATCGGGATAAAAATGTTTAAAAATAAAACTATTTATAATATAATAAATTTAAATAATATAATATAAATAAAATAAAAGGGTTGTAACTGAAAACCAGCGCTGTCGGTGTTGCCTTGTCGCAAAATCGCAGCTTCATGCTGAGCTACAACCCTTTTTTGCACAGACGTGGCGCACATGCTCCCGTAATATGTAATATAGATAAACACCAGTGAACATATTGCATAATGTTTTTTTATTTTTAATAATTTCTTTTTCTTTCTTTTTGTCCTAGCTGGGTAGTGCAATGTGCACGGTACACTCGCATGCTTGCATGTTTTGCGTTCTACCGCCGCACTGCGCTTTTATATATAGCTAGGAGAAACCTGTACGGCCAATTAGTCTTTTGTATTTTTTGTTTTTCCACCAACCACTTAACTAAGTTAGTAGACAGTCACAACTCACAGATAATAGAGCTTATGTAATAAGAAACACTTATCCAAACATAATTATATTTACATGAAACTAATTCGACAGTAACTAACACTAAATTAAATGAGAATAACTCACATCGGTTCTCTAATCTCGGAATAATCGGTAACTATTAAGACATCAAATAAGTGCAGTCAAATTAACCTGTTTATTTGAAGGTGGTTAAAAAACTACTCAATCAAATGTAATTAAATTTATATGGGACCAAATCGAAAGTATTTTGCACCAGTTAAAAAAATAATTGCTCAAATAGGTCTACAAATCTCGGAGTAATCGGTGTACATACATAAAAAAAATACCCATCGAATTGAGAACCTTTTTGAAGTCGGTTAAAAATACAAAATGGTGACGACAAGGTTAGTGAGCGCAGAATGACGCTGCTGCCGATCCCTCTGGTTTAAAGTTCCTTAGTCGCCTTTTACGACATCTGCGGGGGGAAATGGCACTCCAATTGCATGGGCTTCATCATATCAGCCAAAGAACGCCCACTGCGGAGCAAAGGCATCCTCATTATATGTGCACAACGATGGAGTGGTGCTATATTCTTAGTCGGGAAACTACACAGACTGGGCACAGACTCACATAATAATTATCATTGTTGTAAACACTCTCGATATGTTGATACTGCTCTGCATCAAGTGGGTAGCCGTTACCCTCGCTGGGCTCAATAAAGAACGGCTCCTCGACACCCATGAATCCTGGCAGTACAAGGATCCAGGCGTGCGTGCGCCAACCATCCAATTCGTCTGGAGGTGGCTTCTCCAGTTCCTGGAATGAAATTAAGCTTTATGTTAAATGGGAAACAATTTGGGCACTTACTCAGAATTTCCTAGCAGGTTAACCCAAAAATTCAATTCCCGTTCAAGGAATCGAAAATAAGGGTTCATCGCCTGGACTGCGCTTGGCAATTAAAGCCCAAAGAGGTGGTAAATTTTATTATAACTTTATAGTATAGAATTTACTTTTCCCTAAATGGTGTTTAAATAACATTACGTACTAAGATCCAGCATTATAATGTAATGGACTGTTAAGCCTGTGGTCAGTACGACTTCGGGGGTAACAGGCGTGCAGATTGAAGAATCTGCAAGCTCAAACCAACTGAATCCCGGGAAAACGGCGGCGCGCAATGATCCCGTGCCGCCGTGTGCGCACCACACTTCGAGTGGATCGTTTTCAGTCACCCCCTCCAAGAAATGTGTTCATTCTCGAGAACCTGGAGTGCCCCAGATGCCAGATGTAAGTGCCGAAGATGAGCGGTCAGGTGGTTTGAGTTGGTAAGAGTGAGGCACGTCCCTTTGCCCTTAAGAAGGGTAGAGGAAGATCACAAGACTTGCCTCTTCGGTGAAAAAAAGGCCTGACTACTGGCTATTATGTAATACTGCAAATACTTCTACGTTATTTTTTGTTACCAAAGTCCGCTGCTTATTGGATCTCATCTTCACTTAACTCAAACATATAAATAAAACGGATTGTACTTACAGCGATTTTCTGGCGTCTCGCGTTCTCGAGTTTGTCATTTTTTTCCTGTATCTTAGCGGTATCTTTGGCGTCCATTTCATGGCAGTACTTAGATGTGAGATCTGGGAGAGGCACTAGTTTATAGCGAGGCTCCTCTTCTGGCGGCTCTTCTTCTTGAACTACCTAGAATGAAAAAGGCTCATGAGTATTGATATATTATAACTGTTCATATTAATATATTTCACCTTTCACTCAATGAAATGTCTCCTGAACTTTTTGCCCTTGAAAACCAAAATCTCTCTTGCTCAAACTCTCATTCTGCCCATCATAGACTACGCTGACGCCTGTTATTTGGATGCCACAGAGGAGCTAACAAACTTGAGAGACTGCAAGATTTATGTATTCGTATCATTTTCAAGGTTATGGAATTCGCTACCGCCTGATATACGTGAATGTAAAAGCATTGGTATTTTCAAAAAACGTGTTAAACAGCACTATCTCTCTGTATCTACTTAATTAGCTATGTATATATTAGTATGTAGGTGGACGTTTTTGCTGATATGATGATGATGAAGCACGCACACTATAGACAGAGATAATATGTATATTATAAAAGAAAAGAAAAGTATAATATAAAAAATTACTTTTTACTACAAAAAAGACCGTGTGGTGCCGGCTCAGAATACCACCACCCCATATCCTCCCGTGGGTGTCGTAAAAGTCGACTAAGGGTTTAGCTGAAAGATGGGCAACATCGTCCTTCGAGTACATTAACAACTCAACTGCGATCGCCAACCCGTCTGCCAAGCGTGGCGATTATGGCAAGACCCCCCAATGAGCCCACAGCGCACCCATATCGGTCGCTGTGGTGATCTTTGGGGGAGGCCTGTGTCCAGCAGTGGACTTCATTCGGCCGAAATGATGAATAAATTGTTCGGAAACAAGCATGCAGCTGTGTGAATGGCCGCCGTAGTTACCTACCTCAGTTTCATCAGGTATCTCCGGGCATATTGTCCGGTATCTGATGGCCATACACACGTCGCGAGTGGCACAGCCCACCACCACGTACGCATCGTAACCGCTGCCGATCAGCCATGACACCAGCACATGTGCCAGCTCGAAAGGGTTTGCACTGCGGCGTATGATGGCCGTGTACGGCGAGATCAGGCGCTCCGGCTGGAAGCAAAATATAAATGTTTTTTTTATTATTAACTGCAAAAGAGCATGTGGGTAATCAATCATGCCAACCATGGACATCCGAGTCATCAAAGCAACTGTTGTCTGCCTGTTAGGTTGTCACTGATAACTTACCGAAAACTTTGGGAAGAGAGACTTAGGGTGAGATTCAGAAACGGGTCAAAGCGTGAACTTACGCTTCCATCTGTCAAAACGCATTACTTACGTTCATAATTTTGACAGATGGAAGCGTAAGTTCACGCTTAGACTCGTATCTGAATCTCACCCTTAGGACTATAATAAAAACCTCGAAAATAATAGGTTAAAGTTATGGTTATTTTTGACCTCGTAATGTATCGTAAACAACGCGATCAAACGGCTACGTGATTATTGTACTCTCATATGTTAATATTATGCTACTGTGCGCGATGACCTCATCCGTGAACTATAGCAAAATAACAGCCGTTTAGATTTTATTTACATTGCAGTTTTATGTGAAAATTAAATAGTTCATTGTGTTTTTATTCAAAATAGCGCAAGGATAGACAAAAACAATTATTTTATACTAAAATATGTTGAAGAACATTATAATAAAACAATTTTAAGCGGATTAAATCGCGTGTATTATTGATTTTTGTTTTTCCTGACGTTTCGAACACTGTAGGGTTCGTGGTCGCAGGATGACTGGCAGTCAGGACAGTCAAAATCAATAATACACGCGATTTAATCCGTTTAAAATTGTTTTATTATAATGTGTAATAATCGCGAAAACCTAAGACAATAGTATGTTAAAGAAACATGAAAAAAAAATCGGGATATCGTATTATATTTCTTTTACTTTATGGATTGAAAGAACCTAGTATTATAAGTTTTTATAGCTGTAAGTCTTCCATGCCATAAATTAAATAAATAAATATAGAAATAAGGTCTATTATTTCGTGTTATTCCCAGCAAAGAATAGGCCACCATTCTCAACCCATGGGTGTCGTAAAAAGAGACTTGATATCAAGAGGAAGGGCAGCAGCATCCTCCCGTGGGCTAATAACAATGTACAGCCTACTGCAGTGGGATTGCTCCCCTGGTTAATGTTGTAATTAGTTAGGCAATATACCTTGTTCTTTGTAGTGATCATTGGGATGCCCATGTTCAGCAGTGGTTCCAATATTTGCCATAATCGCCACGCTTGGCAGACGGGTTGGGATCGTAGTTGAGTTGTTAATGTACTTGAAGGACTCTGCTGCCCATCCTCCGGATAATCCGTTAGTCCACTTTTACGACACCCATGGGATGGAGTGGTGGTATTCTGAGCCAGCACCACACGGTACGAGCTGTGTATGTGTGTGTAATGTTTAAAACAGCTAAACAAGGTGGGCTAAGGTAAGCGTTAAATGGAGCCCAAAATGGGACACAAGGTCCTAATTAAGCAAGACGGTGACGCGCAGTGCATCAGTTGATATGGTCTACACTAGCTCTAGACCGAACCTTCGCGGCGTGTCCTAAATTATTCTACCATAATAATAACTTTTGTTTCTTGCTATCAACTGGGATTTGCCTATTTTCTTTGTACGATAATTCGTAGAAAATATTGTTACGCAACTTGAAATCGCTCGCTCATCAGACCTTTTGCCTCCAATAAAATGTGCACTATACAATCATGTCCTCCGGTTTTGGAGACAATAGCGACTCATCAACAATCAAATATGAAATATATATTATAAGTTATAATCAGTGAATTCGTAATATAAGGTTATGTCGCATACTTTTCCTTTTTACAGCAGCCATATCTTTCTTTGCTTAAATTTTCAGGCCTGTTTTGGGAATTTACTCAACCTGTTTTTCCATTATTTGTGCAGTTCACAAGACAACAAGTCTTGTGACCCATTTCCCTTCTGAGCTCATAAACAGCGAAATGAAAACAGCGAATTTAGTGTGGAAATATAAAACATATTTGCCAGTCTCCATGTATCCAATTTCTGCTACAGCGTGCGCTGCGATCGATTTGACTGTCCCCGCCATGCACTTCGCACATAGCGAATGCTCTTATTAATTTACATTTGAGAAATGCTTGACCATTTACGATGTTGAGAGATTTTGGTTTCATCAAGCGATTTCTGTCTACTCTGGGTTTAATGAATTTTAATTTCCATTCGCATTTTGTGTAGTTTTGTTTCCACCACTAAACAAAATGGTTACAGGTTAGCCATATTAAACGACATCATGTTACGAATTAGCCGGAGAGTTAACTGCGCTTAAAATAAAGGGTAATGAGAAGAAAAGAGTTAGTGATTAAGCTGCTCCCGACGGCGTAGCAATGTTTTCTGGGAGGGAATAGATTGTAACCACTTGGACATATATCAGAGAACATGCAACTTTCCAGAGATTTCGAGTAAAAAACAGGTTAATTTTTATTAAAAAGTGATTCAGTACAATACTTTGGGGCAGAAATATTCTGGGAAGGGCCCGACCCAGTTTCTAAGAGTGGTTGTTTGTGCAACATCACATTTCTATCCACCATAAAAAATTCCGTCGTTGTCAATGATTACAAAAATAAGTCAAGACGAGCAACCCCATCTTTCCCTTTCCCAAAGTAGAAAGAATAATGAAAGCGATCTGGATTTCAGCGACATCAAAACTACGGATTTTAATGTCCACACTGGTTCCTATAAAACCGTATCACATTTAGGACCCTTCTATACAATTAAGTTGCTCGTGAATTGCATAGATGGCGCTTGTTGTAGCGAAGGTGCTTTTTTACTAGTATCGAACACTAGCCAAAAGCAAATATTTTCGAGTTGGTAATGACGACTAGCCTATTAGCCGTGTGGTGCCAGCTAAGAATACCACCTCCCCATCTCATCCCATGGGTGTCGTAAAAGGCGACTATGGGATTATCTGGAGGATGGGCAGCAGCATCCTTCGAGTACATTTATAACTCGACTGCGATCGCCAACCCGTCTGGCCAAGCGAGGCGATTATGGTAAACCCCTCCCCAATAAGCATACAACACAAACCCATACCGGTTGATGTGGCATCTTTGGGAGAGGCTTCTGTCCAGCAGTGGACGTCTTTTGGCTGAAATGATGATGTTGAATGACGACTCGTAGGTGTCCGGATTAAGATTAAAGCACCACTCTATCTCCTCCCGTGGACGTCGTAAATGGCAACTAAGGGACTCTAAATCAGAGGATGGCAGCAGCATCCCTTCTGTCTAACTGAAGCCAAACAGGGCTCAGCTATCCGCCTGCCAAGCGTGGTGAGTACTGGCAAATTCCTCCCAAAATAACGACACAATAATTGTGGAAATCTGTGGGGGTGGCCTTTGTTCAACAGTGGACGTATAAATGGCTAAATACGATAACATACTGCTATCACCCATGCGCCTACCAAGCGTGCTGATTATGGCAATATGAACGCTCATTGTAGAGATCATTGGAAGGCCCATGTTCAGTGGACGTTTACGGGCGTATGTGTGAGTGTGTGATATGTATCTTTTTAAGACTCTTCACACCTTGTTTTATAATAATACTTGTATTAAGCGAAGTTTTTAGTATGAATATTATAATATTATTAGGTACTACACTTTACTACGGAAGCAAAAGTTTTCAAAATTAAACAAAATAAAACCCTTTTTTTTAAATACAAATAAAACTACCTATACAAATCTTTGTACCAAAGTTTCGAGAAAAGAGGAACTTCCCACGGTTATTATTGTTGGGAATCATAAACGGTTGGGGGAGGACGGGGGTGTCCACCCCGTCCGCCCACAAATTGAATCCAAAGTTCAGGGAAACAAAGTCGGCATTCGCAACTTTTGCGACTCAACTTTCACTTTCGCTGCAAACTTTTCAGCACTCTCGCTATCAATTTACTTTTACCCATTCACTTTTACATTAAATAGGGACTAACGAAAATAGTGATTTTACAATCATAAGGTTATACGAACCGAGTTTATTAAAAAACAAGTTGCAATTTCTATTTATTTTGTGATTATTGAAAAAAATGTTGTTGTTCTAGCACAAAAATAAATAATAGATTTTCAATATTTCACTACCGCGGCGTTTGTTTTTTTTTTGGATCGTATTTGTAATAAAGATTTTTTGTGCTCGAATAGTACATTATTTCATTATATTTCACACTAGCCTACTCGACCGCTTCGCTGGGCGTAAATTATAATTGAATTGAATACGGTATTTCAGATTCAGCCTAATAGTCACTTTTTCCGATTTGCACTTTGTGGAGTTTTTTTAGTCTATGGACCTTGATGCTTAATTTAGTTAAACAGATACACCAGTATTCCTCATTTTTTCGAACTAAATAGTATGAAACAAAAACCCGTATCACGCAAAAAACCACAAAATACTGGAGTATTGTTCCTTATGCAATATATTTTGAACGCATATTAATGGAAGCTGGAAAAATACATACCACAATATGATACCAAAGCATTCTACACTGATATTTTTGCCTTACAAACTTGCGAGCATGATGTTCCCGATAATGAAGATTGATATTAAAGCTCCTTTTTACTAATAAAAGCATATAAAAGTTAACCTTATAATATTTATCCCCTAAGTATTTCAGAAACACCAAAAATACACAAACTTAAATGAAAACACCTTATAGTAATATTTCAGACTGTAGTTAGGCTCAACCCGCAAGGAATACCAAAAAAGCAACTTCCTTAGAATAAATAACCAAACAAGTCTCTGAAAAAATTATAGTATTTAGTTTTTTTCAATTTCCTACAATTTCGCCGCACTGGAATGGTGGGGTTTCTGAAATACCTTATTCATTTATATGCATGGCTTCTAAACCGTTCAATATATCGAAATGTAACAGACACGAAAATTTGAGTTAAATATCCTGTTGTAAACCCTAATTTTTTTTATTGAAATCTGTTGTGCCATTTCGGAGCCTATTCAAGACAAACTTTTAGACAGACAGACAAAATTTCTACACCTAAATATGGCTATGTATTTATCTAGATGTGGCAACGTGTTGTCTAGGAAAACATATTTGTATGCGAAGCGGGCGCACGGCCCTTTTCTGAGATGTCACTGCTTTATAATACGATTATGTTGTCGCGGTCATCAGAAGCAACCTTGCCTGTTTTCTTTTTCTGTATATAATATCAAGGTGTTGTAAATTCACTGCCGATAACGGTGTTGAGTTCTATCCAAAAATGGGCGAGGCGAGCTCATAACGGCGGGATAGTGAAGATCACAAAAAAGGAAATCGACAAAGGAAATTAATTAAAACTGTATTGTCATTTGGGTGAGTTGCCATATGCGAAATATTATGATATCCTTCTACTAATAAATAACTCACGACTTTAAATTAACATTACGATCTATCTCGGTATATAAATCATAGTTTTGTTTTCTAAGACACTTTCGCAATTATTTGTATATTATATAAATATGTTTCACTCCTCTTGCTTAAAAAGACCGTCATTGTGGCAAACCATAGCGAAGAAAAAATAGCATTTCTTCCTCGAGGGGAAATTTTTTTTTTGTTTATCAATTGACAATGAGCCTACAAAAACGAAAAAGTCTTTAGTCATAAGTAGAATAATCATGAATAAAGACTCGACTTATTACTGTTTCATATAAAAGAACAATATTTTATTTTTGAAAATGGAACTAAAATCGGCTATCTCTTTGGTAGAATGCATGCAATGCGTTGCGGCTACAGAAGAAATAAAAAAAACGACATTGGCGCGAAATCTTTAGAATTTTTCTGTTGCAGATTGAATTGGTAGTGACCATAATTAATTTTACAATAGTGAAAGTGTCATCATCTAGTGAGACGGGAGACCCTAATTTGCAAATAGAAGAGAAAGGAAAAGAAATAATTTTCAATCTGTTGCTGTCAAGGTCACAAAGCATTTATTTAAATACTTACGAAAAGTTTGTTAAGTAGAGGACTGAAAACGAGTGGGTTCGCTTACGGAAGGAGATTTACTTATGTATTTTTATAAACTTTCCAAAAAAAATCAAAGTTCAACGCTCTGGAGCACATATTCAATATTACAAACAACTATACAGATAAGAATGAGATGTAAATATAAAGAAATATGTAAATTTGACGGCTTTTCTCCAGAAATTATCCACTGGCTACAAGGCCAAGAAATCCAAAGTTTTCACCAGGACAGATATAGAGAATTTCGTAAATAAGGCACCAAATGAAAAATACTTAGCAACTAAGGTAGTTTGTTGTACTATTTTCATCAAACTAAATTGCTCGGTAGAGGTACCAACCAAAATACAGTTCTAACACACTTATTTTTTGTTTTACAGGTTGCTTTAATTTTTGGGATCAGCGGTGCCTGCAGAGGAATAGAATTGGCTAACGTAACAGTGGAAGATATCGAAACTGATACCCATCTTCAAGCCATAAATTTGCCCAATACGAAGACAAATAAGAAGAGGAAATTCGTTATAAGTGGAGAATTTCTAAAATTTGTCAATGCCTACAATTACAACAAGATTTACGGCCGAGTTGAGTGGGCACGTCGAGATCAAAACGGAAAATGCACAAGGCAAGTTATGGCAAAAATAATTTAAGCAACATGCCAAAAGAGATCGCCACCTATCTAAATTTGCCTAATCCGGAACAGTACACTGGCCACTGATTCCGAAGAACATCCGCCACTCTCTTGGCGGATTCTGGTGCAAATATAACAACGTGCCACGGTGGATGGAGATCCGATCAAGTGGCGGAAGGCTATATCGAGAATTCCATTCAAAACAAATTTGATATCACCGAGCGTATGATGATGATGATGAGCGTATCACAGAACACATCAATATTCTCCCAACTAGCCCGCGACCATCGACATCAAGAGATGAGTCAACTCAGCTGATTCTCTATCCAGAACATCCGAACAAGGGACCCTCAAACCTGGAACTAAGTGTATCTCCCACGTTTACCCCACAGACAACGCAATATTCATCTTCACAGAGGACTGAAATTAAGTTACCGGGTAAAAACATCTCGTTACATATCCAGAATTGTACATTTAATTTTTAATAAAATAAACTATTTCATATGTCTTGGATTATTTTATTTTCTCGCAATCGTAGTGAAAAGTAGAGTGTAATACACGGCGCTAAAAACCCGTTAAATCTCGGCTACTATTTACTCCCGAGCTTTAGCGAGGGAGTAAAACTACTTCGAGTATAATCGGTCATTTTAGCCCCTTGTATAACAATCTACTATTGTCTTTGGCTAAAAGACTAAATGTTAAATCAAATCAAACATCACATCAAAATAGCAATTATTATGAATATGAAGATTATTAATTAAACCTTTTCGAACAGAAGTTTTAGTTCTAAAATGTGTAATTTATTTATTTATTCGTACGCAGCTTTCACTAGCATTATCTACCCTTGTTGTCTTGTACCATAAAACCTCAAAATCGCCATCTTTACATTTAAATATCTTTGAATACCCACAGTAAATTTTTATTTTAAAGTGTTTATAATTATTTGCATATTTTTGGCTGTATTTTGATTATATTATATGTTCTTGTACGTTTACATGTCGGAATGGGCCGGACTTACTATGGGCGATGGCCGGTGTCCTTTACTTACTTGCATGATTAATGTAATACACGATTCGAATCCAATCGCAAATATTTTACATTTGAATTGAGTTCCCTCGTCGTACATGTCTCATGAGTATATAATAATTGTCCAATAGTCAATACTCATACTCAACATATTTACTTCAAATTCACAATGTGAACTTACATGGTAGCTTAAAACTAGGTCACCATGGATCCTAGAGGGCAAGCCATGTTGGAGAGAGGTAGATGAGGAGGGGTGACTTTAAACTTAAGTGAAAAGCTCAATTAGAGTTGTAACGGATGTCGGATGTCGTTTAGCGGATAAGGATGTTGAGATGATCAATTTCGAGGATGTGGATGTGTGGAAATTATTCGGATACGGATTTCTTACAAAAAGATACAAGAAATAATCTTTAATATAATATAATCGGCAGAGCACATTGCTCGTAGAACTGATGGCGGTTGAAGCAAAAGGTTCTTTTGGTGGAGACCGCGCACTGGAAAACGCAGCGTGAGACGACCTCCAACGAGGTGGACAGGCGAACTGGTGAAGGCAGCCTGCCGCTGTGGAAATCTATGGGGGAGGCCTGTGGTGTCTGGATGAAGAATAGGCACCCCTCCATATCTTCCAGTGGATGTCGTAAAAGGTGACTACATTTTTTTTTTGCATTTCGGCCGAATGAAGTCCACTGCTGGACACAGGCCTCCCCCAATGATCACCACAATGACCGATATGGGTGTATTGTGGGCTCATTGGAGGGTTTTACCATAATCGCCACGCTTGGCAGACGGGTTGGCGATCGCTGTTGAGTTGTTAATGTACTCGAAGGACGCTGCTTCCCACCCTCCGGCTAATCCCTTAGTCAACTTTTACGCCACCCACGGGAGGAGATGAGGTGGTGGTATTCTGAGCCAGCACCAAAACTCTCTGAATGAAGTCCACTGCTAGACACAGGCCTACCTCAAAGATCACCACAACGACCGATATCGTGTACAACACATATGTGACACACACACAGTGTGTGCTCATTGGGGTTTTGCCATAATCGATGATGGTGATAATAATTTAAAATTTTCTTTGTAACTAGGTGGGCCCCGCGGTATCACCCGCCGTTTAATTTAAATGAAATTGGATTGTTTATAAATAATTTCGAGTACTTTGGCATAGACAGGTGATTTTGAGTACCTATATGTATATATTGGATTTCATGGAATACATTATTTCTACGCAGATCCCTAATTCTTATTCTTTTTCTAAAATAAAAGTACAAGCTCGTGTTACTCCTTATAACATCAGCTATCTGCCAGTGAAAGTCCCGTCAAAATCGGTACAACCGTTTCGGAGATTAGCTGGAACAAACAGACAGACAATAATTTTAAAAACTGTTTTTGTTATATGTTCCGTATACCGAGTTAGTCGGAAAGGGTGTTGGATTTCTTGTTATAGATACTGTATAAACTTTCATATCATCATATTAGCCACAGGACGTCTATTGCTGAACAACCGCCTTAGATTTCCACAACGAGCGGTCACATGCCGCTGTCATCCAACGACTCCCAGCGTCCTTCACCAGGTCGTCTGTCCACCTCGTTGGAGGTCGTCCCACGCTGCGTTTTCCGGTATGCGGTCTCCACTCGAGAACCTTTATACCCCAACCAGCCATCAGTTCTACGAGCAATGTGCCCCCCGCCCATTGCCACTTCGGTTTACTAATCCTATGCATATGCATTTAGTAAAATGCTGTTATTTCGGCATTACAAACAGACACTTCTATTTTATTTATTTGTATAGATAATCTAATATATAAATTTATGTGTTTGTGGTCACACAATTGATTTTAATGAATTTTTGTTGTATATTTGGCAGGTACGAGAATAGGTTGTAAAGTATTTTTCACCCTCGTACCAGCACTCCCCATTTTTTAATCGCGATTTTAGTATTATGTATTTACAATTTTCATTATGTAGATTTCCAAATCCCACGCGTGCAAAGCCGCGGGCAAAAAGCTAGTTTTATATAATCACGGATGTGAAATTGAAATAAACTTATGGATATTCTCGCGTTATTAATGACGTAATAAACTTGTTTAAACAAACATACAGCAAACCCATATAAGTGCACATGCTTCCATTATTGTTACCTATTTCTAAATTTAATCGTATGGCTTTGCTTGCACGTATGTTGAAATAAGCTATGTGCGTCATTAATAATGCGAAAATATCTACAGGTTTATTTCAGTTTAGATACATACATAACATAATCAGCCCATTACTGTCCCACTGCTGGGCACGAGCCTTTTCTCACGATGAGAAAGATTTAGGCCTTAGTCCACCTCGTTGGCTTAGTACGGGTTAGCGGACTACACAGACCATTGAGAACATTTTGAAGGCCACTCGGGTGTGGAGGATGTGCAGGTTTTCTCACGATGTTTTCATTTGCCGTTAACGCAAGTAATTATCAAATTCTGATTCGCACGATACGAAAGTCAGAGGTGCAGGCCGAGATCGAACTCAGACCCTCCTGTATGGAAGGCAAGCGTTCAACGACTAAGCTATCTATAAGTTATTTTTTAGTTTTAATACATGATTGTATACAATTATTACGTTAGTTAGTTAGTTGTATACAATTATTCTTTAGTTATATATATATATATGTTTGTAATCGTTAGTTAAATCATAAAAAGTGTATATATAATTAGTTTTAATGTGTGCATCAATATTATAATAAGTTTTTATTATAACATGCAATAATTTAAAAATTAATTAACAGCATTATTACGTATAAAATTCTATGTTAAAAAGTCCCTAAGTTTATTTATTTATATATAAATATATAATCTTTACTGTACACCATAACATAGTTACAGAAGAGTTCAATTATAAAATAGTACAGAGACAATTAGTCGGCCTTATCGCTATCTTTCAGTCAACCTTAGGATGGAAAAGTAGATAGAAGTAGTTATGAGGCAATTTGACGATTTATGTGCTATATAAAATACATATGTTTATAACACTATATATTTATTTTACATTATATTATTGAAATAAATCATTATAATTATATTATGAAGCTTTCATTTAAAATGTAATAATTCGATTATAACTTAAAAAGAATGCCTAAAATTTGTTAATTTCGTTTACTTTTTAAATACGTGAATGAGGCTGCTGCGCTTTTAAAATCAAAAGCCGCCGATGCTTATGTTTAGCGGATGTCTTTTATGAGGATGATCCGTAGTTGTGGATGCTGATATCCGTATATGCGTTACAACATTAAGCACTTGAGCCAATTAAAATATAAAAGCGACACCATTTTTTTAGATACCACTGAGTTGGCAAACAGGTATCATCATCATCATATCAGCAACAGGACGTCCACTGCTGGACAAAGGCCTCCCCCTTAGATTTCCACAACGAGCGGTTGGATGCGGGCGGCATGTAAACAGGCATACGGCTCGCCTAATGGTGAGCGGTTATCGAACTGGCGCGGGAATCCAACCCGCAACCCGGAGCGCAGCAGCCGACTGTATCAGCCAGTGCACTAACCGTGCCGCCATATTTAGGTGGTAACATGACATATGGTACATGAGAAGTGGTCGCTTACTATGGGCCTCATGAGAAAATTGGCATTGTAATAATGTGATTAATTACATCTCATTCGAAGAATTTTTAAAAAGGCAAGAAATCTGTCACTTTATTCCACGAATACTCGTACTGAAAATTGTCCGTCTGTTGTGCTGAGCTGTGTGTCTATTTTGCTGAGTTGTGTCTATTGTGCTGAATCATGTGAAAACTATACTACAAACCAACAAGACGGGTGTAGCGTGTAGAACTGATGGTCTTTATAGCAGAAACATTTTCGAGTGGAAATCACGCACCAGTAAACTCAGCGTGTGACGGCCTCCAACGAGACAGACGGATAACTTGATGAAGGTAGCTGGGAGTTCTTTGGACGCAGGCGGCATGTAACCGGTCATTGTGGAAATCTATAAGGTCTTTGTTCAGCAGTGGACGTGCTTCGGCATATAAACGACACTGCCATTGCTATCATATCATCATCATTTCAGCATAATAAAGTTAATCCATGGCAGGACATAGGGCTCCCGCAAAGATCACCATAAAGATCTGTCAGGGTTTGTTGTGTGTTCAATTCGGGGTTGCCATAATCGCCACGGTTGACAGGCGGGTTGGCGATCGCAGTTGTTTTGTTAATGTAGTCGAAGGACGCTGCTGCCCATCCTCCGGCTATCCCATATTCGCCTTTTACGTTACGTTTGGGTTGGTGCTATTCTTAACCGGCACCACACGTTTAGCCATTGCTTTACTCCAACTTAATTAGCAGAGCTATTCACTAATCAACTGTACAAACAAGAGCCGCCCACCGCACCACAGAACACGAAAACAATGTCAGCCTCCACAAACAGTGAATAAGAAATGGACGTTCACGTACACAGACGATGCAGAGATACAGAGGGCTGAACACAGAGTACATATAATATTCAGTTCAAAAGCGCAGCCTGAGGTGTACCGCATACGGTACGGACCACGATATAGCACGGTACGGCATAGACGGCGCAAATTAGACCATGGCACGTCCCTCGCTTTGAGTCGCGCTTGACCAAGCGTTATTCGGATTTCGAACAAGACGCCCACCGCACTAGGGCTGTATGCGTCCGCCAGCTCCGTTGTCGATAGATAGTATCGATTCAGTGGGGGCAAGCGGCGCGGCGCGGCGAGGCTGCTGTCGATGCGTAGGGACAGCATTCATGCGAGACCGTGCTGCGACTTTAATTGAATACACTCTGCCGGTGTCGATAGTCGATGAATCATCATTTTGGAGATATTATAATTTTTATTGATGAACTGGAAGCTGGGGCTGGGGTGGGTTGACTGTGGAACTTGGAGGGCCAAGTGTTGTAGTACATCTGGGTAGAGGCCAGGTTCAGTAGGGCTGTCCCCCTTCGCCCTTCCCCGGGGCGGAGGAACTTCATGATAAATTTCAACTGGGGACCAATAAAAAATATCATGAAAAAAGGTGCAGTAGGGCTTCTGTTCAGTAGGTGTTCCGTCTGTGCCCCGAGAATTGCCTGGGGGGGCGAACTTTTTACAGTCACCTTCCCTCCGCTAGAGGGGATGACCGCTTTACAGTCACCCCCTCCGTGATGTGCCTAAAGGCGTGGTACCAATGGGCGGCTCTAATGTGATCTTACGAGGACTTGGAGCCCCCCTTCGGTGCCGAAGATGACCGCTCCAGTGGTTTTAGCCGGTAGGATTCCGGCACACCCCTTCGACCTTCCCGGGGGCTAAGGAAGTTCCATGCAGAATTTCCGCTGGACATCAATAAAAAAAGAATAAAAAAGGTGTTCTGTCTGGAAAGTTAATCGATATACTTTAATTGCTTTCATGGATTATTCAAAATAACTATGTTAACTTTGCGGTTTTCCTAGACTTATCGATATTTGTCTGCTATTGTTATTGACACAAGGTATTTTTTGTGCCTTATCTATGCTACCGCGATTATTCATTTATAACTACACATAATAATGTCATCCACTTTCTAAACTTCAGCTTATGTCTTAAAAGCTGAAATCCCACACATAAGTAAACTCAAAACATACCCCTTTCACCTAACACAAACATACGACATAAAAGACCACATCCTACGGTACACGAGTAGTTAACAGATCGGTATTTTTTATCGACAAATAAAACTAAACACGTTGATAAAGGAGCGCAGCGCGGGGGCGCTCTCCAAGAACGACAGTCCGCGCGAGTGATTTGCGCCACCCGCCGCCTAGCGGTCGCGACGATGTAGGGGTGACCTAACATTAAGGCAGTTTATCGACATCGATATTATGTCTAATTATATTAGTGACTTTGTTTGGAGGTTGTGATCGGTTAAGTTAAACGAAAGTGATAGCTTGTTATTGTTAGCATAATGTGTTCATAGTTTGTCAAGTAGTTTTTGGTTTGTTAAATATAAATGTAAATATCGATGTCGCCTACAGATAAAAAACAGGGGTTCAGCTATCGCGGTTCACCAGTTGTTTAATCGTGTCAGTTCCATTGTCAACAGGGGCTCGTTTCCCAGGCTGGAGTACTTGGTCTTGGGCAAACAAAGGAGTGTTTTTGTCGCTAGCGGCGGGTGGGCGCCGCGAGTGTTGTCCGTGGCGACGAGCGGCCGCGGGCGTCGGGTCGGCCGCGGATCGATATCGCTCGAGATCTGTCGGCCTACGCGCCCGCCTCGCCGGCCATTTGCCTACCTCGACGCCTCGGGCTCGTGTGTACATAACCCGCCACCCACCACCCCGGCCGATACTCCCCCACAGATTACCGCCTACAAAGCAAACTTCATTGGTACGTGCATGCAATATGCGCAAGGAGCAGGCCCGAATTGCACCTCGGACGGCCACCCGTCCAGATTGCTTTGATATCCTACCCGTCCCCGTATATAGGCCATTGCTCGAATCTTAGCTACCGGCGTGTCTATTTCAAACACTGTTTCAGTACATAGCTTTCTCGCAATCACGTTAATTACTCAGAAGACGGCAAGGGTATTACCTAGCACTGCCTACGGGATGTTTCTGTCAGGGCTATTGTAACTAAGGTTACGACAATGTTTCATTTGCATGGTAAAATACACATTAAGTTATTAAGAATAATATAGTTATCACTACTTCTACCAAAACTGTGTCGTACGGTTGAATTTACATCGCGGGGTACAATCAACACGGTATTCATAATTCATCACAGAAAAAACATAATTAAGGCAATCATCTATCTACATTTATAAAAGTGATGTTTCCTTGTAACAAAGCAACAACACAATGCATGGCATTAGCTAGTAATATATAAAAATCTCTATAAGTAATCTACACTTACACAAACACTTACAGAAACATAACTCAAAAAACTAGATCGCGCCAGTCAGGTGCATAAATATATCAAAGCTAACAAACACTTGTCGTCTTTAAAAAATACGAATGACGTACGGACTAGAGTAGTAAGTTTCAATTGGAAAGCCGGGGAGTGTCGTAAATCGGCCAAGTGCAGTCGCTGCGCCCTCCCGCCCTCCGAAAGAGGGAAAGTTCACATTTGCATATTGGCCCCGGTTCTGGCGCCGCGAAGTTTACGAGAAACTTTGTTCGATTGTGAGGCCAACTGATCACTCCTGCCAACTTTGTGGTAAAAAACAATGGGTACTGGTTTTTGGCAGAACAATTTTTTGTATGTTTGTTACGGTGATGGCTACGATCAATATTTCTTTCAGTGTTATTGATAGTAGTTTTATATTAACTATTGATTTATTTGTGTTGGTTACAATAAGTGTTTTAGGGGGTTCTCATGTGACTTTGTTTTCAAGATGCTGATATTGATAATGGTATGTGAAGAGACATAATTTGCACGATCGATATTTAGAAGAGTCGGCTCTTGGTCGTCGGCAATGATATTATTATTTGGTATAATATCATTAAAGATGTGATGTGCCGTGTGGTGCCGGCTACGAATGGAACTAACCCATCTCATCCCGTGGGTGTCGTAAAAGCCGACTAAGGGATTAGCCGAAGGATGGGCAGCAGCGTCCTTCGAGTACATTAACAACTCAACTGCGATCGCCAACCCGTCTGCCAAGTGTGGCGATTATGGCAAAACCCCCCAATGAGCTCACAACGCACCAATGTCGTTGTGGTGATCTTTGGGGCGGTTTCTGCCCTTAATGACTGACTTTAATGATAATGATTATGATGATGCTCTTTAAAAACGCTAATCTAATCCCATAGACGCTTTGTACGACACCCACGGAAGGAAATTGGGTGGTGGTATTCTTAGCAGGCACCACACGGTTAAAGAGCCTGACAAGGTCTATTGAAATAAAATACTTCGTATTTTAATTTAAAACCTATGCCCAACAAAAAAAAAAGCCCAACAAAAATTTAAAAATCCCCAGTTTCTTTTTTTATCGCGGATTGAGGCGCTCATAGCCAGTTGCACTCACTAATCGGTAAACGATTGGCGAGGTTAAGCAACGCTTGGCACGGTCAGTCTCTGGATGGGTTACCGCATAGTGGTATTTCAACTGAGCGTCTCAGTGCTTTAGTGGGCACGTTAATCCATCGGTCCCGGTTGTTGTCATTAGACAGCAGTCGTTAAGCCAAGTCGGAGGCCTTTGGGCGGCTTGAACAACTCTGACACAAGGGTGGCCACTAACCATACGAAATATATATATATATATCGCGGATCATATTATGTTTATAATTATAAACACATTTTCACCGCTAATGATGACTGCTCTATCCCTAGGTACACTTGCGTTTATAAAAATGTACATCTATATATTATACCTATAGAACATTCGTGCAATTACACAAAATTGGTCTGATCAGCAAAGAAAAAATTAACAAGAAACCTCACATCCCACAATAAACAGACCGAAAAACAAACAATAAAGAGTGAATGAAATGAGTACGAGAACTGAATGTGAATGAACGGGGCGAATCGGGCATAGAGTTGGGTGTTCGTAGTCGCGAATATTTTAGGGTATTTCAATAAAGGCGCGACATCTTTAATCTAGGGTTGGGGTAGGGGCATAAATCTTGCAGGTCCGGAGTCCGGGCGAGTTTTGAATCATTTAGCGCGGTGCGGCCGCGGGGCGCGACTTCCGTCCGGCACGTGCTGGACCGCACCCCGCGCACCCCTGTACACCCCCGCGCCCCATGCTGCGCGTCTGTCTTGTCGAGACAAAGGGGCTGCAGTGATGTAACCAAACTCGCTTGTCGATAAAAAGTTTTTAGAACTAGAAATCTTTTTGTTTGATCAGGAATTTAATCTGTTGCGCTGGGCAGTCGCAGTAATTTTTATGCTTGCAAACACCGTTTTCATCTCTCAATCGTAAACAGAAGGAATGATGACGATGAGGTAGGTAGATGCTGATTGCAATAAAGCGAGTGCCAAGTGGCACCACTTGAGATCTACATCCTTGCATTAGAAAAGTATGATAGACTACCCATGTTATTCCTGACACCGTCATTACCAAGGCCAAATATGCCAATATCTGGAATTGTTTGTCTCGTCAATATTCACGGATAACCCTAATTTGATTTTGAGTTGTTTAAATTTTCATTGAAATCTCGGCTATGTGTATATATAAATCTGTTATCTTGCCTTTACCATCGACACTGAAGGTTCATGACGGTGCTGAGCCGCATCCCTATCGCACGACGTCCGAGCCGCCTCTAATTTGAATTCACGGAGTCTCCGCGACCGTCCGCCGCGTCGGGCGCGGCCGCCTTAATGAATCGCGAGGGGGATGAGGGGGCCACCCCTTACCCACTGGGGGGCGATCGGACGGCCACCGCATCCTCCGCGCGGATAAGTGACGCCCGTGTTGCTCCGTACATAGGTACGCCTTATGTATTGCGGCACATAGCGGCCGGCCTGTACCTACGTAACGCTCACCAAATTTATGTCCCGCACATGTCTAGAGACCGCGGTCGTACCTTCACAGGATTTTGCGTGTTTACGTACAAACGAGAGGACGCTGAAGATATTCGAGACGGAATTTTGCTTGGGCCCTATTGATGATCCCGTCGGGTTTCGTTAATCCTGCTGGAGAATTTGGATATACAAGATTTTTGTAAGGACACGTTTTGCTGTCCCAAAAATTTCGCGCTACAGTTGGGTAGGGTAAATAATCTTGAAGGGAAAGGTTCTCTAAACGCGCGTTTCACTTAAACTTAACTGGGGGCGAAGGGTTTTGAATAAAATAATGCAAATGCCTACCCCAGAACGGTAGAGATGTAGCCTAGGGCTTCACACGACTGCTTTGTCTAACTCGTGGTCTGTTGTGCACAAAAATTTGCTAATGGGCAATTATGCAAACAGCGCGCTCGTGATGATCAATCAAATCGCAATAAATTATTCTGCAGATACGAATGCGCCCGGAGTCGATTTCATTTCGAATCCATCGATACCATACACGGTTACCTGTTTTCTATAAATTTCTGTTTAAGGTTAAGGTTGTTTAAATGTTCATTGCAAAAGGTTTAAATATAATTAAATTAAATTTAAGGTTAGGTTAAGTCGTAAGTTGTTAACTATTACTATCCGAACAAATCTTGTAATTATGTAGATTCGAACGAAAGAGCTACGATGTGCGCGCTAAAGCATGATGTTTGTTTAAATCTATTTCAGATAAAGAAAAATGTTTCATCATCTTCCAATTCACTTTTTTTTTATTCACGTCATAAAACTATTAGCAGTAGCCGTACTCTACCCTAGTAACAGAGCAAACCCGCTTACTTTCCAAAATAATAATAACTACGCTCCCCTTTACATAATGCTCAATTTATCCGTTGGGTCTGTCAGACCGGGCCGGTGGGTCTCGGGTCACGGGAGACGTCGCACGATTGCGACCATTATACTCGATAATCACGCGATATCGATTGGCATGCGTGCTGCCCTAATTTGGTGCGCGGGAATTAAGGATCGCGGGAATTTGCCATCATTATTCGTTTTTTGTGTTCCTTTTGTTCTTTTTTTATATTATCTGTACGTAATTATACAAACATTGGGGTGTGTTGTATTAGAATTAGTTATGTAATTTGTGTATTGCATGAACACATATTTATATTATTAGATCGCGCGCGTGACAAAAATAATCCGACCCATGACGGCCACATATACACAATTATTATTTTTTAATCGTTCCCATCGCTTACTGACATAAAGATTATTACTATTATTTTGATAGCTGCTGCATTAATCTACTTAGTATTCCGACTGCTCTTTAATTTCCCTTAAAAAGTTGCCAGGCATTCCTGGATTTGTGCGAGCTTTTTGTAGACTCTTCTCTTACCGTACTGAATACAGGTACCTACATTTTAGAATCGCGTTCATTTGAAACATAAAATAAATAATAACCGCAACACGAATATTAACGCAGACTAATTAAACACAATTCTTACTTGACTTTCCATTTTTAATTATAATTAATTGAAAAAATTTACACAAAATATACTCATCAACAAACGGACTTATTAAATCAACTCTTAACTGGATCAAACCGGGTGTTTTGTTACATAACAACCGGGACCCGGCGACCGGCAACAGGTGGCCACATTACCAGTTATTTTATAGCTCACATCTCTAAAAGCTGAAGGTTTCAATTTCTATATACGACATGATTGATGAAATAATTATTTGAGCCTTCAATTTCTCTTTGTATGATAATGTCTTATTTTGTTTGGCTTAAGTATAATGGCTGTTAGTCCTTTAGCATTCATTCAAAGAGCTTTGTAAATAAATAAACACGTTTGTCAAATAGTGTACCTTTTTTTTGTCGTGGGGAAATCCTCATGGACTTCCTCAGCCGTAGGAACGGTGGAGGGGCATCCCACGGTGTCCTTCCACTTACCTCTCGCTGATGGTGAGGTGTTCACTTTGTCAGTATTAGGCCGCACCCCCGGCAGGTATCGGTACGTCACTGTTCGGGTCAAATAGTGTACACGCGGTTTCTTTTCGCGTGTTAGTCAAATAATAATATATATTATTATATACTTTATTTACATAACTAACATATTAATTACATTTTTAAATATATATATATAAAGCAAAAACAAAAACACATACATTTAAAAATATAAAAAATAGTGACCAACCGGCAACGGGCACAGGGTCCAAGCTACCGGTGGTTAGGGCCCCAGAGAAAGGAACCTCCTCACTATGCGTGCCGTGTCAAGGAGAACTGCTTTCTGTAGCAAGCCCTTGATCCAACCACCTAACGAGAGCCTCTTTAGATGTTGGTCGAGGCTCTTGGCTATGAGGCCATTGGCTGTAACAACTATCGGCACAATAATTGCAGAGTCTACATCCCACATGTCGACAATCTCGTGTGCCAAGTCAAGATACTTAATCTGTTTATCTTTCTCGGCTTTCACGAGATTCTCGTCATGCGGGATAGTAACATCAACAATAATTGTGCGGCGCTCTAATCGATCTATCACCACTATATCAGGCTTATTGGCCACAATAGTTCTATCAGTGATGATAGATCGATCCCAGTACAACGTGACATGACCATTTTCAAGAACTGGGTCGGGCACATACCTGTAATACGGTACCTCAGATTCCACAAGGTTGTATTTTAGAGCAAGTTGCTGATGGATGATCCTGGCCACTTGGTTATGCCTGTGCAAGTATTCGCCGTTAGCAAGACGAGAACAACCAGAAATTATATGTCTAAGTGATTCACCAGGACAGTGACATGCCCGACAGATGTCAACGGTACCATCCTTAACAATATATTTCCGGTAGTTGTTCGTCATGATAACTTCGTCCATAATTGCACAAACAAAACCTTCGGTTTCTCCGAATAAGTCACCGAAGCGTAGCCAGGACACGGACGCTTGCAAGTCCACATCAGGACCATGAAGAACCCGATAATAGCGTCCGTGTAGCTCCTTGCTCTGCCATACCTCCATGCGGTCGTTGGTACTAAGTACGGCAGGTTTGCGCCAGTTCTCCTTAGCCAAACCGAGCGGGGTTAGTCCTTTGTCTACTGCGACTACATCTCGGTGCATCCCCCCTTCGGCACGGAGGAAATAATCCCTGAGGCGGCACACCTCACGGTTGTGTAGTCTTAGCATTTAAAAAGCCTCGACCTCCACACTTCCGTGGGATGTACAGCCTCATTACCGAAGACCGAGGATGATGCATCCGACCTGCAGTCAACAGTGTACGGACCTTCCTATCCAGGGCATCAAGTTCCGTCTGAGTCCACTTGAGTATGCCAAAGGAGTACATCAAAACTGGCATGACCCAACCGTTGAAAGCGCGAACCTTATTGCCACCTGACAAAAGACTTTGAAGGACTTTTCTCAGGCGGCCAAAGAACCGCTCTTTCAACAATTGCTTCATGTCAGCTTCTTTGATGCCCAAAGCCTCCGACATACCCAAGTATTTATATGATTCCGCTGCGGAGAGTGATCTAAGGTAAATAGAATCCGAGAGTTGAACTCCCTCAGATTCCATTATCTCGCCTCGTTTTACATGCATGACCGCACATTTATCCCTGCCAAATTCCATCCTAATACAGTTACTGAAAGTTTCAGTTACTTTTAGTAACTTTATTAGTTGCAATTGACTGGGAGCAAACAGTTTCAGGTCATCCATGTAAAACAGGTGGGATAATACCTTACTTCCTCTCCGCAGCGGGAAGCCTAGCCTTGACCCCTCTAGCAATGTGCTGAGAGGGTTCAAGGCCAGACAAAACCACAGGGGGCTCAGACTGTCACCCTGAAATATTCCCCGCTCAATTTTTATCGTTTCACCGTTCCCCTGAATCTGTCGACATCCTGGATATCGAAGGACCGTCCTCCATTGCCCCATACATGACAACAAGAAAGTGCGTAAAGTTGTATTTATTTTATACAACTCTAGCACTCTCATGAGCCATGTATGCGGCACCGAGTCATAGGCCTTCTTATAATCTATCCAGCATGTCGACAGATTCTTTCGGGAGCGACGAACCTGCTGGCTAATGGTCATGTCAATGAGGAGCAGCTGCTTAGTGCCGCGGGACCCATTCCTACATCCATTTTGAGAGACAGACATGATGATATTCTTGTCAATATGATTAGTCATTTTCTCTCTCAAAATGGATGTAAGCAGTTTATAGGCCGTTGGTAAACATGTAATCGGCCTATAGTTTTTGGGTTCCGCTGCACTACCTGATTTGTGGAGCAGGTGGGTAACTCCTGTCGTAAAGAACTGAGGCAGCGACCCAGCCTCTAAGGCTGACTGAAACTGGGATGCCAAGCGAGCATGAGAACTTCGTAACCATTTAATCCAAAAAATGTGCAGTCCGTCCGGTCCCGGGGATTTCCAATTCGGCATCGGACGGGCTGCACTGGCCACGTCTTGGGGAGAAATCATGATTTCTCCCATCTCTTGTATAGATTCACACGCTCGCTCGACGTCCCGTATCCAGTCGCCCTCGGTGTGGTTGACGGGCATCGACCAGATGCTGCGCCAGTACTCACTCATGACGTCATCATCTGGTCGACATACGTGACCCACACTTTGGTCAGATCGCTCCCAAGATCTGTATACCCACCTTTGATCGCTTTGGAACATGCGATTCTGGTAAAATCGTTCCACCCGCCTCTTATACCGACGAATACGACTCGCCCATGCATAAACTTTTTGCTTCAGGAAATCGATGCGCTCTGTGACACGGGACATATATTCTTGAGGGCTGATCCCAGTCCCCGAAAATGCCCGTCTCACAAAGCGCATTACTCTAGGTCGAGTATTACCATCCCTGAAGCATATTAATTTAGCAATGAGTACCCTGGCCTCGCCGATACGACGCTCAATCCTGCACTGCCAAGCTGGTACGGCGGATTTTGGTTGTGTAGCTCTGTTACTGTTTTGAAATTTTACGCGAGCTACACGACATGCCGCTACAGCTGCGCAATACAAGATTGAGTGAGTATCGCCGAGGGTTTCGCTGCTTTCAAAATAGCTAGAAAGCAGCGAATCCAGGGCACACACCAACGCCCTATTTTTGTTATGCATGGGCAAACGTGGTAGTCGCGGTCTAAGTTCGGCGGGTGTGGCACGATAATCCCGAATCGCATCCTCCAATGCGCTCCTCAATTCATCGTTATATTGGGTACTTACATTTATAGTTGTGTCATCATCCTCCTTTTGGTCGCAGTCGGACCGCAACAGAACTTCACCAGACACATGCGGTTGTATCGCGGTCCGAGATGGGGAAGGAATGACACAACTATTCTGCATTTCCGAGCGTAGCCGATCAAGTGTTGAGTCATCCAACCGGTGATTACGTTGGATGACACGCACCTGATCCGACAATCGTTGTGCCGAAACGTTGATGGTTGGTTCAAGTTCCTGAAACAGAGTCAGCATCCTACCACGGTACGCAGTGAGGTTAGTTCCCCCCTCAGTAGACCCATAAAATGCGCGCATGACGTTCTCATTTATTTCTTTAGTCCACTTCATGCGCTGCACATAACCACCGGCAGCGGGAACCCGGTTCGGGGCCGGTTGGTCCCTAGGCTCCAAGCGTATCGGTGGCCGGGGTCTCCCCTGCCGACGTACAGGTGTTGGCGACGTCGGCGGGGAGTAAAACTCGTCGCTCGAGCTCGACGCGGCTGCAGCCGCCAGCGTCACTGGTGATTCAGGATCTGGCGGCTGCGAGGCGGAGCTGGGCGACGAGTCCGGGGGTGGTGGGTGTGCTTTATTCCTGGCTCTTGTCAACATTTCAAGATATTATTTGCATTATTTCTGTTTTTCCATTTTGGTATTGGCATTGTATGACAACCGCTGTCATCCTTGTGTTTTATGTTTTGTTTGTTTCTGGTATTTCTTCAATATTATCATTTTTATATAGGATGGAGGTTTTCGTACTTATTTCTTAATATAATTGGTGTTGTTCGGTCTATTGGTACTTTAGTTATATTTTTATTATATATTTATATGCGGATTAAAAAATTGTTGACTTTTAGTTCCAGTGTTGCCAGTTTTATATATATAATAATATATATTATTATTAGTCAAATAATAATATATATAATTATATATTATTAGTCAAATAATAATATATAATCCAATTTAACAATGCGTTCAGGGCGCTGTTGCGGCTTCCACGTTTTTGTAGTGCATCAGCGATGTTTGCTGATGCGCGCACAGATGGCTTTGCAGCTATCTGGCGCAAAAAGACTGCATCGCTTCTCAGTCGGTTGCGTGGAAGTAGCCACAGCATCCTGAATACTATAGCGGCTAAGCACGACTGTCCACTGGTGTGGAAACTTATACAAAGGACCAAGTCGCTATTTACAATTAGATAAAACATTTTTATAACTGTATTACTACAAATCTGGATCTCTGTTGTCTGAATAAATAAATTATATTATTATTATTATTATAAATAAAGTTCTAGAAACTATTGTAACTATCAATTTTTGGTTTGTATATTCTTCTAATGCCTAAATGCCGTTTGTCTGACAAATACATAAAACTACACACAAAATCTCAAAGGATTTTTCAAACATGTTACATATTAATTCATAGGTAATTGTAGTTCTTAGTCGCTTTTCCACCCCTCTCCGCCCATGGGTGTCATAAAAGTTTGCTTATTATTTGCTGGAAACCAAACGGAAGTGTCGGCAAAAATTATGTTACGAACATACAGAAATGAATAATGTATAATAAACTGAGAGTTACTGCACTCTATCTGATAACATTTCCTTAGGCTGCTGTTATATTTAAAATAACAAATAAAAAAGTCTAATCCGCGTAATGGTATCAAACTCGCTGGTATTACCCGTTCAAACGCACCCGTATGCATCATTGTGAAAACGGGTATATTTTACACAAGGTTTTGGCCACGACTTCTCTACCGTGCCACGTCATTTAAAGATATATCGGTAGAGGAATCATTCTTGAGCCCGACTTGAAAGAGGCATTTTGGAGAGTAGAGACAAAACCAGATTGCCATACGCATTATTGAATCATAAAATGTCGTGGTGGACCAGAGATTTACTGACCCGCTTCTTAAGCACCAGGATGGTAGTTCAAACATTGGCATATACTGCTTCTTGCTTAATCTAAAACACCACTAACTTTAACTGTGAAGGCAAACATCTCTGATGATCAAGGCTTATTTTGTGACTGCTGATTCTGAATTTTGATATATCATTATTTACTGATTTACAGACTTGTTTGTTTTTGTATTTATTTTATACATATAGTAATTTCTTATGATTTGCGATTATTACTCATTATTTTATTATAATAAAGATTTTCATTTCACTTTGTTTATTTAGAATTAAAGGTATTAGGGTGGTGGTTAAAGGGATTAGATAAGTGCGAGTACCATGTGGGTTTATTCATTCTTTTACCCATTTAAACCGAATGATGTATGACATCGAATATATAAACTCTATGTCAAGTACTCTAAACTATTTATAAATAATCTAATTTCTTTTATATTAAACGGCGGGTAAAACCACGGGTCCCAGCTAATTGAGTAATAAATTTAAAAGGTTTTGACGTTCTAGTGACATGTATACAATAATTGTCGGGAGACCAATGTTAATATACCATAGATATGTTACGTCCATATTAAATGGCGCGCAAAATTCAGTCTCGCTGTATACTGTAAGAAAGATACAAAAACTACGAGAGTAAAAGAGATAGCTATCTAAAATGACAACACATGTACTCAATGTCTTTGTTGTACCTGTGACAGAATATATATGTTGTCTCTTTTCTTTGCCTGGCCTGTGTTTTCTTCGAGAATATTATTCTATAAATAATGTGAATAGTATTTTTATTCCAAGTTTTTATTTTATTTGTTACTCAAGTATGGTTTGAGATCCCTAGTTCTTTATTCATGTTTGCATGATAGTTTGTACATTTTCTATATACGCACGACGGCATTGTTATCACTTAATTAATAAAATAACTCAGATTGTGACAGCGTGTGCTCGTTGTTCTGTTTTGGGCGAACTGATTGCGAGGTGCTACAATTGGGAGAGTTATGGTTCTTACTTTTGGTGCTCATGTAACATATCTACGTCTTTTAATATATAATATTATTGTGGGAGACGAATGTAATTGGATCCTAGTAAATCAAATATAAAAGACAAATTGATTTTATTATAAAGAATATATAACTTAAAGAGCAAAAGCAAGAATATCATTTAAATATAACCCCGGTAGACGCTTATACCAGACTACGACCCTACAGTACATACGTCCTTACGTTTGTAGTACACAAGGACTTGTAGTCATGATAGCCCTTAACGAAAGCCCGAGGAATATTAAGACGTTTGAGATATATGTAATTGAGCTCGGGAAACTTCACAAACACACGTACAATATGTGGGATCTGTAGGTATTCCTCAAGTTGAAATTCAAGGATATACTGGAAATGTTTTAGGCATCAGTTATTTATTGTTCTATGTCTTGTGGTCGAAGCGGCAATAACACAACACATCCAAGCGTATGTAGTTAATTAAAGGTACACGTTTAACACCATGATGCCGAGTTTTAGTGCTTTACTGATTGTTACTGGTTAAAACTACGACTTGTACAGTAAATTCAAATTCAAATTCAAATTCAAAAGATTTTTATTCATATAAACCATTTACGGTCGCTTATGAATAGTCAGAATGTAGTTGCACGGTTCCAAGAAGTTGGTCCTATGGAGAAGAACCGGCAAGAAACTCCATATTCACTCTTTTAAAATAATTTTAAAATGTTACATACATTGCAATATAGTAGCATAAAGTTATGTGAGAATAATGTACTACCAGTGTGAAATAGATGAAGTAAAACAATAATAAAATAGATGAAGTAAAATCATTTGATTAAACAAGATTACATGGCAGTAGGGACTGACCAGTCCCACATGACGGCGCCAGTTCACGAGCTTGACGCATGCATCGGCGTCGCTCAGATCAACCATATTGCAGGGAACTTAACGGCCCGATACACGACGCCACCATCAGCAAGTATGTAGTCTCCATAGTGTGTGGTACTAAACGCCATCCGTGGTGATGTTCGTAAAATTGGCTTTTTTGAACAAATAGTTTGGGATACGGTTGTTTGCAAACACAAGATACTGAAAAACAATTTGTTCTAGGATATAGGAACCCGGCGATGAGCGATAAGGACTGCAAAGTCAGAGGTGCGGGCCGGAATCGAACTCAGACCCACCTGTATGAAAGGAAAGCGTTCAACCACCAGGCTATCACTGCTAATGAAAGAATCACAGTGCAGCTTAACCTCGCACAGATAAATCGAGCGCCGTGGGATCCATTTCACTACGATCCCAAAATTGGAAAAAGTCTAGTTTCGAGTCTGTTATGTAACCAAACTAACCAACTTATCTGAGCTGTAATCCCGTTGGTAATCTGAGTCTGTCACAGTACCTTAGCTTTGAGCCCTTTAAACAGATAATAATGAAATGGGCCAACTTTTGATAAACAAAACGTATAAGCGAATCAATTCCCTTATGATTGTTTGATAAATTATTGCGTTGCTAGGCTTATTTGATAAGAATACGGGACATATTTGGCTCTTGAAGAATATTATGCTATGATATAAAGGCTCTAAAGATTAAATATATGTATATGTAGTTATATAGTCAGTGAATGTTTAGATTGTGTATCACATATACCGAGCTCTCAGTGACTTTTCATCATCTAAGCCGAAAAACCACCACTGCTGGACATAAGCCCCCCGCGAATATCGCCAAAACGATCGGTATGGATTTGCACTTGTTTTAATATATAATATCATTGGTTTGTACTGTTTGCTCATTAGGGGATCCCGCCATCATAGCTATGCTTGGCAGGCGGGTTGGCGATCGCGGATGAGTTGTAAATGGTTGTAAATGAACGCGATGGACGTTGCTGTCTACGGCTCTTAAATATAAGTACTTTATAAGTTTAAATAACCAATAGCACAAAGGCAACCACGATAAACTGTTTGCGTAGATAACACTTGTGAATTGAGACCGATTACCTAAGTCGCAGACGCAAAGCGTAAACAGGCGTAAACTCCGCCTCTAACTCTCCAACGCCGCTGTCAAACGTCAATTTGGTATTACCTATTTGCCGATAGCGACTAAACAGGCGCAGATCTCCGACGCACCTCTGTCGGACAATCAATGAATTAAAAACGTTCATTCTTTTTACGAGTAGTTCCACTGGTGGCTATTGGTGCTAGTAACTATGCATCTTTCACAATAGCGACTGGCGGGCGATGCCTTACGTAATATCAATTTTTTTGACGCTTTGCCACCGATGGATCCTTGGCTGCGCGATAGCTGCTATCGCGTCTGCTGTTGCTGTTTATAGCTAATCAGCCCGCCGAACTGTGAACATGCTTATGTCGAAGTAATCTAAACTATTTATAAATAATAAGATTTCTTTTAAATTGAACGGCTGATGAAACTGCGGGGCACTGCTAGTAATCAATAAGCGGCAACTATAAAACACACAACAATACGATCATTTGAATTAAGTAACTAGTACCGCAATTTTGCTACACAGCGTGTTTAGCAGTCAATTCATGAGTTCGCGGTTGCCAGGTGGCATTGTAATGACCGATGGCACCGCAGCCGTCGGTGCCGGTGGTACTTAAGTACTATCGCCACAGCGGTACTCGCGGGAGGCGACGTGCCTCCCATGCGCGCGCGCTGCATCCGCTAGTGATGGTATTGAAAATATCGATATGAAACTACGTCAATGCCAACTGTACGTAAAAAACGGCTACATCAAGTTGATGAGTATAAACTGAATTCAAGTAGGTACTCTTCGTGAAAAAAAAGTTCTTGATCTCAATATGCTCGGCTTGCTCTTGCTTCAATCTAGTTGATGCTCCCGTTAGTAATAATAATTACTGTATGGCGACAATATAATACGTTAAGGAAAAAGAAAAGACATTGACACCTAATCTATTATCCATTATCTGTTACGAAGAGTCTATCGATATGTCGATGATATTAATTTGTGACTCATCACTAACGCGCGGCGGTTTCTCCGCGGTCTCGCGTGAGGCGCTCCCCGGCGTCCGCGATACGATCTCGCACAAATGTGCGTGTGACCACATCCTTCTCTTCCCCTTCCGCGCCTACCCTCCTCCCCGGCGTGTCCGTTGCGTGTCACCCCGCGGTCCGCTGCGCCCGCGCAGCCGGTGGGCGAGCTTCCGGCCGGTAAAGCTCCATGACAAGGTCACGCAAACTGCACTGAGGTTTGATTTGTTTTGTTGAAGGTTGCGTAAAGGAACAGCTTCTTATGGTGGTTTTCCTTGTAAATTGAGCTCACCTTCTATAATCGAGTCTTTGGCTCTTTTGGGTATACATATTTGAGCGTCGAACTATTGCTTAGCATTGATAAGAGTGGATGATGACTGTTAGCAACTATTCTTGATGTCATTATTTTCGGGCACTGTATTTGCGTTACAGGGAGCTACAATGCTTCATTCATTTCTTCGGCCGAGCCCGCGATTTACGACGAGGGACCCTCATCATCGCAACCGTTATTCGGATGGACTTCACCTACACACGACATCATCATCATTATCATTCCGGCCGAATCAAATCCACAGCTGGACACAGGCCTTCTCCAAAGATTGCCACAACGACCGATATGGATGTGTTGTGTGTTCATTGGGGGGTTTTGCGACAATCGCCATTCTTGGCAGGCGGGTTGGCGATCGCAGTTGAGTTGTTAATGTACTCGAAGGACGCTGCTGCCCACCCTCCGGCTAATCCCATAGTCGCCTTTGACGACACCCACGGGATGAAATGGTTCGATGCTATTCGTAGCCGGCTCCACACGGCACGTACCTAGACTAAAATATTTTCGGTGTAACGGAGCTCGGCGGATTAAAGGAAGTTTGACGGGGTTTTCACTGGTAGATAGCTGATTTTATAAGGAGTAATTTAGGCTACTTTTATTTAAAAACATATTTAGGGTTCCTCTAAGTATTCCCAATTATTTATAAATAATCCACTTTCTTTTAAATTACGCGGCGGGTGAAACCGCGGCGTGCAGCTAGTATGATATAAAGAACAAATTATAAACACTTAAAAATATAAAACATAGTGACCAACCCGCATCGGGGTCCAAGCTGCCGGTGGTTAGGGCCCCAGAGAAAGGAACCTCCTCACAATGCGTGTCGTGTCGAGAAGAACTGCTTGTTGCGTCAAGCCCATTATTCAGCCACCTAACAAGAGCTTCCTTAAAAATTTCCCTTGGCAATGAGGCCATTGGCTTTCACAACTATCGGTACGATGATTGCGGAGCCCACATCCCACATGCCGACAATCATTTTCGGCCAAATGAAGTCCACTGCTGGACACAAGCCTCCCCCAAAGATCACGACAACGACCGATATGGGTGTGTTGTAGGCTCATTGGGGGATTTTGCCATAATCGCCACGCTTGGCAGACGGGTTGGCGATCGCAGTTGAGTTGTTAATGAAATCGAAGGACGCTGCTGCCCATCCTCCGGCTTATTGTGTGGCAAGTCCAGATACCTCATTTGTTTATCTTTCTCAGCTTTCACGAAAGAGATTCTCGTCATGCAGGATGGTAACATCAAGAATTATCAGCGCTCTAATCGATGGCACCGGCAAAACTGGGATCCGATTCCGTATCCTATGGCCGCACGATAAACATCGGCTCCGTAATTTAAATTCTGTTAAAAGTTCAAAGTCGTAATTTAAGTGTGATACCAAGTGAAACTGTGATTAGACACTTCACTACATATGTGACAACGTTATCTAATGACTCTGTGAATTAATCAATAAGTTATAACACAATTGAAAAAAGTGATCTATAATCAAAACATACAGAATTTTACAAGTGATTTGACAATACCGTGTTCCTAAAACGAATTGTGCGTTTTTTCCATAACAAACCGGGCATAAATAAAATGTAAAGAAACAATTTTGTATTATAAACGGCAAAGCACATTGAAAACAGTGATTTAAGATATTAACCGCCAAATGTGTCAACTGTGAATTGTAACAAAGAACTGGACTTTGAACTCGACGAACATCGGGATTTGAAACATCAGATACAAAAACTAAAATTGGAGTTAATCTCGGCACACGAAGAAATCACTAATCTATCTATTGAGAACACGGAACTCAAACAAACTATGAATGAAATGGCCACAAAACATAACATAGTAATGAGGGCTACAAAAAAATTATCCAGCGATGTGATTACACCAATCAAGAAATCCTACCTCACTAATCCGCAAAGGAGCAGAAAATGCGTTTCTAATCATTCTTTAAACTTATCTCAAACACCGAAAAGAATTGAGAAAGATCAAACCTCTATGTCAAATACAGCCGAAAACCGTACCCAGTTAAAATTTAAACAAAAACCAGTCAATGTAACGCAGGAAAACAATAGAATATGCATCGTAAGCAGCAATAACAGGAATAAAATATTATCGATAGCCGAACAAACTCTTCAGGAATTCCAAATATGTCATTATTTGTACCCAAATTGTGGAATCAAGACCCTGATTAGTAACATAAGCCCTAAAGTATCTAATTATACAAAGGACGACTACTGTATTATATTAATCGGCGAAGAGGACTTCGGTAAAACAAAAAATTATTGTGACCTAATTATTAATATACGAAAATCATTGTCGAATTTACAGTTTACAAATATTATATTATGTGTACCTACATATAAATATAGTTACTACTCTATGATGTTCAACTGGAGGATAGAAACTTTTAATAATATGTTGTATCTGGATATAAACACGCATGGATATGCAACATTATTTGATTCTAACCTAGACTTAGGCTGAGTTGCACCAAGTAACTATAACGATAACCAACGCCTCACCAGCCGTCAAATCACTGGTTATGCTAAATACGGGTTGCACCATTTTAACAATTGTCAAAATGACGTCACATTTAACGACAACAATAACCGCTCAAATTCGGGTGGTTAAGGGTTAAAGTTACGGTTATATTACGCTCTGTGTGTCAATTGCTATACAAATCTAACTTGTTATACATTGTGTTATCAAACAAAATACTGTTTTTAATCTTTCTATTTGGAAGTTCCCTATTGTTTTATTATAAGAAGTAGGTACGTAAGTAATCATAAAATTATAATGTAAACGTGTTATTTTTAGAAGAAAGATTAGCTTACTTTGTAGGTATTGAAGTTTTGGAGCAAGTTGGTATTGCAGATTCCTCCTTTCCATATTTTCATTGTACGTAATGTATTATGTTTGTTTTCACTGGGGAGCTCGTTTGCCAAATGTTTTACAGCAGTATAATAATGTTTACTTAAATACCACGCTTAAGTACCACCTTAAAAACTTTCAATGACGACTTTTGTTAGAATTTGTTAGCGTAAGTGATAAAAGCAAGCGTGTTGTCAGTCCCAAAAAAATTACCCATTACATTTTTGGGAAATAAAACGTGTTTTTACTTGTCACCCTTTTAACTTTAACTATTACATTTTGCTTGACGGTGCAACAGTAAATAGTTAAATTCTTTGGTCATTGCTAACGTTACTGTTAAAATTAACTTTGACAGAAACTATAACGTAGCCTTTGGTGCAACGCACCCTTAACGTGCGATTATACTATGTTTCATGAGCACAATAGTAAAATTAACAATAATGGCATAAGAAACATGTTTCAAAATTTGAGACAGTTACTGTGGAGTGAATTAAAATGTTCAACAGACATACCACTTTTTCGTTTCTCAAAATGAATTTGGATTGACTATCTTCCATCAGAATATTGGGCTTTAAATAAAAATGAGGAATTATGTTTTGCATTATCAGAACTTTCTAAAAATAACAAGAAAATTGACGTAGTGTGTCTGACCGAAACATTTATAAAAAAAGGCACAGAACACTTACTAAAGATACCAGGATATAAACTCGTTGCATCATATTGTCGTAACTCAAAAAGAGGAGGTTCGTGTATATTTGTCAAAAATAACGTGTATTCTACAGTATTACGTTTCGAAAGTGACTTAAGTTGTAATTTCGCTTTTGAATGTTGTGGTATTGAATTGACAGGAAACAAAATTATTATAATATGTATCTATCGAACCCCCAATAGTAATCCTAATATTTTTACTGAAAAACTTGAGCAAGTTTTAATAAAAGTACTCGATCAATCGAAAAAGGTAATTTTATGTGGCGATTGGAATTTTGACACATTGAGACCTACCAAAAGTTGTGAAAATGTTAAAAAGTTGCTAAATAATTTTAATATGGAGTTTCATATAAAACAACCAACTAGACAACTAGCATGCCTTGACCAGTTTGCTAGTAACATTAAACATACTCAAGCTGAAGTTCACTATCTAGGTCTTTCAGACCACGAAACTGGACAAACATTGACGTTGAAAACTAATAAAAAACCTGAATTTACTTACTGGAAGGAATATACACGAGATTACAGTAAACAAAATAAAGATAAATTCTGTAGTTGTATATCCGCTCTTACATTTTCGGACATGTATGCGAAATCTAATTTAAATGAGGCTTTTCAGGAGTTTCACCAATTATTTGTATTAATCTATAATTTATGCTTTCCGGTATTTGCCGTCAGGAAAACTAATAAAAGCACAAGTTCATGGCTAACAAAAGGAATAAGGAAATCCTGCATACGGAAAAGGTACTTCTACCTAAAACACAAACTAACAAGTGTTAAGAAAAGTATCAACAATAAAAGATACAAAACTTATAGTACGATATTAAAAAAATGCATACATAAATCACAACAGTTACAAAATAAGAAATACATTGATATTCATAAGAATAAAAGTAAAGCCGTATGGCAAGTAATAAATAGAAACATTGGTAATATTAATAATAACAGAGAAATAGATAAAATATTAATTAATAATGAATTGTATACTGATCCAAATGAAATTACAGAAGCTTTCAATGACTTTTATATAAAATTGACAAATGAAAATAAATTTAAATTTAAAATTGACGACATTAACAATAATATGGGTAATTGTAATTTAAATACAATATTTTTAAAGCCTACAAATTCAATAGAAGTAATAAATATAATTAATAGTCTTCGCAATACTAACTCTGTAGGAATTGATGCAGTTAGTACAAAAATAATAAAAGCATGCGTAATGTTCATTTGTGAACCTTTAAGTCACCTAGTAAATCTATCACTTGAGGAAGGTACTTTTCCAGAGATTCTTAAAAAATCTATTGTTAAGCCCTTATTTAAAAAAGGAAACGAAACTGATATGAACAATTACCGCCCAGTTACCTTAATACCGATATTTTCCAAGATATTTGAAAAAGTTATGCTGAACAGATTACAAGATTTTATTGCAAATGAACGAATACTTAAACGTGAACAATTTGGATTTTGTAAAAATAGCACCACATCCCTTGCTTGCTTTGATCTTATTAAGTATATAACAGAATCATTAAACAGTAATACTCCAGTAACTGCTATATTTCTGGATATGAGCAAGGCTTTTGATTTCGTAGATCATAAATTACTTCTTTTTAAATTGGAAAAATATGGAATCAGAGGAAAAGCAAATGACTGGTTAAAAAGCTACCTTGCAAATAGAACACAATGCGTAGAAATAGCAAAAATAGAAAACGGTAGAAAAGTTATTAGTAGATCTAAGTTTAAGATGAATGAATTTGGAGTACCACAAGGAAGCGTATTGGGCCCATTCTTATTCCTTACATATATTAACGATCTACCAAATGTAACTAAGCACAAAACTATTTTATTTGCTGATGATACCACAGTCATTGTAAAATGTCATAATAAAAATACGTACGAAAATGAAATAACAGTTGCTCTTGACAGAATTGGTAATTGGGTTAGTAATAATAATTTAAAAATCAATACAAGCAAAACTACAATGGTTCAATTTCAAAACTACAGGAAACCACTAAATAATTTAAATATTATGTACAAAAATAATAAAATAGAGGAAGTAAATTCAACAAAGTTTTTAGGAATAATGCTTGATAAAAACTGTAATTGGAAGATGCATGTCGATTATGTGTGTAATAAGCTTGATAGGTTTGTATTTGCGATTAGGAAGTTGAGAAAAACAGTATCTACTGAAGCAGCACTTAGCGCATACCATGGATATGTCTCGTCGGTGCTCTCATACGGTTTATTGCTGTGGGGAAACTCGGTAGAAATCGTAAAACCTTTTCATACACAAAAAAAGTGCGTAAGAGCGATCTGTGGCGCGTGGTTTATGGATAGTTGCAAACCTCTCTTTAAGAGATTTCACATCCTGCCCTTGGTTTGCCTGTACATTAGAGAACTATGTGTTTTTGTCAAACAGAACCCTAATTGCTTCAGCGTGCATTCACATGTAGTCAGTAGGAGCGTAATACCGAGGAATAAATTTAAGCTGTACATGCCTCTTTGCAAATTGGACATATATAAAAGAAATGTATATGTAAACGCCACCAGGGTCTACAATAAACTACCTAACATGTTTAAAGAGTTACCTTTGAAGATATTTAAACGAAAACTGACAGAATGGCTTCTAGATAAGTGTTTTTATGACTTAAATGAATGATCTATAAAGAACATTAAGTTAGAACATTAAGTTAAGTATTAAGTCGTGAGTTTATGAAATGTTAGCGACAAATGTTATAATCCATTAATTAAAGGAGAATGCCCAAAAACGGGCCCACTTGGTGGCGAGGTGTGCCTAAACGATACATTATCCGTAAATTAAGTCTTATTTTTTTATTTATTATTAACTATTATGAGGTTTTTTCATATCGTAGCATTAAAAATCAGAATTAATATGTATTTATCTGAATTTAGTACATCCGACAACTTCATCGAACATAAAATGTTGCCAGAGGACAGACTTAGTTAGAATCGATTCGAAATATTAACTTCGATTATGTTCACCTTGTCGACCCAGTACGATGAAAAACGAAATGACGAACTTGTCATCATATCAGCCAAAGGATGTCTACTGTTGGGTTCCCCCATAGATTTCCACAATTGTATCAACTTGTAGGGGATAATTTGCCAATATTTACCACGCTTGGCAGGCGGGTTGGTGAGCACATTATGCCTGCTGTTCGTCGAAGAAACGCTGCTGCCCATTACTCTGGTTGAATGTCCCTTTTACGACTGCAGCAGGGGATGGAGTGGTACTGTATTCTCAATACGGACACCACACGGAACGAACGAACTACGAAAGATCTACTTATTAAAAATATGTTAATTGTGCATATATTGTAATAATAATTATAAATATCGTTAGTATACACTACTTACGTTGTTATTAAATGAACATTGACAAGCTCCTGACAGTATTTATTCAAAAAATATATATCAATATCGATTATCGATTTACAAAATAATTGAATCTGACAACACTGGCCTGTCGTCAGACAGCTATCTGTGACTGTGAAATCAATGACATCTGTTCATTGCTCCGTTACGTGTGTTTGTTTTTGCGTCGAGTTGAAATTCTTTTCCTCCGTATTTACTTTTGCTACGTTACGATTTTACTGCTACCGAGTTGAGCTTTTAAGTTCCTCGAGTAGTTTTGTAGATTTCAGAGTCTTGTTTGAGTGTTAAGTGAGCGATTGGGACCTTTAGTGTTTAGTGAGCGATTGGACACTATTTTACTGTTAACGAACGATTGAAAAATGTCTATACCTGCTCGTAATCGGATGAACCGTCCTCTGCCTCGTCGGTGTGTAAATTGCTCCCTGCGTTTGGCACCTAATATGCGTAGACGACCAATTGCAGAATTAGACGAAGACATGCTAAACCTACTACGTTCCTGGGTAACGCCTACACCGGTAAGTCCCTTTGTTGTGTAAAATATTTACAGTATAATCGTAATTACATGAAGAGCCATTAATTATTGCATTATTGTATGAGGAGGCCTATATTCAGCTGTGTATGTCTATAGACTAGTTACTGGCAGACACACACTTTTTCTTCGGGCACCATGATCGTCTTACAACTCACTAGTAAATAATAAAGCAAATGTTACTATAACATAAATGTAAAATAATAGTATTCTGTAATGTTTGCTATACCATTATCAGTCTTGTATGTCTATTACAGACAATTTATGCAGTGTCTTAAGAAGAAAAACTCCCTGGTGAATGTAATACAATTTACACTTATATACAAAACATAATTCATCATCATCCTCCTTCCTTTATCTTTATGTCATAGTAATTATGTACTTTTTTACCTTTTTCAGTTATCCACCGATGACATGCTATGTACTGAATGTTTTGTGTTATTGCAAGAGCGGTTATCAAACATGACCTCATCTCAACGAGTGGTTTCCCCTGCTCGGGGACATCTAAGCATATGTTTTGGATGTGGCATCTCAATTGTTCATCGGAGAACTCATAGAGTTTCCCAAGATTGTCCTCAAAGGACCTTTATTTTAAGATGGACTCCAGCTCATCACGTAAGTGTTATTAACTTGGCAGAATTACAGTTATTATTAAAGTTCTATTTTATATAATCAGTTAAAATAATTATATTTACATATTTTTAGGTTTTACATGTAGAACGAGTTTGTCATGCTTGTTGGGAGGCAGCAACGAGAAATCTTCAAAGACAGGCTCTTCATGACATTAACAGACCTACCCTGGAATCAGTGCATTCTGCCAATATTGAAGTTGATGTATCAGTTACTGAGGTTCCTGCACCACCTCCACTGCCACTACCGCTCATATCACAAGAAGAACAACAGCCCCGAACTGTACCAAAAATTAATTCCCTCAAATATAAACGGGTTGCTGCAACTTCACGGCATTGCCTGTTTATTGGCTGTGAGAACATGGGTCGTCTTTTAATACCGAGCACTATAAAGGAAGTTTTGTTATTCCAGTACAAAATATACATCCCTTTTAATGTCCGAATCTGCCAACACCATTTGAACAGCAATCAGTGGGATGAACTACACACGCCCTATTCAGATTTTACTGGATTTCAGGTTGATGACATATTTACAAAACTAGAAAAAGCTGCTGAACGACATTTAGACTTTAATAATATTAACACAATGGATCCACACTTATGCCATTATTGGTTGGGTCTTAGTGCAGAGCAATTTAATGAACTTTTAATAACTATTCCAATGTTAAACAATTATGTTTCAAACCCTTCTGTTGCTCTGAGTATATTTTTGGTTAAACTCAGAACAGGTGACAGCAATCAAAGGTTGTCAACCTTGTTTAAATTACCAAGATCCACTTTAGAAAGAAAAATGAATAAAGTGCGGAATTGTCTAGATGAACAGTTTGTTCCTAGACATTTAGGAATCAATCACACTTCTATCCAAAATGTAGCATCACGCAATAGGATTATACCAGAGGGTTTTTTTGGGAATGCCAACATGGCTCCAAATATTAAACCTGCAATTGTAATATGCGATGGTACATATGTTTACGTCCAAAGTAGCAGTAACTATATGTATCAAAAGAAAACCTATAGTCTGCACAAATATGCAAATCTAATTAAACCGTTTTTAATTGTAAGTTGTGACGGGTATATTGTGGAGTGTGTAGGACCTTATGAAGCAATAAAAAATGATTCTTCAATTATGAGTGCGTTGTTTATTAATGAAAATGGTCCTATGCGCTCCTTTTTTAGACCAGGCGATGTCTTTATTTTGGATAGAGGGTTTAGGGATGTGATTCCTGAATTAGAGAGCTATAATTATAAGACGCATATGCCTGAATCATTATTAGAAAACGAATTTCAATTAACAACTGACCAGGCTAACAAGTCGAGATGTATAACAATGTGTCGGTGGGTTGTAGAGGTTGTCAATGGGAGAATTAAAAGAGATTATAAATTATTCCGACAGGAATATTTTAATGTAGCATCAAAGCACCTTATGCTAGATTTTAAAATAGCTTGTTCCCTTTTGAATAAATTCCATCCCACAATTGAAGATAGGCCTGATGCTATGGAGTATCTTAATATTGCTCAGGCGAGATTAAATACAGTTAATTATTTATCGGAATTTATTCAAAGGGAACATATAAACAGAAGACGTACGATTTTTCAAGACATTAATAGCAGTGCTCCCCATCTAGACAATTTCCCAAGATTAACCTTAATCGATTTAAGAAGATTTGCATTAGGATCTTACCAATTAAAACAAGCACGATCCTATTATGGGGAGCACGTGCGAGCGAACGGTACCTATAGTGTAGAAATAAGCAATGAATTAATAGAAGAAGATTTGCCATTGATATTAGGTCAGAACAATTATCTGATTAGGGCCAGAATTAAATCACGACATGTGAGCAGTAAGACATACTATGCATATTTATTAATTAGTAGAGAACAAAATACGGCAAATTCTTTGGAAAGTATCATTGCTTATTACTGCAATTGCCTAGTGGGAAATCGTACAGTAGGGTGCTGCGCTCATAACATGACTGTGTTGTGGTATTTAAGCTGGGGCCGCTTTAATGATGTAAGTGCCCCAGCTCAGTTTCTAGACAACCTATTCTATGAAGAATAAATAATGTACCTGTTTATTGTTGTTTTATTTCTTATAAAGTATATATATGTATACATCCTTTATTGTTGGGAGTAGCTACTTAAACTAGCATCTCAATACACCTGCCTTTTATCAATCCATTTCTAAACAAAGGCCTCCACGTTCTGCTACAATTTAATGTGACTGTTCCGTCATGGATGATGTTGCCATAATCACCCGGAATGGTGATCACACTATATTGTAGAGTAGGTACTGAAGATGCTGCTGCCAAAAGCCTTTTAGCCTACACCCGCTGGTGGAGAGAGCACAGTAGGTACATTACTATGTTCTAACGAGAGGAGGGAGTGGTAGAAACATCGCGTGTGTCAAACACAATACGTAGGTACTTAGGTAATTATCATCATATCATCTGATAAGCAGCCTACTGCTGAGCAAAAGCTACCCCAAACCAGGCGTTCTGTACTCTTTGGGATTTCCCCATCAACAATTAGCCACAATAACAATCAGACTCGTACATATTGTCAAGTTTCGAAGAAATTAAATCTGTTAGCATTTTATAACCTCAAATTCAACAGACAGTATAAGATTTCTCTTAAACCACGATAAAAAAATTGAATCTTTTTGCTGCATATGAAAAGAGAAAGCTTTTTCTATAAATTAAAAATACAACGACCGTGACACGACTACTTTTTTTCTGGGCCCAAAGCTCCTAACAAAATGGGCATTCTCCTTTAAATATTTTCATCATTAATAATAATGCATATTTTGACAAATTAATTATTTTTATAACATTATTCAAATTACTGACAATTGACATTTCTTTCTGTGACATTCATGGGTTCTAACATTATTAATATTTTGACATTGGAATTCCTTTAAATACCTTTGACATGTTTAATTCTTAATTTTTATTAAAGGTTTTATAGTATTGCACACCATTGACTTGGTAGAATGTATGATCTATTATTTTGTTAACATCTCTGTGTACTACATTCTTGCAATAATAAATGATTATGATTATGATTATAAGGCTCGTGGTAGGTAGCAACACTGATCTCTTAAAATCTTGACATGAGACCCGAGACAAAGAGTCAAATCTAATCCAATTTTCTTAGATTTAGGATTGACGTGCGATCTGAATACAATAAGGGTATTCAGAAACGCATCTAAGCGTGAACTTACGTTTCCATCTGTCAAAATGCTACACTTATATTGCTAAACTTACGCCGCTAATTTTGACAGATGGAAGCGTAAGTTCACGCTTAGACTCGTTTCTGAATCTCACCCTTATTGTGTTCAGATCACACGTCAATCCTAAATCTAAGAAAATTGGATTAGATTGATTTTTAATTTCGGCAATGAATAAATATAGATACTAATAAACTTGAAAAATATTGAAGCCCGCACACTGTAAATATGTCAAGGCACATGACTTCGTGGCCGTATAAATTCCTGGCAAAGATTCTGGTACCCTCTTATAATGTTAATTATAAGGCAGCAACAAAGTCCTTTACGTTAATCATAATTTACCGTGATTACTAATCCGTCTGCAAAGCGTGGGAATTATAGTAATTAAAAAAAACTGCAGAAGACGTTTCGTCTCAAATTTAGAACACCTTCACGTAAATCAAGGAATTCCCCATCTCCCAATAGTAAGCAAGTTTGGGAAGAAACTTGGAATGATATTGGAAGCTGAAGCAGGGGTCACTGATGTTATCGCTGACATTGAAGTCTTTTTTAAATTGACGAGGGATAGGTATTTTCTTGAACTTCCAACGTTGAGTAGAAGACAGTTTCTCTGTTGATTTAAATCCTCTTACTATTTGACAGTTATTGTAACAGAATGTTTAATTCCGAATAGCTCTATTGATATTTTTTAGTCCACGTAGTTTTGCGTGTACAGTTAAACTGCACAAGTAGGAGCTGCTTTGAGCTCACATGTACTGGCAAAACTGTACAACTGTTCAGTCCAAACCATCACACTGTCGTCGTCATCGGCTGTGCAGTCTATATTGGTGCAGCACTACTAGGTTTTTTGTAAATATTATTCAAGTTTTAACTCTTTAATGCGTAAATCTGCCACTCACTTAGCAGAACTGGCGAAACAGGTGGATGTGCAGTGGTTCATCTGTACAGGCAAAACTGCGCAGGCATACTTTAGCGTGTATTTCCACCTTTACGCAGACTAAACGACATCAACACAGCTATTCGGAATTTAAAACAAATACCACAGAGCAGTAACCACTCCGTTTAAAAATACAACAACTGTCATCAATAATTAATATGAGGACTTAAGGCAGCGTTCGAAATTTGAGTCCTTAAAAATATCCCTAGTCCTCAATTAGTGGTTCCAGCCAAAATTCTTGTCGGATTAAAACTAATCTGTCAAAAGGGGCGCACCTGCGAGGCGTGTTAACAGAGCTTGACATAATCGTAAACGCGCTCGTAAATCGAACGAGCCGCACTTAAAAAAGGGTTCCGAGTGTATTGTTGTTCTACGCGAGCAAAGGAACGAATGTTTGGCTTACTTACTTTCTACAAACAGACTGTTTGTAGAAAGTAGAAACCAATAAAAAGAAAAAATAACAAGGTTTTTCCATACCGTCCGATGTGACTCTTCATCATCATCATTTCAGCCGCAAGAAGGCCATTGCTGGACACAGGCCTCCCCCAAAGATCGCCACAACGATTGCTCTGGGTTTGTGTCGTATGCGTTATGCCATAATTGCCACGCTTGGCAGGCGGGTTGACGATCGCAGTTGAGTTGTTAATGTACTCGAAGGACGTTTCTGCCCATCCTGCGGCTAATAGTAGTATATAGTATACCGTAGTCGCCTTTTACGACACCCACCGGATGAGATAAGAAAGAAAGAGAAAGAAAATAGATTTATTAAACAACACAAAAATAATATTAAAAAATAATATTGCAAGGCTATTGTGGAGCCGTGCGCTTAAAAGGCCACAGCTCAGCTAATGCAACAGGTAACTGTAGCGCTGATTTTCAGCTGAAGCCTCACGAGACTGAGATGGAGTTGTGACTCTTCCTTCTTCCTATCAGATAATTATCTATATAAGATTGACAACATCACGTTATGAATTTTGGATTAGAAAATCAATATACGGGTCAAGATAGTGGTACAGATTTTTTGATAATTATAGTTTGTAATTAGCTGGGAATAATTAGAAGGAACTTCCGTCCTAATTGTGTTCCTTACTTTAAAAGCCAAGAAAGTCACGGATTTTAAACACAATAACAGATACTAAAGGCAAAAGAGAATGTTTCTAAAAGACCGCTGTACGAACATCGCGCGACACCTAGATCGCCACGATGTAACTAAAACTTACAGTGACATCTTCTAGGACACTAAGTACTACTCTCCGCTGACGTTAAAGTAACCTAAATCGCGCAAGTGAAGCATTCGTACAAAGTTGCATATACTATACAGACGCCGTACGTCCCACTGGGATTCGGCCCGCCATGCATAACATGCGCCGGATTTGAGAATCTTCCCTTTTCAACTAAGGAACACCAAACCTTGTTTCTCCATACAGGTGACCCCGACGTGATAGGTACTTCATCTCAGCATGGATAGTTAGACACATACGGGACTCAAAGATCAATAAAATCACATCCGTCGATCGCAAAAAACAACTTAACTCCCACGGTGTCCCCGCGTACTGTTTTCCTCAAGGTATTTTTATTTTTCACCGTAGCAGGTGAATTTATCTATATACGGACTTCGCTAGCTCATAAAAACGTCACCCCTACGTTTACTACGTCACGTAACACGGGCGCCAAGTACGTACAGATAGATATTCAAATATTTTAAGCCGTCCTAAGTTTTAAATAATGAACTGTCTGGCCCTGCGTGCGGCTACCAAATTGACCCTATTCTCAATTAGGTATTTCGTGAACTGTTTCAGCAGACTTTTATTGCTAACTGTATAAAACTAAAAAATACGTAGATGTAAATTGCTGAAAATTATTGTTACAATTGACGGTCAATATTGCTGTTGCCGCAAACCCCACTGTCAAGACTCCACGAGAAATTTCATTACAAGTCTATTTATCAACTTATGAGTTATTCAACGGAGGGAAACCCTAACCTACATTTTTCTCGTCATACTACTCTGTCAAGAAAGTAACGGGAAAAGATCAATAATACAGAAAATGTTTGTTATTCATCCAAATTTATTTGATCACCTTCAATGTATACTCCTTCAGAAACGATACACTTACGCCAACGAATAATCCAATCATCAAAACATTTTTTAAACGCTGTTTCCGGAATTGAGTTCAGCAGTGCTATTCTGTAAAAACTCACGTCCGCAGTTAAATGTAGTAAAAACAATACGAATTTGGTGTGTTCACTACGTATTCAGAAATAAGTTTACTACTGAAACAGACTAAATTATTAATCCACGGCAAAAAGCAGCAAAAATAATACGATATTAGAAATTTCACTGCGGATTCTGAAGTGAGTTTGCTAGTGAGTTCTTACAGAATAGTACTGCAGTTCTCGCCACGAATTCTCCTTAATGTTTTCTACAGATTGAAAACGGGTGCCACGAAGTGGTAATTTGAGTTTAGGAAAATAAAAGAAGTTGGCTGGAGCCATATCTGGTGAATATGGTGGTTGCTCGATGGTATTTGTTGAGTGTTTTGTCAAAAATTCGTTCACAATGATGGCCGTGTGTGAAGGCGCACTATCGTGGTGCAAAATCCAAGAATCTTCTTTCCACAAATCTGGCCTTTTTGTTCGAATTTGCTCTCTTAAATGCCGCATGACGCTCAAATAATATTCTTTATTTACCGTTTGACCTTCCGGCAAGAATTCCGAGTGCACAACACTGCGATGGTCAAAGAAAACAGTTAACATGACTTTGACTTTTGATCGACTTTGGCGTGGTTTTTTCGGTTTCGGTTCAGTTGGAAGGCGCCACTCCGAAGCTTGTTGACTAGTTTGCATGTCAAACTCGTAAACCCACGTCTCGTCACCAGTAACAATGCGTTTCATGAATGTTGGGTCGGAATTGACTCGTTCTAGCATGTCCTCAGCGACTCTCATGCGATTGAGTTTTTGAAGAAAATTCTGGTCTTTTGGGACTAGCCGAGCGGTAACATCTTTCATACCCAAATGATTAGTTAAAATGGTACGGATCGACTCGTGAGATACAGAAAGTTCGGCGGCTATCTCTCTCAAAGTTGAATGAGGATTTTCAGTCACTATTTCCTTCACTTTTGCGATGTTAACTTCAGTTGCAGACGACGATGGCCTACCAGAGCGAGGCAAATCTTCCATCACATCTCGACCGCTGTTGAACTCTTTGTACCACTCATAAGCACATGTTTTTGATAAAATCGATTCACCGTAAGCCTTCTGTAACATTTTCAGTGACTCCGAACACGAAATTCCATTGGCGATGCAAAATTTAAGACAAACTCTTTGTTCGGTGTTTTTGTTTGAATGTATGTTTTACCATTTGCAATCTCAATTATTTTAAAAGAGTATCCATGGAGTTCGTCCTTGTGGTGTACGGATTATCTATTTTTATTTTATTTTCTTTATTAGATTCACCAACGATAATTACAATAATACATGCTTAAATACAACAATTAAGAATATAGCACCACTCCATCTCCTCCCGTGGATGTCGCAAAAGGTGACTAAGGGATTCTAAGCCCAAGGGATGACAGGGGGTAACAAAAATGATGACACAGTTGTGGAAATCTATGGTGGGGGGGGGGGGCTTTGTTCAGCAGTGGGCGTATAAATGGCCGGATGGAGGACGTCACGAAGGTTGTACCTGAAAACCATACATTATAACTGGTAATGTATTTTATGTTTAGCCTGGATTCTGAGTCTTTTTGCCATGTACCCTTATTATGTGTTGCCATTTTATTGCATTTTGTATGTTTGTTTTTGTTTCTTGTAAATATTACGTGCTCAATTTTAGTTGTGCGTCGTTACTGGTGCAAGAATAAATGGTTTTCTTTCTTTCTTTCATAAGTGCCTGTAATGGTTTATTTGAAATGAAAAAGCTTTGAATTTGGAGATGGGGTATTGTGATGCTTTCAGCCAATGGCTTCGCTATCTGACGCTTGGTGTCCTCTGCAGCACTAAGTGTTCAAGCAGGTTCAGATACTGTAAGTAGTAGTAATAGTCTAACATCGCTACAGTTATTATAAAAAGGCAATTTTTAGACTAAAACTGGTCTCAGCTCAAGTGTTTTTTTTTATAAGTTAGTAGTTGTATAGAGAAGAGTAGATACATGTAAACATAATATTTATAAAATTATTTTTATATATAACGGAATTAATCAAATAAACAGATAGTTCTTTAAAACATCATTTGAATAATTTATAAGTCTCATTAACCTGGAACGACAGTGGGTGACAGGAAAAATTGAAGGGAAAAGACCTAGAGGTTCGAGCTCGGAGCATTGGAGATCAGATATCCGATCAACGAGAGATACCTACCCATCATCGCCGCATTCAATCAAGCGGCAGATCGTAACAAATGGAGGCATAGCATTAGCAAGCTAAAACGGATTCAAGAGCATCGGCAGTGAGACAGCGATTGAGAAGAAGATACGTGTATACGAATACATTAAGGGATAGTTTACATTATTTATATATTTATACTAAATTAGCATTTTGATTTACCTCGACATTTCGATCATGTTGCATTGGCCGTTGTCACTGACAGAGTAGTGAGTATCGGCGTCAAGATGGGTGAAATGAAATGAAATAATGAAATGAAATTTTACATTATAAGAAAGTTAAGAAAACGCGGGCCGTAGCTTAGGTCCAGCTACAAAGGGGTCGCGAGGGCGCGGATTGGGGAATATGTGCTCATACCGAGTGCCTTCGTTTTCCCGGGGGGAAAACGACGGCGAGCACGTGACCACGTCCCACCGTGTGCTTAACGCAATGCACAGCAAGGTTTCAGGGAAGATCCTTTACAATCCCCCCGAGATGTGCCTGAGGGGTGGCCTCTTTACAGTTGCGTTCCCTCCGCTAGAAGGGGTGACTGCTTTACAGGCATCTGAGATGTGCCTGTGTGGTGTCATAGGGCGGCTCTAGATGGAAATTTTTCGTGTTCCCGAAAAAATAATTATGGAATACCAAGGCTTACAATATTTAGTCTTATTTTTACTTATTATATTTTTATGCATTTTCTGGTAGGAATTTTACTTAGGCCACACGCTGCATTTTCTGGTGCGCGGTATGCACTCGAGAACCTTCTACCCCAACGACCATCAGTTCAACGAGCCATGTGCCCATTGCCTCTACAGCTTATTATTCTTTTAACCTATGTCGGCAACTTCAGTCCTTTTACGGATCTCATAGTTTCTAATTCGATCTCGTAGAGAAATACAAAGCATAGCTCTCTCCATAGCTAGCCGAGTGGATTTCTTATCAGGCCCATAGTGAGTCACGTCCCTGTGCCATATGTCATAGCTGTTAAAACACTGGATTCGTGTTGAGGCACTGTTTTACATCTTACTCGAAGTTGGACCTACCTAACTGCACGGTTTGACCCAGGTAGATATAATCTCGGCGGCGCGCGCTTCGAAAGTGGCTACACCGCCTGCGTGTCGGATGTCGAGTTCCGGGCGAAGCTGGAGTGGTTGCCGATTCGGCAGCGTCGAGATTCACACATTCTGTGTTCTCTTTATTCTATTCTTCATAATCCTAATTCTCCCGCATATCTTCGTGAACGCTTCGAGTATCTAGTCCCTAGGGGCGAACCATGTCGCACGGCTTCTTCTCTTCTCCTTCGAACTCCGCGTCACTCCTCAAGCCGTTATGACGGATCCTTTACAATTCGCGCAGTGCGCCTTTGGAATTAGTAAATAGCCCTTCTCTGGACGTTTTCAAGAGCAGAATTAAGAAGAGATGCTTCTTCTTTCTAAATAACATATGGTTGGATATTGTATATGTATATACCTACATATATATTAATATGTATTTTAATATGTATGTATAAATTGCAATTTGGTTATATTTGTATAAGTTATACATTTAATGTTCATTGTATTTCTGCTTCTATAAATAGTGTACACTCTACTTAACCTCTAAGCTTTTTGCCATATCTCTCTCTCACTCAAAGGTTTGCTGGTAGAAAACTCAATTTTGAGTTAAGCTCGCCTTTGTACATGTAATTTCCAATTGTATTTTCACTGTATTTTGTGTTTGTGTACAATAAAGAATTTAGAATTTAGAAGATCATGACGAATTTCACCTGGGCGATGAACAAAAATAAATATAAAGGTAAACGTACTCGTCAAGTGCTCGTGCGAGAACAAAGTTTCCAAAGGAATTAATTAAACTGTTCCAGGGTCAAAAGGTGGTTTTCTCTCTTTACTTTTTGTATACGTGTACTGATTTACGTAGACGAAGATTCTCTGCCCACGTTTTTTACCTACCCTATTATATGTGAATTTTTTGTCACGTATACTTAGTGTAAATATCGGATAAAAAACAAATTGGTTGTCTTTCTTCTTTTTTCTTTCATCACTTCTCTAGATGTTGCTGGTACATGTATTGTGTAAAGTACTAATATTGCCTAAATTATTTACCTCACCTAGCAGAATAACGTGACTGCACGTCCCGCACTGACCAAACGTGGTCCACGTTTCAAACACATAATCTTGCCGCTGGCTATGAATATAGGGTCGGCACGTGGACGCGGCTATAAATAGCTTATGGATGGTCCAAGCACGTGTATTAATTGTGTTCAAGCTGAGATGAAAGCTGTTTCAGTAGCGTCACTTACGGCCGAATACTGAAACGCCACTTAATATTTAAATCCCACGTAACAATTTGAGACGACCGCCTTTCAACCGAAACCGGGCGTCTCAAATAGCTAAGAGGGATTTTAATATTAAGTGGAGTTTGAGTATTCGGTCGTTTAGTGTATTAAATTTGAAATATGAGATCGTAGTACTTACTACCAGCACCAATTGAATAAATATTATAAATAGTTGGAAATAGTTTCGAGGGTGTATTAAAATTATTTGGTTTGACGGTACGATTGGTGCAGTGGCTAAGATTTTGGCTTTCTTATCTATGGGACGTGGTTTCGATTACCGCAAGTACAAGTATTTATATGGTCTACATGTAGTTGTTCCAGATCTGTGTTTTTGTGTATGTGATATTAATTTTATTTACTCATTTACACTTTCAAGAATAATGTTGGCACATAAGGCGGACTTAATGCCATGTGGCATTCTCTACCAATCAAACTTTGGGTTAAAAAATAAATGCATCGAAAGAAGTACAAATACCGAATACTTGAATAATGATAGTTATAAGATGTATGCACATACATACAGTTCTATGTAGATGCTATGAGTCATCATCATCATTTCGGCCGAATAAAGTCCACTGTTGGCCACAGGCCTACCCCAAAGATCGCCACAACGACCGGCTCATTGAGCATTGAGCTCATTGATAAATTTGTACGGCCAATATTGAAAGATTTACCATGTTATTTTAAGACCATAAACTTCTTATAGATTTTCCTGTAATCTACAAGTAAAGAACTACTATATATATTTTATTCAAAATTATAGGCTCAGTACTTTAAATTTCTGCCTATTTTCTTAAATAACTTTAAAACTATTTATTTTAAAATTATAAAATAAATATATTTGAAACCTTTAGAATAAGCCCTTCCATTTAATATTTTACACGGTACAGTTACATATTATCCCCCAAAAGAGACCTCCATATTCAAAATTCTATTATTTACGTTACACGTCCGTGTTGGGGTCGCAGAAATCTATATGTGTATAAAATTGCAACTTAATCAGACCAGTTGATTCTAAGCAAATTGGCTGTGACAGACGGACAGGCAGACAGACACACGAGTGATCCTATAACCTTCGGAGCCCTAAAAATGGCGCTAATTTAAGATACAGTCTATGCCTCTTGTATATTTCAAATAAAAAACTTAAAATGAAATTATATTTTTAAGTAATGAACTAAGATTCCTTTTTCCTTTTAGATAAACAATAGTTAAAAAAGTTAAAAAGTAACACGATTTTTTTATTGGATGAACAAAAAGTACAAAGCGAGGGTTCTCGTCATAAGCCGTCGTAAATTTTTGATTGCTACTATTTCTTGACATTACGTAGACTGACATATCTCGGTTCCTGTATTTTGAACCCGACTTCAAAAAGAAGGAGGTTCTCAATTCGATGCGTTTTTTTCATGTATGTACACCGATTACTCCGAGATTTGTAGACCGATTTGAGCAATTATTTTTCAACTAGTGTAGAATGCTTTCGAGTTGGTCCCATATAAATTTCATTACATTTGATTGAGTAGTTTTTAACCAGCTTCAATAAACAGGTTAATTTGACTACGCTTATCTATATTGGAAAAAGTTCTTACATTTATTTACACTAAAAAAAACAATAAATATTTAAATAAAATACTGACTTTAAAAAACCCTACACGTTATTAAAAGACGTCTCTCTCCCTTGTTTATATTTTCTAAACAAGTATGTATGTTGTAGTGTTTATTTAGTATATATATTTATACACATAAATGTAACTTTGTATATGTGTATACAGTGTTAATATGTCTTTGCTTCTAATTATACCTTTCTTTCATATTTTGTTGGTGCATCTACCTTGTTGTTCTCTGCATCACCTAAAGGCTCCGACCATTTAACCAAAATGGTTTGGTTGAATAGTCTAAGCCCAAGGGTCGTCTGGTAGAAAATGCCCACGGTATTAAGAACGCCTTTGTACACATGTTGTACATGCAGCATAAATAAATATTGAAATATAAAGTTATAAATATGTAGATATTTATTACAAGAATATAAGTAGAGAGTAAACCACGCTTTTTTACATTTGCATATTATTTTGTACTTTTAGTTCATATTTCAATGTGTGTTTTAATTGTTCAAGCAAAAAGAATAATCAATATCAACCATAAAGAGCTCGATTGGTTGGATATTCTTAAAGAAACGTTAAGTAAGCAAATTTTTTTCCCCATCACCAGTCAGAGCTTCATTTGCAGCCCTTCTTTCAGCTTACACTCGACCTTCGTCGCCCTCCGAAAGGACGTCGGATCTTGACAGCCGCCCCCTCCCATGTCTCGCTACGGACTTGTTCACTTGCTTCACTTAAACCTTCTTGAAGTGCAATCAATTTATAGGTAGGTATACTATACAGAAGTTAAGGATTTAAATATATTTATCCCGTGTTGCTGCCGATTTTTGATTTAGGTTTTCTACATTGATACCTTTTTGTATAGTAATGTTCTATTAATATTGAGTTATGTCCGTGTGGTGTCCAGATTAAGAATATCGCACCACTCCGTCTCCTCCCGTGGATGTCGTAAACGGCGACTACGGGAATCTAAACCAGAGGGATGAGAGTTTTGTAAAACGGTAGCCATTTTGCGCCCACCAACCCGCCTGCCAAGCGTGGTGAGTATTGGCAAATACCCTCCTAAATTTTGACACAGCTATGGAAACCTATGGGGGAGGCCTTTGTTCTGCAGTGGACGCATAAATGGCCGATAAGATGATGATGGTGATTGAGGAATATCTTACAATAGCTTTGTTCTTCAAGCTAAGGAAGCAAGAATTCTATGACAGTTATGCTTTATTCCTTTTTCGTTTGCTTAGAAGCCAACCTTGTGTCAGAGTTGTTCGAGCTATCCAAAACCTCCGACTTGGCTTAACGACTGCCGTCGTATGACAAGATGATTTTTCATGCCCTCCGAAAGACGGAGACGCTCCGTTCACATACCACTATACGGTATATACGGTATACGGTAGATATACGGTAGACCAACCGCGTCGAGCGTTGCTTAACCTTACCTATACGGTATACGGTAGATATAGTAGTAGATATACGGTAGACCAACCGCGTCGAGCGTTGCTTAACCTTACCAGTCGTTTACCGATGAGTGAGTGCAACTGGCTATAATAGCTGCAAATTAATGCCTTACTTAATTAAGATGACGTCAAACGGCCCAATACTGAAACGCCACTTAAAGGTCCGCTTTAACTATTCTAAAAACCCGTTTTCGGTAGGAAACACTTTGGGGCGTAAACTCCTCATTTATACCATCACCTCCCTCACATTCTCCATTATCTGTGGATCAGAATGGCATGTTGTCTAAACCTACAATTACAAAAAAAAACACAGCAACACAAAGCCCAACTGCAGTCTGAAAGAGGAAACTCTTGGAGGCGTCGCATCGTCCCGTGGGAGCCGCATATTTTTTTACCCCCACCCGCGGGGACCTCACCCTCGCTGGGTGGGTTAATTAGTCGCGAACGCGGTCCGGCTCCACTCCATCTAACTTGTTTCGTTCTTTATTTGCCCTCTTGATACAAATGTGGGGATAGCTGACGCAGCGTTTTGACTCTAAATTGAGATGTTGGGAGTATTAGTATTAGTTCAGTACTGTGTAGTTGTATAGTATCTTCAAAAACGTGGTAATATTTTTTTCACTTCCTTAACAAATTCTTAATGTGCCTTATTAATAAGGTAATTATACACATAATGTTCACTGTTTCTAATGTTATGTTTATGTTTTAACTATTTATGTATACAGATTGTATGTCCGGAAACGCAGCGTGGGACGAACTCCCAACGAGGTGGACAGACGACCTGGTGAAGGTCGCTGGGAGACGTTTGATGCGGGCGACATGTAACCGCTCGTTGTGGAAATCTATGGGGGAGGCTTTTGTTCAGCAGTGGACGTCCTTTGGCTGTTATGATGATATAATTTTTGACATACAATATGTCAATGTTTACCGTTTTCACCCGACTACAGTAAAGCAAAAAGGAGGGTTATGATTTTGATTTGATTTTTGGGTATGTATGTATCTGCATCGCGATTCGCGACTGAAACGCTCTAGAAGCGCTGCAACAAGTCACAGTGTGTAACCGCTCTTAGGCTGTTGCCGCTTTTTAAAATGGTTTTATGAATATACTCTCCACGCGAGTTCAACTCGCACTTGTCCGGTTTATTTAAATAAGTGCGCTTCCTATTGCCTACCGATTGTCCTCTTGAAATACAGTTCACTATTTTTATAGGATCATATACGAGGAGGGATCAAACAGTAGTGAGAAGGACATACTCCTTGGTAAGAAAAAAAATCTGAGCTATGCCTATACATATTTGTAATATTAATAAAGAAAAAAATCTTCGATTCTCTTTTGTTTTTTTTCTGAATGTAGTCATTTGTTTCCTTCGTGTCGGAACGTGTTCTCGAAAATGGAGAAAAACGAAGTGCGAGCCGTTATTAAATACCACTGTTTAAAAAAGTTAACGACGCAAGAGATTCATTGCGATTTGGAGGCAACATTAGGAGAGTCTGCTCCGCCGTATTCCATCGTCGCAAGGTGGGCTTCCCAATTTCGAGTAGGGAGAACGAGCACGGAAGACGAACATCGTTGCGGCCGTCCATCGACGTCAGTCACCCAAGAAAATGTTGCGAAAGTCGAGAAAATTGTATTGAGCGATCGAAGAGTTACCATCCGATACTTAATTCAAGAAACGGGCATTAGAAGTATTCAACCCATATTGAAACAATCTTTGAATATGAGAAAAGTCTCCGCAAGATGGGTGCCGAGAATGTTAACCGACAGTCAGAAACAAAATCGACTTGACATTTCGAAGATATTGTTGGACAAGTTTCAAGAAGACTCTGAAAACTTTTTGTCTCGTTTCGTAACAATGGACGAAACATGGGTCCATCATTTTGATCCCGAGACAAAACAGCAATCTTCGCAATGGAAACGGCCATCATCACCAACCCCGAAGAAGTTTCGTGTCGTGGCATCGGCTGGCAAGGTTATGGCCTCAATATTTTGGGCTCAGAAGGGATATTGTTGATTGATTACCTGGAGCGTGGAACCACTATTACAGGCCAATATTATGCAGCTTTAATTCCCAAGTGGAGGAATGCCATCAAACAGAAAAGGAGAGGGAAACTTCGAAGGGGCGTGCTGTTTCATCACGACAACGCACCCGCGCACAGGTCGGCAGTTGCGATGGCTGCCATTCAGCAAGCTGGCTTCGAATTGGTTGACCACCCCCCTTATTCACCAGATCTGGCGGCTAGCGATTTTTATCTGTTCCCCAAATTGAAGAAATACTTAAGGGGAAACAGGTACGAAGACGATAACGAGGTGATAGACGTGGAGAGCTTTTTGAAAGACCAAGACAAATCTTTTTTTGTGAAAGGGATTGAATTTTTTTTTAAATTGAATTGAATTGGAAAAGCGCTGGACTCGGTGTGTAGAGAGACTCGGAAACTATGTAGAAAAATAAATTGTTAAGTTATCAATAGTCATTATATTCTATCTCATTCTCACTACTTTTTGATCCCTCCTAGTATTTATTAACTGACAGAATTACTGAGACAGGATCATAATTATATTTATTAGATTATGATAAGACAAATTATTAAGGTCACAGGGCTGCGAACCTTTATCAAAATATAAACTCTTTTCATTTTATTGCGGTAACGCTGGGATGATGAATGCGACGTATAGAAGAATACATTACATGAGTATACGAATCTATACAATAAAATAAAATTGAAGTGTCTGTATGGAATGTCAAAATAACAGCTTATTTTTAAATGCATATTTATGAAAGTAGCACTATTTTTTTTGTCTGTCTCTTTTATCATCGTCATTTCATCCGAATAAAGCCCACTGCTGGACACAAGCCTCCCTCAAAGATCGCCACAACGACCGGACTGGGTGTGTTGTGTGCTCATTGGGGGGTTTACCATAATCGCCACGCTTGGTAGGCGGGTTGGCGATCGCAGTTGAGTTGTTACTATACTCGAACTCGAACTTGTCGATGCCCATCCCCCTGTTAATCCCATAGTCGCCTTTTACGACACCCGAGGGATGAGATGAGATGGTGCTATTCGCAGCCGGCACCACACGGTTTACCTGTTTGACGGCGGTTTATTCCAGCTAATCTCCGAAACGGCTGGACCGATTTTGAGGAGACTTTCACTGGCAGATAGCTTATATTATAAGGATTAACTAAGGCTACTTTTATTTTAGAAAAAGATAAATAATTAGGGCACTGCCCAAAAAAAATTAAGCCATGATATGATTATATGAACACTTTGTAATTATGTCAACTGTCTATGCCGAAGTAATCCGAGTAATTTTAAACTAAACGGTGGGTGAAACTGCGGGGCACAGCTAGTACACAATATAATGTTTTTTTTCTAACTGATCAACAAAAAGACATCTACATAAACTTAGAGCATTCCCTAGGTTACCTCCTCGTACCCCCGGGAAGACGGTGGCGCGCACGTGGTCACGTGCCGCCGTGTGCGCAGCACAGCGCAAAGCGAGGCTTGGGGGGATCCTTTACAATCCTCCCCGAGAAGTGCCTGGGGGGCGACCATTTTACAGTCGCCTTCTCTCCGCTAGAGGGGGTGACCGCTCTACAGTCATCCCCTCCGTGATGTGCCTAAAGGCGTGGTGGCACCAATGGGCGGCTCCAGTGTGATCTTACGAGGACCTGGAGCCCCCCTTCGGTGCCGAAGATGACCACTCCAGTGGTTTTAGCCGGTAGGAGTCCGGCATACCCCTTCACCCTTCCCCGGGGTGAAGGAAGTTCCATGTAGAATTTCCACTGGACATCAATAAAAAAAAAAGGTTACCTCCTCGTACTTTTGAGAACAGTATTATGTACCGTTCTCCAAAATACAGAGAGATAACTCTAACAAACTTAATTACGATAGCCAGTAGCGACATCAAACTACAGGGCTTTACAAGCGCAACTCACAAATTAAACACCGAGAATCAAGGCCGGCCCCGCGGGTCAGTTGGACCCCGCGTTAATGAAGGTGAATATCTTCAAAGCGGTCGAAAGGACCCCCACGCCCGCGGTGCTGTGAATCTTTAAACGGGTCGCGCACCGGGAGGGTTACGCAAATGGAGCTAAAATGTATTCAACTAAAATACACGAGTATTGAACGGCTGTATTTTGCTTGTGCAGTTGTTAAAGCGAGTATATAAGGTCATGTGTGTGTTTTGTGTACAATAAGGTTTTAATTAATACCTAGAGAAGATATTTTGTCCGTCACCCGTGTGGTGTCCGGATTAAGAATATAGCACCACTCCATCTCCTCCTATTAGATGTCGTAAAAGGCAACCAAGGGACTCTATAAACCAGTGGGATAGGCAGCAGCGTCTTTTCTGTGGAACAGTAGCCATACTGCGCTCACCAAAACCCGCCTGCCAAGCATGGTGAGTATCGGCAAAAACCCCCCAAAATGATGAAACAATCGTGTTTGTAAATCTGAGGGAGGCCTTTGTTCAGCAGTGGATGTATAAATGCCTGAAATGATGATGTTAAGATATTGTGTAGACCATGTCTTAGGTCTCATGCCTCATGTCATATCTTAGGCCATGTTAGCACCTCTTTACTACACAAAGTTAAATAAGTAAGTATCATAATCATGTATCTTAGAGTTTAGAATAGGCCGGGATCATATCATATTAGCCAAAAGACCACTGAACAAAGTCTTCCACGTAAACGACCGGTTATATGCGGTTTGTCGTTATTTTGGGGTAATTGGAGAAAGTACTGTATTCCCCACGCTTGGCAGGCGGGTTAGTGAGCGCAGAATGACTGCTGTTCTACAGAAGGGACGCTGCTGCCCATCCCCCTTAATTATATTCCATCCACCTTTTACGACATACACAGGAGAAGATTGGAATGGTACTGTATTCTTAATCCGGACACCACAGAGACAGAATTAATTTACCTCAACTTCAAAAACGATTTTGATTTCGTGTGTGCTCACCTTTTTTAATTCGGACCTAATATAATACTTGAATAAGTATATCCAAAATTACTCATTATTAGTGACAATCTATTGAGTCTCTGTGGAACACATACGTACCTATCTAAATGTAACCAACATCCTTCTGCCTACGCCGTAGTAGGATAAAAATTCGCCAAAGGATCGCTCCGCGGCACCTTCAATCTGAATTAATTAAAAAGTTTATGCTTGCCGAAAATGTTTACCCAAAGTGTAGCCATTGGCTCCGAGCACGCCTTGGATCGTTCCCTTAGTGACGCTCCGTGGAGCTTGAGGAATGGATGGCCTCGAGGAAGGGGGAAAGGGGGACGCTGGCAGTGCAGCGGCTCACAGCTGACGGCACTGAGCCATAATATACGGTACATAACCTGCCACATAGATAACCACAGAAGGACCATACAAAGCGCAGTCATAAATATAGGTATTAGACTCAGAAACTAGACTAGACTTAGGGCCGAAATTATTAATCATACTAATCTATACTACAAATAAATAAAATTGAAGTGTCTGTTTGTAATATCAAAACAGCTTTTTACTTAATGCATATGAAAGTGTATACGGCACCTACAACAACAAAAACTATTTTTAATTATTTGTCTGTCTGCCTGTCTATTTGTTACCGCTAATCTCCGAAACGGTTGGACCGATTTCTACGGGACTTTCACTGGCGGGTAGCTGATGTTATAAGGAATAACATAGGCTACTTTTATTTTAGAAAAATAATTAGGGTACCGCGCAAAAATATCAAACCCATGAAATCCAATATATATACTCTATGTCAAGTGTCTATGCCGTAAGTACGCTAAATTATTTTAAAAAATATAAATAATCCAATTTCACGGTGGGTGAAACCGCGGGTCCTAGTTAGTCCAGATATAAGATTGCTCTCTTTTTGGGTTAAGATCATATTTAACACAAAAATAGACAAATCCTCAGTCGCAAATCCAAAGATTTTGGATTAGATTGATAATTAATCACAGCTGTAGCAGTAACAAAATAATTCAACGTATTCAACAATAATTCGACTGCAAAATGGAATATGAAGAAATGGAGTGCTAATACGGTTCGCTCTAAAATCAAATTTACGTGCGGTCACGAACTCACGACGCACGGTAGAGACGCGTGGCAGGGATGAAGTGACTCATTGGACAGCTCTCGTGTGGTACAGTGATACGGTATGAGGCTTACCTAGTAAAAGTTACATACCTGTCTGTTAATCGCGGCAACCTCACGACTTCTTATTCTTTCTTTTTCCTACTTTTCGTGTGGTTAGTTCTCCGACTCGGCTTAACAACTGTCGTCTAAACAACCGCAACCGACAATTACGTGCCTTCCGAAGTACGGAGACAATCAGTTCAAATACCACTATGAACCCGTTCATAGACTGGCAGCGCGAAGCGTTGCTTAACTTCGTCGTTAGTTTACCGATCAGTGAGTGCAACTGGCTATGAGTGTCTTACCTTCGACTTGCGGGCCGATAGTTTTTAGCTTCTCACAAATCTCGCAGGGAGCTGTAGCTGCTTCCTAACCGGGCAATGTGGCGCCTCTTAGTGGGACTCAGGCTCTTCGGCTTAGGGCATTGCCGGGGTTCAAACTTGGGACAGCTGGACGGTATATAACTCGGGCCGATAGTGCGCAATCCATGTCATTTACACCGACGTCACGCGAGGGGTGTATTTGAGCGCTCCGTTTATCCTTGCTCCGTGGCAACAGAGGTTTGAGACTGATTCGTTTGACTTAAACAGTAGTAACTTAGATCATGTTGGCGAGCGAGTGAGATATGAGTACCAACTATTATATGTGAGACTCTCATCGTACGTTGTTCGGGGTGGGCCTTTTGAACCTTTCTGTTTAATGTTCATACCTAGTACATAGGCCGGTAAGATAACGCAATATGGGACACCGGTATCCGAAAACCATTGGTTCTGGTTAGCGAAATATTCTAAGGATAACGTCGTATTTATGTCACTATGCTTTTGAAAGCGAACTGGAAGAAGGAAGGTGACACTTTGTAACTTAATTTTAATGAACTTGTAAATCGTCTTTACGCCGGTGTATATAAAAATTAGTTGAGACTTAATAATAAATGTTTAATAATACAAGTATTTTTAAACACACATAAATATTATTAACTATTACTTCTTCTAAGCTTCTACGTTTGAATATTTGGCGCTCAACCGGCTGACCAGATTCTAATGAAATACAGAACAGAGGTAGATAATATATGGCGTAGGATATATAAGACATTTTATTTAAGTAATTGAAAAATATATTATTACTCAAAATGGGTTATGTTCGCAAAATAACGGAAAGAAGTTTGTAAAAAAAATACCGGTGCGAAGTGTGGCAGGGTGTGGCTGATACAGTCGGCTGCTGCGCCCCGGGTCGTGGGTTCGATTCCCACACGGAACAAATATTTGTATGATCTGCAGGTAGTTGTTCCGGGTCTGGGTATCTATTCTGGGTGGGTATCGTGTGTGGAATTTATGACTGTAAACGCACCCACGACACAGGAGAAATCCAAGTGTGGGGCAAAGTTTTTCAAAAAATATGGCATTAATTATTTTTTTGTGCTCAAAACTAGGATTTCTCCTGTGTCGTAGGCACAGTTTACAGTAAAATCTCACTAATTTACAATACAGAAAAGAAAAAAGTTCGTGTAGGTACAAATAATATCGGGGTAACAACCGCCCCGGCGCCCAGGTCCAACAAGCCTGAGCCCCCTGCCGTCGTTACATGGTGGGGGGCCTCGGAGGTCATGACAGATTGAGGAGGACCTGGAGCCCCCCTTTGGTGCCGAAGATGACCGCTCAACTGGTTTTTAGCCGGTAGGGGTTTAGCATACCCCTTCGCCCTTCCCCGGAGCGAAGGAAGTTCCATGTAGAATGTCCACTGGCCACCAATAAAAAAAAGGCCTGTGGACTTTCCACTAGTTCATGTAGAATTTCCATTAGAGGCCAACAAAAAATAAATTAAAAAAGAAGTTTAAGATAGTTATTTTTTGTGCTCGAAACTAGGATTTCTCCTGTGTCGTAGGCACAGATTGCAGACAAATCTCACTAATTTACAATACAGAAAAGAAAAAAGATCGTGTAGGTACATATAATATAACTCTGTCTTCACAAATAACGCGAATGACCTTGAGTCGGTCTGCTCGGCTGTAAGAACGTACAGAGAATTCCTTGGTCAAATATCCCTAGAAATTTCCACTTAATCACAAGCGATATTAGTCCAATACCTACGCTTCATAGTATCATATGTTTTGTCTCCGTTAGACATCTAAGAGGCTTTAGGCTTGGGCCAAAACAAAGCGTGTGTAAGACAAAGGAGTACACACAGGGTACACAGAACAAACACAGTTGTGTATCGGTCAGGCAGGACATCGGGTGCGGCCCGATGCCGCGTCCGCGCTCTAATTAAAACACCCCTCGCGACCCTTCCCTTTCACCCCTCGGCCGATGCTCGTCAAAGATTATTTGGTGTAATTTCTGAGCGAGGGTGGAATTGGATTTTCTTTTCCGTGCGCCTAGTTGGCCAAGTGGAATTAATGATTCGGTTTATGCAGCTTCTACTTCTGAATAGAATCACAGTTTGAAACTACTTATCTTCTATCGTATATCAAAGCTACTTTACTTATGAATGCGACCGTCCAATCAGTATGGTACAGCAACCATATTGTAAGCAATTTCGCTGATGAAAAATGACCGATACCGAACTCTATGATACCGATCAATGATGGCTATGTCATCACAAGAGACCGGATTGAATGCAACTTAAAATGGTCGAAATATGCATCTTAAATGCAATAAAATCGCCGAAACGTGTCAAAATAATAAACATAAAATTTTAATAAATACTACTAAATCAAGTTTAAAAAAAGTCTTTGCTTAAACGTTAAATCAAAATAGATTACTGTTTACTACATTTTCAATGAGTTAATATCATTTTTGTTCTTAAAAACCTTTACATTTAAGTACTGTTTCAAACGTTCAGTAGTAAGATTATTATACATATTTCTATTATACAACAAAAATAAGAAAACGTACCTACGTATTACATAATGTATTGTACATATTCGTATTTTTCTAGGGGGATACAGTTAAAATTATAGAAAACATCAGGACAAACAGCAAGGACAGTTTTAGGTAAAATCTAAAATAACCTGTAACCTGCAAATTCATATAATCCGGTCTTTAGTCATCAGTAACGTGCCGATATTTCCCATCACTACGATTATATCTGCAACGGTTTTCCGAGGATACCAGAACCTTCTAGAACACATATGAAAAGCAAAGCAAAATAAGACACACAAAAGGATCAGAAATCACAAATAAAATGAATTCGCTGCGAAGTGTAGGCGTAGGTGGTTGAATATTCTACAAAGAATAAGTTGGTAGTATATAAGAAATAAATATAAACATTTTTCACAAAGGGTCGTCTCTGCGTCATAATCTTTGTGTCGCGTGCCCGGCCGCCTACGGCGATGTAAAAAAGAACATCCACGCACAGCGCGAGTAAGATTGCCTCGTAAAAACTCTCCGTATAAGTACGACTACCCACATATTACGTAGGGCACTCCTCGACCCTCCCAATTAACTGTTAATCACGCCTCCCCGCGGACAGGGCACGTGGGAACTCAATAATCGTTATGATTTTCTCCGTAATGGCCGATGGTTTTTGGCAACCATATCCTCTGTTACAATATATGTATGTATTGACATTTTGCCGTGAGTGCTGGCTACTAATAGCACCAACCCATCTCATCCCTTGGGTGTGTTAAGAGTCGACTATGGGATTAACCGGAGGATGGGCAGCAGCGTCCTTCGAGTACATTAACAACTCAACTGCGATCGCCAACCCACCTACCTAGCGTAGCCATTATGACCCCCAATGAGCCCACAACACACCCAGACCAGTCGCTGTGGTAGTTTTTGGGGGAGGCTTGTGTCTAGCAGTGGACTTAATTCGGCTGTAACGACGATTGATATTTTACAGTATCGGATGAAACTTGAAGCAGACCTCGGGATGACACGACAAAGTTTTTTTTTGTTTTTTTAAAACGTTGCAGAAGATGTGGTGCCTCCATGATAATAAATAAATAAATAAAATATGTTTTTGGGCATGGGCACGACCGCACTTTTTGTTGGCAATTTAATGCAGGATGTTTCGTCATACCTCAGTTTTAACCGACTTCTAAAGAAGGAAGCTTTATATTTTCGCGATTCTTTTACGGGTGGTAGGTCTCTTATTGCAAGAGTCGGGATAGGTACCACCGTAGTGCCAGATATTCACCGCTAAACAGTAGTGTTTAAACTTTAGACATTACTGTGCTCCGGTTAGAAGGGCACTGTAGCTAGTGGAATTACTGGGCATAAGAGACTATAATAACTTTACGTCTCGAGGTGACGAGCGCAGTGTGATGTCTCGCAGGACTAGTCCTGGGTAGCATTCTAATTGTTATGGGCAGGCATGTAGCTAACCAGCAGGCGAATGACTTGCTCATATCATCCCGAAGTTGTTTAAAAAAACTGCACCACTGATTTTTGTAATTCATTTAGTGGGGTAATCTATTTACTTATGGGAAAGTTGAAGACACGGTTGGCGCAGTGGCTAAGCGATTAGTTTCCTGCGCTTTGTGTCGCGAGTTCGATCCCCGCACGGCACATATATCTGTATGATCTGCAGATAGTTGTTTCAGGTCTGGTTGTTTGTGCATGAGAGATTTTGTCTGTAAACTGTACCCGCTACACAGGAGAATAATTATTGTGGGCCCCATAAGTAGACAAATAGTTTATTAGGTATTAAGGCCACTCTTATGTAAAGACTTAAAGATATAATGTGTTTATTTGAAAGTCGGCAATTTTTATTCTTAAAAAGCTTTTAATACATTTTTTATTATTATTATCTATTGCTTGTGTTGTCACTGTGACCACCATAATAACCTGGCTGAAGTTATACAATCATAATTTTCTAATTTCATTTCTTCTAGTAGGCTAATTCTATGTCTTCTAATTTTTTAACCTCATAAGTGAACGTAAATAAAACCATTAAAAAAAGGTTTCATTTATATAAGAATTATGTCTAACGCTAAAGCTATTGGCGTCTCGTGTTATTGAAATATCAAGAGCGTTCATGGTGTCAAGGTTTTATGAATAAAGAGTGAGAATCGATTGACTAACCTAGCCTAACCTAATAGAAGTTTTTATGCATGCAATCGTAGTAGTGGAAATTTTCCAAGTATTTTCTTTTACGTTTGCTAATACAAAACAATTAGCAAATATAGAACAGAATTTCTAACACTATCAGGTACAAATTTCGGCAATAATAATAATAATAACAGTACCGACCATCACCAGATTTCGCGAAGCCTCAAGAACATCTGTGCAGAAACTGCACTAGCCTATTTGGAAGTCACGAAAGTGACAGACGAGCTGGTGAAGGTCACTGGGTGTCATTGGGTGGCATGTGGCCGCTCGTTGTAGAAGTCTATAGGGGAAGCCTCAAGTTCAGCAGTGTACGTCCTTTGGCTGATATGATGATGATGATGATGAAACCGACAGCATTAACAAGTGGGTCGCGACAAACAAAATTTTGCAAAATGGGGAATCATTGACGCATCCAAAGCCAGTACGAGTGTGGTGCTTCTGAGCTTCTTCTTTTCGTGTGGTTAGTGGACAACCTTGTGTCAGAGTTGTTCAAGCCGCCAAAGGCTTGGCTTAACAACCGCCCTCTGATGACAACAACCAGGCCCGACGACATTACGTGCCCTCCGAAACACGGAGGCGCACAGTTCAAATACCACTATGCGGTCACCTGTCCACAGACTGAACGCGTTAAGCGTTGCTTAACCACGCAGTTCGTTTACCGATCAGTGAGTGCTACTGTTAGCACCCCTGTGCTCCAGAGCTGAGTGTGCCACAGTTACTCGAATGCCCCAAGTGCCTCAACTCCTGCACGATTGAAGATCTCTACCCCGCCACTGACAATGCAATAGGCGTGGCTACCTACTGGGCTAATACAATTTAACAATTGACGCGAAAATAAGAAGAAAGGACGTCTCACGTAAGATAACTCTTTGTCTAGGAGTCATCTACAGAGAGTTGTGGAAATTGTGGCAGTCAACAGATTTTTTTTACACCCTGGGATTCTCATGTCTCTTGGGTACACTTTACAAGCACTTCCTTCAACTTCCTCGACTTTTGACTTTTTCTTGCTCTATACGTTTTCGGTAGTTAAAGCAATATCTACAATTTCAATGCAAATGTCCATAATGCAGCGTGATTCGGTTGACCTCTTCTCTTTCACAGAAAATGTATATTTGTTCGTCACATCCACATATTATGTAGCTTAAACGATTTTGAAATACTTACATTTTCCTGTGTGGTATCCGGATTAAGAATATAGCACCTTTCTATCTCCTCCCGTGGATGTCGTAAAAGGCGACTGACTAAGGGACTCTTAAACTAAAAAAAGGGCAGCAGCGTCCCTTCTGTAGTACTGCGTTCACCAACCATCCTTCCAAGCGTGGTGAGTACGGCCAAGTGTCCCCCAAAATGTATGTGTATGTGAATGAAAGAAATACAGTGAAAGTCCTTTGGCTGATATGATGATGATGATGATGAGACATTTAAACTTATGGCTGTTTAACAATGCTACTTACTACTGCCCTAAAAAGAAAAACCTTATAGATAAACCTAATTTCATATAAAGACCTCTGATGTAGATAAATAAGAGAAGAAACTAGAAAGTGATAAAATATCAAATATAAAATATGTCTTTGGTTTTGGAGAGTGAGGTCGTCGCCGGTCCCCGAGACAATGAGGACGTGCCGGTTTTACCTAATGCATGGTCTGATTGAAGGCTCATTCATCTTGCCATAACATGCCTACGCACATCGTTTAAATGACTTATTATAACCCGACTAAAGAGACAACGGCACTGGCCCCACGTTGTGCGCCAATAACACTAAACCAATTGATTTTTTGTTTATATTATAATCTAGGTATAATATTTCTTAAAATGTATATTTAAGAATAGTTCCCGTAATATTCATATATCTATTATACAACTCTTAGACACTAAAAATATTAATCTGACACTAAGACGCGTTCTTAATGGCGCCCAAACGTAGGACCGGGGTCGAAGCAAAAATTTTTGCAAGCGAAGATCTTTCGACAGTTGCGACATTTGGGAAAATGGATGAGGGTTGTTTACGTGCACTCGAACCATCCCTCGAGGTGATTCTTGGAAAAAAGCGTGATCGATACAGTGCGCGACGACACGGCGGCCCCGGGGGCACGTCAATTTGGGCTCCGCCTCGTCAGCGCTAAATTATCCCGACATCTTTAAATGGAATTTCGCGGGTCGCGCGACCCGAAAGTCCCTGCACGTTTCTCTAAAGGTTTTCGAGGCGGATAGGGGGTGGATTTTGAGGCCGCGCTCCAACGGTGCCCCCGTCGGTCGCACACGCGATGTGCCACCTGACTCCGGGCGTTTATACTGGCTTATATAGTAAATGAGCAGCGCCGAAAATACGCGAATCATTCCAAAGTATATTATATACATATTTAAAAATATACAAACTAACTATACTATATACAAATATATTTTTTAGAAATCAGTTTACGCTTAGATGTAAAATAACTATAAAAATTGTTTTTAAGTCACTTTATTAACATTTGTTACACTGATAGGCTTTATAGACGCTGTCATTAAAACTTTTCATATTCAAAACTATAAGCTAAAAATTGGCAAAACAAAATGTTTGCGCTTCACAGCTATATACATATAGAAATAAAAGTGAAAACTTTTCCGTTTACAATAATTCTGCATATATCACGTGCGTAACAAATATTTATCGCGATTCGCATAAGATATACTTTTAAAGTTTGATCGCGTAGTGTGAGATAAAATATATTGACGGGTAGAGCCGTGGGGAGGCTAGGTATATAATTAAGTTAACGCACCCGTCGTCGGCTAGCACGAACAGTCTCCACCCTCGGGCGGTAGTCAACGTCCCGACATGCACACGCCACCTTAATGACTTACCCAGGACATTGGACCCAACCTGCCAAACATTTGCCATCCTAACCAAATCCAAATGCTCACAAACATTCGCAAACGACGTTACACAACAAGATTTTGCAATCGGTCGGATTACCAGATTCGACCAACACGCCAACAAGCGAGTGTAATCACCACCGGCGGTGACCGCTCGCGCGTAAATTACGTAGCATGACCAATTTGTGTAGATCCCTGTGTTTACATTCATAGAGGAAGAACGCAACGGAACATCAGAGGTCTGTTTGTATTGGAGATTCTGCATAACCTACGCGTCCTTCGCTAATACCCGCTTAGGTAGCCCCTCAGCGCGCTCCAACACAATCGTATGCCTTTTAAAGAATCCCGCTGAAGATAGCGCTGTTCTGAAATTGTAAGTAGATTGATTGGGCGCTCGCTATGCAAGTAATAGCGACTTGAGATGTGAGATGAGTTTGCCGAAATTTATATCAGACTCTTAAGTTTATTTTTACGACTTTTCGTAGATCTCCACGTGAAGTCTGCTGTCTGTGCGAAAACTAAGTAGAGTGGTTCATTTTTTAATAATCTCTGTGTGGTTATGTCTGGGAAAGGGATAACTATGTTCTGAAGGACATTATGGACATTTTTAGTTCACTACAGTCAATTTTAAGCCTTCATATCGTAGGTACTAAGCTTTAGGGGATGCCGACGCAAAGGGAGCATGATTCTTCAATTACAGATTATAAATTACAAGACAATTGAAGATTATAAACAGAGCATGGGAAAGACTTTTCAAATCAAGCAGTGATACAAAAGGGTAGTGCTCTTATGTACACGATACTAAAATCAAAATATTAAAAAGCTTAGCCTTGGAGACGCTGTCTATTCAGTTATGCGTCTATAAGGGACATCTTAGCATAGTAATTTAAATGTTCAGAGGCAGTGGAAAACGCCGACTTCATCTTAATCTAATAACAACTGAAAGTATTTCTCAAAACTAATCTGCTTGATAAGAAATATAATTTAATGCAGTACCAGCCAGCTTAAGATGACTTATGTACTTATTGTAATCACTTTGCACGGCAGTGATAGCTTAGTAGTTGAACGCTTACCTTCCATACAGGAGGGTCTGAGTTCAGCCCGCACCTCTGACTTTTCTGATTCATGTGCGGATCAGAAATTGGTTATCCCTTGCGTTAACGGTGAAGGAAAACATCGTGACGAAACGTCATTAAAAAAAATTATGGTCATGGTCAGCGTGTAAGACTAAGGCCTAACCTTTCTCATAGTGAGAAAAGGCCCGTGCCCAGCAGTGAGACAGTAATGGACTGATTATGTCATCACTTGTTTGTGTATATGCAAGAGCTTATTAGATGTTCCACAACAAAAAACAAATGGTTTTCGAATGGAGACCGCGCACCGGAAAACGCAGCGTGAGACGACACACGACCTAGTGAAGGTCGCTGGAAGTCGTTGGATGCGGGCGGCATGTGACCGCTCGTTGTGGAAATCTATTGGGGAGGCCTTTGTTCAACAGTGGACGTCCTTTGGCTGATATGATGATGAAGATTTCTTTTATTTGTACATCGAAGATCCCATGACAGTCCCGTGTGGTTCTCGGAAAAAAATTGAACCCTCTGTTTGTTCACGCTAATCTCCGAAACGGTTAGACCGATTTCTATGGGACTTTCACTGGCCGATAGCTGATGTTATAGGGAATAACTTAGGCTATTTTATAAAAATAATTAGGGTACCGCGCAAAAAAGTTAAATCCCATGAAATCCAATATATATATTCTATGTCAAGTGTCTATATCTAATTACTCTAAATTATTCATAAATAACCCAAATTCTCCAATTAAACGGCGGGTGAAGCCGCGGGTGCAAGCTAGTTTAAAATATTTATATAGGTACAATAAATATAGGAATATATATTTACGCTAAGCACTGACTGACTCACTGATGGAATTACGGCTGAATACCAAAATGCCACTTAACCTTACTTTATAATATTAAGTACCGCTTTAATTATTCGAGAAACCCGTTTTTGGGTAGGAAACCGGGCGGCTCAAATAGTTAAAGCGAGACTTTTATTAAGCAGCGTTTCAGTATTCGGCTGTTACTGACTGACTCACTGAGTGACTGTACTCACTTGTATTTCAATGAGAAATGAATGTGAGCTGTACTCACTAGTATTTCAATATTGGCTGTTGTTCTGTAGGCCTGGTGTGTGAAGCCATGACATACGAAGAGTTAGGTACACTTTACATCACATTAAAATAACATGACGGCACGGTTGGTGCAGTGGCTGATACAGTTGGCTGCTGCGCGGAGCGTGGGTTCGATTCCCGCACGGAACAAAAATTTGTATGATCTGCAGGTAGTTGTTCCGGGTCTGGGTGTATTGTGTGTGGAATTCATATCTGTAAACGCACCCACGACACAGGAGAAATCCTAGTGAAGGCAACGTTTTCATTTAAAATGAAAAATATCGATCGAGGAGTTTACGATTGATAGTGCAACATCTGCATCTCCTCGCAAATGCTAGGATATAGTTTGTGAGCATAATCTAGTATGATCATATCAGCCACAGGACGTCCACTGCTGGGCTCCCCCTTAGATTCCCACAACGAGCGGTCACATGCCGCCCCCATCCAACGACTCCCAGCGACCTTCACCAGGTCGTCTGTCCACCTCGTTGGAGGTCGTCCCACGCTGCGTTTTGCGGTGCGCGGTCTCCATTCTAGAACCTTTGTGCCCCAGCGGCCATCAGTTCTACGAGCAATGTGCCAGTATGTTATAAACTTATTATATAAATTTCGTTCAGAAAATTATCGGTAATTTATTTGGCAAGCCCATCTGGGTCGATTGTAAAGCACTCGACGAAGCAGCATCGGAGCGTGGCCCCCGGCATTATCTTGCGACAGAACGCCACCAGCGCGCTGCGTTCCCGCCAAATCCAATATCCGCACGCGTAATAACAATCGCGACCGTCTATCGGCCGCGCGTAAATTATGCACGCCTAGGCAACTTACTACTAACCTCCAAACAAAGAAATATGTACTATAACCCGTTGATATAAGACTCAAAACAATAGTAAAGTTAATATTGTCCGCGAACGGTCGCCGACGACGCCGTCGTGCTAATGGCTACGCGACCCTCCCCCTCCGTCTCCCTGCCCCCTTCGTCGCAAGCAAAGCACACGTTCAGAAATAAGGGAAAGCTTTGTGCCTAATTGTGTATAGAGATAGTTGAATACAAATCGCAATGAATAATTAATGAAGTTGATACGTTTATTTTGGTGGACCGCGATTCTGTTAGGGTTCGCCGATGTTAGGACTATTCAGCAGGAGAATTATAGTTAATTATTTACACATTTATTTAGGGAACAGAATTCGGATTTTCAATTACCTATCTAATGGATTTGTTTCTGCAATACTCTTCCAACAGCGAAAGTCTGAAACTATCAAGGACGGTGTCTATAGTAGGTACATACAGGGTGTCCAGTAAATAGCACGACATACTGCAGGGGGTGAGAGTTTGAGTCAATACCTACCAAAAAAACACAATATGTGTTCAGCAAAATCTTACTACGGATTTACAGTACTACAAAATTTTCCGAAATATCGAACAATCTCAACCTTGACACAGATTTTTAGGCATCTCGTAATGAAAAATTCCTTTTCTAGTTTTTTTTACCATAAATCATTTGTGAATAGTTACTTTACTCATTCATCATTTCGGCCGAATGAAGTCCACTGCTGGACACAGGCCTCCCCCAAAGATTATCACAACGACCGATATGGGTGTGTTGTGGGCTCATTGGGGGGTTTTGCCATAATCGCCACGCCTGGCAGGCGGGTTGGCGATCGCAGTTGAGTTGTTAATGTAATCGAAGGAAGCTGCTGCCCATCCTACGGGTAATCCCTTAGTCGACTTTTACGACACCCACGGGAGGAGATGGCGTGGTGGTATTCTGAGCCGGCACCACACGGCATTTACTCATTGATAAGTCTTAATTCTATTAAAAACTAAACTGTTTTACGAGATGCTAAAAATCTGTGTCAAGGTAGAGATTTTTCGATATTTCGGAAAATTTTGTACTACTGTAAATCCGTAAGATTTTGCTGAACATATATTGTGTTTTTTTGGTAGGTATTGACCCAAGCTCTCACCCCCTGCAGTATGTCGTGCTATTTACTGGACACCCTGTATAAAAGCCTGACCCGTTATTATTATAATAAAATTAAATATTTAAGCTCATCAGTGACTCAGTGACGACTCACTGACTGACTCACTAAAGCTTAGCGCGCACTTTACGACATGACGTGACGTGACATTACCATACATAGGTATTCACTGATTTGATATGAGTGACGAAATCATTGCGGCAACAAAAGTCACCCGAGCGCGCTAGCTTTAACGGACTCACTGACTTGCTGACTGACTGACTCTCTGCCACGCTGTAAGATGATTCATTATTTTGATGTTATTTACAGTATTTACAGGATTTACAGTAGTACAAAAGTTTGCGATAAGAAAATTGTACTGTGAAAATTTAAATAAAAATTGAATTTCTTGAAAACATTTTAGTTTTTAATAAAATAAAGTCTTATCAATGGGTAAAGTAACTATTCACAAATAATTTGAGTTAAAAAAAAAAACCTAGAAAAGGAATTTTTCATTACGAGATGCCTAAAAAATCTGTGTCAAAGTAGAGAGTTTTCGATATTTCGGAAAATTTTGTACTACTGTAAATCTGTAAGATTTTGCTGAACATTTATTGTGTTTTTTGGTAGGTATTGACCCAAGCTCTCACCCTCTGCAGTATGTCGTGCTATTTACTGGACAACCTGTATATAACTAATACATATTACTACTACAGAAATGAAAGCTTAACCAAAAATAAGTGTTTATTTTTATACTGTTTCCCTATTTAACAATCCAAAGAAATAGTCCAAAAAATAAAAAGAACATGAATAAACCAGCAACATTTAAATGAAACGCATACTGTCTATGACTATGACCTTGTGCAAAAATGTAAAAAAGTGACGTTTTTGTTTTGTTTGTGCTGAATTTGCTCCCGTTTCGCTGTTATGTACTGGTGGATGTTTTGTGCACTCATTGAGTTTTACGTGGATTTTTACAACGACTCTGGCTTGCTTTTGGATTTTTGGAGCCGAAGACCCCTTGCGAATCAACTGGACATCGACGCTTCTTGTTTTTACGGTCGACCTTTGTAATCTAACTTGGATACCGTGTTGTCTGGAATATTGCGAACAATTCCTTAATTAAGTATTGATACGGAGATCTATTATTTATGTGATAAAATCATCGATAGTAGCTATTGGATCATACTGCCATACTTAAACTCACTGTCACAAAAACGAGAACTTTACTTAAACGCAATTGATAATATAAAATTGATTTATTTATTTACTTTGTTGGAAGACTTACAGCTAAACAAAACAAAATAATGACAGTACGTTAAACTGACAGCCAATTACAGGTCTAAATCATAATTAGATACCAATACCAATCACACCATACCAATTTCATATACGGGGCCTAGAATTGTATGGCCGATTGCCAGTCGCCTTTCAAAGTTTCCGCGTGTTGTCCGGTTTCCAGCAGCATCGTCCCTTTTGTATAACAGTTATAGCCATACTGCTGTATACTGCGCTCATCAACCCGCCTGCCAAGCGTAGTGAGTAGGTACTGGCAAATTCCCCCCAAAATGACGACACAATTGTGGAAATTGATGGCGAGGTCTTAGTTCAGCAGTGGATGTCCTTGCCTGACATGATGATCAAATATAGCTTGTCAAAAATATTTTGTAGATCATAACATATCTAGCACAAAGGTACTTAGCTACCCACAGGATAAATCCTTTTGGTGTATAACTTTAACAAAACTTTCATCTTTATAGTATATCATCAAATGGGAAAACTTTTCAACTAGATATTCGCGCCCCCATCTCCGTCCGCTAGCGTACGTATTCACAAAGACTTACGAGAGACCGAGTCCGCGCTCCAATTCCCGCGCGACATGGCGTGGCGGGTGGCGGGTGCGCGGGAAAATACACCGCCCGCCCGTTTGTTCATCGTGTTTAGCGTCGCGTTCGCTTATAAGGACTTTATTTTACATGTATTTTTTTTATCTGTGGCGTATACAAAACTGCGACGATCGTTTATGTTATCTGTGACTTTTGATATATTTTATTATTATTAAGGCTGGTAAAAATAAATACGCACGGGAGATATAGGAGCCAAATAAAATTGAAGTAGAACAAGAACTACCTAATTCTAAGTTTCAATGTTACTTTTGACTATCAACACAGTAAAAGTCCGAATACAAAGCCAATGTTGCTATAGGTAACCGTAAAAAACGTAAGTAAGTACATAGATACAGATAAATAATGCCTATAACGTACATTATAAAAAGTGAGAGCCATTTGTATCTCATCTCAATAGCGTCTCAGCGGTACAACGCATCACGATGAAAGTTTGCGCAGAGGAACTTTACCTTAGAAAGGGCCAAGGGTTTTTTATTTCCACTGGATAGTCTCTCTGGAATATCGAATTGGATATTTATATTTTTTATTTCTATCCAGCCTAGCGTGCGGAAATCAATAACTTGAAGTTACGTCGTAGATAGATTCAAGATTATTTATTCAATAACAATAATACAACTGCGTTTGAAATGGAGGCACCACAACTAAAATTATCATTATTATTTCAAACAAAAATATAAAAGAATTGAAAATTAACAATGTCACAAATGAAATACCCAATGAGTTCATGTCCAAATGTTCAGGTGTCATTCAGTTACAAGCCTTAAAGCTGCGATAATATTCGTGCACTGAATTAAATAATTCCCTCAACAAAAGCGTTTTTAGTGTTCTTTTAAATATATTAGCATTATCATTGCTTTTCATGTCAATCGGTAATTTGTTAAACAGTTTAACTGACTGATATTGCACGCTTACGCGTACATTTTTTTAAATTAAGGAAATTGAGTTTAAGTTATGTTTTTTTTAAGAAATCTATAGTGATAAGTATCACTGACATGTATTGTGAGCACCATTGAACTTTTATGTTCTGTGGTGGTGGTACAGTTTACAGACATAAATTAATAATATGCACAAAAATCTACATCTGGAATTACCTGTAGGCTATACACAATATTTTTGCTCCGTTCGGGAATCAAACCGCGAATGACCGCAAAGAAAGTCACTGCGCCTACCGTGCTTTCGTCGTTCAATTGCATGAAATGAGAACATACAGGTTACTCGATATCCGTAAATTCACCCAGTTTGAAAACAACATTAAAATTAAATATTGTAATGACATTAACACGCCACGGTTGATGCAGTGGTCGATACAGTTGGCTGCTGCGCTCCGGGTCGTGGGTTCGATTCCCACACGGAACAAATATTTGTATGATCTGCAGGTAATTGTTCCGAGTCTGGGTGTTTTGTATGTGGAATTCATGTCTGTAAACGCACCCACGACACAGGAGAAATTAAGATAGTTATAATTAATTAGAAACTACCTGCAGATCATACAAATATTTGTTCCGTGCGGGAATCGAACCCGCAACCCGGAGCGCAGCAGCCGACTGTGTCAACCACTGCACTAACCATCAAGGGCTGCCATAAGTGTTAGAACGCTCACCGGGACATCTGGCATAGAAATAAGGCATACCATGGATTTTAGTCCGTGTGGTTTCCGGATTAAGAATATAGCACCATTCTATCTCGTCACGTAAACGTCGTAAAAGATTAAAGGACTCTAAACCAGAGGATAGGCAGCATCTTCGATCAACAATTATACTAGATTTCCGATGAGCGCTACAAAAAGGCCCGAAAAATAGGAGCACAAATAATGTTGTGGGCTTATTTGATATTAGTATGGACAACGCGCCAACTATTGTCTCAAACATTGACTGATGATACCAGGAACTGCGTCTAGTATAAAAATAGAGTCAGTACAAAATGTCAACAGATATTTTCAACCCTATTGCTTAGATAATATCTTTTATTTTAGAATAAATATTGATGTACTTATTTAAAAAAGACTCAATTTTCAAGCGCAGTTTATAATTTATTGCTTTTACGTTTACTCCAATGACAGGAGATCTTAAGTACAAATATATTGAAAACGTTAATAAACTTTATGTTTGAGTATTAAGGCTTTATGGTCAACTAAATGGTTATTACGTTTACTATATTTAGTAGTAAAAAATATAAATGTATAAGTACGAGTATATGCAACCGCGGCCACTTGAGCGATGTCTTTTTGTTTCTGATCCTTAATCTAGTAGTATTGTTGATTGACCTCCCCGAGAAGTGCCTGGGGGGCCACCTTTTTACTGTCGCCTTCCCTCCGCTAGAGGGGGTGACCGCTTTACATTCATCCCTTCCAAGATGTGCCTAAAGGCGTGGCACCAATGGGAGGCTCTAGTGTGATCTTACGAGGACCTGGAGCCCCCCTTCGGTGCCGAAGATGACCGCTCCAGTGGTTTTAGCCGGTAGGAGCCCGGCACACCCCTTCGCCCTTCCCCGGGGTGAAGGAAGTTCCATGTAGAATTTCCACTGGACATCAATAAAAAAATAAAAATTGTTGATTGAAGGACAGCACCGTCTCTGCTATGAAACAGAAGCGTTTCTGCGCTAACCACCCTACCTGCCAAGCGTGGTGTCTTCCCCTTAAATAACAACACAACTGTGGAAATCATGCTTTGGACAGATATGATGATGATAACAAAAAGAAATAAAATTACACTCCGCGAGTGCCGCAGAAGTGAAAACTTATTTTGGCGCGTTAGGAGATTTTATCTCATCTAAAAATATGCGTAGCGCGCTAAAAGAATTTTTCTCTTCAAGCGTCTCGTAACGGTGTCGCAAGTCCAGAAATTTTATTTCATCTAAAAATATGCGTACCGCGTTAAAAAAACTCGTTTAATATTCTAGAAACTTTAATCAAGCAAAACTAGTAGAATCAGACTCTTTTCTATTTGTTTGTTCTATATTCTAACGTCAGGCACTACTTTGTAGATATTCATAGTAACAAAAAAAAAAGACTTCTAAATTTGAATTTTCTTACGTTCCATCTTTGTCGTGCATTCTTTGCTCATTCATATTTTTTTGAGGTTCTGGCTTTTTAAGAAACTCTTTTTTACCTTATACATAATATTAACATTCTATGCATATCATTTTCCTAATTCGCAGATCTCGCTCTAGTTCCCGGCCGCGTACGAATTGTGCATGCACCTACCTACTTCTTACTATAATTCACAAACCAGAACAACTGACTAACTGATTAAGACAAGGGTTATCCTTCAAACCGGAACCTGTCCCGGTGTATCGATGTAAACCAGCTGTTATTTATTATTGTGCAACTGTAGCGTGTCCTTTACCTACATTTTTCTCCTTATCTTTTACCATAATTTGCACGATAATTTGTGACAATCAACATAGTAATCACGATTATTTTAAAAGTTGTCCATGGAGTTCTTGCCGGGTCTTCTTCATAGGACCAACCAATTCCCTTGGGAAGACGGCGGTGTGCATGTGGTCACGTGACCAATCGCAGCACAGTGCATAGCGAGACTTCCGGAAAGTCCTATACAATCCAACCGCCTCGCCTTCCCTTTGCTAGAGAGGGTGACCGCTTTAGAAAGAAAGAAAGAAATATTAAACGACACAGGAATTTACAGTCATCCCCTCCGAGAAGTGCCTAAAGGCGTGGAATCAATGGGTGACTCTAGATGGAGATTATTCGAATTCCTAGAGCCTCCCTGCGCGGCCGAAGATGACCACTCCGGTGGTTTTAGCCGGTAGGAGTGCGGCATGCCCCTCCGCCGACGTATTTCCACCGAATCAATAACATAGTACAAACCATTTAGAACCGTGCTACTTACATTCTGACGTTTCATCAGTGCCAGTTATTCGTTTATTTAAAAAAAACGGTGACTATCGACTGATTGGGTTGCAGAGACAAGATGTTAGCCGCTCCGTATAAAATACTCTGTCTGTCTGTTTGTTCCGGGTAATCTCTGAAACGGCTGGACCGATATTGACGGGACTTTCACTGTCCGATAGCTGATGTTATAAGGAATAACTTAGGCTACTTTTATTTTAGAAAAATAATTAGAGTTCCGCGCAATAAATATTAAACCCTTGAAATCCAAAATATATATTCTATGTCAAGTGTCTATGCCGAAGTACTCTTTTTTAAAATCGTTTTTACGTTGTAGGTACTATATATACTTTCATATGCATTAAGTAAAAGCTGTTATTTTGACATTACAAACAGACACTTCAATTTTATTTATTTGTATAGATTGATAATCCATTGGGATTCAGGATTTACTGAAAACCAACTCAATTACAGTTGGGGAAATGCTAGACTGACGTTGAGGCACAGGTAACTGACATGAGTCGTCAACTCAATACGAGTACGTCCCTGAGGGTTGATTACATAATGGACGGTCGAAACTACTTGAGAGAAGGCAGCTATTCACCGGAAGTTCGATTGGGTATCCCTTACTCCGCATCATCAGTGATAGTCGAGCCGCTGGAGTGGAAGGTAGCGGGTAAAAGCGTCCGCCCAGCCGTCCCCATTGCCCGCATCCACCCGAGGTAGCTCACATCACTAGTAAACGTGTAATTTGAACAGGGCTGTCACCGTTTCATTATTAATTTATTATTTGATAGATTTTTATTTGAAGTAAAGTCTAAGAGTTTTTTTTAACACGGATACTCCTCTAAATAGAAAGAATCTCTTTGGCATCCCACTCAAACTCGGATCAAGTATCTGTAGGCCATACAAATTTTTGTTCCACGCATGGATTGACCCCCGATTCGTTATGCACATAGCCAACCGCTTAACTAGGTAGGTACTGGCTAATCGAGATAACATGATAAATGATGACGAACTATAACTATGTCAATTGAAAATCTTTGGTTTGATTGAAAAATCTAGTCATCGCTATTAATATAAAAAATATTTTAAAGAAACCGGACAAGTGCGAGTTGAACTCGCGTGGAGAAGGTTCCGTACGATAATTATCTTTGGGTACGAGTAGTGACGGATAACTGGCCTAGTTAAGGTGAACGAGTAGTACCAATAGTTTATCCGAAGAACAAACTTAACATTGTAGTTGAAATACACGTTCTCCCATTCGTTCCAACTACAAATGTAAGTTTGTACGCACAATATTGAAAGATTTACCATGTTATTTTAAGACCATAGACTTATGGGATTTCCTGTAATTTATACGTAAATAACTATTAAATATATGTATTTCAAAATGATAGGCCTTGTAGTTTCGGAGATAAGGGGTCGGTATGGTCAATTTTCGCCCATTTTCTTAAATAAATTTAAAACGATTTATAATAAAATTATAAAATAAATATATTTGAGACCCTCACTACAAGCCCAATAATGTAAATATATGTTACACGGTACAGTTTACAAAATTTGATTCTTAAAGTTTCTATGTTACCCCCATAAAGTGACCCCCATATTCACAATTTATTTATTTACGTTACACATCCGTGTTTGGATTGCAGAAATCTATATGTGTGTGCCAAATTTCAACTTAATCGGTTCAGTAGATTCAGAGCAAATTTGCTGTAACAGACGGACAGACAGACAGACACAGGAGTGATCCTATAAGGGTTCCGCCCTTTTTTCCTTCGGACGGTTAGAACCCTAAAAAAGAAAAAGCCTAAAATGGTAAACCAAAACGCTTTGCCCCAGAGTATTACGAAAATATTAAACCACACCAGATGTATTACAGTATCCTATTTCCCACGTGAGTGTATAGCCGGAGGGCGAACGCCTTAATGTCTTTAATCCGTGTGCGTGCCCGCGACCGATTAACCAAGCACTCAGGATATCGTGAACACTCACCGATCAGCGGTGAACAAGGTTTCCATGTAATTTAAATAAAGTCGTTCCATTTATCAATGTTGAAGGAAATTTTTAGAAGAGTTGACGGCAGATTATAATTACATTATTAAATTTTAACGAGTAGTGAGGGATCTCTGGGTCACTCTCCCAGTGAACCACACGAATTTAATTAGTAAAGTTAAAATTCCTTGATATATTTATAAGATTTCTATTAGAACGGTCACTACAGGCATGATGACAAAATCAATGTTCTTAATTGAAAATATCATCACTATTGCTCCTTTGTACAACCCTGACAGCGAGGCATGGGTCGCGGGGAGACGCGGCCGCCTTGACAGCGCAGCGCCGTTAATTCCTGAGCGCTGCCGCGGCCGATTGACAACGCGTTCGGAATTTATCGACGCGCACACTCGCCGCCGACACTGCCCGCTAGTGATGGGACAGTGTCGATGTAGGATAATGTGAAGCGAATATTTCGAGAGGCACAAAAATGCAATTCTTGTCAAATATTAGACTAGTATACATCCATTTAAGTGTTCATTATTGTCAGGCAAGTTTTTTTTCGAATTCACATTTTCAATTATAGCTTTGATGAAATTAAATAAAGTAAGGGAGAGCAGATCCCCAAAAGTTAATGCACGCGGTGGACCCTGCCACCGATGAACGAGGGTATCTCAATAACAGCTACAAAGATCGGTTATAGCGGCATTGCAATAATCACTACGCTTGATAACCAAATGACCAAACCTAGATTGGTAATCCCAGTAGGTCGTTTGAGAAGGACGGCACTGCCTATGGCCTATAGGTCTACCAAAACCTCGTGGTAATTCAAATTTGTAGAAAGAAATTTCAGGGTAACTGGATTTAACGGTTTTGATACTTGATTTTTACGACTATACATATTGTATAGTATTCTAATAAAGCAATTAATGTTTGCAGAACCGATATCGGCTCTACAAACATTCACGCATTGAGTAGGCCCCTTAACAAGTTAAAAAAAACAGAAATTGCATTTTTTTTATACTAAAATTATTAGATTTAAAAGAAAGCAATCATGTACACAATTATAAAGTGTTAGCGTTATTACATATAAGCTGCAGCATACATAAAACATACATGTATGTTTTATACTTGCATCAATTTATTTCTCTTTCGATGATATAGAACTGGAAAATGATATTATGAAAATAAATATATAACGGTTGCATGACTGTAATCGATTAGTAGAAACTTTTTTGACTTCATCCGGAATCCCCAAATTAAAAACTGTATAACTTGATTTTCTATTTTGCGCCTTTCCTATTTTTACCAGTCGTGAAAAATAAACCATGGTTCACCATATAGTGGTATAGGATAGTCCTGTAAATAAATCAAACCCTATAATTATGTTATAATTTAAAGTTAGTATCAAAACTCAGCTCTATAATAAATTCCAACACTGCACAAACATGGCAATTTCTTAAATCTCTTGGGATTGGTAAACTCCTCCTTAGTATCCCAGTTCCGTCGAATATCTATTCTCCCTCTTCTGTCCGAAGTCCTTGAGAGTGTTGTTCATGTCTTATTATCTCTCATCCAACAGCCTGCTAAATTCTTACCAATCTGGTTTCCGTGCTGGCCATAGTACTGTAACCGCTTTAGTTAAGATTACAGATGACATCCGACTGGCCTTGGGAAATAAACTCCAGACAGTTTTGGTAGTGCTGGACTTTAGCAGTGCCTTTAATTCAGTTGATCATGACAACCTCTTAGGAATCCTATCTTCTCTAAACATATCTTGTTCTGTGATTGCATGGTTCAACTCGTATCTTCAGGGTCACTCGCAGTCAATTCGCTCCAAGGAGGCATCCTCTGAGAGGTGTGATCTAGCTGTGGGTGTCCCCCAGGGGGGAGTTCTCTCTCCTCTTCTCTTCTCTGTTTTTATTAACGATATCACTAAAGAAATAACTTCTTCTTATCATCTCTATGCAGACGATCTGCAGCTTTATCGTCACTTCCAAGCGGAAGAGCTTCCAGAAGTCATTGATGCCATCAATGATGATCTTGGGAATATCTGCCAGTGGGCTAAATCCTCTGGTTTATTAGTAAATCCAACCAAATCCCAAGTTCTCATCATACTATACCCTATCATATCATATAATATCTCCAGACAAGGTCAGCAAATGGGATAATATCCGCAGAGTTTAACCGGGGTACTCTATCAGTACCTCCATTCGAAGACGACAGTATCTAGCAATGGTCTAGGATAATGTATTGGTAACTTTTATAATCTTCTGACACTCCAAACCATCGATATCGACCATCTAGTAAATCGCAGCTCTACCCGCGTCTCTGCGTTCAGTCAGCGAGTACATACCGCTTATATACCTGCCAGTAAATAGGGGCACGCCTTTTAGGTCTAACCGCGTCTGCTGCCAAGCCCCTGTCTACCGCTCAATGCGCTGAAATGCGCACCAAGACTTGGTGAATATCATCTAATATTATCTATGAGACTAGCGAAGCTGGATTTTAGAAGTAGCCATTACGAAACAGCTTGCTTGTTGTAATTCAATTGCCTATGTAACGTAGCGATAGCCTAGGGGTTGATCGCTTACCTTTCATACAGGAGGGTCTGAGTTCGATCCCGGCCCGCACCTGAGACTTTTCGGATTCACGTGCGAATCAGAATTTGATCATCACTTGCGTCAATGGTGAGGGAAAACATCGTGAGGATACCTGCACACCTGAAAGGGTTCTAAATTGTTCTCTGTGGTGTATGTAGTCCGACTACCCGCACTAGACCAGCGTGGTGGACTAAAGCCTAACCTTTCTCATCGTTAGAAAAGGCCCGTGCCCAACAGTAGGACAGTAATGAGCTGATTATGTCGACCTACGGCAGGTCAGCTGGAACGTAAGCAGGTTATAATTGAATACGGCTTTATCACAAAAAGGTAACCATTGAAAAAGCCTTTCAGTTCTTAGTGCAACTGCACTAATATGCGTCTGATTTCTGGTGAGGAACTCCTCACCAGACACACACACAGACGTACTCCTCCTCGTCTCGCTTGACTCTATCTAAGGTACTGAAACGTAGTAGTGGTGGCATGTATAATGTGTAAATTAATCATTTTGCGGTGTGCTACGAGGGTAGACGTTATTCACTTACATTAGGAGCTACAAAGAGTTCGGGACAGGGAGGTCGGTAGCGTCGGCCGATTATGCTTGTATTATACTTACTTACTTTGATCACCAATTCATCTAATCATAGTGGATAATGAGAAAGACTATGCTCAGCTTTATCTTAAGAAAATAATAACTCTATTTCTAGGTACATATCAATTCAGGTTTTCGCGAATGCTAACGGACCAATTAGCACTATAGGTACATAATAATAATTACGTATGCACGTGGCCGGCGCCGCCAACCACGCGGATTCCGTTACTTTGTTAAGGTTCGTACACACTTGTGAGTTGGCAGAATTTAAAAAGAAAGAATACGATTTATTGCCACATTTACGCGAATTCACTGTCACGCACCTACCAGAGTCGTGGCCCCACGTGCATCATAAGCGTAATTCAGCAACATATTGCGAAAAAATAATGCTGTCCTGTGTTTATAGACGATGCACGTGAGAACTACGTGAACGAGAAAAATACGTGACGTAAATCGATATTGTAAATAATACTATTTTTTTTTTTATTACTCTGTCTAACGGCAGCCGGTGCACCGTTCCGTAGGTACCCGTAATGCAATAATGACCGTGTATGGCGCGTCATTTGTAAAATATCATTGGTATTACTACTATTTGTATGTACATTTGATATAACATATATGAGTGAGGATAAAGTTATTTGTAAGCTGAATTGGCAATGGGCGACACATATAGCTCGTAGAACTGATGACTGTTGGGGCAGAAAGATTCTCGAGAGTAGACCACTCTAACGAGATGGATCGACGACCTGGTGAAGGTCGTTGGGAGTCGTTGCATGCGGGCGGCATGTCGTTGTGGAAATCTATGGGGGTAGCCCTTGTTCTACAGTGGACGTCCTTTGGCTGATATGATGACATATAAGTATAATCTCCATAATTCCTTACTTCTTCTTGTTGTCGTCTTGATTATCACCATTTCCTTACTTTGTTCTTCGAGGAGAAAATGAGAGTGATAGCGTAATATGTATAGAGTCTAATAATAAACCTACAGCATGATGTAGTTACACAGGTAAGTAAGTTATCTCGGGAAGGCTATCGAATCGGAGGCTATACGAAGTACCCAGTAGCGCGATTTTCCCGCTACGCTTCGTAGCGTGCGACTTGAGCATACTAAAGTAAATGGTTGTCGGTTTACGCAACCATCTAAGCCGTGTTGTCGCCGACGAACTTAGGAGATATTTGACATACCTAGACCGGGTTTCAAGGATCTCATTTTCAACGCATTCTCGTGATTAATCGAACTATCTACAAAGTTAACCAACGGTGCCGCGGTAAAGCTTTAGATGGGTAGCCTCTGTTTACACCGTCTTGATTTATGATTTTTGACCCTTAAGCCTTGAAGTCCGAAGCACATTTAAGTCGTCGTCGGCCTCAGCTGTCTTGATAATACGAATTGCAGTAATTACAGGCAATGTTCAAAAATGTGCAAAATTCTAGCATTAGTTTAATAAGAAGGTCAGATCCCATCAAACCTTAAGAGATAGCCCTCAGCATCAAATTAATTACTGGCATACGGAGAGACCGCCATGACTGACTCAGATCGCTTCATCATTATCATATCAGCCAAAGAACGTCTACTGCTGAACAAATACCTCTTCATAGATTTCCACAACAGGGTCGCCATTTTGGGACAATATGCCCGTACTCACCACGCTTCGCAGGCGGGTTGGTGAGCGCAGTATAACCTATTCCACAGAAGGGTCGCTGCTGCCCACACCTCTGGTTTAGCGTCCCTAAGTTATATTTTAACATCAGCGGGGAGAGATGGAGTGTTGCTATCTGCTATATTCCTCATATGCCAATCGCTACGTGTAAAATAATGATTCCTTACTTAACCTCTATAGAATATAGTTAGGAAAACGTTAGATTAACGACGATAAGTTTTGAAGTTTAAATAAATACTTGTTTGGTGTCACCAAAGTAAAGTTGCTGGGAGCTATGAGAGCATCGTCATCGTTCCATCGTTTCAGGTGGATAAAGTCCACTGCTGGACACAAGCCTCCTGAAAGATCGCCACAACGACCGGTGTCAGTGTGTTGTGCTGATTTGGGGGTTTTGCCATAATCACCACGCTTGGGGTTGGCGATCGCAGTTGAGTTGTTATTGTACTCGAAGGATGCTGCTGCCCATCCTCCGTTTTCCATCCCTCTGTTAATCCCATAGTCACATTTTACTACACCTAGTGGGTGTGGTGATGAGATGGGTTGGTGCTATTCGTAGCCGGCACCGTCACGAAAATCCGACAATATGAGGCTAGCCGTCAAAGACGTTTGATGAGAGTAATATTGAGAGCTTCGCGTGTTTACCGTCGAATTTCATAGAATGAAGTTGCATGTGAAAGATAATTAAAAGTGCATATTTTTTTATTGACCAATAACTGATTTAAAAAATATTTGACGCGTTTTTTACTGTATATATACTAAAACTATCATTAAAACTTCTTTAAACGATGTAGGGCCTTTTTTATTGTTCCCAGTGGAAATTATTCATGAACTTCCTCCGCCCCGGGGAAGGACGAAGAGGCATGCTGGACTCCTACCGGCTAGAACCACTGGGGCGGTCATCTTCAGCACCTAAGGGGCCACGCCCATAGGCACATCTCAGAGGGTGACTGTGAAGAGGTCACCCCTCCGGGGGGTTGTGAAGGATCCCCCGAACCGACCCTGTGCGCTGCGCACAGAGTGGCGCGTAACCACCTGCGCGCCACCGTCTTCCCGTGGCTTGCTCCGATGCTCTGCGGACATTAGAACCGGATTGTGGTTTGTTTGCTGTGATAGGATATATAAGGTCCTATTTTCATAATCCATGATGTTTTCTTGGCGCCTTATTAAATGCTAAAGATGATGTGGCTACCACAAAATTTTTACTAATTGTATAACATTGTTTAGCAGATAGTCTGAATGCTTGCCTTCCATACAGGAGGGTCTGAGATCAGTACCGGCCCGCACCTCTGACTTTTCGGGTTCATGTGCGAATCAGAATTTGATTATCACTTGCGGTTGGTGAGGGAAACATCGTGAGGAAACCAACACACCTGAGAAGGTTCTGAATTGTTCTCTATGGTGTGTGTAGTCCGCCAACCCGCACTAGGCCAGCGTGGTGGACTAAGACCTAACTTTTCTTATAGTTAGAAAAGGCCCGTGCCCAGCAGTGGGACAGTAATGGGTTGATTATGATCATAGATCTGTCTCTTTCTTTTGTGTGACGCCGACGCGCGCCACCACCACCACGTTGGCGTTGCCGACTACCTAATTCGGTCTGCCAGCCGCGTCCGCCATTTTCGTAATAGATGCATGTGAACATTGTTCAACATTATATCAGCCAAAACGTTCACTGCTGAACAAAAGCCTCCCCATAAGACGGCAGGTTACGTGCAGTGTGTCGTCATTTTGCGGGGAATTTGTCAATACTCACGCTTGGCAGGCGGGTTTGTAAGCGCAGTATGGCTACTGTTCCACAAGAGACGCTGCTGCCCATCCCTCTGGTTTAGTATCACTTAGTCGCCTTTCACGACGTCAACGGGAGGTGATGGGGTGGTGGCATATTCTTATTACGGACACCACGCGGGATATTAATACAACTAAGAGAATCAGTAAGTAATGAAATTATTTTTGTATATCTACCTACATTATCTGCAGCATTAAGGCGCCATGAAAAATATCGTGGACTATTATAGTAAGACCTTGTATATGTATCGTGCTGGTCGTGCATACTTGAGGTTTTATGTGTGTAGCTAGTAATGTTTTTTTGATTTGTTATGTACAGATAAATAATTCATACACTGAAAAAAATACAGGCTAAGATACATTTTCACTTAGCTGGCATTAAAATGTTTGGAATCATTATTTATGTATTATAGTAAATAACACAAGATAGTGGACAGAACAAATTCATTTTGTTTATATCGATATGTATAATAAATACTGTTTAATAAAATGAACGGTCTTTGTTACATGCTTGTATGATACATGCTTAGTTTAATTTTACTTCTTCACTTTTGTACTTTAAATAATAATCAATCAATAACAAGATTAGTTTGTTGAGGTCCGATTTTTCAATCGTCAGATAAACAAACGGATAGCATTTATTCGCCAGATAGCAACAATAAATAAATTTTCAATTGTCAAATAAGCTTTATTTGACGAATAAGGCGACTACCTGAAGAAAAATATATCTGTCCCTTTGACGGCCAGATAGGGCGATCATCATCATCATCATTTCGGCCGAATGAAGTCCACTGCTGGACACAGGCCTCCCACAAAGATGTCCACAACGACCGATATGGATGTGTTGTGGGCTCATTGGGGGGTTTTGCCATAATCGCCACGCTTGGCAGACGGGTTGGCGATCGCAGTTGAGTTGGTAATGTACTCGAAGGACGCTGCTGCCCATTCTCCGGCTAATCCCTTAGTCGACTTTTACGACACCCATGGGAGGACATGGGGTGGTGGCATTCTGAGCCGGAACCACACGGCAAATAGGGCGATATTCGAGAGATATCGGGACAGATACTGTAAATAATTAAATAATGCATTTACTATTAGGTTAGTTATTTCTTGGTTTTGCGTTTAATACCAAGTAAAAAAGTGTTATTATTATGGATATTTTTGATAGCATTGATAACCTTATTTATAATAATTGACGAGACTCGATAAACGAATTCATTAATCTATCTGGAAGAAATATAGGAATTGTCAGGTCCAGGCCCGATCACTTAACCATGTGGGATTCAAAATAATTCCATCGTCGATTCAGACTTTTATGACAATGTTTCATTGTACTTTTTATAGTTCTTTCTAATATTTAAATCGCCTTATACGTTACCGCGTCAGTACATTTTGTTTATAGTTGTGGATTAAACTCACGACTAACTGAATCTCAGCAGTATGAAAATTCACCGAACGTTCTCTTTCCTTCGATTCCATTGAAAATAAAGTATAATTACTTTACGTACACAATAGCGGGAGCCTTAAACAAGCTAAAAGTAAACAATCACAAACAACAAACATTACCTCGAATTTAAAACAGCATGATATATTTTGTCGCAGAGCATGGAATTGTCCTGCTCTACCATCTGAATATGCAGTATGCACTATCTTTTTCAGTTATCAGACAGTCAAATAACTTTCTTATTCTTATTATTACAGCACTAAGCACAGCGCACAGTGAGACTTCGGTGGGATTCTTTACCATCTCCCCGGGGAGGGTGACCGCTTTACAGTCACCCTGCCTGTGAGATGAGCCTATCGGCGTGGCACCAATTGGTGGCCCTAGTGTCATCATACGAGGACCTGGAGCCCCCCATTAGTTCCGAAGATCCCCAGTGGTTTTAGCCGGTAAGAGTCCGGCATGCCCCTTCGTCCTTCCCCGGGGTGGAGAAAGTTCGTGAAGAATTTCCACTAGGATAAAAATGGGCAGCTGTGCGCATCGCCGACTTAGAGTAGACATGTTCCATCCGCTCGCGCTACCCGCCATGTATCCACACCCGTGCAGCGTGTTTATGCGCGGACAACGGGGCCACATAACAATCCTATAACTTTGTTAGTTAACAATAAACCTATTTCAGTGTTGTTTTTACACGACTTTTAATGAAATCTTTTTATCACTATGTTGGATTTTATATAAAAAACGTATTCTATTATCCGATTTCAGTCAGACGTGAAATTTCATATTTATGATATAATACACTTCATAGGTGTACCTAATAAAGCGACTGTTAATTGGGAGGTGATTGGTTCCATGGTATTTGAGATTTTTCTAATAAACAAAGAAACGTTTCCTCACAACACAAACAATGATGGTAAACGAGTTTAAATGTAAATAGTAAAGTTTTCGCGATTATTACTCATTATAATAAACACTTTAAAACTGATTACATCGCGTATATTATAGATGAATGTTTTCTAACCTAGCGTTTTGAACACTGCAGCGATCGTGTTCACATGATGACTTACAGCCGAAATTAATAATAATCGAATCCGAAATCTTCAGATTTAAGATTTTGAAATCCATCCGTTGTTGTGTTACGATCACACTTAACATAAAAAACAGACATATCCGTAATCCGAAATCCAAAGATTTTGATTAGATCGATTATTAATTTCGGCCGTAAGGTGACAGGCGTCATTACAAATTTTAAGGGTATTTTATCTACCGAACAATTATCAATATTTGTTTCGACACACGCAGTAGGTAATCACTCACAGTGTCTTCATGTTGTTTAGTGTGGTAGAAAGGGGATTGCCCATTGTGCATAGGACCGTAGGCCCAGAGTGGATAGTCAAATATTGTAATTGCGTTTCAGTTTATAATTTCATAAATGTATGGTACACGAGAAAAATCCATCAAAAAGTACGCCACGCTATTACAACGAATAAAAATGGTTAGTAAAAAAAAAACATGCGTTTGCGGAGAAAAATATTTAAATGATGTGCATTGATTTGTGTCTGTGGTTTTGACACCTTTGTTGTTTTTATATTATTTTGGATTAAAACTGGTCTTCAAAATCGTCAAGGAAATCTAATATCACTCAGAAGTCACATTCACGGTACGCGCAAACAACAAAGCAAATAAATAATATTGAGTTTGAGTGACAGGAGAAAAATGTCAATAATGATATAATTTTCAGAAAAATTAAAGTCCGAAAATCTAAAGCGAATAATCGATATCGCAGTGATAGAAAATATGCTTTTTAAGTGTATTAGATAAGATTCTTGCAGTATTTTTTTATAATACTATAAGTATTAGGAGGATGGGATGGGATGGGCTGCAGCGTCCTACAAATACATTAGCAGCTCAACTGCGATCGCCAACCCGCCTGCCAAGCGTGGTGATCATGGCAAAACCCCCCAATAAGCATACAACATACCGATGTCGGTCGTTGTGGTGATCTTTGAGGGAGGCCTGTGTCCAGCAGTGGACTTTGTTCGGCCGAAATGATGAAGTAATGTCATTCTTTATTAAATAAACTGCAAGAAGTTTTAAATTGGAATGAATTAACATAATAAGAAGAACGAGAATCGATTAAAGTACTATTGCCAGTAATAATATTTATTTTAATTCGTGGCTTGTCAATCTGAATCCCATTTAAACCCAACACTTGTAATAAGCCGCTGGGAGATTTTAAACTAGGGTAAAAAATCGCATTTCTATTTGTCTAAATTAATCCAAAATTCAAACAAGTGTTGATGTGTCCACGATTGGGCCCAGCATGCGCATTCCCTTCTGGGACTTTATTTTAATAACAGGCTTCCAAACTGATTGTACCTGCCAACCATCTGCTAAACGTTAGGAAAAATAAGAATCTATAATGTACGTGATGTAATCAATTTAAAAGTGTTTTATTATAATTAAATGCAAATGTAAAATTGATATTAATATATTAGGATAGCGTCACGAAATGTCCCATTTACTTGAAATTATATAACAGGTCCTCAAACTAGGTCATGTAGGTCGTCCCTTTTCAATGTCGACGCAGACTGCCTGTGGTGTGAGCTTGAAGGGCTCCCTTTTAAAGGATAATAACCTACTTTTGATAACCTTGATTTATACGGACACTGCAAAGAGATAGTACACCTTTGAAAAGCAAGTAGACATATGAATCTTCAAGCTTAGGAAGGCACTAAAAACAGGCGGCCTAAGAACAGGATTTTGACTAGTATTGCACCTAATTCCGATTACTATCCAGTATTCGGCCTTTTTTTATTGGTCCAGTGGGAATTCTACATGAACTTTCTTTGCCCCGGGCAAGGGCAAAAAGGTATGCCGGACTCCTAGCGGCTTAAACCACTGAAGCGGTCATCTTCGGTACCGAAGGTGGGCTTCAAGTCCTCGTATGATCACACTAGAGTCGCCCACTGGTGCCACGCCTATACGCACATCTCGATCCGGCTAATATTCCTTATCAAAATCCGGTATCCGGCAGAATTACGAGTATATTCCTAGATATTTTGTTCTGCAAAGAACGTCGTTCTGTAAATACGTGAATGAGTACTGACTTAAGCATTTTGAGAATTATCTTCATTATATAGTTGCAAATTCATAAAATTACATTATATGCATATACGAAAGGATTAGAGGTATTAGCAGCGGTGCCCCGTGTTGTATAACTAAATTTGATCCTGTTAACAAGTTTAGTTTAATTTTAATATCTATGTTAAAAACCCCGCATATGATCAAGTTTGAACGTATACTTGTAGTTTGAGTATGTCATTTAAATTCTCAAAGAATGCATAAAATCTGTTTTTAACCTCTGTGCTGTTTGGAATCTTATAAATGCATAAATGATAATAATTTTTTGTTCGGTCAGCTCTACAGCACACATTCAACTATGTTTGAAATACATACTGTGTCTAGCAACTTCATCAATAACTTTAAATTTTAGGCCGTTTCTTATAACTATGCATGGTGCAACGGTGGCGCCGTTTCTAGTTTTTCGGGTAAAATAAGCAGCTAGAGTATAATTACACATACGGGGAACATTAAGATCTGAATTAATCATATTCTGCTCAGAAAAGCATAACACATCAGCAATTTTTCAGCAGTTAAAGGCATCCACCATTGAACGGTGAACAGTTTCGTGGAAATGACGTCCCCCTGTCTCACAACTCCCTGCAATGGAATTGCCCCCGTGCTCTGTTCATGTACTCGGACCGACATGGTGGCGTTACGGTGTAAGCACTTCAACACTTCAATGTACCGATAGTCAATGTGGCACCGCTGCAGAGATTGCAGCACTGCCCAGGTTTCGATCGAATTCGATCGCCTTCGGCTTTCTCATAGTCCACAAACGCCAAGCATAGTGGCAGATTATTCTCTTCGGTCTTCTGTATAATCTGCCCCAGCGTATGGATGTGGTCTATGGTACTGAAACCTTTTCGAAAACTCGCTTGTTTGGGAGGCTGGAAGTCATCAAACCTGCGCTCGACACAATTCGTGATGACCCTTGAAAACAACTTATAAACATGGCTTTCAGAAGCTCTGTCGTAATTCTGTTGTTATTTTTAAGCTGTTTCAAGGCCATCCTAATCTCGTACAGGCTGATGTCCGGGATATCCTCGATATGATATCGGGTTAGTTTGGCTCGCGGGTCTTTGTCAAAGCCAATGATAGGTATAGTTACCGAGGCGTATAGCTGCCGATAGAAGTTCCCAATCTCTCTCAAAACCTCTGGCTTAGTCGACACTGCCATCCTCGGTCTTCGGCTTCATAATACGACTTTGCCCTATTGGATAACAAGTCCAAAGTGTTCGCAAGAGACAAGTCAATAGAACCTTGATTCCGCTCAATCGTCTCTTTAACACCGTTGGTGTTAAAGGTGCGTACACGTGACGCAAGAACTTTCATATCCGTCTATTAAGCAGTCGGTATGCTTCAGCGTCACCGGAAGACTACAGCGTCATGGCGCGTCTTTCTGCCATGAGGTCGAGAGTGTGATCGGATAACTTTTTTGGTCTAACTTCACGGTGGGTTTTAAAGAACTTAGACCCAACCGTTTGGACAGTTTCTACATCGGTCATTTCAATCGTCAACAAATACGAAATGTTCTAGGCACTCAAAGCGGTTTTGGAGTTCGAGTTGAAAGCTCTCGGGCGTTTGGATATGAATACTATTATCTATATTATATTATCATTTTGTCCAATTGACATCCGTGTGTCACAGTTAGGGTCCAGCTAGATACTCGTTGTCTAGCGAATGCTGAACTGGATTCCGTTTTGGTGCAGTCGTGTGACTTAATTTGAGATAGTTATAAGTAATGTTTATGCTAGTGTGGTGTATGCAGTGTATTTACTCTCTTATTTATTTATATATAAATTCTGTTTGCTATGTAAATGTGGGTCTTCTCACGCTTGTCCAAATAAATGATTTCTTTCTTTCTCGGAGCGTAGAGCTCATCAGAGGAGACTACTCAACTTTGAAATTAATATTCAATGTGCCTCTTACCATTCGGTGATCATTGATCACTACCGGTTTTCACCCTATAAAATAAAAAAGCATGATTTATGTCCAGCAAATGTAATGGTAGATTGGGTAATGTGAAAGTCTCACTCACACACACATAAATTTAAAAGCCTATTGTGGACAATAGGGTAATGTAGTAGATAGGCTTTTGTAGGCTTCGGACCCTCGCAAATCAAGCGTGAAAAAATATCTATTGCTGGAAATGCTCTATTAGTAGTATAAAAAGACTGACAAAACTAGATCCAGACACAAGAAAAACAATTTTATCACACAGAAGAAAATACATGACGTAATAAAATATATACTAAATAGTATGTTTATACATTTATACAGTATTTCTATGCGAATTAGAACTCGTAGCCAACCCTCATTACATAAGTTCAAAGACGCCGCCTACGCCGCCGACCTATATCACCTATCCCTCTGAAGTATAAAAAAGACAAGCACTAGAACTCGCGTTCGCATATACAGGATCCAGCAAAAAAGAAAAATGACGTATCCCAAGAACCAACTTAACATCGTCGTTGAAAACCATCTTCTCCTATACATAAGACCATAGACTGCTTATAAGTTTTCTTGTATCTATAGGTAAAGAGCTACATATATTATCTATATTTTTTCATAATTGTAGGCTCAGCAATTTCGGAGACAAGGAAGGTGGAATGGTAATTAATTTTCTATATTGCGACATATTCAAAATTCATTTATTTACGTTAGACGTTCGTGTTTGGGTTGCAGAAATCCATATGTGTACCAAATTTCAACTTAATCAGTTCACTAGATTCGGAGCAAATTGGCTGTGACAGAGGGACAGGCAGACAGACACACGAGTGATCCTATAAGGGTTCCGCCGTTTTTTTCCATCGGACGTTCAGAGCCCTTAAATTGATGTAAATTCTATTTTTTATTCCATTGACAAGTAACGTAAATGAATTCATTTTGAATATGGGTGTCACTTTTGGGGGGCAATATAGAAAATCAAAGAATAAAGTTTTGCAAACTGTATACTCTATGACTTATCCAGTAGGCTGTAGGTCCGTGAGTTGGTAACGAGGAATACCGCGACTCCTCTAATCTGCAGTTAGACTTATGCACACAGGTAGTCCGGGAATTTGCACTCAGTGGGCCTGTAGTGTCCAATTCGGTACACGATTTTGTGATCGAATCTTGTTTAATGAGCAATTAATTTGCAAATGTTAAGGATGGATTAACGCTATAGGTTTAATCCATCGAAATTTCGTTGCGTTGCGTTGCGATCGTTATCGAGATCCTGAAGCGGTCAACTTCGTCACCGAAGGGGGGTGCCGAAAATGAACGCTTAGGTGGTTTTAGCCGGTTAGAGTTCGGTATACACGATACATGATACATGAGCATATCCAAAGTGGAGAAAATAGATCCCGGCTGGCATCCGAATATCTGTGACAGTCGTTACGAGAAGTTAACACTTCAACCAAATCGGTCCAGTAGATACGGAGCAAATTGGCTGTGACAAACGGACATATATTATTATATTTTTAATTGTATTACGTATTTATATACTTTCATTTCATTTTTTTAAACACAACACTTTTAAATGGATTACATCGCGTATAACATACTTTTTTCCTGACATTTCGAACACTTTGAAGTTAGTGTTTTAGCGTAAAGTGTTTTATTATAATGAGTAAATAATCGAGTTAAAACTTTTTGACAAAAAGAACATACCGATTTCAAAAACCCTACATGATATAAACATCTTAAAACCACAATAAAAAACGCAATGAAGCGGGGGCCAGGTATAAAATTTAACTTCTCGTTGGTCTGCATGAACCATAGTTGGTATGATGGTGTGAATCAAGTGAATCATATCAACATCGTAATTAATACTAAGGTCCGTATAGTTGCATGACATTTTGTGTGGTGTACGGGATTATAATATATATAGCACCACTCCATCTTTACCCGTGGATGTCGTCGATGAAAAGGCAACTAAGGAGCTCTAAACAAGGGAGATGCATCGCCCCTCCTGTAGAACAGTAGCCATTCTGACCGATATGATGATGATGTAAATAGGAAATGAATTGCTTGACGTTCCGACCAGATTGCACTGATCGTAATCAAAAGCTGGCTGATCCATCGAGATCACTCTGTTTCGATTCTGTTGCGATTCAAAGATGATTGAATTAAGTGACACGAACATAAACACCTATAATGAGGTATCAAAGGATCCAGTAGATCCTACAACCTGTGACAATCTGGACTCTACAGATTTCGAAGGATCCGCGACCCATACACAAATATTTATCCTTTACAACCATAGTTAGATAGTTTATTACAGCGCAAAAATTATGATGCCTTAATTTTCATAAATCAATCACAATAAAAACGCCGCTTACTTCTAATAAAGCACTCGATTACGCGCCTTTCGACAAATTAATCTACAAATCTCGAGACGATAAATCAAATTGAACGCGGCGTAATAAAAATGTTCACGAAAACGGCAATTAATATAATGAATTCAACGCGCGTCGGAGCGCAGACAAGCCGGACGAGCCCAGTCGCACTTCCAGACAGACCCACTTACATACATATTTCCTACCCAGCCTCGCAACTTTGACCTACTTCTCCGTACAACGAACTGAATCGACTTTTATTGTATACCCGTACATAGTACTGCGCCTCTACATACCCATTTTATTTGTCATTCGAAATACGAGCATTTTATATTAAGGAGTTTACTTGAATTAACCTACCCTCCAAAAATCGTACGAATTGTGATTCGATAATGAAGAAAACCCGGCCCCCCGCCAATTTACATTAACGATTCCTCGAAAATTCAACATAAAACGACAGGGGAACATAAAGGCGTCGAACAATTCCTTTCATCTCACGGCGTCTTCCGCCGGCAGCATAAACAAGCTCCGAGAAAAACTCTCTGAATAATAATTAGGGTTGAAGATTAGGACGGCGAGGCGGATTCGGCCTCTTGCTATTAATTACGGTGCCCAAGGCGGACGCGCTATGTGCTTGGTATATAGGTTCGAATATCCGGACATATACCTAACGTGGCACGTATCTGGTGGGCAGCGCGGCGTCTCGCGTACCCCCCTATCCACCGGCCCCCGGCTCCCGTCCTCCCCTTCCCTGTCTAATTGACGGCGCGCCGGACGCCGCCGTCGCCCGCGGGGACTGCGCTCCGCCTTCCGGGCTCCGTGCTCAGCCTCCGATTTACAACATCGGCCGATAATCTTTTCTTGATGACGCAGCCACATAGATATACGTAGAACTATCCTGAGACCTTTCTTTCTTTATCGCTTCCTCGAGGAAATCAGCATTCTACTTCCAGAGGGGCTAGTATTGGATTTGACCCAGATTTTCTGATATTACTATGGGGCATTCCTATTTGCGTTGCGGTACAACACTGCGTCTCAAACACCCGTTTATTATGACCTTAGTTTAACTGAACAGTGGTTTTACGAGCAATATGACTAAAGCAAACAGTACACAGGATCGGTTAAAGGGCTCATCAGCTCTAGCGTAACAGTTACTAACGTTTTCAATGATCTTAATGTATTACAATCATGAAATGGAGTGTCATACATAGCGGTCCATCTAGATCATTGGCACAGGTACAAATGAGCGCTCATATCTACATCCTCACACAAACCTTTCCTAAGTATTCAGTCCTAATCTCACAAACTCGTGCCGGCAAAGGTAATTGTCGTCAAAGGGCACATCTTGGAGTTTATTAAGTCTCATCAGGCCGGAGCAAGGTGTCAACACGGCCGGCTGCTCCCGTTGGGATAATTAAAAACTCTCATCGCAGCCGGAAGACGTGGGAGGGCGCGGAGGGTGGGAGGGGAGGTAGCCACGGGGATCCGCGAACGCACTAATTAATAAGGGTCCGTCGATATTGATTTACGAGGCTCGCCGGCCCGGTGCCCGGTAATGATGGAACGTGCCCGGGCAGCACGTGGCCTTTGTGCGACGAACGAGTAAACACTGTGGCGTCGTAATGCACAGAACTTTTGGTCCCCCAAATATAACTCCATTGTTCTGTGTAACAAACATCGCGTTGACAAGGTTATCTTTATACAAAGAAAATGTCGAACTTAGTGTAATTTCGATTAAATGCGACAACTATCGTCTATTGACTCATCGTTGCCGACCTAACCCTACTTTGCCTAAAGTGTTTTATTTTCATTTCAACTGTATTTAAATTGTATTTACTTTATTTAAATTGTAAGATACTTCATTTAAAAGGTATTGAATAAACAGTTATTATTATTTGACTTTATTATAAAAAAAATTAGCTACCATTTCTAGGGTGCCTGTGAGTTTCAAAATTTAGCTAAAGCTAAGTGATGATGATAATTAAATATTGAGCTCAGCAATATAAGCAGTCTGTGGTATTGGTAAATTTGGAACGTTTTAGACTGCAATTATGATATCCTTGCATATGTATGTACTTGCATATTAATATACGCATATTCCATAATCATAAGTCATAGTGTAAAAAATACTCTTGCAAACAAGCATATTATAAATTAGAGGATTATCTTAGATATATAAATGTTTGGCAGAACGCTCGTCCAGCCCCGCAAGACCACTATAAACAAATGATTCAAATTTGTTATTCTTGACTTGTTGTCATGCCATCAAGTTGTTGCATGTTTTGTGACAACACTTTATTCAGACTTTCTTTTTTGACAATTAATTATTTGGTTTTCTTGACATTAACATTATTAAATATTTACATTTGAATTTATTGTAATTTTATTTTTATATTCAACTGGTTTATTCAGATTTGATACCGACTCTTTTTAAGAGGTTTACACTTTACTATATTTAATGTATGAATATTGTCTTCACATAAACTGAATTTTTGAGAACATTGTATTCATAAATATTGTAACATGATTTTAAAAGAGTAACCATGGAGTTTCTTCCCCGTTGTCCTCCATAGGAAATCTACATCTTAGAACGTGGCAACTATTATTTCGGCCGAATGAAGTCCACTGCTGGACACAGGCCTCCCCCAAAGATAACCACAACGACCGACATGGGTGTGTTGTGTGCTCATTGAGGGGGTCTTGCCATAATCGCCACGCTTGGCAGACGGGTTGGCGATCGCAGTTGAGTTGTTAATGTACTCGAAAGACGCTGCTGCCCATCCTCCGGTTAATCCCTTAGTCGACTTTTACGACACCCATGGGATGAGATGGGGTGGTGGCATTCTGAGCCGGCACCACACGGCATGCTACTAATGGTTTAAATGAATAAAAATATTTTTACCTTTTACCTTATCATCATCATCATATCAGCCAAAGGACGTCCACTGCTGAACAAAGGCCTACCCTACACAATTCTGTCGTAATTTTGCGGGCAATTTTCCGGCACTCACCACTCTTGGCAAGTGGGTTGGTAGGCACAGTATGGCTACTGCCCGACCCTCTGGTTTAAATACCCTTAAGTCGCCTTTTACAGGGAAGACGGAATCGTGGATTAAGTATATTAATCCAGACACTACACGGAATACGCACATTTATTAGTTTGATAAGCTTATATAGCGAAACTAACATCTTTTCAACAGAAGTTCGTTCACACTGCCATCACCTGATATCTTGAACAGCAGCGCAGCAGGCATTAGCGAAAATTCACAATTCCCATTCGACGGGCACACGCCGCGCGCCGGGGGATTTGCATCGCTCCGGGAAGAAACGCAAAAAGAGCGGGAACTGACACCCCCTCCCACCAGTACGTGGAAAAACGTGCCCCCCGATATATACCGCACGAGTAAGCTCAGGATATTAGTACGTAAAAGTACAGAGGCTTCGGTGTAAGTGGGAGCAGATACTCATAATTATTTATGAGCTAAAGCAATTGTGAAAATTTCTTATATAAGGTAAAGGAAACTCTTAGATATTCAATGTAATTAATGATTGACAACCTATCTATAATTTGATACAGCAATTTTTCTATCTATACTATAATGCCGTGTGGTGCTGGCACCGCTCCGTCTCAACCGGAGGATGGGTAGCAGCATCATTCCAATATATTTACCATTATGCGTTCTCCAACCGCGATTATGAGAAAACCCAAAAGAGCACACATCACAAGCTTAAACTTGTCTTTGTGTTAAAGTGATATTTGAGGTAGGCCTTTGGTCAGCCACTGCTTGACAATACAGGCTAACTAAAGAAAACAAAAGAATTCAGTCTACAAAACCACATATTTATAGATTTTAAAAAAACTCGGGATTCGCGGTACATTATTTATTCTATTAATGTAACGACCGAATACTGAAACCCTTGTTAGTATTTAAGAACTTACTATTTATTCTGATAATTTTGGTGAGACATGGAGTGAACTCATATACATAGGCTGCACTAAAAGTATCGGGAATGGAATATTTCCACTGTTCCTATCATATTAAAATCTTTTTAATTGAAAACTCCTTGGTTTTACAAATCGAATACCATTTATTTATTTTAAAAAAGATTCACGGTCTTGTCACAAGGTTTTTCAAGATTCTTAGATTCAAGATTCAAGAGCGATGATTTATTATGACTTTCGAAGTGGTTTAACACAAAAACAGTGTGTTGACCGGATGATTTCTGCATTTGGTGATGAAGCCCCATCCAAAACCACAATTTATCACTGGTTTGCTGAATTTCAACGTGGACGTGTCAAGCTCAGTGATGATCCTCGTCAAGGTCTTCCAAAAACTGCAGTCACCCAAGAAAACGTTGATGCTGTGCGTAAGCTGATTGAGGAAGATCGACATGTGACATACCGCGAAATTCAGGCAACTTTAGACATTGGCATGAGTCAAATACAAATAATTGTGATACAGTTTATACTAGTACAGACTCCGCCGTCTTTATCCAGACCCTCTTGTATTAACTATAAACATATTGTCTATGTAACATGTTACTTTAAACTGTATCCAATAAAGATATATAATAATAATAATAATAATCTAATAACTGGCAACACATCTGAAGTACGTCAGAAAATTTTCTCTGGATTTTTAAATAATTTAAATAACATATAATAATATCAACTATAAGCACCAAATATAAACAACAAAACTACAATGGATAAATTATATGAAGAAATATATATATTACCTACAAGAAGATTAGACCACAAATACGGAAAATTATAAATAAGAACGATGTATCTGACAGATGATGACATGACTGACCGAGTATAAATGAACATGAAATTAACATAAAACAAATCATGATTACTCGAAATCGTGCCAGAATGCAAAACGCACGCCCTACATCTTCGGCCTCGTCGCTCAGCTCCGCCTCGCAGCCGCCGGAATCCAGCCCCGTCGTATGTACAGCGCCACCGGCAGTTGCAGTTGCGTCGAGCTCGAGCGACGAGTATTATTCTCCACCGACGTCACCACCACCAGCTTGTCGACGTGGAAGAGGCCGACCACCGGCCAGTTTGGGACCTCGAGGCCCACCTGCCTCTGACAGGGTCCCCGCTCCCGGTGGAAGTGTGCAGCGCATGCGATGGACCACAGCCATTAATGAAAATGTCATGCGCGCATACTTTGGAGCGACAGAGGGGGGAACTAACCTGACTGCGTACCGTGGTCGGATGCTCTCTCTGTTTCAGGTACTTGAACCGGCTGTCAACGTATCGGCACAACGACTATCGGATCAAGTGCGGGTCATACAACGTAATCATAAGTTAGATGATGCTGCACTTGATCGGCTACGCTCTGAGGTGCAGACTAACCGTGTCATCTCTCCTGCATCACAAACCGCGGTGCAACCGCAAGCAACTTTTGCGGTTCCACCGCGGTCCAACCTCGTTGATGAAGAAGAAGATGATGGGGCTATTACTGCAGGTAACCAGTGCATTGAAACTTTAAGGAGCGCTTTGGACTGTGCGATTCGAGAGTATAGATACACTCCACCTACCCATAGGCCACGTCTACCACGTTTGCCTATGCATAAAAAGAATAGAGCGCTAGTGTGTGCCCTGGATTCGCTGCTGTTAGATTATTTTGACAGCAGCGAAGACCTCGGCGATACGCATTCGATTCTGTACTGTTCGGCTGTTGCGGCATGTCGTGTAGCCAATGTCAAATTTCCAAATATTGACAGAGCTACACAACCAAAATCTGCCGTACCAGCTTGGCAGTACAGGATTGAACATCGTATTAATGAGGCTAGGGCACTTATTGGCAAGCTAATCTGCTTCAGGGAGGGTAATACCCGCCCAAGAGTGATGCGCTTTGTGAGACGAGCATTTTCGGGGACTGATATCAGCCCTCTAGAATATATGTCTCGTGTCACAGAGCGCATCGACTACCTGAAGCAGAAAGTTTATGCATGGGCGAACCGTATTCGTAGATACAGAAGGCGAATGGAGCGGTATACCCTGAATCGCATATTCCAGAGTGACCAAAGGTGGGTATATAGAACTTGGGAGCAACCTGACCAAGGTATGGATGAAGTCCACCGACCAGATGATGATGCCATGAATGCATTCTGGCGCAGCATATGGTCGGTGCCCGTCAGCCATACCGAAGGTGATTGGATACGAGAGGTTGAACGAGCTTGTGAACCAATATCAGAAATGGGGGCAATAGTAATTAGCCCCCAAGACGTAGCCAGTGCAGTCCGTCCGTTGCCTAACTGGAAATCTCCGGGACCGGACGGGCTGCACAATTTTTGGCTCAAATGGATATGTAGTTCACATGCTCGCTTGGCCTCTCAGTTCCAGTCATGCTTAGAGTCGGGCTCGCTACCACAGTTATTTACAATAGGAATTACCCACCTGCTCCATAAATCAGGTAGTACCACGGAACCCAAAAATTATAGACCGATCACTTGTTTACCGACGGTCTATAAACTTCTTACATCCATCCTGAGAGTCAAAATTAACACACATATTGATAACAATTGCATCATGTCTACTTCTCAGAATGGATGTAGGAATGGGTCCCGTGGTACTAAGGAGCTGCTCCTTATTGACATGGCCATTAGCCAACAGGTTAAACGTAACCGCAAGGATCTGTCTACATGCTGGATAGATTATAAGAAGGCCTACGACTCGATGCCACATACATGGCTCATGAGGGTGCTAGAGTTATATAAAATAAATGCAACCCTACGCACCTTCCTGTTCACATGTATGGGGCAATGGAGGACGGTACTTCACTATCCGGGATGTAGACAGATTCAAGGAAACGTTGAACCGATCAGGATCGAGCGTGGAATATTTCAGGGCGATAGCCTGAGTCCCCTGTGGTTCTGTTTAGCCTTGAACCCTCTGAGCACACTGCTGGAGAGTTCGGGGCTAGGCTACCAGATGAGAAGAGGTGGTCAGATCATATCTCACCTCTTATACATGGATGATTTGAAACTCTTTGCCCCCAACAATTTGCGGCTAATAGAGTTACTGAAGGTAACTGAAACTTTTAGTAACTCAATTAGGATGGAATTTGGTGTGGACAAATGTGCAGTCATGCATGTAAAACGAGGGAAGATTATGGAATCCGAGGGATTACAACTTTCGGATTTCATACAAATCAGATCCCTTTCCTCATCTGAAACCTACAAGTACTTGGGTATGTCGGAGGCGTTAGGTGTCAACGCAGCTGACATGAAACAATCGTTACAGGGGCGATTCTTTGGCCGCCTGAAAAAAGTACTGAAAAGTCTTTTGTCAGGCGGTAACAAGGTACGCGCCTTTAACGGTTGGGTCATGCCAGTCTTAGTCTATTCTTTCGGCATACTCAAGTGGACTCAGACGGAATTAGACGCTCTGGATAGAAGAGTCCGTTCGTTGTTGACCACAAATCGGATGCATCACCCACGATCGTCGGTAATGAGGCTATACATCCCACGAAAGTGTGGGGGTCGAGGCTTTTTAAATGCTAAGACCCTCCACAATCGTGAGGTGTGCAGCCTCAGGGAGTACTTTCTCCATGCCGAAGTGGGGATGCACCGAGATGTGGTTGCGATGGACAAGGGACTCACCCCGCTCTCCTTGGCTAAAGAGAACTGGCATAAACCCGTAGTGCTTGACACTAATGACCGTATGGAGGTATGGCAGAACAAGGAGCTTCACGGACGCTTTTACCGGGCCCTTCATGGGCCTGATGTAAACTTAGTAGCGTCCGTGTCTTGGCTACGCTTCGGTGACCTGTTTGGGGAAACCGAAGGTTTTATCTGTGCAATTATGGATGAAGTTATCATGACGAATAATTACCGAAAATATATTGTGAAGGACGGCACGGTTGACATCTGTCGGGCATGCCACCGTCCAGGCGAGTCTATACGTCACATTATTTCCGGTTGTTCTCGTCTTGCTAACGGCGAGTACTTGCACAGGCATAACCAAGTAGCCAGGATTATCCACCAGCAACTTGCACTGCAATACAACCTTGTGAGTTCAGAAGTGCCATACTACAGGTATGTGCCCGACCCAGTTCTCGAGAATGACCATGTCACAATGTACTGGGATCGATCTATCATTACTGACAGGACTATTGTAGCCAATAAGCCTGATATAGTGGTGATAGATCGAGTAGAGCGCCGCACAATGATTGTTGATATAACTATCCCGCATGACGAGAATCTCGTGAAGGCCGAGAAAGATAAGCAAATTAAGTATCTTGACTTGGCGCACGAGGTTGTCGACATGTGGGAGGTAGACTCTGCAATCATTGTGCCGATAGTTGTCACGGCCAATGGCCTTATGGCCAAGAGCCTCGACCAACACCTTAAGAGGCTCTCGTTAGGCAGCTGGGTCAAGGGCTTGATACAGAAAGCGGTACTCCTGGACACGGCTCGTATTGTTAGGAGGTTCCTCTCTCTGGAGCCCTAACCACCGGTAGCTTGGACCTTGTTCCCGATGCCGGTGGGCTACTATTTTTTATATTTTTAAATATATATTGTATTTTTTTATATGTATTTAAAAATGTAATTTATATGTATATATTTAAAATAAAGGAAATAATAATCTTGCATGAACAATTAGGTGTAAAAAAGTTGTTTTCCCGATGGATACGAATACGATGTGAAGAGCAAAAAGCGGCTCGCGTTACTTGGTGCGTCAGAACTCTCGAAAGATTCCACGCAGGATCCTCAAATGCTGTATACAACATCGTATCAGGTGACGAATCCTGGATATATGCGTACGAACCCGAAACAAAAAACCAGTCACGAGTTTGGGTGTTCGAAAATGAGTTAAAGCCAACAAAAATTGTTCGTTCACGGAGTGTTGCAAAAAAAATGGTGGCCACGTTTGTCTCCAAAACCGGCCATGTTACGACTATTCCTCTTGAGGGACAAAGAACGGTTAATGCAGAATGGTATGCTAGCATTTGTTTGCCACAGGTCGTTTCTGAACTCCGTAGAGAGAACTGCAACCGCCGCATCATCCTCCATCTCGACAATGCGAGTTCTCACACCGCGCACAGAACAAAAGAGTTTTTAGAGAGAAGAAAATTGCGTGGACAGAGATTTTCATCACCTAAAGAAGCTGTGGACGCCTACAAAACGGCCATTTTGGAGACCCCAACTTCCGAATGGAATGGTTGCTTCAATGATTGGTTCCATCGTATGGAAAAATGTGTCAAATTTCGCGGAGAATACTTCGAAAAGCAATAAATACATTTTTAAATAGTAATGTCGTGTCACTTCCTTGATTCCCGAAATTTTCAGTGCCGCCCTCGTATCTCATCCGTCTAGTTTTTCGTCCAACAACTTTAGAATACTGTCGGTACTTGTTCAGAAATGGTATAGTATGGAAGGCTCTCAAAAGACACGTTTTAAAATACCTCAAGACAGTTTGTGCCGTTGTGTTACTTTGAGTGGCGCTGACAAATGAATCAAAGCTCAAAACGCTTTTGACGAAGTCATCCTTCATCTTCATTTCAATCAACCTCTTTCATACATTTCTTACCTATTATCTCCATCACTGTCCACTTCATGATTCGTTCTTTATTCAAATCAAAATTCGAATTTAGTATTGTGGTGTCGAATCGTTCTGCATATTTTGATTATTTCACGTTGGATTCGATACTTATTTTTAACTAGCTTAAGTATTGTGATAATAAGCTATATTTTAAAAATATAAACTTCTACATAAGTGTTAATTGAAGTTGTAAATAACAATATACCTATGTTACGTTTCATTGAATCAATTAACTGAATTCCGTTACTTGCTGCCGTGGAGAGAGCCTCCCAGTTGAGCTAACCGGGAAGGAAACAAGGAGGGAGTCACACCGCGACAAGCTTTTCACATATACTACCTAGTGACGAGAAGAGCATGTTATCCGCCTGTGCCACAACACTGGACTCATCACCACGAGACATTGGTTATTTAGTCCCTTACGCGCAGTGATTTCACTAGCTTCAGTGCTAGCTATGCTATACTAGCTAGCTCCGAACACAATCTGTTTTCCAGTCTGTTATCTAGACGGCGGCGGTGATTCGTATCCAGCTGGACTCCTGTGAAAGACCTTCCACAGTTATACAAGTTTTTGAAGTGAAAACTTCTTTTAGCGCAGTACGCATATTTTTAGATGAGACAAAATCTCTGGACTCGCAACACCGTCACGAGACGCTTGAAGTGAAAACTTATTTTAGCGCAGTACGCATATTTTTAGATGAGATAAAATCTCCTAACGCGCCAAAATAAGTTTTCACTTCTTTCGGCACTCCCGGAGTGCATTTTTTTTTCATTATACTTTGTATTACGCCAGCCGTTTCGTTTCATGATTATGGGATTCTCTACTAGTCTCTACCAACCTTAGGGTGACACAGTGATGACATAAATATAATCAATATTTAAATTATCAATATAAGCAATATACTGTTTAATTAAACAGAACAGAAACTGAGGCCAATACAATCTAGGTATATAAAAATCGATGTGTGTATATATGTTGCCTATGGACTCCAAAACGGCGGAACCGATTTTGATGAAATTTTCAGGAAATCTTCATATTAGCCCAGCGGGTGATGGGTGATCCTGTGATGTTCAGTAGCGATCGAATCAACAGTTTTTTTTTTCTTTTGGCATGTTGTGTCATAATTTACATAATTAGTGATACCCATGCGAAGCCGCGGGTCGCTAGAAATATATATTCATAGACAACTAACGAGACAATGCACCGGAAAACTTAGCGTGAGATGGTCTCCAAGGAGACGGACGACCTAGTGATGATGAACGACTACCGTTGGATGCGGGCGGCATGTAAGCAGTAATTGTAGAAATCTATGCGAAAGGTTCAGCAGTCGACGTATTTCGGCTGATATGGTGATGATAACAATACATAATTTAGATAATTACGAATGTAAATGAAGAAGTGTGGTGCCGGCTACGAATAGCACCACCCATCTCATCCCTTTTGTGTCGTAAAAGGCAACTATGGGATTAGTCGGAGGATGGGCAACAGCGTCCTTCGAGTATATTAACAACCAAACTGCGATCGCCAACCCATCTGTCCAGTGTGGTGAGTATGGCAAAACCTCCCAATGAGCACACAGCACACCCATATCGGCCGTTGTAGTGATCTTTGGGGGAGGCCTGTGTCCAGCAGTGGACTTTATTCGGCCGAAATTATAATTAAATGATAATACGAATAAATGAATACATACGTTATGACCGCTAATTGTAGTGGTCGTTGGTGGGTATATGTTCAGCTGTGGACGTTTGCGGGATGAAGTGATGTGATGATAACGATACACATCACTAACAGATAAAGATAAAAAGATTTTTATTCATTTAAACGATTTGCAGGCACTTATGAATAGTCAAGACTAGCTGCCGTGTTCCAAGATGTAGATTTCCTATGGATAAGAACGGGCAAGAAACTCCATGGTTACTCTTTTTAAATCATAACACAATGGAATATTTATGAATTCATACATACATATTACCGAATATAACAAATTTGTGAAAGTTTGTATGTTAGTTGCTGGATCACGGCGGTCTCGAGTTTGGGAAAGAATTAGAAAGAAACCTTTTATTTTGCTTCAATAAAGGTCGCGGACGAAGTCGCGGAAAACAGCGAGGTATTCGTACATACTTGACAGAGCTCTTTTGAATCATACGCTTTGTATTTAGCTTGCACGGGATATCCCATGCATGCTCATTGGGATTTATGTCTGGCGATTGAGCAAGCCATGGTAGTACATGATGTATTTCCACCGGATCAATAAAAAAATAAAGGACGTTGATGTTAGACGTGGCAAGTATGTTTGTTAGGACTCTAGCAGTATGTCGGCGTGAATTGTCATGCATAAGCTGAAATGTAGTTCTTAATTGGGCCCGCAAAGGACTGACAACATCCGACACAACCATTTCAGCGAAGATCTGTGCATCGAGTTTGCCTCTTATCCAGGTCAGTTGTTGTTCTACCACTATAAGCACGAACTTCCTGGAATGATCTGAAACGTTAATAGCGCCCAGAGGTCCTCCAATACTACATATGCTTAAGATGTTTTTATAAGTGTCGATGCGTTGCCCGCGCTCTACGATGGTCACATGAAAGCAAGGAGCAAGCCCGGAGTACACTTAGTCGCGCATCGACCAGTGTCGGGGCTTGATGTTATTCATAAGCGTAATTCAGTAACATATTGCGAAAAAATAATGCCATCCTGTGTTTATAGACGATGCACGAAGTATACTGCTATTGTAAGAGAAAAAGACGTTTTATTGCAAAAATAAATAAATACGTAACGTAAATCGATATTGTAAATAAAAAATTGTATTGCGTTTTATTTTTTATCACGCGATCTAATGGCAGCCGGCGCTCCATTTTGTAGTGCAATAATGTTCGTGTAGGCGCGTCTATATGTAAAATGTCACTGGCATACGCCTAGTATCTTATCTCATGCCAACGCGAGACATTACCCACTGTGTTCATTGAAGGGCGCACCACACTGCCCAGTAATTTCAAATTGCTGGGCATAAGAAATAACAAATATCTCAAGGTAACGAGTGGGGCCACGCAGGACTAGATCTGGGTAGCATTACAATTGTTATGGGTAGGCGTGATGAGGCTTACCACCAGACGAATGACTTGCTCGTCTCGTCTCGTGAGTTGTACAAAAGAAGAACCTATATAATATATAAATTAAGTGATAGCTTGAGTGAGTAACTTCTTTTCTTTTTCTTTTTAAAACGTTGCCCTGTTGTGGGTGCGTTTACAGACATGAATTCCACATACAATACACCCAGATCCGGAATATTTGTTCCGTGCGGGAATCGAACCCACGACCCGGAGCGCAGCAGCCGTCTGTATCAGCCACTGCACCAACCGTGCCGTAACTCAGACGACTTTGCAAAACTTTTATTCTGAAAAAAAAATGACGGTCTTTCCATTTGAGCCCCGACTGACCATCGTACGTGGCGCTTGACGTTAAATACTCGTGAAATCTTAACCGTGGGTATCGGCAGCGCAACCTAGCGTCAGGGGTCGATCGTCACGCGAGGATAACTTTATTTACGGGCGGTTTATTATCATGAGTGTACTCGTTAGCGAGCCGCTCGTAAACACCGTCGCCCGGCTCACCTGCTCACTGGCGTATTACGTGTTGATATACATTGATATCGCAGAAGAAGATTCTAGTTCTATCGCGGCTACGGTTGTCTTTGAGACGAACTTATTTTTTACAATCAAAATTCTTATCTTTATCTCAACGTTGATAGTTAATATTTTCAGTTTTTATTTTTGGTTTTAAGAATGTAGAACTTTTCATCTTCGGTGTCATCATCATCATCATTTCGGCCGAATGAAGTCCACTGCAGGCCTCCTCCAAAGATCACTACAACGACCGATATCGGTGTGTTGTGTGCTCATTGGGGGGGTTTTGCCATAATCGCCACGCTTGGCAGGCGGGTTGGCTATCGAGTTATTAATGTACTCGAAGGACGCTGCTGCCCATCCTCCGGCTTATCCCATAGTCGCCTTTTACGACACCCATATGTATGCATTCAAGTCATCTCGCCACTGGGTTGGGACTTTCTGGGCCGGCCTCGGTGACGTCATCCATCTTCAGGCACCCTATGCGTCGAGACTTGCGCCCAGCAGTCATTATGCATGCAGCTCACGTGACCAGCCCAATCCCATTTCAGGCTGGACCGTAGTGTTGTGGTTCGTGTTCTATCTGTTACATTCCGAATGCTGCGCTCTCATCATTTGGCCGAATGAAGTCCACTGCTGGACACAGGTCTCCGCCAAAGAGTACCACAACGATCGATATGGGTGTGTTGTGGGCTCATTGGGGGGTTTTGCCATAACCGCCACGCTTGGCAGGCGGGTTGGCGATCGCAGTTGAGTTGTTAATATACTCGAAGGACGCTGCTGCCCATCCCTCGGCTAATCCCTTAGTCGACTTTTACGACATCCACGGGAGGAAATGGGGTGGTGGTTTTCTGAACCGGCACCACACGTCATGCTGCGCTCTATTGTTATCTATTTAAAAATAATGATTTTCCACACTAGGATTTCTCCTGTGTCATGGTTACAGTTTACAGACATAAATCTCACACGCAAACACCCAGACCCGAAGTAACTATCGGTAGACCATTAAATATATGTCCCGTGCGGGAATCCAACACGCGACACGTAGCTCAGAAAGCTAATTGTTTAGCCACTGCACCAACCGTAGTGTACAAAAAAAACAAATTTGAAGCAAGCCAGAAAACAACAAGAAAAGACTACCTTATTAACCAAATTTACGATGCAGTTGCAACACCAATTCCTTTAGATGGATAACGCTATTTCGTTTCGAGGTCAAAGCGATAGCGACTCGTGTCCATGACGTCACGTAGTACAGTCAGCACAATAAAGCGGGCGCATCGCCCGGACGAACTCGTAAACGCGCGATCTCAAACGACCGCTACTGAACAGAAGCTAGTGCGGCGATACCGCCCGCATACACTACACGAAGCAACGCAGAAGGTTAACTCGCCCGGTATTCCCCCATCTTTCAGATTCGCGCGATTTTATGTTGCGAAGTGCTACTACCGAATCTTTCTTCGCTTTGAAGGAAGAAAGACTTTTATGGACATGCACAGATAGTTGTAATGGCTTTCGCACAATAAAAAAAATAAACAATTCGTAAAAATATCAGCCTAAGGAAATCCACAGCTGAACAGAGACCTGCCCCACAAATTTCCACAATTGTGGCGTCAGTTTTTGGGAGGCATTTGCCAGTACTCACTTGGCCGGTGAGCGCAGAATGGCTGCTGTTCCAGAGAAGGGACGCTGCTGCATATCCCTCTGGTTAAGAGTCTCTTAGTCACATGTTATGACATCCACGAGAGGAAATGGAGTGGTGCTATATTCTTGATCTGGACACCACGCGGAAAAAAAAATCATCATCATTTCGGCCGAATGAAGTCCACTGCAGGCCTCCCCCAAAGGTGTCCACAACGACCGACATGGATGTGTTGTGGGCTCATTGGGGGGTTTTGCCATAATCGCCACGCTTGGCAGACGGGTTGGCGATCGCAGTTGAGTTGTTAATGTACTCGAAGGACGCTGCTGCCCATCCTCCGTCTAATCCCTTAGTCGACTTTTACGACACCCGTGGGAGGAGATGGGGTGGTGGCATTCTGAGCCGGCACCACACGGCAAACAAATATGAAATGGAATAATGATGTACCGTCCGAAGCCAACAATTGAGTCCCTCGGTATAAGCGATATAATGGATAGCTTTTATTAATGATTGCGATCACATTGTTGTGTCACAATGAAGGAAGCTGATGTCCATCCTAAGTACATACAACCACAGTGCCAATATATTTTGCCGCCAAACAATGTTTAAACTTGATGATGAACAACTGTGTTCCGATTTGAATGGCACTGTAGCTAGTGAAATTAGTGGGTATAAGGACTAAATACCTAACGTCTTGAGTTGATGAGCGCAGTGTGGTGCCACGTTGGACTAGTCCTGATTTGCAGAACAATTGTTAGGGCAAGAAAAAAGGCATGACGCTTAACCACCAGGTGTACGACTTGCTCGTCTCGTGAGGATGATTTATAAAAAAGGTAAATGGCTTGACCAGTCAGCAGGTTGCAGAATAAAGGATCTCTTCAATATTTCTTTTCTTTTTTTTTAAACGTTGCCCCTCACTAGGATCTCTCCTGTGTCGTGGGTGCGTTTACAGACATGAACTACCTACAGTTCATACAAATATTTGTTCCGCGCGGGAATCGCACCCACGACCCGGAGCGCAGCAGCCGACTGTATCAGCCACTGCACCAACCGTGCCGTCTACCTGTTGCTATTTGTTGCTATAATCAAAGAAGTAACGCATCTGCATCTATCGGTCGTCAACACTGGCTTCACTGATAATTAGTCCACACCAAATTCTACAATCCTTAATCAAATTGAACTTCTTTCAATTCTCTTTGGAGGGTATATACTGAATAACGTCATTACTAGCTTCAGATATAACGACGGCGTTGGGGGGTGGTACGATACTGAGCTGGGAACATTCGCCGTTTGTTAGCGAACGGATAAACTTCTTGACTGGTCTTTAGAAGAAGAATGCGTAGTGAGAACATGGTGATGTTCGGGGAATTAACAAAGAAATATTTACCTTGGGCCTGCACAAAACTTGTGTTGAATGAGAATGAATCTCTATCTCTTTTCTTTCGGTAACAAAACGGTTTGTGTACTTATGTACGCGCGTCAGAAGTTATCTAGACTTGTTTTTATTACGCTTGTCAACAATTTGCATACGAAATAAAGGCGATCAAATGATCGAATATTAAGTACAATTTAATAAAGGATTGATTAAAGGACATTATTAAAATAAAATTATATTTATTTCTATGCAGTTAGAAAATATTAAAATATTTATTGTCGTATGAACGTAGCAGAGATCTGTAAAATCAGTTATTATTCAGTAAAATAACGATACATTTTTTATTATCTTTGGCGGCTGACTTCATGCTGTCCGATATTCTATATCCGACGATATGCTATGCACAGGTCTCAACTTTACTCTCATCAAACATATTCCATTATATGGTACAGAGAGGTGGTCACTCACTATGGGCCTCATAAGAAAGCTCAAGGTCATTCAGTGAGCCATAGCTCCATAGAGAGAGCTATGCTTGGTATTTCTCTACATTCAGTCTTTCCCAACGTGGGCGATAACGCCCCCTTGTGGGCGCTGCAGGCCTAAAGGGGGGCGGTAAGAGACCCAGAAAAAAGGGGGCATTGTGTAGGGCTTTGGGGTCGATTTATAATTTCATCTACCTAGCTAGGAAGACTCTTAGACACCGACTGAGCTCTCGACTCTCGACTACATCTTGTGAACATCAACAACAGTAAATTGGAACCTGATATCAACAAACTTATTGAACAGCATCAGATTCAACCTTCACATTAGTTTTTATATAAGAATTGATTATGTTTGTTTTATTTTCAATAAAAGATACTCTGTCCGAATACTATAAATTTGCGTTTCAATAATCAGTTAAAAGTACTTAGCGGTTTTTAAGTATGTTTAAAAAGGGGGGCGTTAAAAAATAATTTATTCTTAAAGTGGGCAGTTGACAATAAAAGGTTGGGAACCCCTGCTCTACAAGATTGAATCAGAAATGAGGAGATTCCTAGAAGAACTAAAGTTGCCGACATAGCTGAAAGGATCAGTAAACTGAAGTGGCAATGGTTGGGGCACATTGTTCGTAGAAGTAATGGCCGTTAGGGTAAAAAGGTTCGCGAGTGGAGACCGCGCACCGGAAAACGCAGTATGGGATGACCTCCAAAGAGGTGGACAGATGACCTGGTGAAGATCACTGGGAGTCGTAGGATGAGTGCGGCATGTAACCGCTCATTGTGGAAATCTATAGGGGAGGCCTTTGTTCAGCAGTGGACCTCCTTGATGATGATGAAACATATTTGACAGGCAACTTCATACCGTCAGATTTCGTAACGGTATGCGCACGCAGCTCCTGATCAAACTCATAAAAAAAGTTATACTTCCTTCTACGGTATTTTCCTCGGTTCACATAACTGTGGTAAAAAGAAAAAGAAAAAAAAACTGTGGTAAACGGAAAAAAAGACATATCTAGGTAAACAAATAATAGCAGCCAAGGGCACCTTTGAATAGTACTTTCTGTGACCTCAGCCTAGAGTTACTGGAGACAGGTGTCTGGGTCGGGCGTAGATTTACAAACGCTGTAAAATATGTCCCACGGCTGTCGGGTCGTAACGCATAGACGACATATTCACATATTCGGCTCGCGGTCATATTTGGGGTTATTTATTCATAAAGCTATGTCAAAGAAAAAGGGTATCCACACAAATTTGGTCTTTTTACTCCTGCATTACCAGACGATGCATGCTCGATACATATTATCATTATCATGTCAGCTGATAGTTGTCCACTGCTGAAGAAAGGCACCCTCCAAAGATTCCCACTAACGTGGGTAATTTTGGGGAGATTTTTCTAGTATCCACACTTGGCAGGTGGGCTGGTGAGCGCAGTTACCATCTGCATGCTGCTGCCCATCCCTCTGGTTTAGTTAGAATCCTTTGTCATTAGTCATCAATCATGACTTCAGCCGAAAAACGTCCACTGCACGACAGAAGCCTCCCTCAAAGATTGCCACAATGACCGATATGGGTTTATGTTGTGTGCGCTCATTGGGGGGTTTTGCCATAATCGCCACGCTCGGTAGACGGGTTGGCGATCGCAGTCGTGTTATAATTGTACTCGAAGGACGCTGCTGCCCATCTTTCAGCTAATCCCACTGTCGCCTTTTACGACATCCACGGCATGAGATGGGGTTCTTAGCCGGCACCACACGACAGAGTCGCTTTTACGATATCCACAGAAGATGAAGTGGTGCTAATCCGGACATCACACGGAGGGTACATTACGTGAATAACAAAGTAGCACCAACCCATCTCATCCCGTGGGTGTCGTAAAAGGCGACTAAGGGATTAGACGGAGGATGGGCAGCAGCGTCCTTCGAATACATTAACAACTCAACTGCGATCGCCAACCCGCCTGCCAAGCGTGGCGATTATGGCAAAGCCCCCCAATGAGCACACAAAACACCGATATCGGTCGTTGTGGTGATCTTTGAGGGAGGCCTGTGTCCATCAGTGGACTTTATTCGGCCGAAATGATGAAATCTTGAAATCTACACTGACCTGATTTGTACGACTACACCGTGAAGTGCCAATAGCTACTATGTACAAAAATCTGCTTTTACAAGATACCAGAGAAACGGATAATTATCTGTAATGGACAGCTTTATAATTGTATTTACAATTATTTGATAATGAATTTGATGTTCCCAGTAATTGAACCTTTTCAAGCATATTTTTTCATCGCATAAAAGCGTAGTTTATCAGTGTGCTGTCCAGGTAATGTCCGTGTGGTGTCCGGATTAAGAATATAGCACCAGTCCATCTCCTCCCGTGGATGTCGTGTAAGGCGACTACGGGACTCTAAACCAGAGGGATGGGCAGTAGCGTCCCTTCTGTGCAGCGGTAGCCATACTGCGCTCACCAACCCGCCTGCTAAGCGTGGTGAGTATTTGGCAAATACCCCCCAAAATGTCGACACAGTTGTGGAAATCTATGGGGAAGACCTATATTCAGCAGTGGATGTATAAATGGCTGATATGATGATAAAGCGTATTTTGAGAATCATAGTAAGAAATTCAAGACTGCCAAAATTACAGGAGGTTATTGACAGTTACCGTTAATATTCAAAAGCAATTTTTAAGTATTTAAATTATAGAAGTATACACAAGATAATAGGATCGCAAATGGGCGTAGCTTAAAACTGGCAGTCTCCAGTGAAGCATACGGTCGCGGATCCACAGCGCGGACATGAAAAATGACGTCACATTAAACTGTACGTTGATAAATAAGCAGCGTTTTGCATAAGTCACAGGCCACGGTTGAAGTTTATGGAGTTCAAAATGTCCGTTTATGGGGCACATACTTTTCTTTTAGCGCTGAGTTAGAAAGGTTTAACGCGACGGGCTAGCGATGTCTTCAGCTAAGCGTTGATATAAGAAAGAACGACAGAGAAAAAATATTATTAATAAAATAAGATATACATTTATGATATGACTAACAGTAGTTGTACGAGGCCAAAAAGATCCCTAGCTCAGCACCTCACTTCGTTCACGAATAAAACTTGAACTAACTGATCTCATATCGTGGGTGTCGAAGAAGGTGACTAAGGAAGTTTAGAACCCGGTGTATAACATTAAGCACTTTGGGTAAATCGCAGATGGTGGGTAAACCACCGACACTAGCATACCTACGGAGGGTTGGTGTCAGGTAGGCGGCCGACCCTCGCCAAAACTTTGGAATATGATAACATATTGCGCCGACCCCAAGTAACTTGGGACCAGGGCAGGAAGATGTAGAATAGGACATGAGGTTACGGCAGAGTGCCACCATTGTGGAAGCGACCAGGATACCGCACAGCACACGCTGAAGGAATTCCCTGCATGGGCTGCCGAGTGGCGGATCCTGGTCGATCAGGTCGGGCAAGATCTCTTTCGGCCGGCAGTAGTGTCGGCTATATTGGCAGAGCATGAAAATTGGAGTGCAGTGGTCTCCTTCTGCGAGAGCGTCATGCTCCAGAAGGAGACTGCAGAACGGGATTGGGAGAGGACCGATCCCGCACGGAGAAGGACGAGACGGCGATGGGTTAATAACCACTCCGGTGCGCAGGTCCAACACGCCTGAGCCCCCTGTCATCATTTCATGGTGGGGGACCTCGGGGGTCGCGGGCGCGCATGATGCAGAAGCTATAGTGGTGAGCGAGCAGTGCCGAGTAAAGACGGCGAGGCGGTAAGAACCAAAGAAGTAGTCGCAAAGCTGACCGAATGAGACGTCGTCACGCACCATAGAAACCATTCTTATCCCATTTATCGTCCCATTAGATGATTCACATACAAAAAGTTAATATTATATTCACATTTGTGCAGTTGATAACTGATGATACCATATCGTACCAACTACATGGCGTCTATCACATCATGTCGTTGGCACATGGTCGGTATTCCCGGGTGCAAGGTTCCTAATAAGTATCGCGTTATATCCTGATGCACTTTATATTCCAATGAAAACTAAATGCCGTGTAAAAATATAATAGGATATATTGCATATTGCGTTTGTATAAGGATGGGTTAGTGCCTCATGTGGCTTCGTATAATAGCGCACTCGATATTGATGTAGTTTAGACATGTTATTCCTAAGTACGGCAGAAAGTAACTGCTTTGTGTAATCCACTTTGAGATATTAACTTAGTTTTGAACTAACATTCTTAAGGCGGGTCTAAACCAATAAAAAAATAGCTGCACGTAGCACGACGAGAGTCAATGAAAGTGTAGGCTCAATGAATATTTCCGGTGCGTGTGCGATTCCTTTTCCTTCATACAGGCTAAGTCAACTATGTGGTCGGCTTTCAATTTAACCAGATTTTATACGAAGCGTATGTCATCTGACGTCCGCGTCCCAATTACTGTGGTATACATACTAGAGACAGACATTAAATAGTGGTACCTTTATATAGATTAACCAAGACAAATAAGTCGGTCTTAGGGAACTGTGTCCGATTCTATAATAAGTTACCAAAACGAATTACAGATCTTACTGATGGGAAGTTTAAAACGCACATTAAAGCAATTCTCATAAAAAAAGCCTATTATAAAATCAAAGACTATGTTGACGATAGGGACGTGTGGCGTTAATTTTTATCATTTTTTATCTGTTATCTGCACATGTGGCTTCCCTGGAAACAGAATTTTATCTGCATTATTTGATTGTTTTTATTGTATAGCTGCAATTGTTTTTCAATGTACAATGTTGTTTTAAATAATTTGTAAAACAAAGTATAAAAAAAGATAATCAAAGAAGACCTAGCCCTGAGTTTCTTTTGGCATTTCTTCTCAGAGGTTGTCATGTACTGAAATTGCCCTCCGTTGTTTCAATATGACGTGTAAAAGTGTCTGTTAGGACCTAATTACTGAATAAATGATTGAATTTGAATTTGATACAGATACCCCCTATATTTGCGTGGGAGATCCTAGCTTCAGTCATCGGTTGACTAAAGTTCATAAATGGACTGGCAACCGGTGAACCGCGATTTCCTAAGACTGTGTCACTATTTGATTTAAGTGCACCAATAACAACCAAGTGTGACAATCGCATTAAAGCCTGATTGGTTATGACGTAGTCGTGCACCAGTCACGTGACCTGTCACAGAAGAAAACACCTGGCGAACCCTATAAGGGTGATATGCCATACATCCAATATCTTTGTCCGATGTACTCGTATATTTGACATTTCAATGTATTCAATCAAACACATATACATATGGATAACTATGAAAGCAATATTTAATGAGTATAACCGATGTCTTTATAATATTAGGCACTTAATAAAACAGCACCCTGGCTATAAAAATAAAGTAGAGTATGTGTTTAGAATTGAATATGGCAGTATTTAAACATCACATCTTGGACAAAATTATTGTAGGAGTGGTATATCGCAGATGTTAAAGAAATTTGATCAAAACTGTGTACCTCAATGTGAGTGGCATATCTTAAAAATGTTTACAAGTGCCCCATATTGCCAGATAATAAAACTAGGCAAGTGAATTGCTTAATGTGGTGTCCGGATTAAGAATATAGCACCACTTAATCTCCTCCCGTGGATGTCGTAAAAGGCGACTAAAGGACTCTAAACCAGAAGGATGGGCAGCAGTGTCCATTCTGTGGAACAGTAGCCATTCTGCGCTCACCAAACCGCCTGCCAAGCGTGGTGAGTACTGGAAAATTCCCCCCAATATGATGGCACATTTGTGGAAATGTATGGGGGGGGGTCTTTGTTCAGTAGTGGACGATGTATGGCCGATATGATGAATTGCTTCTACGATCTGTGTACTATACTGGGTAATCATAAATACGGTTTAGACCCATGTTTAATTCAGAATGAGAACAACTTATTGTGGCGAACTCGTGCGTTGTACAAGCTGTTTAGTTTAATTGGATTTAACTCTATAGTGCCAGTAGTATTCAAGAAATTCCCTGGAGAACTGTATCTGTCTGCCTACCTTTAAGAATTCGCTAGCCCGATACGTTCTTACAAATATATATAATACATGATAAGGTACCACCATTCAAGGGCCCTACCCTTGAGGAAGGTAATTAGGTACATGTATCTATATCTTCGGGTGTCAACTTTTTTTTTGATCCTATAGAAATACATCATGTACTTCCTCCGCCCCGGGAAAGGGTGGAGGGGTATGCCAGACTCCTGCCGGCTAAAACCACCGGAGTGGTCATCTTCGGCACGGAAGGGAGGCTCCAGGAACTGGAATAATGTCCGTCTAGAGCCACCCACTGGTGCCACGCCTTTAGGCACATCTCGGAGGGGATGACTGTAAGGTGGTCAACCCCTCTAGCGGAGGAAAGGCGACTGTAAAGAGGCCACCCCCTAGGCACTTCTCGGGAGGATTGTAAAGGACTCCCCCGAAATCTGGCTATGCGCTATGCTGCGCTGTGTCTGTCCGTCTGTCTTCCTTTAAGAATCTGGAACCCCGATAACTACTAACAAATTATGATATGATAAAGTACCACCATTCAAGGGCAAGGGTTCACCATATATACAACCATATATAATACTTTATACAATACATTATTGTTCGGAACATTCCCGAACGTCGGCGGTGGAGGCGGCAGCGCGGGACGCGGGGAACGACGAGTTCGCTCCGGCCGGCCACGCCGCCGCACGGCGCACGCACAGCACCATCGACCACAGCGAGCGACACCCGCGACCGTAAACAATTATAATACGCGCGCCGCCAGTCATTCCTTATCTTTGTAAATTCATAATTATATTATTTTAACCAGCCTATTAGTTTTCATTAGTAAACAACATACAGTCCCCTACAAATTGGTCCTTCGCAAGAAAAATAATACCAAGAACAAGAACAAAGAAAATTGCAGACAACACGTGGCACATCGGTAATTCCGTGAAGAGGAGACTCATCCACGAAAACGGACAACGAGACTGCGATGCCTGCGGCGTCTACAGATCGGTAATTAGTGTGTCGTTCCAATTAAATATTCCCATCCGCCTAATATTTTTTTTAAAAACTTAGCCTCGCTTTTCTCATTTGGTCATTAAATCTGTTCCATTATCCATTTAAATCATTATTGCCATAAATATGGCATGGTTGCAAAAATATCATCATTACAAAAGTTATAACTTGATAACGTAGGTACATTTTTTTCTCAGAAACCTGTTCTAGTCACGCACGATCGCTAACGAGCCGAGATCACTAACGCTCGCTTACCTGCATTCTCGGTGCATTTATCACCGGTCTTAACAGTGATTTACTTTGCCTATTCAATTAGCGTGCTCAAGCTTATACGATTTTATTTGCAATGGAGGCCAAAATTAAAGAGTTGAGTAAGAAACGTGGCAGTTGCAAAGCCAAACTCACGCTTTTCAGCAATTATATAAATGTAGCTGTGTCTTGTGCCTCGCTTAGCGACCTACAGGTAGCTGAACTAGGAATTAGGCTTGAAAAAATTGATTTACTATATAATGACTATGATAAAATACAGGAAGGGATCGAGATGCTGGTGGAAGACCCCGACGAGGCAACCAAAGAGCGCGAGTCTTTTGAAACCCAGTACTTCACCTTGGTGTCTTCAGCACGTGATTTGTTGCGACGTCATAACGAGCGAAAAGCCAGCATTCCGGTGAGTTCCGTGCTAGCCACAGATGACATCACACATTCTAAACATAGTATTGTTAAATTACCGCAAATCAGTCTACCACATTTTGATGGTAGTTATCAGCATTGGCTTGAGTTTAGAGACACGTTTGATTCACTAATACATAAAAATAAGTTATTAGACGACATAAGTAAATTTCATTACCTTAGGGCCTCATTGAAAGGTGCTGCTGCATTAATTATTCGTAGTTTAGACTTTAATACAGACAACTATAGTACCGCGTGGGATTTATTATCAAAACGCTATAATAATAATCGTCTATTAGTGAACAACCATGTGCAAAATTTATTTAATATTGAACAGGTACAAAAGGAGTCCAGCAAAGCAGTGCGTTATTTAGTTGACGTAACCACAAAAAATCTTAGATCTTTAACAATTTTAGATCAACCTACACAACACTGGGACACCTTGATTATCTATATAATGGCACAAAAGTTAGATTCTAATACGTACTTCTACTGGGAAGAACATAGAACCACATTATCAGAGGCACCGACGCTATCACAATTTTTAGTTTTTTTAAATAATAGAGCGGACTTGTTGGAGTCAGTTGAGGAATCGGATAAGAATAAAAATAAAAATTGTAATAATAAAACTAATAAACAAAAAAGTTTTGCCGTAACCTCAAATGATTCCAATTATTCAAATAAGTATTCATACTTGAATATTAGTTGTCCAATGTGTAAGCAAAATCATAGTTTACATAAGTGTGACAGCTTTCGAACACTGTCCACTGAAATTCGTAATCTAAAGGCAAAGGAGTTCAGAGTTTGTCTCAATTGTTTACGATCGGGACATGTTGAGCAAAGATGTAAACTACTAGCGCGTTGCAAGTACTGCAAGGCTAAGCATAATACGCTTCTACACATGGATAAAAATACAGAACCTGACTGTACTCCTATGGTAGATAGTATCGCTCTATCGACTGATGCTATACAGTCTCCTACTTCTTCCACCGTCTTGCTTTCCACAGCGCGGGTGAAGGTGCGAGACAGCAGGGGCGACTATCACACCGCACGGGTACTGCTGGACAACGGCAGTACCGCTAATTTCATCACAGAGAAGCTGTGTGGTAAGCTGGGTTCAATTAAACGTTACGTACATTCAACAATAACGGGTATTAACCAGCATACATCTAGAAGCACACAGTCTTGTTCCTTAACTTTGGAGTCTTTTTCCGGTAATTATAAGGTAAACATAGACTGTTTAATCTTGCCAGAAATTACCAAATCATTGCCTACAACATATATAGATATTAGTAATATTTCACTGCCATCGGGTATATGTCTAGCTGATCCTTCTTATTATCAGCCATCAACTGTGGACATATTACTTGGTGCTGAACAGTTTTGGAATATCTTAGGTACTAATTCTATCAACTTAGGCAAACACAAACCTCGATTATATGAATCCAAACTAGGTTGGCTTATTTCTGGGTACATTGTTCAACCTAGATCATCCTGCCAACCATTTTGTCATTTGGTTCAGGATATGCCAACTGAACTGACTCGTTTCTGGGAATTGGATTCGATCGAAAGTAAATTTTCCTTGTCAGCAGAGGAACAGGCATGCGAGGAACATTTTTTAAGTACAACAACTCGTGGTAAAGACGGTCACTTTATTGTAAAAATGCCTCTTAAACAATCACCTGAGACATTAGGCGATTCATTTACCATGGCAAAGATACGATTTCTTTCATTAGAACGTAGGTTCAAACGTGATCAATTATATAAACATAGGTATATGTGTTTCATGCGCGAGTACCTAGATCTAGGCCATATGTCTGAAGACGTCAATTCAGAAAATGCAAATAATTATTTTTTACCCCATCATGGTGTCTTACGGGAGCAAAGCTCCACGACAAAATTGCGAGTTGTCTTCGACGCATCTGCCGTCACAACTTCGGGGATTTCTTTGAATAACTTGCAGATGATCGGTCCCACAGTTCAGGACGATCTTTATTCTATTTTATTACGCTTCAGACAGCATAGAATCGTAGTATCGGCTGACGTCGAAAAGATGTACCGCGCGGTAAAACTTGACAAATCTCAACGTTCCTTACAAAAAATCATATTTAGATTTGATGAATCTGAACCTCTTAAGACGTACGTGCTAAATACAGTTACGTATGGCACCGCTTCAGCTCCATATTTAGCAACAAAGTCTCTTGTTAGTCTTGCGACCCAAGCCTCAGCCGACGATGTAAAGCGTGCCATTCAACATGATATGTATGTCGACGATTATTTGGGAGGTTCTGATTGCGAATCCAGCGCTATCCAGCTCTGTAAGGAAGTAAGTTCGATTCTCGCATCGGCACAATTTAAATTAAGAAAATGGCAATCTAATACTCCACAGGTTTTAAAAGAAATTGGCGGTCTAGAGATAAGCAACAATAACATAATAGATCTAAACCGAAGTCAGTCTATAAATACATCCCATAAAACATTAGGTATAAACTGGAGTTGCGACTCGGACGTATTAAAATTTTCAATAAATATATCTTTAAGTAACAAAATTACTAAACGGCATATTTTGTCAATTATCAGCCAAATTTTCGACCCTTTAGGCCTCGTAGGGCCATGCGTCGTGCAGGCAAAGGTAATTATGCAAAAATTATGGTTGGAAAAATGTTCATGGGATGACCCAGTCTCACGTGATATACAAGACCGTTGGTCATCTTTCGTTACAATGCTGCCGTGTCTTAATTATTTAAATATACCGCGGCATGCAATAAATCCTAACTATAAATTAATTGAAATGCATATTTTCACAGATGCGTCAGAATGCGCGTATGGAGCATGTGTCTATATACGTTGTTTAAACAATGATGGCACAACAACCGTTACTCTTTTAACCTCGAAAAATAAAATAGCTCCCATTAAAAGCACAACCATACCCCGACTCGAACTTTGTGGGGCTCTGTTGGGAGCAAGACTGTGTGCAAAGGTAGCAGCCTCACTGACGATTAAAATAAATACATTCCAATATTGGTGTGATTCTACCATAGTTCTGTGTTGGTTATGCACATCACCCAATAAATTAAAGCCTTTCGTTCGTAATCGTGTAAGTGAGATACAAGAGAGCACTGGCGAGAACTCTTGGAGGTACGTCACGTCGAAAGAGAACCCGGCAGACCTCGTTTCTCGTGGGCTCAGGGCCGATCAGATCGGCACTAATTCACTGTGGTGGTCGGGCCCAGAGTTTTTAAAACTAAGTGATGATTATTGGCCAAAAATGCCAAGTACAACCACAATTTCTAACATACCAGAGGTAAAAGTTCATTTAGTTAACAATAATCAACAAACTCAATCCATATTAAGCAAGTTAATATGTAGTACATCAGATATTATTGCATTAAAACGTCGCTTTGCATATATACTTCGATATATGCATAACTTGAAAAACCCTCATAATAAAGTAACAGGATATTTATCAGTTAAAGAGTTACAAAAGGCATTAATAGTTATTATACGCGTCTGTCAAATGGAAATGTTTGCACTTGAGTACACATTGGCTTTAAACCAGCACTTATCTAAAAAAAAATAGATTAATTTCATTATCTCCATTTTTGGATGATCAAGGTGTCATCCGTGTGGGTGGTAGGTTGCAAAACTCCACTTACTATAGTTATGATGTCAAACATCCCATACTGTTAGACAGTAAACATCACATCACACAGATTATTTTCCGTTATGAACATATTCAGCTTATGCATGCTGGGCCACAACTTCTTTTGTCTCACATTCGGCAAACTTATTGGCCTTTAGGAGGCAGACCTTTGGCAAAACGCATATTTAGATCATGTGTTAAATGTTTCAGATTTAGGGCACAAACGGTGCAACCAATCATGGGTCAGTTACCATGTACGAGAACACAGCTTGACTTTCCTTTTTACAATTGTAGTGTGGACTATGCTGGGCCAATGCTGATAGCCGACCGTAAAGGTAGAGGTAGTAGATTAATAAAATCATATATATGTGTGTTTGTATGTCTAGCTGTAAAGGCTATTCATCTGGAGCTTGTAACGGACCTTACCAAGGATGCTTACCTGGCCTCTTTGAAGAGATTCGTTGCTCGGCGGGGTAAGCCACATAGCATCCACTCCGATAATGGCACAGCGTTTGTGGGAACCTTTAATGAACTTGCTCGTTTCTTATCCAAGTCAAATTTGGAAGCCGACCTTGCTAAAGATGGTATAAGGTTTACTTTCACACCTTCTTATAGCCCCCATTTTAGAAATGGTTACATATTTAGTGCAAATAGAGGCAATTTTAAATTCGCGTCCTATTGTCCCCTTTTCTTCGTCACCTTCAGACTTGACCGCTCTTACGCCATCCCATTTCTTAATTGGACGACCGCTAATATCGATTCCTCAGCCGCAGGTACACTCTATCAACATCAATCAACTGGATCGCTACAAGAGGATTGAGCATCTCCGACAACATTTTTGGAATCGATTCAGCTACGAATATGTCGTCATGTTGCAGCAGAGAAATCGATGGCAGGCATCTACTGGTGAACTAAAACTTGACCAATTAGTTCTGGTCAGAGAGAAGGCGCAACCACCACTGCTTTGGCTACTGGGCCGTATTGTCAAGGTGTTTCCTGGCCCAGATGGTGTCACGAGGGTGGCTCAAATCAAGACGAAGAGGGGCATGATTACGAGGGCCTTCAATAACATATGTCCTCTACCTATTGAAGACAACACTTCAACCCGGGCAGTCTGTTCGGAACATTCCCGAATGTCGGCGGTGGAGGCGGCAGCGCGGGACGTGGGGAACGACGAGTTCGCTCCGGCCGGCCACGCCGCCGCACGGCGCACGCACAGCACCATCGACCACAGCGAGCGACACCCGCGACCGTAAACAATTATAATACGCGCGCCGCCAGTCATTCCTTATCTTTGTAAATTCATAATTATATTATTTTAACCAGCCTATTAGTTTTCATTAGTAAACAACATACAGTCCCCTACATTATAAATATATAAAAATACTAGCTGCCCGCCCCAGGTTCGCCGGTTCGGTTCGGTCGTAGGTACATGCAAACCCGATTGCAGCACCACCTACCAGGTCCAATGTAAACCATCCAGGGACCCACTCAAACGTAGAAAAAAAACATCCAAATCGGTCAAAAAAAAATCAGCCGCTTACTACTTATCAGTCAAAAGATATCCACTGCTGAACAAAGCCCTCCTCTATAAACGGCCGGTTGCATGCCGTATGCCGTCATTTTGGGGAGCATTTTCCAATACTAAGCTTGGCAGGCGGGTTGGAGAGTGCAGAATGGCTGCTGTTGCACAGGAGGCGGCATCGTTGCTACCCACCCCTCTGGTTTAGTGTCCCTCAGTCACCTTTAGGACATTCATGGGAGTAGTGGTGCTATATTCTTAATCCGAACCGTATACGGAAAGACTTTGCCGTGGCATCAAAGCGGCTCCGGTGCGATGTTCTAGAAATCCTGGAGCCCCTCTTCAGTGTCGAAGGTGACCTTCGCTCAGATGGTTTTAGCCGGTTCGAGGTCAAGAGATACCTCTCCATCCTTCCACAGGGCGGAGGAAATCCATGATGGATTAAAAAAAGAGGATTGTTCGCTCTAGCAGTGTGTGAAACAAAACTATATTTAGCAAAAAGACTTTAAGTTCTCCACTGTTCTCACAGTTGAGTAGAACAACATGTAAAGTAATCATAGGCACTATCCCACTTAATTTGGAACTGGAACTTTACTAGCTGAATGCTCTTGTTCATAAGCAAGAGCATTCATGACCACTGTCCTGAGGGACCATTTGTCCTAGCACAAATGACATATTCTTCACGCCGTCACAGAATATAACTAAGTAAACATATAAATTAGTTTATGTAACAGCACACTTTATACACAACACTTAAGTGCACAGCTGGGGTACAATTCCTTAAGCCCAAACATCCATACATCCTTAAATACAGAATCGAAATAACGGTATAAAACCAATTTGGTATACGCTAAGCCATGATTGAAGCTATTCAAGGACACGTTGCAGACGGTGAGCCATGAGGACCAGACTTAGCAATTACCAAACTGGTTTTTCACCATTATTTCAATTCTGTATTTCTTGAATGTATGGATGATCGAGCTTAGAGAATTGCACCCCTGATGGCTGACTGTACCAATCTCTCGGAAAATGGGTTGGTACCAGCTGACGGCCATCTCTAGCACCGCGCACGCTCACTGGTCAAATCAAATAGCGCGCGCTTGCCTTCCTGTTACGCACTTCCGTCCCTTTTCACGAAATCTCACCTACAGATAAGCGAAAGGAAAGATGTTACAAATCAAAAAATGTTTTAGGTGCTATGTTCGCTCTTTGTTCAAGTAACCACGTTGCATTATACCACTATAGCTTGCATATTGTAGTCAAATGATAAGATATTATAAACAGATCCGTAAGGATAGTCTCGTTTCTTTACATAACCAACTTCTAAACCTTTGAAGTTACACGTCAGTGGTAATGTTGCATCTACAAAGTCAAAGAGCTGCCTCTAAATACTAAATACTCTGTGTTTACACACTGATGACCGTATGTTGGGATTAACAGCGAGCCGGCAAAGCGCTGCAGTGTTTACGGTCCCCACATGAGTCTGATTTTGCAGAAATAAACGATGATATATCTGTATTCTGATTGTACTTTATTTCCTGGTGGTCTCTTATTGCACGAGGCCGGCTAGGTAGGTACTACCCCAACACGCCTGAGCCCCCTGTCGTCTTTGTATGGCGGGGGGCCTTGGGGGTCGCGAGCGCGCTTATTGGGAAATTTGCGTGCTCATACCGAGTGACCCCCGGGAAGACAGCGGTGTGTATGTGTTTACGTACCGCCGTGTGCGCAGCACAGCGCATAGCGAGGCTTCGGGGGAATCCTTTACGATTCCCCCAGAAGTGCCTGGGAGGGTGGCCTCTTTACAGTCGCCCTCCCTCCGCTAGAGGGGACGACCGCTTTACAGTCATCCCCTCCGAGATGTGCCTATAGGCGTGGCACAAATGGGTGGCTCTAGATGGAGATCTTTCGAGTTCCTAGAGCCTCCCTACGGTGCGGAAGATGACCACTCCGGTGGTTTTAGCCGCTAAGAGTCCGGCATGCCCCTCTGCCGTTTCCCGGGGCGATGGAAGTTCATGAAGAATTTCCACCAGGCACCAATAAAAAAAGGTAGGTACTACCCCAGCGCCAGATTTGCCGCTAAGCAGTGTTTAAGCTTTGGACATTGCAGTATTCAGGTAAGAAGGGCACTGAAGATAATAAACCGGCCATAAGAGACTAAATAACCGCCGTAACCGCCATGCAGGCCTAGTCCTGAGTAACAGTACAATTGTTATGGGCAGGCTGACGCTTACCAACCAATAAAACAAGATTCTAAATACATCGATTTCAAAATGGTTTCGATTTTCCAGGTTCCACTCTTTTTGTTATTTTTAGGGTTCCGAACGTCCGAAGGAAAAACGGCGGAACCCATAAACGAAAGTGTGTTCTTATATTCTGTAAATGGGGTACACTTTTGGGGGCCAATATCTATACAAATAAATTAAATTGAAGTGTCTGTTTGTAATGTCAATATAACAGATTTTTACTAAATGCATATAAAAGTATATAAAGTACCTATAACAAAACAACAATTATAAAAAAAATTGTCTGTCTTTCTATCAGATAGCTGATGTTATAAGGAATAACTAAGGCTACTTTTATTTTAGAAAAATAATTAGGGATCCGCGCAAAAAAAATAAACCTTGAAATCCAAAATGAAATATTCTATGTCGAGTGTCTTTGTCGAAATACTGTAAATTTCTTTTAAATTAAACGCGGGTGAAACCGCGGTTCCCTGCTAGTAGAAAATAAAAGAATAATGTCTTGCAAACTGTACCGTGTAACAGATGAAATGTTGTGAAGGTCTAAAATATATTTTATAATTCTAAATTAAATATATTTAAAGTTATTTAAGAAAATGCCGTGTGGTGCCGGCTCAGAATGCCACCACCCCATCTCCTCCCATGGGTGTCGTAAAAGTCGACTATGTGATTAGCCGGAGGATGGGCAGCGTCCTTCGAGTACATTAACAACTCAACTGCGATCGCCAACCCGCCTGCCAAGCTTGGCGATTATGGCAAAACCCCCCAATGAGCCCTCAACACATCCATATCGGTGGTTGTGGTGATCTTTGGGGGAGGCCTGTGTCCAGCAGTGGACTTCATTCAGCCGAAATGATGAAGAAAATGACGAAAATTTACCATTTTGCTCCCTTTTTATATCCGAACTATTGAGTCAAAAATTTGGAAAAAATAAATACAGGAATACCTATAAGAAGTCTGTGGTCTTAAAATATCAGTAAACTTACGTTTGCAGTTGGAATATATGGGAGAACATGTTTTTCAACTACGTTGTGTTTGTTCACGGGATAAGTTATTGTACAAGACCGAATTCAACAATAGACAATATATTTTAGTTACGACAAACAAATTTGGATCAGATTTTAATAAAAACATAATGTGTTACATATTCGTCGTACGGAACCCTCCCCACGCGAGTTCAACTTCCACTTTCCGGTTTTTTTATTAAAACTCATTCACTGGTTTCTCTTGTGAATAAGACGGAATAGAAGTTGAATTGAAGAAATTTACACATTGAATCCTTATGGTTACACAATATAATGGTTTTGGTCTTTCAAAATCCGCAATCCTTGACGGTACCCTACCCTTTTTTATTTTTTATAGAACCGATGGAAACAACATCGTGTACTACCTCGGGAAACGGCGGAGGGACTAAAACTGGTCATCTTGTGGTCTAAAGGTGATGATCTTCGGCTCCAAGAACTCAAGAATTATCCATCTAGAGCCGCCTATTCACCTTTAGACACATATCGGAGAGGATAACTGTAAAATGGTCACTCGCTTTAGTAGAGGGGAAGCGATTGTAAGGGCACCATAAAGTATGTGATGACACAGGTGGGATTTTAAAGGATCCCTCAAACCCTCACACGCGCGCACACGGTACCACGTAACCTCTTGCGCACCGCCGCGCCGTTTTCCTGGGGCTCACCCGGCATGAGCACGCAGATTCCCCTGTGGGCGCGATCCAGCTCAGTATTTGCGATAGAAAGTTGCTACTGAAACAAAGGTAAAGGTTGCACAAAACCTAGCGTTTTTTCTAGAAATAAGAACATAATGAAGGTTGAAGACCTCCATATAGTACACAGCTTGAGATAGTAATTCGCTTTTCAAACAAAAGTTGCTTAGAAACCTGAGCTTACTAGAGTATTTCTAGAAGTCAGAAAAATAAAACGATTTCAGAACATGAGGGCCGATTCTCTTAATTATTTTCCCTATTGACAGAAAGCTGACCGAACTGAGTTTGTTTAAATCACGTTTAACATTATTATTCGTTTATCAGAATATAATTCGTGACATTTATGACATTGAGTCTATAGCCGGTGTAAGTGACATCGTAACGAACACTGATACCAAGGAGTCAGTAAGTAGCAGTAGTAGTTATGAATATGTAAAGATTGATAAATCTGAACACCGTACAACGTTGCCTTTTACTTGACATTGGCGAAATTGTGGAAGATACTCTACAAAAGCCATAATCTAAGAGAAGAAGAAGACGTCATCGTTCACAGTAGCATAATAATAGTAGAGTTATGACCACGCTGTTTACGGATACATTGCGTGCCCAAAAATTTCGAAATCTGCAAGTTCTACGCTTTTACGTTTAATTTTACATAAATCTATTATAAGTCGACTGAGTAAGCTATTAAAAAGGTTTTTTTAAAGGTATTATTAGTCCTTCTGACAGTTATGGAGGTAACGCAATGCAACTGGATTGGTGATCAACTGGGGGCCTAAAAAGGCCGCTTTAGCAGAATCATAATATGAATCACATTAAATATCACCTGATCACAGTACATGAAAGGACGCTGCTGCCCGTCCTTCCAGTATCAACTCTTTGTGGCCTTTCACGACCTCCATGGATGGGAGGGATGGTGTATCATCCCAAATCGAAACATATGTAGAGTCTCAGTCATCAGTCTACTCGTGACCATGGTCTATGCAACTTGATCGAAACGTTAAGGTTAGTCAAAATATTATTTAGATATTAATCTGGGCGCGAATAGAGCCGATATCATCTTAAAATCATGAATTAAATTAGCGATAGTTTAAGAACTACTATATGTAGAGCCATTAAAGTAATTATCACCCCGTAATAGAACTATTGTGGCACTGTTTCCGCTGCATTTGTTTTGTCATCGGTCCCGATTAACAGATGAATATCCTGCGATAGTCGTCACGCACCGGATTACATATTTACCCCATATTGATTATTCAGCCGCATCAGTTTAGAGCAGAAGCTAGTAAGGTACAGACTGTTGATGAAGAAGGGAGACGCACAACTAGTTACTTGAGCGATTTCTGATCGTGGAGGATACGTACCCGACCAAGTCGAGGAAGCGAAACCCCAGCAAAAGACCAAAGAGTAAGCCAAAGTTTCTGTGACTATGGTGAAACGATGGTCACTTCCAAGGAAAAGGGAGGATCCTTCGACCAGGCAGGTCTTATGTCTGGAGGGCCGAAGCCAACGGTTTCTGTAGGGCGTCTGTATCTGTGCAGCGATACTGCGAAAATTTTACTTGCGTGATTCAGGATTCTGGACCTCACAAAGTTGCACTTAATTTTCAGTACATGGTGACGCAGGTAGGCAGTCACAATGATTAAATATTAAGCTTAAAATGCTTATCATTATACCAAATACACTCTTTCGTACTTATCTTTAGATACATTTTACAAAACTCAATCTCCTGAACAAATTGTAACACTCAGCTTGCTCCGTTTAGGTTAAAAGGCGTGAACGGCCTCTGTACAGTCGTAGTGTCAACACGCGATAAACACTGTACATAAGTGTACATAAGTATAGCGGGTACAATCGCGCACGATGGTAAGACGACCGACCGCAGCGGGCAGGCTTTGTGCTCACTCGTGGCGAAATTACGCAATGCGTGCGGTGTTGAGCGGAGCGGGCGATGGGAGACATATTATAAGGGTTAAGTTTAGTCGAACTGCAGAATAAGTAAGATTTTAGCCCAATCAAACAAAACAAAAACGTTTATTTGCCAAACTAATGTACTTTTACATTTACAGCAAGCTGTATTTACAGTGTTCAGTTACCTACTTATAGAATTAAGATACAGAAGGAAAGGTAAGTATATTATTTTGATTAGTGGATTCCACACTAGGTCGGTCTTTCCCGTGGAGTCCTTGGGTGGTATTAACAAGATTTCCATTCCGAAGTCGATATGATGTGATTATCACTGTTATAGAAAATATATTGAAATATAAAATTTCTAAACGACAACAAAGGACTATAGTAAAATAATGTTACAAAACAAAACAGTTTTAGATTGTGTGCAATGTATATTTTTCACACGCTTTTATTAGCTGGGTATATATCTATTTAACGGTTTTTTTTTCGTTGGATTGATTTGAAACTTCGCACACTTATCGAGGACCGATGACAATACAACTTTATTCCAAAAAAAAAAACGTCTATTTTCCTGTTAACCGCACTAAAAAATAGAAAATAAATATTAGTTTAAAACAAATAATAAAACGCGCTTTTGTAGATAACCGAACTAAACAGTAGAAAATAATTTTCAATAAGTTTGAAATAAGAATAGGGTGATTAACAAAAAAAAAAATTATGTAGAAAAGCTTGCATAATAAGTTAATAACGCACGCCCTAGTATGACTTCGAAAAACATTTAAAAACTTGTTAAGTAGGTAAATATGAAAGGTACATAATGTTATTAAGCTGTTAGATTTTACAGGGCGCAGTTTTCTCTTTTCCTGTAAAATTTACTCTTTCGCACATAATAAGTATTCAGTCTAAAGCGACGTTAGCTATTTCTAATTTAGTACGGTGAACTATTATATACAATTATTAGGACTAGTCAAATATTACAATTAGGAGATGGACAGCATCATCTACCGCTATTGATCTAACTGTTGTGAAGGAAGACAGAATACCCCTGAATAGAACCCTGAAAAGTTATTTACTCGGATGAAGCACCTAAGCGTGACTTTGAGGCGAGCTTTCTTGTTTCTGTACATATCCTGCCAGTATAAAAAACCAATAAAAAGGCGGTAAAAGACATGAAAATATAACACGCTTGGCTTGACACTGTATTCCCGGTCTGGCCGGGTAGCTAGCGGGCGTCAGGTGCCCGTATTTTGGTCGGTCGGCTCCGACTAGCTGTCGCCGACTCAGTTTATGTAACACATACACCTATATACATACTATACATAGGGACATACGCATCTATATAACGGTTTCCACTTCACAAACCGTTGGCTTTAACCAGATGTCGTAAACCTCGCGAGATATTGATGTGTAAAACGGTAAATTCGGACTTCTGACAAACGTTCGGGGCGTGCGCAGTGCGTTAAGGAGGAATCTGCTTCATGAGGTTTAGTTGCCCTAATGGAAATGGATATCTCTGTTACTCTGACTTTCGTTCTCCGGACCAAATGATAACTTCAAAATAATCTTAAAAAGTATTTTTATTTATTTATTTATACTTAATGTACACTAGTGTACAAAGGCGGTCTTACTGCCGTAGGCATATTCTGCCAGACGACCTTTGGGTGATGCAGAGAACAATAAGGTATCTACCTTAATAAGGCACCAACAAAATATGAAAGAAGGGTATAGATGCGAAGACATATTATACAAATACACAGTTACAGTACATAAACATTACATGCATAAAAATATATTTATATACGAAATACATACATAATATATAATATATATACACAGATTAGAAAAAATAAATAAAATCAGAGTTGAGATGAATCTGCTGACGTCTTTTTGAAAAGGTATTTTCGTAATTTAGTTTTAAAGTTGTTCCGATTGTTAGCCATCCTGATTTCAAGGCGGAACGCATTCCACAGTAAAACAGATTGGACGAAGAAGGTAGAATGAATAAAGCCAGAGTTATGAGTGGGACATTGGAGAAGACGATTATTACTAGAACGAAGATATTTATTGTGGTTGGAACGAAGATACTGGAAGTGAGAAGATAAATAAGAAGGAGAATTAGGAGAGTATAATATAGAAAACAGGGTGGTCAGTGCTCTCATATTTCTGCTCTGGCGAATAGGCAACCAATTTAACAGTAATCGATACGCAGAGACATGATCATATTTACGGACGTTGAAGACGAATCGAATGCAATTATTGAGAAGACGGTCAAGTTTGTTGAGTAGATCTGCATTCAGGTCAAAGTAACACACACCATCATAGTCGATTATGGGAAAAATTAATGTCTGTACAAGCGTTGCTTTTGTATGCTACGCTAAAGTTAAGTGCACGGCGCACCCTAAAATTGTAAACTGATACTGGACCTACATATAATAGTTATGTATTCTATTCAATGTGGTACCGGATTCCGTGTGGCGTCCGAGTTAAGAATACAGCACCATCCACCTCCATCTCCTCTCATGGATGTCATGAATGGCGATTAAGGAACTCTAAACCAGAGGGATGGGCAGCAGCGTCGTTTTTGTGGAACAGTAGCCGTACTATGATCACCAAACCGACTGCCAAGCGTGGTGAACACTGGCAAATTTCCCCTTAAATGATGACATAATTGTGGAAACTATGGAGGAGCCATTTGATCAGGTGTGGACGTCCTTTGGCTAAGATGGATAGATGCAGGATGCCATTAGTATTCAACCAAATAGTTATGGCAGTTATGCCAGCCGCATTATGGCGATTGTCTACCTAAACAAAGAATTTATTATATACAAAAAAAAACATCATTACCTATAAAAGTATTGAAATGAATGTTTGAAGCTAGTAAGACAACGGCAGTAACGTATGGCATATACTTTGGTTGTAGATAGGTGGAGCTTATTACGCTGAGGTCTATTTCGCCGCAGTCTCAAGGCGAGAGCTCGCGTGACGACGCAGCTAAAATACCGCCTCGCTTGCTTGTCTGACACACTGCCAATATGTTGGGCGTACGGTACTTACAGTTGACAATTGAGATAGAAACCGGGTATGAGTAACAGTACATTCTCATACTCTGTTGGTTTGCTTGTTCGATCATTTGAATAAGACAACCATAATATTATTAAACCATACTGCACTTATCAATCCGCCAGCCAAACGTAGTGAGTAGGTAAACTGGCAAAATAACGACACAGTTATAGAAATTGGGGGTGGGCCTTTGTTCAGCAGTGGACGTCCTTTGGCTGATATGATTAATAAACCACAATGGTACGTGTATACAACATGAATTGTAATTGCACTCTTTAGTTGAAATTTATTTTACTAGTTTAAATATTTATTATTTAATATTACAATTATATTTCATATTTATTTTTAAAGTTCAAATAAAATTAAACTTGTATAGGCCTTATAGAGACCTTACCAGGAACAGTTTAAATTCGAACTGAGTCTGAAAAGGGAAGTGTATGAACCGCTATAAAATGGCCGTTAGTGAAATAAATTATAGTGAACAACTTTTGAAGTAGCTATAAACTTAAAAAAGGGAAGCACGGTGTACTGGTTAAAATAACTATAAACAAATTGAATTAGACAATTACATAGTTCATTGTGGGTGGTAAACGTTGTGCCTGCCCGTGCCTGGGTTTTTTTGCTACCTTTTTTTTTTTTGGTACCCACTGGAAATTCTTCATGAACTTCCTTCGCCCCGGGGAAGGGCGAAGGGGTATGCCGGACTCCTACCGGCTAAAACCACTGGAGCCGTCATCTTCGGCACCTAAGGGGCTCCAGGTCCTCGTATGATCACACTAGAGCCAAGGACAGGTCTTGAGTGGCACCGCATTGCAGACCCACACAGTGGTTGATTGGCCTACACAGCGTTGTTTGGTGGAGAGCACACGTAGCAGTGGCATTTTTATATTGTAATGGTCTCCGGTGATATTCGCACATCTGACAACCACGGCGACGCATCGGTCGCTAAGGCCAGTTCTGTTACGAACACAATATAGTCAGAGTCCGAGCACCCGATTGGTGCTTTATGACACTTCTACGGTTCACGGCTTTATCTAATTGGATATTCACAGGCAGAAATACAATATCAAGATTATGTCAATCAAATTGCTACATTTGTGATCTAAGTTTTTATGATAATCATTTTTGTGATTATATTTTGTGTATGTTATACATTGTGTATAGAAAGAAAGAAAAATACATTTATTAAACACACACAAAGAAAAATTGCCGTACAACTATACACACGAACAACACGACAATACTTAGAATATTATAGTTATATGACTTCTTAACCTATTGTAATATATTTGTACATGGCGAAGTTGATTCGGTATACAACAGTGCGTCTACGAGGGCGGCACTGAAAATTTCGGGAATCAAGGAAGTGACACAACATTACTATTTAAAAATGTATTTATTGCTTTTCGAAGTATTCTCCGCGAAATTTGACACATTTTTCCATACGATGGAACCAATCATTGAAGCAACCATTCCATTCGGAAGTTGGGGTCTCCAAAATGGCCGTTTTGTAGGCGTCCACAGCTTCTTTAGGTGATGAAAATCTCTGTCCACGCAATTTATTCTTTATTTTAGGGAAAGTATAGAAATCATTAGGGCTTAGGTCGGGGCTGTATGGCGGATGGTCTAATAATTCTATGTTTTCTTGCTCTAAAAACTCTTTTGTTCTGTGCGCGGTGTGAGAACTCGCATTGTCGTGATGGAGGATGATGCGGCGGTTGCAGTTCTCTCTACGGAGTTCAGAAACGACCTGTGGCAAACAAATGCTAGCATACCATTCTGCATTAACTGTTCTTTCTCCCTCAAGAGGAATAGTCGTAACGTGGCCGGTTTTGGAGACAAACGTGGCCACCATTTTTTTTGCAACACTCCGTGAACGACCAATTTTTGTTGGCTTTAACTCATTTTCGAACACCCAAACTCGTGACTGGTTTTTTGTTTCGGGTTCGTACGCATATATCCAGGATTCGTCACCTGATACGATGTTGTATACAGCATTTGAGGATCCTGCGTGGAATCTTTCGAGAGTTCTGACGCACCAAGTAACGCGAGCCGCTTTTTGCTCTTCACATAGCAAATGCGGTATCCATCGGGAAAACAACTTTTTTACACCTAATTGTTCATGCAAGATTATTTGTATTTGACTCATGCCAATGTCTAAAGTTGCCTAAATTTCGCGGTATGTCACATGTCGATCTTCCTCAATCAGCTTACGCACAGCATCAACGTTTTCTTGGGTGACTGCAGTTTTTGGACGACCTTGACGAGGATCATCACTGAGCTTGACACGTCCACGTTGAAATTCAGCAAACCAGCGATAAATTGTGGTTTTGGATGGGGCTTCATCACCAAATGCAGAAATCATCCGGTCAACACACTGTTTTTGTGTTAAACCACTTCGAAAGTCATAATAAATCATCGCTCTTGAATTTTCTCGAGTCAATTCCATTTTCTCAACGACTAAACAAGTTTGACAAAACCTTGTGACAAGACCGTGAATCTTTTTTTAAATAAATAAATGGTATTCGATTTGTAAAACCAAGGAGTTTTCAATTAAAAAGATTTTAATATGACAGGAACAGTGGAAATATTCCATTCCCGATACTTTTAGTGCAGCCTATGTAAATGGCCGCAGCTCAGCAAATGCTACAGATCATTGCAGCGCTGATTTTCAGCTGAAGCCTTCGTGAGTGACGGACGTATGAACAGAAACATATAACAACGATATAAATAGACAAAAAAAAACAGAAATTATGCAATATTCACAACACAAAATATATCAATAAAATCGTAAGTCAATATATGACTATAAAAGTAAAAAAAAAATGATGATAGTCGACAAGTGACAGTGATCAGTGTGACTCTCTGAATTGTTATTAACGATTTATATTGATCGTAATGATCATAGTATATATGATGATCATAGATAATATGAATATTATGGGGTCTTAGTCCCGGGAACTGCTAGTAAATGTATAGATTGTCATATTAATTTTCATGAGCTGGTTTTTTGCTTGGCTAGTAAGATAATTTTCAGTTAAAACCTAAAGTTGGCTTTGCTGATCAGTTCTCTTATTGGAGGGGGGAGGTTATTCCAGTACCTTATTAGTTTATAATTTTATTAGTTTAGTTGTTGTTTTGTAAATAATATTTTCCATGATAAATATTGATAGTGGTAGCGAGATCGAAAAAATTGCCAGTCAACCTGCTTCATTGTTGAATATCCTGGTGAGCTGTCCCCATTGCTCCCAACCACGCTTCTGTAAAGGTGAACGGGGTCTAAAGGTACATTTTGGGAAGATCCATAAACCCCATAATGTACCTTTTAACCCAACCAATACACACACTACGAATACGCCAACACTAGCAGGCGTATTCGCATCTAAGCCTTTTGGCAAATATTATCATGTCTAAATATAATATAATAATTTCGACACCTGTTTTAAAGAGAGTTCTCCGTGGTGCACGATCGTCCGTCGCACAATATTAACACGTTGTATCCGTCTTGCCACGTGAGAGGACTCGCAAGCTGCTTGGGAGCAATTGCTCACCTTCCCCTACCGGATTCTTCATGTTCAAAAGAATTTGAGTACCAAAAAATCTTTAACGACCCAAATTAAAGACAACTGTAACGTTTCGACTATAACTTTAGCCAAGCGCTACAAATTATATTTATAAAATAATTGTATGCCTCTAAATAAATCCGTCATTAAGGGCGCACCTACTCGTGCAACAGCACAACGTCATCTGTTTGGGTTGTACTGAGGTCATGCAACTAGGACCCGACAAAATATTATAATAAACAATCACAACTTCTTATTCAAACCAAACAGGCAGCTGTGTGTGTTATGCATGACACATCCGGGTACCGCTGAGAGCCGTCTTAATTATATTCATTAGGACAGCTACTCACAAATACCCGTCAAACTTTGCTGGTTGAACATACTGGCAGTATGTAAGTCACGTAAACTCCGGTCGGCTACGGAGCGGACCCGCGATTCAGCTCATTTTCTGAGTGGCCACCCGACAGAGAATTATGTCCAGCGACTCGCAACACGCCCAGCAGGGAAATTAGATCGTTATATTTCCAGGATTATCGCTCGGAACATATTAACTCACGCTAATACTCGTAGCTAACTGTTCTAGTACGACCGTTTGGGACAACCCTAGTTCAAGAAGTTAAATAACTTCGTTGGTGGACAACCGGATATGACGTGTTAGAGGAGCGTCGACGTAGTTTGTGCCTTCTAGTAAATTTGATATACTCCTTATTTTTCAGATAAAGAAAGTTTTTTTGTGTAAAGTTAAGTTTACATTTCTAAGGTTCTGGAGTGGAGAACGGACGAATAAGTCCGGTTCCGAACCTTGTCAGTTTCTAATCAGCGGAAATGTGTGGTACAAAACACCTTACTATCGACATCATCATTATCATTTCAGCCGAGTAAGGTCCACTGCTGGACACAAGCCTCCCCCAAATATTGCCACAACGACCGGTGTGGGCGTGTTGTGTGTTTATTGAGGGATTTCGCCATAATCACCACGCTTGACCCCGCCTGGTTGCCGACCGCAGTTGAGTTGTTAATGTACTCGTAGGACGCTGCTGCCCATCCTATAACTGATCCCACATTTGCCTTTTACGACACCCACTAGATGAGATAGGGTGATGCACTTCTAAGCCGGCACCACGCAGCTGAACCTGTATGTAATCAACATAATAGGGTTGTAACTGAAAATCAGTGCTGTCGATGTAGCATCCATTTGTGCATGAACAAGCCGCAATATACTCCTTGTTTACATTATGGTTTTTATTTCTAGTTATTTAGTGTACCGCGTGGTGGTCGTATTAAAAATATAGGACCACTCCATCTCCTCCCGTGGATGTCGCTAGGTGACTAAGGGACTCTAAACCAAAGGGGAGGGTAGCAGCGTCCATTGCCAGCGACATTCGACGCTCACCATCCCGCTTACCAAGCGGTGGCGCTTACTGGCAAATTCCCTCCAAAATGACGACACGGCATGTAACCGCTCGATAATTGGGGGACGCCTTTGTTTAGAAATGGACGTCTTTTGACAGATTTTATATATAGTTTTATATTATGTGCGTCCTTGTGTGTGTAAAAAAAGGATGGATTCCTATATGATAGGAACAGCAAACGACCAATCTACCTAATGAGCCTAACTGGTGGCAAGTATCAACGTCACATATGTACACCAGCAATGTGCACCTGATAACTGATGTGTTACCGACTTAAGGCTTAAGTTATGTTTCAGACTTAAGGCCTCGTGTTCCGCTAATTTCACTGGCTGTTTCACCCTTTAACCAGCACACTACTAAGATTACACATACACACATAGTTGTAACTAAGTATTACACCCGCCTAGTACTGTAATACCACCCCATTCAAGTCCATGTCATAGAACTTTACTGCCATAGAACGCTGCTAGCAAAGTCATTTATGTCCGATCATTGAAAAGCTACAACTACTTAACATGTTGTAAATGAGCCAACCAATATTAAGGTTCATTTACATTTATTAGGTGGATTTTTACGGGTGGATGTAATGAAAATTTGTTATTGTTTCATTCCACAGGTTTTAATCCTATGTATGGAGAACGCGGTCTTTTAATAGGCCTTTGCGGGTATACGAGTCGATCACGTAGAAGTCCTTTAGAGATTTTTAATTTCAATTTAATGGGACACTAACTGGAGAAATTAATTAAAAAAACCCACTGATGTGGGACAATATTATAATACCTCAAACAATAGTAGGAGATGGAAGCTACATTGATAAGGTCTATTGCTATAGGTGTTATGTGGACTGGAAACATGGAGTAAATAGTAACAACGCCCGCCTTTCCAACTTTATTGGAAATTTTTTGGCTACGGTGACTCGTCTCTCAAAAGATGGACCCTCTAAATACCCACCGATAAAGGCGATAGGGCCAAAACTAGCGTGAGCGGCTGAGGCACTAACACAGGTAATCAATTTAGAAAACACGCCTTTGCTAATATTGAGTAAGTATGAAATAGCTTAGGTGCGTACTATATAGAGTTTAGTACGAGCAATGAGGTGGCGCAGGTCTGGATTCGCCTATCAGCGAAAATGAAGCCGCTTCGGAAAACGAGCCACGAGCTCAGTGCAATGACCGTGACGTGCCATCCGTGTGTGACCCAATTACGTCATAACCTGCTAATACAATGTACAAACTTACAGCTACCGAAGGAGATTTACGCGAAGAAGGTTTCTTGCCCAAAGACTATAAAGCCTAAAGCCGGTAAAATGGAAGAGGACGACTTTACACTGGTAGAAGGGAAGATAAGTTGGTCTCGACGTAACCAGGACAAACGCGGTACCGCTCCTGCAAGCAAGGATGTCAAAGCTTAGATATAGCTTTAACCTTTTTAACGTGCCACGATCCAAAATTAATCTCGCCATTATCCAAGGCTTTGCAGGCAATATAATTAACTAGCTATACGGAATAATTTGGACATAACTTGCAAAATTACAAAATATAAAAAAGAGCTCAATCTCATATTGTTAAATAGATGATTATTTTAATTAATTTTTTATTATCATTCATTAATTTAAGGTTTATCCTAAAATTATCTTATAAATTGTTATTTAACCTCGCTTATAACCAATTTCACTTAATTGTATCATATTAATTTTTACCTTCAACATAAAATTTTTGCTATTGCCTTTTGTGATGTCATGAATATACTTTGTCTTCATCAAACTTAATTTTTACCTATATTATATGTGAATGATGTGGTCTTCTGTAATTGAAGAAGCATACTTGTTACTGTCCTCTGTGTTACTTAAATAGTTTGATATATCTTCTGTTGGATCCAAATAATATATTTTTTTTATCTGTCATGCTTTTGTATATCTCTCGGTTTGATATTAAGCAATCGGGTGTACAGGTGATCCTCAATACATTACCAGGAGTAGTCAGTGCCGAAAGAGAGGCGATACTGAAGCTGTCGCGGATAGAGTCGACTGGGACTGCAAACTTTAAACTTAACTTTATCCGGGCGGAGGAAGTGAAATAAAAAATAAACTATAAACTTTAAGTCAAACACCCGAAACTCCCGTGACGTAGAAGTCCGTTTTTCTCAGCGCCGTCTTTTGCCGCTGGCCAAGTGATGTTCACATGGTACAGCGAAGTACGACCGAAACTGAGACAAGTGCCTTCAAGTGCCTGAATTTTGTTTTATAGCGAATATTATTATGTGTGCGGCAACTAAAGATTTGAGTATAAGTGCCTGTAAACGGTTTAGTAAATATGGTATAATATTTATATGTAATAAAAATGGCAGAAACGAATTAATTGTTTTTTTTATTTTTTGTTGTTTCCGTTACTGTAACGCAAAATGTAAACTAGAATAAAACTGATTAAAATTAATTATACATTGAATCGCATAAGGATATTAGGTACTTATATCGCGTTTATTTCATGCATGCATTTTATGCGTGTGATATCTGAAATAAGAAGATATTTATCCAGCAAATAGACGATTGAAAATCTCGAATAACGTTAACTAAGAAAATTTATATCGTCATCTCAAGCTGAAACTCAACGTAGCGAGTATATGAAGTGTGTTCGCATGATGGCTACATGCGCCGTATATAAGGATTTATGCACGTATATACGTTCGTGCAGTACATAGGTTACGCGAACGGCTCGCCTGCATGGCTGAGCTTAGAATACGACCGCCTCTGATGACGATGTGAGGCTGTTGTCTTAGTGCGCGACTTGGTAAATGCTGAATATTTGGCGGTTAAGCAATATGTAATCTAGTTTAGCGAGTTATGTCCGGAGACCGTATGGTGTTTTAATAAGAATATAGCACTACTCCATCTCCTCCCATGGATGTCGTAAAAGGCAACTAAGGACTTTACACCGGGATGGGCAGGAGCGTCCCTTCTGTGTAACAAAATAGATATTCTGCGCTGTTTATGGGGGAAGCATTTTTTGTTCAGAAGTGGACATCTTTTGGCTGATATGATGATGATGATTAAGCGATTGGCTTTGAATACTACAGGTCGCGAATTCGATTACGCACCAAAAAAACGTTTTGTATTACCTACGTACAATTGTCCGGTCTGGGTATTTCGGTGGCGGGAAATAGTATTTACACGAGTGAATATTAAACCTAAAACCAGATACTGAGTGGGAGAAAAAATCATTAACGTATTACATCGTGACCATTAACCGCACGGGTGAGGGTAGGACACTGGACAGCGTAAAGTGTGCGCGAGCGTGCGCAGGAAATCACTTTTTTGTTCATCGGGCGTGACTATCCACTTCCACACCATCGCACCTGCCGGCCCTGAGATGGGGAGCCGTTTGAATAATTTTGAATTTTAGAAACCGAAATATGTGTGTATTGGTAAAATGGGGCCATTTGAGAACCGGAGCGAAATGATGAGTGACGATACCAAATCAGGTTCCGCTTTTCTAAAACAAGTCAATTGTTTTCAGCTATGTCGGCAACTTTAGTTCTTCTACGGTTGGTGCAGTGGCTGATACAGTCGGCTGCTGCGCTCCGGGTCGTGGGTTCGATTCCCGCACGAAACAAATATTTGTATGATCTGCAGGTAGTTGTTCCGGGTCTGGGTGTATTGTATGTGGAATTCATGTCTCTAAACACACCCACGACACAGGAAAAATCCTAGTGTGGGGAAACGTTCTGTTTTTTTTTTAAATGTCTGTTTCGATCGTGTAGTAAAATACTCTACAGCTCGCTGAGAGACCTTGAGCTTGACAATGAAGAAGAATGAAGACAGTGGGCGGGGCTCATTGCTCGCAGAACTGTTAAGCGTTGGGGCAAAAAGGTTTTCAAGTGGAGACCACACCGGAAAATGCAGTGTTGAACGGCCTCCAACGAGAATGACAGATGACCTTGTGAAGGTCGCTGGGAGTTGAATGCGGGTGGCATGTAACCGGTCGTTGTGGAAATCTATGGGGAGGGGATGACCGCTTTACAGTCTCCCCCTCCGAGATGTGCCTAAAGGCGTGGCACCAACGGGTGGCTGTAGATGGAGATTATTCGAGTTCCTGGAGCCTCCCTTCGGTGCCGACGATGATCACTTTGGTTGTTTTAGCTGGTAGGAGTCCGGCATGCCCCTTCGCCCTTTCCCGGGGCGAAGGAAGTACATGAAGTATTTCCACCGGATCAATAATGTTGTCTTGCAGAATAGCTATGCTGATATCGACCTTCAACCGTTGGTTAAGACACCTGCTATAGACATGGTTGGCTTATTCATCACCAGAGACATGGTAGACGAATTGCTCTAAGACTAAAAACACGCTATTTCGCTTCCGCGCCCGCGCGTCTCGACATCATAACCTCTGCTCAACCTTGTGGCTGGCAGCTGCGACGTCATGGAAATGGACGGAGGCGCACCGTGAGATGTAAAGGTCTTACATAACGTTAACTATATCATATACCGATACCTACTCGGCACTTCCACGTATCGGCTCAGGTATTATGGCGATATAGTCTCTTCGTTTAATGTAAGTACTGAGTACCTACCAGCAAAAGGTAACGACGTGGGAGGAGCTTTAAAAAAAAACTTAAAAGTTGTCCTACCTACCTTGAGTTCAGTAAAATTTTCCTCATGAATTTTTAAAGTAATTTCGCAACTCGACGTATTTCTAGAAACCATGTCCTGAGTAGTTAGCTTATAACTTCGTCCGTCGTATCGTCCTTCTAAACGGAGTTTTATACTATTTGCATGGTGGATGTGGTGTCCGAATTAAGAATATAGCCCCACTCATTTTCTCCCATGGATGCTGAAAAGGCGACTAAGGGACATTAATCCAGAGGAATGGGCAACAGCGTCTCTTCTGTGGGACAGTAGCCATACTGCGCTCACCAACCCGCCTGTCATGGGGGCCAATCTATGGGGGAGGCCTTTGTTCAGCAATAGACATCCTTTGGTTGATATCATGACAATGATGTTGCAAGTAATGCCGAGCATCTCTATATTTCCATCTGACGGTACTGTTGGCTTAGTGGCCCTGCCATTGGCTCTCCGCACTCTGGGTCACATTATTTTTGTGGTCTTCAGATAGATGTTCCGGGTCTTTGTGCATGTGAGATTTATTTACTTATTTAAACTGTATGCGTAATATAGGAGTATCGTTATCGGAATATCGAATGGGACAGGGCATTGGTTGAGGCAGAGTCTTAAGCATCGACGCAGTGTTGGAAGCCTGTCGGTGTTTTATCCAGGGACCATTTTGGTTACCTGTTGAAAGGGTTTACCATGGGATATTTTGTAGTGGTTGACTAAAACCCACACGCTAAGGGTTACACTATTGAACGAATTCAGGGTTTTTGATGGGTTTTTTTAACCGGTATACAAATACCCACACGATATATGTTACTCTATTGAACCGGGTTACTCTTTCAAGTCCCTCAAATACTGTAACAAGGTAACTGATTCGGGACTCGGAGCAGTTTAATATGATTTCTGATTTTGCTGATTGGCATTGGTTGCAAAATTGCATGTCTCATCACATCTCTCGGTCTCGGCACAGCGGAATCTTTGTCGCTCCGTACCGAGCGGCTTATAAAAACGAGACTATGATGATTATTACTATGGATGTTCTTTACAGCTAAAGAATAATTTAAGCATATCAAACTTTTATTATTCTTCCTAATTCGAAAAATCGACGATTTTTTCATGTCAATACTTGTTCTAACTTTGAACGCGGAAGTGACTGTTATTTAACTAGCGCCATCAATGGCGGACCTACCCTTTAATTGCTGGTGACCCATAATTTTAATGGGAAACCATAAGGTTACCCGAACAAAACCCCTTGAAGAGGTAAGCATCTTCAATAGGTTTACCTAAGTGAAAGGGACCCTTGAAGTAGTTATCATAATGAAGAGGTAACCCTTTCCAAGTGGTTATCATTATGAAGGATTTACCCTTTCAATGTGTTACGAGGAGAATACACATTCAAGAGGTAACATCATTACAGAGGTTACCTCATGATAGGAGACGGAGATTCGAACGACTTAACTCTTAACCCCCCGGTTACGTACGGTAAAACATTTTTATAATTTTATCATATACCTCCAATAGTGACCCTCATATTCTAAATTCATTTATTTACGTTACATGTCCGTTTTTGGGTCGCAGACTAAAGCGTACTAAATTTCAACTTAATCGGTCCAGTAGATTCGGAGCAAATTGGCTATGACAGACAGACACACAAGTGCCCTATAAGGGTTCCGCCGTTTTTTGATTCGGACCTACGAAACCCTAAAAAGAACTAGCTGTGTAAGCAGTGTGATCTTATTCTGAATTATGTAAGGTTAACGACGGCCATGAGGAATTTGCACAATAAACGCAAACTTAATCAAACACACCATTATTTTTTTATACAAACTAGTGAAGACTCCACGAGACGAGTAGGTCATTCGCCTGGTGGTGAGTGTTATGCCTGACCATAATAATTGTAATGCTACCTAAGACTTTTCCTGCTTGGCACCACACTGCACTCGCCACTATATCAAGGTAAAACGAAAAAATGGGCGGGGTACCAACGATGTGCCAACACTAGGTAATATAGTGCATACTATTTAACTACTCAAGTACTCAGTTCGCGCTGAGACTTGGTGCAAAAAACATCTAGTAGAAAACCATGAAAATGTCATTTTGCGCCATTTCCTACTACAGAATCAAAAGCCGTGAAGTAAACTTATTTAAACTACGCATTTCTTCTAATTTATCTAGAAAAAAAGACATTTATAAATAGGCACGCCAAAATTCTTCGCATTCAGTAATTATCCTTCAGCAGCATATTGGCATGGCGGTTGCGCTAGTGATTTACTAACGGCCGAAATTAATTATCGATCTAATCCAAAATCTCTCGATTTCGGATTATTCGCGTGTATTCGCGATCGTTCGGAGCGCCTAACTACAGTCCGGCCAACTAAGATTTCGCGTATTGTATATATCTCATTACGCGCCGGCACGGTAGGTGCAGTGGCTGATACAGTCGACTGCTGCGGGGGGGTCGTGGGTTCGATTCCTGCACGGAACAAATATTTGTATGATCTGCAGATAGATGTTCCGGGTCTAGGTGTATTGTGTGTGGAATTTATGACTGTAAACGCACCCACGACATAGATGAAATCCTAGTGTGGAGCAATGTTTAAAAACATAAAAACTCAGTAGCTTTGCCAGATACATGGTCGGGGTTCGTCTGGGTTCTTCTGACATCTCATATGCTGTCCAAACTCTCGAAAAAACACAAAATCTAACGACATACAGCTTACTTCATCTAAATAGGTTTAAACAAAGTTTTATCTATCTTTCTATGAATAAGTGAATACATTTTCCCCACGCAATGATTTCTCCTTAATCGTCGGTACAGTTTACAGACACACCTAAATCTCACATGCACAAACACTCCAAGAGGAAACGACCGACGAGATCTTAAAAATAAAACCGTGCGGGTATTGAACCCGCCATACGTAGCGCAGGATGCCAATTGTTTAGCCACCGTCCCAACAGTGCCGTCTCGATATTTTGGTTTTCCAATCTGGGAGCCGTACATCTCTCACACGGTGTATATCAAACAAATCCTTCTTCGTCATTAGCACGGCAAGTGATCGTGCCACAATACAATCAACGCTACGTCTTGATTGCGTAAGCGGTGCATTAATCAATCTATAGTGCATGTTGCATCCCGCTCACTCCTATACGCTGAGCTCGTTAATCGACCGTATCTGTCTCGTACCGTTCTCCACAAACAAATCTTGAATGTCATCAGTACGGCGAGTGGTCGTATGAGGACCCCAGGATCGCCGTGCCCTAGATAAGGAGCAACCGTTGCGCCTCACAGCTCACTCCTACACACTGAATTCGTTAACTTCATTGACGGAATCATTATGATAGGGTATAATATCAACTCAATAAATGATTTGTTAACATAACCTACGAATTCACAACATTACAAGCTTTTATTTAACTTGCCTTATTAGTATGCGTCAAATCTTGCAACTGAATTTTAAAACAGTTATCCCCAGCCTATTGAGCTGAAGTTTTGCATACACGCTTAGTTTGGATGACAATTCAAGGTTAGCTAAGTGATGTCATTCTAAATCCAATATGGCAGATTTCCAAAGATGGTGGACCAGTTGTTTTTATGCGCCCCCATGATATGTGTCAAATGAAAGGGTTTGCTGAGAACTATACGAAAATAATTAATAATAATGACCCGCCGAGAATGCCCGCCTCACCGATGTCGCGAAGGCCTATATATCTAATGTCTAATGACCTAAAATATGTAAAAAAAAATCAGATAGGTAATGTAAAATAACATATTAGCTTCACTGTGATAGCTTCAATATGATACGTGATAACCGAGTAAAACTTAGTTCTATATTATCTGTGGTATATAGGTACTTGCATAAATAAAAAGAAAACAACTACATCATGTGTTCAAACCTACACACGAAGAAATCAAAAGCAAAAAAGTTAACTAAACGCAGTACATATCAATAAATTAAAATAAAAACCAAAACAGCACTGCAGAACAAACCAATTTCTCAGCCGACACTCCATTACAACGATAGTATAAAATAAATCAAAACAAAATAAAACTTAATGCGTAAAACAAATCGGCGCGCGGGAGAACGCGGGGTGGCAGGGTGCTGCGGGGAATGCGCGGGGCCGGGGGCAGGAGGGAGGACAGACTACAACTCTACTACGGGCACTCTCGGTTTCATTCATAACTTTTTACAAGTTTATCTGCGGCGATACCTCCTACATATTTATGTGTTTGCGACTGTGACGTCGCAAAGAATAAAGATTTTCGCCGATATGATATAACTTTGCTATTGTGGCAGTTTTATGGTACAAAAGTTTCAGCATAGCTTTTGCTAATGAGGTTAAATTTTTCTGAAATCAAGACAATGAAACAAGGTATATAATAGTAAAATAACTCAAAACTACTACTATCCACCTCCCGGCTTCATCATCAGTCCGTCGTCACCAGGTATAATGTATGGCACTCTTAAAATAAACCAAATGAGCCCAAACTTGAGGGTTATACTTATAGCCATTGAAGAGTTCCAGTATCCACCTCCTGCCTTCACCATCAGATCAGTTCGATAGCACCAGGTTATTGTATCGTCATCCGGATCACTTAAACTTGCAAAGTTTCAAATCGATACGACAATTAGATGAGGGTTAGAATCGACATCCAAGATTTGTTTAGATAGTAACAAGTGAAGTAAATTAAAGCGTGTTAATAAAACGGGCTTCAATTTGTAATTTACCATGGCACGGACGATCGGTGCATCGCGTTACTCTACCAGCGCGGAAATGCAGAAGATACATTTTAGTTACTTGTTGTAAATAGCATTACTTTGGAAATACACACACTTCATAATTATTGTAATTTTATATCTATATATATATAACTGAATGTTTGTGTGTATGTCCTTTATAGAATCGTAAACTATGCATTTGATCATGTCATGATCTTCAGCAAAGTGTTGTGCATGAGCCCACAAAGGTTTTTGAGTTGGTACGACCGATCTTTGACAGATGGCGCCACTATCATTCTAATGAATTTCATTTCTATAAATATAAAATTATATGGCGGGTGAAACCGCGGGTCCCAGCTAGTAATATATAAAATATACATATGTATTATACACGTTCGATTAGGATTTTTGGATAGGGTTTAAGATACACTGTTATTTAACGTGCCCCACGTGTTGGTTTATCCTGTATCGTGGGTATAATTAACAGACATAAATCTCACATGCACAAACTGCCAGACCCTAAACACTACCTGTAGATTATACAAATATATGTTTCGTGCGGGGATCGAACCCGCTGCACGTAGCACCAGAAACCCAATCACTTAGCCACTACGCCAACTGTGCGCACATGTACATTCCGTTTCATATAATTTCGTTCGTATTCATCGTATCCTGATCTTCCAATAGCCTTTCAAAAACTCTTCTTCCAATCCTTCTATTCACAGATAATAGGCACAATACCAACTTCTTCCATCCATAGTCTTTGTCCGTCGGAACTCACACATGCGCAGCGTTCACAGGCTTTGTAAGACACACATTTATAAATTGAAATAAAGTTTGTTTTAGTTGGGCATTGGGCATGAATGAAAACGAAAGGGCGGGCGAACGATTGTTATCAAAACAAACGGCGTTTCGTCGCTACGAAATTACTCCTATCATGTTATTTAATCGCGTTTTATTGCTTTTTAATTGTTTAGATTTTGAGGTTGTTTATTTTCTGATGTTTTTAACTTGAGTTGAGTTATTATACAGAGATGTAGAGACGACGTGTTGCTGTGCTTTTATAGACAGTTTTGTTTAAAGGATAAAGTTTTAATGTCTTTGTTTTGATGAACCTGGGTAGATATTCTTTTTGGGAACTTCAGTAACTTTAACGTTTTTTTCTTATGTATGTTAAGTTTAACAGTAAAGAAATGTGTAGATCCGTAGAATGTAAGCCGTGTGGTGCCGGCTACGAATAGCACCAACCCATCACATCTCGTGGGTGTCGTAAAAGGCGACTATATAATAAGCCAGAGGATAGGCAGCAGCGTCCTTCGAGTACATTAACAACTCAACTACGATCGCCAACCCGCGTGCAAAGCCTGTCGATTCTGGCAAAACCATATAATTATGAGCACACAACATACCAAGTCCGTGTGGTGTCCGGATTAAGAATATACCACCATTCCATCTCCTCCCGTGATTGTCGTAAAAGGCGACTAAGGGAATCTAAACCAGAGGGGTGGGCAGCAGCGTCCTTTCTGTGAAGCGGTAGCCAAACTGCGCTCACCAACCCGCCTGCCAAGCGTGGTGAGTATTGGCAAGTGCCCCCCAAAATTATAACGCAGTTGTGAAATCTGTGGGGGAGGCCTTTGTTCAGCAGTGGACGTATAAATGGCCGATATGACCATTTATTCAGCTGAAATGATGATGGTGAGAACTAAAGTTCCGGAAATAGCCAAAAGGATTAGTAAGATGATGTGGCAATGGGCGGAATCACACGGCTTCTGGCAAAATAAGTCTTAAGAACATTTTAATTAAATAGAACTGATGGCCGTTGGGGCAGAAAGGTTCTCGAATGAAGACCATGCACCATAAAACGCAGTCTCGTAGGAAACGTAGGCCTCAAACTAGATGGACAGACGACCTGATGAAGATCTGGGACTTGGGAGTTGATGGATGCAGGCGGCATGTAACTGGTCGTTGTGAAAATCTATGGGGGAGGCCTTTGTTCAACAGTGGACGTGCTTCAACTGATATGATGATGATGATGATGAAATGTATAACGGTTTTAAATATGTTTCGTAATTTAAGTATTCATGAGGACACTCTAAAAGATCGCCACCACGACCAGTCAGTGTGTTGTCTGCCCTTAGGAGGGTTTTCCATGATCACCACTTTTGGCAAGAGGGTTGGCGATCGCAGTTAAATTGTCAATGTACTCGGTACTAATGTAAGGGACGCTGCAGCCCATCCTTCGGCTAATCCCATAATCGCTGATCGAGATGGGTTGGTGCTAATTGTAGCCGGAATCACACGGCTTAGTAAGTGTTAAGAACCTTAGAAAAATTTAATTAAATTAATGTAATTTTGCACATACGTAAATAATAAGTTACTTTGTTAGGAATTTACATAGCATGATACAAAAAGCTAGTTCTAAGATCAGCAAACTTGGGAAAGGGAAAGGAAATAGACTCCGAAAGGCGAAGTTAATTTATTTACATTACCAAAAAAATAATTCATTGTATTCTAAACATTATAACAATTTTTATTTTTTTATTCATTTTTGCTTACTAGCTTAAACTATTAACGATAATTCCGAATCATATTATATTTAAATGATTATTTATTGTATATTATAATTAGCTCCGGGTGGTTCCATCCGCCATCGTATAAGCGATCCACAGTGACTTGTGTTTAGAACTAGAAGGTAGGTATAAACTTAATATTTTTCTCGTCAGATTATAAAAAAATTAACATGTTTGACCTAGTATTAGCCTAAAAATTCAACAGTAAACAAATCTCCTTCAAAAATAATCACAAGAACTTTCAGCTTATAAATTATCCAACTATGAATTTAGTTCGTTCGAGCGTCAACAGATGGCGACAGATGTAGCTTCAGACGCAAATTAAAACTATTTGTCGCATTCGTAAATTATTGTTTACTGAAAGTGACCCAGTTTATCCGAGACTGTTTTGACTGGCTGCTTTGTAAAAATTGTCTACATTATAGGCCCATTTATTTCCAAGCTCAGAAAATTATCATCTAGAAGGATACTTTCTTGCGGACTGGTTGATGCAGATGTCGCAAACACGTAACAGAAATATTATTAATGTCGCACACACAAGCGCATAGTGTTGTTATAGTTAGCCATTTTCGTCACAGCACAAACAGACAATTTTTTATTTTTTTTGGGAACAAGGATTTCTTTCTTTCATTTTCATTTCATTTCTTTCACAAGGAATTCTCAGAGCATTAACGTAACGCGCCGCCGTTTTTTGTTGTAGGTACCGTATATACTTTCATATACATTTAGTTAAAAGCCGTTATTATGACATTACAAACAGACACTTTAATTTTATTTATTTCTATAGATAACACCTTCTATAATATAAGTGAAATGGTGCTAACGATGTTCTTCCTGAAAAGGCTTGATATGTAGCATAGTTGAACGCATCTGATCAGTCGAACAATAGTTTATTCAGTAATTAAGTCCCAGCTGATGCCTTTACAAGTCATGTTGACGCAAAGGAGGGCATTTCGTTACATGACAACCTCTGAGAAGGAATGCCGGACGAAACTCAGGGCTAGGCCTTTATGTTTTATATTTTTTCATAAATTGTTTAATAAAACTGTGTTTACAAATGATTTAGACAGCTTTTTATGCACTGAAAACAATTTTGCAGCTATACAATACAAACGATGCGGGAACTTTTCGGGTTTCCAGGCAAGCTGCATTTGTAGGAATAAATGAACGCCACATGTCCCTATCGTCAACATAGTCTTTGATTGTATTGTTACACTAGCTGCCCGCCCCGGCTTCGCACAGGCAGGTAGATACAAACCCAATTGCAGCGCCACCTACCGGGTCCAATTGTAAATCTAAACCATCCAGGGACCCACTCAAACATACACAAAAAATATCATCAAAACCAGTCCAGCCGTTTAGGAGAAGTTCAGATGTCACTGAGCTCCTACAGAAGAATTATACTTATAAGATAAAACATCAATACATTTTTAAGGTTCTGTGTGAAAGAAACGGCATGGTTGGTGCAATGGATGATACAGTCGGCTGTTGCGCTATGGGTCGCGGATTCGATTACCGCAAGGATCAAATATTTGTATGTTCTGCAGGTTGTTCCGGCTCTGGGTGTATTGTGTGTGAAACTTGTGTCTGTAAACGCACCAACGACTCAGGAGAAATCCTAGCGTAGGACAAAAAAAATCAAAAGAAAAAAAAGAAGTCAATCTGTAGTCATACTAACAAAATAACATACCTAGCTTATTGAACAGCTAAAAGCACACGAGCTGCTAAAACTACGATATATCTGCAGATTTACAAGCCTTTGTTAGACGGTGGAACACAAACATCCGTATCTGCTAAGTTAATCGTTTCTCGGCGTCATACCAAGATAACAAAAGACTGTCGCCGCGTGATGTAACGGGATGGGGACTGTTCGATTTATCGTCGGATAATTGACCCCCCTGCAACGGTGCCGTAGAGTATGGGGGAAATAGGGTTCCATGAAGTTGTTAAAGAATAGCCAGTGTGAATGCATTAATTATAATTACTTGCTTACGTGATTCGTGTTTAAAAACAAAATATAATTCAACAAAGTTAATTATTCTAATCTTTTAATCATCAGGTAGGTGCCTACATATATGAAAACAATAGAATACAATGTAAAAAATCTTCGGTAATTAAGTCCAAAGTTCCTAACAGACACATTTCAAAGGCATTTCGCTACAACTTCTGGGAAGAAAAGTCAAAAGAAACTCTACCTTCTGCGGTGGAAATTCGTAGTGATCGATTCAACTCCCCTGGGGGGAGAAGCGAAGGGTATCGCCTTGGCAGTCATTTTCGGTAACGATCTTGATATCTCGAAAACGAACGCTCCAGACTCATTGGTGCCGCGCCTATAGGCATATTTCGGAAGGGTGACTGCAAACTGACCACGAGTGAGAAAATCTATGAGAGAGTATTCAGCAGTGGACGTCTTTTGGCTGATATAAATCAATATAACGTTGACGGCACGGTTGGTGCAGTGGCTGATACAGTTGGCTGCTGCGCCCCGGGTCGTGGGTTCGATTCCCGCACGGAACAAATATTTGTATGATCTGCAGGTAGTTGTTTCGGGTCTGGGTGTATTGTGTGTGGAATTTGTGTCTGTAAACGCACCCACGACACAGGAGAAATTCGTAGTGTGGGCCAACGTCTTTAATTTTTTTTATTATAAAATGATATGACACAAAAAATTTAATATTCACGCCACTTATTGATCTTATATACTTAATAAGCTTTTTTATTCAATTGGAAATTAATATGATATTATGCCACAAGTAGAAACTATTATCACTCGGATACTTATAATCAACATTGATGTCTGGCACGTTTGTTTTAGATTGAGATGGGGCTTCAACCCTCAAAACTAAATTACAAAATAACGCTAAATGCCAGATTTACCTAATAATAAGTTGGATATACTAATAATCTGTTTTAATGAGTAGCAACTTCAAATATTTGGCCAAAGGACTTGGAATCTAGGCCAAAATATAACAAATAAACTTCAATTATTATTCTGTTTAGAAAGAGACGTCTTTGCGTCTCCGTGACGTAACCGATTACCACAAAGTCCACAAACTATACAACTTTTAGATTTCCGGGAAAGAACGGGAGAAGCTCGGAACAACTTTCTAAGCTTACATTATAACTTATGCATTTTTTCATGGACTCAAGTAATTCCTTCGACTTTCTTGATGTGCTGATATGTTTACTCTTCGCCTGCTATCAACTTAGTGTCAGAAGCAAAGTTCGGGAATACTATTTAAATTCGCTGAAATCATAATTGATAATTACGCGGACGGTTAAAATGATAAATAGTACGTATTTTATGTCGTATATTTTAAACTTATGTATTTGACCGTATCTATAGTATGTAGATTTTTATATATCTTATTATTAAATTTTTGTAATATATCTTTTGTTTGTACCTCTTTTCGATACATTTCTTTTTAGCCCAAAGGTTGACTGGTATAGAAGGCCATAAGGCATTAAGCCCGCCTTGTATACCATAACTGTGCATAAAATTATAAATAAGTAAATAAAAAGATTAGCAGTTGGGCATCCGGGCATTTGAGTGACGGACAACTGATAAAATATTTTAAACAAAATTTTACGGTTAAAGGCTTACTACGGACAGGTACATTATACAGCACGGCACGGCAGAGTATCTCTGTTAAGTTTTAAATCTTAAAATTGTAATGCTCTGAGCACTTGTATTACGTTCATACCGACCATACCGTGACTGGCTTCGGTATGCCGCGACAAGTCGAAATCATTTTGCCGTGCCGTGCCGTGCCGTACCGCTCTGTCGCTGAGCCTACAGAGTGTGACTAATTGGAAGTTCATCGTACACAAATCCAATGAGGACTCCGCCGTTTTTTATTCAGACGTACAGAACCCTAAAAAATTACAGATTTGTTTGCACCGACTTCTTTACAGATAAATTTCTTTCTTTGTCTTAGGTGGTAGATTTAACCACTTCGTCACCTAATACATCACCACTAACTGCTATAGGAACAGAAATGTTGAGGAGAATCGTCTTACTAATTTTCGAGAGGAACATTTGAAACCAAATAGAAAACCCTCCGGAGAAGGCGTTTTTCCTGTTTAGTTTTCTTAAAATTTCAAAAGCCGTCATATGACTATGGACGTGTATATTTCCTTGCGATCTTTTCACTATCAATAACAAGGTCACACATCGTGTGCATAATGCTTGTGCGATTAGAATCGGAAATCCGAAGGTCGGTAAGAAATCTGTTTGAAACGTAGAAGCCGTTTATATTGGCTTTGCACACTCCCATAGTAGTATACGTTTTGCGTCGGAAATTGCAAACTACGACTCGATATAATTCAACCGCGCAATAATAACCCCATAACTTCTCAGTTACGTCCTTGAGTAGAGCACGCACAGCACGATGTTCCGGATACTCTCCGTCTTCCAATAAAATCTTACGACAATCTTCTGCGAATCATTTTTCATCGCGTTAAATCGAACCAAACGTTCGGAGCCGTTCGGCGATTTGGCGCGTTCTGTCTATTACTCATTTAGAGAATACTTAGGTAGGTATATCTATGTATAAGTCGGTGTTCTATTAGCGTCCCGCGCTTGTCGAATCATAGTGACGCGCGTACATAAGTACGTGGCGCGGACACGCGAAACAAAACACGATCGCGGGTGGCTGACCGTCATAGGTAACGTGACGCGCGCGAGGGCCGCGAGAGGGGCGAGCGCGGGGGTGCGGGCGGGTGAAGAGGGGTCGGCGGGGGAGGCAGGGGCGTCGCGCGTCGCGAGGCCGCCCTTGCTCGAAGGTGACGCGACAATTAACGTCGCGCGGTCATTCCACCGCGGCGCTGGCGCGATGTCAACGATTTCGATCATCCTGGGGCGATAGCGGACGGACGGACGCCGCCGCGCCGCCGGTACATGCACGCGCCGCGCTCGCAAGGTTGCCGCGTGATACCGATAATAATACCTACCTATACATTCCAGCTATTAATAAACACGTTTAAAAACGAAGCCTATCTCAGACTCGGACTGTCTACCTCAGGCGGATACAAAATACAAACACGGGTATCTATGGATGCAACACTAGACCCACATTATTGTAATACATTTATATTCAATTCAATTCACTCATTTATTTAGTCATTAGATCCTAACAGACACATTTATACATGATATTGAAACAATGGAGGATTATTCTTAAAATTTGAACATAGCTTTTTGATGACAATCCAGTTAGAGACCAGGAGGCTTACCATGAGCTCTTAATACGAGTCAATTCAAGACCTTAACTGATTTACTTACATACGTCAAGCTATAACTATCCAGTATAAGCTGACCTTGCATTGTATAGGTTTTCCGTACAATTCGAGATCAGCTTATACTGGACATTTATTGCTTGATATGTAGCTGTGTATATATAATCAAAACAAATCCGTTAAGGTCTTCAATTGACTCGTTCTAACAGCCCATGGTAGGCCTCCAGTATTTCATTCGTCTGGTGGTAAGCGCCACGCCTGCACACAACAATTGTAATGCTACCCAGGAGTAGTCCTGCGTGATGCCACACTGCGCTCGCCACCTCGAGACATTACTTATTTAGTCTCTCATGCCCAGTAATTTCACTAGCGACAGTGCCCTTCAAACCTAATGCGTTATCGATTACATACAGAGGTTCACTAACTTTATAAAGGACTAGCTGGGACCCGCGGTAACACCCGCGTTTAATTTAAAAGAAATTTCGAGTACTTCGACATAGACAATTGACATAGAATACCTATACATGTTGGATTTCAAGGGTTTTATAGTGTTCGCGCGGAACCCTAATCATGTTTCTAAAATAAAAGTACCCTAAGTTATTCCTTATAACGTCAGCTATCTGCCAGTGAAAGTCCCGTCAAAATCGGTCCAGCCGTTTCGGAGATTACCCGGAACATACAGACAGATAGACAAACAGACACAAAAAATGTAAAAATTGTTTTTTTGCCATAGGTACCGTATATACTTCCATATGCATTTAGTAAAAAGCTGTTATTTTGACATTACAAACAGACACTTCAATTTTATTTATTTGTTGATTAAGTAGTTTATTTTCTTTCTTACTTGATCCGGAAATCAGAACGAAATTATGAAAAGTATACGGGAGAAAATTTAATGCAAAGATCATGTGATCATTTGCACGTGTCGCCTAATTCATCGGTGGCACGTGTAGGACAGGCAGCTTGACCCTTCTGAAAACGTATTTAAATTTGTAGTAAAGGAGCTCCAATGAAGTCTGTACCAATTTATCAGTTTCAGTAAATCTTAATATATATAAATTACGTGTCACGTTGTTTGTCCGCTATGGACTCCTAGACTACTGAACCGATTTTAATAAAATTTTGCACACTGTGTGCAGTTTTATCCAACTTAAAAGATAGGATAGTTTATATCTCAATTTATAATCGCAATATTATTTTATTCCGAATTATTTGTTAATTATCTGACAAAGAGTCATTATTATCTGTTAGTTCGATAAGATTCTAACAGATGGCGGTATAAGGTAATTAATTGACTGGATTGAGTAAGCATCCAATAGACGGCGGTATGTTAAAAGTACAAACGTTTTATGTAATGTGTTGCTGAGGCCAAAGTATAAGTTAAATTTATAATATAGTAAATGCAATACAATGAAATTATTCTTGCTTTTTAATCATAACTACATCCCCAGACACTTATAGTAAGTTAGTTCATTTTTATTTAACTACAAAAATGTTTCCTAGAAATAACGTATATGGCAAAACAACGTTTGCCGGATCAGCTAGTACTTTATAAATTCTCACCTTCTTTCAAAATGTAAAGTACCGCATCTCAAAAAATGATGACTTCACATCATAAAAGTTATAAGAGCCAACGGACCCAAAACTGTGAAGCAAGTCATAACTGGTTAAGCAGAACAAAACAATATCGCAAAATTGATCCTTAATGCGTTAGAATAAGAAGTTCATCACGTGACGTGACCTTATTTACCCAACCGCCCCTTTCACGCAAGTCATTGTCGGGCCAAAAATGCTGAGTTTTATCGTATCAAATATTGACTGACCTTGAACTTGGAATCGTTTTTTTAATACGGTACCAACGTATAATGAACAAACAATGTTTGGAAAATTCTTGATAATATCCAGCATTATTTTGGACTAGACGTAAGTAACTTGTAAGTTGTAAGTGAACTGTGTTCTTTATGAGTAATGAATTCATTAAACCCTTTATTATTGGATTCCAGTGGAAATTCTACATGGACCTTCCTCCGCCCTGGAGTAGGGCGAAGGGGCATGTCGGACTGCTACCGGCTAAAACCACTGGAGCGGTCAGCACCGAAGGGGAATTCCAGGTCCTCGTACGATCACACTAGAGGCCGCCATCGATACCATGCCTTTAGGCATATCTCGGAGGAGATGACTGTAAGGCGGTCACCCCCTCAAGCGAGGGAAGATAACTGTAAAAAGGTCACTCCGCAGGCACTTCTCGGTGAGCATTGTAAAGGATCCCCCCAAGTCTCGCTGTGCACTGTGTTGAGCACACGGCGGCACGTGACCACGTGCGCGCCACCGTCTTCCCGTGGGCCGCTCGATATGAGCACGCAGACTCGCCAATCTACGCGCCTGCGACCCCCGAGATGTAATGAATTCATTAACCCTAGACGACGAAAAGTCTTAGACGATGGTAATAAGTGATAGATAGCAATGAGTGGAAATGAAGGATTAAATTGCATTATTTTTATGTTGTCTTTAGGATTTGTCCGTGTCTGTGTCGTGGTAACAGTTTACAAACATGTGTTCCACGCACACAAACCTAGATCCGATAACTTAAAAGCGCGGTTGGCGCAACGGCTAAGCAATTTGGCCTTCTGCGCTACGTTTCGCGGGTTCGACCCCGCATAGAATAAAAAGTTTTCAAGAAATACAATTTTTATTTAAATTTTCACAGTACAATTTTCTTATCGCTTTGTACTACTGTAAATCCGTAAGATTTTGCTGAACATATATTGTGTTTTTTTGGTAGGTATTGACCCAAGCTCTCGCCCCTGCAGTATGTCGTGCTATTTACTGGACATCTGTATAATAGAATATAGGCTTCAGTATGAATTAAATATAAGTTCGAATCAAGTATTTTCAATTCAAAATTCACTCACATTAACGATTATGCTTAGGATAGTGTACGTCAAAATATTCGTGCTAGGCCCTCTGCAGTCGTGTGCAAGTTATTTCAAAACTTGGTATGGTTACACCTTATCTCAAAAAATACCGTTTTACAATAACATTATGTCGTAAGGTAAAGCTTTCTTTTTCTTTATAGTATAGTTAGTGGCCAACCGGTATATTCATCTATGGGCCAACCGGAGCCTTAGTGCCTAGAGTGTCAGAGGTGATTAAGTCGCCTAAAGCCTTTAACTTGGCTTAACGACTAGCCGTCTAAATGACAACCGGGACCGACGACTGTATATGCCCCTCTGAAGCACGGAGACCAAAGATATTGGAAGAGAAACGGAGACGCACAGCTCAAATACGACTATGCGGTCACCCATCCATTAATTGACCGCAACAAGCGTTGCTTAACCTCACCAATCATGTGCCGATCAGTCAGTGCAACTAGCAATGGGCGCCTCAGGTAAAGTTTCGAAATCAAATATTGGACATACATGGACTGGACTGAAAAAGGAGAAATATTAGTACACTTTTCAATAAACGCTTCATATAGTTTAACAGATATTAAAAAACTAGAGATAACTATATTATTACTGCGGTAAATGCAATAAGACAAACTTAAGCTCATGTAGTCAAAATATTAATATGCAATTTTGTTACTTATCCTGTAAATTAACACAATATAATGTTATCTCTCAATATATCATAAAAACACAGCGGAAAACGCAGCGTATGACGACCTCCAACGAGGTGGACAGACGACCTGGTGAAGGTCGCTGGGAGTGGTTGGATACGGGCGGCATGTGACCGCTCATTGTGGAAAGCTATGGGGGAGGCCTTTGTTCAGCAGTGGACGTCCTTTGGACATATATGATGATGATAATGTGTCGTATTCATGATTTTAAGTATATAAATATAATAAAGTCAACAGCCGAACCAGTTGTTTACTTTTCAGCGCTCCACTTAGAGGCAGCAATACTGCTAAACGTGACAAGTGCAATCCAACTATCATTCTACGGCTTCATTATTCATTCGATGATTTAAACAGTTGTTTATCAGAGGATTTGTTTAGAAGAGAAGAGTCATCATCATATCGGCCGATTAAAGTCCACTGCTGAACACAGGCCTCCCCCAAAGATCACCACAACGACCGATATGGGTGTGTTGTGTGCTCATTGGAGGGTTTTGCCATAATCGCCACGTTTGGCAGACGGGTTGGCGATCGCAGTCGAGTTGTTAATGTACTCGAAGGACTGCTGCCCATCCCCCGGCTAATCCCTTAGTCGGCTTTTACGACACCCACGGGAGGAAATAGGGTGGTGGTAGTCTGTGCCGGCACCACACGGCTCAGAACACCACCACTCCATTTCAGTGTCTTCCATAAAATACCTATATTAATAAGGTTAACACGCGTGTTAGACAGCCCTAGATCGAGTCGTGTCGGCCGCTAAATTGTATGTTGCATGCGCTGCGACGCCGACGCGATGCCTGCCCTGCGGTTATCATCCAGCGACGAGACAGCTACCTACCATGCGCCCACACACAAAACTCGATAGGTTATATTGAGGTTAAACTAGAAACTACAGGAGTGTGAAGGAATAATCAACAAGCTATCAGTATAGTATTAGATTATCAATCTCTGTGCGCAAGCAGTGACAGCCCAGTGATTGAACGCTTGCCTTCCATACAGGAAGGAGGGTCTGAGTTCGATCCCGGCCCCAACCTCAGACTTTTTGGATTCATGTGCGGATCAAAATTAGATTTTCACTGGCGTTAACGGTGAAGAAAAACATCGTGAGGAAACCTGCACACCGGAGAGGGCTCCAAAGGGCCAGATTAGTGGACTAAGGTCTTATCGTGAGAAAAGGCCCGTGCCCAGCAATGGGACAGCAATGAGCTGATTATGTAATCTCTGTGTCCGATTTTGTAATAAGCAAATAAACCAGATACCATAAGACACACCGAATCTCGAGTATTTGCGATGTCAAAACAGCTTCAGTTTATTCGACGAATAATTGAATGAAATGTTTTTAGAATGAGAGTTATGCAACTAAAGAGCATTATAGATCTTAGGACTTAAGATTTCTTAGGACATCCAATGACTGCGTGACCTCTATATACTACTTAACATCAGCGTTACATTATCTAGTTTCATTAACGTTACTCCAATTTTTTTTTAATGATGCCCTACGCTAGGATTTGTCCTGTGTCATGGGTGCGTTTACAGACATGAATTCCACCCGGAACAACTACCTGCAGATCATACAAATATTCGTTCCGTGTGGGAATCGAACCCACGACCCGGAGCGCAGCAACCGACTGTATCAGCCACTGCATCGTGGTGTCCGTATTAAGAATATAGCACCACTCCATCTTCTCCCGTGGATGTCGTAAAAGGGACTAATGACTCTAAACCAGAGAGATGGGCAGCAGCGTCCATTCTGTGGAGTGGTTGTTATACTGCGCTCACCAACCCACATCCTAGCTGTGCGGCGGGGTGAGGCCCCGCTTGTAGTTTTCCTCATTTTTGCGTTATTTTCGTAATTTTTGGCTGCGTCAGCGGAACAGTCAGAACACCGTTCAAATGGACAGGTGTCAAAGACGCAATATCTAGCCTGGTACGTGTAACATGTTTCCACTGGCAATAATTATAGCTTGAGATTTCGATGGATTTATTTGCAGCCCAAAGGACCTTGCATTACCACCTACTACCTACACATTAAACCGCTCCAGGTCATGATTCATTGCAAGTTCAACATCCAGCCACAGAAAGTGTCGGTGAAGCTGCATGTCGTCTGCGAGATGTAAGTTGGAAAAAAATACCCTGGTGACGGAGTTTATGAAAAGAGAAGAGGAGATAGAACGCCACCCTGAGGTACACCCGTGGTGAGATTACACCAATCAATTAAGTTATCAGCGAAGAAATGCCGGCTTCATTTTAATTTAGTGACGAATATAAGTGTTTCTTAAAACTTACTTTCTAAAATAAAGAGCATCATCATGTCAACCTATTTTTACAAATGCAACCGGATTTTCATTCTAACCCAACAACTCGGTTGCACTCAGCCACGGCAGTGAGCAGGGACGTAAGCAGGGAAGTGGGTTGGGCCAGTGTGTAAGCAGGTCGCTTTTATGTCCCTGCTGTCGGCTCTGCCAACATGCCTGCTCACTGCCGCGGACGTCAGCTGAGTGTAAACGAGGTATAACGTAATGCGATTCTTTTTCATCATCATCTTTATATCAGCCAAAACATGACCACTGCTGAACAAAGACCTCCACAATAGATTTCCACAATTGTGTATCATTTTAGGGGTAATTTTCTAGTATCCACCACGCTTGGCAGGCGGGTTGCTGAGCGCAGTATGGCTACTGTTCCACTGCAGGACGCTGCTGCCCATCCTTCAGGTTTAGAGTCGACATTAATAATCAATCTAATCACAAATCATCAGATTTAAGATTATGAAATTCATTAATTGGTGTGTTACGATCACATTTAACACAAAAAACAGACATATCCGAAATCAAAAGATTTTGGATTAGATCGATTATTAATTTCGGCCGCTAGTGACCTTTTATGACATTCAAAGGCGGAGATGGAGTGGTGCAATTATATTATATATTAAAAGAAGTAGATATGTTACATGCGCGCCAAAAATAAGAACCAAAACTCCCCCAATTGTAGCACCTCGCAATCAGTTCACTCAAGACAGGACAACGAGCACAGACTGTCCAATCTGTATTGTTTTATTAATTAAGTAATAACAATGCCGTCGTGCGTGTAGAAAATGCACAAGCTATCAAGCAAAAATAAACAAAGAACAAGGGTTCTCATACCACACGTGAGTAACAAACTATATAAAATATTTAAATGAAAATACTATTCAAATTATCTATAGAATAATATTCTCGAACAAAACACAGGCCAAGCAAAGAAAAGAGACAACACATATATTCTATCACAGGTGCGACAAAGACATCGAGTACACGTGTTGTCATTTCAAATAGCTATCTCTTTTACTCTCGTAGTTTTTGTATCTTCTTTCTTAAAGCATAGGTGTGTAGTTTTATAGCTTCATACCTACATACAGCGAGACTGAGTTTTGCGCGCCTTTTAATATGGACGTAACATATCTATGATATAATATCATTGGAGTGGTGTGGATTCTTAATCAGGATGCCACACGAAACAATTCGAACAGAATGATTCATTTTAAACATTGCAAAACTTAGTCTCGAGCTAGTCTCTGTTAACAAAGTCTTCTTAAAAACAAATCTGTCCTCACCAACGCCACATTTGTAAATTAAGTCTCAGGGACTTGTTGACAGTACGACTTTTTATTTTAACGTTCCAACTCCAAATATTCTGGCGAATTAGCTTAGGAATCCCAAGAATGGAGCGTATGCAAACGGTGCAGCGATCAACACAATCAAATGAATTATTTAATTTGTGCACGTGTGTGTGCCAACACGTGCTGAATAAAGACGGCGGCGGTAAGCGCGCGGTTTTAGTTTTGTTTTGCAGACCGTACTTCGCATTTCGCGCCCTGTTGTTTATTTGAGTAATAATTTTGTATTCAGGTGCCTTAATATAATCAAAATTACTGAAGAGTCAGCGTAGTCATTTTACCTTTCGACTGTCGAATTAATATGTCTCGTATTGCCAGCCAATTGCTAGTCGTACCTTGTAATTTCTCATATGAAATGATAACCGCTTTTCTTTTCTTTTCTTATGATTATGATATGATGTACTAGAATTTCTCTTCAGTTAAAAGACATAAATATCACATGCACAAACTCTCGCCTGGAGAACTGTCTGTAGGTCATACAAATATTTATTCCGTGCGGGGATTGAGCCGGCAACCTGTACGGCAGGCAGAACCACTGCGCCTACCATGCCGTCTTTTTTACTGCTTCTTTTTTTTTATTGGTGCCCAGTGTAAATTCGTCATGACTCCTACCGGCTAAAACCACTGGAGTAGTCATCTTCAGCACTTAAGGGTCCTCGTATGATCACACTAGAGCCGCCCAGGCCCTAATTACCTATAGGTTAAAAGCCAACTAAGGGGTCCCTGCAGAGGATGAGCGTCAACGTCCTTCCATGCAATAAAAACGACATACTGCCTTCACTAATTCTGTTGCCAAACGTTATGATTATGGCAATATTCCCTTTAGACCACGCGTTTCTTGATACACGAACAGCATAAAAATATCTCTCAATACCTGCAGGCTGGTTGAGACTATTACGCACCTTACCATGAAGGCCATCACCAATAAGGTCAGTGTAATTCCTTCTAGGGCGTCACCTCCTGGCAAATATTGTATTGAAATGTTTAAAAGTCAAGCAGATAATTTTATTTTTAAATGTTAAACACCATTAGAACTACGAAATATATCCGGTTTTTTATATTAAAACGTTGCCCCGCACTAGGATTTCTCCTGTATTGTGGGTGCGTTTACAAACACAAATTTCACACACAATACACCCAGACCCGAAACAACTACCTGCAGATCGTACAAATTTTTGTTCCGTGCGGGAAACGAACCCACGACCCGGTGCGCAGCAGCCGACTGTATCAGCCACTGCACAACCGTGCCAGGTCATAGTCTTTTCCATTAGCCACTCTGGGCAAGTGCCCACCCGGCCCTGCCGCGCGGTCCTTAAGGCCATCTAGTTCCTGCCAGATCACCATCGGATAACCGAAAATAGCAAGAATTAAGAAGAGAGTTACTTTTCCGAATTATAATTACCTATTCATTTTACCTATTCATTTATCAAAAGAAAAAATCAGTTGACTAAATCTAGAACTTTCTTACCTACTCCTTTATTCTGTTGTTAATAAAATGGTCCTCTGTCATATCATAGACCTATGTCTGTGTATACGGCCTCATTAGCCTAAAGTGCCCATGGCCTCCAATAGGTTAAAGACGGTCCTGCGTATTACGGCTACAACAACATAAAAACATATACCTATAACATCATATACACGGACCTATATACATCAGTACTAATGTACTCATGCGAGCGCGGCGCGTGACAAGTCTCTTGGCTGACATTCAATATTTTTTATCAGCATCCAGATCGTATTGTTGTTTTTAATGGTTTTTATTATTCGCGGTTGTAATGACCGAACTTGTGAGCTGACAAGGTGTGCAAGGGCACGAACGGACGCATCTTATAAATGTATTCAGTATGTTAAAACCTACTTTTGGTACCTACTTTGTAATATTAGTGATTGAGTGTGAGTTTTTATTTTCAGTATTAATCAAGATTTTTATGAAATACCTTTTTTATGAAAGTGCATCATGAACTTCCTCCGCCCCGGGAAAGGCGAACGGGCATGTCGGACACCTACCGGCCGAAACCACTGGGGCGATCATATTAGGCACCGAATGGCTCCAGGTCCACTCCTTTAGGCACATCTTGTAGAGGATGACTGTAAAGCGGTCACCCCCTCTAGCGGAGGGAAGGCGACTGTAAAAAGGCCACCCCCCGGGACCCCGAGAAGGGGAGGATTGTAAAGGATCCCCCCAAGCCTCGCTGTGCGCTGTGCTGCGCGCAGTCTTATCGGGGGTCGCTCGGTATAATCACGCAGACTCCTCAATGTCCGCGCCCGCGACCCACGATAACTGTGGACCTACAAATCTTACCTTCAAAAGGGCGATTTAAATATTTGAATAATAGACTAAAAAAAACAATAAAATACTGTCAAAAAAGGTAAAGTGTAAAGTTATTGGGCCTGAACCTGACAATTCTTATATTTCTATAATATTTAAATGAATTCGTTAAAACATCGGTTTTAACGAATTCATTTATTGTGTCTCTTCGTCAATTGTTAGGTCATCAATGCTATCAAAAATATCCATAATAATAACACTTTTACTTGGTATTAAACACAGAACCAAGAAATAACTAACCTAATAGTAAATGTATTGTTTACACCAGATGGTGGTCCCGCATCTGTCGAATGGTACACACGGCTACACATTAAGCATACAAATATAGTTTAAGTTGATCTCTTATCGTAATCAAAGCTTATACAATTCGAGATCAGCTTATACTGGAAATGTATAGTTGATATGTAGCAGTGCGTACTATCTCTCGAATATCGCTTTATCTAGCCATCAAAGGGACCTTATTCTTCAGGTAGTCGCCTTATTCGCCAAATAAAGCCTATCTGACGAGTATATTCTATTCGATGCTGTTTGTTTATCTGACGATTGAAAAATCGGCCGTTAGTGGTTTTAATATTTTTATATCGTGCAGGGTTTTTGAAATAGATATTTCTTATGTTAAAAAGATTTGTGTTTCTTTTCCAATTTGATATCAGTATTTAACACTAAAAATAAGAATTACTCAAATCGGTTCTCTAATCTCGGAGGAATCGAAACTATTAAGACATCATCTATATACGCGCAGTCAATTAAACCTGTTTTTTTAAACTTGTTAAGAAACTACTCAATCAAATGTAATGAAATTTATATGGCATCAATGCGAAAGCATTCTCCACCTATTAAAATAAGAATCTTCAACATATATTCATAATTGGCGGAATGATCGCGTAACATACATACAAAAAAAACATACAGTCGAATTGAGAATGTCCTCCTTTTTTGAAGTCGGTTAAAAATTAAAAAGCAGTATGGAACAATCAAGGGTAAACCGGTTGAATACGGTCACGAACAACACAAGGAAAATGTTTATTAACACTGACATGACAATAATTCTTGATTCCCAAAATCACCAGCTTATCACCGCCATTTGTAAATGTCTGCTGATGGAAACAAAAAGTCATTAATAATGTACTTAGGTGTAAAGTGACTTCAACATATGACACACCTGCCGCTTTTTAGGGTTCCGAACGTCCGAAGGAAAAACGGCGGAACCCTTATGGGATCACTCGTGTGTCTGTCTGTCCGTCTGTCACAGCCAATTTGCTCCGAATCTACTGGACCGATTTAGTTGAAATTTGGTACATATATGGATTTCTGCGACCCAAACACGCACGTGTAACGTTAACAAATTAATTTTGAATACGGGGGTCACTTTTGAGGGGCAATATAAAAGTAAAGTTTTGCAAACTGTACCGTGTAACATATGAAATGGAAGGGCTTGTTGTGCGGGTCTCATAAGTATTGATTTTATCATTTTAAAATAAATAATTATATGGTTATTTAAGAAAATAGGCGAACCACCCGTCGGATTTCAAAAATGCTATTTGTTTTTGATAGCCCAATTTTCGAGGAAGGTTATAGGTTTTTTGACATCACGTTACGATCCTTAGGAACCGAGCATAAAGAAAAAGGCAAAAAGAACGCTAAGTGAAAACGAAGCAATAGAGCGGGCGGGCGATGTTTAATTAAACGGCGGGTGAAACCGCGGGGCACATCGTTTCAGTTGAATAAAGTCCACTGCTGGACAACAGCTTCCCTCAATGACAACGACCGGTCTGGGTGCATTGTGTGCTCATTGGGAGGTTTGCCATGATCGCCACGCTTGATAGGCAGGTTGGCGATCGCATGATTGATCGTTGAGTTGTAAATGAACTCGAGGACGCTGCTGCCCATCCTCCGGGTAATCCCATAGTCGCCATTTACGACACCCAAGGGATGAGATGGGTTGGGTGCTATTGTACACAACTAGTGTATAATATTTGTGATATGAGGTGAGACGATAGTGACATTGGACTTTGAGGTCCGTGTTCCGCAAGGGGCGCCCTTAGCGCAAGTTGCTTAGTTTTATATATTAATTTTAAACCTGGCTGGAGGCCTCTTTTAGCTTCGCCAGAAATGACTGGTTAAGCAACCACACTTCCCATAAGCGCATGAGAGAAGCCCAACAAAAAACAAAAAACATTCGACTATAATTCAGGGGTTCCCAACCTTTTTTTGTCTACTGCCCACTTTAAGAATAAATTATTTTTTAACGCCCCCCTTTTTAAACATACTTAAAACCGCTAAGTACTTATAACTGATTATTAAAACGCAAATTTATAGTATTCGGACAGAGTATCTTTTATTGAAAATAAAACAAACATAATCAATTCTTATATAAAAACTAATGTGAAGGTTGAATCTGATGCTGTTCAATAAGTTTGTTGATACCAGGTTCCAATTTACTCAAAAATAGCCGCAAGTCGCCACGTTCGGTAACACGCAAACGATTTCTCTTTTTAGTAAGCAGCGTTGCCACAGCACTAAATCCACGTTCACACAAATATGACGATGGGAATGCTATCAAAAATCGTTGAACAATTGACCACAATCCAGGGTACAATTGCCGGATCGGTTTTTGTAGCCAAAATCCTTGATATCCATTTTTGAACTTGATTTTTTTTCTTCGTTTGTTGTCAATTCTATAAGTTCTTCTTCCAGCTGAGGTGACATTGCTGTGTTGACATTTGAAAACGGATCCAACAACCAGTCTGGTATTTCCAAGTTTAAAATGTCCTGGTATCGTTCGGTGAAGTCAATGTGGAGGTTTTCCAAATGTTGGCAGTAGGCAAACAAGTCGTCGTTACTGCAGTATACTGATAAATTCGGAAAATTGTGAAACTCACGTCTGCCCATATTCTTTTTGTGCAGAAGCAGTTTGGCTGCGAAAGCAGCAACGACATTTTTAGTTTTAATTAAATTTAGTTCGTCGCCTTGCAGTTGGAGGTTCATGTCGTTGAACATTTTATACAGGTCTGTCATGTAAGCTATATCATTCTTTGATGTTATGAGCTTGTTACGCAGTTCTGTATCTTTAGTTTCCAAGAACTCTATCATAGAGTCAAACAGGTTGTAAAATCGAATCAGACAATTGCCTCTTGACAGCCAACGAACTTCAGTATGAAGCAACAAACGGTTGAAATCTTCGTCATTAGTAACACAGAGCTGATGAAATAATCTATCATTCAAAGAGCTGCTACGGATTTTATTGACTGCTTTGATGACATATTGCAGTGATTGAAATAGTCGTTCACTTAAGTTTCTAGCAATCAAATGTTGTCTATGAATAACGCAATGTATAGCAAGGACATCTGGAATTTTATTCTTTAAGTATGCTATGAAGCCTTTATAGCGCCCTGTCATAGCCGGAGCGCCATCCGTAGCAACTGATATAATATTTTTCAAAGGAATCTCTTTCTCTTCACAAAACTATTCCAATGTATTGAATATGGTTTCGCCTTTTGTATCTGTCTCCAAATTTCTGGCAAACAATAGTTCTTCACGTATTTTCTCATCTTTAATAAACCTCACGTAAGATAGCAACAACGCTTCATTAGTTGGTAAAGTGGACTCATCGAGCTGAATTGAGAATTGACTAGTCCTCAGATGATTGCACAATGATTCTTCAATGTTTTCAGCCATTTCATCAATTCGTCTTTGCACAGAATTATTACTCAAAGGAATTTTTCGGATAATATCTGCGGCCGGTTTATGAAACACAGTAGTTATTACTTTCTTTATTGCTGGCAAAATTAACTCTTCTCCGATGTTGTGTGGTTTGCCTTTTTGAGCAATTAACAAAGAGATATTGTACGAAGCTCGAAGTCCGTCGTCATCTTGCTTAGCAGCCGCCGAAAATAGTTTTGATACACTTGGCTGAGTATTATGCTTCTTCTCTAGGTCTTGAAAATATGCTACATTCTTTTCTGTCTTATCTGGATGCATTTTATTCAAATGATCTTGCAGTCTTGAAGGCTTCATTGCTTCGTTCGAAAATGTTTTTAGACATAGAAGACACAAAGGCGACGACGGGTTTGTGGGATTTTCAATAAATCCGAATTTAATATATTCCGCAGAGTATTGCCGCGTCTTCTTTTTTACTTCCGACATTGTTTTGTTTTAAGAAATACGTAAGTGTTGAAATCAAGTACTGCTTATCTATTATGCGCGAAACCGCAAATGAAAATAAAATAAATTTACGTCGTTTATATAGGATTGCATAAGCAGCACGCACCAACAGGAATAAGACAAACGTGCATAAACTCGTTTATCTCATTCGACGCCCAATCGTACTCGACAAGCAAGAACAAGTATTATAGAACCAGCCGATTGGTATAGGAATGTACAATTCGGATTATTTAACAAAAACTTGTTAAAACATGATTGCCCGCGGTCTTTTATATCGAACCGAGTTTGAGCTATATCTTAATTAATATTAGTTGATGTTCACAAGATGTAGTCGAGAGTCGAGAGCTCAGTCGGTGTCTAAGAGTGTTCCTAGCTAGGTAGATGAAATTATAAATCGACCCCAAAGCCCTACACAATGCCCCCTTTTTTTTCTGGGTCTCTTACCGCCCCCCTTTAGGCCTGCAGCGCCCACAAGGGGGCGTTATCGCCCACGTTGGGAAAGACTGGACTATATGGACACATGGACCCATCAGCGGTATGTTTTTAGTGGTCGTAGAATTCTGTGAAGGTGAAGGACTTGCTGTGGCAACACTACAGTCCTAACTTCTTCACCCGGCGTAATAACTATCTGTGAACACAGTTGTGCTTCGGATTATGGGTAGGAATAACCAATGAAATCAACGGAACAAAAGGCAACCCAACTTAAACCTTATGTCGGCAACACCAACTTAAGCTAAATAAATCGATTGATTGATTCAAACATGTATCAACTCCGTGTGGTGTCCAGATTAAGAATATAGCACCACTCCAGCTCTTTCCGTAGACGTCTGTATGGACAACTAATGGACTCTATACTAGTGATGGACAGCAGGGACTTTGAAACGGCAGCCACACTGCGCTCACCAACCCACCCGCCAAGCGTGATACTTACAAATTCTCCCCAAGATTTTTATTGGCTGGGCAGAGGACAGGTAACAGCGTCCTTCGAGTAGGTACATTTAGAACATAACTGCGATCGCCAAACCGTATGCCAAGCGTTGCGATAATGGCAAACCCCTAATGACTATATTTCTGTGTTTGTGTACAATAAAGAATTAAAGACTACACAACACAAACTCAGATCGATCGTTATGGCGATATTTGGGGGAGTCCTGTGTCAATCAGCGTCATTATCATCAGCGGCTGAGACGATGATGATAATGATCTTTATGTAAAAAATGTCGCAGAATATACTTACACACTATTTATATGCTACGGATATCGATAGAGAGAGAGTCGATAGTCCCTACCTAATCAATGTGGATCCTTGTGAAACCACAGGTGGCCGGGACACCATCGATCTCGCTAAAAATACGATAACACCGTATATTGCCTTACCTAACGCCGCCGCCGCATTTACTGAAGCCTCGGATCCGGTGGATGACGGAGAGCGAGCGAGGGTTTTGATCGATTAAAGTTGAAATCCTGTTAGCGAATAAGTAAGTGTCGATGTATAATTTTCAGAGATGCAAGGTCGCGTTGTCCGTATTTCGAGTGGGTCCCATATTTCCGGACATAAAGGTCAGTAGCTTAACCGGTAAAAGCGTCAACTTTGAACTCTACTTATAATTGCACAAATTATAAAATGTAAGGTAATATAAAACTGACGGCACGGTAGGCGCTGTAGCTAAGCAATTGGCTTTCAGCGCTACGTATCGTGGGTTCGATCCCCACACAAAAAAACTGAACTGTACCCACAAAAATGAAAAAGCAGGGAAGTAGTGGTATATCGTTTAAAAAAACTCATCGTCTAAACTACTTTTTAATTCCTAAATCAGCTCACTTAACATCTGACCAGCCTGCTAAGCCATAGGGACCGAAAACACAACTGTAATATATTATTAATAATAATATACACGAAATCATTTAATAATATTTTACGTGTGTAGATTTCTTAGTTAGAAGTTTTTCATTCAAATAAAAAGGTGGATTAGGGTAATGAACAATATGGGTATGCATATGCCCTACATATTAACTTAAATATAACTATTATTATATCACTTCTAATACCAATATATAATAGGTAATATAATATAATATAATAGGTCTTTACCTATGAAAGTGCCGTTCTGCAGTACTGCCGTTTCAAATAAAAATATTTTTGTTTGGTTATGAATTCTAATTACAGATTTATTATATTGTATATATTATATAGTTTTCATTATTCAAAATCAGTTTTATGTGTAGTGATAAGTGTTATGTTTTCAACACGTTTAAATCTTTTTCGTCGTCATGGATACGTTGAAAATTCGAGTAATTACGGAAAATGAGTACCTTCGTGGCATGCAACATCAACGACGTTACGTTGCGCACACTACAAACGAACGCACAACCCGATATTGGTTTGCCCGCTTCCGTTCTGGAAATTGCGATCTGAATAATGAACCCCGTGGTCGTCCGAAAACTTTGGTCTACAATGACGAATTAAAGGCGATTGTGGAAGTTGATGATACTCAATCTACGGCTGAATTCGCAGCAGATTTCGACGTTAGCATCAAAACAATATTCGACGGCACGGTTGGTGCAGTGGCTGATACAGTGGGCTGCTGCGCTCTAGGTCGTGGGTTCGATTCCCGCACGGAACAAATATTTGTATGATCTGCAGGTAATTGTTCCGGGTCTGTGTGTAATGTATGTGGAATTCATATCTGTAAACGCACCCACGATACGGGAGAAATCCTAGTGTGGGGCATCGTTTTTTTCAAAAAAAAAATTTTACGTCAAATTAGCAAGGAAGAAAGCTTGACAAATGGATATCCCACGAACTTAAGGATCGTCATCGCAACGTGCGTGTCGAGGCATGCCTTGCGCTCTCAACAGGCACAGAAACGAAGAAATGTTGAACCGCATTACCGCATACCTGCGACAAAAACTGGATTCTGTTTGACAATCGCAAGCACTCAGCAAGTTGGTTAGATCCTGGTACAGCACCTAATCAATGCCCTAAACGAAAAATGACCCCTAATGTGTCCCCTAATAATGATGGTCACTGTTTGGTGGTCTAGTGCCGGTGTGATTCATCACAGCTTCTTACCAAACGGGATGGGTATTACTGCAGAAGCTCGCACATCTGCTACTCCTGCACGACAACGCGACCCCATACTACAGACAACAGACGGCCTCCAAGCTACAAGAGCTGGGGTTGGTAGCTCTCCGTCATCCGTCGTACTCACCAGACCTTGCACCTACAGACTTGCACTTTTTCCAGAATTTGTATAAACCTTTGAAGAGGTTGTGGCCTCCCGTTCATCTGGTTTCTTCAAGAAGGGCCTCAATAAACTGCCACTGTGTTGGTAAAGATGCATCGATTGCATGGGTGATTACTTTAATTAATAAATTCAATGATTGAAAAAAATTACTTTAGTATATTTCATACAAAAAAAAACGCATCGAATTGAGAACCTCCTCCTTTTTGAAGTCGGCTACAAACGGCAATTTCATAGATGAAGATAAAGCATGTTATACGTTATAACTTATAAGAGAGTATTTAATATATTTAACAATGCTCGAAATATGCTAGTTTTTATCAAGAAGAAGGTTTTCTGTTACCTTGTTTTTGTTTATATGCTAATAAAGACCTACACAAATCTAAAAATCGATTCCCATGTTTTATCGCTAACCAGTTCTCGCTCTCTTCCGTGCGGCGTGCTGTATGTCATTAGTGCAGACCTGGTGTCAGTCAGATTGACAGCAAAAATAACCGAGATTCATTTCGCTGTTATCTAACAAACTGTAACCCGCTTACACCAACAGAGAGTTTATCGTAAAAAGCCAGAAAATTTCAACCCTGGTGATAAGCTTCCCTGATTATTCATACAATCTATTCAAAAATTCAATCGTATCGTATCAGCCATATAGAAGTCCACCGCTGTACAAAGGTCTCCCCCATAGTTTTCCACAACTGTGTCGTCATTTTGGGGGGTATTGGCTAATTAATATTCACCAAGCTTGGCAGGCGGGTTGGTGAGCGGGGTATGGCTACAGAACCACGGAAGGGACGCTGCTCCCCATCCTTGTGGTTTAATGTCCCTCAGTCGCCTTTTATGACATCCACGAGAGGAGATGGAGTGGTGCTATATTCTAAATCTTATCTTATCTTATCAGACCTTATGTCCACTCACAATTATTACAGACTAGCTGGGACCCGCGGTTTCACCCGCGTTTAATTTAAAAGAAGTCAAAGTCAAAGTTTTTTATTTCAAATAAACCAAATATTGGCACTTACGAAACGTCAGAATTTAAGTTGCACGGTCCCAAATAGTTGATCTCATGGAGAAGAGGAGTGTTAGAGGAAATTTAGAGTATTTCCACATAGACACTTTACATAGAAGATGTATATTGGATTTCAAGGGTTATTTTTTGCGCGGAACCCTAATCATTTTTCTAAAATAAAAGTAGCCTAAGTTATTCCTTATAACATAAGCTATCTGCCAGTGAAAGTCCTGTCAAAATCGGTCCAGCCGTTTCGGAGCTTACCCGGAACAAACAGACAGACAGACAAAAAAAATAAAAATTGTGTTTTTGTTATAGGTACCGTATATACTTTCATATGCATTTAGTAAAAACCTGTTGTTTTGATATTACAAACAGACACTTCAATTTTATTTATTTATATAGATAAGATTCCATAGGACAAGAGTTAGAATAAATACATTTCTATGATCGCTATAAATTATTATTATCCTGTTAAACAACCTTTATTTTACTATATTTAAAACTAGCTGGGACCCGCGGTTTCACCCGCGTTTAATTTAAAAGGAATTTAGAGTACTTCAACATAGACTCTTGACATAGAATATATATATATATTGGATTTCAAGGGATTTTATTTTTTTGTGCGGAACCCAAATTATTTTTCTTAAATTAAAGTAGCCTAAGTTATTCCTTATAACATCAGCTATCTGCCAGTGAAAGTCCCGTCAAAATCGGTCCAGCCGTTTCGGAGATTACCCGGAACAAACAGACAGACAGACAGACAGACAGACAAAAAATATAAAAATTTGTTTTTTGTTATATGTCCCGTATATACTTTCATATGCATTTAGTAAAAAACTGTTATTTTGACATTACAAACAGACACTTCAATTTTATTTATTTGTATAGATTATGTAATTCTGCAGACTATTAAGGAATTCTCCAATGGTATAGTAGCATTTATTAATTAATAAATATTTAAGCTTGTTTTTGAATGTACATAACTAGGCTTTTGGATTGCTTCATTCTTTTTTGTATTTTATTATATAAATTTAGGGCCATGCTAAAAATAGTGCTTAACTAGATTAATTGGGCACTCTCATATACATATAGCAAAGGGAGTGTTATAATTTTAAGACTTTTAAAATGTGATATGCATGTCTCAATTCTTCTCAAATTCTAAATGTCTATAGAGCTTTGGTTGCAGTAAAATAATTGAATGGCACCGTTTCCTAGTAAAGTAACAATCCACTTTCTGTTAAAAATGTTAGTGTCGTGTGTTAACCAGATGGTTTCTGGTAAATATAGCTATAGGCGCGCAACGCTTCAAGACGTGCGTGAACGGTTAGTGTTTTCTCTTTTTATCACATGTATTACTTACATTATGATGACAAGTATTTAATCATGGAAATTTGTTCAACTCAATAGGTTCAATCTATGTACGTAGGTAATACTATATCTTTAGTCATTATGTACCATTATTGCAGTCCATGGCTGGACACAGGTAATCTCATCTTGTGAAATCTAGGTCACGTGACTGCCTCAACGCGTAGCTCATGGCACAGATAAACCAATAAAGCTTCGAAGTGGCTATCATACTTCTTGTTTAAATATCGGACGATGAATAACTTTATTTTAAGATGACAATAAGTAAGGTATAGAGATATCGTTTATTAAAGAACATTTTGTAATGTGTAACAAAAGTGAGACAACTATATATGTATTTATAGGGTTTAGACTGTGAGAGAATGAGATAAAACATTTTTCTATATAGTTTCCATATTCCCTATTGTCGATAAATCGCTCTCTTCCTGTCTCTCTGTTTACTACCTCCATAGTGTATTCATCTCATTTTCTTCACCGAAATACAAAGTTTCACTTCTACCGCGTGTATACTCGACAATTTTTTTGTATTCATCTTTTTGTTCCTTATGGACATGGTATTTTTATTTTGTTACGAAACCACACCAGCAGTAAAATAACGCGCGCCGCCGTAATAAAATGGTGAAATAGGTAATTTTTTACTGCTCAAATAGTAACTTTATTTATAAATTGAATAAATAATTGCAAAATCAAAATTGAAATTACAACCTTTTTTTATTAAATATGATTCCTATAATCTACTGATTGTTTCCTTGTAATAAAAATAAAGGTCACTATGTTTGTAGGACCCTATATATTAATCATGATGTTGTCTCCATCGTGGCTTAAGCCTTGCTCGAGCCGGCTGTGCCACTCTCCACATAATCATTCTGGTCCAGCTCCAAAGCTTGACCTCCTAGCCACGCCCTTATCAGCGGCGAGGCAACTAAGTGGCCCCTTAGCTGTGTTGCTTAGTATTTAAGTTGTCGGCTTGCTATAATTAATCTCTATCGTCCAAAATCCATATTTTATCCATTTTCAGTAAGGTAAGCTAGCAGATTGAATGCACAATTAATCTGATCGCAGAGCAAAGAGCAAGTCGTTTCGTTTGTATGTACTACTAGTTCTTCTATGCGTCATAAACCCTAGAGTCATGCTCGTCAGAGCCTGTTGGTATGCTTAGGGCGACCCTATCCAGGTACGGTTGATGTATGTGGGAGCAAGATGTGTAACGTCTATGTACCAGGATTTAAAATGCATGAAACTTGAACGAGTTATAGCGGTGGTGGACACATGTCTTTTTCATTAGAATACTCGTATAACAAGAGTCCGCGAGCAGTGCAGAGAACACTGCAAAGAGGTTTAAGTGTGGAAAATCTTGTCTAACTTTGATAAACGACGTAAACGAACGAAGAACGTGTAACCTTTCTTTCATGCTGATATGAAAGTTGCTAAAGCAAATCAAACCATGATGAAACGAATACGATGCACGCAATGCGGTGCACACAAAACTAGCTGAAAACATTGTTAGGTAAACAAGAATAAAAGTTTATACCTTACGTCGCCCCAATATCAGATAGCGGGATAAATTTACCCTGAGCAGTGACTGCAAAAGGCGTACTCATAAAAAGCGCGGCACGGTTGATTACAAAGCCGCTTCGGGTTTATGGGCGCGCATCTCGCGTGCCTCGCTGCCTCGCCGCCGCCGCTCCGACGACGCGAGGGTAGTTTTTCAGTCGCCGACCGAGCCCCCGCCACATAAATAAGTGATCACGGCACTCCCCCTCCCTGCCCCCTCGCGACGCGTCCCCCCTCGCTCGTAAACTAAGCACAGATAGCGAGAGGACTTAATGGCTGATCGGATTTTGATTAGCGTGGGCCGGCGACGCAACCCCGCACCCGGAGCCGAATTTGAATAGATAAGTGGGCACCCGAGGACCGGCGCTCGCGACCGTAATTTACATACTTACTGGCTTTCGGCAAACGTAGAGGGTGCCAAGTTATGGACGACGCAAAAACGATAAAGTTGAAATAAAGCTTCGGTCATCGATTCGGTCGCGTCGAGTGCTTTTTTACAGAATTCTGTTTGTTATCGGTGCGGTCAACAGGCCGGTCGGCGCCCGTTTTTTATTAGATTTAATCGTTGCGCAGCGCTGTGCGAGCCAACAGCAGCACACGTGTCATTCGGCCTTATCTCGCGGGAGAAACTGACTCTTCTGTGGATGTAAACAACACGTCGGGAAAGTTTCGCTGCGTGCTATGACTTCGACCGTTCGGCGGCAGATCTGTAACTTGTCGCTATTGACGGAGGTCGGAAACTTGGGGAACATGAACATTCGGTAAAGTACGAGACGTGGATAGAGGCGTTCGGACAGGCAGGTAGTAAGTACGTCGTCACCAGACCGACTGCGGTTGCCGCGCGTCGCGGTTCGATAAGGCGCGCGGCCACCCCACTCCCTGCCCCCCTCGCGTTTGTTTAGTTTGGCAGGTAAAGCACAACAGAGGGGCCGAAACGTGTCGCGTGGGAGTGATCGCCGCCTGACGTATCGGCTGACGGCACGAATAATTGAAGTTCGAAGGAAAACACGCGAGACGAACTATTGGAATAGAATTTATGAATTCTTTGAACAGTATTATATTGGAATATGTATATTTCAACATCAACAAAAATATATTGTGCCGTGTGGTGGCTACGAATAGCACCAACTCATCTCATCCCGTGGTTGTCGGAAAAAGCGAATATGGCATTAGCCGGAGGATGGGCAGCAGCGTTCTTTGAGTACTTTACTTACCTTTGACAGCTGTCAAAACGTTTTTTTTAGATTTGGAGAACTGTAATCAAAGATAACAACTGTAAATATATGAAATCATAATTGTTCTTACCTAAATGATTTCAATCCAATATTAGATCGTATAACAAGGAGCGAGGACGAAAAACAAATATTCAAGGCAATGGCCATTGATCTTGGATAGTTTTTCCAAGGTTATGACTTTGTAAGGTATCTTTTCTATTTTTTACTTTTGTTTTCACTATCAGGTACATGCATTCACACTTGATAATTTTCCTTCATCTACTGCAATTATCAATGTTCATGATATATTGTTTCCCATTTTCCATCGACATTTGTAGATCTCTACAAATATCGATGGAATGGAAAATAGGCTAGGAGCGTTTACAGTAGAAATATAATAAAACATTTTAAAAAGAAAATAATATCGTACATTTTTGGATCAAGCTTTCATTTATTACCCCACACGCTGACATTAAATAAATGTTTTTTTATCTTACCTCCCATTCCCCAAAAACCTAACCCCTAATCAAAATTCTTTTTTTACACTTCTATGTCAAACAAGACTAAACATTTAGCTTATGATATATAAGCTTTTATAATTGGATTTTCGCACAGGAATACATACGACAAGCGACATTTTTTTTTTTTAAATGTGTAGTCTCCGCGATCGGCGAATTCTGCTGATCTATGTTTTCTCACAAAATGCTGAGTGGTCAAAATCAATGCAGCTACTTCTTGCAGATTTTTTCAATTAAAATCCCCGTCAACTATCCTCGAAGCAGAATCTAATACTTTTTTACTCCCCAGCTGTGAAAAATTTAGGTTTATAGTCACCATTTCATAGAATAATCAATGTACATTAATATTAATACTTTAGTCTTAAAAATGCCTGATTTGGACGTATTCCATGATAAACTCTATAGTTTAAAAAAAAAGATCATATATTTGCAGCTTGAAGGCTCGTCTTGAATATTTTTTTCATTTCCTTTATTAATTCATTATTTTGTCTTAGTTTGGTCTGAGTTGGAATCTATTTCAACTGACAACTATCCATAGATTCATTACTATTATTTTGTTATTTTTGTATTCTTATTGTTTTTTGTTTTGTTACTAACATAGCCAACTAATTATTAAGTGTTATGTACGTGTGATTCCGTGTGGTGTCCGGATTAAGAACATAGCACCACTCCACCTAAGGGTATCTAAACTAGAGGGATGGGCAGCAGCGTCCCTTCTGTGAAACGGTAGCCATACTGCGCTCACCAACCCGCCTGCCAAGCGTGGTGAGTATTGGCAAATACTCCCCAGAATGATGACACAGTAGTGAAAATCTATGGGCGAGGCCTTTGTTCAGCAGTGGATGTATAAATGGCCGATGTGATATATATGATGATGTACGCCGTTATTGTCATTTACATCAGACATAATATGTTTTATATTGAATAGTGATAACTGTAATGTAAGTGATGTAGCTGTACTTGAATAAATAAATAAATAAAACAAAAATGGATGTGACAGATAACCACCAAAGTGTTCCTTGCTGCAATATTTTGGTACGGAAAAGCAGCTCAATTCAATTATTTATTGCATTCCATAAGTAAAGTTACAAACAGATGGTAGGTTTAAATCTATGGATCAATTATGGACCCCGTTGAGCACAGCATAGTTTGATAAGAGAGAGAGTTCAGATGATATGTTGAGTCCAATCAAGTGTAGCATGCAACCAGAACTATCAGATTATCATATCATAATCGTCCACTCAGCCAATCGCAGTCCTCGGCCAACACTCACCCAACAATGATGTGATGCAATAAAATTATTGAAGATCAATTTGATCATGAATTGTATCGTGTAATGTACTTAATTACAGTCAGCTTATTTATTACATTCACCAAACTCATTTCAATGCATGTTGTAGTAGTGTAGACCTCCATTTACAGTTTACACTTACTCTATCTCTGTCATTAGTCATAGTGCCTCAAAGAGGACGCTTGGCCGTCGGCCCCGGTTGGACGAACACATATGACAGTTATTGGTCCCCCATAAACTCCCTAAGGGCCCCCTCAGCTGGAGTTGCTTAGTTTGGAAGTTTATTCCTATGGCGGGAAGCCTTTTCGTCTTCGCCAAATTGCCCGGTTAACCAGCAGCTGCCTGAGCTGCCTGGTCATCATAAATTTTATATAGTTTGAAAAAGTCTATATTGATGAGCAAAACTGATAAGCCTGAATGCATAATCCAAACAATGCTTTAAAAATCTATACGCTCACTTAACTTTAATAACATAGTCAAGCTGTAATAACATGTTTGCGAACCTTGCTTACCTTCCAGTCTAAATGACACGTCAGGAATCACGAATACAGGTTCGTGTGGGGTGGCGAGTATAATTAAGAAGGGACATCCAGCACACGCGATCTAAAGCTAGCGATGCAGTCGTTAAACACGTTGCACTGACATAAACGTGCTGTATGTAGAAATTACGACCGAGTGTATGTATGTGTGTTAAGTATATGATTTTCATTTTCTACCTTTTTTATTTTCACCTGCTGGAAATCCGTCATGGAGTTCCTCCACTCCGGGGAAGGGCGGAGGGATATGCCGGACCTTTACCGGCTATAACCACCTCAATGGTTATCTTTGGCATGAGGGGGGCTCCAGGTTCTCGATGTTCTCGAGAACCAAAACCTCATACCGATCAGTCGGCCAGTGGTGCCACGAGGAGATCATTATATAGCGATTACCCCTTTGTACGAGACCTACTCCCGCAAGCACATCTCTAGGGGTATTTTCACAGTTATACCCTCCGAGATGTGCTTAAGATCAATGGGCGGCTGTAGTGTGATCTTATTCATTTGAAAGTAAGATATTTAACACACAGAAGTGAAACAAAGATTCAACAATTACCTATTAACATCAATCAAACTACTCGTAACAACCGACCAAACAAACTAAACGCATAATCACATACATTCAATATTAAATTTGTACTATACAAATAGTTAGGGACTGTGTCCCGTTTTACTAGATATAAAGCTATGTGCAGACTGGCCGACTACGCTGCGCTGTTTAAAAGGCCATCAAAGAGCCGTCTACATAAAACGAGTCCCATTTTACATTCGGCTTGCTAGGACCTGGGTTTATAGCGGGCCGGTCAGGAATTCTCTTCGTAATGAGGAAACTTGGCACCTACTATGGACTCGCGATTATAGGCTCGTATAGAATCGATAGTACAAAACGATGCTCGCTGCAGGCTGTAAAATTTTTATTATCTTTGGGAGGTTCGACGTGAAAATGACTCTTGTTGGTTTTGGTTCGTACGCGGATATATCAGGTCCACAAATAAAATTGGACCATATTTTGGAAACTATAAATATAAACTGAAGGATACAAAAAAGAGACCGGGACGACTACACCTATCCTCTAAAATAAAATCACAATACCGCATGCTTTTCATATCTGCGAAAATGTAGCTGTATCTCGAAAAAAATCGAATTTCCAACTACTCAAAACTTTTAATTACACGCATTTTGGCAGGTTCAATAATTTTGAATTTCGAATTTTATTTTAAAGCTGTCCCAGAAATATTGTTCTATTTCCTTTAGTTTAAGAATTTACAATTTCAGATTGATTTAGAACCCCTGTAAAGTTCAGTATTTCGAGATACAACAAGATTGCTTCCAACGGACGAATAAGGACTTTGAATATGAAAATAAATTATATGAATTAAGAATTAATTGTGCGTCTTTTTTCACTGCACGTGGATATTAGCAAAAGAATAGATTAAAACACTGACAAGCTTATGGTATCCTCCTCAATTTTCATAGTCGTAAACAAAAAAACCTTACAACCATATCGCAAAGAATTTTTTACATCGATATGAAGTCGATAACCGATGGTTGTGCCGCTTGAAAGCGCGGCTATTTTCGCTCTTGGCACCTTATCTGCATCAAAGGCAAGCTGGCTGGATGCTGGAACTTCACCCGATAACAGGTCCGTCTTTATGTACGGACCTTGGTGGATGAGGTAATTAAGGAAAGTGATTAGAAAGGCAAAGGAACATTGCAAGGAGGGTGACGAATGTTGAGGAAAAATTTGGAAATGCGTGGAAAGCGAAGCGTTCTGTGTGTGTGTGTACGTGTGTTGTGTGGAACATTAAGCTCAAAGGATGCTCGAAACAAAATAGAGTATTGATATTAGATTAACTACTAGCGTCGCGTAGTTTGAAGTCTTCGAAGAGACCAAACATTGCATTCGTTTAATTTTGCATTGTTATAATGTATTTTCTAGCAATGGCAACATTATCTCAGTACAAAAATCGAAATCATTTGGCGTTTATAAGCATCGAGACTATTACATATTTACTTAATTGTCTAGGGCCGTCTTCAGTGAACTGGACGAAGCCATTTATGTAAATAGTTTTTTTTTATACGTTGTCCCGCACTAGGATTTCTCCCGTGTCGTGGGTGCGTTTACAAACACAAATTCCACACACAATACACCCAGACCCGGAACAACTACCTACAGATCGTACAAATATTTGTTCCGTGCGGGAATCGAACCCACGACCCGGTGCGCAGCAGCCGACTGTATCAGCCACTGCACCAACTATTTATAACTACTTATACTATTCATTATGAAAACACAAAATCATTTAGCTCTCTCGCAGTACATTTAGGGTTGCCAAATGGTCGGGATTCGTGTGGATTGTCCCGACAATTCATATGATGTCCAGAATCCCGACAAAATCCAAAATGTCCCGACAAACAGCTCCTCGTAAAGTACTTATCAAAACAGAAATTTTAAATTACCGCGCGCTTTCTCAATCACTTCACTCCGACTGAACTAAACGTCACCAATTTAGTGTATTTGTTGTAATTGTCACCAAAAACAAAGTAGGCACGGCACAGAATCACAGCAGTTTATTCATAAGAAAGTTGACAACAGAGTTCACAAATCATAGTACAGTAGCAAAAGAAGTTTTTTTTGTATAGAATAAGAAAGATAAAGATGGCGCACGACATGCACTGTGCGTCGAAGTAAACATACGACTTTATATTATGTACAAATTATTTTTAAAAAATCTGTGACGAGGATCAGAGGTGGACTCCTCCCATCCCCACTCTGCCACCTCCTTCACTTGCATCACGTCCTCATAAAAGGAGGTGATTCCATGCGCTCTGGCTTCGGACGGACTGCAGGCTAGAAGCAAGAGGATACTAGACCATACCTGGGAACCGAATGGTGGTGGCTGTTTTTTAATACCTAAAAATACAAATTCCTTCCTAGCAATTATTTTTGCTCAACTTTACTAAGATGTACAGAATGTGTACACATCGGCGCTTGGCAATGTGTCTTTTTACAACCAGTATAGTAGAACACACATTCGCTATATCTTGACACTTCCACAAAATAAACATAAAACAAAGCAAAAGTGCCTATATCGATTTAAAAAATATAATCGCCAGCATTTAAAAACTGAACAAACAACATGACATAATAATAACTTAGCCGGCTAGTATTACTTCACGAAGGTTGTCCCTGAAAACCAGCGCTGTTGTCGATGCATTTATTCAACGTCACAGCATTTTGCTGAGTGGCAACCTATTTTTGCACGGACACGACGCACAAAGTTTGTAATTGATTAATCTTAATGTTCAGCTATAAACTAGTAATGTTGTTTACCTGTTTTGTAATTTTTTGCAAAAAAACAGGTGTTTTGTTTTTGACCTGGATTCTGAGTCCTTTGGTCATATACCTAAAAATAATTTTATGTCGCCAGTTTATGGAACTTAGGTCACTTTTGTGAATTTAAAAAAATATTGTGCAAATTTAAGTTGTTTGTGTCGTTAATGGTGCAAAAATAAATGATTTTTCTTTTCTTTTTCTAATATGGCATGTCACATTTTAAAATTAGTTAGTCACGCGCAATGAATTGCAGGGTGGTAGTGCCTGCTAAACGCACGGCTACATTTCAAGCTATAAATTTCCAGTATAAGCTGATCGCGCATTGTATAGGCTTCCCGAACGATGAGAGTTCAGCGTAAACTGGATAAAATATCATGATATGTAAACGTGGGTACATAATAAGGTTTGGTTCGAAGCTTTAGTGTATAGTTACACGTATTTAGAACATAAATAGGTGAAGCGTTGAGATGTGTTATATTACCATATTCTCCCGTAACTTGACCTAATAGCTCTAGGGATTCTTTGATTGTATGCCTATATTCATTGTACTCGGTAGTTTCCGTGTAGTGTTCGAATTAACAATATAGCACCACTCTTTCTCATACTGTGTATGTCTTAAAAGGCGGTGACTCTAAACCAGAGAGAAAAGCAGCAGCGTAGTGAGTACTGACAATTGCTCTGAAAATGACGAGATTATTCTGGAAATCGTGGAGGTCCTTTGGCTGATATGATGATGATGTGTCATTATGATTGAGGTCGATAAACCACTACGGGATAAACTTATTGGGATCACATTGGTATCTCGTTTCAGCCGAATAAGGTCCACTGCTGGACACAGGCCTCCTGCAAAGAACGCCACAATGACCGGTCTGGGTGTGTTGTGTGCTCATTGGGGGGTATTGCCATAATCGCCACGCTTGGCGGGCGGGATGGCAATCGTAGTTAATGTAAGCTTGAAGGACTGCAGTTGATTTGTTAATGTACTCGAAGGACGATGATCCTCCGGTTAATCCCATTGTTGCCTTTCACGGCACCCACGGGATGAGATGGGTTGGTGCTATTCGTAGCCGGCACCACACGGTATACCACTTATTAATCTCCACAGACATAGAGTCCTCAGGACCTAGTAACTATAACAAAGGCTGGAAAAGTCTATGGACTCCAATATATCTACGCTGTAAGCGTACGTATGTATGCACGACATTATTTTAGTCGCGCACGGCCGCGACCTCGCGCTGTTTAATTAAGTCGCGGCCGCCTTCCCGTCGCGCGGCAAGCCCGCTTCGTGCGAAACCGAGTAATCGAGTGGTACAATCGATTTTTAGTAAACAAAGAAATGCAATTTTGTTACGTTATAAAGGAAATGAAAGACTAACTGTAAAACCCCTCACCGACGTCGCGGAGGCCTATCGCCGCGTCACCTTCCCGTTCAAGTTAGCACTTCTCCCTCCCGTCTCTTGCTCGCGCCGGCCCGTGCCGAGCCTGTAGCTTTAAATGTCCCTTAAAACAACTTAAATAATACCGATCCAGCTGTCCCCAAAACAATAGCTTGTTATCCCCAGCAACGCCCTAAGCCGAGGTCCGTGTCCCGCAGGGGGCGCCCTTAGCGAAAGTTGCTTAGTTTTTAATATTTAATTTAAGCCTGGCTGGAGGCCTCTTTTGGCTTCGCCAGCAAATGACCGGTTAAGCAACCACATTTCCCAGAAATGTATGCGAGAAGACCAACAAAAAAAAAAAAAAAACTGTAAAATAAAAGAAAAAAATGCATGTCGAAGTCAAGGGGGAAATCCAATTGTTCAAAATCCTGTTTTAATCCGTGAAATTCTCATTGAAATCCGTTGAGCTGTTTCCGAGCCTATTCGTGACAAACTTTCAGACAGACAACAAGTATTACTTATGACACCCCTCTATTTACGTCAGGGGGTAAAAACGGACATTTATGATTACGTATCGTTTTGAAATCACAGACAGACGCTTCAATTGTTTTATATTGGTATAGATGAAGTCGGTGGGACTATTTCATTTTCATATTTCATCGATTTATTAAAGTCTTATTGTTATAATAATAATAATGTTCGGTACTTAATCAATGCGCTTTTGCTTGAAGTACTCAAGTAAACTATTCCTCACAGAAAAGTTGTCAAACTATAAATGCGGGTATTTTTCTAAATTAAATACTAAATTAAAATAAATTGTATTGAACAAAACAAAATCCATTCGAGATAATTATACATGTAAACATAATGAATTATAATATTATCCGTATTGTGTCTAGATTAAGAATTTAGCACCACTCCATCTTCTCCCTTGGATGTCGTAAAAGGCGACTAAGGGACTCCCAGCCAGATGGATGGGCAGCAGCGTCCCTTCTGTGGAACATTAGCCATACTGCGCATACCAACCCGCCTGCCAAGCGTGGTGAGTACCGGAATATTCTCCTCAAAATAACGACACAATTGTGAAAATATATAGGAGAGGCCTTTGTTCAGCAGTGTACGTCTTTCGGCTGATATGATGATGATGATATTGAACCTGAAAAAGTTGCAGACAATTTTTCACATTATTTCGCCAATATGTTGTCTTCTAATTCCTATAACATAGCTATGCAACGCCGTAAACCATTGACGCTACAAACTAAAAAAGGTGATTAAATTAAAAGGGCCTTCTGCTATAACTTCGCAGGGAGCTACTTTCGCTAATGAGTGCACTTTTGGACAGTTTCGAATTAAGTATGTCACGCACGTCATAATCGTCTGAAAGTTAGAGTAGAAATGGAACTTTTTGTTTTAATTAACAAAAAGGTTTATGGTCTCACTTCATGGGCACCACGTTCATCAACTGGCATGTGCCAATGTGCCTTTTCAGTGTCATATGTACTTCGCAGTTCTAAGACACCACTAACTTTAGTCGAAGGAAAACATCACGAGGCAACATGAATGTTAAAGTTTGAGATCATCAACATGCAGTGACTACACACAGGCTGATCAATGTCTACTCCTTCTGAAGTCTTTGCCTAGCAGTGGAGCTCACACGTGCATACATCAATGAGAACTGCTCTTCAAGTAGAATATTTGGCCAATTATAATATCTGTATTTCGGAATTATACCCTTCTAAAGATATTCGATCTCAAAATGTAGACATTGGTATCCCCGAACAATAGCAATTAATTATACACCAAAGAATAAACCTTTTTTAGTACATTTGTTACTATTATGGCTCATGTCACTGGTCACTCAGCGAGCTATAGAGAGAGCTATGCTTGGTATTTCTCTACGAGATCGAATCAGAAATGAGGAGATCCGTAGAAGAACTAAAGTGGTCGACATAACTAAAAGGATGAGTAAACTGAAGTGGCAATGGCCCGCACATAGCTCGTAGAACTGATGGCTGTTGGGGCAAAAAGGTTCTCGAGTGGAACCGCCCAACGCCGGAAAACGCAACGTGGGACAACCTCCAACCAGGTGGACAGACTACCTGATGAAGGTCGCTGGATGTCTTTGGATGAGGGTGGCATGTGACCGCTCGTTGTGGAAATCTAAGGGGGAGGCCTTTGTTCAGCAGTGGACGTCCTGTGGCTGATATTATGATGATGATGAAGTAAAACTTGTCTTTTATTCAAAATAATATATCACACTTGATAAAAAATTTACAGGAGGATATGTTTTATTTAAGTAATTTATTAATATCAGCATGAGCATCAGCATCCGCTGATATTGATCTGAAAATATCAGTACCAGCATCCGCTGATACAGTAAAAACTTACATCAGCAACAACCCTGGTCTAGTAAGTAGTAAGTAGTAAGGCTAATATATCAGATAGTTGTCTATCTGATATATTAGCCTTACTAGTGGTCGCATGATGGTCGAAATTCAACCGTATTTGATTTTTACAATAATTTTAACATTCTGAGGTTCGTTACATGGCGTTCTATGTGTGCATTACTATTCTGTATGAGTAAAGCATAGTATATTAGTTTTAGACGCGTTAAACTAAAGTATAGTAATAGTTAAATATTATTAGGTTATCCTCTAGCCATCTGGCAACCGTTGGCAGTCCCAATCCTACCGTATTTTGCAGGGTATGAAACAATAAAACTATGACATAGTCGCAGCCATGTTTAGTTTAAAGTTACTGATTGGATTTATATAAACTATGAATAGTGTCGGACCTAACGTCCGGCCCTGTGGCACGCCGTATGTACAATTGGCGTCATGACTAATGCAACAATTCACTCGAACGACCTACTTCCTGTTCGACAAATAGGTTTGAAGCCCAGACATTGGTATATCACAAATTCCTAAATTTTCTGACCGTTTCCGGAGAATTGGAACGGTCACGCACTCACGGTATTGAATCTTTCTAAAGATCCAAGACACACCCATACATTTATAACCGTAATTAAGGTAATTAGTTATCCCTGCGGTTAGATTAAGGTCAGCATCAGCAGTACTTTCGGATGATGATCGCAGATGAGTTTATTCGATTCTATATTTTACTAAAATATATATATCGTTATATATATTCTGTTCAATACAGTTTTGTTGTTTGACAGTAAATAATACCGTGAAAATCCTGTATCAAGTGCCACTCCAATATACGACTACCCTATGAACGAAACTAAAATATAAGGATTCACATCTGCATAGGATGACGAATTAAATAAGGCACATTAATCATCGGTCACCGAAACCTTTCGCGATCGCGATATATTCTATATTTTATGTGTTGACTTTATTATTCGGAATTTAAAATCTTTCTGCAGCACTCAGCTATAAACCCAGTTTATATGAAACCGCTTTCTGGAAACAGGTATGGTGCTGGACCATAGGCCATATGTGTTAGCAGATCTGCGGTCCTAAAACCAATATTTTTATTATCATAGGGAGTTGTAAAGTAACTCCGGTCCAAATAACTATATTGTTTGATTGCCTTGTTTGATTTACGTTATTAAACTAAACAGATTTATATTATACGACGCTTATAACAAAATTTTGTCTTCAGTAAGGCAAATCGCCGATAGATAAGTTAACTACAATGCCTAGTCCGAAAACCTTTCTATCTATGATTTGTCGTTTGTGTGGTCGTATACGCTCTGTCAAAATTATACTTTATCCGTTTATGCTAACTCTAAGAAGTTCCTATCGTTGCAGAACTAGACCAACCAATTAGAACCATCGATTAACGTGATAAATAAGATTGGAAGTAAAGTAAGTGTTAGGACTTAGGTAAGCCCAGTCATAGACGTACTGCTTGGAACAGTAAATCATCATCATTAATCATCTACAAGCCAAACGTTTGGAATCGAAAGCCAGTGAATACAACTGTGAAGAACTATTTAGGTGTTAACGAAGGGAAAGATTTATCAATGGGTAAGAGGAAAAGTTGAGCCACCTCTATCTTTGGCATCATAACAACCAGTTTTCCCTAGTTCTGGGAAGGCTAACCGAAAGCACGCGTTCGCATCAGTGTTGCTCCAAAAACTAACGATATAATTACGACTATTTCTACTTGAACTTTTGAACTTGCAAAATAGCGTTTTTCATTTTTCAGAAATTTCCATTTTCTTCTTCTTCGTGTATCTGATTCTATTAAGTTGTTTCCTCTTGTTAAAGTTCTCGTCATGAACACTCTCCAATACTTTGATATAACTTTTTCAGGCCCCGATACTGGTTAATTTTGTCCTTTATAACCCAGTTATCATCTTGCATTTCAAGAATGCGCGCTGCAGACATCTTGATATAACAATGAACTCACTGTTCTAATAAAATGTGTATATTATGGCTTTGATACACCCAATATTGACGATTTATCAAAATGCATTTTCAATTTTAAATATCTTTGTTTTACTTTGACACTTGTTGTTGAAGTCATCTTATACTCACATCTAAATTAGGAATCGTTTATCCTAGCTTCAAGAAATTAGGGTGCCATGCCGTTCATGTAAGTTTTTGTTTAATGTAATATACATTGAACAAAAATAATAAACAAATAAAAAAAAAATTGGACAATTTGATGAAAATGTTGTGTATGTTTTTATTTGATAAAAGATTTTCATAAGATAGATACATATGATAAAACATATTTTATTCGTTTAAATCATATATTGGTGATTATGAATGGTACTTATGAATAGTCTAGACTTTAGTGCCACGTTCCAAGATGTAGATTTCCCATGAAGAGCGGGCAAGAAACTCCATTGACATTTCAATAAATTGACAATACAAGGCACTGGTATTATCAAAATAAAATAATAAGTTTAGAATTGAATATGGCACTTGTTAAAGTTCCCATTTTGAACAAAAATATTGAATGGATGAGTGACATGACTCAATGGTCAAAAAACTTTGAGCAAATCTTCGACAAAGAATTTGGACAGCGAAATTAGATGAGGCTGCCATGTTAACCTTTAAAGCTACGATTGCGACATAATAAGACATGTTATGTTAAAACACATGGTTCAAACAAGTCCAGAACTAGTTATTGATTGTCGTTGCATTTATAATATTTCAATTTTCATATTCATGGTTAGCTGTTAATTAGCATGCTATTGAAGGCGAGGGCTTGATATAAACAATGTTCGCACGATACACTGGATTGTACCGTTATGCACTAATATATGCGTTAATGACCTTAATCTACTGGTAGGCCTCTTATTGCCAGCTAGGTAGGTACCAGGTTTAGTATGGAAACCACTCTTCTTTTATTCCTAACATGATAAATTTAAAAACTGAAAATCTAATAGTGGCAAACCTTCGCATAATGCAGACCTTGGCAACAGACCGGAAAAACAGATAACGCTTGGAAGCAAAATAACTTCACAAAATAATTGTCTACGTGTACCCAGTATAATGCTGATAACGGATAAGAAACCGGAGTTACAGACAAGAATGTGTTTTCTAAAGCATACTTACTTAGCAATTTTTTTTATTTATTTTACAATTTATGCACACATAGAACCAGAAACAAAATTGAATATAAAATAGGAGTAAAAGGTCAATATTTCATCGTATATTATTCCTGGCTGAGGGCTTTTTTACCATGGTATAAATCAGGTATTCCCAAACTATTTTGAGCAATAGACCCTTTTTCCAAAATGAACTGATAACTCAGACCCCTATAGCCAAGTTGGTACATGTAACACAACTTATACAGTATCTTGAAAGTTTCGAATATGAACTTGTGTTAATTAATTGAGGTCGATTTTTAGATCAAAACCGCCCGATCGACCGCCAAAATCAGTTTTCGTTTACGTCGAACACTGGGAAACCGATATCGACCCAAGTTGATATCGACCACTTTGGGTATCCCTGGTATAAATGCTTCTGCTTTATACAACATCTGTTTCTTGTCGTGCGGAAATCCGGTGAGGTGAGGCCCAGGTTCGTTTTTTACCGGTCCACCCGGACTCACAGATCACCAACCTGCATCCACGAAATAATTGAGTTATACAGCCTGATGACGTAACGTGCAAGAATTAGCCTGTGGTCACAGAATTATTATTTCAAGATAGAACGGAACACTTTTCCGCTGGGCACGCGTGAGAGCACTAGGGCATATAGTATTTACTATTTACTTAGTACGCTTTGAGACTTGCTGCCAGCAACATCTAGTATAAAACCGTCAAAATACCATTCGGCGCTATTTTCAACTACAGAATTAAAAGCCGTGAAGTGAATCAAAAAATTTAGGCATTTCTTATCACTCTGCAGTATTTATTAACAATAAAAATTACATTATAAAACATACACGCCAAAATTCGTCGCAGTCAGTCATTGCCCGTTGGCCGTAAATCGACGGTATAGTCGAAATTTTCGAATGTAATATTTAAAATTTGAAATGTGAAAGTTAGTGCTACTTTACACGTTTTAATTTGATTAATAAAGATATTTAAGCAAAATAATAGATTTATTTATTTATTTGCTAGCGAAGCAAATTCCTTGGTGATTTAGAGTCAAATAGATTTAGTTGAATGCTAGAGGAATATTCCAGAAATGATAAATTTGTATAAACCATACCATAGCCCGTGGTAAGCAACACGCGTGCCTGTAACAAATGTACTGCTACCAAGGACTATTCCTGCGTGGCACCAACCTGCTCTCGTCAACTCGAGATAATAGTTATTAGTCTCTTATGCCCAGTAACTTCACTAGCTACAGAGCCCTTCAAACCGGAATACTAATGTTTAAATAAAAAATGCTTGATAGCAGGGGCGCCCTTAGAACTATTTGCTAAGTTTTTAATATTAATTTTAAGCCTGGCTGGAGGCCTCTTTTGGCTTCGCCAGTAATTACCGGTTAAGCAACCACATTTCTGAGAAACGTATGCGAGAAGCCCAACAAAAAATAAGATATATTTATTTAGCGGTAGTACTCTTGTAATAAAGACATACAACTAGTAAAATAATGTATTCAAGCTAGAGTTGGCCATAAATAGAGCTAGCTGTACATCAATGAAAAGAGCTCTCCCAATAGAACATTGGCTACCTACTATCACGGCTCATTTCAATGATCAGAATATCGAAGTTATACACGTCTGAAGATATTTATTCGATTTCATAATGTACGGACCACAGAACAAAGAAGTTTTATGTTCTGTGGTATGGGCACTAATCGCTGACAAATATAATAAATCAATTTTATAAGGTTTTCAGTACATTTGCTACTAGTGCGGGTCATCCCAATCCAATTACATGATTCAATTTTAAAACTATTGAACCCTGATGTAGCTCTCATCTATCAGCGCAAAATAATGAATTATGTACCAAATGATAAAACATTGGATGTACAGGTCTTCCCAATCGTCTCTCCAGAAAATAATACTAGAATATTATGAAATAAAACATCTGTTGAAGAATCAAACCGTAACGTATTTGATCTGCTGCAATGATCTGTTTGAAAAGCACTTTCCATTGCTATTGGGTTCATCGGTATGTAGTATATCAGTCCTCGTACATTTCTGCGTAATCTCGTTTAGTCCATTCTTTTAGCTTAAAATGTTGCAATATCAGCAACTAGGTACTAGGTACTCAAACCAATTTTAGATTTTAATTTGCATACCAATAATATTCGTCGAATAGAAAAAGTACCTCACAGCTCCTAAGTCATGAATTTAGGTAACACAAAAGATACTCCAATTGACAAAGACGCCACTAAACACAACTATTATTTTCGAGTGCGTACCTAAATAACGCTTCGGGATTTGCCACCTTACTTGTCTACGTACTAAATGCATGGCGGTATACAGGCTGGTGCTGAAATAAAGCGAACTGAAAGACGTTTTGCAAAAACGTCATTTGAGTTTAAAAATCGAACGTTGTGCAGTGAGCATTATGAACAAAATGCATTATAAATATTGGTATAATGTTTGTAACAGAGTAAACTTAGAAATGCTTAATGCTGTTATTGTTTATTGAAGTGAAAACGTCTATTAGCGCGATACACATATTTTAAAAGAGATAAAATCTCTGGACTCGCGAGACCGTTACGAGACGCAGCTATATATAGTATGTGCATATAGCAGACCGCGAACGCATCTAGATAAATAAAAACATGTGTGTTTTAGCTTATTTTACAATTCCGTGCAGATGAGGTTTTGTTCAACTTGGTTTGAATGTCACAATCTCCAAACGTCAAAAAATTAGAGGCGTCAATAAACATTTTAGGACTAATTCTAAATCTAATATATTTATTATAATCGTTATTGTTCGGTAGGCAACATTTACCTTATTTATGTTTTGTTTATCATCATTGTGATATGTTTTGACATTATAATATAAAGGTTTAAGCATTACATTTTTAGGCTATTCGACCAGATCAGTTTTGATTTGCTATTCAAGGGTTATCTATATTGTTTTTTTTTTTTTTATATATAGAATATCTACATTTTTGTTTTATCCAACCTTGACAATGGCAGAATCAGATGAAGCCGTAAACTAAAATTGGAATTGGATTGGAACATTTTAGGATTTTGACAGCTGGAGTAAAAACAATTGCGGTTCGTATCTTCTCTAATCCATTGTAGGTGCATTTACTGACTTTTTATTGCTTGAAGATTCAGGATTGTGTTATAGTCAATTGTATTGTATGTCTAATCTATATCATGTTACTAGATTCGATGTTTTATTTTATAGAAGGTGCTTCAGTTCTTCGTCTATCTTTTAAATAAAGTTGTTCTCAAATTCATCCCCCTGTGCAGTCAGTGAACGTGCCAGAACATTCCGTCGTTGGAGAGAATGCTCCGCGCGCTGCAGATCGGTATGCTACAGCAGACGATCCCTACCCGTGACGTCGCCAAGTACGTAAGTTGCGACATTTTAAGTATTATATCACCCGAAATATGCATCGTAGCAACCTCCGCATGTGGCGTCATTATTTTTGAATGCAGGTTTCTATCATTAAACAGATGAGGTCAGGTTAGGTAAGGCATTATCCGTCCTGCCACTTTTTGGAGCCTGGCTCAGAAGGAGCGAGCGCTTCAGCTACCGCCTGACGCAGGTGTTCACCGGGCACGGTTGTTTCAGTGCGTACCTGCACAGGATAGGACGCGAGGCCACGGCACAATACCACCATTGTGATAGCGACCAGGACACTGCACAGCACACGAGGCGGGCCACCGAGCGGCAGATCCTGCTCGATAGGATCCGGCAAGATCTTTCTTTGCCAGCAGTAGTGTCGGCTATGTTGGCAGAGCACGACAACTGGAATGCTGCTGAGTCTCCTTCTGTGAGAGCGTCATAATCCAACGCATGCATGCTAGAGACCGCAGAGCGGGATCGGAAGAGGGCCGATCCTGCTCGAAGAAGGAGGAGACGACGCCGCGGTAACAACCGCCCTGGTGCCTAATTCCCATATGCCTGAAACCCCCTGCCATCGCTATAAGGCGGGGGGCCTCTGGGTTCACAGGTGCGTAGATTGGGGAATCTGCGTGCCCACACCAAGTACCCACGAGAAGACGGTGGGGCAGCACAGCGCACTAGGACGCTTCGGGCGATGCTTTACAATCCCGGGCGGCTCTAGTGTGATCATACGTAGATGACCGCCCTAGTGGTTTCAGCCGGTAGGAGTCCCTCCGGCCCCCGTCCTTCCCTGCGGCGGAGGAAGTTCATGTAGAATTTCCACAGGGCCAAATTTCGGCCATTATATCGCTGCAAAGTTTGGAATTTTGTATTAGATCCTACGTGGATGCCAAAAGAGGTAAGTTCCTTCATTTAGGGACCTCGCGCATAACAAGCAGTATAGTTACCACGACTGGGCGTGGTCGTGATGCAACCTTGGCGGCGTACCATGCGGCCAGGTCGTGAAGAGATTTTTTGGCTGGACCTTCATCGTGCTGGGCTCCTTCAGAATGAACATAGAAAACATATCGTATTGAACCTAAAGTTGCGGGTGCGACTGCACTGTTTGCGTAGTTAATAAGTGTGTAATCTATGGTTCGCGTAGCACTGGCGTGGGCTGGCCGCTGGCCAGGCTGCAAGTTTGCTTGCACGAGCAGTGCGCGGACGCTCATAGTAAAGTACACAATGTTTGTTAATGGCACGCCGTGCGGCCAATTGATCGTTGCAGCCAAGTCTTGTGCGCGATACGTAATAAGTTACGATACATTACCTGGACGCAGCGGCCACTGGTCGTGGTCTTAGCCGTGTGGTGCGCAGGTCCCTAATACGTACAAATACTGTTCACACTGCAATAACACATCGCTCGATGCCCGATACCGATACAAAAGTTACGAATTGTATTGTGTCACTTGTTATCATCAAAGGGCCTAGGATGAATATTTTGACGTATAGTATCGTAATCGTAACGTTAATGATAACTATACGATATATATATATATAATTTTGAATTGGAAATACTTGATTCGCACTTATTTTATTTAAACTGAAGACTTTATTCTTACCTATATATGATTCGAATTGTGTTTGTCGTATAAATTTAAACGAAAATGCTATAGGATAGTCGTATTTTCGATTCCAAATTCACTCACGTTAACGTTACGATTACAATACTATACGTCAAAATATTCATGCTGGGCCCTCGGTATCGTCGCTATAGTATGAACTGCCAGTATAGTAAATCGTATAGGCTATAGTCCCTCGGTAATCCCACATAGCTGTACGCAGTCAGGCGACAGACGGGACCCATTGTCGCATGACGCAGCGAGTATAAGAGAAGTCGTAGATTTTATTATCACTGCCAGCGAGCACGTCGCTCGATTGCTTCTCAGATCACGACGCGACGCGGAATTATGACGTTATTAATGCACGCGAAATGGTAAAATGGAAATTATACTGGAGATAATGTAATAATAATCTATATATATAAAAATTTAATGTACGTTTGTTCAAAATCGCAAATCTCTTAAAGTGCTTCGCAGATCGTTTTGAAAGTTTTACATATCGTTGTATTCATATACACGCATGTTTTTATTAAACCAGAATTCAGAAATCAGAATCAAAATAACTTTTACATTTAGCCACAGCAACGGGTGGCAGGGTAAAACTAGTTGCTCTAGATGGAGATCTTTCGAGTTCCTAGAGCCTCTCTTCGGTGCTGACGATGATCATTTCGGTGGTTTTAGCCGGTAGGAGTTCGCCCTTTCCCGCGAAGGAAGTACATGAGACATTTCTACCGGATCAATAAAAAAATAATAGTAAATCTAGTTATGTATAAAATTGACGACACGGTTGGTGCAGTGGTTGATACAGTCGACTGCTGCGCTCCGGGTCGCGGGTTCGATTCCCGCACGGAACAAATGTTTGTATGATCTGCTGGTAAGTTTTTCCGGATCTGGGTGTATTGTGTGTGAAATCTATGTCTGTAAACACACCCACGACACAGGAGAAATCCTAGGGTGCCTGCTCAGAATGCCACCACCCCATTTCATCCCGTAGGTGTCGTAAAAGTCGACTAAGGGATTAGCCGGAGGATGGGCAGCAGCGTCCTTTGAGCACATTATCAACTCAACTGCGATCGCCAACCCGTCTGCCAAGCGTGGCGATTATGGCAAGACCCTCCAATGAGCCCACAACACACCCATATCGGTCGTTGTGGTGATCTTTGGGGGAGGCCTGTGTCTAGCAGTGTACTTCATTCGGCCGAAATGATGAATGATGAATAATGATGATATACCTACATATATTTTAATATGTATGTATATAATGCAATTTGGTTATATTTGTATAAGTTATACAGTTAATGTTCATTGTATTGCTGCTTCTATAAATAGTGTACACTCTACTTAACCTCTCAGCTTTTTGCCATATCTCTCTCTCACTCAAAGGTTTGCTGGTAGAAAACTCAATTTTGAGTTAAGCTCGCCTTTGTACATGTAATTTCTAATCGTGTTTACACTGTATTTTGTGTTTGTGTACAATAAAGAATTTAGAATTTAGAAGAACGTCATAACCACCAAAGCTGTAAACAATGTCATAATGGTTACATTAACATGTCAAAAATGACATATATAATATAAAAAAAACTAACAAGAATTATTACAAGCTACGAAACTAGCTCCATCTCTATGCGCGCACATCTCGCGCGATAGATTGTATTGATGCCATGCTATCAGTCTTGGCACCAAGAAATTGTTTACCTTACATCCCATCAATTATATTATTACAGCAACGCTAAACGCATTCCAAACTCAAATGCATAAAACTATTACAGAACGAGTGATATTTTACCGCGAGTTATCAATTCTCAGTAGCATAGACCACAGACAAAAAATATGGGTCAAACAGCGCCTTGGGGGCTGTAACGATGAATACTCAAACGCGTCAGCCAACGTTTAGCGACAACTCTATTATTGCGTTTTAGTTTTTTCTACTCATAATGTACGGAAAATACCCGTACAAAGTAGTAGCATCAATTGCTTAGGGTGGTATGACACGTATCCACTCATTAATTATCTTTGTCCAATATGTAATCTTTGATTTGTCATAATCAATTCTAAACGCATTGTTTTCTTTTTACAATCACGGTGCCCTTTATTATAAAGATATTGGTTATTTTCATACTGATACCCGTTCAGTTGTGAAGTGTCAAATTCTTTAAACAAATAAAATCAAATATAACAAAATTCTTTTGATTAATTGCAATTCATATTAGATGGGTGGCATATCACCACAGAATTCTTTCTTACAGTATCTTTGCATACCACCTTAACACAACTTTCACCTCTGACCTCTGAACCAGCTAGTACGAAAGTCTGCATAACAATCGATTCTGTTTAAAACAATTTACTTCTATTATTTAAAGATAAAGATAAAAAGATTTTTATTCATTTAAACCATTAATAACTACTAACTGATGAATAGTCGAGACTTTAGTTGCCATGTTCCAAGATGTAAACTTCCTATGGAGAAGAACGGGCAAGAAACTCCATCCAACTCTTTTAAAATCTTGTTACAATATTTATGAGTTTTCGAAACCTCAGGCAATATGAAGACAGGTTGGTGCAGTGGTTGATACAGTCGGCTGCTGGGCTCCAGGTCGTGGGTTCAATTCCCGCACGGAACAAATATTTGTATGATCTGCGGGTAGTTGTTCCGGGCCTGGGTGTTATTGTGTGTTGAATTTATGTCTGTAAACGCACCCACGACACAGGGGAAATCCTAGCGTGTGGCAATGATAAAAAAATATAACATAATAAAGTCTTAAAATAGTTGTGTTGTTCTTCTGTCCATAATCTGGTTATGACGGCCAGAATCAACGTCAATAAACCTCGCTGTGCAACTCTACAGTACCACTAACTACACTTCAAGTTTTATGCTCGCAGTCAGTTCGCAAAGCTCCCATATTTTCAATCCCATACTTGAAGAACGTGGAAGCCTTCGACAAAGGTTGTATTTTTTCTTTTATTGTCTGCTAGGACGAAGCTTCGGGTGACAATTACGCAAAACCAATGGGCACCACACTTCACCCAAAACTGCAATATATTTCGGCTTGTTCTTTGGATATGTCCTAATTGACACGCTGGAGACTGGCAGACGTTATCTTGCAACGGATAAGCTTTGTCCTGACTAGCTGACTACCAATTACTAGTTTGAACATGCGTCCTATCTTCAGACTAGTTCCTTTGTGATCGTAAAATGAAAATGCTTTTTCAGTTTCCCGTTATCCTAATCCGGATATCTGTTCTTTTATCGGAGTAATTAATGGACTTTGGTACCCCAATAGTGATTTTAATAATAATAATCAAATCAAATTTTACTATACCATGTTTCAACACGGTATAGTAAAATTTGATTTCCATGGATCACCGATTTCTCGGCATGCAAAGTAAGGAACATTTTATTTACATTAACAATTTTACTGTCAATATATTTCATTCATTGCCATTTAATTTATAGTGTGAGTTCACACGCGGTAGAACTGAAACTTTGTATTTTGGTTAATTTCTAAGAAAATTAGATGAATAAACTATGGAGGTGGTAAACAGAGAGAGAGAGAGAGCGATTGACCGACAATAGGGAATAGGGAAACTTTAAAGAAACGCGTTTTATCTCATTCTCTCACAGCCTAAACCTTATAAATACATTTATAGTTGTCTCTCTTTCGTTACACATTATCATTTCATAAAATACAATTCACACCATCCCAAAAGAAGTTTCACTTCAAAACCAAAAAACATTTCTTAACGAGCCACTTTGTCAATGCTTGTTTAAAACGATTTAAGGCCACAGTGCTATTCTGCAAGAACTCACTAGCAAACTTATTTTTGAATCCGCAGTGCAACGTGGTAAAAACAATACAAAACTTGAGATTTCACTGCGGATTCAGGAGTGAGTTCGACAGTGAGTTCTTAGTTCTTACAGAAGCGTGCTGTTCTCTTACAGGTTTGGGTTGGTTGGGTTAATAATGTTAATAGCTCTTTACATCTTGGATGCAGTATGAAATACATGTGGTGTCATAAACGTGTGTAAAATATACACTATTCATTTGTTTTTAAGTCATAACAAAAGGTTAAAAAATAACTCAAATATCTAATAAGTTATTATTTTGCACGCAATGTCCTGTGACGTATGTGAATGACTATTCTATTCTATTGTGGCTCCCACGGGCTCAGCATCAGCCGAACGCACTTCGACCTTATTGGGTCCATTGTGCTGCCCAAAGCCCTGCACTACTCCCCCGCTGGCAAATCAAGAATTCCCTGTAGGTACTTCGCAATCATACCTGCCTGGAGCCGTGCAAAATCATCAGGTAATGGATAAGCTATTCCTAGATGTTTTGCCCTACGTCTTCCCAGAGCGTCACAGCTGCACAAAATGTGCTGCATTGACTCTTGATTGTCCATACAGAATCTGCATGTATCCGTTGTGCTAAGCTTCTGGAGGTGCTCCTTGGTACCAAAGTGGCCTGTCATTGCGCCTATATAGTGCCTTAAGTGGGTTTTGGTAAGATTTAATAGTCTCTTAAACCCGTCTAGTCTTGTGCTGCAGAAAGTCTTGGAATGGTTTAGGCCTCTCGCTTGCCTCCATTCTCTGACATGTGCTTTATCAGCAAATGCGGTACCATGAGGTATTCCTATGAATGGCTGGGCCAATGAGCTGCTTATTATTTATATGTGAATGACTAAAAGTGGTTCTAGATGAGAACGACCAACAACTGCCTAATATAACTTTTTATTGATCCCCAGTGGAAATTCATCATGAACTTCCTCCGCCCTGGAGAAGGGCAAAGCCCATGCCGGACTCTTACCGACTAAAACCACTGGAGAGGCCAGGTTCTCTAATTATCAACTAGAACGACCCACGCCAAAATGTGCCACGCCTGTAGGCTCATTTCGGAGGGGATGACAGTAAAGCGGTCATCCTCCTAGCGGAGAAGAGGCGACTGTAAAAAGGACCCCTCCCCCCTCCCCCACTTCTCGGGGGATTGTAAAGGACCACCCTAAGCCTGGCTGTACGCTGTATTACGCGCATGGCCACGTGCGCGGCGCTCTCTTCCCGGGGATTGCTCGGTATCGGTCGAGCACGCTCACTCCCTAGTCTGAGATTCTGCGACCCCCGAGCCCCCCCGCCATGTCTAATACCCTAACAGCGAGGAACACAATTATTATGTAAAAAAGCTTATTTCAAATTATTGACAAAAGCGGTAACATGACGGGGAACAAATGACAGCACACATTTTGTTACATGTAATAATTATTTCTTATTTTTTTTAGATATGTCGTTAAGGTCGTTCGTTTTATTTCATTTATTAATGTGTATAGCGAAAATCTATGGGGCACAAAAAACGACACATAAAATGCTAGCTTAGTGCTCTCAACTGATTCCCACAAGAGTTCAAAATTACGCAGGAAACATGCATCAATAAAATTTCATTCCCAAATAAGCACAAAGATAATACTGATGAATACTAATGACATTTGTAACTGAATAATGTATTCTATTATCTCGTTTTTCGAACTATTCTTCCAATAACTTTCCCCTCGTCCCTATCTCGAAAACCAGACGTCTTTTCCGACTTACGCAACAGAATTTACGCTTAAGCGAACTAAGGTCCGAGCACTAACGTTACTCACTCACACCCATGCAATTTGTATGAGCTGCTGGCCAGGTCTGTATGAGTTACCCTGTCCCCCGCAGATCGAAGATTCGAAGGCGACAGAGGGGTGGAATTTCCAAGTGGTCAGAGGTCTTGATGTGACAAACTATGGTATAGTGCGGTATTGGTAGCTGACCATTATAACTAAACCTTCCACGTTCCTCTAATGCAATTGGATTCTATGCTTGGTAGGGTTCGTGTGAGAATGGTTAGGGAGCTGGCTTAGCTGGCCGGTTGGCAGTACATTACGGTAGGTATGTAACAGCGAGTGGCGAGCGGGCGCGCGCGGCGTGTGGGTGAGACGTTTACGGTCGGATCGCTGGTCGACGAAGCTACGGTGACCACGCCACAAGTACAGGGAGATGGAACATCGTCAATTATAAATTGGTAAGTAACAAAAATATCTGCATTCTGGTACAATCACAGTCAACCACAAAACTACGTGGAAATGCTTTTTCTACAATTGTTATAAAGAAAACCAAGGTCAACGAAAGCGAGATTAGAGCAACAATACCTTTACCGTTCAACCAAACCTAAATATTTTGTAATTCCTAATTTCCTGTTGACTGTTATTATCGACCAACTCAGTCAATACCACATTTATCCATTCATAAAGTTACAGAGTTCTCAGTGCTGAAATTCTTCGATAATCTTTTGTTAAGAGATATTTGAATTACCCAATATCAGATGACCCACTGCAAGCCGCGTCCAACGATAAAAGCTTTTTTTTTTTTATATACTCACATCAAGCTTAAACCCATATAAAATACATAGGTTACGCATCGCATATACGAAACTTTTACTAGAAAACTTCCCAAAATATCCTGCTTGTTTCGAAGAGCTGGTAACTGTACACGCGGGCGCAATGCCGCGCTGCGAACGAGACGCGTCGCGGTCGGCCCCCGCGTCGCGCCAATTAATTACGGTGGCCATCTTAGCCCCCGGGGCCGGTACCCCCGCCACCCCACCGCAACACCGCCCCGCTTGCTGACGGACAATTATTGCCGCCGAATCTACGTCGCAAGCCTTACCCCGCACCTACTGGGACCAAATTCGTGAACGCTTTGTCTTCAGTACCTACGAATTAAACGAAAGGTAACTTCGAGGATAGAGACGATGGTCGAGGTAAGATCGATATTGCGGTATTGACGGCAAAAATCTGGATAAAACAGACAGATATTCATATTGTATAATCTACGTAGTTATATTATGCGCTATATGAATCATGCATATAGGTACGCAACAGGTATGTCGTCATGGTTACGTCGCGCGTCGCTGTTCCGACTACTGAAAGGTAAACCCTATCTAATCAAAGACACCGACTGCGTCGTTATCATGAGGAGTTGTACGTATTACAAAAAAATCCGTCCAATTATTCTAAATTCTAAATTAAGATGTTGTAGTAAAAGTGAGCTCCCCCACAGCACTCCACCGGCTTTTATTATTCCCGAAAACTAGACAGACGCAAGAAATCTACATATCTATACACATAAATAAAATTGAAGTGTCTGTTTGTAATGTCAAAATAACAGCTTTTTACTAAATGCATATGAAAGTATATAAGGTACTTACAACAAAATAACATTTTTTATTTTTTTTGTCTGTCTGTCTGTCCGTCTGTCTGTCTGTTTGTTCCGGGTAATCTCCGAAACGGCTGGACCGATTTTGACGGGACCTTCACTGGCAGATAGCTGATGCTATAAGGAATAACATAGGCTACTTTTATTTTAGAAAAATAATTAGGGTTCCGCGCAAAAAATATAAAACCCTTGAAATATATTCTATGTCAAGTGTCTATGTCGAAGTACTCTAAATTTCTTTTAAATTAAACGCGGGTGAAACCGCGGGTCCCAGCTAGTATATATATATACTAGCTTTTGCCCGCGGCTTCGCACGCATAAATATTATAAATTGCGGTTATACTAATAAATTGCATAAAACGTTTGTACTTTTAACATAGCGCCATCTATTGGATACTTACTCAATCCAGTCAACTAATTACCTCATACCGCCATCTGTTAGAATCTTATCGAACTAATAGATAGACAGATTTAAGACTCTTTGTCAGATGATAAACAAACAATTAGTAATAGAATAATATTGCGATTATAAATTGAGATATAAACTATCCTATCTTTTAAGTTGGATAAAACTGCACACATAGTACAAAAATTTATTAAAATCTATTCATTAGTTTAGTAGTCCATAGCGGACAATCAACGTGACACGTCATTTATATCCATCGTGTCCAGTAAATAGCACGACATACTGCAGGGGGTGAGAGCTTGGGTCAATACCTACCAAAAAAACAATATATGTTCAGCAAAATCTTACGGATTTACAGTAGTACAAAATTTTCGATAAGACAGACAGTCCACAGACCAGACAAGTTATCGTATTTAATAAAATGAAGGAACAATATTTAAGAGAACACTTTTTAATGGGGGGACACGCATACTACTGAAGCACGCCTAATGACTTGAAACCAAAGTTTTATGGGGACCAACCAAGGTTGCGTTGCCCAAACCCCACTTTCAATGCAATTAAGTTGCAATAATAAAAATAAGGTCCCAACCTTACCATGATTTCGGAAGTTCGTCTTTAATTTTTTTTATTGGTCATTAACAGGATACAAACATATTCGTAAACCTCCTATAAATATATGTTGAAACATGTATGCACATATACTTCTGTGTTTATATATTCCGTGTAGTGTCCAGATTAAGAATATTGATAACTCCATCTCCAGTCGTGGATGTCATAAAAGGCGACTAAGGGGCTCTTAATCACAGGGATGAGCAGAAGCGTCTCTTCTGTGGAACAGCAGCCATTTTACGCTCACCAACCCGCATGCCAAGCTTGTTGCACACAGCATATCGGCGGTCGTCTAGTCGACGATTTTTGGCCGATATGATGATGATGATGATAATAAGAACTATAGAAGTCTATTCATTGCCGAGACCACACGAAACGAAAATCGAATACGAAAATGCACTAACTATGTACACGAGTACAGTTAATCCACACATCGCGTTTGAAAGGTTTTGCCGTGTGCAATAAAATGCGCAGCTTAACGTAAATAGGAGTCGGTCTATTCGCAACAATTTTAGTGTAAAATCGCCGCTTATGGCGTTAACCGAGCCTGTGATCCCGCCGAGACCCATACTCTAGCGTCCAATAAAAACTTTAGACAAAAACAATTTTCTATACATTTAGGGGCGTTGGTTTGGGATCACATGACGCTGGTAGTTCTATTAACCCGAAAGTCCACTATGAAAAATCCATTCCAAAATATAGTACCTTTTTTGTGTCCATTGGAAATTGTACATGAACTTCCTTCGCCCCGGGGCAGGGCGAAAGGGTATGCCTGACTCCTACCGACTAAAACCACTAGAGCTGTCATCTTCGGCAATAATTTAATAAATATTTAGTTTAAGTGTCCGGATTTAGAATATAGCACCACTCCATCGCTTCCATTGGATGTCATAATAGGCGACCATGGGCCTCTAGCGACTCTCCCTTTCTTCCAATATCTTTGTACTCTAGAGGGATGTGCGAGGCTGAATAGTAACCGTCAAACGTGGTGAGTACTGGCAGATTCCCTCTAAAATTATGACCCAATAAATTGTGGAATTCTATGGGGGAGGCCTTTGTTCAGCAGTGGACGTTCTTTGGCCGATATGATGATGATATCAAGACCTCAAATGAAAATGTTGGAAAACGAATCAGCAATTCAGAGGATTTTTAATAGACAGATCTAGTTTTGTTGGCTGAAATAAAGCAGTAGAGCTATGGCATTACCTTTTGGAAACTAACAATAGGACTATACTATCAAGCAGCAGATAAGGTGTTCAACACGCATAACAAGTGCAGATTGGTGAACGGATGGCCAGCCATGTTCGAATTAAGATTAGTAAATTTACCATACATACATCATTTGTCTAAAATAGCATTAGATTAGATTTGCCCGTGCCTTCGTCCGCCTGGAATATGCACGCTCGTGACAAAGTTATTGAATACTGACCTTGTGTATCATTATATCTTAACTGTCTATAATATTACAAAGAGAGAAAACATTTATATTTATAGTCATGAAAAAAGAATTTGCTGTGTGGTGCCGGCTCAGAATACAACAACACCATCCCCTCTCGTGGGTGTCGCAAAAGTTGACTAAGAGATTAGGCGGAGGATGGGCAGCAGCGTCCTTCGAGTACATTAACAGCTCAACTGCGATTGCCAACCCGTCTGCCAAGCGTGGCGATTATGGCAAAACCCCGCAATGAGCCCACGACACACCCATATCGGTCGCTGTGGTGATCTTTGGGGGAGGCCTGTGTCCAGCAGTGGACTTCATTAGGCCGAAATGATGATGATGATAATAAAAAAAGAAGTACGGAAGAAAATAAGGTCGACCTTTGCTCAGCAGTGCGACAACATAAGTTAGATTACGAATATGAATGTTATGTAAAAAAAAATTAAGATATGTAGACGGACAGACGTTTCCAAAAATGTTTATTCCTGCTTCTGTATCGATGGTATAGTCATCATCATCATCATACTGGCCATACAACGTCAACTACTGAACAAAGGCGGGAGGCCAGAGATTTCCACAGTTGTGTCGTCATTTTGGGGGAATTGGACATTACTGACCATGCATGCGGCGGGTTGGTGAACGCAGTATGGCTACGATTCTACAGAAGAGACGCTGCTGCATATGCCTCTGGTTTAGAGTCCCTTAGTCGTCTTTTACGACATTCACAGGAGTGGTACTATATTCTTAATACATCACGAGTTATAGAGTTTAAAGATTACCACTATACCTAGTACACGTATTTTTATTATTTATGGATGGATGTACAGGAATAGTCTCCTTTGAATTGTTGTATAGTATAGAAGGAGACCATATCGGTGTGTCTAGTGGACGGTAGAATTAATTTGAACCGAAATAAAAAATCCTTTTTACTGGAGTAATCTCATCATCGCAAACCATGCCAAAATTTCACAAGCAAAGTAGGTTGCATATATTAAGTTGGATACTACGAGGGCGGCACTGAAAATTTCGGGAATCAAGGAAGTGACACAACATTACTATTTAAAAATGTATTTATTGCTTTTCGAAGTATTCTCCGCGAAATTTGACACATTTTTCCATACGATGGAACCAATCATTGAAGCAACCGGAATGGTTCGGAATTCGGAAGTTGGGGTCTCCAAAATGGCCGTTTTGTAGGCGTCCACAGCTTCTTTAGGTGATGAAAATCTCTGTCCACGCAATTTATTCTTTATTTTAGGGAAAGTATAGAAATCATTAGGGCTTAGGTCGGGGCTGTACGGCGGATGGTCTAATAATTCTATGTTTTCTTGCTCTAAAAACTCTTTTGTTCTGTGCGCGGTGTGAGAACTCGCATTGTCGTGATGGAGGATGATGCGGCGGTTGCAGTTCTCTCTACGGAGTTCAGAAACGACCTGTGGCAAACAAATGCTAGCATACCATTCTGCATTAACCGTTCTTTGTCCCTCAAGAGGAATAGTCGTAACATGGCCGGTTTTGGAGACAAACGTGGCCACCATTTTTTTTGCAACACTCCGTGAACGAACAATTTTTGTTGGCTTTAACTCATTTTCGAACACCCAAACTCGTGACTGGTTTTTTGTTTCGGGTTCGTACGCATATATCCAGGATTCGTCACCTGATACGATGTTGTATACAGCATTTGAGGATCCTGCGTGGAATCTTTCGAGAGTTCTGACGCACCAAGTAACGCGAGCCGCTTTTTGCTCTTCACATAGCAAATGCGGTATCCATCGGGAAAACAACTTTTTTACACCTATTGTTCATGCAAGATTATTTGTATTTGACTCATGCCAATGTCTAAAGTTGCCTGAATTTCGCGGTATGTCACATGTCGATCTTCCTCAATCAGCTTACGCACAGCATCAACGTTTTCTTGGGTGACTGCAGTTTTTGGACGACCTTGACGAGGATCACCACTGAGCTTGACACGTCCACGTTGAAATTCAGCAAACCAGCGATAAATTGTGGTTTTGGATGGGGCTTCATCACCAAATGCAGAAATCATCCGGTCAACACACTGTTTTTGTGTTAAACCACTTCGAAAGTCATAATAAATCATCGCTCTTGAATTTTCTCGAGTCAATTCCATTTTCTCAACGACTAAACAAGTTTGACAAAACCTTGTGACAAGACCGTGAATCTTTTTTTAAATAAATAAATGGTATTCGATTTGTAAAACCAAGGAGTTTTCAATTAAAAAGATTTTAATATGACAGGAACAGTGGAAATATTCCATTCCCGATACTTTTAGTGCAGCCTATGTATAATATTTCGCCTTATTAGCCTCGTGGAAAACTAATCGGTACTTATCCGGCTAAAAACAATCAACTTAATACCATCTCGGGTGTCGTATCGGCACTGGTATCTTTACTTTTGTGACACCCGTCACCACTCATCACGCTAGTTTTTTTTTTGTTGGGCTTCACGCGTCCATTTCTGGGAAATGTGGTTGCTTAACCGGTCATTTATGGGGAAGCCAAAAGAGGCCTCCAGCCAGGTCATCACTGTAGTGTAAAACTGTATACCTATAGTGATTGCTGTTGTTTTTTATAGTAAAATCTGTAAGTGCGATGAGAATAAAATGACAAGGTCTTTGAGTCCAGCATTTTTTGTGTTACGTTGTGTGTGTTTGCAAGTGCGAGGATAAAATGTATATGCGCAGGCAAGTTTCACTTTTGTCAAATGTACTGAGATGAACGCGCTCAAACTTTTTCGGCCTTTTTACATTTGCTATTTCTGCTTTATCTTGCTCTTATCTTTTTCACATTCGTGTAGCATTTTCGTATTGTACTTACATACTACATTTTTCTACGTAACTGGTGATGGATGTTTTTTTCTCAATGTTGCCCCTCATTAGGATGCGACGACTGTGTCGTGGGTGCGTTTACATACACAAATTCCACATACAATACACCTAGACCCGGAACAACTACCTGCAGATCTTACAAATATTTGTTCCGTGCGGGAATCGAATCCACGACAGCGCAACAGCCGAAAGAATCAGCCTGTAACGCTGTAGCGTACTTTTTTTAAATACAGTACAATTAAAGCACAAAGTTAGGTTCAATATGGGGATCACAAACTAGATGGGCTATATGGAAGCAAGTCAATTAAGACCATGCTAATTGTCTCATGGATCGGGTAGCCACGAATGAAGTCACTTATGTTAGACGCCTATAAATCATTGTATTGATTATCAGATTATTAGTTGTGAGGGTAAAACCATGTGCTTATTAGACTACCCCTAAATTATGATATTAGAATAGTAGAATATATATTGGGAAATCTTGTTCAGATGGGCATTCGTTCCGCAGGCAGCAGTCCAAGTGTAAAGTTGTCTCTGTGCTGGAGTGTTTATTTTCAACTAGCTGGGACCCGCGGTTTCACCCGCGTTTAATTTAAAATAAATTTAGAGTATTTAGACACTTGACATAGAATATATATATTGGATTTCAAGGGTATTATTTTTTTGGGCGGATCTCCAGTTATTTTTCTAAAATAAAAGGAGCCTAAGTTATTCCTTATAACATCAGCCAGTGAAAGTCCCGTCAAAATCGGTCGAGCCATTTCGGAAATTACCCGGAACAAAAAAACAGATAGACAGACAAAAAACAATATTTTTTCCTTGATATGTACCATATATACTTTCATATGCATTATTTAGTAAAAAGCTGTTGTTTTTCACATTTCATACAGACACTTTAATTTTATTTATTTGTATGGATTCTACAATAAAGTGTGTTGTTTCAATCGGCCATACGGAACCCTAAAAAGAAAGGTGTTTGATTATAGAGTTTAAAAGAAGACAAATCGCGTCCTTTGTGTATGTGTGAATAATATCTGCATACACAGTCGCACTTAGTATCTCGCCCATTTTAACATGCACCCCGCATCGCTCATCTCCTCACGACCCCAGATTAGTATTACAGAGGCGTCTTGCTGGTTACCCCTTAGGCCCGTATTCATAAGTTGTTATGCAACTCCGTCCGTCCCGATAAATGTTTAATTTATACGGACAATTGACACACGTGGTAAGGACGTGTTTTTACCGACTTCGAAAAGGAGGAGGTTCTCAATTCGATGCGTTTTTTTTTTTAATGTATGTACACCGATTACTCCGAGATTAGTATACCGATTTGAGCAATTCATATTTTAACTGATGCAGAATGTTTTCGAATTGGTTCCATATAAATTTCATTACATTTGATTGAGTAGTTTTTAAACGAGCTTCAATAAACAGGTTAATTTGACTGCGCCTATCGATTCCTCTCAGATAAGAGAACCGAGTTGAGTCATTCTTATTTTTAGTGTTAAATACTGATATCAAATTGGAAAAAAATCTTAAATTTATTTACAAAGAAACAAATAAAACTTATTAACAAAAAAAAATTACGAGTTCAAAAACCCTACACGATATAAAAATATTAAAACCACTGAAAAGGAAAATAAAACTTTATGAAGTCGGGCGGGGCCAGGTATGCCCCAACCATGGTTCATGCAGACCAACGAGAAGTTATATTTTATACCCGCCCGGCTTCATAAAGTTTTATTTTCCTTTTCAGTGGTTTTAATATTTTTATATCGTGTAGGGTTTTTGAAGTCGGTATTTTAAGCTGGTTATTTTAGACCCTTAGTTCTTTGATAAAATTATTAACATACGTCTTGTTTTGTAACAAATTATTAATTAGACATTGCTGCGATGGTATATTAAGAAATTAAATATTGCTAAGGTTTTAGAAGTAACTTCGTTATCACATACGATGTTTTTAAATTATGATCAAATTTCCAGGATTCAATTATTCGAATGCCTCACAGTATTTTAAGTCTTATTAATGAAAGATGCGTGTATTGTTCTTTGCAATCTCGCTCTTGACTTAATTTTAAGCTTATTATACAAAACAATTCACCCGCATCGTAACAACTCAAAGCTATACCCTCAGCGACATGTAAGCCGTCGCTAGGCGCTTTCACGCGGCAGAGGCGCGAACGCATGCCGCCAGATGCGGCACGCTCGCTCTTCCGCACATGCGCAAGCGACGACACGCCGCGCCGCTTTGCACCGATTTTAAAGCACCATGTTTGGTCACCGACCACTTTACGCGCTTAGGTACAGAATATCTATCTTTTTATTAGGCCAATGGTTTCTTAGTTTGTTTATTGATTATTTATGCAATTACAATCGTGTAGAATTGTTTCGTTAAAAAATAACGAAAAAATTCTACATTGTTATTGTTATTTTTTTAAATATAAAATAAACGATAACGAGAAAGCTAATTTTAATAATTATGAATAAAAGCCATCATACAAGGTACCAATTGTATGGTTTTAATTACCGTCCTGAGTATAGAAGTCCTGACTGATAGTCGCATACTGCTTCAAATCAACCACCCATGTTACGAAGTGATAGAAACTATAGTAGTTCACAACACGTTCTATCTTTATAACTACAATACAACGAAGTAATTATGTTGTTATGTTCGAGACTAGGAGAAAAAAGTTCCAATAGACGCTCTGTTTCTTTTTGTAAAAGACATCAACGGTGCTCTTATCCGAGATAAATTTTAATTGAGGATTTTATTTATTTTCGCCTTTTTACATCCGATTTTATTTGCGTTATTGCATTGATTGTAATTTAATGTACAGAGAACTGGCAGTTACTGCTACACCTATTTGAGAAAAGAGAAGATTGAATTCTCGTAATTTAAAAATGTTCAAATTATAGTTGCGATCTAGTCTCTGTGTCACAAATGGTATTCTCCAAAACTAGCAAACAATGTCAAACGTGAACTTACACTGTGATGAGATCGAAAATGGATCGAAAGTTGATCGAAGTCAAAACGGTATTCTGCTAACATTTCGACCTGTCACATGTACTAATTAAATAAATGTCAAAATTGAGATTGAAATGAGACTAGAGAATTTCAGTATAATCTCGATATACCGAAATTCGACTGAACTTTAAGAGTAGCAGAATACAATTTTTTCGGTCAATTCATAATTTAATCTCAGTTTGGTCAAGTTTCAGTCATAGTGTAAATTAATTACAAGAATTGGCCCTCAGGTTGTCGCTGCGACAGGCATACGCGGCGTTGGCATGGCGAGCCTCGGCGCCGGCGGCGTGGGCGGTATAACGGTCTGTTAAGTGAACGAGACTGCGCAAGTCTCTTTAGGTATTCTTCTGTAATATTATCGTCCGGATAGATCAGTACGTGCCTCGAGCAGAGTAGGCTACTGATGCGGGAGGGTCGGTATTGGGCGGCCTATACCATGGGGAGATTTGGGTGGAGCAGGGCGGAGTCGAAGTAGCGTTTGGACGCTTTATTCATGAACTGATAGATGGTCGGCAAGATCATATCGATATGGATGGTCCAGAGATGCACGGACTCGCTTCTTAAGCAAACGGGTGGTGGGTTCTTTTTTTTAAAACGTTGTCTCACACTAGGATTTCTCCTGTTTCGTCGGTGCGTTTACAGACATGAATTCCTCATACAATAACACCCAGACCCGGAACATCTACCTGCAGATCATACAAATATTTGTTCCGTGCGGGAATCGAACCCACGACCCGGAGAGCAGCACCCAACTGTATCAGCCACTGCACCAGCCGACTGTATCAGCCACTGCACCAACCGTTTTTAACGGCATATGTATGTTAAACATCGTCACAACAAGGAAATCCGTATCGAATGGTCTTCCTTTTTTCCTGTGGTTAGTGGCTTACCTTGCGTCAGAGTTGGTCAAGCCAAAACCTGTAACTTGTCTTAACGACTGGCATCTAATGACCACTACCGGGACCGACGATTCTGCGTGCCTTCTGAAGCACGGAGACGCTCAGTTCAAATACCGCGATGCGGTCACCCATCCGTAGGCTGACCACGACAAGCGTTACTTAACTTCGCCGATTGTTTACCGATCAGTGGTTGCAACTGCCTGTCGAGTAGACTGAAATCGCCAACTGGCAGTAAACAAGCGTGGTGATCAATACTCGGTCATTCTCTGTATGAGAAGAGACCTTAGCCCAACTGTGGGACAGTTACAGGCTGATAATATTATTATTTGCCCGTGTGGTGTCCGGATTAAGAATATAGCACCACTCCATTTCCATTTTTTCCCGTGGGTGTCGTAAAAGGTGACTAAGGGACTTTATACCAGGGTGGTCGGCAGCAGCGCCTCTTTTGTTGGACAATAGGCATACTGTGCTCACCAACCCGCCTACCAGTGTGGTGGTAAATTCCCCCCAAAATGATGACACAATTGTAGGAATCTATGGGGGAGGCCTTGTTCAGCAGTGGACGTCCTTCCGCTGATATGATGATTATTATCATTTAATATAGTTTATCAAGTAATATAGATTCCTATCAACAACTATAATCCGTAAATTAAAAGGGAACTTAAGGCTTTACTCTCGCAATTTCTATTCTAGTTATAATCTCGTTTCCTACAGGCAGCACATAGCAATAAACCTCCCAGTTTATAGCGCGCCGACGTCCACCGTACCTCCATTAGTCCTCACGAAGGATCGCTAATTCCCTCTACGCTCTCCATCCCGCACAAGAATTGGATACCAAGATGGTATCGAAATTGCGTACTGGCTTGAGAAAAAAGAGGTGTTAGTTTTGGATTAGAGTAGAGAACTGAAAGTAGGTGTTATAGGTTATCTTAAGTTTAAAACCCATCCTTATAAATATATTAACATGAAAATAACTATATATAATATAGGTATCTCAAGTTTGACGCTTATTTAAGGACAACTTTATTACTGTCAGTTCTGAATATTAGCAGAATACCGTTTAGGTTTCGCTCCATTTTCGATCTCATCACAATATAAGTTCACGTTTGACGTTGTCTGTATAGGAGAATACCATTTGTGACATTTACGACATTGAGACTAGATCGGAACCATATTTTAGACATTTTTGCATTACGAAATTTAGGCCTCAGATCGTGCGCTTATTAACAACAACAGTTTGGGAATATCTAGAGACCAATTTCTACCCATCCAATAATAAGCCAGAGTATATCACTTTAAAAAAAATTGAGTGAAATTTCTATATACTTTAATTGTACAAAAACCAGCCCCATAGATTTCCACGCTTGGCAGGCGGGTTGGTAAGCGCATTATGGCTACTGTTCTACGAGATGGACGTTGCTGCCTGGGATGGCCTCTGGTTCGGAGTCCCTTAGTCATACTTTACAAGGAGATGGAGTGGTGCTATATTTTTAATCCGGACACCACACGGAATGGAATTCCTATTGACTCATTTTCGGAATATCTAGAGGCTAATTTGTACAAATCTGAGGATCCATTGGAGGTCCAATTGACTTAACTTGGGCATATCTAGAATCAAATTTATATAAACCTAGTTATGGGGCTATTGACTCACTTTGGGAATATCTAGAGTCCAATTTGGATAAGTCTGCTCGTGAATATTTAGACAATCTGTTATCACTGATATGTTAATTTTCTGTTTCATATACAATTTTTAAGATTTTTTAATTTTAACCTCATTGCGTTTCTATGACTACTGCGTTCGTCTTCCAGGCTGGGTCACTTCGTCACCTATGATATAACCCTATAACTGTGAAATTTTTGTATTTTTCGCTGTACAAAACAAACACTATTTTTCAATAAATTTTCAAATAATAACTAAGGAACGATAGTTCCAAATTAGGTAGTTACTAACGACACACATTACTAGTTTAACTATTGCAATACTGCACACGGTTTGGCATACCGTTAGTTACGACTAACTTGCTTCTCACGATTGCCTCCAATAAATTCCGCAACGCGATACACATCTGTGCGTTTCATCGGGTTCCAGGATCATTACAGAAAGTATAAACAAATAGATATATTGGCTGAGTTTATTGACCTACAAAGACATGATACAATCGCAAAAAAAATCGATTGCGATTGTCTCACTACTGCCTTTGCCTGGTCATGACAGAAAAAATAAAAATGTATATTGATAGAACTATTGTATCATTCACGTTTTGGTTCGGAAATGCGGAATGCCTGAAAGTTCATCTTGCGATACAGCAGCGTAAATAGTTCATGATTAAGGATTCCAGATCAGTTCGAAATTAGTTGAACACTCTTAAAATATACACTGAGTAAAACCAACCCGTTAATAATACAAAAAACAAAGAAATAACTCACAAGCAGTGATTCGTTTCGTTAGAGTTAGTAATTATAATTAAGATATTTATTTTTTAAGCTGTGGAATATTAGGTAAAAAGGTATGATCGGGTTGACATGTCCTTAATGGACAAAAACCGCTAAAAAAAAAGATTAAAAAAAAAAAAAAACTCACAAGCACTGAATCAAGACTGAATGTTTTTTGAAATTCGTTCCAAAGCCTGCGTAGTACGTAGCGTACATTTCACTGCTGCGCCGTTTATGCCGAAAGGTGACTTCTTTTGATCCAAATGGGGTAAAAAGAGTTAATAAAATAATAAAAAAGCTCGTAATAGTATAAATTGTAAGCAATTGGTTTTCAAGTAACATTCTGTTGCTTTCATTTAATTCCTTAAATGTAAGAAGACATAAAATATATTAAAATAAAAGGCAGGTAAGAAAAATCCGACTTATATTGACTTATCCATATGAAACAAACCAAGTCCTTAACGGCCGAAATTAATAATCAATCTAATCCAATATCTTCGGATTTAAGATTTTGAAACTCATCCGTTGTTGTGTTACGATCACATTTAACATAAAAAACAGACATATCAGTAATCCGAAATCCAAAGAGTTTAGATTAGATCGATTATTAACGTCGGGCATATATCGTACTTGCCCGGAGATCTACGGATTCGCTTCTTTTCTAATGTGACTTTTTCAATATCGTGTACTTTCTTACTTAACGTAGTAGTAGTATTATTATAAGTACTTATTATAGTAGAAGGCTGAGCATTTAGATAAACACTATTTAATTTCATAATTAAAAACACATCATTATCATCATCAGCCTATATCGGTCCACTGCTGGACATAGGCCTCTCCCAGCGTGCGCCACAACACCTGGTCATCAGCACTCCGCATCCAGCCAAACCCAGCAACCTTCTTCAGGTCGTCCGTCCATCTGACCGGTGGGCGGTCTTCACTCTAGAACTCGTCTGCTCCGGCCATCGGTCCTTCGACAGACGTGACCAGCCCACTGCCACTTCAGCTTGCTAATTCTGTGTGCTATGTCGATCATTTTGGTTCTCTTCCGGATATGCTCATTTCAGATTATATCCTTTAGAGAGACTCTGAGCATAGACACCGTTGGTTTAAAAACATAATGTGCAACTTGGATATATGGAAATCGCTAACACACAAGGAGCAAATGTGATCAATGCTCGCTCCTTCTCTGTATGAGAACAGGCATCTGCCCTGAAGTGGAACAGTTGCAAGCCGTTTTATAAATATACAGAACAGAAATAAACGTGTACTTTTTTATCAGTTATAAAGATCCCGCACACTAAAGCGAATGATTCGCCGCCGCCGCGGCTGTTCCACAGCAAAGTATTTTCGACAAACATAATCGACGAGTTTCCGCAGCGCTCGTCTGAACTTGTTCGCGTACGCCGCTGTTAACAAATTGCTGCGAATATCTCGTCGCGAACTTTTCGCAGTGACAGCGGATTATTCACTTCGATGTTGAGGATCCCTAGTTCTTCTCAGATAGTTGTACGTATCGATGGAAGTAACTAAGGCGCGTTATTACTACATCTGCATTCGTTTGGCTTGGGAATCACAATAGGTTTTTCCTTTTTTTTTTATTGGTCCCCAATGGAAATTCATCATGAACTTCCTTGGCCCCGGGGAAGGACGAAGGGGCATGCCGGACTTCTACCGGCTAAAACCACTGGAGCGGTCATCTTCGGCACCGAAGGGGGGCTCCAGGTCCTCCTAAGATCACACTAGTGCCCCCATGATGCCACGCCTTTAGGCACATCTCGGAGGGGATGGCTGTAAAGCGGTCATCACCGCTAGCGTAGGGAAGGCGACGTAAAAGGGTCACCCCCCCGGCACTTCTCGGGGAGGATTGTAAAGGATCGCGCCAAGCTTCGCTGAGCGCTGTGCTGCGCACACGGCGGCACGTGACCACGTGCGCGTCGCCGTCTTCCCGGGGGTCGCTCGGATTGAGCACGTAGACTCCCCAACCTGCGTGCCCGCGACCCCCAATAGGTGTTATCCTACCCCACAAATTGACGCAATTTTCAATGTCACCAATAACATTACAAAAGAAATTCTACAGCAAATGTTAGAAAGAATATGAAAGGGTATATAAATTTCTGGAACCAGCATGCCGTTTTCAGTAACAGCGTGTTTCTCGCTATGCAAAAGTAAGAACTACCTACTTCTTGGGTTTTAATAAAATTTTCATTTGTCGATATATACGGAGTTCAAGTGATCCGGTGTGTCCGGCCGGGTACATATTAATGAGAGCAGGTAGAGCGGGGTGGATGACGGGGGCTGAAGCGAGGCGCAGGGGCCGCGGAGGGGGTGCGGTGTGCTCTCGCGATGGTTGTTATGGCAACGCGACGCGGCCTCGGGCGCGGTATTACAATGAAGGCGATACTTGCGGATCAGAGAGCGAGGCAGCGTCGCGGTTCACTGTATTTATGTGAGATTTTCTTTTAAATCGTACGATAAGTGTTCATTAATAGTACATTAGTGGAGCGTTCGCCTTCTGCATTACGGTCTAAATTAATAAACAATCTAATCCAAAATCTTTGGTTTTGGGATTAAGGATTTGTTTTGAGTAAGGTGTTGTTTTTGTATTAAATGTGATCTTAACACAAAAATTAATGGAATTCAAAATCTCAAATCTAAAGATTTGGACTAGATTGGTAATTCATTTCGGTCGTAAGTGGCGCAGGATTGTTCGGTACCTCACAGATATTAAAATATTCAAGTCAAATCGTCATAAATCATAGCCTGATGTATAGTGCTCCTCGCTCTATACATCCATACACCACACACCTACTCCACAATGATAATAGCAAGCAGATAATTCCAGTCCAGAGAGGAAGCTTTTTGTCTCGAAGAGTCTGGTAAGTAATTACAATACAATCATATCCCTGGATCAACGACATCGCATTATCCAACAAACTATTTACTCAACTTTGTCAATATCGCAACAAAAAACTGAGCCACGACGCTGCACAACACGCGGTCACAGCTACCACCCCTATCTAGAGTCGCGCGTGATACTCGCGGGGGTGGCGCAGGGTGGTGGGTGGCTACGTGCCACGACAAAAAACCCGAGCTGACCCGAGTCCAGCCGCCATAAAGCGCCTCAGAGCGTAATAAGTAGAGAGAAGCTTTGAAAGTTCTTTCGGCCGAAGCCGAGAACGATGTTTGTGTAGCCGAAAATTGGATATACATCTAGCAAGGGACTGCAGCAGGCTGATTTGCATACTGATTGAAGATTTGATATTAATGAATTAATATGGATATTTGGTGAATGCAATATTTGTAGTTGCTAGATATTATACAGTAAATCTATAAAGTAATCTTCATGTTTGAATTTCAACGTTTCCTTTTGATTTTATTTCACTATTAAAGTCTAATATTAAGAATTATAAATAAAAACATTAACATTCAAACATCTCATCGATGTATGGATGAGATTTTTAAACAAATGAATTAAAATTTACCTATAATACCTAACAACGATTACATCACATCACACTGTGATCTTCGTCCTCTGTCCTAGAGCCGAAGCGTCGCACCTCTAGTAATAAGCTCCCCTTTGCTAGCGTTGCTTTCTGTCGCAAATGGTGCTCAAAGGAACGCACGTTCGCGCGCTCTAATTTCGAGGCGATCGTTTGACTCGAAATGACTCGAGCAGGCTATTGATTCGATATCTTGCTAGCTTGCTAGCTTGTTATGTGAACCGAGTACGTCGAGTCACTATAACATTGTTATTGTGATCGTTAAGCGTTAAATTAATTACTCGGCTGTCCGATAGATGGCAAATCTGTATTAACTAACTGGCAGAAAAATAACAGATGATAATCGCGTCGCGGGGAAGGTCCGCGCATGAAGTGCCAGTCTAGGGTATAAAACACCTAAGTACTACATAGTCATCATCATCATCATCATTTCAGCCGCATAAAGTCCAGGCCTCCCCCAAAGATCACACCACGACCGGTCAGGGTGTGTTATGTGCTGTCATAGGGGGGGTTTCTGCCGTAATCGCCACGCTTGGCAAGCGGGTTGGCGATCGCAGTTGAGTTTTTAATGTACTCGAAGGACGCCGCTGCCCATCTTTCGGCTAATTGCATAGGACACCCACGGGTTGAGATGGGGCGGTACTACATACATACTACTTTATATTATATCTAAGGATATGGAACTGTTGTCTTTTTTTTTATTGTCTGGCAATGTAGGATTAGTTATTTTTAAGTAGACTTCGGAATCTAGAGCGGGATTGATCCTCATTTATCTTGTTAACCACTCAAGCTGAGAATGAGGACTGATTATGAATTAAGGACTTCATAATTTAATCGAGGCTGTGTTTGTTTGAATGGATTGTTTCGCTATACTTTACTGGATCATCATTGTCATCATACCAGCTCGGCGTCCACTGCTGAACAAAAGCCTCCCCTATAGATTTACACAACAACCGGTAACTTGCCGCCGCATCTGTCCATCTCATTCTCATCACGCTGCGGTTTTTTTTTTGTAAAGAACGTTGCCCCTCACTAGTGTTTCTCCTGTGTCGTGGGTGCGTTTACAAACACAAATTCCATCCAGACTCGGCACAACTACCTGCAGATCGTACACATATTTGTTCCGTGCGGGAATCGAACCCACGACCCAGTGCGCAGCAGCCGACTGTATCAGCCACTGCAGCAACCGTTAGCCATTGGTGTATTGTATGTGGATTTCATGTCTGTAAATGCACCCACGACACAGGAGAAATCCTAGTGTGGGGCAAGGTTTAAAAATAAAATTACTGTTTACGTAATAGATAAGGAAGTACGTAGGTACAGCATAATTACTGTGACGTAATATAATTAGCAATCACTTATTCGCATTACCCACTCAATCTTAATGGACTAATTGTGTGTTACGTCAAGGAAAGCACGCTGGCTTCACGGTAAACAATGAGGAAAATTAGATTTTTCAATTCATGGTAATCGATACAAATAAATAAAATTGAAGTGTCTGTTTGTAATGTCAAAATAACAGCTTTTTACTGAATGCATATGAAAGTATATACGGTACCATAACGTATAACATTTTTTGTCTGTCTGTCTGTTTGTTCCGGGTAATCTCCGAAACAGCTGGACCGATTTTGACGGAACTTTCACTGGCAGATAGCTGACGTTATAAGGAATAACTTAGGCTACTTATACTTTAGAAAAATAATAAAGGTTCCGCGCAAAAAAACCTTGAAATCTAATATATATATTCTATGTCGAAGTACTCTAAATTTATTTTAAATTAAACGCGGGTGAAACCACGGGTCCCAGCTAGTGTTGTCTATAATCTTACTTGTGGATCATCGCACGGTTGGCACAGCGAGCGATTGTCTTTCTACGCTAAGTGTCGCGGACTCGATTCATTGTGGGGAAAAGCTTTGGGTCGTCCTTAATGGATCTTATTTAAATTCTGCGGCCAATTCTCGAAATTAGATATATTCACAATATAGTTCCGATCTAGTCTAAATGTTGTAAATATGGTATTCTCCTAAACTATTTATATACTATACTGGAAATTTGCCAGTACCAGTAGGTAAATACGCGTGAGTATACCACGTTTGCAGGCGAGTTGGTGAGCGCAGCATGCTACTTTGCCACAGGAGGGACGCTACTGCCAATCCCTCTGGTCTTAGAGTCTCTTAGTCGTCTTTTACGACATCTGCGGATGGAAATGGCATGACGCTACCTACGAATATAAAATAAAGCATAGGTTAATGAAAAAAAAAGATGGTGTTTTTATACCAAATTCGACACTAAACATATGTATTTATAACCAGTAACAAAAAGCTCCAGCGCGTGGAAAGCTTTATTCCTCATAAACACATATAATTTGAGTACTTTAACAACAATCTAACGCAGACATCATTGTGCCAATAGAGAGGGCCATTAACGAAGTTGCAAACCGAGCTCAACAGGTGGCGCTATTCGTTTCAATATCTACAAAACTTTCCGACGCAACTCAATAAATCGGCCAGTTTCAGCTGACCTCTACAACCACCAATCATATCCCTTAACACTTCCAAATTTAAAGTAAACGAGAGGAAGGTGGAGTATCATTTTAAAATGGCCTTTCTTTGCCCTGTTGTTATTATCATTGCCCTTTATATCTCGCTCCAATTTGAACTTTATAGTTACGAATTAAAAGTTATTTTGTTGTGATAATAATGGGCAATTGTCGTGTTCAGCAGTTAGCGATACGTTTTGTGTTGAAAACGTTTTATAGACATGTTAGTGGTCGTTGGGATCAGCTGTTCGTAAGATGTTTGTTTTCATTGTATACTGTAAGTTTTTATGTTTTGTTAACCCTTTCTTACAGACCGTGCTGGGAGATGTCAGTATGAATGTTGCCTTAAATATTCATTGCTGAACCCCAAGAGGGTATAACAACAATCGCCACTCATTACAGCTGTTATAAATTTACATGTAAATTGTAACAGCACTAGGTATCCATCTATCGATACTAATTAATAAAAAAACCAGTTTCAAACAAAACAACTAAGTTTATGGGCCGACAGTACACTGCAATGTTTAATGAGACTATAAATTATCTTCCCGAACTGTTGTGGTAAGAAATTGCAATAAAAGTTGTATCTCGACTAGCCACGGATAACTATTATTTCATATAATTAAAACTTCGAATTTCTACTACACATGTTTAATTAAAAGCTAAACAAGGCCAATAATACGCACGACAGTGTAATCGTAACATTTTCTCATAATTGAAATTGATTTGATACCTACTAATAAGGTAAGGTAAGGTTTGTGATACACATAGGTGCAAAAAACTATAATCTAACTAAAAGAGTGACATCATTTCACATTTCCAATGTTCTTTGTCGTTTACACTCCATGTATACATAGATAGTTACTTAAATATAAGATTATGCCAAAACTCCCCAATGAGCCCACAACACATCCATATCGGTCGTTGTGGTGATCTTTGGGGGAGGCCTGTGTCCAGCAGTGGACGTCATTCGGCCGAAATGATGAAGTAACTATCTATGTATACATCCTAACCCCTAAAATTACGCTTAAATTATGGTTTCAGTTACTAAACCGCTGGCAATCTAATCTAATATATAAATATTTCGTGTCACGGTGTTTGTGGTCACACTCCTCCGAAACGGCTCGACCGATTTGAATGTTTTTTTTTGTAAATTAGGTAGGTATGAGAATAGGGCGTAAAGTATTTTTCACCCTCCCACCCCCATTTTTTTATTCCACGCTTGCGAAGCCGCGGGCAAAAGCTAGTTATATAATACATTGTATTCTTTCTTCCTCTTCATAATTCTAAACCATTTTGTTCATTTATACACACTGCCGTGTGGTGCCGGCTCAGAATGCCACCACCCCATCTCCTCCCATGGGTGTCGTAAAAGTCGACTAAGGGATTAGCCGGAGGATGGGCAGCAGCGTCCTTTGAGTACATTAACAACTCAACTGCGATCGCCAACCCGCCTGCCAAGCGTGGCGATTATGGCAAAACCCCCCAATGAGCCCACAACACATCCATATCGGTGGTTGTGGTGATCTTTGGGGGAGGCCTGTGTCCAGCAGTGGACTTCGTTCGGCCGAAATGATGATACACACTGATGTTTTGAAAACACATGTATAGAGTGGATTTTGAAACTTTTGGAATTGATGTTATACTGGATCCTACATTGTCATCTCAAGAGATTCGTACAATTGGTATTCATGTATGGAAGAGATCGCTCCGTGCGATAAGACTGTCGATTGTAAATTAATACATGGATTCGTCAAATTGCATAATTAATTAATAAAGAATAATATTCCAGTAGACTAAGTAATTTTGGGTTTTATACCATACTAAAATCTACGATAATTTCTGACATCGTAAATTTCTTCATCATCATCATCATATCAGCGGAAGGATGTCCACTGCTGAAAAGGCCTTCCCGTAGATTAATTCAATGATTTTGAATTTCCCAATTTGCAATGCACCTATCAAGGTTGCAAGTAAACATTGGACTCGATCGACCTAGAACCATTCGGTATAAAAGTCAAGGAGACGTCGAGTCGTCTCACTGATATAATGATAATAAAGGCCAAGTCTATACCTATCAAACGAATGAAATACTTACTTATTTTGAAAACACGGCCCCTTATTTATAGTAAAAGACGTAAAAGATATACAATGCTGACCGTAATACCGGCGGCACAAGTTAGTGATGCACAAACATTCGAATGTTGTTAGTTTCGTAGCGCTATCGGCGCATGAGTCACCGTTGGCGCGGGAGGTGGCGCGGGCGCAGCGGCCCCGCGCCCGCGTAATGCGCGCGTCGATGCCCGGTGACCGTCAGCCGTGCAAACGTGCCGACCGATCGGCGGCTGGTATGGTGGCGCAATGTGACGGCGCGGAAGCGAGCGAGGAGAAGTTTTAGGGTGATTCAGAAACGAATCTAAGCTAAGTTCACGCTTCCATCTGTCAAAATTAAGTAAGTAGTGCATTTTGACATATGGAAGCGTCAGTTCACGCTTATACTCGTTTCTCAATCTCACCCTTAGCTCGCATGTAGCGCAGGTTTTTCGTTTCTCGACTGAACACTGGATACGTGTAAATGAAGGCTCCCAAGTGATGTACAACGCAAGCAAATCTCTTCACTCTTAGCATACAAACCAGAAGTAATCCATACTACCTTACGACCGTCATCATCAATACCATCGCTATGTATGTGTCGAAATATCGGCCGAAATTAATAACAATGAATCTAATCCGAAATCTTTGGATTTGAGACTGAGGATTAGTCTACAGATCAACTTCAAAATCTTAAATCTAAAGATTTTAGATTAGACTAATTATTCATTTCGGCCGTAAATCAACATAATAATGTACATTTCCCAACGCGATCGTTCATATCATTATGCATCACCAAGTCGCTGTAATTACTCGCTCTCCCACGCAATGTGTCCGCGCCCGCATCCATCTGCACTGTTTTCGCGGTAAAAAATAACATGGCGCAGCTGCGAACGACGCATTGCAGTCCACGAGGAAACAGGATAACGAGTCCGAAGCTATGCGTACGTACATCACTGTTAATAGTTAAGTTATAAGACTTATAAGTAATAAAGTAGGTACTATTGGTAAGTAAGAGAGAGAAATAATTTATACGTTGTATATATATTTCGATTCTTTGGCAACTTGCGTACACGAGCAAAACTCGTATGTACTTATTTATTGGTAAACGAGTATACAATTTGCGTTCGTCAGCTAATAATAATAATGAACAGTGATAGCCTAGTGGATGAACGCTTGCTTTCCATACAGGAGGGTCTGAGTTCCATCCCGGCCCACACCTCCGAGTTTTCGGATTCATGAGTAGATCAGAATTTGAAATAATTTGCGTTAAACGGTGAAGGAAAACATCGCGGGGAAACCTTGCATACCTAAGAGGGCTCCAAAATGGTCTCAATGGTGTGTATAGTCCACTAATCCGCACCAGGCTAGCGTAGTGGACTAAGGCCTAACCTTTCTCATCGTGAGAAACGGCCCGTGCCCAGCAGTGGGACAGCAATGAGCTGATTATGATTATATGTACGTTAGCTAAATAGGTAATGGACATAGTAAATAATCATAGGAACTTCATGTTGTCAACGCTTACGTCTGTCAATAAAGTACGGAAGTAAACAATAGACGCTCATTACATTTACAAACAAAATTCATACGCATATTAACACCAGCAATTACATATGTGAGGAAATAAATAAACTCGTCGTAGACGGGTACAACGGGCCATCACATGGTGGCAATGCAACAATAGAGTGACGATGATGATGATTTGAAACCTGGCAGGCTGGCACCGGCTAGGGGGTCGCGGGCGCGCAGATTGGGGAGTCTGCGTACTCATACCGAGCGACCCTCGAGAAGATGGCGGCGCGCACGTGGCCACGTACCACTGTGTGCGCAGAACAGCGCACAGCGAGTCTTGGGGAGATCCTTTACAATCCTCCCCGAGAAAGGGCTAAAGGCGAGGCAGCATTAGGCGGCTCTAAAATGATCGGTGCCGAAGATGACAGCTCCAGAGGTATTAGCCGGCATGCTCTTTCGCCCTTCCCCGGGGCGGAGGAAGTTAATAGTAAATTTCCATTAGGAACCAATTAAAAAGGCTTGGCACTGATGAAACGTATTTTTGCTTACTTTCCCGCTTACTACGATTTCTACTGTGTCAGGGCACGTTTTACAGACATCAATGTTCAAAGTTCTCCAGAACAACAAGTAGGAACAAATACTATTTTATAACAAATATTTTTATCCGTGTGGGAATTGTGTCCGTAGCGCTAAAAGCCGATCGCTAAGCCACTGCACAAGCCATGCCAACCAAAATTTTACGGGAACGAGGAACAAATATCGGTCCAACGACCTGCGGGCCTAGCGGAAGTTTATTTACGCACTCAAAACGTAAACGCATGCGACGTGTTTACCGCGGTCGGCACTGCGATTCGCCCGCTGTAAACTCTTCAGCCAATTGGAGCACCGGATGGGGTAAACGCATCGCACGCGTTAACGTTACGATCTGGAAAAGAAACTCACACTCGGCCCTCAGTCAGATACACAACGGCGCCTCCGACGAGACATTGATTTTATTGGCATGACAGACCAATACCGCCAGTCAAAATGCACAACTAATTTAATATGATATTTCTTACAGCAAGACGAACCCCGGTCGTAAGCGATCAGCGCAAGCAGCTGGTCTAGATGATGATGATGAGGAAAAGAATGACGAGGTGCAGGACTATATAAGTACTAAATGTATAACACTTATGGCTACATGGTGCTTACACTTATAGTTCGTCTTTTAAATATTGCCCAAATATTTAAGCAATATTTGTCCTTACTTTATTACCATTGCTACGATCCTGAGCTCCAACATCACTACGCCTTTCGCGTTCTCGTAGGTAAACCGGTATCCTTGAGAATCACTCGTACATTACTACTGATTACGCAGGTAGGAAGGTAATTCTATTTTTCTCGTATTTCTGGAGCTGGATGGATGTCTAACTATTCGTCAAGGGTTCACGGCTCCTCGTAACATGTATTTGAATAAATTTAGAGCGACAAAAGTATGCCGCTCATTATCATGATATGCGAGAATTACGTGAATACTGCTTGAGCGATATATGATTTTCTCCTTTCATTTCGTTTTATATGTGTACTACAAGATAAATCTTGATATAAACTTTGTAGTAATGTTGTTCAGAGGTTGAATAGACTAAAAGTTCATTTTCAAAATATTCATTTTTTAATAAAGGGGGAATTTATTGCCTGGGCCAAAATACCAAAGATTGTGAGTTGGAGTCAAATTGCTAGTCGAAAGAACATGTGTCTTCAACATATTTTATAAGCCCTTCCGCTGCTGAACAAGCCTGCCAATAACAGTTCTTGTTTATGTTTTCGTTTTTGTACGGGAATATTGCCATATGCATCACGCTTGATTGTAACGAATTGATCGCAGTATATTGTTATTTGTCAACTTGAAGATGCTGAGAACTGCCCATCCTTTTGAAATAGTCGACGTGCGGCCCTCACGAGACGAGAGGGCGTGGCCTATTCTAAGCCGGTAACTACACGGCAACAATCTTATTGTCTTTTAACTCCATAGTTTACCGCTGCTCGTTAACTTGAGTCGTGTCAACGAACTTAAGCATACCGCTCAGTATTCTGCTTACACCGAAAGACAAAATAGAAACAACTGAACATATTAAAACTAACTGAAATACCTCACTATTCACTCTACGAGACAACACAATGTGACGTTATGAGCGCCATCGTAAACGATACAATATACTAGAACCTGAAAACGTAATATACATTTTCCAGGCCATTTTATTTCGCTGTTAAAATCGCCATTAACAATTCAAATTGGCGGCGAGCGGTGATCGAACACCGAAAATGGCCGCCCACTGACAGATGACGGCGAGGCGCGGGCGCGGACACGTTGACTCAGGCGCACGACGCACTGTGCGCATGCGCGCGCTCCCACGATGCGCTGCAACGATTGCGCTAATAGAGGGCGATCGATGTGCTCTGCCCTTTACATGACGGAACTTAACTGTCACTATAAAGGTTCACACACGTAATTGATTTTAGTATAATGTGCAATAGAGTTTGGAGTCCATTACCGATTCTATATTGGATATTAGAGGCTTTTGTAATCGATATCATAAAAAATGTAACCCGAATGAACCTAATACAATACAAGTTCGTATGTATATCACTATATCTTTCAAGTAGAAGTGACTTCATACCAGAAAGCAGGGTTTTACAATTAGAAGGTACCTCTTAAGAATACACATTATTACTTGCTCATACATAATTATTCAAAGTAATACATGCTACAAATTATTAATTCGTCATTAATTATGAATTAATCGTCATCGCCTATTATTATAAATAAAAATAACAACTGTATTTTACCTGCTATAAAAGTTATAATTATGTAACATATTATAATTCCAAATTGACAAAACGATATTTTCGTCAAATATAGCACTAGTTCTTCTTCAAAAATGATATTAGCTTTTGCATGTAATGTTCAATAACAACAATTTATATTTAAAACATACGTTATTTAATTTTAAGAAATGTGTTGTACCGAGAGTTGGTTGATACGGCACACCTTAATTTAATTTGCACCACAAATTAAGGTCAATAATTAGTACTTATTATAGGTACAAATACGCCTCAATCAATTCTTATTTATACCTGCATGCTTCAAAGTCACAAACCAAAAAGCAACGAGTAAGGGTCTATAACACCGATTGCTATGTCTAAGATAGGAATTTTGAACGAAGCCGCGGGCAAGGGTTCGCTTGTAATAATATTTTGGCCCGCTTTATGCGAATTAGTTGATATTATTTGAGAAACATCAACCACTAGTAGTCCTGGGAATACAAGAGACGCTGAGTTCCTGGAACCACCTCGCTACGTATGTAGCCAGCGGGGATTTCAATCAAATTACTCCCTAAAACTATCCTTTACCGCGTGACTACTGAAGACTCGATCATAAACAGCGAATAACGACTCTTAAGAACGGATCTCTTTGAGATATATCCTTCAAATGTACACAAAAAGAGCACTAATGTGGTTTATAAAAAATATATAGGTATCTCTTTCTTTTTTATTACGTCTAGTCTGTAGATTGTTCACGAAATTGTTTTATTACGTATGGAGGCATGTAAACTCTAGACTCCATGCGATAATGTAAGGTGTAAATATTGATTAATCTTGCGACAAATAAACGTTATTGTTAACAATCGTATAGCAACATGTTTGTTGTCCAAACAATAGCGTTTCACTCACAAAACGCGGAAACAGTAAAAGAGCGAATTATTATTAAATCCGCAGTCCGCACCCAGTCGCCAACTCTAAGTCCGGGAACACATTGTGCGTATTTAACGCAGCCGAGAGACAAGCCAAAGTGGTACACGTGGATACGGCGACATAAAATAAAACTTTGAAACTTATGGCCGAAGAGACGCCACTCCCTCTTCGCTGATACACTTCCTACACCGCTTCAATCCAACCATATTGAGTTGTACAACACTCATCGATGAGTAACCTCATACGTACTTGAAAAGATTAAAAGCGAAGCATCAATGGATGCGTACTAGGCAGACGCTTACAAGTTCAAAGAAAATAGGAGTGGGTTGAAAAGCAATGATGCACCCACGCGGAACTGCAAGCTAACGTGACGGAATAATTCTTTCTAAGTTCTAAAGAACAATTAAATTAGCCGCGAAATTTGAGACCGCTGTACTAAAATCACGTCCACAGGCAGAAGAGTTGTTATCATCACGTATCCATAATCATATTACGATAATAGTTATACCCGCCTTTTTGCAATGCAAACGTTTTTGACAAGGATACAAATCAGCTAATATAATCAAAGGAAAGAAACGTAAATATTTTGATAGCTGGATATCACCATGTTTATAATAGCTATCATCGCTTTAGCTAGATAAGTATTAATAGAATTCGGCAGGCAGTATGTTAGGTATGTCGTTAGCTTGATATGTTGATGAGATTCGCGGTTACAAAACCACAAACGACATCCGAAGTCCACATAAATCTACATATTGCGTAAACGCTGAAAATAGTCATGTCAGAGGTGGTCAACGTCTCATCGCTTCCTTAGTTCGCGTCTATTGACGTTGCATCGAACACTCAGATTGTGAAACTATATGTCTTTGAATAGAATAGAAAGCTAAGTACAGAATGCCGTGCCGTGGGCGACCCCGCTAGCCGCAGCTCGGTGCAAGCGATGGCGTCGCGCAAAAATAAAGGAAGCGATGTGGATCGATCGCGGCTATATCCGTTCGATGCGGTGACGCAACGCTGCAGCTCCGCCGATGTACACTACACTCAAATGAACAGAGTGGTGACGCATTTAGCTTCGCGATAACATCGCATTGTTTAAAACATTACTGACGCGGCATGATTGTCGCTATGGGGAAGGATCGAAGAACAATTAGTAACCCTTTATTTGGTACATTGTATTATCGTGGCGTGACCTCTGCAGAGATGGCTGCCGGATGTAAATCTTTAGTAATCTTTATGAAAGATCACGCAGTAACTTAAGCTCATAATCAAAACAAAAAACAATTCTATACTACACGATACCAAGGATAGTTGGGAGAAACAAGGTAATATTACATGTATGTACACAAACGTCACTGTTCCACAGACATCTATTCTGCTACTATACTCGTAATCAGAAGCAAATATTTGCGTATAGCAACAAGTAAATATTGGCAAACAAGACAGCTGGCGCGGACAATAACCTCTCACTTATTTTCGGCCAGTGTAAGCTATAGTACTATGGAGTACTAAAGGTGATAAAGAAGACTTTCACGACGTATTCAACGACGTAAACCTTTACCTACGTTCCGAGTCCGAACTTCAGACACAAAGAAATGAGTGTAAAAAAATAGGTGTTGTAGGTACCTGAGTATGCTGTTATTGAGTTATTTAGTATTATCGGTGGCATCGATCAAATGTGTCCGAGATAATGGCGACAGCGGTCGCATCGTGTTGCAGCGCATGCGCCGTAGCTGCGCCCGCGTCGTCGCACCGGCAACGTGCGCCCACGAGACAGGTAGTGCAGAAGGTCAACCCCAAACAATGCATGATAATCTTGTGGCTAGGTAGGTACCACTGTACTGCCAGATCATTATCATCATCATGATTATATCTGCCAAAGGACGTCCACTGCTGAATAAAGGCCCTTAGATATCCACTCCATTCGAGAACCTTCTTGCCCTGCCCGATATTCTGCTGACAAGCAGTAGTGCTTAATCTTTAGACATTACCGTGTTGGAGTTTTTATTTATGATAAAGGAGGGCAAACGAGCCCCCATTGCTCGTTCTCTCGCAAGGTCGGCAAAACATCACACAAGGATACCATAGCTAGTGCAATTCTGGGCATAAGACACTAAATAACTTTACTGTCTCGAGGTGCCGAGCCTAGTCCTGGGTAGCATTACAATTGTTATGCAGGACCTACTAGGCAAAGTACTTGCTTGTCTCGTCACTAAATTCTATAAGAAAAGAAACTTGACTTGGCCATGGGCGTTAAAGGCCGGGTTCATGATTATCATGTCAGCCATAGGACGTCCACTGCTGAACAAGGGCCTCCCCTATCGGTTTTCACAATTATGTCCTCATTTTGGGGATAATTTGCCAGACTCACCACACTTGGCAGGCGATTTGGTAAGCGCAGTATGGATACTATTCCACAGAAGGGACGCTGCTGCCCATCCCTCTGGCTTAGAAACCCTTAGTCGCCTTTTACGATATCCACGGGAGGAGATAGAGTGGTGCTATATTCTTAATACGGTCACTACACGGAAATTACACCACACCACTACGGTTAATTATTTGTATTAATCAAATAAAAAACAGTTGAACTCGCGTGGAGAGGGTTCCGTAGGATAAATATGTTATCTACCAGGTTTTATCAAATCTGGGTAGAAGTACCTACTAAACAAGGTAGATATGTATAGTAGAGGGAAATTGCTGAGTATGTTGTCTATTGGTGAATTCTGTCTTGTACCAATAATTTATCCCTAGTTCTTGACTAGTACTTAAAATTGCAGTTGATAAATATGTTCTCCCATACATTCCAACTGTGGCGACACCTACATCACCAGCATAACTACAACTTACAACGACATCTACATGAATATAAATTGCAACTCTCCGATGACGTCAAAGAATCCTACATTACGCCAATAAAGTATTCGCGCAACGCAGCATATATACAGTCGTCCAACAACAACCGTTGGGCTTCGGCCCGCCAGGCATAGCATCCGCCTGGCTGGAGGTCCTCCCTTTTCTATGGAGGAAAACTACATCTTGTCCCTAAACACCTGCAAATGTACCTAAGTTTATATGCACAATTTTGCAAGAATTACCATTTATTTTAAGACCATAGATTTCTTATAGGTTTTCCTGTAATCTATAACGTTGGCAATACTTTATTCTTAAATTGTCTAATTTGCCCCTAAAAGTGACCCGCATATTCAAAATTCTGTCTTGTCTTGTCACACCAGCTCATCATAGTAGCTTGTAAGCGTCCACAGCAGAACAAAGCATGCCCAACCTGCCTCCCAATAACCGCTACAATAATTCATAATAACATTGCCATACACACCACGCTTGACAAGTGGATTAGTAATTGCAGTGTGTTATTATTAAAACCGAATGACGCTTCTCTTTCTCCTGAGTACACCCATAGACCCCTTTTTAAAGGGGGAAGACGATCTGGACGGTTCTTTCCCGAGACCAAGTTACCCACACGTGCAAGTTCTCTGTCTAACAAGATATTAGGTAAATAATTGCGTAAAAAATTGGCACCGACTTCCTAAACCGTTTCTCACAAATTATTTTGTTCATTTGATAGGTTTTTACTGTTATATAATTTTTCTGTTTTAAGTAGCTTAAACAATGCATAGACAAGCGATTGCTACAATCGTATATGATTTGCTCCAATCCATTGAAAAGTTCCCTTCTTTATCTCCAAAGGTCTTCATCAGGTCTGCACCTAATTGGACTATCTCGGGAGAAAACTCTTCTAAACAAAAATGAACATCCAAATCCGTGCATACAATATGTCAGAGTTATCCCCGAAAATTTTGTTTTTATATTCTTACGTAATGCAACAAACGTAGTGCCACCTCCTTTTTTAAGTCGGTTAATAAAAATCAGCAAGCTTATTAAACCTAGATCGTCGTAGCGTGCTCTTTATTACCTATGGGTTTTCTGTAGTTATTTGTTTAGTGCTACGGTGGCGCGACGGTGACCTCGCGGCTGCGCCCGCGCACGCGTCACCCGCGTGACGATACATACAACTGGCGGCGCGGCGCTTGCAGGTCACTGTCTGCTTCACTACACTGCCTGTACCGACGATTAACGCATTGTTCGAACTTTCTAGAAGCTCAATGCACGCTCGCTTTCCCCTAGTTCATATTCCGCGGATGGTCGCTCTAGACGCTCTTATCTTGTTCAAATAACTTGACGTTTCGCCTGCAGCTGCCATTTGTAGGTAATTATTCAGGACTAAATCGATCGTTGAGAAGTAATTACTATGTAGCGTTAGAATCAGTAGCGTAGAGCTAACAGGTAGAGCCTCAAAGCCACTCTTAAGTAATTGACCAAATCAGACGCCAAATTAGAGACACGTGTTATTATTCTAATAACGTTTTCTGTCCGATATATTTAGGTACCTATACAAAGCCAATCCATAACGAACTAGTAATTTGGATCCTGAGAGCTTAAATTATTTGGCGTTCGTAGATGGATTGAAATCATCCCGCAATTGCCAATGTGATGTGTATGCGAAATTATTTAGCTAGTAGGTAAGAACGGCTGCGTCCTGACCGGAGTGGCTTGAGGCAATTAGCGAAATGGACGCCGGAAAGGCGAACGTACTCAGCTCGCGTAGGTCGAGTGCGGACAGAGCGGGTGAACTCCCACCGGGCGACGTCAACCGACCCTCCTATTAATAGTACGGCCAGTGGGTAATCAATATTCGCCGTGCAAGCCAACCCTCGCCCGCATCGCGCTTCCTGGAAGCCGCGATCCGCGGCGATTCGGGGACACTCAGGCCCCCGGCGGCGCCGCGCCTCCATAAATCTCCGAGGCCGCTCCGCTTGCCGCCGCTTCCTTTGTATTTTTTTCTCGCCGGCGGCGCGCGGTAATAAGATCGCGAGCGTCAACGTCAGGTATAGATAGGCTCCGGGCAGTCGCGCGTGAAATGCATGCACCGTCTATTGACCGCGCAGATGTACAATTTTAAAAGGTTGTTTGACAACCGAACGCGTTGGCGGCGTGTTGGAGCGGGCGCGTGAGTCGCCAAGCCGCACCGCGCCGGAAATAATTAGTCGTGGAGATAATCGTTCAGAAACTCTGTCGGCGGCGCTCGTTAAACCCGCGTCCATTCGTGTGCTCTCGCAACAACTTGAGCCGTTAACAAAATGGAAACTTTGGAGGTGACTCGATTAAGCCCTAACGTAGCTACTTAATAAAGCTTATAATTTTGACAGCGAAAGTGGCTGGATTTATGGGATCGGGATGGCCTTTCCTTCGCATACGTGTGTAATTAATAAGATAAGCATAGTACGGGCATAATGTAATAAACGTTCAATGTAATAAAGAAAAATTCCTAAAAATGAAATTGTTGCGCTAACTCTACAAAAACTCGATCACAAGAGCCAATTTCAATCCTTCGCCTGCATACGAGTGATTAAGTACAATAGCGTGCACACATGCGACACAATATGTCGCAAGGCAAACCTGTCCAGTGATAACAGATCACGGACGGCTGCGCGCTTAGGTACCGCGATAACGGCGCAGATAACCGACGCAATACACTTACATAATCACAGAGCAACACTCGCGAGTCGCGACACAGCCAGATTTGCGAAACAAAACTTATCGCCCAACTTCGCAGAATCGCTTTAATTAGCAATTTGTGGTTTCGCAATAAACTTAACGTGTACATCAAGGGGTTCACTGCAAAAGAGTTCTATTCCTGTTTGGCAGCTACGCAACTTCACAATTCACTTTAATTAGCGAGGAATAAGGGACACAAAAAATATCATTTTGTGAATTACTTCACATTGCGCCGGAAGTAAATCTGCATTTGTGAGAAAAAGACAGCGACAGCTTCGACATACAATACGGGGTTGATAAAAAACAAAGATTGTTTTAAAATGCGAACGTCACTCGATCTACATAACAATCGAAGCGAAGGGTCCAATTAAAGGTTTTGAAACGAGACGGTCTCACGCAACGTTTATCCGATCAGCTGTTTATTGCGTTTTTTGCCGCGGATCCGCGGTGCGGACAACCCTTTGCTTCCCACGAATATCCGCGATGTAGTCTAGGAGTTAGTCCTTTGTGCGACACAACGGTTGCACGTAGACGCGACGGCCGCGGCAAAAACCCGCCACCCCATTGATAAGGCACGACCCGACACGCCTTTGAACACACAGTGCTGACTTCATAGTAATTGCCGTGCTTATCTGCAAAATGTAACGATTGTATTTTGGGTCCACGATCCTTTTTTTGTTAAATTCTTTGTTATTCCAGTTAAGGTATCTTAGCTGCAGGAGTTACGGGGTAATAGTAATACTGCACTAGCTTTTCTACGAAGTTCTGATGGAAATACAGACATTTATACTTTCAACTTTGATTATTTGTAAAAAGAAAAAGAATGAAAGAAAATAATTTTATTTCTGCATTACGAGCGCAGGTAAAACAATAATAAAAAAGCTAATTTAAAAACTATACCTAAGTCACAGAAACAGGTTGACACTCAGCATATTGCCGAGGCGTTGAGACAACGCCAACAGCACTGATTTTCAATATTGGTAAAGAAATTGGCTGTACTCTGTGGATAATAGTAAAACTAATGACGATTATAACTTCAAATAGAAATCCTAACACTCAAGGTCGCAGATGTCAGACACATAACAGAACTCCAGCTAGCACTAACTACACGATAAAGGCGGTACCAGGTTCGGGAACCTAGCTGGAAATAGGACATCACTAATAAAGAAAACTATGTGCTCAATAAAGGTCAGGGGCGGACTTGGCTTACTTAGGTCAGCGGTTCGGGTGCAAAATACAAAGCAATTTCATACGATATGGCCCCCTTCAATAAAATGATGCCGCTCAGATGTCAGAGTTCACATATTCAAAGTTATAAAACTGCAAGCGTATAAAATAAACTCCTGAAATATTTCAGAGAATATTAACGAATAAGTCCTGCGAATGAAGATGTGTATAACGATCTCGATTAATGTTTGATTAATCGATTAAGCAATTACAAAATTGACTTTATAGCTGCAGTAAGTAATCAATCGTAACCATTTCGAGAGCCACGCCACGAAATTATTAAAATGGAGTTTCAATGTCGGCGCGTAGAAAGAATTTGCATAAGTCATCGACCGGCGCCGATTGTGATGGAGCTATTTGTGTACCGATAAGAAAACACTGATTACCTGCTGAGTAAGCCTCAATAACATGACAATACGTCTCGTTTACGAAGTGTAAGTAGTAAGTAGGTACCGAATTATAAGGGCTACAAATTATCAAATTTACGAAGTAATAATTTGATCCTTTTAGGATCAAATTATTATGTTTAAGTTAAGTAAATTTTTTGGTTGCATTTCTTTTTTAACCCAATGTTACTAGTACGGTATACCTGATGTTATTAAGTCTGCCTTGGGTACCACCGATGTGCATACAAATATAAATATATATTAGATTATTTTGGATCATTTGCATAGGTACAGTTAATTGAACAACCATTTTTTAAATATACTTACAGCCATTTCTGTAGGTCAGGGGATTTTATGTTCCTTGTGTTGGGTTACGTATGTTTTTAGTTGTTTTTAATACGATGCCTCACACTAGTATTTCTCTTGTGTCGTAGGTACAGCTGACAGACATACACGTCACATGCACAAACACCCAGACCCGAAACTACTATCTACAATTGCCACTGGGCACCAATAAAAAAATAAAAAAATGGTGGATCATATAAATATTTGTTCCTGTGAGGATCGAACCCGCGACACGTAGCGCAGACATCGGATTGCTCAGCTACTGCGCCAACCGTGCCGTCAAACCAGATTACAGACAGTAAACTTCGTGATAAACTCGTCTTAGCTCTACATTATGGACAAAGTATAAACCAAGCTTCGTGTGTCGCTGATTACTAAGTTCGCACCCAAAAACGCAGAGCATCCAAGAGAAAGTCGATAAAGCGGTTGCTTCCATATCCATAACATAAAGTGCAGTTCAGACGTCGAGTTTTACGTAACGCGTGTCTCACCCAGCGATATCGGCAGGCGGCCGGCAGCGCGGCGCGACGCGGGGTCGAGACGACTGCGGGGAGGCGGCGGCAAAATTATCGCCGCTCGCGACGCACGGATGGCGTATACCGCGGGCACACATTTACATTCACGCATATTACGCGCCCGTCACCGACCGATCGCCGCCTCCGCGCCGCCATTAACGCGACACAGATACGTGTAGGCTATAACTTGAAGGGGCACGGCCGCGAAAATTGCTGCCATCAATCGTCGAGCCGGGCGACACGTTGCGATCGGTATTCATGCGTAGGGGCGAGAGAATAAATTCTCATACAACTTAGGTATCATTATTTTCCATACGTGTGCGCAAAGTACGATGTCTAAAGGGAGCGCGAAACGACGCGACACAGAAATGATATGAGAATTCTTTTGAAGGTTTGATTAATATGGGTAAAAAGTTTTGGTCTATTATAGAGAAGACCTTTATAACGACGTACTCCACCACTGTTGTATTTAGAATAGGTAAGTTGATCTATACAACGAAACCATTGTTTAAGTAAAGAAATCTTAGTAGAAAAAGGCCACACAATTTAGTTCCTCAGCCGTTGAACCCAAAAAATCTCAAAATGCACTATTTCAAATCGCGATTTTCGCTGCATGTCGCCGAGTCTGAACAGGTAACTCGCGACTGCACCTCTCTCAGTAGTAATAATATCGTTACATTATTAGTCGCGGGCCCCTTCCAGGTGGCGCATTGTTTCGCGCGTACCTGCGCTCATTATGCTTCTACCTGAGACGCGCCGAGAATATCGCGTCCGCGACCATTACCACGCATTTTTACTCGCGGCGCAAGCGACGCGACGTTGCCATTTTTACTCGATTACGCCCAGCAAGGGGGGGGCTTGCAGGGGGTTATGTTTCTACATGTACATTTGTATTATATTTGTATATTATGTCCTTATAGATTTTAAGTGCTATAAGATTTATCAACACCAGAGAATGATTTGATCTATTACTAAACTTCGGTACCTGTCACTTTAAATTTACAGTATCAATGTTTAGTTCTCATGTTACTCGACTCGCACTTCACCTGTTTCATCTGAAAGTCGCGCGAGGACGTGCATCATGGATTTGCGTCAACGACTGCGGTCCCGTTCGCTTGCATAAAATCAAGGACGCAACAAAGTATTTGTGCTAGATGACTCATACAAAGATAAAAACTCCTTACAAACAAGTATGAAATACTCGAGTACGTAGGTTCACCAAACAAAAAGAGAACATCATCACCTAATACCGTCATAAGAAAATAAGCTTTAACCTTCATTATTTACGAAACCTCACTACATTTTTATCCGTGTGGTGTCCGGATTAAGAATATAGCTCCATCTCCTCCCGTGGATGTCGTAAAAGGCGACTAAGGGAATCTAAACCAGAGGGATGGGCAGCAGCATCCCTTCTGTGAAACGGTAGCCATACTGCGCTCACCAACCCGTCTGCCAAGCGTGGTGGGCAAATACCCCCCAAAATGATGACACAGTTGTGAAAATCTATGGGGGAGGTCTTTGTTCAGCAGTGGACGTATAAATGGCCGATATGATGACTACATTTTTAACCAACACGTAATACGCATAATGTTAGTGTAGTAGAAAACAGTTCCAAAATCATCTATTTTAACAATATCTATATCTGTTTGACCAAATACATGTAACACAGAAGAACTATCACACAAAAGGCTTTTGTTTCATCCGGGGCCAAACAAGCGCAGAGTTTGTCGTGAGCATCGAAATCAGTGAGTTAGTGACACATCATACTGGCAAAGATTTGATACGCACGCCGGGCGACTGCCCACTGGGCGAACCTACTGCTCTACATTGTTGAAGCTATGCTATACATGCGATATTATAACATTTTAATGTGTATATTAGTTTTGTCTGACTTATTTGAAAGTAGCATATTGCTCCTTATAGAATTTAGGGTGATTTACAAACATAACTACAAAATAATAAAACGATATGCTTCAGATAACTAAATAAAACAACAAATTGACTATTGTTACCACATCGCTTCGCATCGCCTCGCTCCCTTGTGACGTAGCCTCGAAAGCTTTCACACAGCTACACTAAACAAGACCATAGTGTAGAGAGGGCGAATACCGCGAACGTATGTTCATTGTCGCTCTTTCCGGGAAAAGATGGCCGTCCACGATTACACCGTGGGCCGTCCATCCGTTGTAAATCATTATCTTCGCCGCGTAAAAACTAATTGAAAGGGTCGCGAGCCCGCCTTTGTTGTTACTTATTACGGTGACAGCCGACTGCCGCGATTTTGTGAGAAACGGACAAACAATCCTCTATTGGGTTTTTACTGAACCTCTTTGAATGCGTCCCGTTTATGTCTGGGAAGGTTTTATGTAGTTAAAAACTTAATTACTTCATACTGGTTTAGTTACCCTACTTAGCTGGCAAGTTAGCGAAAAGGTTCGTCAAACAAAATAATAGCCGAAAGAAACGTTAACTGGTGAAGACAGGAATTAAGTCAAAAATTATTTAGGTTTAAGTTGGTTCTCCGCCTTAAAAAAGAACATACATATAAAGCTAAGAAGTGTACATACGTGTATAAGCGAAACCACAAAAGACAAATATTTTAATCAAACCAAAGATTCAACTCATTCAATAGCACTAATGTTGTAAAAGGTGACCAAGGGAATCTAAACGGGAGGGATGGGCAGCAGCATCCCTTCTGTGAAACGGTAGCCATACTGCGCTCACAAACCCGCCTGCCAAGCGTGATGAGTATTGGCAAATTCCCCCCAGAATGATGATACAGTTGTGGTAATCTATGGGGGACGCCTTTGTTCAGCAGTGGACGTTTAAATGGCTGATATGATGATGATGATGATGATGAATAACACACATACCTAATTGTCTATGCTTTTACTAACGTACCAGACGCACACCTCAAGGTTACTTTTACGATTAGTCCAGGCCATGAGGAAGTAAGTGCAAGCGGTGCAAAGTTAATACTTAAACCGTCTACATATTACAACGGGACAGATAATAAAAAATAAGTATATGCTCGATGACATTCGTCCACGGAAAATTAACTTAACAGTAATTCATAGCGTTATTGACATAACTTAACCCTGGCATGACTATAACAATATATCAGATCCATAGACAATAGAGACGAGTCACTTCCGTACAGTAATTTAGTTTATGTTAAAGCTAATATGGTGCATATGGTGGCCCACGTGTGGTGCCGGCTCAGAATGCCACCACCCCATCTCTTCCCATGGGTAGTCGTAAAAGTCGACTAAGGGATTAGCTGGAAGATGGGCAGCAGCGTCGTTCGTGTACATTAACAACTCAACTGCGATCGCCAACCCGCCTGCCAAGCCTGTCGATTATGGCAAAACCCCCCAATGAGCCCACAACGCATCCATATCGGTAGTTGTGGTGATCTTTGGGGGAGGCCTGTGTCCAGCAGTGGACTTCATTCGCCCGAAATGATGAAAGCTAATATTTCTAGTACTAGTTTCTAGTACTAGTACATAAGACGAGTTAGTTTTGAATCAAATTCGATTTTCAATCTGCTACTGTTTTCGTACACAATATTAGCGTGTTCTCTATACATTAATTAGTTATTAACTACTTCGATGGATCAAGGAGGTGATGTTAGAATAGTAAAATAGTTGATAAACTATCTTCAGAATAAAATATCCACTTCAATGAAGGCAGCGCTCGGCTCCAGCGCGCATGTATTTACGTGCGCCGTGCGCACAGCACAGCGCACATCGAGGCTTAGGTGGGATTCCTAGACTCAGGTGAATTTTAACCGGATAGATTCTCTAGGTATACCTTGTCTTCGAGGCTTGGGGGGATCCTTTACAATCCTCCCCGAGAGGTGCCTGGGGGGCGACCTTTTTACAGTCGCCTTTCCTCCGCTAGAGGGGGTGCTTTACATTCATCCCCTCCGAGATGTGCTTAAGCCGTGGCATCACTGAGAGGGCTCTAGTGTGATCTTACGAGGACCTAGAGCCCCTCTTCGGTGCCGAAGATGACCGCTCCAGTGGTTTTAGCCGGTAGGAGTCCGGCATACCCCTTCGCCCTTCCCCGAGGTGAAGGAAGTTCATGGAGAATTTCCACTGGACATCAATAAAAAAAATCTTAAAAAAAGGTATACCCTGTCTTACTCGAGGGTTGTGGGCCCGCAGATTGAGGAGTCTGCGTGCTCATACCGAGCGACACCCGGGAAGACGGCGGCGCGCACGTGTTCACGTGCCGCCGTGTGTGTGGCACAGCGCACAGTGTGGCTTGGGGGGGATCCTTTACAATCCTCCCCGAAAAGTGCCTGGGGGGCGCCCTTTTTACAGTCGCCTTCTCTCCGCTAGAGGGGTGACCGCTTTACAGTCATCCCCACTGTGATGTGCCAATAGGCGTGGCACCGATGGGCGGCTCTAGTGTGATCTTACGAGGCGGGCTCCCTTCGGTGCCGAAGATGACCGCTCCAGTGGTTTCCCCGGGGCGAAGGAAGTTCATGTAGAAATTCCAATAGAAGACAAAAAAATAAGGCATACCCTCTCTCTACTGTGATCGTACGAGGAGCCCCCTTTGGTGCCGAAGATGACCTGAACTTAGGTGGTTAGAATCCCTAGGTATACTCCTCTACCCTTCCCCGAGGACTTCTACCAGGTGAAAACAACATGAAAACCAATAAGTGGCAATGAAGAAATCAAGAACAAAATGGTCGTCACCATTCACTCCGGGCTCAAACAAGTAACGTATGATTTGTGGTAATTATATTGGAAATTTCTTGAGGGTTATACCCACCTCAACCACAATTCACAATACAATCTCGTCGTACTTATAAGGCTTGTATAGAATCAGTTTTCATTTTTAACTAACCGGAATAGGATTTGTGATATGAGATAAGATTAACGCTTATTCTAATATCTCACTCTATAAAACACATACCTACTTAAATACAGAAAATCTAACTTTGACACTGATTAATAAAGTATTTAAACATCGGTGTGGTGTCCGGTTTAAGAATATAGCATCAGCCCATATCATCCCGTGAAAAAGGCTAATAAGGGACTATAAACCAGAGGGATGGGCAGCAGTGTCCCTTCTGTGGGACAATAGCCATTCTGCGCTCACATACCTGACTGCGTGTCGTGATGCATGTGATGAGTACTGGCAAAATTCCCCCCAAAATGAGGACACACGCCATGTTATGAAGTTGTTGCTTTACTCACAGGTTGTTGCTGAAAATCACCGCTGTTGGCCCGAGCTGATGGTAATGCACTACGCTGAGTAATGACCTAGTGTTTGCGCAGATGCGACGCACAATCTATGCAATTAAATAAAATTGAAGTGGCTGTTTGTAATGTCAAACTAACAGCTTTTTACTAAATGCATATAAAAGTATATACAGTACGTACAACAACAAAAAACATTTTTTTTTGTCTGTCTGTTTGGTCCCGCTAGTCTCCGAAACGGCTGGACCGATTTCTACGGGACTTTCACTGGCAGATAGCTGACGTTATAAGGAATGACGTAGGCTACTTTTACTTGAGAAAAATAATTAGAGTTCCGCGCAAAAAAATTAAACCCTTGAAATCCATTATATTTATTATATGTCAAGTGTCTATGTCGAAGTACTCTAAATTTCTTTTAAATTAAACGCGGGTGAAACCGCGGGTCCCAGCTAGTATCTAATAAATTCGCCAAACGGCAGGCAAAAGTAAGAGCCATACAGCCAAAATATTGTCACAACAAAGACACTAGACTAGTGTGACGTATCTATCAAGTAGGTAATCGCAATAATAAGAAAGCAAACAGATTTTTTTGTGTGTGTGTGCTCGAATTGCAGCCTTGATTAGTATTGGCAAATAAATACATTGAAATTGTACCATGAGTTTTAATAAACGGGATCCAGTCCCTACAACTTACCACCGATTGCCCCCTTAAAATAAAGTTTACAACTTTTGTACGACTTTATAGATTACAGATATTATTTCGTTATTAGTTACAAATTCAATTTTAATATATTATTACAAATTCATAAACTAATCTGTGACACTTATGAAAGACAAAAAGATAATTTTGATATAAGTACCATAAATCATTCATATGAAACATAATAACACTACAAGTTTATTTAATACCATCTAAAGTCACCCCAAAACCCCATGGAATGGCCGTTATGACAAAACAAAAGCTCATAAAACGGTTTAATTAGTCGAAACACTGGCTGTAAACGTGGGGCTCGAGCAACAGGTCCCGTTTTATGACTCCATACTTTAATATTGAATTGTGTGAGGTACCGATCGCAGCTGTGTTCACTGAGTCAGTCAGCAATTGTCATATTCACGTAAATGCTCATAAATAAAATCAACATTCCATTTATTGTTGTTTTTTTATTTAATTTCTGGACTTTGATACATACTTGTTTATGCCAGTCCCATTCTTTTTATACAATTACGAAGTACATTGATTAGTCATCACTTCGGCCGAATAAATCCTCTGTTGGACACACGCCACCCTACGAGATCGCCACAACGATCGGTCTGGGTGTGTTGTGTGCTCATCGGGGGGTTTTACCATAATCGCCACGCTTGGCAGGCGGGTCGGCGATCGCAGTTGAATGTATGTTTACCCGAAGTACGCCGATGCCCATCCTTCGGCTAATCCCATAATCCCCTTTACAACACCAACGTTATGAGATAGGTTGGTACTATTCGTATTGATTAGTGTGTTAAACAATTTATTCGCGTCCGTTTCTTTGGCAAAAAATGTAACCGAAATATCTGGAGAAAATAAAATTCCAAGCGTAGTTTCGATCCGTTACAACAGCGAACCGGCTCCTTACACATAGATCGTATGAAAAAAAACAATGACCGAACCATAGACAATACCTCATACAGCCTGTAACCTGATACTTTAGTATTAATCTCCTGCGTTTTTTAAACTCTTTTGCGAGAACAAAACATGAGTGAGAGAACGAACTGTATCTCTGAATGACCCTTCTATTGTTTATTGAGGAAACGCAAGAAGCCCCTCGTCGTGAATTTTCTAGACAATGGGGTGCAATATGCGTCGGCTGGTTTTGTATTGAAAGGAAGAGACTTTTGCATAATTGCTTTGGAATATATTTAGTTTATGTTGTTTTCTGGATGGATCTATTGTATAAAAGAAGTAAAGCTGCCGGGCACGATGGGCGCAGTGGCTAAGCGGTGACTGGCTCTCTGCACTACAGGTCAGAGTTCAATTCCCGCACGGAATATACATTTAATATTTAGAAAAAAATATGGCCTACATGTAGATCTTCAGGATTTATACCTACGACACAGGAAACATACTAGTGTTTAAAAATCATAAACAATACTGTTTTCATAGAGTACCTACTTCAATAAAGACAGAGAGTAGAGAAGTTTCAGAAGCTTTTGGGAATTTCAAATCATGATCGTATTGCCAATAAAGTATTAGTGCATTTCTTTCTGCATGTGCTACCGACGACAAATAGACCACCCATGGGTATCGTCAAAGGGGACCAATAGTCGATATCAAAAGGATAGGTAGCAGCATCCTCCCATTTGGTATTAACAACATACTGCTTTTAACTGCCAAGCGTGGTGATTTTGGCAATTTCCCCTATGACCATGATAAATTGTAGCGATAATTAGGAGGCACGTGTGCACGTATTGGACGTGCGTGTGTGCATTTCTATCGAATATTTTAATACTAGCTTGTTTCACTGTTTTATCATCCTACCGACACTTCGAACTGTTAGTGAAGTTTTGATTGCAGTCTGTTGCTACACATAGCCATACAGGTTAACATTCTACTAATACTTCTCAAAAATAAATTCTATTGTACGTTCCATTCAAAGTTAAACAAATCCCATAAAATGCAACGAACGACTTTACAATCACAGGAATTTACCATTATCGTCCACGTTATCAATAATGCCAGGGAAAAGAAACAAAACTTTAAAAAGAAGTTGTATGTAACCGGTCAATTTGTACCTGAGCGCTGCGACTTCCCGCTACGTCATCGTTTGGCTATTCTGTTATAACACCCCGGTTCGCGGAAACGATCCAATTATTTTTACCATATTCGAACTAAAGACTGGACGTTCAGGTTAATAGAACAAAAGCTCTATTAACAGCACGCGATGGCGCATTAATATTTGTAAAAGGATCCGCCATTACGTCGGACAGGACAATAATTGCCAGCCCTAAGCGCCAGATGTGCAGTTTGGCGGGACATTTTAAAAATAGAATGTATTTAATTCCAGCTTTTGATGTAATAATTGCGTCGGATTATCTTCAATAACGAAACAAACGAAAAAGGTTCGATTTAAATAAATTGACTGTGTTAAGGTACCTACCTACTTACAAAATGTAAAACAATTCTTTATACGACGATTCATCATTATAATTATATATAAAAAGTTAACAGTGTGTAGTTATATATCATCGAATCCGACTCGGCTGGGCAGCGTTCGGGAAACTCCGCAAAGTCTTTTCGTCAACAATACCGCAATGACTCAAGACAAAAGTCTTTAACCAGTGTGCATTACCAGAGATGATATATGGAACAGAGACGTGGTCGCTCACTGTGGGCCTCACAAGAAAGCTCAAGGTCACTCGGCGAGCTATGGAGAAAGCTATGCTTGGTATTTCTCTACGAGATTGAATCAAAAATGAGGAGACCCGTAGAAGAACTAAAGTTGCCGACATAGCTAAAAGGATTAGCAAACTGAAGTGGCAAAATCGTGGCACCACAACAAAAACGCGCATCGCTACATTCATATTAATTAAACTAAAATCTACACTAAACTTGCAATAAAAAACCACATAACAAAAAGATTGATCGTAGAATAGAAATAAATAAAAAAAGAGATACAAAATAATCATAACAAAAATAACAGTTTGCTGATGCACGTCTTAAAAGTGGCAAAGAGGGCAACACTGAGCATAATACTGTGTTGTAACGTTAGCCACACAGAGCTGGTTTTCAGTGCTAACCCTATATATTTATATATATATAAGGTTAGCACTGAAAATCAGCTCGTAGTACTGATGGCCGTTGGGGAAAAAAGGTTCTCGAGTGGAAACTGCGCACCGGAAAAAGCAGCGTAGGACGACCTCAAACGAGGCGGACAGACGACCGGGTGAAGGTCGCTGGGAGTCGTTGGGTGAGGGCGGCATGTAACCGCTCGTTGTGGAAATCTAAGGGGGAGGCCTTTGTTCAGCAGCGGACGTCCTGTGGCTGATAAATTGATATTTTTTTGTAATTATTTATTTTCAACCCAATATTACCATAACTTCTTTCCAATGTACAATATGGGACAAAATAAACTCAGTCAAACTACTTATCCCCCTACGCAAGTTTAAAAAAGCTAAAGGAAACAGTTAATTACTAAACGTACGTAGGCGATAGGTCAACGAGCCATCTCTTTCTACGTCGTACGACCCACCCGAGCTAACTTAGCTGACACCTAATTATATCAGGTAACTGCTGTTCTATCTTCGATGGTTACTTAAAAGTTAATCGGGAATAAATAACGAGTTGATTTTTAAACAAAATATTAGATTGTTTCTAGTGTGTGCATACCTTAAATGAAGCTGACTTCAAAGTTACGAGTTTATACACTAAAGCCTGGAACTAAGTCCCAGTCTATAATTTTAGTGACTAATGAATTCAAAGCATTAGAAACTCATTATTCAAAATATAGTACGTGTAATAAACCGCGAGTATATTCCAAGCTGTCACGCTCGATCGAAGGTTGTAGCCGTTGTAGGGTAGGGCGTACTATCTATGCGTCACCCGACCTCGCGGCGCGGCCGCGGCCGGCGGCCCTGCAGCGGGACGGTGTCGCGATAACAATTACACAGAAAACTTATTGTGTTGTTTACTACACAACAAAACAATGCAATACCAACCTTATCAAGTTGTAGTTAAGAATTAAAAGCGATCGTATTAAGAGGTAGGTACGGATAGGTAGAGACGGCGACGTCGCGCCACGCTGAGATGCAAGACTTTGGAATTATAATTAGGCTAGGACGCATGTTGAGAACGCTGTATATAATAGAAGAATATAATGTAAGTAGTAAAGAAGAATGTAATTTTCTAACAGTAATTCTTGAAAACAGAGTTAAGGAGTTTTTTTTTTTCTATACTGCTTTAAAACTAGAAATTAAGTCAAAAGACATGCGTTACTTTAGTATCATAAAAATGTAGAACTAAATTAAAATTTCTTAATCTTTGATATCAATTCTATTGCTTCCTGTAATGTAATGACTTACGTAGTTTTACGCAACGCTATGCAAAGCCTACGGACTTCCCATTCTATAGGCCGACCTGGTAGAGATTGTTCTTGTTTGTTTCGTTTAAAAAAAAAAAATATGTGGTGTCGTGGGACACCAGGTAGGAACGAAGTTCCTTCGGCTAATGTAGAATCGACACTTATACACTACTCGCTTGTGTATGCGACTGTCGCGCCTGCGCACGTCTCATTTAACGGTTTTATTCCACGCACTTTTTTCCACGGATTTTTTCTTACGGTCACACTTTTTTCAGTTCGGTCGCGCAGCAAAATCCCTATCCCCTCCAAGCCTGCCGTAAGGAACTTCGTTCCAAAAAGAGTGCATGTTAGTCGGAATCTAAGCCCTTGTAAAATGTTTTGGTTCCAAATATAAACATAAAACACATCACTAATAGTGTTTAAAAAAGCGTGGAACGAATTAATCCCTGAATGTAAAGTACAATATTGACTACCTACTTCGTTGTTGGTAGATGGGCAAATTTTCCTCATAGGCTATTGATATCAGTTTGACACAAGATCATATGTTGTCCATGACACCGATTGAACTACTAGACCATGCGCTTTGCACTGAACTGTATCACTGCTTAGGGCATAGACAATGTATTATATTGAACTAATAATACACACACACTTCAGAGATTACTATCTGAATACAATAGTATATTGATCTATAACACAATATTGTGCTTAAAATCATTTAAACTGACAACTTTGAAAGCCTTCCGAGTTCAAGGTTATGCAACGTAAACCTACATTGGATTTTTAATGCATGAGTAACATCCAAATTATATAAATATTAAGACTGAATTCCAGACTCAGTCTTTAAAACTTTATAAACATGTAAAACATATGATGTAAAGTACTGTCTGTATACTCGAGGGCATGAAACCACAGGTTTGTATGAGAGGAGGCCTGACGTTCCCTTCCTCTTCTTCGTTCTTGTTGGTATTGAGAATATTAAAACATATGGTAGTGATAAAGGCTGAGTACAAGTAAAGCTGCCCGTAGAACTGACGGCCATTGGGGCAAAAGGGTTCTCGAGAGGAGACCGCGCAAATGAAAACGCAGCGTGGGAAGACCTCCAACGAGGTGAACAGACAATCTGGTGGAAGTCACTGGGAGTCGTCGGATGCCCGCGGCATGTAATGTAATTGCCTTTGTTCAACAGTAAACGCCCTTTGGCTGATATAGTGGTGATGATGATAGACGATGACAAGTAAAGCTGGTATATGACCGACATAATCAATATGCAAGTACCTACCAAAACACGTAGCCGCGTGAACTTAATTCCACGCAGTAACATACTTACACCACGATTGTGCATAAGTAATAGAGGCCCTATCAGCAGCAGTGGTCGTATCATGAACACTTTTAACTTGTACTCTTGAACAAATTTAAATACACACATTCGGATCGCCATGAATCGGCATGCCCGAACAACAGGATAGGATAAGTATAGAAGAACGTTTCCCTTGATATTGCTTGGTTGCTCAACAAATAATGTAGAACCGAATGTGTGAAGTAGGCCTTACAACGAATGAGAGCGCTGACGATACCATTAAGTAATCTCTCGGCCTAGGACGTAGCCTCGAGAACCCCAAAAATACTTCGTAGTTTTACTATTAAAACTATTCTCTTAAGCCCAAGTAACTTTATCTGTTGAACCAAACTATTGGGATCATCATATCAGCCAAAGGACGTCCACTTGAACAAAGGCCTACACACATACATGCCGTTACATGCTGCCCGCATCCAACGACTCACCAGGTCGTCTGTCCACCTCGTTGGAGGTCGTCCTACGCTGCGTTTTCCGGTGCGCGGTCTCGAGACCGACTCGAGAACATTTTTGCCCCAACGGCTTTCTTTTCTACGTGCGATGTGCACTGCCCTTTGCCACTTAATTTTGCTAATCCTTTCAGCTATGTCAGTAACTTTCGTTTTTCTACGGACCTCCTCATTTCTGATTCAATCTTGTAAAGAAATACCAAGCATAGCTCTCTCCATAGCTCGCTGAGTGTCCTTGAACTTTCTTATGAGGCCCATTGTGAGTGACCACGTCTCTGTTCCATATCTCATCACTGGTAACACACTCTGGTTAAAGATTTTCGTCTTGAGGCATTGCTGTATTGTTGACGAAAAGACGTTGCATAGTTACCCGAAACCCTTACCAAACAAGACCCCTCTATGCCTCTGGGAAAATAGTGTCCTAACGAATAAACAATGCTCCACACTAGTATTTCTCCTGCAGTGTGAATTACAGATTCTTCGCAGGTCGGTTACTATGGTTACATCCTAAGGTTAGACCGGTTGTCGGAATGTTTGGTCCTCCTTACCCATGGCAACTTTCGACGGCACAGTTGGCGCAGAGGCTAAGCGATTCACTTTCTGCACTCCGGGTCGCGGGTTCGATTCCCGCACGGAACAAATATTTGTATGATCTGCAAGTATTTGGTTACCAGTCCAGTGGTTTAATTAGTTTGTATTATTCTTATGTAAACGGGTAAGAGGTAGAAATACAAAATTACCACGATAACGCGAGGTGTCACACACATAGGTATACGATATATAAGTTGTAAAAATTCAAGTCGCAGAGTCGGCGGATGCAGGCGATCGCGCCATCGGCTAATGAGAAAGACGGGGTTGCCAGATGTGGACACAACAGTAGGTCTTTCATTGTTCTTTAGTTAGCCTACGGGCGGTGCCTTTTAGAAAATGGGAGGCAACTGTAGAAGGCTGTCTATATGTTTTTCAGAAGTGTAGTTTATTCGCTTTTGTGTAGAGTTTGATCTGACTTGATAGAGACCCTCCAGACCACCCTCGTGGCATCTAAGGGCAAGGGATAAAGATCCATATGTGTGAAGTATAGAACTTCTGAATACTACAATATAATGTTAATTGTTTAATGTGATATTACAATTTGAAAAGTTTCATCGGTTCAAAGATTATCCCTTTATTCTACGCACAATTTCTACGTAATGCCTAACAGAAAGCCTATTCAACTCAGGTTCAACTCTTTCTTTGTTTCCAAGATTTCATTCCAGCAGAACCTTTCCAAATCATTACACAAGACCTTCACGACATTTCGTCGCTAACAAAATCAGCAGTAGAAGCCGAGCGCCAAGTCTCAGGCATATCAGCCCACTATTGACGTCCGAACGGCCGCTAAACATTAATTATCTCGCATTTAGTTGGCAACATCGCGGGGGAGGCGCGGCGCGGGGAGTGGGGGGAGGCGCGGTAATGGCGCGGCGTCGGATGTCGCCGGGGGTGCGCGCCGATAACAAAATCACTAGAGAACGTGCATACCGAAGTAGGAAGTTAGTGGGAGGCGATGCGGCATTATGGTAGAGGGCTTTTAAGTGTGTCTGTCGTGCTCGCGTTACATGAATGAATATGAGAATTTGATCAACTATTAAACAAGTGTTTTTTATAGATTTAATTGTCTGTCCGCTTGCTTAGCGTGGTGCTTTTGGCCCCTATGATAGGAAACCCAGGTTGGCAATAGTTTTGATGAATGGAGAAACGGGATGATATGATGACTATATTCTCAGCCTTCCAACTACGCCTCAATTACATTCTCGTAGGAGCTTTCTTTAAACAATATAACTCGTGATTATGTATATCACACGATAATTGAGGACAACAGAGAGAGAACAGCAGTAATGAGTATTTTAACATCATTAATATGACACACACAAGAGCCCGTAAATGGCAACTGCTGAACATGGGCCTCCCAATGAGTGCTCATAGGGAATATTTCCATAATCACCACAAATTGGTGATCGAAGAATGTTGTTATTAGCACACGGTAGGATGCTCCTACCCGTCTTCTTAACATCAACGCTTGTGGTCTTTACGTCACCCATAGGAGGAGAGTGGACTATTTTTCCTAGCAACTACAAATCATAACTTCAGCCGAATAAAGTCCACTACAGGACACAAGCCTCCCCCAAAGTTCGTCACAACGACCAGTCTGGGTGTGTTGTATGCTCATTGAGCTGTTTTGCCATAATCGCCACACTTGGCAGAGGGTTGGCGATCGCAGTTGAGTTGTTAATGTACTCGAAGAACGCTGCTGCCAATCCTCAGGCTAATCCCATAGTCGCCTTTTACGACGAGAGAGATGATGAGACGGGTTGGTGCTATTCGTAGCCGGCACCACTACTAATCCATAAACATAAATAAATAACCCTAAAGTACCACCTCGTCTCTCTCCCACATCGCATACATCGCCAATGCCCGAAATACAGTGCGGGCGACGCGTCGTAAATCGCGGCGCGGCTTGGTGTGGCTCGCCGAGAGCCGAGAGCCTTTTGTGTGGCCTCGGCGCGCAAAAACATACCTACACCCGCCGCCATGCGACGGCATACACGCGCTTAGGAATACGACACGACTGACGGCTCGTGGATGTAGGTATTAGACTTGGTAAACATACCTGCTATAAAACCCACCGCTTAAAAATACGACACATCACATCGGCGACTCGTGTTCGAAATCGTGTAACATTTTTCATTCCTAATTGGTGGATCTATTTGATAAGAAGAAATACATTTAAAATGCACATTCATTGTACACAATAATATTCTATCTATCGCTGTCCGCAAGGACGCTCCAATGAGAAAGGTAAATCCCGCGATATTGACGTAAAAAAGTCCTCGCCAGTAGATCGCTAAGTAGTAGTCTTTAAACTTTGCTCCGGTTAGAAGTCAGCTGCAGCTAATGAAATTACTGGGCATCATCATAACGGCCATACAACGTCCACTACTGAACAAAGGCCTCCCCCTATAGATTTCCACAACTATGTCATCATATTGGGGGGAATTTGCCAGTACTCACTACGCTTGGCAGGCGGGTTGGTGAGCGCAGAATGGCTACTGTTCCACAGAAAGCATGCTGCTTATATTATCAATCATTGGGGTCATTGGACGGTCTTTGGGATGTCATGTTCAAAAGTGGACATGAACAGAAAGCAAGGCTGTACGGTCGAGCCTATTCTTGTGCTAGTGAAACTGTGTACAGTCTTGTAGTACAGTTCAGCTAGTTGGTTGGTGAATCCGTATTCTATAGGTCGTCATAACGTAGTCCATCAGTTATAGAAGGGTGCTGAGGTGAGCCTCAGTCGAATAACGTAGATGTTGTTGGTATAGGTTACAATAAACGACCAGTACAAATTTTTGCTCTCTCTCTCTCTCTCTCATTTTTCCTCCTATATAGCACTTTCTTTGGCAACTGTTGTTCATAGGTATAAGACTAAATAAAAATACTTATCGCTAGCATAAAGCGGGTTTACTTAGGACTTCGGGACTGTCACCGCGTTGGTCAAGAAATGTTCGCTTTAAATAGTGAGACAATTACTTAGAACTACTTCAGAGCTCACCTTTTAACGGCTACACCAAGTATGCGCTAGGTACTTTAATCTCTCGTCCCAAAGGAAACCAAAGAACGCCTTGTCGGCCCATTAAATTGTCTGTTAAACCTCAGAATCCAATACGACCAAAAACTGTTAAGCTTAGGTACTCCTGCCCTATGCGCCGTAAGGTGTCTTTTAACTTTGTAAGCAGCAAGTTTAATACACTGTTATAACCAACGTTGGCTAACAACATTACCAACTTGCAACTAAGGCACCTTCAAGCGCGCTGCTGCGACCAGACGCGAGGTAAAAAACAGTTAGCCGAGAGGACAAGCAACGCGCAATGTTGTAATGCCTCATCAGACCGTAAAAACGACGCAAACACATCGGTGTCGGGCACACATTTAAGTAGTCTTTCGGTCTGGTAACGACTTTCAATACACACAATACAATAATTGCTTGCTTATTTTGACAATGTTTTCCTTACAATGACCGCTCACTCAGTTTAGTGGCAATATGTGTGGAGTGGACTTTTATGTCTCAAATGTGATCCTCATATTAGGCGATGTGGTTGGCAAGTGTTCCGTATAGTTCTCGACAAACTCTCCACCGACGGGTGTCATAAAATGCGACTGAGGTTTAATATCAAGAGGATGAGCAGAAGCATCCTCCCGTATCCTAGAAACTGCTGTAATCATTTGATCATCAATCCTGCTGCTAAGCGTGGCCGCTCATTGGCTCGCCCATATTCAGCTGTGAACGCTTACGAGCTGGTGTGTATTAGGCAATGTACGTACAAACGAGGTTTCTGTATCAAAGAACATAAATAAAAATCAAGGTTGGAACTGTAAGTATATTATTTATTTATTTAAACTTTTATGTACATTGAGTAAGGTAGAGTTATAGATAATGTTAAAATAGACTGAATTAAAATTAGGAATACATACATATACTAATATAAAAATAGATACTATATTATATTACATAATTATACATAGTTAAATCATCATCATATCGGCCTATAGACGTCCACTGCTGAACAAAGGCCTCCACCATAGATTTCCACAATTTGGAGGGAATTTCCCAATACTCACCACGCTTGGCAGGCGGGTTGGTGAGCGCAGTATGGCTGCTATTTCACAGAAGGGACGCTGCTGCCCATCCCTCTGGTTTTAAGTTCCTTAGTCGCCTTTTACTACATCCACGGGAGGAGATGGAGTGGCGATATATTCTTAATCCGGACACCACACGGAACAATAGTTAAATAGAATACATACAATATCTGATATAAATAAAAAAAATATATGTTCTCGAAGTTGTTGACGAGTATGTCTACCTAGGACAAACTGTCCAGTTAGGTAGGTCCAACTTCGAGAAAGAGGTCAATCGTCGAATCCGACTCGGCTGGGCAGCGTTCGGGAAACTTCGCAACGTCTTTTCGTCAACAATACCGCAATGCCTCAAGACGCAAGTCTTTAACCAGTGTGTGTTACCAGTGATGACATATGGAACAGAGACGTGGTCATTCACAATGGGCCTCATAAGAAAGCTCAAGGTCACTCAGCGAGCTATGGAGAGAGCTATGCTTGGTATTTCTCTACGAGATCGAATCAGAAATGAGGAGATCCGTAGAAGAACTAAAGTTGTCGACATAGCTGAAAGGATTAGTAAACTGAAGTGGCAATGGGCAGGGCACATTGCTCGTAGAACTGATGGCCGTTGGGGCACAAAGGTTCTCGAATGGAGACCGCGCACCGGAAAACGCAGCGTGGGACGACCTCCAACGAGGTGGACAGACGACCTGGTGAAGGTCGCTGGGAGTCGTTGGATGAGAGCGGCATGTGACCGCTCGTTGTGGAAATCTAAGGGGGAGGCCTTTGTTCAGCAGTGGACGTCGTGTGGCTGATATGATGATCTGATATAAATATTAACTCTAATGACGAAGACCGTTTTGAATGATCAGGATTGTAACAATTACAAGAAGTGTTGACGCACTTTACGATTAAACGTGACGTATAGTATATGTGATCAATATGTGATCGTAGTAGTTTTATTTAACACTAGCGCCATTTGACAACTAATTTGTGTGAATACACAAAAGATAGGAGAGATAACCCTAAAAATTATTTCAAGAAATATGTCTTGGAGGCAGATATACATTTTTCGTAAAACAAAGTGTTTGTTACCTCGCAGATGTCGTAAAAGTCAAAGGTGCCGTCCTACTATCAAACCAGCGCAATAAACCAGACTGGAAACATTTTTGACCACAATACTTAACGTTTAGTAAATTTTGAAAACTTATCTATCATTAATTGCGTAACCATGTTAAAGCTAAACAGCATTACCTACCTAAAGGCTTTCTTTAATACCACTCCAAGATTATTTTAATTGTACACCAGCTTGCATATTTATCCTTTGTCGAACTTGTACCTCCAAAAAGCCCGAACACGAAGAACGGCTGTTAGGTAATATTTCCATAAAAAGAACGCTAAAGAAACGGATTGGTAATTGCAGTATATATGTAGATACTAGCAAATACATACTCAATCTATGTAGCTTACGGCCGAATACTGAACACCACCCGCTTTAACTAATCGAGAAACCTGTATTCGGTAGGAAATCGGATGGCTCAAATAAGTTAATGTTAAAGTGGGACTTCATATTTACAGGCGTTTCAGTATTCGGTCGTAAAATACATAACTATGCTTATGAAGGTCCCTCAAGACTAACCGAGAGAATGCGATCGCTTCAAACCCTGTATAATAAAAAACAATACCACACATAGATTTGTTTTTTTGTTTTTGGAAAAAAACTTAGCCCCACACTGGGATTTCTCCTATGTCGTAGGTGCGTATACAAACACAAATTCCACACACAATACACCCAGACCCGGAACAACTACCTGCAGATCGTACAAATATTTGTTCCGTGCGGGAATCGAACCCGGTGCGTAGCAGCCGACTGTATCAGCCACTGCACCAACCGTGCCGTCAGATCCGATCCGATCATACTATTTAAATTGAATCTTTCTGTCTTTCTCGTTTGGTCAATGGCCAACCTTCTGTAAGAGTCGTTCAAGTCGCGGAAAGGTCTCCACTTGGCATAACGCTCCCGTCTAATGACAACTACCAATGATTTTACTTGTCCTCCGATGCACGAAAACGCTCAGTTCAAATACCAATATACGGTCACCCATCCATAGACTGACGGCGCCAAGCGCTGCTTAACCTCACTGATCGTTTACTGATCAGTGAGTGCAACTGACTATGAGTGTTTCAAAATTCATTGAATACCAATTATAGTCGTTACGGACGGCCCGGAACCCGAAAGACCGGTCCAACTTTAGGATATCGGTTTTCCCCTGTAATTGGGTTGCGAAAATCAGTAGGTTCTTGGTAGTCGGAGGCCGACCCTAACATAGTTATAAAAGATAGTAAAGGCCAATAATAATATTTGTATTAAAAATATAATATAATTGAAATAAATAAAAGTAAAATTCAATCATCGATGCCCTTTTTGAGGTAAAACCATATCGAGCAACTTTTATGATAACAAAACCATATCCCGTAAGTAGCTTATAAATAAATACTTGTAAAGCAGATAGAATTTTTAGAGAATCCTTCGCACGGTGTATAACTTATTAAGTAGATTCTAATATTAACGCGTGTAACTTTAGAACTTAAAAGGACCATTTAACAGCCCGGATACAATAATTTACAACAGCAATTTAATAAGACAATAGCTTTAGAAACATTGGTTGAATCAACATAAAAGTCGATATCTACGGAATGTGACATAAGTGCAAATGTGTCAACGTAAACATTTAACGCCTCTGAATCACGTAACGTAAACTTTCACTAGGTACTTGAATTTGTACTATCAAGCATGTCCTATAAAGAGAATCATTGCACGAATGCTATTGTCTCCGTTGTAAATGTTTGGGTGAATTACGTTATCAATTTGTTTGTTGTACCCTTGAAATATGACAGCATATTCAACATATCGAATATGTGGTAAAATGAACAAGTTTATACCTTCGACAAATAAAACTAATAAATCAACGACGAGTTACAAAGGACCAAAAAGAATACGTATAAAAATTTACTGCTACGTATAACATAATCATAATAATCAAACGTAGCGAATGCTACGCGACTTCGTAGCATATCAATGAGGCAAGCCCATCGCGCATTATCTTTCTAACGACATTGTTTATGTTCCACTTGTTTGTTCGCCGACCCACTGAAAAACTGAAAAACATCGAGAGCGAGTCGAGTCGCGGGAACTAGAGTAATTAGTTGCCAACTATTACTTGGTAGACGGGCGCGAGACGTTATTACGAGACAAAGTTTGCCACTTAGAAAAGTTGTGGGACACCACGATTGTGAGAAAACTTTCGTCCGACGATCAGAAGTTGACGTCGGAAAAAGTTCCAATTTGGAGGCTAGAATTTTTTCGTTGAGAAAGTTGATGCGTTAAAATTAATAATTAATCGAGTTAATATGTGTGTGGGAGATAGGTGGGTTGGCAAGCGCGGCTCGAATGTCGGAGGAATAGGCGAGGTGGCAAGATCGCGGGGGGCGGCGGCGCCGGGGGGGTGACGGACGGACACAAAGGAGAGGAGCGGCCGGCCGCGGACGCGAGCCGCGGGCCGGGCGGCCTTATCACCGGCGGGCACACAGTTGCTCCGCGCGCGCCGCGACGCACGTCTCCGCGAACTGCGCCTCCGCTCTCCGCTCAGTGACTTGTGACCAACTGTGAACTGATCAGTGAATCTGGAACTTGTGTATACACGTGCCGCGCACTGCGCAACCGAGAAATATTTTTATTGGTTGGAGTCCTCCATTCACGGGCCGTTTATATTATCGCAATAACGGCTTGCCTGTCAAAAATTGTAAACACTGCACACGTGCCCCCGCCGGCTCGCAAGTAAGTTGCAAACTTTGTTCTTTACATTGCTTATCGTTCTGTTGCTAGGTATTAATGTCAATAGGTTCAGAACGTTTTGTAGTTTGTACCTATTTCGAAAATCATAATTTGCCGTTGAGTTTTATGTAAATGACACTACTCGTCATCAGGCTAGCCTTGATAACTACGTATGTTAGATTCAGTTCCCGCTTAATTTGAATATTAATATTTAACTGAAGCAACTGTCGTCTATCATCTGCTGCCCAATAACTTGGTAATACCGAAATTGACACTCAATAAACCCAAAGGAACGCTAGCGACCCTTTAGTTCTTAGATAAACAAAATCCTAACAAAATTTGCTTGGAGTAAAAATTTAAGTTTAAGGCAAGTCCGACCCACCTTAAAGCAAACAAGTTATTTCGTGTCCCAGTGTCCAATCTCGATATACTAAATTCGCAATGTTGTTTTAAGTAGGTACATAAGTGTTCATCTCAGTACCTACAATTATCTCAAAATGCGCAGAAAAATTAGTATTCAATGATCATGTCACTGCAGCATGTAGATTATAAAACTGAAGGTGTAGGTTGACCAAACTTTCGCTTTTAAATCCCTTAGGTATCCTAGCGGTAAATAGATATCAATATTAAAATTCGTTAAAATAAACCTTCACCGGGACATTCGGCTACTTCACAATAAAAAAAAATCCAAAGTACTTCGTTTTTGCTGTGTCAGGTAAACTTCATACTAGCGTACTATTACCTACACATACGTAATAAAATTAAAACATTTACTACCTGCATGGGGTAGTTTGTAGGTTTTACTTTTTACAAACACGGCTAACTTCGAAGACATCGAAAATAATTGGAAATAACAACCATATATCTGATATCTGATCAGGTATCTGATTTTACGCCTTTACCACTGTGAATAATATTTTAGGCATAATTATGATCAATTTTAAAGTGCGTAATACACTTCAACAACTAATCTGTTGACATAAACAACTTTTCAATTTCAATACAAAAATTATAAACACTCGATTGCTTATCTACGTTCGGTTGCTCAGCGCCATCTATCGGCGGCTGGCGGAGGCGCGCTAACCGCTCGCAAGGTCACCATGTCAACGACCCGCCAACTTTTGCCGCCTACTGTTGTCGTAGGTCATAATTTTATGTCTTCTTTTTGTTTATCTTTTCGTAACTTTATAGCTTCCCGCGTAAACGTTTTTGTTTATGGTAACAGTTGTAAACGTGCTTGCGGCTAGTTATTATTTTTGTTGTTTTATTCTAATGACTTTAAAACGTAGTTTGTTGTGGAACATCGCTATTAAAATGTACTGGGATGCAATTCAAGTGTATTCGGTATCACTAGAATAGTTTTTATGTACATAATGACGTTATTTGTACATAAATCCATAGCGCTCTGTGGATTATTGAGTTCTGGTGGATTATTTATTTCTGCACTTTTCTCGATACTCCTTATGTAACACAGCAATAAATAATATTTATTTTATTCAATATTTACTTCCAATCTACTAGTTATTTTTACGTGATCGATAAAAGTACGTAGATACTTAAAATATTGGACTTCATATTGATATTGTGCCCTATAATAAGACGATAGAATGTCAGTATTTATCGAAAATATTGTTACCTAGTATAGTTGATAATAAAACCTGACCAAAACCAAATTTACGAGGGCATAAATGTATTTCATTTACAAGTAATACTTAGATACAATAGTGTTGTGTATATTCTAGGAAACTTACTAAGGTGATGATTTTTTTCGGTAACAAATTTCACCAAATGTTAAATAGGTATATATGTATTACATTTATATACTTGCCTATTTTGTTACGAGTGCCTTCAACTCCGCGGTCGAAATTCCCGACCACTTTACAAATGTAACCTTGAGATGATAACAAAGGTCATACGAACTCAACTGTACTATGTATATTTTGTTTGTTACAGAAAACGCGACGCCACGATGGCGACCAAGGGCAAACGACCGATGCGCGCATTGACGCCCAGCGACAAGATCGAGGCCATCCAGCGGGTCAACGACGGCGAGTCCAAGGCTTCAGTAGCCCGGGACATTGGCGTGCCCGAATCTACACTGCGCGGCTGGTGTAAGAACGAAGATAAGCTGCGCTACATGACCTCTCGCCTCTCTTCGCCTGACACTGATAAGAGCAACGATGGTGAGCCGCCCGACAAGCGCGCCCGCACAGAGTCCCCCGCCGCGCCACCTTCTCCCATCGCTACTGGCCTCGACCTCACTGCTCCTGTTGTCACCACGGCCCCTATCGTGCAGCAGCCCGCGCCACCCATTGACGCACCTGTCGAACTTACCACAAAACGCACTGAACCTTCCCCCACTACCCACATCCCTCGCGAGCGCCGACCAGACCCCGGTGCCAGCGTCTCCATGAGCGCGATCAGTCCGCTTTCCGGCCTGCCTCACCTACCAGGCCTTACACACTCGCACCTCGGTCTCAGCTTCAACGAAATCGCCACCAACCTGACTCTGCTCGCTCAACTGAACCCTGGATTGTCAACATTATCCGCTCAACCTGCTAGTCGCGCACTGCGCTCTGTTCGATCTCCAAAGCCCGCTCACAATGGCATGCTCAATTTAAATGATGGCAAGCATCATCATCGCAGCAAGACACATCACCACTCAGACCCGTACCGCACGAGCTTATCCAAGTCCAATCATCACAGCTCGACGCACTCGTCATCTGCGAACCAACCAGTGGATGATACGCTATGGTACTGGCTCAAGACACAACAGGCAATGCTCGACCTGACTGCACAGACTACAACGGCGCACCCGCTCCATCTTGGAAAAACGAGTGAACCTACCATTCCACCTAAACCAGTGGCGGCCGCTGCACCTATCAACTCTCATCTTGACTATAACAGAAATTCTTGGCTGTGGCAATACTACAAACAATTCGGCGGGGCGATGCCTCTGCCGGAGGACAAGCACAAATCCGCCTCCCTCGTGCCAAAGGAGAAGTCAGCAGAAAACATCCTCTATTCACATCTCACCAAAGGAAAAGTAGAGGAGGAGCGAGGTGTGACCACTAGTCCAGTGCAAACTCACGCTCAGAACGAACCCGAGCCTCGCCGTCCCCCCAGCGCAGAGCCACGAGTAGCCGAACCCGCCGCTAGCCCAGAGATCGGGGCTGAAAACAAAGAGCCAACGCCGGAGAGAAGCCACGAATCAAGCCGTAGCCAGACGAAAGCGCGCACTGTTCTCGACAACCTGTTGTTCAACAACAGCAACCAGTCGGCGAGCGTGGAGACTCGGTCTGTGTCACCGGCGAGTGGTGAGTGGGAGACGGGTGCGGCTGACGCGCTAGAGCACGGTGACAAATTCCTGGCGTGGCTAGAGGCTAGTGGTGACCCTAGCGTCACGCGCATGCACGTGCACCAGCTACGTGCGCTGCTGCACAACCTGCGAGCACGCCGCGCGCCCGCACCCGTGCACCCCGCGCATCCCGCCGACCACGCCGCACGCCGCAAGTAGACGCCCCGCAACAACTGCCGCTTGCTACAGGGAATATTTCAATTATGTAAATAGTTATGTCGTCGCCAGTAAGCGTTCACTTGTGATATGTGTAGCCAAATTTGCGTAATTTCTTTGTTCTAAAAGAAAAGCTATGCATCATTCTTTAGTTTGTAAGACCTTAAGGACGAGTCGGGTGGGCCGACATAGGAGCCCTGCGCGTGCGCAACTCACACCTGTCGGCCTGCGCGGCATCGGCTGATCTGTTTCCGAGTCTATGTGAAACTTGATGGGTAGATAGTTATGCCTGTTGTAAATTAAATGTTATATATCTGCGTTCTCACTTACCGATGCACACAAACTGTTAAGTATTTAGTTTAGATAGTACCGCTGTATGTTGCCATTTGACGATTACATTCCTAGTTGTACCCTTACTATAGTTTATAGTTGGATCCCTATGTTCTACCTCAAGTCAAACTAATACTAAGTCACGCACGGCGTCCTTTCAACCGTTCACTGAGTAGTAGCGTGTGTGTGTGTGCGTGTGTGCAATGTGTGTGGCGTGGCTCAGCCACGGCGCGTGGCGAAGCCTCCCGGCCGATACCAAATATTGAAAGGATGCGAATGTATTGTTGTGCCAATCGTAAGAACAAGGTAATATTGTTAAGATATAGATGACTCTATTGCGTTAGCTAGGCACTCGTTGTGTAATTGTTTTGTATTGCTCAGTATTTTATATTATGTATATGGTAGACAACGTCGACATTTCGACTCGGAATTGTATTATACGTTAAAGTTAACAGTTAAGGACACTGTGATCAAAATTATAAATTATTGAGAGATTATTATTATTGTAAGTACATTCCTAAATAATAGAGTGTATTATCTTAATGTTATATGATATTGTCCAATGGTGAGGGATCGCGGTGACACCCGGCCGTGACCAGTCTATTAGCTAAGAGTTCTAAAATTATATCTCCTAACAGAAGATAGAATTATTGATTTACACTTCACGTTAATATTAGCTCCACAAAAAAAATCAAGAGATGATATTTTGTACAAATTAAAACATTGGATTATAAATTCTCTTATCACAACTTGTGATCTCGAAAATGTTGAATAATTAAACTTGATTGAACCTTAGATTGAAATTGTTTTATTTTCCCTAGCGTTTATAACATAGAATAGACTTTTCTAAACATCTGCTTGCCGCCCTGAAGTCGCTTCATTTATAAATGATCGACCAATTACTTTGCAAACTACTGCATTAAAGGCGATGTACACTGAGACCGCAAAACTGACTGGAACTATTATGGGAATACCAACCTTTTGGAATAAAACCTTGATTGATTTACGCCCGTAGTTAATAATCAATCTAATCCAAGTCTTCAGATTTAAGATTTGGAAATTCATCCATTGTTGTATTGCGATTTGACACAAAAACAGACATCCAAATTACAAAGATTTTGGATTAGATTGAATTCTTAGTAGTTGTAGTAGGTGTAGTAGTTAGTAGGTTTCCGAGAAATGAAAATCTTCCGGGGAAAAAACTAATAAATACACTATAAATAAAATGAGTTGATTTAGGTACGTAGTAGTTAAAGTAAGATATTTCTTACTAAGTGCTGCACGTTTTACAAATTCAGAGAGCAAAACAAGTTAATGATGAATTTAAGAGATCACGAGCTTGTCATTTGAGACTACAGTCCAACATTAATCAAGAAAGCTAACCAACCTGACCAGCTGACCATTGGCAAATAGGTTGTTCTTTCTTATTCGTATGTAACGGGCTCCTGTCTGTCGCCACTTTTATTATTACGTTAATCTCCCAATCCAGATAAAGCTAGTCGGAAACAGTTTCAGTACTGTGACCGGACTTCATTATATTGCATTCTTGACGAATCCAACTGTTAATATACTAGGCATATTGATTATAATCTATGCACACAATGGTTTATAGTTTCTCACATAAAATCATAAATCACTTCGCTACCTGCTACCTAGGTTTTTTGTTGATTGGACCGTCTTGTTTTCAATGTAAAAGTAACTCTTAGCGACATCTACACACTTAAAGATAGTACTATTTAGAATTATTGGTGTTGTAAAACCAAAGGTCGTATTAGAACGAGACGAATACACGTAGCGCCATCTATAGAACAAGGCATTACTTGTGAATTTGAAATTAGATGCGTAAATAGTATTTCTGTGATTCCGCAATTGTCGTAGTAACATAAATATGAAATTAAATTTACAAACTATAACTCACATGCAAGATAGGCTTAGTTAACGGCTCGTAGTCGAAGTAATCCGACACTAAAGATGCAACTCCTTGCCAAGTGTTTGTTGTAGCAAAGCATAGTTTAGTAGGTCGTATTGAAGTACACACCATTTTCTGAAAAACACTCTTGTAATAAACTCTATTATCGCCAACAGTCGTTTCAAGAAGAATGTAGGTAACACCATCTAGTGCATATATAATGAAACTACATATAAATGTATACCTGCAAACCACAGTCGTTGGGCACTTGCAGTAACAAAGGCTTACGCATTTTGAAATGATAATTATACTGCCGCCTGAAGTTTTCTGCATATGCAAGAAGCAATCGCTCTTTAGAACTATTTGTGTAATAGGTTGTTGGAAAACATGTCCGAGTCTCGAATACTGGCTCATGTATCTCCGGCCAGCACATATTTACTACTCCGAGTTCATAAATCGCATTGTTTAGTGAGGGTATGGTAAGTGGCTCGAGGACCTCTTTCAAGCCAAATATTCTCGCTGGTATTTCGACAAAGTCACCTTCCTCGCACGGTTGCTCAAAAACCTCGCTCGGCACATTTTCTATTACTTCTTCTACCACTGTGTCTAGCGGTTGCAGTAATAGTGGTTGAGCTGTTTCTTGCTCTGATAATTTCTTCTCTTCGGAATCTGCCTCTGCTGAACGTTTCGGCTGTGCACTGCTCATTTTAAAGATACAATGTATTTATCCTGGCTATAAAAAAAAACACCAACTTTGTTATATTCACTAGTGTGTTACTATTATAATTTTGACATAACAACTTCAGGATTTCAGTTTCTATGCAACCTACTTTGGTTACATGGAAACTGAAAACTAGTGTTGCTGGTTAATCGATAGTCAAACAAAGTTCACTATAATTTCGGGAGGCCCGCAGATTGTATCGATAGGAACACAGAGCAAGTATCTACAGATATACCTCTGGCGCTTGGCGCGTGTCATGACAATATGAATAAATTGCTCATACACCGTAAAATCAAATCAATCAATCAACAGTCACAATTTGACTTTAAAATGCAAAGTTATTCGAATCGGTGATTGTATTATCATTTCAGCTGAATAAAGTCCACTGTTGGACACAGGCCTCCCCCAAACATCGCCACCACGACCGGTCAGGGTGTGTTGTGTGCTCATAAGGGAGATTTTGCCATAATCGCCACGCTTGGCAAGCTGGTTTGCGATCGCAGTAGAGTTGTTAATGTACTCTAAGGACGCTGCTGTCAATCCTACAGCTAATCCCATAGTCGCCTTTTACAACACCCACGGTATGAGATGGGTTGGTGCTATTCGTAGCCGGCACCACACGACTACGGTGTTTGTAAAAAAGCATACATCATTTCAGCCGAAAAACGTCCACTGCTGGACTGAAGCCTCCCCCAAAGATTATGTGCTCGTTGAGAGGTTTTGCCATAATCGCCACGCTTGGCAGACGGGTTGGCGATCGCAGTTGTGTTATAAATGTACTCGAAGGACGCTGCTGCCCATCCTTCGGCTAATCCCATAGTCGCCTTTTACGACACCCACGGGATGAGAGGGGGTGGTGGTATTCTTAGCCGGCACCACACGGCAAAAAGCATACATAGATACATATAAACTAGAAAAACCATGGTATCACATATCTCTTTCGAGTAAGTACCAAATATATACGTATTTACAACATTAACCGAAGAAATTCTTATACGCTTTTAATAATCTCTATAACCAAGATATAGGTACAGCTCAAATTAGGCACTTGATATGCTTACATTGCTATTTAGCTAAGCGCGGGTTTAGCGTTTAGCGAACTGCAACGTAAGCGTCTGGAAGGAAGTGTCATGTTTGGCTATAGGTGTTATAGATGTGTATTTATTTACATGTGCATATACCTAGCTGTGATATTTGGTGGAAGATTTCATGTAACACTACGAAGAAATCAACGGTAGCAGGTATATCTATGGATAGCACCAATAGCGTTTTAATGCCACAGAAAAAAAGTATAATGTTATTGTTCTCCAATGCTATTATTACCGATAGTATATATTGCTTAGAATGTTGCAACAGTACTATTGACAAACTGTAATACATTGTGTCAATATTTAGCAAGTAAGCTATAGTTAGTGGTTATCAATGTTTATTAAATCATCTTATTTGTATAATCTATAATTGTTGTCTGGGGTCTGGGTGTTTGTGTATGTGAGATTGATGTCCGTAAACTGTACTGTACAGGCTGGACGTAAGATACACCACAACATTGCAACCATTCAAAACTATCGATTAAATCGTCAGTAACTATAAAATCCAAGATCGATACTGTCGATAGAGTACCGGCCGAAATTAATAATCAATCTAATCCGAAGATATCGGATTTAATTTTTTGAAATTCATCCGTTGTTGTTTAACGATCACATTTAACACAAAAACAGACATATCGGTAATCAGGAGAGACCAAAGATTTTGAATTAGATCGATTATTAATGTGGACCGTAAGACGTGCTATTTATATCCAGAACATACGATATTATTGTAATTCATCATTTGTATTGTTGCGCGGCTGTGAAAGGACCTCACACACGTAGTAGAGGGGCATTGAAGTTGTACAACACTGGAGTTCCATGGGAATGGATAGCACTAGCATTACTTCACAAAGTGGCCTGAAGTCTTCGTCATTCCTAACCAGGAAGCTCCAACAGTTGCCGATAAATTAGTCCATGAAGTCTTGTGCCGGTTCGGAGTACCCTTAGAAATTCACAGCGATCAAGGAAGGAATTTTGTGTCACAGATATTCCAGGAAACTTGTAAAGTGATGGGTACCCACAAAACCAGAACTACCTCTTATCACCCACAATCTGATGGAATGGTAGAACGATTCAACCAAACCTTGGAGAGATATTTGGCAAAAGTCGTGGAAAACAGGCAAAGAGATTGGGACAAGCACATTCAGCCATTCCTTCTGTCATACCGAAGTGCTGTTCACGAGAGTACGACAGTTACACCAGCCTTCGCTAATTTAGGAAGAGAGTTACGCTTGCCAGCTGACTTATAATTTCGGCCGAATGAAGTCCACTGCTGGACACAGGCCTCCCCCAAAGATCACTACAACCACCGATATGGATGTGTTGTGGGCTCATTGGGGAGCTTTGCCATAATCGCCACGCTTGGCAGGCGGGTTGGCGATCGCAGTTGAGTTGTTAATGTACTCGAAGGACGCTGCTGCCCATCCTCCGGCTAATCCCTTAGTCGACTTTTACGACACCCATGGGAGAAGATGGGGTGGTGGCATTCTGAGCCGGCACCACACGGCTGACTTAATCACTGGCATTCCCCCCGATACTCCACATAGTGTGACAGACTACGCGAATGATTTGCGCAACAAGATGAACGACGTATACGAGCATGTCAGACAATACAGTCAACATCTGACCCGTTATGACCGCAACGTGAACAATAAAGGTTTTGCCGAGGGATCACTGGTTTGGCTGCATAACCCAGTACGTAGCAAAGGGAAGTCTCCTAAGCTACAGGCAAAGTTGGACGGACCATACAGAGTAGTGACCAAGATCAAAGATGTCACCTACCGAATACAGAAAGGTCAGCGGAGTGTGCCTAAAATTGTTCATGTAGATCGACTGGCGCGGTACTACGGAGCTAACGATGCTCGGGACGAGCATGTCTTAGGAGGGGGCAGTGTTACGCCATTCGATAAATAATAGCGGAACGTGGCGCCGTCTGGTGTTTAGTAGAGATACTAAGGCGTGTAGAAACTTGTGGAGTGTTCTGGATAGTTCTTCGCAAAGACACGTAGCGCCATCTGTTATCTAATAGCTGTACTACGGTTTGTAGTAACTTCCAGAATGTTAGAAGAACGTTGCTAGTAGCGGTACCACATAGTCTGGAAAATTCTAGAAAGCGGACATTCTGGAACTTTCTACAAAGTATCGATCGGCCCATATATATAGAAGCCGTGAAGGAACGGCAGGCAGTTGAGTTTACTCTGCGACATAGTAAAGATCAAGTGGAATACCAAGTGATTAATCTGTAAGTTTTTATAAGCGATATTATTTGTAATCAAAATTAAATTGTGTATACCGATATACATATTGGTAAATTTAATTTATCCCGAACCCCAGCTCTTAACAGTATTATGAAGACGATAACGATTTAACCTATCCTATCGAGGTGTATAATTGAACATCAGTTGTTCAACTATCGATAGAACAACAGCAGTAACTTTTGGAAAATTCAAAACTGAAGAAGACAAACAACACTAACCTCCAATAACAGTAGCGTAAACTAAACTGAACTAAACGCAGTAAGTAGGTATGTCAGGCGATGGACATACGGCCGAAATTTAATTTAAAATTGAATTGAATTTTCTGAACTAAACCCGATGACGTCTCCTCATTGACAAACTGGGACGAACAAGGGAAGAACGGAACTAGAGTTGGGTCATACTAGGAAAATCGTGATAATATGAAGCACAGCGGCTGTGATTTAAAATTATCTGTGTCAAAATTCTAGGCAGAAAATATCTTCACATTAGTAACTTGTAGCGCCATATCAGTCAGTGCAACCAAACTATTGCTCCCAACCCATCACAAAGATTTAAGACGAAAAAAAACAGTTGAAAACCGTACGACGTTGCCCACATATTTTCTAGATTTTTTTTTATTTTTGAGATTTTTTTTATAAAGATGTAAAGATCCATTATTCTAAACACCGTACGACGTTGCCTTATACTTGACATTGGCGAAATTGTGGAAGATACTCTGCAGAAGCCATAATCTAAGAGAAGAAGAAGAAAATTTAAGACTTATTTGCGTTAAACGTTATCGGTAGAATAGTAGTTGTATCTCTTTCTAGCATAATGGTGGCCGTAAATAGGTGGCTGTAAGTAGAATACTTTGTTACTTATATATTAATGCGCTTTAATATAAAAGTTTAAAAATTACTATTATTATTATTGTTTAAGTAGGTATACCTACTGAGCGTGTATAATACAGCATATACCTTAGCAGCGAAATTATCTAGTTTTGGTCTAAAACCTGGTAATTACTTGTAGTATATGTAAAAAATATTTTATATTTTGAAATACATATTGTATTTAAAAATGTATTTGTGTATATACTCAAAATAAAGAAAATAATAATAAATATTAAATTAAATATAATAAACCTCTCTGGGCAGTATCTCACCATGGGATAAGGTAATCCTGGAGGGCAGATTTAAGTAGCTGCTTGATTTCTTCCTACCTTATGATAAAAAAAAAGTATATCATAAGAAAGAAAAACTATATTAAAGTAGCTTACAGAACGCAGGGCAATTTGTGGCGAGCTGATTGTGAGTGGCGACACTGCGTACCCGAATGCTCCAGAGATGGTCAGGGCCTCCTCTCCGGCTTTCCTTTATTGGTTGGTTGGGGTGAGATGAGTGTCCGTAGGATTTTAACTCTGGCTTGGCTTAGTTGGCCGATCAGAGGGGGGCCGCCAGAGCTATATGCTCGGGGGTGGAAGTGTCTAATGGCGTAATAACGGGGCAACCCGCTCCGAGTCTTCGAGACGCGCGATGGTGAAACCGGTGCCGCAACTCTCTAGCCGCTCACACCGGTGTTGCTCCTTATCGCCTGTAGTGGTGGCCATTTAGGGGGCCCATCTTGTAAGTGGCAAGTCACCGCCTGCCACAGAATTTCACTTAAAGGTTGAAAGGCAGACGCCGTTGTTTCCATTTTTAGAAGTATATAATTCATTTAGCACCCATTACAATAGACCTTATAGTTGTAGTTTCCTTCTTATACGATAGTCTTACACCTCCGGGCACAATCCGGGACTGCATTTTATAGTGTAGCCTTGGAGAGGCCCCGGTTAGTGTCCCATTACATTATAGATTAAAATTCTCTAAAGGGCCTCTGCGTGCTTAACCCATGTCACCGCGTAAGCCTATCAAAAGACCGGGTTCCCCCTTACAGCCCCTTACACCATTCCCAATCTACGCATGCCCTCTGACACAAGCACCCAATACACAAACATTCACTCACAAACACACGCACTTACTCCCTTACATTCATTTACACACACCCAAAATACCCTCGCTTCTTTATTCTATATTTTTATATATATATTTTTATTTTTATTATCTTCTGTAACAACTTAATATTTGTCTAAAACTTGATAATATTTATGTTATTAACAGTTTATAAGATATGGAAGGAGTCTCCTAACACAGGCTTTATTTGCTTAAATGCCAATCACTAGTTTGTAAGGAAACTTGTTAAAATAATAAAATATTTTGAAATTGAATTTGTTTTTACTTTATAGTACAGCCGTGGAGAGTCCTCGTTTCGTGTCCGATTACATTTTACATTCAAAATCTCTAATAAGGCCCGTCCCTGTCCTGTTGCCAATGTTCAATCTCAACGCTAAGGTTGAGATTCAGAAACGAGTTTACTCAAAATGCACTACTTACGCCCCTAATTTTGACAGATGGAAGCATAAGTTCACCCTTAGACTTGTTTCTGACTCTAACCCTAACTGTCGGTCACTATGGCACTCGTGACACTGTAACAGTGTTACTTTTAATGAGTACGTCCAAAAACTAAATAAAACTAAACAAAATTAAAAGTGTTGAAAATAAACAATTACGTAATCGTTTATGAAAATTTAAATCGATCATTACTGATAATTGTGATCAGAGATGGCAATAACGGCTACATTTCAATAATGAACTACACTGCTGTGTTATTTTACAACAACTGTTATTGTAAACTGCTGTCGGTTATCCTGCTGTTGAGTCGTTTTGCAACATTATAATGAATTATGTGTAGCTTGTTTATATACAGTACATTACTTAGTAATTACTTAAAATAATTTAAAACACTTACTATATACTATACTAAAATTATTTGGTAATTACAATAATCTAAAACACCAAATTAAACTTTTCAACTATCACCGGACAGTGACAGCGGATAATGACAATCGTGTTCGTGATCGCAATGACAACAATAACGATAACATTTACATTATTCGCAACTCCCATTACATTATTGTCTCACTGTTGTCAAATTTTCGTTATCCGTTGTTTAGTTATTGCCTCATTTAAATATTAAAATCGACACTATTCCAATTGAATAAAGCATAAAATCGTAAAATAAAACATGTGACTCACTACATTAAGATAACAGACGACGATAAAAATAAAAGTGAACTTTATGACGTGCACTTAAGGACTATAATCGTATGATTTGTAATTATTTACCAATGTGAAGTACGTCATATTTGAATAACACCATATCTCTCACGCCTATTGGTTGCGTATAATGCTTTCTTATTCGTCACGTAGCCGTGCGACATTTGATGCGAGTGTGCGCGCACTGCCTAGCTGTTGTCAATAACAATAACGAAAAACGACAACAGGATAATTCGTTGTTCAATAATGTGTTATACATTGCGTAAGAATAATGCATTATATTATCCGTTATTGAAATAATGACCACCTCTGATTGTGATAGACAATTAATCGATACGCCCATCGTTAAATTGACAGTACTTAAAATCTGATACGTCAAAAAATGATAGTGTCAGCAGTGAACACAATTAAAATTTGCTCATTGTTGAAATTAGTGATTATATCAAGATTTCCTATTAGGTACTAGCATATAATAGTTGAACTTTGGTCTTTGTGCCGTGTTGTGAGGTAACCTAAAATTGGCTGTCCTGTGTGGTGGGAATTGTGCATTACACTGCATTTAGATCTTATCAGTTGTTAAGGTAAAAGGTCGTTCAGTCGTCGCACAACATTTAGCTTATCCAATATGGGTAACAAATCCTCTTTATTACTACGCGAAGAAGAAATCGCTCAAATTCAAGAAGAGACTGGTTGTAAGTGATTTTGTACCTTGTATTTATGTTTCTTCAAGTTTAAATAATATGTATAATCATTATGATTGGATTGAGAATCGTGTTTTAAGTCAGCTGATTTAAGCTGGTGGTATATATTGAGATATTATTGTCTTTTATATCTGAATGTACCGTTACTTTACAGTCTATATTATAAAATGAAATAATTATACAATTTTTTAAACAGTTTGTTATTTTAAATTCTGTCATATCTGCAGTTCCTATTATTGACATAACATAACATAAGCCGAGCAGTTTTTATTTTTGTGTGTACTTAATTACTCAGATATATAGTGACAGACAATTCATATTACCCCTTCGTCAATTACCGTCAGTTTTAAAGACTATATGATTACTTCGGAGTATCATCTTAGGGGTCACAACAATCAAGTCAGTCTATCAAATTATTGCGAAAAATTTGGGCTCCTCTAGTGCAACATAGAGCAGCTTATTCTTTAGCAAGCAGTCCTTGGCAACTACCTTCTTAACAAATTACATCATATTTTAATTTTCATGTACATCCCAGTTACACCAAATCAAATAGAAAGGTTATACTCCCGTTTTACATCTTTGGACAAGAATGACTGTGGCACACTCTCCAGGGAAGACTTCCTGAGGATCCCGGAGCTTGCTATAAACCCGCTGAGTGAGCGTATTGTCCACTCATTCTTTGCCGAGAGCCATGATGACAGAGTTAACTTTCTACAATTTATGAGAGTACTGGCACACTTCAGGCCTATCAGGAAGAACAGAGAGAACAAACTCAATAGCAGAGATGAGAAATTGAGATGTGAGTATTTTAATTACATCACACAGGTTAAATGTGTGAGGAGGAGTCCAGTATTTGTCTGATGCAGCAAGCATGGTGCAGTACACTTCTGTTTAGTGTTCATCACACCATTATATATGATTGGCATGCATTGCACAACACTACATTAAATAGAATGCAGTGACTGCATGGTTGGTGCAGTGGCTGATACAGTTGACTGCTGCGCTCCGGGTTGTGGGTTCGATTCCCGCATGGAACAAATATTTGCATGATCTGCAGGTAGTTGTTCTGGGTCTGGGTGTATTGTATGTGGAATTCATGTCTGTAAACGCACCCACGACACAGGAGAAATCCTAGAGTGGGGCAACGTTTTTAAGAAACAAAAAAATATATATCAAACTACTTTTTATAAATTCTGGATAAAGTCAATCACAGTTTTTATTTATATTTAACTTTAATTGATGATTAAATTAAATAAATAATTGTACAGGCAAGTGGTGTTGTACTGTGACTTTGTTAGTGTAACCCTTTGATCTTGAGTTTATCTGCCATCATCTGGTTAAAGTGTGATAACTATAATTATATATTATATTTAGATATGGTATAATCACTTCTTGAAATGGCTAGAAATTAATGCATTTTATGATATTAAATAGCAAAAATAATTTTTCTGACTGTGTATCACATGAGAGCTAAAACTTTTATTGCCAATCTGTAAAACAAACCAAAGTGCATCTCTGTCTACACTTTGAAATCACAGGCTTGATGGCTATCCAGAACGTTAATTTTGGGGTTCTGGGAGCCTCCTTTCGTTTTCATAGATGATTGGCCAGGTGTTTTAGCTGGCAAGAGTCAGGCATGGCCGTCAAACCGCCGGGTTCTGGGTGGAGAAAGTCCATTAGGTTTTCCATTTCCATTCAGTGATAAAAAATGGCTTCATGGCTATAATATAATAATTATCAAACAACCAGATTCTCTATAGAATATCATAAGATTATCATCCTCAATAATGTTTTTTGCTGTAAGCACAAAATATCTTTGGTTTTTACCTCAATAAATCGAATTGTGGTCATATCTCATTAATGGACACAATTTCAGACATAATTGAAAATCGATTGTATCTCTCAGCCTGTGGATTAATCCATTTGAGAGGATATGTGGAAACTATATGCCAAAATGGCAATATCCAATATATTATGTCAATTAGAGTTTTTTTTTTTGATAGTACAGTTAAACAACTGTCGTGACTTTAAAGATACTTTTTCATTAGCTATGTAGTAGGTAATTTTTTTCATTGTTCCTAATCAAAACCTTTTATTTTCAGTTGCGTTTTCGATGTACGACCTGGACAATGATGGCAAGATCTCCAGGGATGAGCTGCTTGCCATATTACACATGATGGTTGGAGCTAATATTAGGTTCGATACTTTTTGGCACCGTGGTAATGTCTCGAACTACTAAATAACAATATGTTTAATATTTATAAGATTATCTAGCTAAAGAATTGTGGGTTAGAAAATATAATTGAAAAATATATACACACATAAGCCTGTCAACATCCACTGCTGAACAATGGGCCTCTCAATGAGTGGTCATAGGAGATACCATAATCACTATGCTTGGCAGGCAGATTCTTCTTCTTTTAAAAACGTTGCCCCACACTAGGATTTCTCCTGACGTTTTTTGACTGATGTGATGAAGTGTAAATCCCTGTATATATATATTACAAAAAACTCAGATTAGTCCAAAACCAAAAGCAGTCGTTCAAGAAACTGTAACTACTACCTGCTTATCCTTCGACTTCCTCCGCCCGCGCCCTAGGGAACGCGTAGAGGCATGTCTGACTTTTAGCGGCTAAAACCCCAAGTTTCATTATTTATTGCTGGGGGTGCAAGATTCGTTTGCGCAATCGCCGAAAAAGTAGGCCTGGGATCTCTCTTTACATAAATATCTTTTTTAGATTTTATAGTGAGCTGTTATCGCTTTGCTCATGTAGAAATCATAGCCTGTATCCATCTGGAATAGTATAGCTAACGATAAAATGATTTTCGGCATTGGTCACTGGAAACTTACTGAAGTTTTCCATCCCACCTCCACATTCACACAAATAAACTCACATTATACTAACAAATAAACTCACATTATACTAACAAATAAACTCACACTATACTTTTAACAAGTTTTGGTTATAATATCGTACCTGCCCCATGGTCAGAAATAAACTTTTATTAACATTTGTAGCAGAAAAATAAATCATCATTTAAGCCAAATGAAGTTACTGCTGGACACAGGCCCCCGAAAGATCGCCACAACGACCGGTGTGGGTGTGTGGTGTGTTCATTAGAGGGTTTTGCCATAATCGCCACGCCTGTCAGGCGGGTTTGCGATCGCAGTTGAGTTGTTGTAATGTACTCGAAGGAAGCTGCTGCCCATCTTCCTGCTAATCCCATAGTAATAGGTAACATAATTGATTATACTTAAATAATAAAAAAGTGCGATCGAACCCATGACACGGAGCGCAGGAAACCAATCGCTTTGCCACTGCGCCAACCATGCCAACATAAATAACCTCGAAAGTCACTAAGACTGTCCGATAAGGCGTCATGGCAGCTGAGTACCACTACTCGCATGCTTACGTAGACCGTATTATGAAACTCCACACAAAAATTAAAGAAAAATTATTTTCATCTTCCAGTGAAGAGCAGCTTACAAGCATCGCTGAACGCACAATCCTCGAAGCTGATACCAACAACGACCAAATGATTTGCTTTGAAGAGTTCTGCCATGCCCTCGAGCGGACAGATGTGGAGCAGAAGATGTCCATCCGCTTCCTCAACTGACCTCCGCACTCTTGAACCGCATACATGAAGTACATACTCACGATTGTGCTGGCCCTCCTTGTGTATGGGCTTTTGACTAAGAAATGATGCTGTGAACTGTGCTTATGTATGAGTGATTTAGTTTAAGAATTTTGTTATAGCGTTTTGGTATTATAACGGCTGAATACTGAAACGCCAGTTAATATTAAGTCCCGCTTTAAGTAACTATTCGAGAAACCCGTTTTCGATTGGAAATCGGGCAGCTCAAATAGTCACAGTGAGAGTTAATATTAACTGGCGTTTCAGTATTCGACTGTAAGACTCAAATATGCTGCTAATGTTAGGTATGTCTCTTTTGTTATGGTTCAAATAGTTTATTTAATCAAAGACTACTTTTTCTAGATAAGTTATTAATTTATATAGAAATACGTCTCCCATTTAATGATGAAATCACTAAATGTTTGTAACATCACATTAAATATAAGAATTCAGCACCATGGTCTCCACGAACTTGTTCTTCAAGGCTCAAACTTAACCAAAGCTTTTTTATAGTAAGCCATTTTTAATAAGATTTTTATAAATCCTAAACCTATTTTATTGATATTGTATTCCAGGCCAAAACAATGAGCTTCATAGTGTTAGCTGAAACAGCAAATATTTTCTTTTTGATTATTCGTTGTTTATTTTATTACTTGAATGTGATTGTTTTAGTATCAGAAATTATGTGTGATATAACAGGGATGTATATAATGATCATAAGCTATTGGAAAGTATTGTAGGATTAATGGTCAATGCGTAAGATTGATGATATGCTAAATTTAATTTTAAAAACATAATGAATATTCCTGTTAAGGCATGAAAATAATTTTGGGAGAACAATCAATTACAATTCTTACAAAAACATTTTTTATCTAAATACGCACCGTATTGAGATAAAATAAATGTTTGAAGGGACTACCAATTGTGTCCCCCTTTTATGTGATAATGTTTAATGGTATAATTATCTAGAACCGTAGATAACAAAGTGTGCACTATAGTATTCTGCATTTACAATTATGAGTAGACTTGATGGAAGCACATTAGATGATAAAAAACACAGTAGCATTTACGTCCAAAACTAGAAGGGAACTATTTTAAAACGTTAATAAGAGTATAATGCCGCGCCAAAGCTTTTGACCGCTTTGAAGTAGAGTGTGCACTAGGCAGTGGTAGGCCCCGCCCCCCAGTTTTCACAACGCATATCCAATACTTCAATTTTTCCTGGCACGCTTCTTGAGCGGCCAAGAAGTTTGGCGCGGTTATACACTAATAATAGTTACACAACCGTAGCTGTTAAGCAGTTTCTCTACATGCAAAGGTAGTTAACGTGATATTTATATTATGTATGAATGTAACTGGGTAACAATATTAAATTAGTATATTTAGCAAAAAGAGCTCGTCGCTAAGTCGTTTTTATAGATTTGTGTTCGTGATAGGAAACTTTTTTAGGGAAAAGTAATATGGGACTATATTCTATAAATGGGATTAATACTTATTTCGCGTTTTTGTAATCTTACGTTAATTAAAAATGTATAATTATGTATCTGTTCTAGTTGGTGTCTAGAAATTAGGAATAAATATATTTTATACAAAAATTGTTTTTTATTTACTCCGTCGCGTGACGCGTCCTAAAATTGCTTACCGTAATAGTGGTATTATACAATTTATTGCATATTATACAATGAGATGGAATTGAATAGATTCTGAAGGATTTTAAGCTTTAGTGTTCCACCAACTTTCAGAAGCTCCGTCGTAATTCCGATATCATCCGGCGCCTTGTTAGCTATCCTTATCTCGCACCGACTGATGTTTGGAATATCTTTGGTATAGCATCGGGCTAATTTGGCTCGCGGGTCTCTGAGTAGGTGTAGTTACCGAGGTGTTTAGCTGTCAGTAGTTCTCTCTGCTTTGGTTAATACTACGCTGCCATCCTCGGTCTTCAGCTTTATAATCCGACGTGGCCAATAGAGATGTCTCATGTGGAAACTTTGGAGCCTTGATTCCGCTCAATCGTCTCTTTAACGCCGGTGGTATTAAAAGTACGAATATCGTGACGTTGGGAATTTCATATCAGTCTATTGAGGAGCCGGTATGCCTGATGACTGAAGCATCAAGGCACGCCTTTCTGCTATGAAGTTGAAGGTGTGCTTGGACAACTTTTTTTGACAAATCTCAGGGTTTTCGATATGAGCGGAATTTGCACTGATATAACGGTGGACATTGAATGGCAACGAGCGGCTTTTTAATCAACAAAAAGTATAAGAAAGGAAGTAAACGCTGGCTATTTTTTTTAAATCATGATGAAAAAATGGATGTCATTGACAATGGACCGGTTTCAAAAAACTTATGCAATGTATGTTATTGACGAACGAGTTGTTTGCAAAAGACCGACAATTTTTTTCCAAACCTTTGTAAATATTGGAGAAACCGAAAACTAAGTTGTTTTAAATCCTGTTAAAAATGTTGCCTTTCTAATCTATTACTTTTTGAAAAAAAATGTGCTGTTTGTGGATCTCGATAATTGCACGCCACACACACACCTACAACCGTATATAATAGAAAGAGAGGGAAAGGTCGCCTGCCGTATATAATAGAAGGAGACAGAGATAAAGAGGAAGAGAGGGAAAGGTCACCTGGAGAGGGCATAACGATTTTTCCTTACGTGACGATTTCTGTCAGTCCACACAGTAAGCTGCGTAAAAAAACTGCATTTCAAAATACGGTTACATTACATTGCAACGAAAACCGTCAATGACCCACCACTAGTACCTGCTGAAAGTTCGGCGAAGTCCCATAAAAATATATCGGTCGCTTCTGAATCTATGTTATCAACCCTAATGCTTATTTCTTAACATTTCACGTACTAGTAGTAAGTACATAAGTCGTGACTGCGATTTATTCATGGACGCCAATTGGCCTAGAAACTTGCTTTATTAAATGTGTTTATCAGTTTTTATTACCAAAGTCCCATAAATGATCCGAGATGGACTGGATTTGGAAAGCCAGTTTGCTAACCCTGAGTTACATTTGGCAATTATTTTTACATGTAATTATGTTGTGAAATGCGATCTGATTGGGACCTAACCAGGGGTAGTCCATTTGACGGCATGGTTGGTGCAGTGGCTGATACAGTCGGCTGCTGCGCTCCGGGTCGTGGGTTCGATTCCCGCACGGAAAAAATATTTGTATGATCTGCAGGTAGTATTTCCGGGTCTGGGTGTATTGTGTATGTGGAATACATGTCTGTAAACGCACCACGATACAGGAGAAATCCTAGTGCGGGGCAACGTTTAAAAAAAACCATTTTCTTAACTGCAATATATACATTCAATATGTCTTTGGACTTTTTTTGTAATATTATATGTAATGCCATATAATATTAAAAGTTAAATTATTTTAAAACTTACTTCATTTTAACTTACTTATTTGTAAACCACCATTTTGGTATGTTACACAGTACCTACAGTTTCCAAAACTTTATTTTATTTTTTAGTTTGGCCCGTAGAAGTGACCCCCATATTAAAAATAATATATCTACGTTAAACCAAAGACTACATATATATTATAATGGATACGTTAAACGTCCGTGTTTAGGTACACATCAACCTATATTGTTTGGACTTTGAACTATTAGAAGTTGAACGCGGCGAATCGTGCCAGGGGTGTAGTAGTTTTGTCATTCAGTCGCACTCTTTTACATACTGGAATATTCGGCGACACATCAAGCTATACAAAACCCGTTTAGTTTGAGCGCGCAACACGCCCCATGCGGTGCTCTATCTATTCACAATGTACATATAGATTTTGTGAGCAAGTTTAGCTAGTCTCGTAATAGATTGTTATTGATTTGCGCTGCGCCTGAGCGCGTATACAAAAGCCACACGAGTGACCTTATAAGGGTTGTTCTTTCATTCATCATCATATCGGCCATTTATACGTCCACTATTGAACAAAGACCTCCCCCATAGATTTCCACAACTGTATCATCATTTTGGGGGGAATTTGCCAATACTCACCACGCTTGGCAGGCGGGTTTGTGAGCGTAGTATGGCTACCGTTTCACAGAAGGGACGCTGCTCCCCACCCCTCTGGTTTAGATTCCCTTAGTCACCTTTTACAACATCCACGAGATGAGATGGAGTGATGCTATATTCTTAATCCGGACACCACACGGACTTTCATTCGGACGTACAAAACCCAAAAATATACTCAGGAATTATTACGAAATATTCGGGTATATTTTCCTCAAAATAAGCATAGTCATTATTTCATAAACATTTTAATTTCATATAATTTACATCGTATTGTAGAAAATTATGTTAACATATATAGCAAACAAATGGAACCCCACACAATATATAAATTTAGAACCGATACTATTAGAACTACGTCTGTATATGTTCATGTAAAATGAGGTAAGTTAAATACTAAATCATAAGATTCAAGCCCAATACAAACTATAATATAATCAAGCTGTATGAAGATAGAAATGCCCAGAATAAACTTTTATATATTATACGAGACATAATACTGCGATATAGTGAAAAAAGCAAGATGCTACATTATTATCAACCCATCCTTTACTTAACCTAACCATGTCGGATAACACTTTCATGTGTAATGAGATGCGTCGTCAGACTTCCTCTTATTATTATCTTGACTACAACGCCCAGGGCGTATCTGTATAGTAATGAAGATAGAACAAAATTCAAATAATGTGTTACTAAATACAATATATATAAACTTATTACGAGTATAATACAGGAACAGTCTAACTCGCGTAAATAGCCATCAGTTCTGAAAGTAATGTGAGACTCCATTTTGTTTGCCCTAAGCTGTTGACGACACAGCTAGTTTCTTGAGATGCTCCATGAACACTTGCAGCGACACGTCGTCTGTCAGCACGGGGGCGCCACCGTCCTGGAGATATTAGATTGATATGAGGAACAGATAAAACTTGTGTGAAGGCCACCACCAGAATGAGATTAATTGAATCAAAAGGCTTTCTGTACGTAATAGCCCATATTGGCCAGTAATTTCGAATCGCTTTTGTCGAATAAAGAAGTCTATCTGTACGGTGTGTGACACCTTTAATATTGTAAATTGTGTTTGATATGAGTACCGCGAACCGGGAAGAATGATAATAAAATATGTGTGTTCTTAATGAATGATTTATTGGTACTAAAATTATTATATTAATACAGTAAAAGGCGTGGCATTGCACGAGTTACAAGCGTCAGCATAAAATGTAACAAGTTTAGTAAAAATGTACTGGTCTGCTCGTACATTTTCAAACATTACACCAACGCTCCTAGTAAAGAGTCAGGCTGAGATGTCCTACGCTACGGAGATGGGTTTTTGTCTAATCTCGAACATAGGACCTCGTTTGTAACGGCGATTTCAACCGTCAGACGGTGCGACGAGACGATCGGCGAGATTAAGCAACGCTCGGCGAGTCAATCTATAGATGGGTGACCACATAGTGGTCGTTGAACTGAGCATCTCCTTGCTTCGGAGGGCACGTGAAATCGTCGGTTCCGGTTGTTGTCATTACACGGTAGTCGTTAGATCAAGTCGGAGGCCTTCGGACGGCTTGAACAACTCTGACACAAGGTTGACACACATAAAAAGTAGTTATCCAAAATTCATAATTCACTGCTGGTAGGTCTCTTTCATCTTTCTTCTTTGAGTCGCGAGCGTGTGGATTTGGGAGTCCCATTCCTGTGCTTTCACCGCGCGACCCACGGGAAGACAGTGGCGCGCACGTGGTCACGTGCCGCTGTGTGCGCAGCTACAGCACACGGTGAGGCTTGGGGGGATCCTTCACAATCCTCCCCGAGAAGTGCCTGGAGGGCGACCTTTCTACAATCGCCTTCCCTCCGCTAGAGGGAGTGACCGCTTTAGTCATCCCCTCCGTGATGTGCCTAAAGGCGTGGCACCAATGAGCGGGTCTAGTGTTATCTTAAGAGGACCTAGAACCCCCCTTTAGTGCCGAAGATTACCGCTGCAGTGGTTTTAGCCGGTAAGAGTCCGGCATACCCCTTCGCCCTTCCCTGGAGCGAAGGAAGTTCATGTAGAATTTCCACTGGACACCAATAAAAAAAAGGTCTCTTATTGCAAGATTTCGACTAAGTAGGCACCACCGTAGTGCCAGATATTCTGCTGCGAACCAGTAGCGTTTATACATTACGGTTTTTCGGTTTGAAGAGCACTGTAGCTAGTGAATTACTGGGCTTAAGAGACTAAACAAGTTCCGACATGACGAGCGCAGTGTGATACCACGCAGGACTAGCCCTGGGTAGCATTAGAATTGTTATGGGCAAGTGACGCTTACCACCAGGCGAATGACTTGCGCATGCGCAACTCGTCACTAGGTTAAATAAATCTATTCGCGTTAAAGAAAATAGTGACTCATCGTTGTCACTCAGCTTAGCTACGCCCCTTGACCAATAAGATCATAGTAAATTAGAAAGCCGTGTCTACATTCGCGATATATTGTAACGTGTGTTCATCGCGGGCGTACTACGTACAGAAAGCATATAAGCCTTTTTACGCGACAAGCACTTATAATCCATAGAATTTTACAAAAGAAAGCACAGAACTCTCAATCATAAAAACAGAAAGTAATAAATGGAGTCAATAGAAATTAAGGTATGTGTAAGAAAAACCTATGAAATTCGAAAAACAAAATTATTGTAGGCCATTTAGTATTCCTTAGAAGATAAGCATTTTATTAGAATATACAAATGATAATGCAAGCTCCACTGTCTTAAAAACAGAAATATATTTTACAAATTGCTATACTGTTAATCTGTCACGGTCACAAACATAAAATTGTAAACAAATAGTATAAATTTAAAAAGAAAAGAATATTGGATAAATATTTCAGCATGATTTGTTTATACATTTTTATATTTTATTTACTTTTAGCTACATTCGGGCTCCGTCAATCACTCAAGCTCGCGTGGTATATGCCTGCTGGAGCGTACTTTCGAAAGTACATGTGCCGCACGCTCACTTGAGCGCTTGCACGGCATATATTCTGCGCAAATTTAAGTGAAATACCGAAATCACGAAATTATTGTGCAATGGACGGCTGTAAGAGCGAAAAATAAAATGGAAATTTTTATTTTTTTTATTTGCCGAAAGCAGTAAGCTAAGTTCATACAATATTTTTGTTAAAACTTATTACTATATTTGAAACGTTGATTAAAATTAGAAAAAGAAGCTGTAGGTATTTTTCTACACTCTCAACTGCCGCACGGCTGTACGAATAATATTATTTATCTACCTATCTGTCAAGTTTACGCGTTCATTCGCTTACGCGGGCTTAATAAATATTAGCGCCCAATCAGTTCCCATGTGTAATAAATTTTATAGTATTTAACTTATCAGTCAAGGTTGCAGATGTCGTCTGTTGAATCGTACACAATAAACCTATGATTATTTTGTCATTTTTATACAACCCTAGCGCGTTCGCTTGGTGGGCAAAGCGTCCTCAACTCTCAGTACGCGTACAGAAGGTATATTTCTGCATGCAGTTATCGCCTGGGATTATTATTGAAATTTTGTAGGCTATCCGGGTGAGATTCAGAAACGAGTCTAAACGTGAACTTACGCTTCCATCTGTCAAAATTAGGGGCGTAAGTAGTGCATTTTGACAGATGGAAGCGTAAGTTCACGCTTAGACTCGTTTCTGAATCTCACCCTAGCGTGAACTTACGCTTCCATCTGCCAAAGTGCACTACTTACGCTCATAGTTTCGACAGATGGAAGCGTAAGTTCACGCTTAGATTCGTTTCTGAGTCTCACCCTTATAGCGTAGGTATTTTCGCTTTTCTATGAGAGTATGTCTGTAACTTAGTAACTATTACCTAATCTGTAGCTACATATATACTTATCTCAGTAAAATAAACGTAATCGTCAATATTTATACAATGGTTTAAGTTCCTCGTTAACTTTCTAGGACCTCTTTATAGTATTTAAAAGCATATAAGCAGATATTGACCATCACTAGTAATTATATTTTAAAACAATACATTTAACGACATAATCAAAATGTATTATGACATTATATAAATAATAAAAAATAAGTTTTAATTAGGGTACCCAAGAAAATAGTAGACATAAAAATGGTTTAATCTTACCGCGAAGAGAATTGCCTATTCATTTCTCATAGGGATACAAGATTTAAAATACAATTAGACTAAAACCGGTGAGTTGTTCCAAGTCCTATTATTTGTAAACCCGAGTCCAAATGTCGTATCTGACAGATATATTGTTTTAAAATATTACCAGAGAATGCTCATATAACTCAAAAAACTGCTCGCATAAGCTCAAGATGTTAAAACAAAATTGAGGCATTAGACACCCGACACCAATAATTAAAAAAAGGTAAAAATCACTACCGCAGATGGAATCGGCATCGCCTGGTTTTCGCCGTAACATTGATGGAACAAAAAAACAACAAATAAAAATCCACACCATGCTTCTATGGTATGGCACACCATGCAAAATTGAATGATAAAGTAATTCCTTAAAAACAAGGCTCAACGCCATGCGCGCCACGCCATATTTACATTACAATACAACAAAATTAATATTTTAATTAATATGTGCACTTTAATGTTGTGCGCTTGACATCTATGTTTACAATGTGTTGTTTACTCACCCCTCCGTACGCATACATGTTGTTATGTGTCTGCGACGGGTTGACCTTAGACAGGAGGAACCGGGCCTGGAACAGACAAGATAGGGTTTACACTCTTTTATTTTTATTATGTTTCTTCAATATGTAAATAAATGCTATGTATATAAATAAATGCACTGGTTCACATTCGTGAATCACAAACGGATTGGTTGAAAACCAGCGTCAGGCAGCCGTCTGACATATGCTGAACCAAATCCTTTTTGGCAAACCCTGAGGCACATACCAACTTTCTTTGTTTTGTAACTGTGTAATTAATTGTATGTGTGTCTCATTTTCGACCAAATAAATAATTTATTTCTTTCTTTCTTCTGCCCATAGACGTCCACTGCTCAACACGGGTGCTGACCTTCGACCAATATTTGACGGCACGGTTGGTGTCGTGGCTGATACAGTCGGCTGCTGCGCTACGGGCCGTGGGTTCCATTCTCACAGGGAACAAATATTTGTATGATCTGCTGGTAGTTGTTACCGGTCTGGGTGTATTGTATATGGAATTCATGTCTGTAAACGCACCCACGACACAGGAGAAATCATAGTGTGGGGCAAATATAAAAAAAAATTGTAGACGTCTACAATTTTTATTATGTATTATCGTAGTTACATAACGCTATTGCGAATTTCGTATCAATATGATTGCTTATTACATTCCAGGGTCAATCATGTTCAAACGGAGGGCTGTGAAAAAAGGTTCGAAATAAAACTTGTAGTGTCGCCACCTGCAAATCGAGCTACATATCTCCGATAGCGCCGACGTACCAGTCGCCCATTCTTTTCTGTGGAGTTTTGTACCTTGTTGGGCAAAACAATGAAAACGTTCAAATACTCAAAGCGATAACAAAATGTGGTGCGGAGTTATACTAACTGCAGTTGCATTATCATGTACGTTCACACGTGAAATAATCGTACACGCCCATGGTCAGGGCTCACAACGTTTAGTCCAGATAAAAGGTTCCAATAACAATCTCAATTAAACATTACGTTTATAACAATTCCCTTAAACGCGTTATAAGGTCACTTGTAACATTAACATCGGTTCTTTGTGAAAACGTGCGCCATTAAAATGTTATAGTTTTCAGATGTAGTGTGTGTACTGTTGTTGAGTGGATTACAAAAGGAGGATCTGGATGCCAATACTTTGGAGAAACTTCGCCGACACAATGTAAACATCTATGATATGAACAATGAGTGAGTATTTTTGTTGTTTTATCAACAATAAGCTACAATTTACACGCTACGTATATTGTAACTGCTTGGCTAGATAGCAACCTACTGCTTTTTCGTAAGGCTAGCTTTCAAACCTATATTATACATATTTATTTATTTAATTTCTACTTTATTTATTTGTCTTCACGTATAAAATATAGAAAAATAAAACTAAGAGTGAACAATCGCGCTTAGGAAACAAAAAAAAAACCAGATATTGTTTTTCGAAGGACGTTTATATCTTTCCTATTTGCATTTTAAAACCACCATTGTGATGGTACCATTAATTTATTTTGTAACCAAGTGTGTGAAATAATCTATGAACACTATTTAACAATGAAACATAATAAGACTGGTATCATATTTCATAATTTAAATATTATATCCTCTTTAGAAGTCTGCACCAAGAATGTTTATCAAATTCCTACTCAGACATGGGGAATGGCACCCAAGAGCACAAAACCATGGAAAATCAAAACTTAGGAATAGCCGCTCCTAATAAAAGTGAGTGCTCAACATAGTACAAAATATAAGTTTTTAAACTATCGCGAATTTCACTCATATTAGACTATGTTTTCGGCACTTTTCGCGCAGAGATAAATCAAAACTATATTTTGGCTAAAACTTTGGTTAGCCAAAATATTGTTTTGATTTATCTCTGCGCGAAAAGTCCCGAAATCATAGTCTAAAATAGTACAAAATAATGTCTAATCAAATAAAAACAATATTAACCAAACATTTTTTTTAGGTGATATCCGAAATGTGCTCCTTGCGGACTATATAAAACTATCAATGCGAGTCCCAGAGCATTTTGAAGAGAAAACTAACGTAAAAACTACGAATGCACCTGAAAATAGTACACCAGAAGGATTTTTAAAACAGCTGCTAACAATAAACGAGAATCTAAAAACAAATGATATTAAAGATAATTTAGACAACGTAACAAAAATTGAAGAAAATAATGGTTTAGAAATAGAATATATGCCAAACCAACCGGCTTTGCAAAGTGTGATGAACTTTTGGACGAAGCTTACACACAATACTAAGAAAGTTTTAACTAAAATTGCTACAACATCAGCATCGCCCAACATAAATGAAGAGAAGAAAGTTACAACAATAAAAGATGAGACTTCTTACAATAATGGTTACGTTCACTCCAGAGAAATGGAATTTATCAGTAGAATTTTAGCGGAATACTTGGCTAATCAGACTATTCCCACCACAACACAAAGAGTTTCCGCGAAAAAGGAATATATAAATATGATCTCTAAAAAATTAAGCCAGTTATTTAAAAACAAGATAATAGACGAAGAAACTGATTCTGTATTTTCAGCAAAAAATATTGATCAGACTTTAAATGATAATTATTTACAAAAAGTAAATAATTTTACGGAATTTAGTGAAGAACTTAGTCCTATATTACCTACAAAAAATAATGAACAGTCTACAAAGTATCTTATAGGAAAAGAAAATAATTATACACAAGTTGATGTGTTTCCACGAGAAGTTCATGCTGATTATATTACAAACGAACCCAGTGGCATGCAGTACGAAGTATTATATGATAATCACCAACTAATCCAGAATAAACAAGATACTGCACATCCACTTAAAGTTAATAATGATTACGACATGACAGACGAAACCGAAGGTATGCCAACAAAATTTAAGACTTTCAATAATAATAAAAACATAAAACGTATCCATGACAGTCCATACAAAAGTATTAGATTTAGTATGAATACAGAAAATCCGAAAGAAATTAATGAAAATTTTCCAGTAAGATTCCTTAATAACCTTCTTCGAATAAACAGTGAATTCAAAATTAACGGCCTACCCATTTCTTATACAAAAGCTACCACTAAAAGTAATAAGTTGTTGATCAATAAGAACAGTGAACAACAAGAATCGAGTGAAACTTTCAAACGATACAAAATTGTTAAATACATTATGCCAAATGCAAATTACACGAACTATAATAACTTAGACCGGAATCAAAATGTTACAATGAAGAACGACCATTTTCAAGGTGTACCAACGGAAAAAAATGAATTGGGGCCAATTCGAAATTATAGAATGAATAACAAGCAATTTAAAGCTAAACACTCAAATAAAAAAGAAACGGATCAAGGACTAAATTATGAAATAACTAACGATAAATTAAAAGTTATGGCAATTATGAAAAGTTCAGAGCAAGCTCGAAATTTTGGGAAGAAGGGTCGAAATCAAAATCCAAGGATGAATACTGGATTGTCAGATCTACCGCCGGACATAAATAAATCTGAGCAGATTCAAAAGAATTATAAAGACAACAGCCTATTTAGGATTATACCAGCAGACATAAAAAGGTCAAAAGTAAATCAAAATTTCGAGATGGATACTGATAAAACGGTGTCCACAGAAATAGACAAACCAGAAAATGCCCAAAATCTAGGGATGTATGATAATCAATTTCAAAGTAGGCTAGCTAAAACACAAAAGGTGGACTTTAGGGACAAGATAAATCCTGAACTAAATATTAATTTGGGGTTCAAAGATAACCATTTCAAGATTATACCAGCATTAACCGAAATGTCGGATCAAGTTCAAGATTCTACGAATCAATTACAAATAATGGCGCCAAAAAATTCAGCGCATAATCAGAATTTTGTAATAAACAGTGAGCAACTTCAATCTATACAAGCCGATGTGAATAACTTGAAACAAATTTCAAAATACGGAATGAACATAAATGACCCTCAAGCTATTCCGGCAAATATAATTAATGAGATCGCCGAAAAAGTTAAACAAATCGTTTTGAATGATATGAGAAAAGAGTCACCTAAAACTACAGTCAAGGCTTCTTCATATACATCTACTCAAGTTACTACAACAACTACAAAACTGACGCCAACGACCACAAATTCTACAGGAACGACATCAGGTAACCAATATTATAAAGTAGTGTTATACAAATAGGATTTCACTAACGCTGACAAACTACATTTCTTTCATAAATCAATACTTCGGCTACAAACAGTTATCGTTTCCGGTGGTGTCCTAAGAGACTATTTTAAATTTAAATTTAAAAGATATTACTAATACCAAAACACTAGTCACCTTGAATGATGTTGTGGTCTGTGGAAGACAACAGGGAATTAAATAATCCAGATATAAGTGAGATATTCTGGATTATAGCGGATCTAAAAATTTAATGAATAAATTTACCAATATTTTTGTTACAGAAAAGCCATCGACGCTTCATAAAGATATGAAAGAAGCAAACCATGTCATGCTTAAATTAATGGAAATGTTTAATGAGTTTAAAGCAATGAAGGAAACTGTTAAATCGACCACTGATGCGCCGCTTAAGGTTGCTGTAAATAACGACACGACCAATCGTAAAAAAATGCCTATACAAACTTATCCCCCAGCACTAGACGCATTAAATCCGTATATAATAAAAACACCTCGCGTTAACGTAAAGCCATCCGCGCTAAGCAGTAACGGCTCCAGTATAATTCCAACACCTGTGAGTTCTCTGGTCAATCTACCACGGAATAAGAATCAAGTCTTACAAAATGAGCCACTGTTGAACTTCCAACAGAGAAAAGAATATCGATCGGCTGCAATCACTATACAAACCAATGCGGAGGAGATCGCACCTCTGGCCATACAAATATCGAAGCCAATGAAGCTTGTAAACCAACACATTGTAGTTACTACTAAAAGTCCCTCTGAAAATAGGAAAGATGAAGGAGAACTCGAGCGTAAGAATCGTATTGACGAGAAATACCGAGGGCCCTCTGCGACCTTTGAAGTAAAAAATCATAAAGAAAAACTGAAAATTCACTCAGATGTAGCAAAAAGAGGGCGATTCGCTGACAATCTTAAGAAACATGAATACAGGGACAGATATTCCTTTAAGGACAGATTTAATAAGGACAGAGAAAAGTCTCAGTACAGCCATGAATTTAGTGAACGTTTAATTCAGCGAGGGAGATCACGGTACCCAGGAAGCTCAAGTTACCTCGGAAGTCCAAGTTACCCGGCGAGTCCGAGTAATCCGGGAAGTCCAAGCTACCCTGGTAGTTCAAGTTACCCAGGGACTTCAAGCCACCACGACAGTATAAGTCACACAGGGGACTCAAGTCGCATGGAGAATTTAAGACACCGCTGGGGTTTAACCCACTTCGGGGGTTTTAATCGCCCCGTAGGTGGTCACCAAGATGGGAGAAGTCACCCCTCCGGGTCATATGGGTATAATGAACACGAGCGCCCACATCCGCGATATGAGGCCACAAAATTCCATGAAAAACTGGAAGGAATCGAGAACTGGCCTCGAAATACTTGGAAAGGGAACAGGGCAGTTTCCAAAGGTGACTGCTGTGAAGAAATACCTGCTCGACAACAGATGCCTTTGACAAAGACCAAACAAAGCATGAGATTCGACAACACACACTTTACGAACTTTCTCAAGTCTCAGCAAAAAGTTACGGACATGCTGGAGAAAATACTGGCACATAATATAAGGTCTGACGGTCCAAACAGCGTCGAAACGCCGTAATACTGGTGCGAGATGTTCTAGGAAGAATTTATATTAATCTAAACATATCTTCTTTGATTGGAACTTTCATTTCATAACAGTATATTTGATTGTAGCTATTGTTTTATTAAATAAATAAAGACTAAATACTTTCGTATATACATAATACATACGTGTTATACATATGTACTTGAAAAACCAGCACAGAATATAATTTGATAAAATGGAAAGTGATCTAGCACCGTTATCCCTCGTATAATTTCGATATATTTATAAGCGGAGTAAAGAGAAAGCCTAAGTATAACATCTAGTTTCCCCAGATATAAACCAGGCTCTTTAGAACTCCAGACGGCGTGACATCTTGAACATAGGGTTGGGCAGTAGCGAGGCTAAAAAAATATTTACATGCGATTTTTTATATCTATGTCTATCTGACCAACTCCGAGATGAAGGTCAAAATAATCACAAAGGTCAAGGTCTTTTCTAGTTCCGGATAATTATAAGATCTACGTTCGAGTTATGGAATTTTGAGAGGAGCCTAGTTCGGTCTGAGAATCAGATAGCAGCATACCTGTGAGCCACCGTGCTCGGTATCGATGTAGCGAGGAACAGGGAACCTGCTCTGCAGGATCTCCTGCGCGTCGTCAATTGGTGCACGTAGCAGCTGCGCGAAGCTCTCATATTCTGGCATGTCTTGGTAGCGGAGCGCGCGCCATTGTGCTATTGTCTGTTAGGGATAAAACAAGAACTTAATATATTTTAAGATCATATGAGTATTTAAGTACTCAGCAATTGATATACATTACCAGTGATCATAACACAACAACAGTATGGTAATATAAATACTGTATATTCACATACCATATACTGTACATATATTTAAGGTCTTACTATTTAAATGCATTATTCAGCTATTATCACTGCATATTGCATGTAAATTCAGAGTATATCAACATTTAATTACGACCGTGACAAAAAAAATTGTATTACAATATGCCATATTGCATTAGAATTTCATTAATAACATAAAATTTATATTACCTGAGGTCTTAAAGCTAAAACATATCATATTATTTTATACCGATATCTAGGGGTAGTTCAACTACCATAACTAAAATCTTAACAATAGGTACATACGGCTACATATTAAGCTTTACATTTCCAGTATAAGCTGATCTCTCATTGTTGGGAACGCCTATAAAATGTGAGATCAGCTTTTACTGGAATGTATAGCTTGATATGCAGGCGTGCGTACTTACGTAAGTGATATATATAATAGGCTGGTCAGGCCTCATAAGGGGATTACATCGCTCAAATCGCAAAAATGGCGTAAGTTTAAAGGATTTTGTTGATTAATTCTTTTGTACACTGGCTATGTAAAGTATATATGTCGTCACAGAAAAATTGTATTCTTTAAAATTATGAATAAATTAGCCCAAATGTTGAAAAAATAGAAGTAAAAAGGCAGTTTTTAACCTCAGTTGAATTTTGTCTCTATAATGGCTCAATAATTAGGCATGAATTTTACACCAAAAAAAAGCGTACCGAGCTGTAAAAAAAAATGCTTAGTACTTACATTATTTCTAAGCTGTTTATTTTCGCTTTTAGTTTACTTTAGGATTTCGTTTGTCGGTATTACGTAAAAAGAATTGTAAGCTAGGTCATCCTAACTAGTTCCATCACTGAGATGCGGTAAGCATTTACCTGATCATCACCAGACCTTCAGAATGTATTATGTATAATATCGTAACACTTAATGCTAAATAAGATAACTTAACTGGTGGAACTCATCATTGTAACTATTTTATTATAAAAAATGTATTAGGGTCTCAGAGAGCGAATAAAAAATAGGCAAAATAATGACAACACTGCGACACATTGTGTTTTTGCCTAATCTTTAGATTTTTTGTTGTAGTACGGTCGTTTATCGCTAGTTGGCGGTAAAGTAACAAATACTAATACAGAGACATGAAAGACATGAACATACAGGTCGTTGGGCAATGTAATGCCCTTAAGGACCGCATTGTCATAACTACGCTTGGCGGATGGGCGACCGTAGTATGTTGTTTCTAGCAAATAATAACACTCACTTATTATCCTCTGGGTATAACCTTCGTCACCTTTTACGATATCAACGGGTGTAGAGGGATTATCTATACTTTTAACCAGCCGGCCCACATTACTTCACTACATCATCATTAGAGATAAGCTAAGACTACGAGCTAATTCTTTAAATCACAGGCAATTTTTGTGTAGATCACATTTAGCCAGTGTCTATGGCACATAGCATCGTATAAAAAAACGATAAAGAGTTCACCATAGATGCCAGCTATAAGCAATATCCGTCTGGTGTCCAGATCAAGAATGTAACACCACTCCATCTCCTCCTGTGGACGTCGTAAAAGGCGACTAAGGGACACTAAACCAGAGGGATGGGCAGCGGCATCCCCTCTGTAGAACAGTAACCATTCTGTGCACACCAACCCGCCTGCCAAGCGTGATGAATAAGTAACACAATTGTGGAAATCTATGGGGAGGCCTTTGTTCAGCAGTGGACGCCTTTTAGCTGATATGATGATAACAAGCAAAGAGCTTGCATGTCAATGATTACTTAAACTTTTGTTACTATCCTCACCTCTCCGTGGTATATAAGTATTTGGAAGAATGTGTCCATGAGCAGAATGCGGTCAGGTTGTATGGAAGACGTGTCGAGAAGCACCGGTTCCGGTGGGCCTCCGAAGCTATACGAATAAAGGATCGGCTGGATCATGATGAGGGACTGCGTCAGATCCTCACGCATCAGCATGTGCCTGGCATGGTAAACATACACATTTGAAACAGAGAAAAACAGACCATTTTTTTATGGTTTACTACAGCTACTACAGCGGCACATGGAAAATATTAATTACAATGTGTAACCATTTCAGTTAAACACCGCAAGTAATAAGTTACACGAGGAATGTAAAGTAAAAGTTATAAATTATTTTAATCTGGGACTACTCTTTTAAAAAGAGTGCACTAGGCCTTATAGTGCCTACTATTTAAAACGCTTACTCGGTACGCGATGAGACTTCCTGCTAAAGACATCAATTAGAAACCGTGAAAATGCCATTTTGAGCTATTTCCAACTGCAAAAACAAAAGCTGTGAAGTGAATTGAATAAAACGAGGCACTCGGAAGTAATTATTTACAATAAAATTACATTTTAAAAATACGCCCGCTAATATTCTTCGCCGTCAGTCATTGTCCATCGACGCCATATTTGCATGGCGGTTGCGCTAGTAATTCACTAACGATATAGTCGAATTTTCAAAAGTAATTTAGTGCTGCTTTAAAAGTTTTATTGTAAATAACAGAGATATTTTATCAAAATAATAGATTTTATTTATTTATTTGCTGGCGCAGCAGATTCAAATAGTTTACTTGAATGATAGAGGAGTATTCTAGATTTCCAAAGGATGTAATAATATTGAAAGAGAAATGGATAGAAGTAACTGCGGGCTGACAGAAAGTCGCGCGTCAAATGAAGTAAACTATGATTAGAACCGTTTTATCTTGACATATTTCTGTGGTAGGAACCCTATAGGGGCCAAGATAATGTTGATATGACAAAATATAAATAGTTTACCTATAGAATGTGGTCTCATCTGGCGAGTTGTTGAACACTTGCAAGAACTGTGAGCGTCGCAGGTGGTACATGAACTGCGGGTACAGGCTGAAGTTCTCCGAGAGACGGAAGCTGTTGGGATCGTCTTTGCCGTACTCGCCGAACTTCTGGCACTACACAAAACAAACAAACTAGACTCTACTAAACTCTACTAAACTCCTCCGCAGAAGACACACCGGGCGTCGGCGCCGGGGTGGGGCGCTGGACGATCTCCGGCCACCATGAGGAGCGGCCTGCGGGCGACGAACGAGGGGCGGTCCGTCGTTTCCCCACGTTAAAAAAAAAGGGTTCATATTTGATTAACGAAATCTCGACTCAAGTTCCACTTGGATTATAATTCTCGATCTGTAATACGGGCTTAAGAGCATGACCCTAACTCGGGACACACAAAAACCAATACATACCAATCTGATGAGCATCCTATCCAGCCAGCGCAGAACATCGGGTCCGTCCTCCTGCTCGGCGCGGTAGACCACGAGGCGCGCCATCACGACGGCTGCGGCTTCCTGGTCGAATCCAGCCGAAATGTGGTGCAAGCCCACTGCGGCGTCGCCCCAGCTGCCGAAAAGGGAACGGTTAGGTCCTACAATAATAGTTAACTTTATTTTAAGAGGACAATCAGTAGGTAGAAAAATTAATGTTGCCGATATAGCTGAAAGGATTAGTAAACTGTAGTTGCAATGGGCAGGCCACATTGCTCGTAGAACTGATGGCCGTAGGGGCAAAAAGGTTCTCGAGTGGAGATCGCGCAAAAAACGCAGCGTGGGACGACCTCCAGGGACAGACGACCTGGTGAAGATACCTGGGAGTTGTTGGATACGGGCGACTTGCAATCGCTCGTTGTGGAAATCTATGGGGAGGCTTTTCTTCAGCAGTGGACGTCCTTTGCCTGATATGATGATGATGGTGATGAATCAGTAGATTATAGGGATAGAGTACCTCTATTAAAAGACAAAGTGTTTTTTTTTTGCAATAATTATGTAAATTTGCTATTTCTCAATTTTATTCCATAAAGATGTTGTTCTGTATCTGTGTGGGTTATCCTGATAAAATTGTGAAAAAAGAAACGCCATTCAACGTAAAATCCCTGCTTTAACTATTCGAGAAACCGGTTTTTGGTACATAACCGGGCGGCTCAAATTGTTTAAGCGGGGACTTAACGTCAAATGGCGTTTAAGTATTCGGCCGTTAGCGCATTATTTAATGAGTGTCGTGGCCACACTACATTTGTCAGTATGCACCGAGAGTGCGATGGGGTTGTAAGTCTTTGACTTTGAGGATTTTGAAAGTTATTTCTATCTACCGCACGATTCTAATCAAAGATTGTTTCATTTCAGATGCACGCAAGATTACGAATCGGTAGTACCTTCTGATAAGATGTTCTTCGTTTCAGTAACCTGTATCAATAGCATTTTATTATAAAAAATAATAATCTCGAAAACCTAAGACATCTAAATATTAGATAGATAGTTGTATCAGATTAGGTTGTGTATGTGAGATTTAGGTCAATTTTTGAACTGACTGTGAACTGTACCCACGACACAGGAGAAAAATCTGTGTGAGGCACCATTATAATAAACTCACTTGCGCGCTACGGTGCTGACGCGCACGCGCCGCTGTCCGCTGGAGTGCTGGTACTGCGTGATGAACTGGACGCAGCCGCGCCCGCCCTGAGGCACCGCCGCGTGTTGGTTCACCACCTGATGTACAAACAAAAAAATACTCGTGTAGATAAGCGAACTTCTAGACAGGGGTTGATCCAGGATTTTAATGGGGGGGGGCGCTCAGGTCTCATGTCAAGGTTTTGAGAGATCATCGTTGCTACTAGGTCTAAGGTCAACTGCCTCCTACAGCTTGGATCCACCTCCTGTATCCGCCCTTGCTTCTAACTGGTCGGGCAATCTCGCTCACATAATCGCAAGGCAAGGCTAACAGTGTAGTTGTAAAGCTTGAACTTTCTAAGGCCCGTATTACAGATCGAGAATCAAACTCAATTAGAACTTGAATCGAGATGCACGCAATCTAGACTGAAGTTCTACTAGAGTTTTTCTTCTCGATCTTTAATACGGGCCTAAATGCCTTTTATTAAAAAATAAGATGCTCATAGCTAGTTACACGCACTGATCTGTAAACAAATAAGTTAAGCAACTCTCGATGCGGTCATTCTTTGGATGGGTAACCACGTATATAAAAAAAACTCTGGCCCACAGGTTGGCCAATAACAAAACGAAAAATAAAACAAAGATTACCAAATTATCTGATTAAATAAGAACTGCTTACCTCAAAGAATATCGCCATAGTCATGCTAGGCGTGAAAGTACACATCTTCCACTGGCAGGTATTGCCCATGCCTACCTCCTGGTCTGATACGCAAGGGCCCTTCACATTGAGCGATACGCACGATCCGATCGCACCGGATACTGGTGACAAAAGACAAGAGTTTACATTTTGATTATCGGTGAAGGGAGATAAGAACAGGCCAAGTATACTATAAACGCTGGAATGATTGTGACGATACACCGTTCGCTTATATATCTACGTTGCAAGTTTGCCTAACTTTAGTCAACAAAACTGCATAATGGATTTTACTCAGTTATCTGAGGGCATGGTCAGCATAGTGGCTTAGCAATTGGCTTACTGAAATACGGGTCGCGGATTCAAGTCGCAAACGGAAAAAATATTTGTATGACATAGTCAAAAGTCAAAGTCAAATATTTTTTATTTCAAATAAACCAATTACTGGCACTTATGAAACGTCAGAATTTAAATTGCTCGGTTCCAATTAGTTGATCCTATGGAGAAGAACCGGCAAGAAACTCCATGGATACTCTTTTAAAATAATTGAGGTTACAATATTGAATTATATAGTTATTACAGATAGTACAGGTAGTTGTTCCGGGCCTGGATATATGTGCATGAGTATGCATTACACACTGATGACTCCTATATCGTGGCTGCAGTATATATGCACTGCAGCCACGATATAGGAGTCATCAGTGTGTAAGAAACTTTTATAAGGTATCACTAACAAAATAACTGAATTTGTTGTCGTACTGGAGCGGCAATGGACTACTACGGTGAACATCCACCTGATACATGTTGCCTGTCAAAAAAAACACTTGCTTCATTGCTTCATGCTCTCATGCAGGAGCGACACACAGCATTGGATTCAGCAAGGAAACTTATCCGAACTTTATCCAAGTGGTGTCTGGATTAAGAATATAGCACAACTCCATCTTCTCCCGTGGATATTGAAACAGGTGACTTAGGGTTTCTAAACCAGATGGATGGGCAGCAGCTTACCTTCTGGGCAACAGCAGCCATTCTGCACTGTCCAACCCGAATGCCAAGTGTGGACAAAATTACTACACACAACATGCTAGGTCGTTTATGGCCAGGTTTTGTTCACCAGTGAACGTCTTTTGGCTGATATGTTTTTTTTTTAATTATAATTCACAAAACTTATATCAATTATATATTATAACAATCAATCACGCAAACGATAAAGAAAAAAGATAAAACACAATACACCTGATTGACATCTACAACCGTCGTCGTCAATCCAGCACGCACATTTTAAGTAAGACATTCATAAAGGTACTTATATTAAATAATACTAATTAAATTAAGATTAATATTCAAAAAAGTTATACAGTTTATGGCAAAGCATCAAAAAGTTAATGATTCCTCACTCGATCAAGTCTCTGAGTTCAGATGATGATGATGATGAAGGAATCTTTACCATCTCAATGGGTGTTTGGGCATGTAAGATTCATGATTGTAAACTGTACCCATGATACAAGAGAAGCTTTAGAGCGGGACATCATTTCATACAAAAGCATCTCAATACATCTGTTATCACTTACTTTTGAGTTCTCTACTGCACTTGACCTCCAAGGTACCATTGAATGCCATCTTGTAGTCCGTTTTCTGGTCCTTAGCGAAGACTCTCTGGAATGTCTGCTTGAACAGCGAGGAGTTAAAAGAATCGCCCATCACCATGTGACCACTGCAATTAAAGAGTATCAATGTGTATCTAGGAAGCGTTGCGTTCTTTACTAATCACACCGAGCTAAAAGCGTCGGCGCAGCGTAATCATAATAATGAACATCTTGACATCTTACCATCACCGTACCGTGTGGTGCCGGCTCAGAATACCACCACCCCATCTCCTCCCGTGGGTGTGGTACAAGTCGACTAAGGGATTAGCTGGAGGATGGGCAGCAGCATCCTTCGAGTACATTAACAACTCAACTGCGATCGCCAAACCGTTTGCCAAGCGTGGCGATTATGGCAAAACCCCCCAATGAGCCCACAACACACCCATATCGGTCGTTGTGGTGATCTTTGGGGGAGGCCTGTGTCCAGCAGTGGACTTCATTTGGCCGAAACGATGATGACATCTTACATAATATTGCAAATTGTGTTGCTAAGATATATTGACCACTTTGGATGCTTACAACAATGTGAGTTTTGTGACTGTGTACATGTAAATGAATGAATGTTAATCTGATCATTTTGATTACCTTAGATGCTTATATCTATTTAATGCTGACTGTACAATCACAATTATTTATAACAAACGAAAAAAAGGAAGTGTCTGGATGAAAGAATATCTGTTATTAAGGGGAAAATTATCAAGTATTCATATGTTAAATGTTTTGGAGACATCAGATTTCAGAAATGATTTAAGAATAGATTATGCAGAATTGTATGATTTACTGAATCTAAAAATAAATAGTACCTACACCTATTTTACCGTGTGAAGTCGACTAAGCGGACTAAGCGAACGAAGCGAAGCGTATCGATTATGGTAAAACTCCCCAATGCACAACAACAACACAACAGTCGTTGTGGCGATCTTCGGGAGAAACCAATGTCGGGCTGTGAACGTTTTTCGGTTGAAATTATAAGAACCTACTAAAAATATTTGACCAAACTTATTTAATTCTTTATAATAATTGGTCCGCATGTGGACAGTTTCTTTTTAAATGCTTTAACAGTACCTTTTTCATCATAATGTTTATTGTTTATATATTTCTAGTAATACCTTCAACCGTTTATTTCAACAATTTGACGGCACGATTGGCGAAGTGACTAAGCCACTGGCTTACTGCGGTACGGGTCGCGGGTTTGATTCCCGCTCGGAACAAATATAAAAAAACCTGTTGTTTTTACAATTAACATGAACTATTTTCTTTCTTTTTTTTGTAAAGTAACCCTTTTAGCTCACGTTGTGTATATCCACTACCTTCAATAGACGCGAGCCGACTGAGCGTCCTAAATGTGACTACACTTTCCTTACTCCTTTCCTCCAAATTAGCTAAGTGAGTCAGGAAGGCAAAACCATTCTGACTGACCTAATTACGATTCCTAAATTTAGAATAGTGTAATAAGCCTTTTAGTATTAAAATTATATTTCAGCTATATATAGCTCTATCTAGAGGTGATAATAATAGTAGTTGGTTAACATCAACTCATGTTCAGTAATAAGTATTTACTACTATTTAATTATGATAACATACATCATGAATCATGATTCAAACATAAAAAATGTGATATATACACTTACCCAGTAGAATTACAACACTGCTTCATCTCCATGAGTCCAGTCTGATCCAAGGCACATGAGTATATGTCAATAGAGTGACCATTTGTAGCCGATCTCAGAGACAATGCTTCATAATGTTTGATAGCCTTCTTCATATACTTGGCGTTGTCTTTGTGAATGTCGTGGTGCGAACGGATGGGCTGCTTCAGCTCATCATTGACCACCTGACCGGGCCCTTGAGAGCATGGTCCACCCAAAAACATCATGATTCTTCCTCCAGTATTAGGATATGTGACTTCTAAAAGACCAACAGCCAAAGAGAGAGCAACGCCACTACTACGTAATGGTCTCTTTCCAACGCCCAAAGGCCAGGGATCCCTTCCAAGCTCGCCGAGAAGGTCAGTCAATGCCATATCACATGTTTTAACAGGTTGCAGGAAGCGGTGGGCTGGAGGTTGTGGAGTTGGGGCTCCAGCTCTTTGTTGGGGATTGGGAGCGTTGACGCGGCCAATTCCTAACTGCTCTTGAATCTGTTTTGCTGATAAGTCTTTGGTACCCTTGAAGACATAGCACTTTGATATGCCTTCCGTACCTAAAGTAAATAATATAATAACTTAATACATAATTAACAATCTTCTGGAAGGGTCCTTATTATTTGTATGTAAATTTAATGGATAGTATGTCTTAGGCTCTAATATTCCCAAAACCATTTTATACAGCCTCACTTGGGAATAACACCCTGGACCTCTTGGTCAACAGCCATGCTTGTTTCATATAAGGCAAGCAATTCAAGATTTCCATGTAAATAGAAATATGAGGAAGTGCCATAATACAGGAAGTGAAAGTCAGTACATAATTACTTAACAGTTTTGTCATGTTTAAGAGTGTGTAACATATTGTAGATAAAACATGTCCGAATCAAACACATTGTCTGATATCATAAAAGGCAGGAAAGAAAATATTATTGAGTGTCATAAATGGATCATATGAATTATTTTCATTTGATTATATCAACAGTAAATTATTTTCTTTTGAAAACTTAATAAATACCTCCAAAACTTTACTGCCTCATAATATGAAACAAATATAATGGCAATATGTTATATTTTTCATCCTAATTCCTTTCACTAATATCCCTGTCAATACTTTTATACTGTTTCACACTTTGTCTACATCTTAAATCTCTCTTTATACAGGTCTACTGGAAGAAATTTGTAGTTGATATAAACATGGCTTCATTCTTGCAGGGATTCACACAGAACCCACATTTATATATTGATGGTTATTGTGTGTACATAAAGTAATACTGATATAGTTAGTAAATAAAATTCACAACAAACAGAAAATTTACAATTTGTATGAAGCATACAGCAAGTATGGTGTCCAGATTTAGAATATAACACCACTCTATCTCCTCCTCTAGATATTGTACTACTACTGGGCTCTTAACCAGAGGGATAGGCAGCAGTGCCACTTCTGTGGAACAGTAGCCATATTGCACTCACGAACCCAACCGCCAAGCATGGTGTATACTGGCAAATTCCCCCAATGATGACTATAAATAAACAACCAGTCGCCAGTGTAATTGGTTGTTAAGGAGATCTTTATGGGGAGGCCTTTGGTCAGCAGTAGACATTCTTCGGCTGATATGATGATAATGATGATACAGCAAGAAGGTGATTGTTGTTGCATCCAACTACTAGATGTTAATGTTTCTATGAGTAACATTAATATCAATGCACACAAATATTTTTAGTCATTCTTCATCATGTCAGCCAAAAGACGTCTACTGATGAACAAAGGCCTCCCCATAAAGATCTCCTTAACAACCAATTACACTGGCGACTGGTTGTTTATTTATAGTCATCATTGGGGGAATTTGCCAGTATTCCACAACACCCATTACATGCCGCCTGCATCCAACAACTCCCAGTGATCTTTACCAGGTTGTCTGCCCAAAATCCCATATGAAGTCCTAATTGATGACCCATTCTTACCTAGCTCATGTATCTGTACCATACGTCCAAATGTGATAAGTCCAACAAGAGCATTCTGTGGCATAAGACTGAGTGAAGTCTGCAGTGAATCCTTCAGTGCTCCAAGTTCTTCTTCATCTAAACATGTGTCTACAACAAGTAGAAAGATGGGTGGCATGGTCTGTGCCCGGGTTATGGTGTATTCAATGGTGGAGAAGTTGGGAATGAGTTCTGCTGGCTGGTGTTGTTCCGAAATGGCGGAATATTGTGGTGGAAACTGTAATAATAACAATTATACTAATTACCAATTGAACATCTATCAATTGACTGAACTTAAGAATGTACTTCATCTATTGTGTTAATTCCATATTTTAAATGTTCAGTGTGTTCTACCAATCATCATTATTACACAGTTCTTATTAATTTGATGTACAACGTTTTACAAACAGAAATAGGTGTTCCTGAGGCATTTAGCTTTAAAGCATAAATTAATTTTACATAAAAGATTGTTACAAATAATTATAAATATATTTAGATGTGTAATTGGTATAACATAATTTTCTAATAAAACATATTCAACTTAATTTTAAGTATCAATATCAAAAATTGTTTCTTACTGTATGAAATAAAGCAGTAGCAAAAACATTAATTAAACCATAATTTTTTAGTACTCTACATATATGGGAAAGGCATAAGTTAACAGTGTGATTTAAAGGGATTTAAAAACATGCCTAGTTCATCAAAAATCCAACATGAAAAACAGTTCCCTAGTTTAATAGGAAGTGAACTTCAATAATAACACCAAAAATACACAAACAAGACAGTCATGTAAGATTTTTCAAAGATAATGAGGGATCTTAATGAAAAGAAGCATTACTGAAACAATGATTAAAAAGATTACTTACAGGATTTCTTTGGAAGCAAAAGTTGCACACCCATAACTTGGCTCTGTAATCTACCTGGCACATCGGATTCATGATAGCTCTGCATGTATTACGGGTACATAGCACAGGTTCGTACTGAATCGGCGGCAAATCAGGCCTTTCCTTTAGCGGCTGGTATAGACATGCTAATGGCACAACCAGCCTAGTAGCCTCGATCCTACTCGAAGGCCATGCGTTCCATGTAAACCGTATACCATCTCTGTCTTCATTCTGCTGAATAAACTCCTCGTACGTAGCCATATCACTAGTCTAAAAGGGAAGCATTGATAACTCACACATTTAGAAAATAGTAGATTTGAAACACAGATATAACTATTATTCCTGTAATTTACGTACCAAGTGTGCATGCGGCGCCTCAAGGCTAGCCACATATGCAATGTGTTAAGGTGTAACTAAGTATTCATTCAGAAATTGGTTGTTATTCGAATTTTACAATAATTTTCAGCAGACGGGAGAGGCTGGCTGATTTGGCAATTGTCACAATCATAGACAAATCAGCTGTCACAATAGCCACGTCATTTTGGAAGACGCAACATATTTACTGTAGTTTTCTTTTTGATAATTTATTTGTATTTGACTAATCTCCTGTGATAGTAATAAAATATTTTATTCTCATAATATAAAGATAAAACATCCCGATGGTTATAGTTTCACCATAGAGAATAGAATAAAGACCAATAAAGTTATTTCATAGACTAGTTCAGCATCTTTCTCTATGGTGCTAAGTGACGCGTTCCTTTGCACACATACGGGAATAAAAAAGCCGAAAAAATGAATAAATTCCATTATTAAGTGAATCTAAATAATTTAAGAGTTATGTTTACTTAAAAACAGTGTCGAATAGTGATTATATACAAAAAGTGTAAAGTATTATTCTGAATTATGAAATACATTTGTAAAATAAACGGTTCACTTGTGGATATTCTGAGTAGTAATGAAACGTTCTTGAATGAAATATTTTTTATTTTTAGGACATAGTAAATTATATTTCAATTATGGACATTATTTGTAAAATAATTCGTATTTAATGGGAAAAGAACAAACATTCTAATATAATTAGTGGATATAAAATTAATGACATGTCATTGCTTTGTTTGAAGAGCAGGAAGTTTACGCCAAAAAGTGCGACTGCGCACTGGCCAAATTAGTAGTGTGAAAGAAAATGGCGATCAGCGAAAGGCGTCCGGAGTTAACGTGATGAAAAACATTGTTAAAAGCTCAATTACATAGTGTTATAGTTATTAATTGTGTCAGATGTAGATTAATTAAGTGTTAATGAATAGTGATTGTGTATAAAAATGGCTGCGAATATGTACAGAGTCGGCGGTAAGTGGCAATAATTGGTTATTTTTGTTGTAGCTTCGCCGGTTCACCGCCAGCCAACTAGCGGTGCTTTGCTTTGATTGTCGTACCTTCATTAATTGCTCACATTAATTAGTTCAATTTCTTAAATTTATTTATTTATCTGATTTTAAACGTATCCTAAGGTTTGCGTGTAAAACATCGCGGCAAAGCCTTGTTTGCGGGAAAGTGATATTTATTTTACCAAATTTCGTCAAATAGGACATTAGCATTTGCATCTAGGTATCATTGTATCGGCTTGCGTATCAGCGTGCGGGTGGTTTAAACATGCAGCGCCTGCATTTATCTAACGGCGTTTATACTATAGATGGATTGTTTGACAAAGTTTTGATGGTTTCGACACGAGATTTTAGGTTATATTTGATGTTGTCAAAACAATTTAGTAGAACTCTACGGTATTTAAGGGGATTTTGTAATGGCTTAGAGGCTTGTGATGCTCGAGAACTAAGTTGTAGTTGGTGTTTAAGTTATTGGGGTTAGTTTTCTCATGTTAGGTTTGATAGTGCCGGCGCTTCGGTGTCAGCGGTATGTCGCGGGCGCCTCGTGCCGCGTTCCGCGGTCCTCGCGTCGAATGTTAATTAGCTCTTCCTTTTATGTTAACTTCCTATCATATAATGTAATGCTACTCAAAGGTTGTTGAATTTTTGTTTGTTATTTATGTTTTTCGATACAAAATCATGGCTCTATTAGAATGTTAATATTGTATTATGAGTTGACCACCCCTAAAACATGGTAAACACCTCTTAAATTTTATTAAAGGTAGCTCACAAGTATAATATTTTTAAGTTTTAAAATTTCATATATTGCTATATTTTTCATTTTTATGTTGACCTCAAATATCTGCATACATAATACACTTGTATCTGACAAAGAGTAGCTTGACCTACATTCACCACCTTGGATTTTTCTTTTGTACTGAACTTTATTTCATATAGCTATGCCATTAAAAGACAATTTCTTATATCAACATAAACTTATGGAAATACAATTATTGTTCCAAATAACCACATTTTTATTTATCAATGTGAATATTATCAATGAACAAACAATTCTCTTTAATGATATCAAGGTTACATAAAGCAATCTATTTTAGTCATTTATTAATCTGCAGACTTGTTGCTGAAACACTATAGGTAAACAATATGTTGATGATACCAGAAAATTTTCCTCCCAATAAGTCTTTGGTGCAGTTTTTCAGATAGTATACCAGGCAGATTTAAAGTCACAGTATTATTATATCAAAATAATAACAAATGTGATAATCTCATCTCACATGAATTGTAATGAAATGTTATGTGAGAATTATTTTAATTTCCATATTCATTTTATTGGGGTGTCTAGATGAGATGACTGTTATGAAATATATTTTAAATGGTCCAAATTAGACATATAAAAGTTTATTTAACACATATTTACCTAAATAGTTTGCAATTCTATTAAAAATCTACAACTTAGTATAAGTGTCATTGAATGTTTATAAGACATGTTTCTCTACATTTCTTACTATGAAACCGTTTAATTTTATCGTTTTGACAGTAAACATTAAACTCCTTATTTTGATTAATATAACCTTCAGTCATGTGAAAGTATGAGTTCATTGACCTGTTACTTAAGCATATCTGGGTACCTAGCCTACCTTTTTACATCTAGTGCATAATCTACACACATAAAGTAATACTTCTATAGAATTGAGTAAATTATTTATTGCTTTTTACATAGTACCTATATGTGTGATATTGCTCTGTAAATTTATAGTTCTTATGACTATTTTCCTCTTTATATAACATTAATAATAATGTTTAAAGATAATCACATGACGTAATTTCACAAGCACCAATGTACCGTCAACTGCACAGTTAGTTGCTAAATTATTATTATTGCACAGTTAGCCTCATTAAAAAGATTAGTATTGAATTTAGTTTCAATAAACTGGTGTTGGTTAGTTATGAAAAATGATTGTGATTGTATCAGTGGAATCCTTTTTATTGTGTTAGGAAACAGGTTATTTAAACTCAAGGAAACATTACCAAAAATCTTTGACAATTCTTTCAGCTTAATGTCATCCAAAGCTAGATAGGGGAATGCTTTTTCGAAAAAAGAAATAGAATAATGATGTGCCATTAAATAAGATTGCATGGCGGTAAGGACTGACCAATCCCACACGACGGCACCCGTTCACGAGGATGACGCATATTTTACATCTTCATCATCTATCAGCCCGTGTTTTAATCCACAAATGGACATAAAGCTTCGCCCAAAGCACCTCACGATAACGTATTGCAGGACGCCCTCCGGGTAGTTGTACCGACAACATACGCAAAGCGGCTTGTAGCAGTTGGATTACTAGAATCGTAAATCATAATGGTTGCGTATGAACAAAACTTAGTCCTCATTATGTGGTAATGTCTTAGGTTTTCGCGATTATAACTCATTATAATAAAACACTTTTTGATAGATAAAATCGCGTAAATATATTTTGTTTCTGTTTTTACTAACTCTTCGAACCCTTCGCAGCGTTCATGGTCGCAGAATTACATGTTTTACTTATGTAAGTATTCAAGATGATGCACAAAAGGCGAAATTTTACATATACCTGGGTATATAAAATGATTAATACTTATGCAGCTTTTCAGTTTATTGGCTTTGTATGAATCTGTAACTATCGTATAATTGAATCTACCGATGACTTAGTTATTGTTTCGTATCACCTATATAAATATATCATAAAAGTGGACAAAACTGTGAAAGTTTCAAAACAAAAATCCGTCTATTTTTTTATGAAACTAAAGTAACCATAAAATGAATTTGCTCACTTAAATACATATATTATGCCTAATATTGGTTCCTACCAAACCATCACGCATGTGAAGGGTCTTTAATCCATTCTACTAACTGGATGGTCGCTTAGATTAACGGAACCAATAAATATTTTATAATGTTACTGTTATTAGAGGTAGCCCGCGCCTTCATTCATTAATTCTTCCATTTCGATATGCCCTCTAAACGAGACGCGAAAAACTGAAATAGCTTATATGAAGTTATTGGAACTAAATACTTTGTAAACTCCAGTGTATCGTACATTTATTCGGCCTGCGCTACGCAACTATCTTTATTGGTATTGTGGGTGCAGCATCCAGATTTTCTAATTGTGTTTGCTTCCTACGAGATATAATATTTACTAACCGATAACGGTTTCACGGTGTTATACTTTTGCTAGGCTAGTCGTAAAGAGACGCAATAGTCGAATTATATTTTTCTTCTATACCATACCTCTCCTGACTTATAGCGCCAAACTAATCAACAATTCATATTTCTAGTGCTTAAAACTCTTCCCACCATATACTTACAGAACTCTAAACACACCAATTCAAGCAAAAGTGCAGACTGTACTCGCTCGTCTTAACGTATCCCCAACAGTCCTTCGATCTCCATTATAAAACGGGCTTCTCTTGTAGACTGCTATAAAGATCTTGAGTTATCATAAACACTTTCCGCCATAGAAATAACGCCATACGACTTTATGCACGTGGAAAAAAATCGTATGTCCATCAATTGAAAACAACATAAAAATGGCTGAGACTTAGGCGATTACGTCAAGCAAAATTACAAGCTAGTACAAGTTTTATTGAGTTAACTGTTTGATTCGTATTTAATTCATGAGAAATTGCATTCAACCCATTGCCTGCTGCTGTAACCCAGTTCCTGTGATTAACACGAAAAGATGAATACCGCCCATTAAACATATTTGTAATTTATCGACATCCATTTATTATTAACTAGCTGAGACCCGCGGTTTCACCCGCGTTTTATTTAAAAGAAAGTTAGAGTACTTCGAAATAGACACTTGACATAGAATATTGGATTTCAAGGGTTTTTTATTTTTTGCGCGGAACCCTAATGATTTTTCTAAAATAAAAGTAGCCTAAGTTATTCCTTATAACATCAACTATCTGCCAGTGAAGGTCCCGTCAAAATCGGTCCAGCCGTTTCGGAGATTACCCGGAACAAACAGACAGACAGACAGACAGACAAAAAATGTAAAAATTGTTGTTTTGTTATATGTACCGTATATACTTTCATATGCATTTAGTAAAAAGCTGTTATTTTGACATTACAAACAGACACTTCAATTTTATTTATTTGTATAGATATACAAAGTATTGCTAAGCATACCAAAATGACACCGCTTACCTGAGGTTAGGCTGAAAAATAAGTTTAACGGATGCATTTCAGCGAGTGTGCATTGGAATTACTCTAATTTATTTCATCCATGTCCATTATCGGACGACCTAACATACGGCAATGCGCGCCACCGTTGTATGGTGAGCATTCCTATACGCACGAAGTGGGTCGCTAACAAATTTATAATGCGTCCCGCTAAGGATCGGAACTCCTTGCCGGCGGTGTTCCTAACGATTCTAACATGGGATCTTCAAATCACGATTGAATAGGTTTGTAAGCTAGCGTGCACCATTCTAGACAGCAGCGTCGCATAACATCAGGCGAAAAACAAGCCTATTAGAAAACACCACTGTAGAAATCTTGGTTTCAGTTAAGATCAAACATTTGGAACCCCCTTTTTAAGTATCAAACAAAATAACTACTATACAAGTACTTGTGATAACTCATGATGCTCGAGGTCGTCGCACCAAGACGTTGATCATTGATTTTTTACCCTATTATTTATTTAAAATACACTAGAACTAGTGTGCACGAACTCATAAACTTGAACGGAAGTTCGGACAGTATAAATGAAATAGTAGAATGACTTCGGTTGCGGTTATACAATGACTCGGTTATCCACATGGTTAGCCGATGTTAGAGTAAATATGACGCTCATATGCTTTGTTATGTCACAAGCTATGGTTGTTTATTGTATTTAAACGCGTAACTGGCTACTTAACTCGCAAATACGCCGCAAAATAAAATGGTGTTTTGTAAATATTAGGCAGCTATGAACGTGTAGGACAGCAATATGTTGTCAAATTAGTCCTGAACAAATTTAATTTATATTCGTTTTGTTAAAACTCGAGTTGGGGCCAGCGAAAATGTTCATTGAGTGAACAAACAGACACCAGCGGCTTGTTGCGTATACAAACGACCACGAAATGACTGACTGACGAACACAACGCGGCTCACCGTTGCCAGACAGTGTAGTACCGTAGTATCGTATCACGCTGACAAATTTGCGTGTGTATCCCTGCAACCAAATGTATTATAATTTATTTCAGTCTGACAAAAAGCAGGCAATCTGAGAAATAATAACTATCTACCACAAATAATGCGGAAAAACCTTGAGAATACGCTTCCTAGACCTCTTGCTTTTACCAACAAGCAAAGTTTAATTTGTTCTGATCTTGATAGTATAATATCTAACCCAGTGGTACTGCGCTTACGGTATGTTTAGGGTTGTGTGATAACAACAAGAACGATTTATTAACACGTCATGTCCGTTGTTTCTTTTGTTTATTGATCATTCGTATTTTTTATACATTTACATTACAAGTAACACGTAAAACAATGGAGGGCGTTCCTCTACATGACTACCTCTGAGACATCCCGAAAAAATCTCATGATCTAGATTATTCTTTAAAATAATTTTGTTTTAGGATACACACTTTGCAACTAAATATATACACAGTATTTATGATTAAAGTAAAATACATAAAACAAAAATACAAAAAGGAAAACTACACTACCCACACCTGCAAATATGTGTCGAAGTACGAGGAGTAGTAGTAGAGTAAAGAGAGTCGCTGTCAACTAATAATGATCCCAGAAGACTGGCAAAATTGCCATATTAAATGGCTATGCTTATTCTTTGGCCAAAAAAAAGGCCAGCCCTTTAATTACGCGAAGTGTCGACCAGCCTTAGCTATATCTTTGAAAAGCAGACGTGCCTTCGCATGCCCAATGACTCGAGCGTTTCTACCGCAAACTGTTCAAAACAATATTTACCGATTAGGTTGTAGTATTTGAGCCATTCGAGTTTTTGAAGCAGCAGCGCTAGTGCAGCCTGCCGTGCTTGGAAGATGTGGTGCACTGAGAGTGTCGACATAGTTGCGTCGCACACCCAGAAACGGACCATCTTCCATGGCCGTAACGACATACCGCCCGGTCTTTTGCCATCGTTACGTGCCAAGATGTGCAATTGGGTTCCAAAACAGCTGGCAAGCCAGCAGTGACACGAACACTACGATTAATGTAATTAAAGCATGCCTGTTTTTCGTGACCTGCACTTTTATTGCAGGACAGACCATGCTGTCCGTGGCTGATAGCTTATGAGGAGCACCACACGCGGCAGCTAATCGTCTATGCAGCGAGCCGAAGTGTTATTATTTTAATGTTAACTGACTATTCTTGATCTTTTTAAACTCTTACTGTTATGTAAAACAGTATTCTAACCATACATTGATAAAACATTACTAAGCTGCTATGCAGTATAAGAAAAACACGATACCTAGAGCTAAGCAGCTATTAGCAAATTAGTTACTAGCTTTCGTTAGCCGCTTATAAGCGACGCTTAGCTTGCTGTGCTACGTGTCGGGGTTCGATTCCCGCACGGAACAAATATTTGTTATATAACCCAGGTGTTTATGCATGTGAGATTTATGTCTGTAAACTGTATCTACGACACAGGAGAAATCCTAGTTGTAGGTAAAGATTTTTTAAAACAGAGTAATTTCTTAGACTGCTATCTAAAGTCGTGAGAAATCCTATATATGATTTATGGTTCCGTAATATCTGTCATACACCACGACGACTTGCTGAATCGTCGATATCTTCATTATGCCAATACTCACTACGCTTGGCAGGCGGGTTGACAAGTGCGGTATACGATATCCACGGGAGGAGATGCGAGTGGTGCTATATTCTTAATCTAGATTCCAGATGGTACGCAGAATAACTAAGTAGGTAATTTATTTTTAGAATATGGCCAAATCAACGTTTCCTTCAAAAGTCACGTAAACGTTGAACGATTATTCAAGCAAATGTCATTCTTTACTTCACTACCAAGTTCCATGTGGTTCCCGCATAAGAATATACCATCCCTCTCTACCCATTGGTGTCGTAAAAGGTGACAAGTGTTGATACTCTCTGATCAGGAGTACGGACAGCAGCATCCTGCCGTGGGCTAATCACAACACTGCAATCACCAATCCGCCTGCCAAACGTGGTGATTATGACAATGTAGTACGACTATTCTAGTAATCACTGAGAGGCCTTTGTTCAGCAGTGGACGTTTACGGGCTTATGAGTGTATGTTGTAATTTTGTATTAATTACGATAATCGATGCTTTGAAACAACGCAAACGTACGCATGCTACTCAGAGTAACTACATTGTCGACTCTCATTTCGGCTTCCCAAACATACCGCGAATATGTATGGCCTCCCTCGAAGTGCATCAAGCCACTGATCCAAAATACATAATTTCAGACGGCCTCTCTGGGTCACCAAAAAATAATAAGGTATTCCGTGGACTAATCAATCATCAGTGGAATAAATAAATTTATTTGAGTATTAACTATATCCGAGTGTTGTCCGGATTAAGAATATAGCACCACTCCATCTCCTCCAGTGGACGTCGTAAAAGGTGATTAAGGGACTCTAAACCAGAGGGATGAGCAGCAGCGCCCCTTTTCTGGAACAGTTTCAGACAAAACGATCACACAATTGTGGAAATCTATCCAGGCCTTCCCGGACTTTGGTCAGCAGTGGACGTATTTTTCCTGATATGATGATGATAAGTTTTAAAATTTGCTGCAATTAATTAAATAATGACGTTGCCGTAAAGGCCAATTATATGGACCATGTTTTTTTTAGCATAAGATTTCTAAACAAATGACGGCACGGTTGGTGCAGTGGCCGATACAGTCGGCTGCTGCGCTCCGAGTCGTGGGTTCCTGCACGGAACAAATATTTGTATGATCTGCAGGTAGTTGTTCCGGGTCTTGGTGTATTGTGTGTGAAATGTATGTTTGTAAACGCACCCACGATACAGGAGAGATCCTAGTGTGGTAATATTTTTATAATATATTACATCATAAAACACAAAAAAAATTGAGTTAGTGTGATAGTATCAAACTAATTAAATTACTAACTTTCATATTATTGTTAAAACAAATTTAAAGATTCTATTGTTTGCACGCCTATTTAGGTGAGCCATAGAAGATGGACGTAAATACAACAAAACATCTGTATTGTCAAGCAAATCAATCAGGCATTATTTTACGTGTATGTGTAAAAACATCAATAATTTGATCGACTTCATTGCACAAACAAAGCTGACTTTACCGTTTTTTTTAACGGAAGAGCGGAATGGCATGCCTGGCTCAAACCGGCTAAAACCCCACGGTGTCCTTCTTCTTACCTCTAGCCGGGGGTGAGGTGTACGCTTTATCTGCATCAGACCGCGCACCAGGCAGGTATCGGCACTATCGCTGTTTGACGGGCCCCTTCTCTGTGCGACCTTGTTGCCTGCACCTATCCTTCAGAGAGGCGCGCGCGGGACACGCGCGTCGCCATCTCGGGCCTGTTTCTGTTCGGGCGTCGGACCGCCGGAGATCGATCAGCGCAGTTCTCCGGCGCTCACGCCCCGTGCGTTTTCTGCGGCGGGGATCAGAGGTGGTCTCCTCCCGTCCCCGCTCTGCCGCCTCCTTTGCTTGCATCACTTCCTCGCAAAAGGAGGCGACGGCATACACGCGCTCAGGACGATGGACTTAACCACGTCCGGAAGCCAGAGGTCACCCCCTTCGACCCCCGCGACGAGGTCACGGTGCTGCGTTGCCCAAGCTGGGCACTCCTCCAACGTGTGCTGCGCCGTGTCCTCCGGGCAGTCTCCGCGATGATTACAACCGGGAGTCCTTTCTCGGCCTATTCGACGCAGATACCGTCATCCAGTAGGCGAGGGCGCCATGCCGCCTGTCAAGCCATTCCACCATGACGGGCCGCTATCACGGCGTGCCCTAAGCTGATTTTACCTCACCCACTATTAGGTTAACATACATAACCAGCCCATTACTGTCCCACTGCTGGGTAGGAGCCTTTTCTCACGATGAGAAAGGTTAGGCCACAACGCTGGCCTAGTCTGGGTTGGCGGATTGCCATTGCGAACTTTTTTTTGGAGCCCTCTCAAGTGTGCAGATTTCCTCACGGTGTTTTCCTTCACCGTTAACGCAAGTGATAATCAAATTCTGATTTGCACAGGTATCTGAAACGTCCGAGGTACGGGCCGGGATCGAACTCAGGCCCTAATGTATAGAAGCTTGCCTTCAACTAGTTGTTCAACATCTAGGCTATCGCTGCGGTCTATTATGTTAAGATGTAATATATCCGTTGCACTACTGTTACATAGAGGCATGCATCACACACATCATCTCGGAAGCGTCCACTGCTGAACATGGGCCTCCGAATGATTACTATCTACAATGAGCGGTCATATAGGTTTTGACGGCACGGTTGGTGCAGTGGCTGATACAGTCGCCTGCTGCGCACCGGGTCGTTGGTTCGATTCCCACACGGAACAAATATTTGTACGATTGGCAGGTAGTTGTTCCGGGTCTGGGTGTATTATGTGTGGAATTTGTGTCTGCAAACGCACCCATGACACAGGAGAAATCCTAGTGTGGGGCAAGGTTTTTTTTTTTTTTTTTTTTTTTTTTTTTAAATATATGTATTGGATATTGCCATAATCACCACGCTCGGCACGCGATTGATGATCGCAGTACGCTGTTATTAGCACACAGGAGGATGCTGCTGCACAACCTCTTGATACCAGCCCTTAATCACCTTTTACGATACCCATGAGTGGAGAGGGGTGATCTATTCTTTCCGGATAGTACACAGACACAAAATCATCATCATATCAGCCAAAAGACGTCCGTAATCCGGTCATCACGGATATGCATGCCTCTATGTAATGTTAATAAAACTGATATTTACGTGTATTAAGTCCATGTGGATTAAGAATAGCACCACTCTATCTCCTCCCTTGGATGTCGTGAAAGGAAACTATGGGACTCTAAACCAGAACGATGGTCAGCAGCGACCCTTCTATGGAACAGCAGCCATGCGCTACGTTCACAACCAAAGTCAAGCGTGGTGATTACTAGCAAATTCCCGCCAAAATGACACATTAGTGGAAGTTTTGAGGCAGGCATTTATTCAGTAATGGACATCTTTTGGCTGATATGATGAGAGGCATGCATGCTATAGTTTGGTTCGAACTATTGCATTGGTAAATTAACTCGTAATCATCCACTAAACACGCATCGCGGCAGCCTGAAGTGCCCAACTAACAAAAGCACTGCCCTATATTGGTACCAAACAATTAGCGGGATCCACCTCCTTAATGAGAAAGAAAGAAAGAAAGAAAACTATTTATTTTTGCACTAGTAACGACGCACAATTAAAATTAGGCATCATATTTATAAGAAACACAAAAACTAACCTACAAAATGCAATAAAATGGCAACACAAAGTTATGATAAGGGTATGTGCCAAAAGACTCGGAATCCAGGCCCAACATAAAATATAAACTACATTACCATTTATATGTAAGTTTTATAATGCTAACCATTAAAAATCCAAAAATTATTGCGTCATGCCCGTGCAAAAAAAATAATGCTATCCCTCATTGCTAAGCAGCATGATCTGCAATGTTCTGGTTGACGTTAAGATGTGAATTTGTCTTGTGCCAACCTCGTCGTCGATAGTGCGCAGCGTAGCCGACAAATATTATACTAAAAGGGTTGAACAAAGACAATCCCAGACTGAGGGGGACGTTTGGCGCTGTGGCAAGTGCTTGGATTTTGGCGCTACGTGGTGTAGGTTCGATTCCTGCTCGGGACAAATATTTGTATGGCTTACAGGTTGTTGTTCTGGGTTTGGGTGTTTGTGCATTTGCGATTTATCTGTGTAAGCAGTACCCACGACAGCAGAATTCCCAGTATGGGGCAACGTTAAAAAAAACGTTTCGTTTTTTTCCCGTCTTATACTTTAGATTCTGTTATGATGTAAAGGGCTCCTACGATTCCAAACCATAATGAACAAAATTGTGAAAAAGCTATTTAATATCCGAAACTTACCACCATATATGATTCGATTCATATATAATAATATATGTCTGTATCTTAAACCACTATGCTAGCTGGTTGGTGAATATTATTTTCTTTTATTTATTCTTTTCATGACGATTTTGGTATGATAGCATTCCCTGGTGTATGACCAGGGAATGCTATCATACACTACGACGACTTGCTGAATCTTCGATATCTTCATTATGAGTGTTAATATTTACTATGATACATATATTATGCTGTGTGGTGCCGGCTAAGGATACCACCACTCCATATCATCTCGTGGGTGTCGTAACTTGCGATTATGGGATTAACCGGAGGATGGGCAGCAGCGTCCTTCGAGTACATTTATAACGCAACTGCGATCGCCAACCCGTCTGTCAAGCGTGGCGATTATAGCAACACCCCCCAATGAGCACACAACACAACCCTATACCGGTAGTTGACCTAACCTTTGGAAGAGGCTTTTGTTCAGCAGTGGACGCTTTTCGATTAAAACGACGAATGACGAGTGTTATGCCGCGTGGTGTCTGGATTAAGAATATAGCACCAATCCTCTCCTGTGGATGTCGTAATAGGCGACGAAGGGGCTTTAGATCAGAGGTATGGACAACAGCGTGCCTTCTGTGAAACTGCAGCCATTCTGCGCTCATCAACCCGCCTGGTGGGTACTGGTAACTTCCCCCCAAAATGATGATACATTGTGGAAATCTATGGGGCAGGTCTTTGTTCAGCAGTGGACATCATTTGACTGATATGATAGTGTTATTATGCTAAAGAACAAACTATGTCACAGAAGGTTGAGGTACGGCTGGGCTAGCCCTTGCGCCACCCCATAGTAATACTCTCAAAATGATTACATTTATTGCTCACTAGCCGTTACCCGCCCACTTCGCTAGGCATAAAGTATATTTATATCTTCTGAACCCTGCAAGATATCGAAATGGAACATACACGAAAATTCGAGATAAAACTCCCGTTATAATGCCTAATTTTTTTATTGCAATCCTTTCAGCAGTTCGGAACATATTCGAGACAAACTTTCAGACATAATAAATCTAAAAATGGTCATTTATGATTAAGCATCGCATAAATAGCAGTTTTCTTTAATGTTTTGGCATATTTTTAGAAATCACAGACAGGCACTTCAATTTTATTATATTGGGTATAGATTTGTGGTGTGTGTTAACATTCACATAAATCTAAGATTCGCTGAATCTTAAACAGTTTTGGACTTTCTGGTGGTTGTCGACACATAGCGGTGCATCCTAACATTAACTAATATCATCCATCCACAGTAACATACATACGAAGCATTTATATAAACGGGTGTATTTAAAAAATACACCGGTGAACAGAAACAAAGAGAAAAGCAAAATGTAAGTGGTCAAACAAGCTGGACCGTAACACGTACTCGTAAAAAATAGTAAAAAAAGGACTCTTAATTAAAAAGCAAGGTTTATGTCAGATGATGTTTTGTACCAGAATGGTGATAAAAAATAAAAGTAAGAAATAACACAGAATAAAATATTGTAATACTAAACAAAAGCGACCTTAATCGAAGGCAACAATAATAGATTGTGTGAGAAAAACTTACCTTTGAATTATTAGTATCGTTTTTTTACTGAGACTAACTTATGTATTTTGCGTCATTAATGACTTATATACCTAAATTTAACAAACATGCAGCTAAACTCATACTTTCATGCAATCATCATATCAGCCAAAGAACAAAACTGTTGAACAAATGCCTCCACCATAGATTTTCACAATTGTGTCGTTATTTCAGGGGGAACTTGCCATTGCTGTCTATCCCTCTGGTTTAGACTCCCTTACGGCTGAATACTAAAATTCCACCTAATTTAAATCCCGCTTTAACTATTCCAGTAACCTGTATTCTGTACAAAACCGGGCGGCTCAAATAGTTAAAGCGAGCCTTAATATTAACTGGCGTTTCAGTTTTCGGCCGTAAGTCGCCTTTTACGGTGGAGATGAGTGGGTGCTCTCTATATTACTCGTAATCGGGACACAAGGAATAAATTTAATACAAAACGTATTTTCCCGAGTTTGTTTTGTTATTTAGCGAGTTAAGAAATACCATCGTAATATACTACTTGTTTGCCGTGTGGTGCCGGCTCAGAATACCACCACCCCATCTCCTCCCGTGGGTGTCGTAAAAGTCGACTAAGGGATTACCCGGAGGATGGGCAGCAGCGTCCTTCGATTACATTAACAACTCAACTGCGATCGCCAGCCCGTCTGCCAAGCTTGGCGATTATGGCAAAACCCCCCAATGAGCCCACAGCACACCCATATCGGTCGTTGTGATAATCTTTTGGGGAGATCTGTGTCCAGCAGTGGACTTCATTCGGCCGAAATGATGATATTACTTGTTATAATAAGTTGTTGTTTAAATAATTTTCTATTTCAATTTCTATATCTACTGGTTAGAATTTAAATAGGGCACGATCATCAGTTCCGTGTGGTTCTCGGATAAAAATAGGTCACCTCTCCCCGAATGGTTGTCGTGTAAGAAGCGAGTAAGGATTGATATCAAGAGGATGGGCAGCAGCGATCATAAATCTAATCTAAAATGTTTAGATTTATGATTTTGAACGTGATACGGTCACACTTAACACAAAAACATCCAAACATGTTGGATTAGATTGATTATTAATTTTGGCCGTATGACAGTATCCCCTATGACCGTTCTTTGTAACGATCTTTTTAGCTGTGGACGTAACGGGCTGATGTGTGATCATAATATGGTACGCACTATGTACATTTTAATTAATTAATATAAAAATATATCTCGAGAATTGCTACATGTCGTTCGTAACAGATGACCCTGAGGCCAGTTATGGTAATTAAAAACAAAAGAAACGCACAAGTTTAGTGCTGCCGCGCGAAATCTCAGTGTGAATTCAATCATTCTCTGCCCTCTTGAGATGACGTGTCCAGGCTAAATTTACTATACACTTACTTATTGACATGTTCCAAAAATACACTTCTTGGCAAAACTGAACGGGCGTTAACATCGCTATCAGCCGCATAATGCCCAACTTACACACACATAACTATAGGTAATATCGTACGTATAGACGTATCCGGAACACTCGTATTGGCCAGCTATATATCTATGTAGATGAACCACGTATGCATGTATAGCTACTACATACCTATTGATATAAGTACTGGTGTTGTTTCTTATAAACGCCAGGTCGGCCGCGCGTCTGACCGCATTCGTGCGTTTAACGAATCGTCGCTTTATATGGATCAATTTAATATACAAATGTTACTGTTCATGACAATTAATATTACCTGAATTTAATCACAACGGCCTACTATCACAATATTCTTCAAAATTAACGCCAGGGTCTCTCAATGAACCGCAATAGCGTAACCGAGTAGACTACATTGTTAAAGAGCTATAAATACATTTAAGTGTCACAATGGTCTAACAGGAAGTATCACATCACAATGATGATAGTTATACACGAAAAATAAAGCGCTCTTTCGTATCTATTACACGTGAATCCACGTCTCATCGTAAGTTAATTTTAGTTCACCTCGCGATCGTACCAGAATGGAAAGTTTCATATGAAATATGAGATCGACTACAATTCTATTTTCTGGTGATTATGAAGCGGCACGAGTTTTCATATTACTTCCTACTAAACGGACTAATGTAACATAACTGAAAATTACTGAAACCGAAATGTCGACGGTACTGTAACGATAAACACTTAGACCATAAACAACTTTCCCATTTCGGTCAAGTAATTGAACTATTTGCCACCTAACATTTTTATATTTTTTATACATCTAATAATAATTAAGCTTCATTAGCTGAACGATTAAGTCGTTGGACTGCCAATCGAATGATCGAGGTATCGTAAACCATACTACTCTATCTCTAAACGTGAGTGTAGTAAAGGGCGACTTTGGGATTAGCCGGAGGATGGGCAGCAGCATCCTTCGAGTGCATTAACTCGACTGCAATCACCAATCCACCTGCCAAGCGTAGCGGTTATACCAAACCCCCCAAAGTGCACACAACAAAAACCCAAACCGGTCGTCGTGGCGATCTTTGCGGGAGGCCTATGTCTAATAGTAGACGTCTTTAGACTGAAATGATGATGATGATGATGAAATTCTAACACGGCATTAAGGTACACCTAATTCAATAAAAACGAGGCTATTGATTTTCTTAATTTTCGGCAGATGAAACTCCACGTCACCATAGTTTTCTTAAATACAGTAACAGCAAGTATTGTCAGGAGGTTAATCGTCCAAAACTAACGCGCTTACGGTTCAGAATGAAAGGTTTCAAGCGTGTCATTTTGAGCGCGTGTTATTTAGTTGTGTTGTACGGCATAACGGTAAAAAGACGCCATTTACATTAGCTGTCCATGTGGCACAACAACCAACATAAGTATCGCTGGTACGGATAAACAGCAACCGTCCGTTCCGCACCAACTACTCCGCAGCTAGAGTTGGAACTTGTGGCTTAGGTAAAAACGTTGAAATACTAAATATTACGAAGAATCGTAAATACAATACGCTATAACGTTCCGGTGAGTCCGATAGTTGTGTGTTACGTGACATATTATAATGCTAATTCATTCTATGAGAGAACCAAAAAACCGCCACGGTGATAACACCCACGAAGTTGTTACACGCTCATTTTGAATTGAAAATATAATTGCATTGCTTTTTATTCCTTTGCCTCTTCACCATTTAAAAATAATTTAAATCGGCCCTGGAGCGTGTTGTAAATAAACTTTACGAGAAGAAATTATACGTACTGTTTACAATAAACTCGAAGCAGTAACAGGTTGAATCCAATCTAACCAATGTCCATTATGTTTGTCTGCAGACTGCGTCTATTTCGAGACGTCGTCGACGTCTCCGTACCAGATCCGCCGGATAGAGGAGCTGAACAAGACGCCGTCTGGAAACGTAGAAGCAAAAGTCATGTGCTTCTACAGGCGGCGAGACCTTCCCAATCCTCTTATACAGTTAGCTGATAAGCATCAAAGTAAGTATTCCCAATTTTTTTATGACTTTCGTTACTTTAGTGACTTAAGTGGACTCGCGTTTGATGATATATAATACAACGCCGCATATAAGGCAGAATTCGCGTACAGCTAATAAAATAGTATTTTTGTTAGAACGTAGTTTTGTTTTTCTAGTATCTATTGTACCCAGACTTTATTGTTTTTATTATACTACCCAATTGGCTTGTGACTTCAATATTCATCCTGTTTTGTTTCTCGATACAAGTTGTATTGATCGGATACATGCTGTTGCCATGTTGATCTGAAACTTTAAAATTCTATTGTTTTACAACCAAATTCTGTTTCATTCCACGAATGTATATCGACACATTACACAGGGCCACTTATATAACTGTAATATCCTTGGACTCCGACTTATAATAAGACTTTGTTTTGATATTGATTTTCGTATCAGACCAGTCACGCACATAGCCTGACGAAGACAGCAGTATTAGTAACTACTTGTACGTTAATAATATTCTGCAGGGGCGTCTGCGTCACGTGGACCCATGCGGATTAACGCGTCTTTGATTCTTTTCTATTAATAGCAATTTAAAGTATCCTACATCGGAGTTTGATATTAGGGTTACTCAGCGGGTGTCGGTACTCCAACTCCCAAGTCATAACGAACCCAATGCGTGTTGGCGTGTCTAACACATACGCACGATTGTAGAGCTGCAAAAAATTAATTGAATATCGATATTTTATGTAAAATTGCTCGTATCGTAATTCTGGTAATCCACAACGTTTTTTATAATAGAGCTACATGTAGAGTCGCTATGTAATAAAATGTTCGATTCGTGCATTTGACGAGAGGTTTAGGTTTTAATTGCAGCAGAAAGTTATTTTAGAAAATTCATTGTTCTAAAACTAGTCATCATTTCAGCCGATAAAACTCTACTGCTGGACAGAAGCCTCCCCCAATGCCACAAGGACCGGTATGGGTTTATGTTTTGTGCGCATTGGGTGGTTTTTGCCATAATGGCCACGTTTGGCAAGACGGTTTGCCGATCGCAGTTGAGTTATAAATGTACTCGGAGGATGCTGCTGCCCTTCCTCCGGCTAATCCCATAGTCGCCTTTTACCACACCCACGGGATGATATGAGGTGGTAGTATACTTAGCCGGCACCACTAGTCTAAAAACTAGTCACAACTGAAATAAAAGACGTTTACTTACGACTGAGCCGCATTAAGAAAATCAATTGGGGTTACATTAAAATAACTTGATTCAATTCCATGTACACAAAGGGGTACAAAAAATCAAAAACAACAATTGCTAGTTTTAGTCGCAACCAGTCAATACTTCAACCGTTGAAAGCCGTTTACAAAATATTGATACAGGTAATGATAGAGCTCGTAAACTCACTAGGAATCGATCCACCGTCTCACCATACCAATATCATGAACAAAACGGGCACACGCGATCGTGCGGTTGCTTCGGAATCTACTGTAACTGGCGCTCTGAGTCCTTGGACAACATCTTTTATATTAGGTACCATCCAAATACTGTCAAATTAACATTCATACAATATTTTCAATACGTTAGCTTATAGGAATAGGCAGTAACTACAGTAAATCACGTACTCATCTGCCATAACCCTTGTACTTGTTCCCGTTCATGAATATTTTATAAAACTTGTTCAACTATTAAAGTGTTACGCATCTCTTCTCGTTCATAATTTCAGCCGAATAAAGTCCACTGCTGGACATAGGCCTTGACCAAGGTTCGATTTGCTTTAATCGCTACGCTTCCCAGATGGGTTGGCGATCGCAGTTAGTTGTAAATAAATGTAGGTACTCAAAGGACGCTTCTGCCCATTTTCCGGCTAATCCCATAGTCGCCTTTTACCACACCCGTGGGATGAGATTGCTTGGTGTCAATCGTAGCCGGCACCACACTTATTCCTCAAACTTTTTTAGACTTCTTCAATATGTATGTCTCTTTGTCCCTAACCGGAATTTCCTGCAAATTAAATACATTAATATACATAAGTTTAACTTCATGCATTATTGATTGGTTGGAGTTACAAGATCTACTAGATTATTAGATTTATTATGGAGTTTCTTGCCCGATCTTCTCCATAGGAAATCTACATCTCGGAACGTGGCAACTAAAGTCTTGACGATTCATAAGTGCTATTAATGATTTAAATGAATAAAAATCTTTTTATCTTTATCTTTATCTATCTGTGTCCAAAATATGCGCGATGGCATAATGTTGCCTTAAGTAAAATTATAATACGCAGATAACATTCCCGTCAGCCAATTTAAGCCTCGTCCGCTCCGTCTTTACATATGCTTGACAATTCCTGCAATAGGTGCTGTAAGAGAGGGGGATCCTTTACAATCTCCTCGGGGGGGTGTGACCGCTTTACAGTCACCCTCTCCGAGATGTGCCTATAGGCGTGGCACCAGTGGGCGCCTCTAGTGTGATCATACGACGACCTGGAGCCTCCCTTAGGTGCCGAAGATGACCCCCCCAGTTGTTTTAGCCGATAGGAGTCCGGCATACCCCTTCGCCCTTCCCCGGGGCGAAGGAAGTTCACGAAGAATTTCCACAGGGCACAAATAAAAAATAAAAATAAAAAGGTGCTGTAAGAGAACACAAAATGGATTATGAATCTGGGGCATAGATGAACTGACTGGTACCTAACACGTGTACACACGGCTACGCATCAAGCTACACATATCTAGCTTAAGCTGATCTCTCATCGTTAGGAAAGCCTATACAATGCGAGATCAGCTCATACTTGAAATGTATAGCTTGATATGTAGCTGTGCGTACGCTGTGTCGACGTTCGAGCTTTCGTACAAAGTACCATAATCATAACTAGAGCTTTTAATACTGTCGCAGAGCTCCAAAGGCTACCGTAATTGTCAAAAAATATTTGTCTAAGGATGTCTTACCAACTACTACATAACTTCTCTGCTTGGCGATCTATAATTGTAAGTCAAAGTTAAAACTTCTCAATTCAGAATTGACTATGGTCTGTAAGGATTCGATTTGTCAGAAAGGCTTGCTTGCGACAATAACTGTATGGATTGTTATTTTTCACTTATGAATGACCAGTACTTTTTTTTGACATATTTATTACAGTTAGGCTAAGACCGCGCTTACAGGTGCCTTGCTTAGCGCCTAGCAAGACGCCAAACGTAAAAAAAAGTTAAATTGTTGTTGTTATAGGAATATTTTTTATTTTTCTTTAAAAAAACGTTGCCCCACACTAGGATTTCTCCTGTGTCGGGTGCGTTTACAGACATACATTTCACACACAATACACCCAGACCCGGAACAACTGCCTGCAGATCATACAAATATTTGTTCCGTGCGGGAATCGAACCCGCGACCAGGAGCGCAACAGTCGACTGTATCAACCACTGCACCAACCGTGTCGTCAAGACTAAGTGCTGAGTAAAGATTTATTTAATAGCCCGCCCAGCCCTTGTATATAACTAGGTACTTACTCCTGGTAATTTAATATTTTAGAAGTTGCTAGATACAAGGCGCTTAGCTAGGCACATGCAGTGCGTATGTTGCCTGAACTTTTTTTTTGCCTACGGTTCACAGAGCGCAGTGATCTGGCGACTCTGACTTAAATCGATTCTTATTAAAACCCAAACATTCGCTCACCGATTTTCATTAAGCGTCAGGTAGAGGGACCTGAAAAGCGTTGTGCGATTGCAACTTTGTGGACGCTGGGCTTACTCATTGGTAAGTATCCGAATTCATTCATAACCATTTATGTGTATGTATTCGTTTCGTCACAAACGTTTGTACTTTTATAATGTGCATATTTTCATACATTGACGTCACAACTCGCAAAATGAGCCCGATTTATTTCTTTTATTGTTTTAAAACCGTTGCCCCACACTAGGATTTCTCCTGTGTCGTGGGTAAGTTTACAGATACAAATTCCACACACAATAACGAGAGCCAGACCCGGAATAACTACCTGCAGATCATACAAATATTTGTTCCGTGCGGGAATCGAACCCGCGACCCGGAGTGCAGCAGCCGACTGTGTCAGCCACTGCACCAACCGTGCCGTTTATTAGATTTGGTAACTAATTTTGCAGATTCTGATGGCAAAATATAATTATGCTTTAACATTCATAAAGATGTGGTAACAAGACTTTCCTTAGTAATACGTACGTCAATCAGACAAACAGATCTATACAATAACAACATTCGTCAAAATCGGTTTAATATGAGACACATGATTTTTACGTCACATACAAACATTTTATACTCGCATCCTAAAATCAATACGCTTCGGTTTTAACGGAATACACCCAGCTCAACGAAGTAGGGTTGTATGTATGTATATTGTAGACCCGTGTTGTTCATATAAACGACGCTCGTATTTTTTTTCCTAATAGACCCAAGTATGACTCAAGTTTAAGTTTACACTCCCGCCATACTAAGTGGTCCAGTTATTATGTCTACTCAAGGATGTGGAATCAAGGGCGGCTCGTGAAATTAATCAGAGGTGTCATAAAGACAGTGTTACGTAAACGTAGTCGGGAGCGCTTGGCGCTAGTAGGAACGCGCCCCCAGCCGCGTGGTAATGACCCTGCCGCCCATGTGGTATGTAGCGGCCACGACTCTAAATATTTGGGCGCTTATAATATTCTGCTTGTTAGGTCAGAAACTTAAAGTAGGTACATACATCTACGTACTTGCACAGCAGCACCCAAGTAATTTGTAAACAATGATGCAAATAATTGTAATATATATTTTTCGCATTATATAAAATACTTGCTGAGCAGTCCAAATTAGCGAATTTGAATAATTAACTACATTACATGTTTTTTGCATTGTTAATCCCCTACTCTTACGTATTTTAATTGCCATGCCAAAATCTCCACAAGCATCAGCTTACAGGGACATCAGCGGTCATTGGGGATATGCGACCCCAATCGGTGGAGAGGAGTGGAAACCACATGAAAACTTCCAGATACATGCACTTTAATACTAATTTATTTTTCTTATGCAAAGAATTTTGAATTTATGTTACCAGTGATGACATATGGAACAGAGACGTGGTCACTCACAATGGGCCTCATAAGGAAGCTCAAGGTCACTCAGCGAGCTATGGAGAGAGCTATGCTTGGTATTTCTCTACGAGATCGAATCAGAAATGAGGAGATCCGTGGAAGAACTAAAGTTGTCGACATAGCTGAAAGGATTAGTAAACTGAAGTGGCAATGGGCAGGGCACATTGCTCGTAGAACTGATGGCCGTTGGGGCACAAAGGTTCTCGAATGGAGACCGCGCACCGGAAAACGCAGCGTGGGACGACCGCCAACGAGGTGGACAGACGACCTGGTGAAGGTCGCTGGGAGTCGTTGGATGAGAGCGGCATGTGACCGCTCGTTGTGGAAATCTAAGGGGGAGGCCTTTGTTCAGCAGTGGACGTCCTGTGGCTGATATGATGATGATGATGCAAAGAAAATTCGGTTAGTAGCTGCTACCTCAATACTCGATTATTCCGGCACTATGCCAGTTTCTTCAGCACTATTATATTGAATGAATAATAGTTGGCTAGTTGGGCTTGTCGGCTACTTACTCTCGTGCGGCCGGTGGTCAGGGGGCTGGCTGCGACGCGGTCGAGTTTTTAGACGATTACCAACGCCAGCGTAAAGAGGATCAGTGGGTCAACGCGGCACCACACGACCACACCACGGCAGTAGCTTCACTTAGTACAAGAAGAGATATTATTTGTCTATATTATTGTAGGTATATTCAATTATTCTCTTAGACAGAGTCAACATTTCCCTAAAACCGATCCGTAAAGTCGTGCAATTGCCGTATTTGGCATATGATAGGCAGCGAACTTAGCGCCATTTTCCAGACAATATTTCTCTGGGCTACTACAGAGAATTCTGACAAACAAACTGACCGGCTGGAATCGAACTCGCAACTTGTCTGCCGCGTTTGTGACCTCTAGACCAATGGAAGTGATGGTCTATTATAATTGTAAAAGTTTGTATGTTTGGCGACAAAAAAGAGGTTGGCATAGGAGTAGATTATGTCTTGGAATAGGATACAGGATAATTTTGAATTGAATTATTAAAAAAACACGAATTCTTTAATTATATGGCCCAGCGTAGCCAGCTGGTAACCCATACTATTATATAATTACAATAGTTACTATTTTACATATTACGTCAAACAGTGAGTGAACCCATATTTTTTGTTCCACTCATATCATAACACTCGATTATGCTGTGGTCGCCGTCTGGCCGCGCCGCACCACCATGTGGGCACGCGCCTCGGTTTACTGTGTAAACTTCTTTCAACTTACAAAAAAATATGTGGATTGCCTGTTCATTTCCTCTTGACTCGATATTTAAAAATAAACATTTGACTCGATTATACATAATTATTCAAATAGATTGCCGTGTGGTGCCGGCTCAGAATGCCACCACCCCATCTCCTCCCATGGGTGTCGTAAAAGTCGACTAAGGGATTAGCCGGAGGATGGGCAGCAGCGTCCTTCGAGTACATTAACAACTCAACTGCGATCGCCAACCCGCCTGCCAAGCGTGGCGATTATGGCAAAACCCCCCAATGAGCCCACAACACATCCATATCGGTGGTTGTGGTGATCTTTGGGGGAGGCCTGTGTCCAGCAGTGGACTTCATTCGGCCGAAATGATGATGATGATTCAAATAGATTGCCTTTTAATTCATCGTAGTAAAACACCAACTATTTTCGAATGCTAAGTTTATCCGTGACATTTCGTCAATAGAATGCGTTCAATACTGTATTCGGTTCTCGAACAATCGAACGGATACAGAATGCTTACATATCCACTATGCGCTATTCGCAATTTCGCACATAGCAACACCGATTGGCAGGGTGGCTATGTAAAGACCGAGTTTCGGGACAAAGATCGTGTGTTAATTCGGACCGCGTAGACCGGCGCAGCGCGGGGGGCGCGGGCGCCCGGGGTTAGTAAACATAATCATGGCCTCCTCCCGCTGTACAATTCAGTAGCTAAATGGGAATGAAGAGTTGGCTCACCCGCACCCCGCCCCACCCCCGCACACTGTCTGCCGCCTCAACACCCACACGTCTTGTGACGCAGATGTTGAAATTGCTGAAAATATGCTTATTTTTTTACGCGTCGTAATAGAAATCCATTATTCCATATACGTATTGAAAATTATTCGCTGTAAAAAATACAACTAGGTATTCGATTTTTAAAATGACCAGATTATTTTAGTTTCGTACCACCTCAAAAGGCAATTAAATTTGCGCGATCCTCCAGTATGAAGTGTAGTTAGACCCGACTAGACAAAGGCTACCCGTGGGTAGACAATACATCGTTAAAGCCCAACTTACACCTTCCAATCTACCGTCACAATATCGCTTGGACGGCGTACGGCGAGTTTACGGGGGAGCAGGGGGACTGTGCATAGTTGTCCTTTTACGCAATAAAAATAACACGGTAGACATCAATACTCCGTGACTTGTATTCTAAAACTCCTTAACAGAATGGGTGACGCCTCCCCGCGGGTTGTGCCCCCTCGTATCGACCGTGGCGCCCTCATCTCGCAGGTACACGCAACACTTATCCCGGTTTTAATTGTCGCCACGCGCCGATGACCCTCGCCGACGACTTCGATACTAGACACCGTTACGCGGCCTGCTCACTGCCGACTCACTACTTATTTAAATATGTAATAAATGTACTCACTTTATTATAAATGATATATTCATCTAACATCTATACAGTTAATTACAATATATTAGTGGATATAATTAACTCATTCTGGTAATTGAAATTTCGATCTTAGGCCATTGTATTTTAAATCTTTTTAATAAAACATTTATATGTTTGTTTCGTCGTGTGGTGTCTGGATTAAGAATATAGGACCATCTCCCGTGGATGTCGTAAAAGGCGAATAAGTGACTCTAAATCAGACAGATGAGCAGCAGCGTCTCTTCTGTGAAACACCAGCCAATCGGTGCTAACGAACCCGCCTGCCATGCGTGGTGACTACTGGCAAAATCGCCCCAAAATGACACAATTGTGGAAATATATCAGGGAGGTTTTTATTCAGCAGTAGACGTATATCGGCTGATATCATGGTGATGATGATAAATATGATGTGAGTTTATAAGGATTCTCTGCGACAACAGGAGTGCAGGCAGGTGTTTATCTGGCTCTAGTGTGATCATACGAGGACCTGGAGCATCCCTTGAGTGCCGAAGATGACCGCTCCAGTGGTTTTAGCCGGTAGGTGCCCGGCATACCCCTTTGCCCTTCCACGGGGCGAAGGAACTTCATGAAGAATTTCCACTGGGCACCAATAAAAAAAGAAAATGTTTATCTTGCTTAAATAATTAAAGGTACGATCTACATATTGGTAGTCGTATTTAAATATTGGTAGTCAAAAGTATTTGGTTGGCTGACGCATGTAAAAATATGTTTTAAACCATCTGGTTGATAACGAATCACAACTTTCTATTACGCAATCGGTTGTGTAATGGTTGCTTACACGAGTTGAGTCGATTACTGCAACATTGTTAAGACTACTCGCTCAACCCCTCACTGAGCAATAAGTGCTAGCGGAAAAATCATCACGTTCAAAATAATTAACAAAACCGCCTGTGCACACGCATTTCTCGTTTTCTTTTCTTCTTTTAAATAAAACGTTGCCCCACACTAGGATTTTTCCTGTGCCGTGGGTGCGTTTACAAACACAAATTCCACACACAATACAACCAGACCCGGAACATCTACCTGCAGATCATACAAATATTTGTTCCGTGCGGGAATCGTACCCACGACTCGGTGCGCAGCAGCCGACTGTATCAGCCACTGCACCAACCGTGCCGATCCCACACGGAGAAGGACGAGACGGAGCCGGGGTAACAACCGCCCCGGCGCCAAGGTTCAACACGCCTGAGGCCCCTGTAGTCGATATATGGTGGAGGGCCTCAGGGGTCGCGGGCGTGCAGATTGGGGAGTCTGCGTGCCCAAACCGAGCTACCCACGAGAAGACGGTGGCGCGGAATGCGGTCACTCGCCGCCGTATGCGCAACGTAGCACAGCGCACAGTGGGGCTTCGGGGGGATCCTTTACAATCTCCTCGGGGCGGTGACGGCTTTAGAGTCACCCTCTCCGAGATGTGCATACAGACGTGGTTTTAGTGTGATCATACGAGGTCTTGGAGCCCCCCTCAGGTGCCGAAGATTACCGCCCCAGTGGTTTTAGCCGGTAGGAGTCCGGCATGACCCTCCGCCAGTCCCCGGGGCGGAGGAAGTTCATGACGAATACGACTGCGACCTATAAAAAATATAAAAAGGGTACTTGATTTGTTAGTCTCTTCTTTCTGCAAGTCTTATTTTAAGGGTTTGTAAAATTTTATACCCCATAATGATCGATTCAGCTATCTGCTTACTGTCGTTTTGTACCTAACGTTAGACAGACTTTCAGAATGAAACGACCACAGCATCGCAGCAGCATTAAAAATCCAACGCTATAATAACTGGCTAAGCCCAGTAACCTATATCCCCTTGCTTCGCGCGTGAGATACATGAATATCATCACGTTTTCCCCATGTGTAGGCAGACACTGCCTCGTGGCACAACGCCACGTGCTCCTTGATCACGTGATCCTTATGCTCGGTAATCAGTGCTGATATTAAACCAAATTCCCTCATTCAAACTGTTTGGCGAGTGTTCTGTAATGCGCGTGTTAAATTGCATTTTTTAAATTCACTGTAATTTAGTACTGAATTCCTCACATATCGAATTGCTGTATATTCACGCCCGTGTGGGGGAACCTTTACAGATCATCGTGCAGTGTTTCATTCATTACACCTGATTCTGTTGATTACATTGCATGTTGCAAATGCATGAGCCCGCGGTTACATACCCTTTTGCTTCTTCTACTTGATTAATTTTTCATATTTTCCAGAGTAATATAGAAATTGGGACTAAACCAGAGGGATGGGCAGTAGCGTCTCTTCTGTGGAACAGTAGCCATACTGCGCTCACCAACCCGCCTGCCAGGCGTGGTGAGTACTGGCATCCCCCCCCATAATGACGACATATGGTATGGAACCGGTTGTCTTATGGAGGAGGCTTTAGTTCAGCAGTGGACGTTTTCTAGCTTACATGATGATAGAAATTATCTCCATTCACATAACATTAGTTAATTTTCATAAAAAGTTTCTTGTAAAAATCCGCTTCGCTTACCGGTAGCATTCGTAATGTAACCTCAGCTTTAATAACTGGCCGGTGTTTCGTTACCAAGCACAACGATGGCGGGTTGATGTCGCGATAAATTTTACAAAATATCACAACTATCATCAAGTATTTCGACATCTGTTTTCTTTGATTTAAAGCGTAACTACGTATGTATAGAGAATATATGTAGCTAGAAACTGACTCTGCGACCGACAACTCGCTTGAGTGTTGTCCAGCTTGATTACTAGCAGCTTAGCAGTAGACTGTGATATCTTGCTGGATTAGACTAATCTAGCACTCCTTCTTTCGCATCAGTCCATCTCGGCTACCTTCTTCAAATCGTCGGTCCATGTGGCTAGGAGGCGATCCGCGGTATTCACTAAAGCACTCGAGTGTTGTGCCGCAACATGGGAGAGTCCGTTTTTTTTGTGCATGGGTCTAACTGCATGGCCTTCCTCCGCCAAGGGGCGCAGCAGCGTGCCGGGCACTGCTAAAACCCCACTTATTTTACGGGCGGTACCGGTTTCGCTTGCGCATTCTATTCGCACCCCAACTTGGAAGAGATTTAAGAATGTGTATTGATTGTTTGATGCAAACACTCGCAGCAAGGTTATGACAATGCTAAAATATGGAACTGGCGCTAAGACCGCCTTCACTCTCACGGGCTCGATCTTTCCGACCAATATTTGTATGGCCTTCACACATTTTGCCGGAGTTTGAATGTTTATATTTGTGATTTCTGTACGTAATGGCACCCACGACCCTGGATATCTGTTTGAAGTGTTTGCCTATTGAAAGTCACCATGACCGTACATTTTTTTGGACGGCGATGGCTAATAAGGTCTATGAATTCGAGTGTAAGTTTGTATTAATTTGTGTTTTGACTTTTTCACTTTCTGCTTTTGTTTTTGTTCGCCATTAGAAGTGTGGGATGCGAATGGTTAATACTAAAGCACTAGAGAAGTGTCCTATTTGACGTGTATAAGCTAACACGTCCAAATAGCCAGATCATCATTTCGGCCGAATAAAGTCCACTGCTGGACAGGCCTCCCCCAAAGCTCACCACGACAACCGATATGGGTGTGTAGTGTGCTCAGTGAGGGGTCTTGCCATAATCGCCACGCTTAGCAGACGAGTTGGCGATCGCAGTTGAGTTGTTGTGTGCTCGAAAGACGCTGCTGCCCATCCTCCGGTTAATCCCTTAGTCGACTTTTACAACACCCACGGGATGAAATGGGGTGGTGGCATTCTGATTTCGACTTTTTAACGGTTTACGGTCAGTTCAACATAAGAAAATATGCACTATGGTGCGAATTATACCGGTATTTGATAAAACGTCAATCTGAACCTCAACCGGTATGCATTCCAGCACTGTCATTATGTTTAAAAAATGTTTATTAGTCTTCCACTAAAACCTTCGGCTGCTTGACTTTGCCGTCATCATTTGAATACCTTTACCACTGATCAAATTGAGGATTAGTTACATCATATTATTACTTTACCACGATCGCTCAATGCAATGGCAGCAACTTCATATGAGGAAAAACCAAAGATGATCTAATGTTTATCATAAATACATAATGAAAAGATGAAAGTAAGTCCATATTTACTGATTCACTGTCTTTGTATCTACTGGCAAAACATTTAAGTTTTACTGGTCTAATAGTATACATAGTTAAAGCATTTTTACAAGTTCGTTTGCCTCTACATTTGCACTAATGTGTGATATTTCGCACTTTCTTTAAACCATTAGGAGTTCTAAACGTTGTGTGGCCTGTACTTTTAAGCCGACTCATAAGACATTTTACACATCGTCACAATAAAATCCTTACAAACATTTATACATTATGTTCATGTATGTAAACTTTAATAACGTAAGTAGTTAAGTTGTAAAACGAATGACGTAAGCTAACAAGGAACTTTTAAACGAATAGAACTAAACTATGTCAGTAAGGGAAGGACAGTAGCGTCCGTTGTTAGCATGGTTCCCATGGGTGTTATAATGAAAAGTACAAACAGCTTCACGCTCTGCCGACTCACGCCGCTGCGCGTGGTCCTGGAGGCGGTGACGTCACCAACGACGGTGTCGGTGGCTGCGCACGGGCACGTGGACTCTTGGAAGCCTCGGGCGCAACGAAAGTGAGACCGCGAAAGGCGCGCGGGGGGCGTGGGTCAACGACCCTCGCGCATCCGCCCGATCCGCACTTGTACAAGACCATCTCATTGTTTTAACATCTCGTACCATACACTAGCGTCTCACTCATTGAAACCGGACTCACAATATTTAAAACAGTAGGCTGCAATTTTAGGACAAATAACTTGACATTGCGTCCTGTACAACACCACGTACCCCCCGATTGACTTTGGCGTGTCTCTAACGTAACAAACCGTAAGACTAATGCGGTCTGCAACCAAAAATTCAAGTTTAAACTAAGTATATATTTATAGAGAAAACAATAACGTATGTGATGTTGTGTTAGTTATGCGTTTCTTGTAATCGTCGAACGGAAGCGAGCAGGTGAAGCGAGTATCCGTTTCGACGCTCTGCTGGCTCACGGCGAGCACACGTAGTGCATAGTGACACCGTACACTGCGTAATGGCGATCACGTATCGTTCGATGATTTATTAAAACATAGGTACAAACATTACCGAACATATCGTGCCATTTAAATTACAAGACGTACCTAAGGCCGAAAGATAAAACGACAACACACATCGACATGCATCTCCTACAGTGGATGTCGTAAAAGGCGAATAAGGGACTCTAAACCAGAGGTATGGGCAGCAGCGTCCCTTCTGTTACTATACTGCACTCACCAATCCGCTTGCCAAGCGTGATGAGTGACAAAACTGTGGATAATCTATAGGATGATAATCTATCCTCTATATTTATCCTTAGGCTTTTATGATGATGGCACATCAACGCCCAGACCGCCGGCTATGATAAGACTGGTTACTTGAGTTTGACATTAGGTAGAGTAGAGTATACTTTATTGTACACCAAAATAAATACAAAGTAATAAAACAAACAACAGTACATATCGCTCAAAGCGACTTTATTCAAGACAACCATTGGATGGACAAAAATCATGTAATTCTGATACATGATCATGTTTGTGTAATCCAAATATATATATTATACAAAAGTTTTGAAGTCGCTCAAGATTAGTAAATTGATCCTCGATGAGATCCAGATAGTTGGCATCGGCATAGTCAAGGATAGGAACAAGAAGAGATTGTGCAAGCGCAGTTCTAGTGGCAGTAGGGAGAACATTACGCAATCTTCTCAAGGATCCTGCGACTGGTTTCTTGTATTTGCGAAAACCAAGACAAGTTTTTATCCATGTAAATACCCAAGTTTTTGACTTTGTCATTTATAGGAATCTGAGTATCGTCAAAGAAAACCTAGGGAAGCTGTATCCAGTCGATTCTCGAAACCATTATCGAGCTACCGACAACAATGACTTGGGGTTTTGAAGGGTTGACTTTCAGTCCATATGACTTGCTCCACTCGGAAATCCGGGCAAGACCCATATTGATATTATTAAGGGCATCCGATAAAGTTCCAAGTTGAGCTTGAGAATAAATCTGAAGATCATCAGCGTAAAGGTGGTAAGAGGAAAGAAGTTTATAAGAGATATCATTTATAAAAATTGCGAAAAGTAAAGGAGATATTACGCCACCCTGTAGTAAACCAACATTAGTATCACATCAAGCTGAAAAGGTATCTTCAATGCGAATCCGTTGTCGGCGACCAGACAGGTAACTGCGAAACCAATCAATTACCGGCGGAGATATGTTAAGAAAGCAAAGTATGCCAAGCAAAATATCAAAGTCCACAGTATTAAAAGCATTACTGAAGTCCAGCAATGAGAGCACCGTTAACTTCCCATTTTCCATTCCTAACCTGATATCATCCGTAATATTCACCAAGGCAGTAACAGTACTGTGACCAAGACGGAAACCGGGTTGAAAGGGATTTAGAAGTCTATTCTTACAAAGGAATGAACTTAACTGGTTATGAATCAGACGTTCTAAGACTTTGGAGAGGAATGGAAGAATGGATATTCAAAAAAGGAGGTGGGGTTGGGCTTTTTAGGTAAAGGCGTTACTTGAGCTTCTTTCCAAGAATTTGGGATGACACCGCTAGATAGGGAATAATTCAGGATATTATCTGTCATACAGGAAGGGTTTCAAGAAGGATAGGAAGGATCATACTACGGCTGACACAGACACTTCCAACTGCGTTAGAATTTAGAATTTATGGATAAAATTCTCTTCTCAATGTCACAATCGGAAAATTATTTAAAGACAAAAGGGAAATAATCGGGGGTCAGAAGATAAGAAAGATATAATTTAAAGTACTTGATTTAGTGGGCCTGTCAATAATAGAGACGAGCAACAGAAATGTTGATTCAATAAATTACTCTTTACTCGATTTTCCGATCCCCATAGATCTAAGAAATTTCCAGACTTTTGCTGGGTCTTCGTTTTCAACAGAGCTGTGGATATAATGGCGTTGAGCATTCTTACACACCTTGTTGCAGTGATTTCGAATATTCACATAATTTTCCCATCTCATAATTTTGACTCAATACATAGATTGTTTTATACATAGAGACTTTTTGAAATGTATTACCAATACTGAAATTTACATAGTGACGAAGATTTAAAACGAGTTTTATTGAATTTTATTACTTTTCAATTAAACAAACATTCGTTTTGCAAAAAAGCACTGCATTTGAATTCATAGTATTACTCGTATATCACAGTACCTTTAAATAAATCTTCAAAAATGACCATCCATTATGAAATTTTAAGAAAAAGGAAGCGATTTATTACACATTTTCTTTCCTCTCACTTTAGCATTTACGTTCCTAATAAGGTTATCAATCGATAGTTATTATTTTCTCAAATTTTGTGTGAATTAGTATTATCGCATAATAAAACGGCAGAATATTATTGATCATTATATAATATTCATTATCGACAATACTAAAACTACCTAAATACCGAGAAAAAGCTGCAGCCCTGGTAGCGAACTAATGATATACCGAGTAGTATCGGGTTATGGGTATCACCGGTTCCAAAACAATTCAAATTAGAGATCGATTCTTCAGCCATTTCACATGAACGAATCGAAGAAAAACAATCAAGGCTTTTCACATGTATATATATGTACATATATGTAGAAAATTGCAGGTACCAACAAGCAGATCTGATAATGTAGTCTGAAAGTCTATTGGAACTCTTCATCAGTAAACCCTTCGAGAGTGGGGTCAATTGTTTTTTATTTGAATATGGTTGCGTAACGGCCGAATACGGAAACGCCAGTTAGTCCCGCTTTATCTATTTGGGACGCCCGGTTTTTGTACCGAAAACAGGTTTCTCTAATAGTTTAAGCGGGATTTAATATTAACTGGTGTTTCAGTATTCGGCCGTTAAGGGTGAGATTCTAGTCTAAGCGTGAACTTACGCTTCCATCTGTCAAAATTAGGGGCGTAAGTAGTGCATTTTGACAGATGGAAGCGTAAGTTCAAGCTTAGACTCTTCTCTAAGACCACAATCTCACAGATGGTGCACGCTCGCCTAGAAGAATACTGTTCACTCGCGAATTGAAGATCCCCAGGTTATATCGGACGGGAAACAGAACTCAGGCAAAGAGTTCCACTCCTTAGCGGTACCATTAAATGAAAAAGTGTAAGTAAAACGCTTCGGGCGTATGGGTGGAACATCCACCATTTAACGGTGACGCAATGCCGTTCGTCTGAAACTGTCCGATTATGGAATGGCGTTGTGTAAATAAATATATGTATGATCTGCAGGTAGTTCTTTCGGATCTGGGTGTATTTTGTGGAATTTTGTCTGGAAATGCACACACGACACAGGAGAAATCCCAGCGAGGGCAAAGGTTTTACAAAAAAAAACCAGCGCACACTCGCCGAAATGTATCCGATAAAAAACCGATAAGCTTGCAACTCTGCGTCTGTGTTCGAGGCTTTGGAGCCTTGGTTCGACCGTGCATCGTTGTTAATGAGTCTCTTATTGCGTCTCATCACCTCGAGGGCATGAAGCTGGTATTTAGCGGTACCATCCTAATGATGGGAGCAGTATTCCACACACGATCGAACTTGCGCGTGTTTATTAAGTTAAGCAGCTGTTCCGGTGTGAAATACTGTCTCCATCTCATAGGATGCCTGGTGGACTTTACTTTCCCATATAGTAAGCGGTAAAATGTTAATATTTGAACTCCTCAGCGGTTAATATATATAATAAATTCTATAGATTAATTTGGTTTGTGTATTATATGCATTAATTCTCGTGTTTATTTAACTTAAATACCGTATACTGTTGCATAAAATCATGAGCTGCTCCTTACTGACCAAACAAGTGAATAATGTTTCATCATTTCAGCCGAATAAATGGCACTGTTGGACACAAGGCTCCCCCAAAGATCGCCACCACGACTGATATGGTGTGTTGTGTGCTCATTGAGGAGTCTTGCCATAATCGCCTCGCTTGGCAGACGGGTTGGCGATCGCAATTGAGTTGTTAATGTACTCGAAGGACGCTGCTGCCCATCCTCCGGTTAATCCCTTAGTCGACTTTTACGACACCCACGAGATGAAATGGGGTGGTGGCATTCTGAGCTGGCACCACACGGCAAATAATGTTTAATTTATAAGCATACTAGAGTCTCAGATATATTAATTGGTGTCAGCAAATTTAAAGAACTAATGTAACCACCATTATGTCACAAAATATAAACTGTAGATAAAATATATTTTATAACATTTAGTGCAAAATCGTAATGATTAAAGTTTTGATAAAAAAAGGTTTTTTTAATTCCATTACTCGCTGATATCAGTATGTTGATATTAGCATCATATATACATACACACACTGGTACAACTTTACATTAATAACAAACTATCGCTTGTTTATCGAGAACAAACAGTCTGCACTGAACGTGTCGTTAGGCTAAATCATCCGTATAACTTTTATGCCACGTCATTATCATCTATTTAATTATTCCGCATAAGTATTATTATACCGATCGCTGACCGTTCAAGTAGGTATTGCGTATTAGTTTCAAGGTCATGCAGCTTGAGGCTCTGCAGGTGCCGCCGTTAGCCGCTCCATATATCGAGTGGATGTCAAACACATCTGCACGTTTATTTTTATGAAATTGTACATTACACCACGTCACGTGAATCTCGAAACGTTGAGTAGCTGAGTCATTGTTCGCAGTCCTCGGATCGAAAGCCCTATACAACTAGTTTTTGTATTAGACTGATTAACTTGTCTGATATATGTAAGATTCTGAACATGAACACCTAATGTGTCTGGATCTGGACTAGTGTGTTTACTTTTATTTGTTTATTTAAACTTTTATGTACATTGAGTATACATAAGGCGGACTTAATTCCATGAGGCATTCTTTACCAGTCAACCTTTGGGTTAAACAAAGTACTTCGAAAGAAGTATAAAAGCAAAGCTATATCTAATGTTAAATAAGACTGAATTAAAAATAGGAATACATACATATACTAATATAAAAATAGATACTATATTATATTACATAATTATAAATAGTTAAATAGAATACATAAAAATATCTGATATAAATATTAACTCTAATGACGAAGACAAAACTGATTAGGATTGTAACAAATACAGGAAGTATTGACGCAGTTTACGTTTAAACGCGAATTTATTTGGAGCTTTCATTATATCAAGAGGAAGCGCATTCCAGAGTTTTATTGTTGAAACAGCGAAGGATTTGGACATAAACCCTGTATGGTGGGATGGAATGTTAAGAATTAAATTTTTAATATTACTTTTAATAGATAAGTTTCTTTTACATTTCACACATTTGTGTTTTTATTGAAAAAGTGCGCTCTCCGAAATAGGCTGTATCAAATCATCATTTAGGCCGAATGAAGTCCACTGCTGGACACATGCCTCCCCAAAGTTCACCACAACGACAGATATGGGTGTGTTGTGGGCTCATTGGGGGGATTTGCCATAATCACCACGCTTGGCAGATGGGTTGGCGATCGCAGCTGAGTTGATTATGTACTTGAAGGACGCTGCTGCCCATCCTCCGGCTAATAACTTAGTCGACTTTTACTACACCCACGGGAGGAGATAGGGTGGTGGTATTCTGAGCCGGCACCACACGGCTGTATCAAATAAATACGGTTATATATATAACGAAATGAAGTAAACTAAATAATTAATGGTCGACCTTAATTGGTGTTGGTATTAAAAAGATCGCTTTGGTTTCCAGCGGCTCTGTGTTAATGAGACTCCGAGTAGCCACACTTAAACGATTAGAGAGAGAGAGAGCCATTCTTATAAAGCGTTAGAAGATATAGTTATATCATTTTAAGCTATTTAATACCGCTTTCGTTTTGGTACATCAAATGTCTTGGTGGTTCGTTATAGTTCCATTTAAGTGGTGCTAAATAATTATTATTTTAAACTAGCAGTTTGCGTCCATCTGAAGCAAACATACTATCCTATGTATCATGCCTATAGGGTTGCCAACCATTTACCGACCATTAGGGTTGTCCCGTTATATCGGGACTGTCATCGTTATCGATCCAGGTGTCTATATTATTCCCAATTAAAAACTATACACCACAGCACTAATAAAATTCGCCGGTAATACTATCTACTCCAGAAGCCGGGTCGTAAGTAAAATATGAAACATAAAATGGCTTATTTCATTCTTTACGACACCTTACACCATTTATTTGTTTTATTTTTTATCATTAACTTGGTGGAAATACATCATGTACTTCCTTCGCTCCGGGGAAGGGTGGAGGGGCATGCCTGACTCCTACCGGCTAAAACTACCGAGGCGATCATCTTCGGCATAGATTCGGGCTCTAGGTCCTCTATACAATCACACTAGAACCGCCCATACTGCTACGCCTTTAGGCACATTTCGGAGGGGATGACTGTAAAGTGGTAAGTGGTAAGGTGAATTTAAAAATGACTCCTCCCAGGCACATCTCGGGGGGTGATTGTTAAGGATCCACCGAAGGCTCGCTGTGCGCTGTGGTGCGCACACGGCGACACGGAGCCACGTGCGCACCGCCGTCTTCTGGAGGGTCCGGGGGTCGCTCGTATGAGCACGCGAATGTGATGCTAACGCTGCACGCTCGCCATTCTCGACTTAAAATGAGGTCAGGGAGCCCAGGCTCCGTGGTCTCCTTATCCAAGCGGGACCAAAGGGTAATTCTCGCGCGCTCCGGATACCTATTTAGAGATAATCTCTAACTCGCTAAGTCGAAGGAAAATGTCACGAAAATGACGGATCTTTCGATCGACGGATCGTATTCTCCCAAATAATAGACATATAGTGTCGTAGAGTTACGGAATCTCTACAAAAGCACGCTCCGCTTCTCTCGACTACGTTAAAACATAATCGTAAAATTTAGATTAATCTAAAATGTAAATGTTTTATATCTTCAATAAGATATATGTTTTGAACAACTTATATCGTTCCGTGAAGTATTATGACAATTTTATTTTTTGTCTCGGACCCAATAATGAAGATTGTTTTGTTCCGTAAGTTTTGTAATTTGTTAATAATTTTATTTCCATTCATGTGAATTAAAAATGTAAAAGCAACGCTTGGCGCGGTTAGGTTACGGGTGGGTGACCGCATAGTGGTATTTGAACTGAGCGTCTGCGGGCTTCGGATGCCACCTTTGGCCGACTTGAACAACTCCGACACAAGGTTGGCCACTGACTACACGAAAAGAAAGTAATCCATTTAAAATACAAACATCATGATTAGAAGATCATCCGCAGACATAATATATGTATTTCAAATTATTTTTATGTAACAAACAAGGCCCGAGTGAAATTGCAGCTTTTGGCACTGATATCCGTTTCCCTTTGACTTAACATGTGGCATGTCGATCTCGAGTCCCTATGACCACTTGTTGCATGTCAAGCCCTGGAGTTAGCGGTATCCCTAACCGATCGACATCCGCCATGTTTTTTGTGCAAATCTCTATTTCGACTTAATCACGCAACGTGCAAGAATAAGCCCCCATTTTCTTATTGTGGGGAACCATAGTGGTGCTAATTACAACTTTTCTTACTCGGATACGGCACGTTCTTTACAAAGTACAAATTGATTTTAATCATTTCTAATGTCTTCCTTCCTGAAGCAGTATCAACATGTTATCTCATACTTAACTCATACTCAAATAAAGTGATAAGAGTACGCAATGGGTTCATTTGAGTCAATTGTTATCAGACACCAATTCATATACAGGTCAGTTCTATAGGTATATTAATATTTTTTCATAATCAGGAAGAGTTACAAACTGCATCATAAAGTCAATGAACAGTTTCATAATTTAATTAATAATTATCGAAGGCACTTCAGAGCGTAAAAGATCTACAGCACAAAAATCCACAACGGTCATGTTGCTTTTCGGCGACAGCTGAGCCCAATATATACCCGACAAATAGATATTATAAAGGTACCACATAATAATTTGAGCAAGAATGCCCTTAACTCACTTCCAGGGCAACATGTGGGAAGCTGTGTTCGAAACATAATTGACGGAGTTGTTCGTCTAATCCTTGGTAACCATGGGTCTCAATTCGCTAGTTAGATGACAGTGTTCGAGCACACCCCAAAAGACGTGTGAACCAGACGGTTTGATTCTCTGATCAGTCCAGATCCTGCCGGGACCTGAATTGAATCCGAGCACGCGTGGAACAATCTATGGACTATACTGAGCTGCGTGGAATCGCCAGTCAGTTCTTCTCCCCAAACCTTAGAGCCCACAGAAGAGACAATTCAAGATTGGGACAGATTGCCTTAATAACTGTTAGAGAATTTAATCCAGAGCATCCAAGCAATCAGTTTGTATTATACGTATTATCTTTAAATTGGCAAATTAAATTCACAGTCATTAATTTAAAATTTTCTTTTCTCCCTTTTCAAATTTTATCCAAATCAGAAATTTAAATGTCATTAAACCCTTAAAATTAATTTTCATATATTTATAACGAAAAAAGAAACAATTGAACCAACCGACATATTTTTTATATTAGTGAAAAATTTTATGGATATGTAAAGATTAATTAATCAAATCACCGTACAACGTTGCCTTTATGCTTGCCATTGGCGAAATTGTGGAAGATAGATACTTTACAGAAGCCATAATCTAAGTCTCTAAGAGAAGAAGAAGTAATAATAATTTTTGATGGCTCAGTTGGCTCACTGGCGAAGTGATAGGCTTTCTGCGCTATGTGGCGCGGTTGCCATCCCCGCATCTATCATTAAACTTTTAAGGGTCACCGCTTTTAGGTACATACAATATAGTTTTTTTTTTATTATATTGGACGTAGAATTTTGTCTGTCTATTCGCGCATCTCGAGGGAGCGTCTGATGGTTTTTAATAGAACTTACTACTTGTTGTCTGCGTTTACTTTTTCCTTTGTTTTCTGGCCAACCTTGCATCAGAGTTGTTCAAGCCACCCAAAAGCCTCTTAATGCGCTATCTTATGACAAAATCAAGAACCATAATTTTACGTGCCCTCCGAAGGATACGGATACGCTCGATTCAAATAGCGCTATGCAGTCACCCCTCTATAGACTGACTACGCCGAACTTTGCTTAACCTCACCGTCGTATACTGATCAGTGAGTTCAACTGGTGACCGCCGAACTCACTGTTGTTATATGACTATGTAATAGACTAATAAGAAATCTAAAGCCTATTTTATTCTAATCGTTTGAAAAGAACTTGATAATGCAGCTTAACTCAAGATATCCTTCAAAGCCAACATTTTTATAGCTTGGTCGTTCCACGCGCAGATTCGCGGGAAAACTAGTGTTAGAATATAAGCTCAATAGTTTATTGAGGCAAATGTCACTCCATCTCGTTAACCTAATATTGAGGTCACATGACTTTTAATATCTCTATACTTAACGCGGGACACCGTAGGTCACCGAGTCGGAAACCGTTAAGTCTTAGAAGGCGACGACGCGACAATGAATATGTATTATCATTAGAACAATTTACTCGGTAGGTTCGCACACTTTGTCACTCATAACTGTATCCGTTTTATTCCAATGAGCAATTCCGCCGGGTGCATACAGTCAGGCGGGTCCGGCATCGCTGATTTTCGTCTTAGCCGAATAAAGTCCACTGCTGGACACAATCCTCCCCCAAAGATCGTCACAACGACGGGTCTGGGTGTGTTGGGTGCTCATTAGAGATTTTTAAGGGTTTTGCCATAATCGCCACGCTTAGCAGGTGGGTTGGCGATCGCAGTTGAGTTGTTAATGTACTCGATGGAAGCTGCTGCCCATCCTCCAGTTAATGCCATAGTCGCCTTTTACATTACCCATGGGATGAGATGGGTTGGTGCTATTCTTGGCCGGTACCACACGGCAGACGGTCTGATTTTAAGATCTGATTATCTTATCTGCTGTTATAGTACCTTTGAAAGTACTTTGACTCTTCGTCAGATATGTTTACCAAATTGCTAATTGACCTTTCTAAATCTGGACGACGGTACACCTATAGAAACCTCGGCATCTATCTTAGACTTTGTATGAATACTATTGCCAACGTAAGCTGCACCGCACATTCATACCGGCAACCGGAAGATATACCGCCCAACTCACACTTGAACATAGTTTTATCGATAATTTTTACGAGTTCCAGTTTCACGTGAATTCTTGACTATATGTTAGATTTGTAACATAGTCTAATTCGTACTCTAGTGCGTTACATGTTAGCTGAGTGAAGGTGGTAAAACGCAAGGTTTGTATGTACATATATCGATCTGGATTGTAAAAATAGAATACCGATGCGTACCTTTAAATATATTTGTACTGATTACCCCTGCATCCGTTCACAGGAGCGAATATCTTCCCTGATTTCGATTTGGATCACTTTCGTCGAATAATTATCTTAACTTCTTTGTTCCGTATAGCATAGCTTGGTAAGATTCCAAGAGTACGTGTCTCGCTGGCCACCTTAGAACCTTGTTAAAGTGAGCCGACATCGTGTCATTAGAGGGCGTGAATATTTAAAGTAGAGATGGCGGGAGCGGCCCGCGGTTTACTCCCGTTCCCGCTTGGGTTATAGGATGGCTGGGATTACCTTCCCATTGAATTAATTCTGTTTGCTGATGAAAAATTCGCCACCAAATTCCATTTTAGAAGAATGGATGAATCGTAATCGTTGTTAAATGACTGATTGATGATCATTTCTTTATTTAGAGACTTTTAAGAGTGGTTTCAAAATATAACGGTTGAATACTGAAACGCCACTCAATATTAAGTCCAGCTTTAACTGTACGAGAAACCAGTTTTCGGTAGGAAACCGGGCGGCTCAAATAGCTAAAGCGGGTTTTTTTATGTAACGGCGTTTCAGTATAAAGCCATAGACGACATGCGTTTAGCGTACTTAAATAAAAGTTCATAAGTAAACTTTACCTACAGCTTTATTAATTGCGAAATATATGGAGTATTTGCAAACAGGAAACACACAAACACGATCGATACAGTTATTTACTGTCTTTTTCCCTAGTCTTTCTGACCTAGTTTCGCCAAAATTTCTCTTTTTTCGTTCAAATATTTATTAACACATTTTGTAGGTACCTACTACTTTAAGTACTACGTTAAGATCAACTTTAAATCTATAAAAAGCTTTTTAAACTTGTAATGCGCTGTTAAAATAACTAGTAGCCTCACGTGTTATCGCTCGCTCCCATAGATTCCGGATTTACTAAGACGACTTGTATAATTTATTTTACCTCATAAACATTAATGTATCGTATTATTCGGAACATTCCTAGTTTAAAAGTTACCCCTATTTTCCCTGCTGCACTTGCACTTAGTAACTACATGAAAACCATTATGCTGGGCCAGTGTAAAGCGAGGTTGACCAATATTTTACCCCAATAAAGCTTTGGCGTGCCGGCCAATGCACAACTGTTTACCCACATTGGCCATATTGGTTAAATGATGCAGCAATAAAGGCCTCGTAAACCTCAAGATACATTGTAAACTGTTCCTTACTACCAACCTCATCTGACTCGCTCTAGTATTATTATCATTATTAATTGCCACCTCTTGATAGATATTTATTATACATTATTGTTTACTCTCCCCGGGCTTAAGTTACATTACATGTTTCATGTGTTTATATATACCGACGTCGCAGTAACTAGTTAGGAACTTATAGGGTATAAAATAACGCTTACGTAGCCTTACCGTGACGGTTGTTGTAAATAATCCTGTTCAGGAGGTGCTAAACAAATATTTGTTAAGGTAAAAAGCCCTTCGGCTTGTTTGTATGATTATGATACTTTGAGTTTTCCTCTCGCCGCGTCGTCCTGCCTGGTTCGTTACAAATGTCGCGTCGCTAGATTTCGTTCGCAGAATCTCGCCCGATTCCATTGTTCACGCGCTTTGCGTTACGCAATCAAGAGGGGTCATTCAGTCCGCGCCCAAAAGTCGCACCCGCGAAGTGGAGAACAGTCATATCCTATCGATTTGTTAAGATGGCGTGCGCGGGAGGGTTACGGGGGAGGCATGAGGGTGACGCGGGGTGGCGAGGGTGGGAGCAGCCTCCGCGCAGCGCAGCGTGCAGCCTCGCTTGCACCTGCCCTGCCGTAACCACGACACACTAGCGACATGGCGCCGCACGACGTGTGTGACAACTGTACACTGCACACTACGTGGCATAAGCGCAACGCTTTTTCTCACGGAACCGTGGCTATCGAAGTGGTTCAAAACTGGTATCGTGTATAAACAATGTGTGTGTAATGTGTGTAAGGCCATAGCCACATGAATGAAAAATGTCAAGTTTTTATTGGTATTTCAAATGTCGAACATGTTTGGAGACCGAACCGAACTGACTAACGATAGTCCAGAAAGTCCTGGCTTTGATATTATTTATATTCTGAAAGTATCTGCATTTTAAATAAACATATATTTAAAGTTCAGAAATACTTTTCTTACTTATCACGGTGATTTAATAGCCAAGACTATCTAGCCTATATCTATCCTAAGTTTCATTGCTATTCTAGGCCGAACAAAGCACTTTATTTTATTTTATTAGATGTCAATCTGGACATCGGCGAAATGAAAATCCGCTCTGCTCAAATTGCATTACAGCCGTCAGATATTAAGTCATATATAGTTATATCAATCAGTGTACAGTCCGGCTAAAAGTAAAAGTTGTCATAGGTCGCGGCGATCCGCGCCTACATTGGCGTGGTTGATAGTGTACGCGCACCTTTACCCGGGATCTCGAGTCGCGCCCTCGACGACCGCGAGCGTCCCGGTCTCCGGTGGCCGACGCCGCCGACGCTCAGGCCGTCAAGGTCGCAGACGAGTCCTGGCACACTGTTACACATTCTAACTATCCATTTTTAAGTAACTATTATGTACATATACCCTTTTACCTAATTATTTATTAAACTTTCATGACCTTATCCGAACACGTTTGAATAAGCGTTAAAAGTTACAACTTTCACTTTGAAAATGAATATATGTTTTTTATTTTAAAGGTATTCAATATACGAGTTTAGAAATGAGTTTTACTCGAACGAAGAATATGATCAATGCTGGGTGGACTTTTTTTAAACATTTTATTATGCATTATTAATTTGTTATGCTGCACAATTTTAATTATTCAACCACTCGTTCTTTACGGTTATTTGCAATTTGAATTTCTTACCAATTAAGGACTGAACACCAAGGTCGAATACCAAAAGGTTGAATCGTATCGTTTATTGCTGCTGATAGTATGCAGCAGAAATAAAGAAAGGAAGTCGGAGTTCATCCAAACTATTTGTACAATATCACATTTACTTGTCCTGAAGCTACGCAACCCGCCCTAGGGAGGACATTGTAGAGAAGTTCTCTTTGTCTCTTCTTTGATGAAGTAAAGGACAAAGTTACACAAGTAATAGGAGATTGTAAAAAAATGCAAAATGAGACAACGTAAAAAAATATGTTATGTTTAAATATATGTCACTTCCACAATTAAGGCGAATCTAACGACACCTCATAAGTTTAAATCAAGCCGTTTAGGCTACAGGGCGTAGCAAAGAAATAGACGTATGAAGAAATGTATGTTTTTCGATGTATGTATAGATACATACATCGAAAAACATTACCCTCCTTCTTGGGCAGTCGGGTAAAAACAAAATCATACCGTGGTAAGCATACTATCATCATCATCATCATTGCTTACCCCGCTAAGAGTACTAGAAATGGTTTATTCTCTACACTCTTTTAGACTCATAATTCGCCGTGTCATCGTCTTACAGCGAATACTGCCATTAATATTACTCGCCTAACTATTTGAGAAGCGCACTTTTCTACCGAGAACGGGCATCATCATTCGTCATAATTTCAGCCGAAAAACGTCCACTGCTGGACTAAGACCTCTCCCAAAGTTCGCTACAACAATCGGTTTGGGTTTTTATGCTCATAGGGAGATTTTACCATAATCATCACATTTGGCAGGCGGGTTGGCGATCATGGTTGTAAATGTACACGTAGGACGCTGCTGCACATCCTCCGTCTAATCCCATAGTCGCCTTTCATGACACCCATAGGATGTGCTGGAATGATGGTATTCTTTATCGGCATCACACTGCATATAGTTTAGCGGGTCTTAAATATTAAGTGGCGTTTCAGTATCATATAAACCGTTTACAGTCACTTATGAATCGAGTCAAGCTGTGGTCGCCACTTTCGAAAATGGAGTTTACCTATGGAGAAGAATTGGCCAGAAACTCCATGGTTACTCTTTTTAAGCCATAACATAATCAGCCCATTACTGTCCCACTGCTGGGCACGGGCCTTTTTTCACGAAGAGAAAGGTTAGGCCTTGTTCCACCACGCTGGTCTATTGTGGGTTTGCGGACTACACACATTATTGAAAACATTTTGGATCCCTCTCAGGTGTGCAGATTTCCTCACGATTTTCTTCTTCACCGTTAAGGCAAGTGATAATCAAATTCTGATCCGCACATGAATCCGAAAAGTCAGAGGTGTGGGTCGGGATCGAACTCAAACCCTTATTAAGTCAATATTGTATTATTTATATGAGTAAATTATTCTCGAAATAAAGGTGTGTATGTTGAGGACATTGTGATAGAGTAGCCAGCTTTCCAAAGCTGCGGTTTTTGTGTGTGGCCTCCACTCGTGAACCCTTTTGCCCCGACGGCCATCAGAAAAATCGCATATTTTAGAAAAGTATACCAACAAAAATATGTACCTCGATGCCGATCAAGGTAAACATCCTCGGATCCGGATTTTATGTCAATCGTATCGTATGTAGGTCAGATGCGGTCAGCAACCCAGTCGCCCAGAGTGAACTTTGCCTATGTCCAGTAGTGCACTGCTAAAGGCTGAATAGAAATGTCGGTCAATGTTAAGAACCATTTTCAGCACCCTCGAGCAAACGGAACGCATCAACTGACTAAGGCTCGGCGCACACCGGGCGCCTTCAATCGGCATCGATTATACCTACAAGTACTTTCAAATAAAAATCATAGTTTTTGCTTTATCTGTGGCATGCTACGCGGAACCGTATCGAAGAAAGGCTTTTGTTGCCACAGCTTAGGTATATCCGGCACCCTGATTAGCTAAAAACAGCCACAGTAGACGCAACAGCAGCTTTGGCACAGCCAAGTATCCACGGATAGCTAATCGCCTGAAATTGAAAGGCGAGGATGCAATTTTAGTTCATTGATCGTCCGACAGAGTGTGCGTTAGGCAAATACGTAATACCAAAATGACGTTTGACTGCGGCGTCTGCGCGATTTACGCCTGTCTCGAAACGACCTGCGACATAACGTAATCAACCCGCGGGTGGCTATTGCATTTCAGCCGAAAACAACCACTGCTGGACAAGGCCTCCCCCAAAAATCGCCACCACGACAACCAACGACGAGGTTTATGTTGCGTGCTCATTGGCGATCGCAGTTGGGTTGTTAATACTCGAAGGACGCTGCTGCCTATCCTCCGGCTAGTCCCATAGTCGCCTTTTGTGACACCCACGGGAAGAGATGGGGTAGAGCTATTCTTAGCCGAGACCACACGGTCTTTTTGGATTTCTTATACTGGTGGCAATAATTTCAAAGAATCGAAATCTGAGTTTGGCTTGCATACAATTTCGATTACACACTATATTGTGCAATTATTCAAAAATACTCATTGTATCGTCAATTTATCAATATTCGTAAATGTTATAGAAATGTTTAGCATTGACATGTCTATTTCCCCTGCACTATTTAATCATTTGCCTTATTTTGTATTAATGTTGATACTCAAAATAAATTGTCGGAATTATCGTGTACCGTATATGACTATAATGATGTTCCCTGTATCACAACGGTATTGATCATATAACTTGTCGTGATTATTCGACGGGGCTCATTAATACATTGATATTTAAATAAATAAAGGTCATAGAGAAGTGTGAAAAACCACGTGTAACAGAATGTGCCCTCGTTAATAGTAATGTAAAAGGTATTGGTAATCTATCGGGGTATCGATATATAATGCAATGACTAAGGGACGTTCTGAGGCTATTATATTAATTATTGGTTTACGTTTCCTCGTATAGAGTACCGTTTAATAAATTGAACGCTTGTACTCTAGGTGTCTGCGAATATGTAGAATTTGTTCGGCAAAAAACTATTAAAAAAAACTAATATCTAAAAAACGTTAAAGGACGTACACATGTAAATTTTGTGCTGCCATTTTATTTGTCACATCCCTCACAACTCGCGCTATCATCAGTACCTTGCCTGTAGCGAAACGTCAATTTGACATCATTAATGTTTTGAGACGAAGTCAGTCCCTATTAATATCACCAGGTCAGATAATTTAGTGACACTATAACATGTTTTATTAAGTCATCCGAGCGCCAATTCTCGTAATGAATTTACACTATGACAAAAAATTTACCGAACTGAAATTAAATTGATTTGATAAAAAAAAACTGTATTCTGCTCCTCTTACGGCCGAAATTAATAATTGATCTAAAATTATCTTCAGATTTAAGACTTTGAAATTCATCCGTTGTTGTGTTACGCCCACATTTAATACAAAAAACGAACATATCCGTAATCCGAAATCGAAATCGATCCGAATTTCGGCCGTTAAAGTTGAGTCGAATGTCAGTATGATCTCAATCTAGTCTCATTTCCATTTCAATTTTGACGTTTATTTAATGTCAATTTTAGTACGTGTCAGTTTAAAATGTTAACAAAATACAGTTTTGGTATCAATCGAATTTAGATCCATTTTCGATCGCATGATAGTATAAGTCCACGTTTGACGTTGTTTGTTGATTTAGGAGAATACAATTTTTTCACATTTACTACATTGAGACTAGATCGGAACAAAATTTTGAACGCTTTTAAATTACGAGAATTGGCCCTCTGATATACAAAAGCTTTGCCGAAGAACTTTCATAGCGGTACCCGGTTATGTAAATCTGGAAGATATGAATTGATGAATTCCAAAATAAATGTGATGTTTAACTCAATGTTTGTGTTACAGTGGCCCAGTCGGAAGACTCACCAATCGCGATGAAACTCAAGAAAATATGCCTTAAAACGCCGGTCGGCGAGGAGCAGGCGGCACAAGCAGTCCTCGACCCTGCGCTAGGTAAGCCTAAACTAAACAGTACCAGGGTCAAGGCTAAGATGAAACAAGTTAGTTTTTTCGCCAATATCCCACGGGGACATACGAAACGCGAGAGCTTTTCGTAAAGCGTTTTATACACTGTATAGATAGATCCAGACGTTTGGCTAGGGGTGTGAAAGTTCGTGAACTTTGAACCTTTGACACTATTCTGGTTTTACGTTCAGCCAGCTACATCTGTGCAAGTATATCAAAGGTTCTTCCGTTCATTATTTTTTATTCATGGCATTTCAGTCAGTCAAATTTATTTTGCTGCCAGATATTCGCCGCTTGCCGTGTGGTGCCGGCTCAGAATGCCACCACCCTATTTCCTCCCATGGGTGTCGTAAAAGTCTACTAAGGGATTAGCTGGAGGATGGGCAGCAGCGTCCTTCGAGTACATTAACAACTCAACTGCGATCGCCAACCCGCCTGCCAAGCGTGGCGATTATGGCAAAACCCCCCAATGTGCTCACAACAAATCCATATCGGTGGTTGTGGTGATCTTTGGGGGAGGCCTGTGTCCAGCAGTGGACTTCATTCGGCCGACATGATGAGTCGCCGCTAAGCAATAGTGTTTAAACTTTAGACAACATTGTGTTCTGGTTAGAATGGCTCTCTAGCTAGTGAAATTACTGGGCATAAGAGACTGCAGGACTAGTCCTCGGTAGCATTCTAATTGTTATGGGCTGGCTTGTTGCTTACCATCAGGCGAATGACTTGCTTGCTCGTCACAAAGCAGTATAAAAAATAAGTAACTATGGAAGATGCATTATGTATCTTTTGGATCCTGCTATGTCTATATCCACGTACATCACTATCTTGGGTCAGATGATTTCCTTAAATAATAACTGAAGACTGAAAAGAGTATTATAAGGTGAGTGGTCTTGATAATAAAGTCCTTGTTCATGTATAATGGCTTCATACATAGATTGGGCAGATGTGTCGCCGTCCCGTTGATTGGATTGTGCTTTTATTTCCCATCACGCCACGCATTGAGGCTATGATGTCATCGATTTAATTGCGGCGGCCACTTCATTACCTACCTATAAAAGCGACATTTATTTCAGTCTTCAACGAAATAAGCTTCACCGAGTCTGACACAGGTCGATTGATCCGTGGAAAACTTTACGGCGTCGTTATGTTTTTATACAACGTTCCGATTTCATTTCCTTTTCAATGTCAAGTTTCGTTTTTACATAGCGGCTTCGTTCCTTAACTGTCGTTTTATATCTTTCGAGTGTACTTCACCACCGCGACCGACCAGAGTTCAGTATGCGTGACGGGTTACATCACATTTCTCTGTATACACCGATCGCGTATGTGGTTATATGAAGCATTGCCTGTGTGTAGGTACAGGGTAGACATTCGTGCACAGGTCGTTAATGGTACAGCGTTGATCTGTTGTGTGGTACGCGGGTGGAATAACCTATAATTAGATGCGTGTTCACCAATCCTCAGTCGCGGAACTCGTAGATGTGTCGTTTACGCTACATCCGTTGATGTATTTGATGCAGGAACGCTATCGAATTTTCACATGCCTTAACAACAACCAGCGTTAGTAATATGCAGGACTCAATTCTGTTTGCTACCGTCTCGTATTTTGTTCACTATCATAAAGATTATACAAATATTATGTTGTGTGACATTGTAAAGTAACTTGACCCCCTTACCTTCGGACAGAACCTCTCGGCCTACAAAGCTACTCTTCCATGTTTTTGTTGCTATTTTACTGATTTTTACTTTTTCACACGTGCTTTGACTTTCAAGCTATTTGCCATTTACTACCAAATTTCGCTCACACACCACCTTTTTATTATTGACATTATAATACCGGAGGGCCAATTCTCGTATTTTAAAAATGTTCAAAATATAGTTCCGATCTAGTCTCAGTGTCATAAATGTCACAAATGGTATTCTCCTAAACTAACAAACAACGTCAAACGTGAACTTACACTATGATGAGATCGAAAATGGATCGAAAGTTGATCAAAGTGAAAACGGTATTCTGCTACCATTTCGAACTGTCACATGTACTAAATTGTCATTAAATAAACGTCAAAATTGAGATTGAAATGAGACTAGATCGAGATTATACCGATACCCGACTGAACTTTAAGAGCAGCAGAATACCATTTTTTCAGTTAATTCATAATTTAATCTCAGTTCAGTCAAGTATCAGTCATAGTATAAATTAATTACGAGAATTGGCCCTCTGGTTCATGATCATAATTTCAGCCGAGTGAAGTCCACTGCTGGATAAAGGCCTCCGCCATAGATCGCCACAACGACCGGTCTGGGATTGTTGTGTGTTCATTGCGGGATTTTGCAGGCAGGCGGGTTGACGATCGCAATTAGAAGGACGCTGCTGCCCATCCTCCAGCTTATCCCATAGAAGTTAGATATCTTCAATGTATGGCATGCCTAGTTATTACTCCACCAAATATTACGATTTGAATAGTTTCGGGTAATGGAGCTTAGTTTTATGTTCTTTTTGGCTTAAACTTATCGACTTAGCGTGACATATGAATTCCTAATATTTATGCAATCGCAGATGAAACCTAAAGATAAAGATTTTCTCGTTCAAATTCAACGCCACAAAGTTATCATATTATCTATCGCACCTTAACCCACACATGTGTGATTAATAACTTATTTTACCTAGCTCGTGTACAAATTGCCGTCGTATATTGGGGGGAGGGGGTTGAGCGGGTTGGGTGGCGTGATAAGTGTCGACTATCCGTCAATGTGTTGCATAGGTAAACGTATGCGATGTGCTGGTGTATCGGACAATAGGAGCTCGTCGGCGCAGATTTGGCTCCGGAACGCGGGGCCGGCGCGGGCGGTGGCGGCGGCGGTTTGTTTCTCCGGCGTGCGTGGCACTGCAGTTCTCCTCCACGGCCGGTAATTTGATTGGGCCCGAGCTGTCACCTATGCGCCACAGTCGCCCGGCCGTCGCTCGCCGGCTATCGATTAGAGCCCCCGTCCCCTGCCCCCGCGCGGCCCGCGAACCGGATCTCGTCACGCCGCCATTGTATACCCGCGACGCTTAAACGCATTCGTTTCTCCCGATGCGAAAACGACGCATTCCTTCCGCGCGCCCTCCCACCCCGCACCGGCCGGCCGCACGCCACACCGCGCGACGCCACACAGGACCGACCGACCGACCGACCCTCTCATTACGCTTACCACATTACCACTAAGCCTGACGTCGATCACGACTAGCATGATCGACAATTGTCGACAATCGACTTAATAATATCAAAGAAATCATACGTCATACATCATACCATAATATTCGACCATTATCTGCCATAATAAAACATACGACAGAAACACAACTTTATGCCTCGATGGCGCTGCAGAGCTTTCAAAACTAACCTTACACGTACAAAAACATGACTATGTTTGTAGCTTGCCGCTATTGCAAAATTATCATGATAAATAATAAATCCGAATAAATGTTAGTGCAATATGGAGTTGTATGTAAAATTGCAATACTATAAATGTGTTGCTCGGTACCGTAAGTACCTATATACTATGAAGCCTACTACGAGTAAATGACGTTGCAACAACACTGCGCTCGCGCAGATCAACGTACTTACATTGTTGTGCAATTCAGTTTAAGTCCACTTGCACCGACATCTAACTTTAACTGGTTTGCATGCGAGGTATCCTTGAAATTTGGGTTAAAGCAGCAATGCGGACTAATCGAAGCAAGTGATCTAACTCCTTCGCCGGTTCGAAGAGCAGTAAGGTACAACACTGAGATGTCGGTTGGGCTAAAAGTCACATCAATAGCAGTGTTGTTGTTTGGCTGGATCAAGGGTTGTAATAGGGTTTTGGTATTAACAAAATAGTAGCCCATCGCCTACGAGTCAACAAGTAACCTGTTGCTGATAGTTGACAAACACGAATTGAAGGGAACGTTCGCGTTTTTAGGGTTCCTTAGTAAACAATGAACCATATTGATTCTATCGTGGCTAGTGCGTTAACACTTGTTCTACTTATGTGATCAAACCTAAGTCATAATTTTATGATTATTATACAATCTATTTTAAAAACTAAATAGTTTTATGTGGAACGTAGGAGTTCAATAAATCGTTTGACATTTTTTTTTTAATAAATGAGATCTCGTTAAGACAGTATTTTTATCGTTACGCTCGTTCTCGTATGGTTTCATTTAATTATGAAGAACATTTATTACCTCTATGTTGGTACATAGTTTGATATAAATAACTATGCTTGCGCTCTCGTGTCGATATTATTTATTTATACTTTTATGCACAATGATGGTACACAAGGCGGACTTAATGCCATATGGCATTCTCTACCAGTCAACCTTTGGGTTAAAAAGAAATGCATCGAAAAGGGGTACAAAAACAAAAAATATATATTAAGACTAGCTGCCCGCCCCAGCTTCGCACAGGCGTCACCTACCGGGTCCAATTGTGAATCTAAACCATCCAGGGACCCACTCAAACATACACACAAAATTTCATCAATATCGGTCCAGCCGTCTAGGAGGAGTTCAGTGACATACACACGTACGGAAGAATTATATATATAAAGATATACATACATAAAAATCTACATACTATAGATACGGTCAATTACATAGGTTTAAAATATACAACATATAGTACGCACTATTTATCATTTTAACCATGCCCGTAATTGTCAGTTAGGATTCCAGCGAATTCAAAAATAATTAAAGAAAGAAAATATTACTATTACATATAAGTTTGAAAAGTTCATTAAAGCTGTCTATGATTAAATCACAAGAGTTAAGGCCTGTTTGCGAGACATTTTAACAAAAGCCGTGTTTGGCTGCCATTTGGATGACCTGCCTGTGTTTGTTTAGTCGATATTCTTATCTCGATGGCATCCGGGTTTTATCTATCTTGATGTTATACAAGAGTTTGTCTGAAATCAAACAAATCTAAATTTTACAACACTTAGAATTCATAACAGTAACTATATGTTATGACGTCATTTAAGGCGACTTCCGGTCCGATATTCTAATCGGAAATTTGTCATGATCGCAAGAACAAATGGGCGGATCAGACTATCGGACAAAATTTCGGGAATATGGTCCCGGCCGGTAAACTTACTGATTTCGAATTCAAAAACCCGCTCTAAATTCAAAAAAGAAATATTACTAGACATCCCGTAGCCGGTATAAATTTCATCATAATATAAAGACACTTTTATCGAATCAACGCATGTCCAATGGTTCCGAGACTAAATAAATATATTTATGCAATATTCATCGGTAACATTGCCAACAGTCCGCTGTACGAACATTTGCCTCGCTAAGTTCTTGCATTTAAAATTCAGCGATACACTCATTACAGAGAAACTGTTGACGGGCCCGAATAACGGTACTTATCTATTCTTCTTTTAAAACTCGTGAAACATATTTAAATATACCTACGTACTGTCTCGTACGTCGTTGTACGTACTCACTCGCGTTTAGTTTTTACTAATCGTTGTTTTGTTAAACTGGTTTTAAATGCGCACCAGTAACTCTAGCTTTTATACCTGAACTGGGGTTGTTGCTATGCCGATCCGGGAGTGTCAGCCGCTAAATGTGTCTAGAGACATCCATTTTGGATAAGACACTCAATCCGTAGGCCAGTGGCTTGGATAGAAGATTGCCATCTCGATTGGTGCGTTGTCCCGACTTAAATGTGTGAATTCCGGCAAAGACTACATTAGTATTGTTCTTTTACCGAGATTGGTGACTATGACAATATTGTTACAATAACCACGTAGCACAACCGTTCATTTTAGTGGATTATGGTCAGCAGAGGACTATATGGAGCTTGATTTCCAAACTAACCTGTAGACCGCGCGATTTGCAAGAACCTAGATAGATGGCATGTAAAATCAGGACCGCCGTCAACGCCCACATGTTATCTAAATCCTGATTGAATTCGTTATGGCAAATGGTTATTCTGATGGTTGTAAGCAAAGCGCTAGGATGGAAACCCGCCATTACTTATGCGCAATATATTTAATACTTGCTGCACGTGTGTTAGAGAAGCCGACGAACTAACGTTGGTACCGCTCGGAGTTCAGCGCTAAGGAAGACAAAGGCAAAAATATATGAATAATATGAGGGCAGTAGCATAATCACTATCTAAATATGACCTATGTGTATACAACATAGTTTCGGACTGCATACGGCAATGTAGAGACATCTGCCTACATATGCGGTTCGAAAATAATTTCAAAATCGAATTTTCGAATTCTGCTAACATAGATAAGATTTCCACACCGACCGACTTTACTATTTATAATTCCTCGTAATTAAAAATCTTCAATATATAGTTCCCGATCTAGTCTCAGTCGTAAATATCACAAATGGTATGCTCCTATACTTAACAAACAACGTCAAACGTGAACTATATTGTGATGAGATCGAAAGTTGATCGAAGCCAAAACGGTATTCTGCTAACATTTTGAGCTGACACAGGTACTAAAATTGACATTAAATAAACATCAAAATTTCTTCTTATTCTTGTATTAGATTATGGCTTCTGTAGAGTATCTTCTACAATTTCGCCAATGTCATGTATAAGGCAACGTTGTACGGTGTTCATATTAATGAACCTTTACATATACATTACTTTACATAAAATATTTCTCAGAAATGAAAAATATGTCGGCAACGTCGTACGGTTCAATTGTTTTTTTCTCACGTCAAAATTAACATTAAATATCAAAATTGACATTGAAGTGAGACTATTTATTTATTTAATTAACAACCGCTTACTGTACTTACAGTTGCCCAACGCGCACAGTAACCCAAGCAATAGTGCTACTCGTAAATACATATTTCTTATATTTAGTCATTAAGGAATTTAAGACAGTAACTAATAAATTGGTTAATGCTGTTGCTGAAAATATCAACCTCTGGCTGCTGAGCAATCAGAGCGTTTAGCAATGAAACAGCATGAAAAGACTAGATAGAGATCATACTAAAATCGGACCGAACTTTAAGAGGAATATCAACTTTTTGACAATTCATAACCGTATGCTTCCCGGTAAGTCTACCATATTATTTTGAATATAAGATCTAATAGCTTGACCTCTTAAGTCATCATTGATGTCCTATCTCTGCTTAAGCACCCTTTCACTATTCTGTTCTTGCCAAAACGTGGGGTCGATGACCTATATTGCTCACTTTCGCATGACCAAAACTTTGTTCCAAGAGCAGTGTCTTCTGCAGTAATGTATTGTGAATTAATCACTAAACACGTTTAGGTGCGGTCATGAACGTTGCGTGACAAATATGCTGATTATTAGCTCGTTCTTGTAACTTTTAAGAAACAAGTCTGCCTGTACACACAGGAACCTGTTAAGCTTACGCTTGAACTATAGTTTTCTCCAAAACGCTTAATAGCTTAACAGACAGGTGAGATGTTACTGGGACTTTGTTACACCGCTTCTTCCCAGCTTAAACGCCAGGTTGATAAAGCTTTAATATGTTTTGGCCTATTTAGGATAAATGTTTTTTTTTTCTTTTAAATAATTATTTCTGCTGCTTCCTATCTAAACAATTAAACATTACTTGGAGGTTTTTACTTTCTTAACTATGTAATTACACTACGAAGATGGTTTCTAGATACATAAATTCTGTGAAATCTTTATCATGTCGCTAATATGAATAAGTACGGGTCATTGTGGGTGCGAACTTCATACCTAGTGTGTGACATGAACAATCTCATCCTGTGCCCCAGTAAGATAATGTCACATCATCGGTCCGTTATCTCTACATTAGCAATTCCCTATTTTTTTCTTAAATTTTATATGAAGATAATATAATATTTGAATGCCCATTTGTATCACAAAATATTAAGATTTCGGTTCAAACCACCCCACCTGAAAGAGCTGATTTGACTACCGTTCGATACAAATGACTTCACAGAGGCGTCTCCGTCGCGTAAAAAGGGAAATTCTAATTAGACCTGTGAAAATCTGATATTTGAAAACGAAACGTCATTGACCCCCGTGAAGAGAGCAGAGGTGTTGTGGTTTATAGGTACGTATCTGAGTTTGTGCCCGACGCCTTCGATGGAAATCATTTGAATTAAAATCTTTCTTGTCTGTTTATACGTGAGTTTGACTAAACAAATGCTCGACGCAGACTGCTAGGACCCAGCCGTTGGCTTCCCTTGATTTGTGCAGAATGAAGTCATTGCTACCGCATCTTACCGACCGCCGCTGTTGTCACTGCGGTGTTTCGCGGGCGGGCAGATTTATTTGGACGTACCCCCTTAGAGGGGGGCACGGGGACGGGCGTGCCACCCACCGCGCCACCTCCACACATTTGACTGGATCAATAAGTAAGCAAAGGATGCCCGAGCAGAAAAACCATACACCCGACCACCCCAAGGGGGCACACGTAACCGACACCCCCCCACTAACGGGGGGAGGACTCCGCAGATTGCCATTTTCTCTTTGCCTACGCTTTAATTAGTTGCGTAGCGACGCGTGTAGATCCATAATCCTATGTTATTAAATTGCCAAACAAGTCCCGTCCACTCTATCAAACGGTGTAGACCACTGCAATCCTTAAACCCATACATAATAATATTATTCCGCTCGCATAAACTGGTAAAGACCGGCAACTCTAAAAAAGCCGTAAAGCAAAAGAAAGCTATAAATCATCACTTACTGTGGATATTTTAGGTTGACTGGTAAAGAGTGGTATACCATCAATGAACGTACATAATCAGCTTACTACTGTTCCACTGTTGGGCACGGGCCTTTTCTCACGATAAGAAAGGTTAGGCCTTAATCGACCACATTGGCCTAGTGCGGGTTGGCGGATTACATACATCATTGAGAACATTCTGGAGCCCTCTCAGGTGTGCAGGTTTCCTCACGATGTTTTCCTTCACCGTTAACGCAAATGATAATCAAATTCTGATCCGCACATGAATCCGAAAAGTCAGAGGTGCGGGCTGAACTCAGACCTTCCTGTATATAAGGCAAGCGTTCAACCACTAGGCTATCACTACATACCCTGATATACATAAAAGTTTAAATAAACATTTACAAAATTTTCATCCTCGTTAGTTATGTTTGTTCATCTCCGGTTACTCTGAAAATTTCCAAATGCACCTCTTGTTACATTAACATTACCTCACACTAAACACCATCCCAGCCTCAATATTTCACACGGTATGACATCGTGGTACCAAGATTAGATAAAGCTATAGATAATTCATGTGCTCTGGTCGACCTACCTGAAATACTCACATAACAAAGCTCTTTCTTTGTATGCCCAGGCGTTGCTTATACATATTCATATGAGGCTTCAAAAAGTGGACCTTTAGAAGCAACCTTTGTCGAATTGTCACCGAGGGAGCGATCTATGACTAGATATTAACTTTGGTTCATATAGCATGTACATGTATCATCAATTCTGCCGAAAGACGTGCATTGCTGAATGAAGGCCTCCCCCATAGGTTTCCACAATGATATTTGTGTCGTCATTGGAGGGGATTTAGCAGGCAGGTCCAAAGAAGAGGCGATGCTGCTCACCCCTAGGGCTTAAAATCCTTTAGTCGCCTTTTACGACATCCACGGGAAGAGATAGAGTAGTGCTATATTCTAAATCCGGACACTATACGGACAATAATTTATCCATGTATACCTTTTTTTATTGGTGCCCAGCTGAAATTCTTCATGAACTTCCTTCGCCCTGGGGAAGGGCGAAGGGGTATTCCGCGGACTCCTACCGGCTAAAACCACTGGAGCGGTCATATTCGGTACCTAAGGGAGGCTCCAGGTCCTTGTATGATCACACTAGAGCCGCTGGTGTCACGCCTATAGGGCACATCTCGGAGAGGGTGACTGTAAAGCGGTCACTCGCCCGGGATGTATGTATATCTACAATAATAATCCAATTATCTATGCATATATGTGTGTACATATACAATAAGATCATATGTATAGGTAACCGTAATGTATATTAATATGTTATAACATCGCCCTCTTCAAGTGACACCCTAAAATAGAACCAAATTATGGACCAAAAAAGGCACAAGTTTAACAGAGGAAGTTAAGTTTATTCTGGCCACACTACAAACACATTAGATTTTTTATTCGAAGTCAACTGAGAGCTTCTGTCCGTCATAATTGCATAGAAAAACGTTTTATCACGCTCTGTACCACGAATCCCGATTTTCTTCTATCCACTTTACTGCAACAATCTCAGAGGATCCATTCTCGTAATAAAATATATACAGTGTCGTAAATGTCACATTATGGTGTTCTCCGAAGCCAACAAACAACCTCAACTTGTGATGAGATCGAAAATGAACGGAAAGTTGATCGAAATCAAAATGGTATTCTGCTATGCATCTGAACTCACCCAGGTAATAACTTGTGCTTAAATAAACGTCAAAACTGCGATTTAATTAGACTAGATTAAGATCATACTGAAATCGGACTGAACTTTAAGAGGAGCACATCACCTACCATTTTGGTAGTGTTCATACACAATTTAATTTCAACTATTAATCATGGTGTAATTTAATTATAAGAATTCCTCAGATCGTCATTCTCAATCTCATTTCGGCCGAATGAAGTCCACTGCTGGACACAGGCCTCCCCCAAAGATCACCACAACCACCGATATGGATGTGTTGTGGGCTCGTTGGGGGGTTTTGCCATAATCGCCACGCTTGGCAGGCGGGTTGGCGATCGCAGTTGAGTTGTTAATGTACTCGAAGGACGCTGCTGCCCATCCTCCGGCTAATCCCTTAGTCGACTTTTACGACACCCATGGGAGGAGATGGGGTGGTGCATTGGTGTTGCTTCATTCATTCTCAATCTCGCTTATGATAATTCATGAGAATTTTTTCACGTAAACACTAACAATAAAATAAACTAACTTAACTATCTCGAAAGAGATGTGAACTAGACGATTTATTTTAAAATGCCAAAAACCTTACTGTTACTCTGATGAGTGTAGCTATTATAACTGTTTTGTATTCATGCTACTCGCACGTTGTCTGTCGTCATTCCGCATTCCATATACTTCTAGGAATGTTATGACAAAATGCATAAGTACAACAGATTTTACCGCAGAACACACAACATAATCGCGTTTATGACCCTTCATAATTAAGTGTCGAAATTAGAAACTTATTTTAGTATTAGCTTAGCAGGACCAAGATTGGTAAGATTAATGATGCGCAGTTTCTCCTTTGGCACAGAACATGCTCAACCACCCAGACTCGGGTGAACTATCTGTAGGCTATATGAATATTAGTTCCGTGTAGGATTGAACCCGTGACACGTAGGACAGAACGCCCAGCGACAAAGCACTGCGCCAAATGTGCAGCAGATTTTCAACAAATTCCTGTCTACTAGAATACCGATTAAATATCTTTAATAGACTGACGATTACACTTCATTGATTATAATCCTCAATAAGCATGGTTGAGCCCTAAAAAGACATAAAATCTTTACCATTGGAGAATGTGCTTCAATAGATTAACTTAATCTCTGCTCTGGTTGAAAAATAGCCATGTTCATGAACTCTCGACCTGGCCAGTTTTAAATTCGCAACTCAAATTTTATGGCTACTAATAAAAGCGAAGTCTATCTATATTTGCTAACGTGTTCTCACACTATGCTTCGTTTATATAATAAAGAAGCTTTATATTTAATCGAAACAACCCTCTAAGAGCCTCTTAATTGGAATCTTTAGATTGCTTTCTAATTTCAACCAATCACTGTGCAAATTGCTTGGCGGTAAAAAGTTGTTCGGTGTAAAGCTGTGATTTTTACGGGCTCCTCGCATCGGTCGTCTCGAGATCGGTACGAGTACGCCCTGGCTCTTTCCTCACGATCGCAATCGAAATAATTATCATAAAGTAAATCCCCCGCAATTCGGCGGCCGCCCCGGGGCCGGGGCGTCGCGGTAAATGGCGGGCCCTTGCGCCGCCGCGGCGCTCTAGTGATGCCTATCCATGTCAGCAACACGCTGTATCATGTCGATGATTTTTTTTTATTGTTCTGGCTTCAAGACTTTTTCCTTCCCGAAAGACGACCGGAAAACATGCCACAAGTATCGTCATTTTGGGGGAATTTGCCAGTACTCACCGCGCTTGGCAGGCGGGTTGAGCGCAGTACGGCTGCTCTTCCACAGAAGGGGCGCTGCTGCGCATCCCTCAGGTTTAAAGTACCTTAGTCGCCTTTTACGACGTCTACGGAAGAAGATGGAGTGGTGCTATATTCTTAATCCGGACACCACACGGATCGTGTAAGTTCAGAGGGCCAATTATTGCAATTACACTATGACTGAAAGTTGACCGAACTGAGATTAAATTATGAATTGACTAATAAATGGTATTCTGCTTCTCTCTTAAAGTTCAGCCTGGTTTTAGTATGATTGCATTCTGGTCTTATTACAATCTCAGCTTTGACATTTATTGACGAATGAGAATACCAGTTTATTACCTGTGTAAGTCGCAAAAATGTTAGCTGAATACGTTTTGGCTTTGATAAACTTTTGAGCCATTTTTGATCTCATCACAATATTAGTGCACGTTGTTTGTTAATTTAGGAGAATACCATTTGTGACATTTATGACACTGAGATTAGATCGGAACTATATTTTTAACAATTTTAATTACGATAACTGGCCTTCAGAATATTAGCAGAATACTCTTTTAACTTCGGGGAACTTGCGATTCATATTCAATCTCGTCACAATATAAGTTCACGTTTGACGTAGTTTGTAAGTTTAAGAGAATACCATCTGTGACATTTACGATACTGACACTAGATTGGTATATTTTCGACATGAAGTTTCTTGCCGGCTCTTCTCCATAGGATCAACTATTTGGAACGGAGCAACTTTCATAAATAATAATAGTAATTGTTTATTTTTATAGAAAAACTGACTTGTCTTTAAACACTTTTAATTAATACGTGGACTTTTTTATTTAGATCAAATCTGTAATATTTGCATAAACAAATCAAAATGCAATACAAGTACACTTGCAACCTCCATCAGAATCGATTGACTTTTTTTTATGCCCAAATGAGGAATCTTATCTGTCTAAATAGCACTTACAGTAAATTTGCAGAACATACAGGTACACTTTTATCATCATCATCATCATATCAGCCAAAGGATGTCCGCTGCTGAACAAAGGTTTGCCCATAGATTACCACAATTGTGTCATCTCTCTGTTTGGTGAGCGCAGAATGGCTGCTATTCATAATTATAATCACAAAACATGTGTAATCAAAACATATTTTGCCTTGGCTATCGATGTCCCTCTAAACTTGGGACGTGACACACTATGCCCATAGCTTTTGGTGGAGAGCGAAACAATCGCGTTTCCACTTTTTGCCCCACACCACTCTCATCTTGTATTGGAGACGGAATTAAATTCGCCGGCTTGTTTTAACGTCTTCCCTTGCCTTGGACTCTGTTATCCATTTAGCTTATTAATGCCAATAATGAGTTTACAGTCAATCGCAGTCTGGATTATTCATAAATATGGTACCGATACTTAAATATAGTACATAATTAAATTTGTTTGTCGTACTTTTCGTGTCTCTATTAAGAATATAGCAACGCTCCTCAGATATGTCCTTAGATCCTTATGTGGATGCCATAAAAGTCGACTAAGGGACTCAAAACCAGAGCGATAGGCAAAGCCCCTTCCGTGGAACAGTAGCCATACTGAGTTTACCAACCTGCCTGCCAAGCGTGGTGTGTAGTGGCAAATTATCCCCAGAATGGGAAATCTACGCGGGAGACATTTGTGCGGAAGTGGATGTGACGTCCTGTAGCTGTACATGATGATGATGAATTCTAAAATAGCAAACTTTTCGGCCCCATATTATCTAAAACCATTGTGTTCCAAACTGTCTGCATCTGTCGAATAATACACACCCCATTTAGCTCTCAAATATTTTAGTTCACCATACACAACTTTTATTATTACTCTTGTGTGATTAGTGAGGTGCTCGCGTGGTAATAATAAGTAGCCGATACGATCCCACCCCAGAACACCCGCCCCTGTTCAACCGTCGCGTCACCGGACGCCCGTCTTAACACAAAACAACAAATACTCTTACATAACCTAATTTGTTTAGATTTTGTATTTATGTATCGATATACATATTGACTATGGGTGCTGTATAGTTTAGGCTATGTTTGGTATTGAAGAAATCTTGGCGCGTGACGCGACGCAAAGCCGGGTGACTTTGGGCCGCAGGGGTCGCGCTACTGTCTGCCCCGGGGACGCTTGTCCTTTGTGTTTACCTTCGACAACGCCCCAATTCACTTAACAATGCTATAGAAAATAAAAATAACCGCTGACTCTGCATTTGATTAAGTTTTAATTATAAAAGTTAAAATGCTTAACAACGCTCTATTAGCTAGCTATTCTCTTATTTATTTTTGAAATATCAAAGTAAATGTTGAACTCCTCGATTAGCGTTATATAAAACGAAACTGAATCCTATAAAGTGTTGTTACATGATTTTCTGGAACAATGGTTGAATTTTAAAGGTCAGTCAGTCAGTAAGTTCAAAAGTCTGTCGAGTAACAAATGAAAATAAAAAGGCGGTTTTATTCTTATACAAAAGGCAGGTGTGTAAAGATATTATTTCAGTTACTCAAGGTCTTCCAGATGGGTAAATGGATGATATTTATTGGCAAATAACAATCAACAAGTCTCACTTTGCGGTACTCTTATTTCATATGAATAAAACGAAACGGCGACATGTTGCTTCATACGCATACGACGCGTGTCGTAATGGCGGTCGGTACATCGGCGCATAAAAATCATAAGCTGACGTGGTCATGATTCGCACTGCACCTGCCGCCAGCCGGTTGCTGCTTCACCAGCAACGATACCTTCTCGACAGCACGTCAGCAACTATTAATGCACTTTTCGATCACAACACGAATGAAGGAGTCATATAAACTTTACGACCTATAAAACATTCATAACATCTATCACGATAAACGGTTGCTATCATTACTAAATCACCTCTTTTTTTTTTTCATCATTTCGGCCGAACGAAGTCCACTGCTGGACACATGCCTCCCCCAACAACGACCGATATGGGTGTCTTGTGTGGTCATTGGGGGGTTGTTGCCATAATCGCCACGCTTGGCAGACGGGTTGGCGATCGCAGTTGAGTTGTTAATGTACTCGAAGGACGCTGCTGCCCATCCTCCGGCTAATCCCTTGTCGACTTTTACGACACCCATAGGATGAGATGGGGTGGTGGTATTCTGAGCCGGCACCACACGGCAACTGAATCACCTACTTTATAGAGAATATTAGTAAAGTCCATATTAGAATCCAAGTGCATCGGCCTGCGCGAGGTAACCATGTTTCCGCTCTTGCGCAAATCGTACTAGCGCGCCGCTCGACCGCTCTCGACACTCATCTATAGGACGCGATGATTCATCGCAAGTTCACAACTTGATGTTAATAAAGTACGAGATGATGTCTTGCGAAACAGTAACGTTCATTGCAATTGCACTATGAGTTGGTACCATATAATTACAACATGCAGTTGTAACTGTAACTCACTACTTCCATTTTTGATTTTCTTTGTATTATGAAATTGTTATTTTGATTGAATTCATTACATTAGACAATTGTATTGTACGTTCGTTCGTACAATTACTGACGTCTCTTCACCTTGCAACGATGCAAATAATTTGACCTTCGTGATTATTAATAAAGTACGCAGAAAGACAACCTTTCTCGATTTTTACGGAATTGAATAGTTCTTGTCGTTAATGCATAAAATGTAAATAATTATCAATATTTGCTATCTGATTAACTGAAATAGTATAATGGAACTTAGTATGGAGGTGCATATACACTTAGATTAAGCTCCTATAGATGCGATAACAATATGTTTCTAAATTGTATATTTATTTGGCTGCCTATACTGAATAACAAATCGCTAAATGACCTTGTAAATTATGAATAACTGGCGTATGGGTTCTGTAATTATAAATTTGAATTAGCAACGACTCTTACGGTCCAAATTCCTTTATTTCAATCAACTATATACTAACGTCAATGTAACGGTTCGCATACCTAACGTTATTACTTGTATATTCCAGCGGCGATGGAGGAGGAATCTAGCGAGTTGCCAGGCACGGACGGCCTGGCGCCCAAACAGCGGCACCAGGCGAAACACCGCGAGCTGTTCTTATCGCGGCACGTGGAGACGTTGCCGGCGACACACATCCGCGGCAAGTGCACCGTCACGTTGCTCAACGAGACGGAGTCGCTGCTCAGCTATCTCAATAAGGATGTGAGTATGTACCGACCACGGCAGCCGAAACACGTTACACACAAAAACTAAAAAAAGAAAATCCATACCTTACGTACAAAGTGTGATAAAAAAAATGAATACCACTTCAATATCCGTAAATCCATCCCAGCTCCCTCAAACAGTTGCCATACGGTATCACTTCCTATATTGCGATAATCTGACCTAACCTATAACACGACAATTTCGTCATACACTGAAATAGCGCATTGCTCCTGCGACTTTATTTTTTATAACAGTAACATATACGTTATATATTAGAGCTACACATCGTATCACACCTGAGATTGGGCGCCTTAAGCGGAGTAGTCTTGAACCACTGCAAACACAGATCACACACAGCCTTTGGCAACATTTTTGTCTTTCGGTTCAGCAATGAAGTGTGCCTAAACCTCGTTATCAAACATGGAGTGGAACTTCTGTTACTGCTTATTTGTATACCAATAGACAGCAATCTAACTAGCAAAACGCATGTACACAATCAATCAGTATTAGAGGGGGGATGGCACAGACTTGTGCAACATGCGATGTAATAATTGTGTATAAGTATAGCAATAGTGGGGTAATGAACTAAATCCGTTAATTAGAGCTGTGTAGCGACGTAAAATATAATGCGATTGAAATTCGTTTATGAATGTTTCACTGTCTCTTCGTGTTGTATTAGCTTAACGTCCATGATACCATGTTCTATACACCTATATTTAGTTACACGTTGCACATGTTTCTATAGTGAACAAGCATAGTATGTTACATGTTTTGAAGACTCAAAGTTTTTAGCCTAAGGGCACACTGACTCTTCCACTAAATTTCCAAGGGCCAACGCCGTTCTATTTATCACTGTATTGAAAATCCTCATGGGACTGCTTCGATCCCAAAGAGCGTGCTGGAGTCTTCCCGGCTAAAATCATCTGAGCGGTCATATTAGGCACTAAAGGGGTGTCCGGGATCTCCACATCTCACGTGCTCATTTATGTCTTCCCGGAGTTCACACGGAATGCGCGCGCGTAGTCCCCAATCTGTGCGCCCGTGACCCTTGAGTCCCACCGCCACATAACGACGGGGGGTGGGGGGTGGCTCAGTCGTGTTGAACATGACTACTCCGAGCGGGATCGGCCCTCTTCCGACCCCGCTCTGCAATCTCCTTCTTAAGCATGACGCTCTCGCAAAATGAGACCACAGCACTCCAATTTTCTGGCTCTGCCAGCATAACCGAGACGTACTTCTAGCAGAGAGATCTTGCCCAATCCGATCGACCAGTATCCGCGGCAGCCTACGAAGGGCACTCTTAGATCGTGTGCGTTGTAGGATACTAGACTCCACCAATGGTGGCTCAGGCGTGACATCGCTTAGATGCTTGTCTTGCTTAGATGTGTGACGCACCTAACTACTTAAAACTGAAACTAATTTCTAGTCACTGGTCCACGCACTATTGTTATGTAACGTACGTGGGAAGATCAACAGCTAATAGAAGCATTCTATTTAATACTTAAACTTCTTTCCTTCAGCAGCGTCATAACTTGGCCGTGGGACGTTTATATTTATATTGTTTCATTATCTATTTTCTCCAGTAATTACATCTTAGAGGCATAATATAAATATATTTAAAATGCTGTTTGTTTATGTATCAGGAAAAATAACAGTGTATCGCTATCATGATGACTAATGGGTAGGCACTCATCCCGAATTATTTCAAGGCTAGGTCACAGTTGCTAACAATGTCAATTAGGAAATCTATGTAGTGCGTGATGTCACTTCCCATATCCGAAGAATGGTTTAAGTGTGAATATTAAATGTACACAAAATAAGTATTGTGTTTTGGCTAAATGTAATATTTTGATTTTCATAAAAAATAATTATTAATTAAATGTATAGCTTTAGTGGTACGCACGGCTACATATCAAGCTATACATTTCCAGTATAAGCTGATCTCGCATTGTATGATTAAAGCCAGCGTAAACTGGATATGCAGCCGTGTGTACGTGCAATTTAATAAACTTATTTTCTTTCTTTCTTCTTTCTTTCAATGGATTATATTATGAATATTTAATCGAAATATGATGGATAAGTCTGTCTGTGGTAGTCTGGCATGTACACACGGCTACATATCACGCTATGATATTCCAATATAAGCTGGTCTCTCATCGTACGGAAAGCCTATACTATGCGTGTTCAGCTTATACCAGAAGTATATAGCTTGATATGTAGCCGTATGTACCAATGTGTCTTGACAATGTAATTAATCTAAAACACCACCGGTCACGGGTGGAGGAAAACATATTGAGGTAACCTGGTTCTAAGAGTCTGAAATTGCCAACGCTCTGTGGGCCGGCGTGGTTATCAATGCTTGTTCCTTCTCTGCATGAGAAAAGTCCTTTTCCCTGCAGCGGGCTAGCTATAGGCTGATATATTATTAGGTCCTATTAAACTCATCACATCAGCCATTTATACGTCCACTGCTAAACAAAGGCCTCCCACATAAATTTCCACAATTGTATCATTTTGGGGGGAATTTGCCAATACTCACCACACTTGGCAGGCGGATTGCTGAGCGCAGTATGGCTACTGTTCCACAGAAGGGACGCTGGTGCCTATCCCTCTGGTCTAGAGTCCCATAGTCGCAATTTACGACATCCACGGGAGGAGATGGAGTGGTGCTATATTTTGAATCCGGACACCACACGGATAATTTGACTTGTTTTTGTTGAGTAAATAGATTGAAGATTTTGTGTCATATTAACTGTCTTTATTCTTCACGAGTAGCAATTATGAGAAGAATTTAAATGATATGAAACTCACTGTATTGTTGTAACTTTATATAATTTGAATTGTAACACATTTTGATGAGAGTTTCTCTTTTTGTTTCAGGACGCATTTTTTTATTGTTTAGTATTTGATCCTTCACAAAAGACTTTATTAGCAGATAAGGGAGAAATCAGAGTTGGAAGTAGATATCAGACTGAAGTAACTAATTTATTAAAAGATGGTACGTATTTTTTTTAATATTATTCTAAAGGTTAAACGTTTATCCTTGCGCCATAGTAACGTAGTGCAGTAGTACATACGACAAGATATTAAAATAAGAGCGGATCAAATAGCTTGGATTACAAAAATTATGAACGTATTTATTTGAGCTGCGGATATTACGGATATTAGTTTATGTCCATTTTTATTGATACTATAATAACGGTTGTAATTAAACTTTGTTATAAGACAAAGTATGTCATTTGAAAATTTAAATATAATTCATAGTCAGTCAGTTCATGCTCATAGTCATTACAAAGACGAAGCATGCATAATAATACAATACACTATGGCTTGAATTAAAACCTAAAATTACAATAACATTCCTTGGTAACAATCGCTAAGCAGTTAAAACTTATGAAGTTTTTAAATTGAAACTGGAACTATTTGCATTTAAAACACATTACGCAAAGCTGGTCTAATAGGTAAAATTAGTAGTAACAACATTATATATGTGATAAACCATATTTTTAAATACGTTTTAGGCGAAGAGGACCCACGCAACAGTGAAGAGCTGGAGACTCTGGTATGGACGCCAGAGCATGGGTTGACGGACCGGCAGATCGACCAGTTCCTGGTGGTGTCCCGCTCCGTCGGCACGTTCGCGCGCGCGCTCGACTGCTCGTCCAGCGTCAAGCAGCCCTCGCTACACATGTCCGCCGCCGCCGCCAGCCGAGACATCACACTCGTATGTTCTCTTCACTCATTTAATTTAGAGCTGTGTACATATCTAAGTAGGCGCTTCGATTCCCCACATAATACTTTACTTGTAGATCGCAGTTGAAACTAGTAGCTAGAGTCGGTCGTGCAAGCGACGCAAAATTGCGTTCGTAAATGTGAACGCACCTTTATATTCTATTCTATTCTGTTGTGGCTCTCAGTCTCATAGCCAGTTGCAGTAGTTATTCGGTAAACGATCAGAAAGGTTAAGCACGGCACGGTCAGGCTATGGATGGGTGACCGCATAGTGGTATTTAAATTGTGCAGCTCCGTACTTAAAGTCGTCGGTCCCGGTTTGTCATTAAACTGCAATCGTTAAGCTAAGTCGGAGGCCTTTGGGCGGCTTTAACAACTTTGACACAAGGTGGCCAACCTTGTGTCAAAGTTGTTAAAGCCCACTCATCAGGTGGTGGATAAGCCATTCCTAGATGATATGCCCTACGTCTTACCAGAGCGTTGTAACTCGTAGCTGCACAAAACGTGCAGCATTGACTTGATTCATACAAAATCATGATTATCAGGCTAAATTTTGCAGGATAAATCCTGTGAAGGATTCTTGGAGCCTTGGTGCCGAAGTGGCCTATTATTGCGCCTATTTAGTGCCTTAGTTGGGTTTTCGTAAGATTTACAAGTATCTTAAAACTGTCTACCATTGTGCTACAGAAAGTCTTAGCGTGGAACAGGCTGAAGTTATAAAACCTCACAACTGCCTATCTAGACACAAGTAAATGTTCGGTAAAAATATCATGGAAATGATCAACAGTAGTATTGCAGTTTACGGCCCGTGTGGCATGTGTGTTCCGCCCGGCGTGTGTACGCACATGCCACATGTCCTTGTAGGTTAAAAGTGCGGCGAGTCGTCCGCGTCCAATTATGTGGCCTGTATACTATAGTATAACTTTGGTAGTATTGCGAAGCCCTCATAAGTCTTCTTAGGAGAAGGAACGACTCGCCCTTGTGATATAGAGCTCTATGTCTAACAGTGTAATAAATAGGTTACTAGCCCTGCATTATCATAAAAACACTTGTTACACCACCCTTTAGACATATATTTTGTTATTTGTCCACAGTTCCACGCGATGGACACCCTACACAAATCAGGCTACAGCATAGAGTCGGCACTGTCGTCACTAGTGCCGGCGTCAGGTCCAGTGCTGTGTCGCGACGAGATGGAGGAGTGGTCCGCGTCAGAGGCCAACCTCTTCGAGGAGGCGCTCGACAAGTACGGCAAGGACTTCGCTGATATACGGCAGGACTTTGTGAGTATACTTTAATTATTGTAGTTCTTCAACCCAATGTTGTTGTAACTGGCATTTCTCCTAGGCCATGTTAACCACATTTTATAGGGTTATAAATATTTGTCCTAAACACAAAAACCAGTCATAACTATTGTTATTGTTAGTGTAATTTTAATAAAAACACATAATGCATGAACACACTACTACTACTGGTAAAAATAAATATAAGTACGTAACTAGTTACAGTGTGGTGTCCGGGTTAATATCCGTGTGGTGTCCGGATTAAGAATATAGCACCACTCCTTATCTTCCCGTGGAGGTCGTAAAACGCGACTAAGGGACTCTAAACCAGAGGGATGGGCAGCAGCGTCCTTTCTGTGAAACAGTAGCCATCCTGCGCTCACCAACCCGCCTGCCAAGCATGGTGAGTACTGGCAAATTCCCCCCAATATGATGACACAGTTGTGGAAATCTATGGGGGAGGCCTTTCTTTAGTAGTGGACGTTGTATGGTTGATAGGAACTAGTCATATATCGGCGAATAAGATGCACGTGCGGCCGCTGATTATATTCGTATGTGGTTTTAAGTCTCGCAGGCTGTCGCACGTTATACTTTTTTGGTTTTATATGAAATCGTATTTATATTCTTTAAATGTGGCGCATGCACTGACAAGATGGAATTCATCCATCTTTAAAAAAAACACTGTACAAGGCTTGGCACGCACCGCGGTTACACGCGCGATATTATCAAAATCGTTGAAAACGTCAAACCGCATGCGAACACGCATTGCGGTTTCCGTATTTGTGATTTTCGTAGTCAGTTATTACCATCGATTTCTGGAGTGCAGCACTCGTTGTGAATTTGTTGATACAAAATAAAAAAGATAAACAACGCCATAGGAACTGTGTACCAGGGATGTTGAGAACGCAGTTTATTTTTATTTATATCTGGATTTTCTAAGATTAACTTTCGCGGATGCGGATCTCAAGTATTTTAATATATAGGTACTTAGTTTAACTACATTAATAAATTAAAGACATGGTGATTTTATTAATAATAATATAAACTGCCGTGTGGTATCCGGATTAAGAATATAGCACCACTCTCCCGTAGATGTCGTAAAAGCCGACTAAGGGACTCTATGCCAGAGGGATGGGCAGCAGTGTCTGTGGAACAGCAGTCATACTGTGCTTTCACCAACCAAGATATGGTCAGTACTGGCAAATTCCCGCCAAAATTACAACACAATTGTGGAAATTTATGAGGGAAGCCTTTGTCCAGCAGTAGACGCCCTTTGGCTGCCATGATGATAAATAAAAATATAGTGCAATCATTTTAATAAAAATCAATATTGCTGCCTTATTATCCAGTCTGTTTCGCAATAAATTAATCTCACACCACCAAATAACTGTTCACTAATGGAACACTGGCTGGTGGACGCGATAAATATCTGCGTGCTATTCCTGATATATTTTGAATTCACAACGATACAATCACGTTATGATTGATTTATAGTAAAAAAATCTAAATAAAACAAACGTTAAAGCTTGGTTCTTGGTTCCTATTGGTAACTCTGCGAAAGTATGGTTGGTACATGCGCATGGCACGTGCCGCTCGCTGACCCGAATAATTTCTGGTCGCAACTAGCAGCACAACCAATAGCTCGGCATTGATTATTTAACTACTAAAATGTCGATCGACTTTGATAAATTACTGCAGGCCCTGGCCCAGCATGTGAAAACCGCGCGCGGTTATCCGCCATGCGTGTGCCACCGCCACCAAACGATTAATATGAGATATAAAACCTCGCGCGTTTTCTAACCTCAAACCATAAAGTAACATCTATACATTTTTTAAATCAGTCATTCATCAGTCGCTTGTGTAATAAAAAGCCGTATATGTTACGTTGTTTGGCGGTCCAAAATTGCGCGTTCGATCGCTGTGCGTTGGTTGAAATTCATAATCAAACTAATCCATTTTTTTTTTAATTTAAGATTTTGAACTTCGTCCCTGTTTGTGTTAGTATCACATTGAAAACAAAAAACAGACAAATCCTTAATCCCAAATCCAAAGATTTTGTTCACATTGATTATTAAGTTCGGCCGTAAGCCAACTAGTTGATTTTATATACAGTCCAGATTATAGCACAACTCACATCCCCCGTGGATGTCGTAAACGGCCACTAAGGGACTCTAAACCAGAGGGAGGAGCAGCAGCGCGTTCCTTCTGTGGAACGGTAGCCGTACTGCGCTCACCAACCCAGTTGCCAAGCGTGGTAAGTATTGGCAAATTTCCCCCCATAATGACGACACAATTGTGGAAATCTATGGGGTAGCCTTTTGTTCGCCAGAGGACGTATAAATAGCTAATACTAACTACTAATACGCATCATCAGCATCATCATATCGATGCTGATGATGACAGTCGACAGCATAAGTAGCAAACGCAGTAGGCACAATTAAAAAGTGAATTTTAGTAGTCATAGTAGTTGTTTAAATCCTGAAATATTGTACAACTATCATATCAGCCACAGGACGTCAACTGCTGAACAAAGATTTCCACAACGAGCGGTCATATGCCGCTCTCATCCAACGACTCCCAGTGACCCTCACCAGGTCGTCCGTCCACCTCGTTAGAGGTCATCCCAGTCTGCGTTTTCCGGTGCGCGTATAATTAAATCCGTATGATGATAATGTAATAATAAAAAATGATATTGATATAATTGCAATATTAATTGACATACAATAAATTGTTATTTTAACTCCATAAAAATATGTCTTAGAACTAATAGAACTGGAATTGTATACTCTTTTTTGGTACATAGATCGTCTAAATTATAACAGCATTCGCATGCCCAATAAAGGTAGTTATGTCAGGTTCAAAATTTTGTATATCAACTTCTCTAAACCATATCTTTGGCGAATAAAGAACTTATCCTAAATAAATTTAATAAACTTCCGCAGTACCTGCCTCGCGCTCCGTTATTGTACAAAACTGGTGTGTATATAAGTTGCAAGTGTTTTGGATATATACTGATTACATTATCGCGGGTTTTTTGTTGGTATGAGATTGAAAACATTTTTATTTTCTTTATGGGATCAATACTTGGCATTGGAGCATTGCAGGGGATTAAATAGGCTTCCTGAGTGATATAACTTAAAAATACAATGGTATTGCATTAAATAATTGAATGCATACTTTCGCTTAGGATAATAAGACAAAACTCGTGTAATCTTTCGTTCTTAACGATTTCTTCTCTTGAACAGTTGCCATGGAAGACGCTAAAGAATCTTGTGGAGTACTACTACATGTGGAAGACGACAGACCGCTACGTGCAGCAGAAGCGTGTGAAGGCGGTGGAGGCGGAGTCCAAGCTGAAACAAGTGTACATTCCCAACTAGTGAGTGTTTGTACCACACGATGAATACATTATGTCCATGTGATGTTAATTTGCATACTATGTTGCTAGTTATGTTTAATTTAAGAATATAACACCACTTTATCTCCTCCCGTAAATGTCGTAAAAGGCGGCTATGGGCCTCTAAACCAGATGGGATGGGCAGCAGAGACACTTCTGTGGAGTAGTAGCCATACTGCGCTCATCAACCCGCCTGCCAAGCCTGGATAATACTGGCAAATTCCCCCTAAATGATGACACAATTGTGGAAATCGGGGAACAGGGGAGACCTTCGTTCAGCAGTGGACTGTGTACTTTGGCTGATATGATGACTATGATTGATATTTAATTAGGTGATAGTAATTATAGGAATAGAGTGCTGACAGAGTGGATACGTAGAGAGGTAAAGTGAGCTGTTGGCCAGTTGCCCGATAGGTGGATAATATAGAACCAACCGGTCGCAGGAAAGACCTGGATGTGGTCAACACTAAACAAGATTAGAAGAATGACACAAAAGAGAGGAGACTTATTTATACCCAGCAATGGGTCGATACAAACTGTGGATCATAATAATGATAGTAGTTATTATTAGTGGTATGTCGAGTCTTAACTCGCGATCGCCACCACACATCGGAAAACTTAGCGCAAGACTGCCTCCAACGAGGTGGACAGACAATCTGGCGAAGGTGGTTGGGAGCCGTTGAATGCGGGCGGCATGTAACTGGTTGTTGTGTAAAGATATGGGAAAGCCTTTGTTTAGCAGTGAATATCCTTTGGCTGATATGAATGAATAAATGAAAGTTATGATAATGCATCATTTAGAGACAGATAATTTTATGGACCTGATAAATTAAAAAAAAAATACGCCAGGTGTGAGGCGTATATTTTTTTATTTTACAGAAGTCAGCACCTTATGCTTGATTAATGTAATATTATTTGCTTAATCAGTTTAGTGGTCAGCTTCTTACTTAATCATTCGTATAATGTTATACGTACTAAGTGTACTTTCTTTATTCATCAATATATAAATAAAATTGCAGCAACAAGCCCAACCCGGCGCTAATAACGACCAACAGCAGCAGCGGCAAGACAGCGCCCGCTGTGCTCAACGGGGGCACCAACGGCACCGCCGCCGTCACCGCCGGACAGCTCTGCGCATCCTGCCAAGGTACAGCTTCACCACACTGTGACTGCCAAATTCTAAGGCCCGCATTACAGAACGACAATAGGAAAATAAGGATACCCAAGTTTAGATGGCGTTAATCGAATATGGACCTTACATAACAGGTCCAGAATTTATATTCAATTGATGTAATAGCGACTCGAGACTTAAGTTTTGATTCCCGTCCAGTAATACTGGTATAAATATCAAACGGTCGCAAAGTGTATTTAAAATCAGAATAATTGTAAAACTGAGAATGTAAGCCTTGCCCGTTTTGCACCGCAATCCTCCGCACGATTGCTCTGCCGAAACCGTTCGCGATGACCTAATGTATAGAGGTCTGTGGCTTCACGATAAAAACATAAACCTGCACTAACAGGGTTGTAGGTACTTCGTATGTTCAATTGATAGTGGGCCTACGTAGCCTCCTACGTACATAGATATAGCTTTTATTTAGAGACCCCGGATGCTCGTGCGCATTTATACGAATCTCGCTGAAAAAATGCTGAAATCCATCTTATGTTAATGGCAATTTGGATGCCGAAATCGCACACCTCAAGACGCCAGTTTGTGCTATTATACTACACTATGCCATAGGAACTGACCTATAATTAATTAGAGGTTATGTTGTGCTCCCTGGGTTATCACAAAACACCCGCGCTTATTTTCTGCTACTAGGTGTGCCTATATGGTGGTAAAAATAAAACCGAAAAAGCCTTAAATGCATATTGTCTTTTCGCAAAGCCGGAATGGGCTTTTGGCAGCCGGAGTGCAGCTGTCATAATTCAGACAAGCACTAAGTAAACGTAGTCCGGCCCAAACACTTCCTCTTCAGTACATCCTTGTCTCACTTCCATGACTCGACTGTTTAACCGATGTTAATAAATCCGGTAGATCAAGAAGTTCCCCCGGGATATACAAAAACCCTAAACCAAGTGAAAGATGACTCGGACAATGACATGACTGATGACGCATTACAGACACTGCGCTAGAGAATTACTTTCGAATGGTCAGTGAAACTAGGATTAAGTTAATTTTATAACATTTCCATATTGGATTTGATAAACGGTTAGACCTACATGGTATGATAAAGGTCTGTCTGTAAAAAAAATGTTAGGCGCATTTTATTTTACGTGCCGCGGTTTTTTTCTTCAGAATAAATAACTATCTCAATACGTCAACTCGAATGTTTTTAACTATATTCTTTCGTCAACCTACACATTGAGTGAAGTAAATAAAAATAAGAAAATAACTTCAGCTATTAGTTTAAATTATTGATCTCAGTAGTTGATGCCAATGTGAGAAACTGCGAAAAATTTAAACACATTACTCTCTATCGATATTATTCATTTTGTACGGTATTTCTTATCATATAACAAGATGAAAAATTTATTTACATTCTTTTTGAAGTTGTGAAACACTATATGCAAAGGATATTTCAGTAGACCAGTTCTTACGTGTTATTAATAGATATACAGCTAGTTGACAAATATCTTCCTAAAACATCATCTGGGAACACCACACACCATCCAAACTGATGCTGGACGGCAATATCATCGGGGTGACAGGAACGGTACTGCTTTCACCAACCTGCATATGTATTACCCCAAAGCCGGACAACCTACTCTATAAATAATCTTGACTAGATAGTCGATGCTATGTAGGATTCTATTCCCAAGGCAATAAATAGTATGATCAAAACCGAGCATAAGAATGTTATTCTATGCTTCAATGCCAAAGAGGGGAGTACAAGAACGCAGCAAACTGAACATTTTAATAGTTCCAAGTTTATCGCTTGGGGCGTAGCAATCATATGGTAAATGCTGATCAACTTCGTAGATTTACTGTCATATAACAAGGATCGCGATAGACTTCATCATGATGACGAACAAAAATAATTATTTAAAGCTGTATTGGTGATTAGAGGTACCATACTCATAGTTATAACTGACATGTTCAAGAAATTCAAAATATCAATTCTGAAGCGGATAGAATGCACTTGGGGTTGGACAGTAAGCTAGTCCGATCTGTGCTGCTCGAAACAGCCTTAGATTTCGAAATTCAAAATTTTAATCAAAATTGGTTTGGTCTGCTGGAAACTACTGGAAGCGTTGATTAGAATACCGACACCGTAGTGAGATTATCAAATCGAAATGTGATGGGCGACTATATTGCATACTCCTTCACAAACAACGTGCCACAAAATTTCATTTCGCAGATAAGCCTTTTTACAGACTACATGTATCTAAAAGCAATGTTATACATACCAGTAACCACGGCCGCCTCGGATCGGGCGTTTTGATCACAGTTCTAATCTAACCTAACCCAGCAAAAATTGTGGCAGTGATGCCAACTTGGGGGTTTTCCCCCTAAATTTAGGGGCAATAATTATTGAAAGGGGCGTTTTTAGGGGCAGGATTTCTTTGGGGGTTTTTTTTAGGGGGGAACGATTAATAATAATATAAACTAAAAGTTCTTATATTTCTGAACGCTGCCAATTTGCACTTGTTTATATATATTTTGAACGCAGCCTAGAACGAACGAACGGTACGCCTGACGAGTTCATTCCGCGCCGCTCATTCAAAAGAGAATACAATCTCTACGCTGCTCATTCATAAGGTTAGGTTCAATAACTATACAAGATACAAAAAATAATACTTAGGGGTTTTTAGGGGGATTTTGAAATAATCTTGGGGGAAAAAATCTGTAGGGGTTGGCAACACTGAATTGTGGGCACAATTACAACCTAACTAACTAACTAACTGCAGCCACCTTATTTTACCTACAGTAACCTACAGACCTGATTAAAGGTAGTGATATAAATTAATGAACAATCATTAAAATGTGAAAAGTTTCTTTAGTATAAGTAGTTTTTGATACATTTGCCAAATTAATACGAAACATGAATTTGTAAATTGAAGGAAAGTTTATAACTGTTTGATAAATTAATACTTTTCTAAACAAATTATGTAAAGTTAGCTTATCCAATGATACATTTATGAATAGTCGTTTGACTAGTGAAAAGTTTGTGAAAACTTATTTGTCAATTGGCGGACAACCATATATGCCTTCTACCTGTTGCCTTTGACACTGCTATGACTGAACATCAATGCCTTGCTCCGTCATAAAGTCAGCCGAAACGAGCCAATGACAGTTGGGATAGTCGAAAAATCTCAAGTCCCCCAAATGAGCTCGATGCTTCTTTGATGGAACAATCAATATTCGTAATGGAGTAGAAACTAGAACTTCGGTTAGCTAAGTTGTAATATTAGTGAGTTGAAATGGCATATCCCTGGCGGTGTCTCTTGACGAACCGAAGGTCAGTGACGCAAATAAGTGTAGTAGACACCCTGAACCTGCAAGTGAACAGCCAAATGGACCATCGGCCTGAAGAAGGCACAAAGGATTAAAGTGGACTGGGGCGGAATGCAAGGAACTTGGTATTTTGAAGTGGCCTATATCTAAAAGTACTGCAATTGGCTTAAATTGGTTTATTGATTTGTGATTGACCATTAACATTTATACTTTCTTTTCTTTTTCGTTCATTTAGTTGCCAACCTTGTGTCACAGTTTTCCAAGCCGCCCAAAGGCTTATCGACTGCCATCAAATGAACAACAGGGAGCGACAAGTTCACGTGCTTTAGGGAGGCACGTAAAGCACCACCGTTTTAAATGACTATGACTATGTGGTCACTCATCCATAGCGCTCGCTCAGCGCTGAGCGTTACTCGACCTCGGCATCGGTCTTGTCTATGAGCGCCTCGGTCGATCTATAATCATTAACGGCTGAAATTAATAATCAATCTTATCCAATATCTTTGTATTTTGGATTGAGGATTTGTCTCGATCAATTTCAAAATCTTAAATCTAAAGATTTCGGATTACATTGAATATTATTTTCGGCCGTTGATAAACGAGTCATTGTTCCAGTGACAAATTCAAACCAGTGGTACACATGGGGCCCGCAGCATTTACAATACAGACTTTGCGGCACATGCTGGCAGTACTGGAAAAAGTATGGCGGCCTCAAGGTAAAGGTCAGATATCAACCTTTTTTATTTTATACTTATTTTAATATCAGACGAGTGTACGGGTTATTAATGATAATGTATCTGTAACAGACCGCTGGTGTTTTCGGGGAGACCGAGGTGGAGGCTGTGAAAGGGCCTCGCGGAGAGGGCGAAGACATAGCATTGTCCGTATCGCATCGCCCACATCGCTGTACTGTTCTCAACTGCGCAAAGGTATGTTACAAGTTTCACAGGCTGTGCTTGAGGAACCACAGTCAAGGTTAAATTACATAGGTCTCCAAAAAGTTCGTTGTGTTTGCATATCAGAGTTGTTTTGCATTACACACACGTTTACAATATTTTGGTTTACTCTTAGACGGCTTTATATTTATTTTATCTGCATTCATTGTTTTGGGCTGTACTTGCAAAATTTAATCTATGGTCATACACGGCGGGTGCGTATGTGTCAGATATGAATACTTGAAATTTTTATGTAACAAGTAAATGTTTTTTTATAAAAGTTGGAAATCACTGTGAAATGTTGTAATAATATATTGGTTTTAATTAAAGTTTTCATTTACATTAAAGGGACAGTAAAAAAGTATTATGTTGGGTTAGAAAATATAATAAAGGAAGTATTCACGTCAAGCATAGTCGAGGTCTAGGTCCCTAAAATAGGGTTAACTTACACGATGACTGATTCAAGCTTGCCTGTCTGGCAGCTGGTTCTTCCTACACAAGGTCATTCCAGAGGTTGCCCTAGATTTTTCTTAGGTTATATTGTATTTTAATATGTCTGGCCTTTAAAACAGAAACCTGGCTAGATTTATAGAAGGGTGAAAGTGTTTTTGAAAGGATTAGTAAACTGAAGCGGCAATGGGCGAGGCACATTGCTCGTAGAACCGATGGCCGTTGGGGTAAAAAGGTTCTTGAGCGGAGACCGCGCACCAGAAAACTCACCGTGGGACGACTTCTAACGAGGTGGACATATGACTTGGTGAACTTTGCTGGGAGTCGTTGGATGCGGGCGATTTGCAACTGCTCGTTGTGGAAATCTATAGGGGAGGCCTTTGCCAATGGACGTCCTTTAGTTGATATGATGAAGGTGATGATAGCCGAGGTCAAGCTCCCTAAAATAGGGTTGAGCAACATTGTGGCTGATTCATGCTTGCCGTTTGCCAGAATAGGTCATTTCAAAATGGTTAATGGATATGGATAACGATATTGGAGAAGAAAAAGATTTGTGGCCGGGGTTTTGAACGAAGTTTCTTTCTCATTTGCTATAATGACACAATATAAATTTCGTGTAAATTAAAACAATTAAAAATAAGTATAAATAATATTCATACGTGTTCAGAATTAATGTTACTTACACGGCTGACCGCGCGTGGTGCGCGGCGGCATATTGCTTGCTGCAAAAATCTCGATAATCGCATGCACACACCCACATACTACAACCATACGGTTAATAGAAAGAGACAGAGGGAAAGGTTGTCTATCGTGTATATATAACAGAAATAGAGAGGGAAAGGTCGCCTACCGTATATAAAGGAAAGAGAGGGAACGGTCGCCTGGTGGGGGCATAACGCTTTTCCTTACGTGACGATTTCTGCCAGTTAATTGTACGTGAAAATACTTTCATGTACAATTAACCTTAAACCTACTTGGTGAAATAGAGATGATTTGCCGCAGGAGTTCAAGCTGCGCGCGCACCTGGCGCGGCACGTGGCCACGGCGCACGGCAGCGGCGAGGGCGCGCGGCCCGTGATGAAGACGCGCGCCGCCTTCTACCTGCGCGCCTCGCCCTTCACGCGCCTGGCGCGCCGCCTCGCGCGCGCGCTGCGCCGCCCCGCGCACTACGCGCGCTCGCCCTTCTCGCCCATCAACCTGGCGCAGGTCAAGCACGAGTGTGAGTACCGCCGCTATGTATGCCATGTACGGTATGGTTCTAGAATGGAGACCGCGCACCGCAGGTGGACAGACGACCTGGTGAAGGTCGCTGGGAGTCGTTGGATGAGAGCGGCATGTGACCGCTCGTTGTGGAAATTTAAGGGGGAGGCCTTTGTTCAGCAGTGGACGTCCGGTGGCTGATATGACGATGCCATGTACTCCAAAATGTATGTGAGCCTAAAAAATCCAGTTTTCCCCTACCATTTATCATAAAAACACACTAAAGCACACAGTTACAAGTTCTCATCCAATGAACTGAATAAACACAGCATTATAATTGGCTACTCATACTAAAACTGACTTTTTAAGCAGCTAACCATGCCGAGCGTACGGACTACAACACAGTAGCCGTACCACGCAACGCGTAAGTTTATTGGGAGTACCATTCGCCGTTCTATTCACTGCGTTTGCTATTCACCGATTGCTATTTTAAAGTTGTAGATAAAAAGCATTGTATTTTGTACAAAAATAATAATGTCGTTCTGCTCCATCAATCCAAATGTAATAAAATACTAAAGAAAACAATAATTTTTTATTTTATATATTGATAGGCATTTTACAACAAAATTCTTTCACTTGCATATGGTATATGATTCCTTCCTTGATAAAGTTATTATATTCGCTTCGGTTTTTGCATATTATCCCCGAACAACACGACACTTTAACAATGTTTCACTTACACGATCGAATCTCAACTAATGTTATAACTGGCCATTTTTTCCTAATATATGCGATATGCACAATCCGGGCCTATGTGCATATCGCAGTGCCGCGGATACGTTACGGCCCCGTACCACTTCTCCTTATTTCCTGTTTCTGTGATAGGGGCGTACATGCAGTATCTCTGCCGGATTGTATGCAGAGCCGGTAAATATCGGCTCCGCAAACATTCACACTATACAACCCGACAGAAATACTGCGTGTACGGCCCTGTAGGAAGTGCTTTGAGTAGGCCGTTTCAGCTATCGGCCCGCTTAAGCCGGCGTGGCGCCACCATACAGCGCTCGTCATCTCGAAACATTCGTTATTTAATGTCTTATGCGCAGGATTTTCATAAACTACAGCGCCTTTTTTGTATGGTGTTCGGCGTTCCGTGTGATATTTGGATTTATATTATAACACTGCTCCGTTTCGTTTCGATGTTGTAAAAGACGATTGAAGGTATTTAAACCGGACGGATGAGCAATAGCGTTCTTTCTACAGTACAGCCGCCGTTCTGTGGTCAACAAAGATGCTTGCCAAGCGTGGTGAGTACTGTCAAATTCCTCCCAAAATTGCGAATCATTCCTTTATGGAGCAGACCTTTAATTTAAATAGTAAATGTAAGTAAATGGCTTTTACATGCTGTCCCAAAAATCAACATCAAGACGAAAACAGATGTCAGGTGAATTGCGAAGTTATCAAAAAAAATCTAAATCTTATGTGCTACTTATTTAAAACAATTATAATTGAAAAATTTTACTTCTTATGGTGATCTTACAGTTCGCGTTACGTAACTTATCGCCACTAAAACCAGGTTGTGCGAAATATTTAATTCTTTAAATTTAGTGATATTGAAAATGAAAGTATATGTTTTTGGTAAATAAAAAGTTTTATTAATTACTACCATTGGATATTGCCGAGACGCCTACGGTTTTTATGTTTTCCAAATGATCAAAAACAGTATTAGTCAACAACGTCAACAAGACGAGAACAAAAAGAAACGATATACAATAAGAAATAACAAAAACAATTACTTAAAAACATTAACAACGCCTAACAAACAATTTAGGCATCGACTGTCTTCAGCACTGACTGAACGGGACGCAAGCAAGCATCGAACGTAAGTGAGAGACTGAAACAGAGACACGACGCTATCCCCGTCTCCCTCTGCTAGCTGCGCATGCGCGTTGCTGTTTTGGTCGTAATATTAACTACTGCGCAGTTATTTGTAGCTACATTCAGAGGCGAAAACTTCATGACGCGACCTGTACAAATGCCTTGTTTTTTTGTATGATAATTGTCACCAGCTGGCCTATCGGCCGTGACTCAGATTTATGTGATAGCCTGTACAATGATGATGTAACGTAGCCGCTGTTCCCCGGCAGGCTCGATAGCGATGGCGGGGCTGGGCAGCGCGGAGCTGCGCGCGGCGGGCGCGGCGGGCGCGGGCGGCGGCGCGGCGCGCCTGCGCGGGCCCGTGGGCGGCGTGGCCGTGCGCCTGGCGGCCGCGCGCGGCACGCCGCTGCCGCCCGGGCGCCACGACTGGCTCACGCTCACGCCGCGCGAGCGCATGCCCGTGCCCCCGCACGTCGCCTTCCCCAAGCCGCCCAAGGCGCCCGGTGAGTGGCACGGTGGCAGTACACGTTGGCCCAACTTATACTGGCCTTCTTGGCGTACTTTATTCGTTGGCGACTAGCCGAATAGTATCAATTCGTCAGAGAATTATACAATTTTTAGCTTGGATCTAATAGCAACAATGATCTCTGAAACTTCTGACATGAACCCTGAGGTCATCGGCCCTGTGTGGTATAATTAGGTTTCAGAGTAACAATGCCAAGATATAATACATAGTAATAAAATTTTACTATTTATTTCATTTCACCAAAACGAAGCAAATATACGAATTCCTAAATATGTGCAACATAAACAAAGGTAGTTATTGTCAGCATCAGCCATATTTTTTATGCGCCATTTTTTATATAATTCTATTTTAGTACCCAGTGATAAGTGCTGCATAAATAATCGGCGGCCACAATAGTTTACACATACTTTGCTCATCAAACAGCCCATGCAGAATAAACAATATACCAATGTGGAAACGGCGTTTTTATTATGACTCAATTCAATACATTGGCCCAACGTGTACTGCAGCCTTTACATTCGATTGCTCAACAAAAAGTTAGGGCACATGCGACATGATATACGTGACAGAAGCGGAACACGGACGCATGCGCTCACACAACAATTTACTAGCATCACGCTCACTTCAATAAAATATTTCGTAAGCCTTTTGTCCCTCTTTGTAATTCTGCTGATCAATTTGAAATATTAAGTCTTCTAATATACTGCCAGGAAGCAATTTATTTTTCTCCACCTTGCACAGTGACTCCATGTCATCCAACACTAGGCGTACTCAGCCCAGGGATCGCTAAAGTATATGTTTCTTATTTAGATGGCAGTCTGATGTACGAGCGAGTGTTGTCGCGTGCGGAGATAGAAGCGCGCCGTGCAGAACCCGCGCCCGTACAGCCCCTCAAGCGACGCGCGTACGACGACATCAACGGCCTTGACAGTCAGTATCCAAGTATTTCTCGTTCCAAAAATAGTATTATTGTGCTCCTTTGAATAATGCGAAATATATTTATTATAACAATTTACGGTGCAGTCTTTTTTCACGCTCATACGGAATCAGCGACAGGTACGCGAAATAGTATTGAAATTTAATAGCGTTTAGTTTATTAGTACCGTAGTTACAGCTCGCGATGTCTTGTTGCGCAGGAGCAGGCGGCGGGCGCGACCCGGCGGCGCCTCCGCCCGCCAAGCGGCCCAACAAGCACCCGGCGCCCATGCAGCGGCCGTCGCGCGAGCAGTACGCCGCCATGTGCGCGCGCGCGCAGGCCACGGGCCAGCCGCTCCCCGCGCACGTCTTCACACACGTCAGTTCTCGCCACTCTTAGACCCTATCGCGCCGTGTCCGTGTCACCCGAACCCGTTGTAACGCCCTCGTACCGTGTGCAGGTCAACGGCAAGCCGACCAACATAAGCGGCCGAGGCGGCCGCCGGCACGTCATCTCCTGGATGGACGCGCCCGACGACCTGTACTACCGAGCGAACGAGACCACCAAGTGAGTAGCCGCGCGACGGAACACAGGGCACTCACTAGTACAGGATCAAAAAATCACTATTATGACCCTACCCTACTACATAATTCAACGATTTCTTTATTATTTAGGGAAGCTTCTAAAATATTATTTTATCGACTCGTTTAATATACTCGCTCGCACGGACACTACTTCCTCAATTCGTTAATATGACTTGTGGACAAAAACTTACATAATATTACACACTCCATACAAGTCTACCAATGTAGTCAGCTTCGATGCAACATAATACAAATATTGGTATTCGCCGATTATTATTGTTATTTAATACCCGGGACCCGCGGTTTCACCCGCGATTAATTTAAAAGAAATTTAGAGTACTTCGACCTAGAATATATATATATATATATATTGGATTTCAAGGGTTTTATTTTTCTAAAATAAAAGTAGCCTAAGTTATTCCTTATAACATCAGCTATCTGCCAGTGAAAGTCCCGTCAAAATTGGTCCAGCCGTTTCGGAGATTACCCGGAACAAACAGACAGACAGACAAAAAAATTAAAAATTGTTTTTTTGCTGTAGGTATCGTAGATACTTTCATATGCATTTAGTAAAAAGTTGTTATTTTGACATTACAAACAGACACTTCAATTTTATTTATTTGTTTAGATTATGGTAAAAATATTTGAGGGAAACGGAACGCTCCTTTTTAATAATTAAGCTACGATTCATGTATCAGATTTTTAAATTCAAGTTTGATTATGCAAACCCATTAACCGCCTTCCTGTGGTCTCCAAAAGGCACTTTTCGACACTGGAAATATACAGGATGTATATGCAAAACCAAGAAAGCTTTAAGGAGGTGAAAGTTTACCCGATCCTGATAACATTCCACAAAAAAAAACCCAAATTTTTTACCAGCATATCCTTTATGTTTCTAATTTATGGCTGCGCACTCTTATCAACACAGTTTATTCACCGGTGCGTATAAGTATGATGTATCCAATGTATCCGTATGCCGCTCGCGCGCCCGCTCGGCGCGGCGAGTCGAGTCCCGCGGTCCCGCCACTCGTCAGTTGCCAATTTGCTTATCGGGCGGATGCGCATCACCGCTTCTTTTCGCGCCACGATGATTCGATGATCATGGCTGAAGATCAGCCACGACGTCGGCACCGGATTGGTTTTTCAAATATCGAACTCATCGATATCGTATCATTGTAGGTACTTTGTCTTTTTGTTCTGTCACGGCTCGGGAGACAATTTGCGTCGAGCTCAAAATGGCGGCCTCTTTGAACTCTAGTTGCAAACACAGTTTTCGGGCTGCTTTGGCAGCCCGGAGAACGAATGAAGAAAAGCCGGTCATTTTGTTAATTAAAAGTAGCTCCGCCGGTCGCTCTGTTGCCAAACCTCGGCTCGCGTTAGGTACTAACGTTATCAAAGGTCTCTGTCTACGACTTTCGTGTGTTGTATTTGTATTATAAGCAAATCGTGTGATTTCTTGGTACTGGTATTGAAATTTATTACTATAAATTTTTTTTAATATCAGTCATACTACCCTTATTTATTTATTTATTTATTTAAACTTTATGCAACAAATGTACATAGGCGGACTTAATGCCTTAGGCATTCTCTACCAGTCAACTTTATTATTTTTGACTTTGCATATACATCCAATATGAAGAGCAAAAAAATCAATACGTTGGACTTGGCCGCGCAGTCTCCGTATTTAAATCTGATTAAGCACGCGTGGGATATGCTTCAACGAAGGGCTTTATGAAGTTATCCCTGAAATTTGGTAACTAAAAGTGAGCTTTCCATAAGTCTCTGTGGAACCTGGGACTTTATCCCACAAGGCGATATTGATGACTTCATTTTGAGTATCCATAATCGTTGCAAATTCTATAAACACTCGAGGTGCTTTTATAGATTTTGTAACAGATTTAATGTTTCATTCAGTTTCGTTTATTTCTCTAATCACCAAAATCTGAAGCTCTTATTATAGTACAATGTTAAATATCTTATAGTTGCATTAAAATACAATAGAAAAAACTTGAATTTTATTTAAATTCCTGTTACGAGTATAGAATACCTACCGCACAACTTTGATAAAAAGAGTTTCTTTCCCTAGACCGTGTTGATGTGTGTATATCAAAACAGAACAGTGGCATGTCCGTTGCGCTGGTAGTAATTTGATAAATGAGGTGATTATAGCAATCGCTGTAGCGGTCACTCTGGAGATTCACGTTTAGCAATGGACGTCAAAACTCAAATCCTGGAAAATGACTACCTACGTTATAGTTAAAAGCTAGTGGTATTTTCCAAAGTAAAACAGTGTCGACATGGTCGCACGTTGTGTTAGAGAGCGGCACTGACCCCCCGTGTCCGCAGGGCGGCGCGGCGCAGCCTGTCGTGCGGCGAGCTGCGGCGCGGCGCGCGCGCGCCGTGGCGGGCGCTGCGCGGGGCGGGCGGCGCGGGCGGGGCGGCGGCGCCGGGCGCGCCGTGCAAGGCGGCCGGCGGCGCGGCGCCGCTGCAGCTGGTGATCCTGGACTGACAGCAGGCGCCGCGCCCGCCGCCCCCGCCGCACCCCTACACCATGGAGGCGCTGCTCGGCTGAGCGCTGAGCGCGCCCGCTGTATATTCGCGCTGTACATACCCCGCCGCCGCCGCTGTCGCGCGCCCGGCCGCCGGGGACCGAACGAAGATTGTATTTTTGGTAATCGAATCGCCGAGGACGGATTCTGTAGATAATATTTTAAACTATATTGTTCTTATGTGGTTTGATCTGGCGTCGAGCAAAATAATGTATTTGATACATAAAACGATATGTAAGTCTAATTCATTCGGAGATTCATTGTAGGATAATTTACAATTTTTTTCATAAATAAAGCACAAATTGAAATATAGGTTGGTTTCATTTAATTTTATATAAAACGTGATTCATTTATGTTTTACTATGAAATGCAAGTAGCATTTTACCGAGTGACAGCATTCTATATCATTAAAAAAAACTAACGCTTACCTTTCCTTATCACTCACGTTGCAAAGGTGTTATTGGTGTACCAAATGGAATCATATTTGGATCACTATCCGCCTGTCTGTGTATCTCTAAACTTGTCAACACGGAATCTGTCTGAGCCTCCGGCTACATATTTATGTATTTACCAACAAACCATCCGCTATACCAATCGGCTGTCAAGATACGTTAAGCATCAGCGGTCTCTAAAATGCTATGCGTCGTAGGTAGTTAAATTGTAAGACAACTTGCTCTGCTTTATTTCTTGATCTAAGTAAGACGTTTAACTATGTGGATCATACGATTCTTATAAATAAATTAGATAAATACGGTGTGTATAATTGCGGAGAATATTTTGTCCTATTCTGAAAATATAGTTTCATAGGACAGAAAAGTACAAAAACACTGCTTATTTCTTTAAGAAATCTCTTCCAGCAGACCTGGAATTTATTATTATTTTTAATTATGTTTTCTTAAATAACTTTTATTTTCTATTTTTCCCCCTAAGAATGATTGAAAATTCATCGAAACATCTAGAGCGCTTTCTAGTTTTTCTCGAAATAACGCACAGTTAGTAGGTAGCCGAACATAGCCCGTCGTGAGGTCGTTTACCTAGAGCGCAAAATGCATGCATAAAGAAAAACGCATTTCAGTGATTTTAGAAAATCAACCGTTAGGGGGTACCTATATAATATAGGGTGAAAGTTTGTATGGAAATCCGTTATTTTGGAGTTTAGTAATACCAAAAATTAACATAATTTAACTGATCCCCCAAATAAAGAATTACGTGTTTTTTTAAACCGCCCACCGTCCGTGTGTTCTCGGAAAGACAATTAATGGCCAAAGTTCCTCCTGATGAGATGTAATTAATATGTTGCGGCCTTTTTGTTTTTGTGACATCCTCCTAGACTTGCAGAGGAATGCCGGACTCTTACCGGCTAAAACCTGTGTTCCTTTCAATTAGCGCTGTGTTCGACGAGTAGGCTTTGGACCACACACCTGGCATCGGCCCATGACTTGGTGTGATGGGCCTGTCCCTGTGTAACCTGGCCGGCCGCTCATTCCTTTAGAGCAGAGATGATTCCCTAAGTATCGGTTTCCCAGGGGTCGACATAAACGAACTGATTTTGGGGGTCGAAGAGGTCTAAAAATCGACCGCTATTAATGAATACAAGTTCTTATTTGAAACTTTCAAGATACTGTATCAGTTGTGTTACGTGTACCAACTTGTTATAAGAATAACTTATTTTTAGTAGGAATAGGATGATTAGGAATTGGTAGGTAAGTATTTTGTATCAATAGGAAAAAAACTCGAGACTTTTAAAGTAATTTGGCTCCCATAGCTTAAATTACGTTAAAAATTCTATCTCGAGTTTTTGCCAGGTCTTTGCACAAAATAGTTCGGAGTCTCTGTTATAGAGAACGTGTTGCGGCCTGAATATAAAATACCATCGCAGTACATGGTCATAATCAGATTACTTGACATATTATGCAAGTATAAAGGATTTTTTTTTTTCCAGTAATCATCATCACCATATCAGCCTAAGGACGTCCACTGCTGAACAAAGGCCTCCCCCATAGGTTTCCACAACGCCCGGCCACATGCCGCCCGTATCCAACGATTCCCAACTTATCTTGGACCTGTTTCTGTTCGGACGACGGACTGCCCCTGGTTCGTCGCCCGCAGGCCGCTCCTCATGGTGGCCGGAGATCGTTCAGCGCCCACGCCCGGTGCATCTTCTGCGGTGGGGATCCGAGATTTCCCTCCGTCCCCGCTCTGTCGCCTCCTTTGCTTGATTCACTTCCTCGCAAAAGGAGGCGACGGCATCCCTCGTGCTCTCGCTCCGGACAATGGACTGAACCACGGCCGGAAGCGAGAGGTCGCTCCCTTCGACCACCGGGACGAGGTCACAGCGCTGCGCTGCCCAAGCCAGGCACTCCTCCAACGTGTGCTGCGCCGTGTCCTCCGGGCAGTGATGACAACCGGGCGTCTCTTCTTGGCCTATTCGACGCAGGTACTTCCCGAAACACCCAAGGTTCGAGAGTACCTACGTCATCCGGTAAATGAAGGCGCGATGCCGCCTCTCCAGCCATTCCTCCATCACTGGTCTTACCGCCGCCATCGCGGCGTGCCCTGCAGTGGGTCGCTCTAGTCACTCCTTCCACTCCGCCACCAGGGTCCGCCGAAGATCGAACCGTCGCACCTCGATCTCGCGAGGTACTGGCGGTTCGCCCCGACTTAGCGCCTCCCCGCGCCACTGATACAGCACCGCGAGGGCTCTCGCTTCTAGATACCAGGGCGGTGATCCGGCAAGGAGGCTCCCCGCCTCGTGGGAGAACGTGCGGTATCCCCCTATCACCCTGAGGACCATCGTTCGCTGCGGCCTTCGCAGAACGCCGACGTTGGCTATCCTCAGGGATTTCGCCCACACTGGGGCCCCGTAAAGGGCCATGGACCGCACGACCCACATGTAGAGCCTCCGGGAGGAGGCATTGCTGCCCCTTAAATTAGGCAGCAGCCGCGAAAGTGCAGCTGCGGCCGCCGTCAGTTTTGGGGGCCAGCCGCCTGAAATGCGGCAAGAAGTTCCACCGGCTGTCAAAGACGAGCCCCAGGTACTTCATCGTCGACTCGACGCTGATGCGAACGCCACCTACCATTATGTGAAATCCCGAAAGTGGCGCGCGCCGGGGCCCTTGTAAACGTATGGCCTCCGACTTGGTGAGAGCCACCTCGAGACCCAACTGCCGGATTCTTGAGACGACTAGTGCAGCCCCCATCGTCGCCAACATTGCCGCGCCGTGGAAACTCGTCCCCCGTGCCGTCATCGGCGTAACAGATTACGCCGATGCCGGGGGTGTTCACACCGCGCAGCACCCAGTCGTATCCGATGTTCCACAGGAGCGGCCACAAGACCGATCCCTGTGGAACACCGCACGTTGTCTCTCGCCGATCCCATCCTTCTCGACCCGGGTAGATGACCGCTCTGTTTGCCAGGTAGGCAGTATTATACACACAGCGGTACGCCTAAACGCCAGTTATTAAATCCCACTTTAAAACTATTTGAGCCGCCCGGTTTCCTACCGAAAACATGTTTCTCGAATAGTTAAGCGGGATTTAATATTAACTGGCGTTTCTGTATTCGGCCGCTACTGCATTACATTCTTGGGACAGATTTTACAAGTAAGTTTAGTTACAGTCGAAAGATATTTATCCTGCACCGCCTTAAACCGTCGCACAGTATTAAAAATAAACGGGCTCCCTCTTTTATTTCCGTTTTACTCATCATCATCATCATTTCAGCCGAAAAACCAAAAATTGCCGCAACGGCCGGTATGGTTTTGTGTTGTGGGCCCATTGCGGGGTTTTGCGCGATAATCGCCACGCTTGGCAGACGGGTTGGCAATCGCATTTGAGTTATAAATGTACTTGAAGGATCACGCTGCTGCCTATCCTCCGGCTAATGCCATAATCGCCTTTACGACATCCAGGGGATGAAATGGGGTGGTGATATTCTTAGCCGGCACCACACGGCTTTACTCATACATTTGATCATTATATTGATTTCCACAACGACCGGTTACATGCCACCCGCAGTCAAACGACTCCCAGCGACCTTCACCAGATCGTCAGTCCACCTCGTTGGAGGTCGTCCCACGCTGCGTTTTCCGATGCACGGTCTCCACTCGAGAACCTTTTTGCCCCAACGGCCACGAATTCCGTGCAATGTGCTTCAGTTTATTAATTCTTTCACCTGTATCGGCAACTTTAGTTCTTCTACGGATCTTCTCATTTCTGATTCCAACTGGTAGACAAATACCAAGCTTAGCTCTTCTCTATAACTCGCTGAGTGACCTTGAGCTTTCATATGAGGCCTATATGTTAGTAGTACGTTTCTGTGCCATATATCATCACTGGTAAGTGGTAAGACAATGGTTAACTAAAGTCTTGAGAAGCAATCGCGCAATTGCTGACGAAAAGAAGTTGCGAGTTTTCCCGAACGATACGAGTTCCCAACGGATAATAATGTCTTAGGTTTTCGCGAGTATTACACATTATAATAAAACACTTTTAAACGGATTCTATCGCGTATATTTTAGATTTTTGTTTTTCCTGAAGTTTCGAACACTTTGCAGGGTTCGTGGTCGCAGGATGACTAAGGTGACAGGCGTCGTTACAGATTTTAAAAATTATTTTATCTACCGTACAATTATAATCAAAAATTATTTCGATGCACGCAGTAATCACTCACAACGTCTTGATGTTTTTTAGTGTGGTATTTGGTTTAGGACTTTATTATTTTAATAAAAGGATTCCAAACTGGTGGGACCTGCCAGCCATCTTCTCTATTAAAATTAGGATGTTTTTTAATTTCAATAGCCTCACGAAACATTCTTGGTACATATCGGTTCTCTTTCGCGAGGACTTGAGGTTGATCGAAACGAAGAAAATGGTTGGGTTTGTCTAAGGCATGTTCGCACACTGCAGACTTTGTGGAGCGTCTATGCTTGACGTCAGCTATGTGTTCTTTTAACCTGGTGACTATACTACGCCTTGTTTGCCCTATGTATGACAACCCACACTCACAGTCAATCTTATAGACCCCTGCATCTTGTAAAGGAATGTGGCACTTCACCGGTTTGAGAACTTGGCTGATCTTCTTATGCGGCTTGAAGTAGGTTTTTATGGAAGCACGCTTCAAGATATGACCAATTCGGTCGGTGACTCCCTTAATAAATGGTAATACTGCAGGTCGTCGATCAACCGTGGTGGTATTTCGGGCGGCTTGTGCGACGGGCATTTGGAGCTCTCAAATTGTTTCGCTGGAGAATCTCGTTCACATGGTGAAGTTCCACTGCCAGATGGTCGGGGTCGCAGATGCCGTGTGCTCTCTGTAACAAAGATTTAGCCAGATTAGCCAGCTAGATTTAGCCAAGGATGGTGAGATTCACCATTAAGGTACCTGTCTGTATGGGTAGGCTTTCTATACACGGTGTGACTAACAGAATGGTCAGGATTATGGATGAGAAGTATGTCAAGGAAGGCTAAGGATTTATTATCCTCCAATTCCATAGTAAACTGAATTTTACCATGTATCGAATTTAGGTGTTTTAAAAATGCAGTCACCCTATTGTGAGGCAAGATGGTAAAAGTGTCATCTACGTACCGTTTGAACATCTTCGGTATAGTCGGGGCTGTCATCAGTGCTCTCTCCTCAAAGTCCTCCATGAAAAATATCGGCGACTACAGGAGAGACCGGTGAACCCATGGCCACACCGTCAGTTTGCAGGTAAAACTCATTGTCCCACAAAAGGTAGCCATTGGTAAGGCAGTGTTCAAGTAACTCTGCATATTGAAGAGGCATGTCATGCTCACTTAACCGTTTCTTAACAACATCCATGCAGTCCTTTACTGGTAAGTTGGTGAATAAGGACTGCACATCAAAACTGACCATCACTTCACTTTCAGCTAGTTCAAGGTCTTTTATTTGGCTGACAAAGTGATAGGAATCCTTCACATATGTGTTAGTCTTTCCACGAAGTTGAGAGAGTATCTTCGCTAGATGTTGTGCCAGTTTGTAAGTTGGAGTATCAATCTGGCTCACTATGGGTCGCAGTGGAACATTGGCTTTGTGAATTTTCGGCAACCCATACAGTTTAGGCGGTTTCGCGCAAGATGGAATGAGTTTTTTCACGTCTAATTTCAGGCCCACTTGTTGGGAAACTGTTGAGAACATTGAGCATTGTGTCGAGCTAGCTCTTGGAGCGATTTTTCCATGACTACGATGTCGTCGGCAAATCGAAGGTGAGTGATAATTTTACTCGCCATTGATGTTAATGCCGAATTCTTTCTACTCTAGTAGCTTGAAGGCATCCTCCATTGCAGCAGTGAATTTTCGGGAAATGACGTCCCTCTGTCTGGATCAAAAATAAAATAGCTGGGAAAGAACGGTTCCGGCAATTCAGGCAGAGGCACAACGATCTCAGTTTGCGGAAACCCGAGCCACGCAGTCTTGCGATAACCACAGCCTGCAACCTAAATAATGTCGAGATTTTTATAATAATGTAGAAAGTTTAATGCAGTAGTAGCACAAAGTATGTGCTAGATGTTAAGATATGAAAGTTTTTTTTTACAGTTTTAAAACTCCATATAATTATAAGATTAATACTATTACGATGTTAACATTATAAAGCCTCATTAATAAATTTGTTGATAATTTATCGTAAGCTGTGTGGTGCCGGTTCAGAATACCACCACCCCATTTCCTGCCGTGGGTGTCGTAAAAGTCGACTATGGGATTAGCCGGAGGATGGGCAGCAGCATCCTTCGAGTACATTAACAAGTCAACTGCGATCGCCAACCCGTCTGCCAAGCGTGGCGATTATGGCAAAACCCCCCAATGAGCCCACAACACACCCATATCGGTCGTTGTGGTGATCTTTGGGGGAGGCCTGTGTCCAGCAGTGGACTTAATTCGGCCGAAATGAATGAATGAAAAAATTATCGTACATATTATTTTTATTTTATTTCTCGTGATACCAGAATGGCACCAGCTATCCACGGTGTACCACTACGGACTACTGTGTACTGTGGGATGAGCCAGCGTGCCAACCCTATGGTTCACAGTGGTCAGTAATCCACTTTTACAAAAAGTAAATTATTTATAACATACAGTATTACAATTATTTAAAAATGACTACACATTTTAAAAGTAGGTATATTTGATCCCTATCTTCATTACAAATTTCAATATTCTAACTTAAATCGGTATTGAGTAATACACCTTGGGAATAAAGTGACCCACTGTAGAACAAGTGTGATTGTGTAATTAAAATCCTAGATCCGTCCTTGCTCTGTCCAGATGTTCCACATCCACAGCAGAGGCAAAATTGTCGCCAGGCAGCGTGTGAACGGTGTCGTTGCAGCTACTCGAAGATGCGTTGTGGCAGCCCCGAAATACAGAGGAAAGTCGCGCACACGGTGGTCGGCCGCAAGTGAGTGAAGGCACACGCGAGTGCCTTGAGTGGTCGCGGTTGAGGCTGCGATGTCATCTGTATTGACCACACGTTCGCGACAGCCATTGATCGCGACTGTAAATCTGTCCCAGGTTCAGGTGTGAATGGAATTACACATTTTCATAATTGTATGCCCGGCCAAGCTATATTTTGCCTTATGGTTTTTTTTTTTATAAACATTGCCCCACATTTTCGCAACTTGTCGATTGGTTGTGGCAAGTTTGAACAGGTTTTAAGTAGGTAAAAAAAAAAGGTAAAGGATTCCCATGGAACGACCGACCCGAGGAAGCTGCATCGAACATTTAGATAGTGTTATTTGGACATTTTGACATACGCTCATAACGTTAAAACATGTTAATGTATTTGTGTAAAATTAAGGAATGATTTATTTATTTTAGGTACATTTATGCCTTTGGTAAGCATGACAGTTTCCCAATTCACTTACCTCAGGCCCATCAAAAATACTCATCTACTTACTCTAAACTTAATACTAACTAAATCATAACCAAACTAATAATGATTGTAGGTGCTAATTGAACTTTAAAGTAATTTAACAACGAACTCCATTGACACTTTATGAAATTCCCTCCGCGTGCAGTGGAATAGGTCTATACTGGGGTATTCGTGAGTCACAGCATTGAGCAGACGGAGTGCTCGCGCTATAGGTGCCTGACGCCCCAGCTCATTCCGGCACATTGGAATTCTAAATAGGTTATGTCGTCGAGCTCTCATGTAATTATCAGGTACCATTATGGATATCCTTTCTAATACTTCTGGAACAGATACATGACCTATTAATATATTAACCACATATTCCATCAATTGCACAATACGTCTCACCTCCAAGCTGTTGTACCCTGTCATCCCCAGAGTGAACGCACTTGGATATAAAAATGGATAACCAATAAAGAATCCATACTGTTTTTGGTAAAGAAATCTGAGAAACTTCTTTTGAATCTTCTCTACCAATTGCACGTACTTTACCTCATAAGGGCACCAAACCAATGCATTACACTCCATCTTGCTTCTTACGAATGCATTATAAAGAACCTTAATGGCAAGTACACTATCCAAATGTCTAGCCTGCCGCAGAATAAACCCAAGAGTACGGAATGCCTGCCCTGTTATTTTATCAATATGTAACCGGACCTCTCCTCCTCACTCATGATCACTCCCAGATCTCGCACAGTACTTACCCTTTGGATAACAAGATCGCCAAGACTATACTGATTTGTGATTGGTATTTTTGCTCGTCGAAATGAGATTATTAAGCATTTTTTCTCATTGAAAAAAAGCTTATTTGACTCACTCCACCTCCTTAGTCTGTCATTATCATCTTGCATACGACAAAAATCGTCTGGTCCTTGTATCTCCATAAAAAGCTTCAGATCATCAGCGAATAACAGACAACGAGCCGCACTAACGGCCTCTGGCAAATCATTATTAGAAACTCTAATGGACCCAAATTGCTACCTTGACTCACCCCTGAGTACGTGTAATATGGCACTGATACATAGCCTTTAAACTGCACATACTGCCGACGATCCTTAAGATATGAACAGAAGAAGCGTAACAATGGGGGAGTAAACCCTGCCTTAGCGAATTTTGTAATTAAAATGTCATTATCTACAATGTCGAAAACCTTACGAAAATCAAAATAGGCGGCATCCACCTGCATGCCTGCATCTACCGAGTCAACAACATAAGACCAAAAAGAAATGAGGTGTTTGGCTGCGCTTCTTGTTAGGTACCTATTCGGATTTGTACCCGCATGCGGTTCAGATTCGCATACGTGAGTTGACCCGCTGCGGGCGACGAGCAGATTAACTCATCCGACTCGCAGCAGAGCTGTATGTGCCGTCAAAGAACTTCAAAATCTCTTTCAAGAGTAACTTTACACGAGTATTTTTGCTATATTATGCCGTGTGGTGCCGGCTCAGAATACCACGTCCCAGCTAGTATTAAATAAAAGGGCTTGTTGTAAGGGTCTCAAATATATTTATTTTATAATTTTAAAATAAACAATTATAAAGTTATTTAAGAAAATAGGCGAAAATTGACCCTTATCTCCGAAACTACCGAGCCTACGATTTTGAAAAAAATATATATGATAGTTACTTATAGATTACAGGAAAACCTATAAGTCTATGGTCTTAAAATAAATCGTAAATCTTTCAATATTGTGCGTTCTTCAGATAAATTATTGATACTACTCGTTCACCTCAACTAGGCCAGGCGTCTGCCACTTCTCGTACCTATAGATAACATATTCATCGTACGGAACCCTTTCCACGCTATTTCAACTCGCACTTGTCCGGTTTTTTGTATGGAGCAGATTTTACATGTTGGGGACACAAAGGATGGGTAAAGAAAAGGCATAATTTTTAAAAAGTTATATTTATTCGAGTAATAACTACATCTTAATATAAATGGATAATAACTATTTCTCGGTATGATAAATATGATTTGAGGGGCTTTAAGACACCTACATGTTCGTATCCCTCTTATTTTGAAAGCACTATCACATACTTGAAGTTTGTGTTATATAAACAAATAGAAAAATATTTTAGTATTTTTTTAAACAGTTGGTATAACAGTGTTGTAGTTAGGAGAAGTCTGCATTTTCTATGAACCCATATAAAAATGTTCCTAAATAAAAGCTTGTGACTGACAACACTAATGAGAAGATTCACCATCATGGTTCTAGCAGTATATTCGCTAGTACATAGCTGTGAAGTTACTTTTATATATATCATTAATAAATCCAGCAGCAGTTTTCACTTTAGCCACATAAAGTGAAAGTCCTCAATAGAGTTGTCGCGTTGACAAATGGCACTCAAATGTACTTGACTGTTCTTTCGTTCTTAGTACCTAACAATAGTGAACAAACCACAAAATTAGACCATCGGGATAGTGAACAAAACAAATCATAATTGAAAATCTAGTACACCCAACTATCGTACCGTATTTTCTTTAAATTATGGAAAAAACAGCTAGTTGGCATAATAAGATACCCTAATAAAAACACCAGATTTCATATAACGTTTCGGTAGCAAGTCATATCTTACTGAAGCTAATAAATATTAAATTTATTATTCTTTGGGACAATGTTACTACAAAATAGATAACATGGTGAACAAAAAGAATCAGAGAACAAAAACAGTGTCTCCACACTTCTATATTGTTGTAATGACAAGTAGAAATTAATTCTAAACACTTTCAAGTATATGCAAACCACGCCGTAAGATATTTGATTTTAAAATAATGGACAAGTGGATAGCATATACTCAAATTATTTTTTATATCAACACACATATTTTTATGTAAAAAATACAGCTTCCTCCCTTGTGCACCACAACACTGAAATAAAGTTGTTCCCTATATTTACTCAACGAGTTATATTGAGCAGCATGTATTATAGCTAAATTTACACTAAGTCAACTTAGTTGGAGGACAACACAATTGTTACAGTAGGCCTTCGATTATATAACTATTTTATACAGTTCCATTAATGATAATATTACATCAGAAGTCAGTCCCTTACCGTCATTTAACTGTTCTTATAATACATAAACCCATACTTCAACTAAAATTGCAGTAAATCTAGCTCTACGTTTTAATCTCAAAGCCTGCGGGAGGCGAGCGCGTGCCGCTTGCCGGCGGCGACGCTGCGCCTCCACGATACACCTACTACAAGACAGACTCCCGTCATCAGCGTAAACATCATAAAATACTCGTTATAAAAATACTGTACAATTACAATAATTATTTGAAGGTAATAAACTCCTTACTGTTAAGTCGTAACGATTAATGCTCTGATATATCTACGCCCAAACTTCCATCAATAATACACCATTCACAAATTATATACAATGTCTCTTATTTTTATACATGTTACATAAACACACATCCAAATTTGTTCCCAAAACTGTAGTCTTTACCTCATTTTATTTTCTAAATTAAATAATGAGATCGAACATAAACATATGGAATTTTGCAAAGTAATATTTAGAAATATTATATTGTATAAATCATTAATTTATATGAATAAAGCAGTTAGCTGTGTTATAAATTTGGACGCAGCCATTTCTCATAATACTTTTCGATTAATAATATGATCATAATATCTTTATTACTTTCAAGGCACTGAATTTAACAATTGATAACTGTAATTTGTTTATTTAGATCATCTTAGAACCTTACCCTAAAATAGTAGCCAATATTAAAATATTTAACTTGCAGTACAAATATTTCGTATGAAAATACACACATGACTCTGCAGACATACATCTATACTATAATATAATATTTCAGAGTAATATACAATGGTTTGTAAATAGATCCCCGAACAGAGTGCTCGGTCGGAAAACCACAATCTATACAAAAATATTTTTGCAACTTGCAAAACATATTTGCTACAGTAACAATATATAAAATAATCGCAACAGCGCGATCACAAACGCTGGGTTAGGTGGGATCTAGTTTTTGGACTTGCACGCGCCAATCGTTGAGTGTAGCAGTGGAATGTTCATAGGACAATTTTATTGACGACATGACACCACAAGTTTCTTGTTTACTTGTCTTCCACGTGTATCATTGTTATACTTCATATAAACCACTGATATTGCTGTTCGCTTATATGCTACATTAATTTAAAAGTCTTAGATCGCATTTACTACATTATACATATGTATATAACGCACATGAATGGTTTGCGTAGCACATGAAATGCTGGAACCCGATATACGTGTCACGCACAACGGAGCGAAATTGACCGAATTTAATAAAACAATGTTTGTTTGTGTGTTCAGTCTCACGTGTCAGATTTGCGCCAGTGCCGCTGAATTCTAGTGTTTTGACAAATTGAGCGGCAAATCTGAAAATAAAAATAAGAATTGTTATGGTGGGCTACAAAAACAAGAACGAGCCTTCAGAATGTTTTTTTAACAGGAAATATTAATATTCATTCAATGTATAAAACGTCAAGTGTCAAAGTAAAACAAAGATATGAAAAATCTATACAAATAAATAAAATTGAAGTGTCTGTTTGTAATGTCAAAATAACAGCTTTTTACTAAATTCATATTCAAGTATATACGGTACATGTAGCAAAAAAAAAAAAGTTTAAATTTTTTGTCTGTCTGTTTGTTCCGGGTAATCTCCAAAACGGCTGGACCAATTTTGACGGGACTTTTACTGGCAGATAGCTGATGTTATAAGGAATAACTTAGGCTACTTTTATTTTAGAAATGTAATTAGGGTTCCGCGGAAAAAAAAAACCCTTGAAATCCAATATATATATTCTATGTCAAGTGTCTATGTCGAAGTACTCCAAATTTGTTTTAAATTAAACGCGGGTGAAACCGCGGGTCCCTGCTAGTTTAAAATAAATTTTGATAAATTGTCAATATTGGTTGTATCAAAGCCATAATATACACATTTTATTAGGACAGCGAGTTTATTGTTATATCAAGATGTTGTCTGCAGTGAAAGGGCCTGATGAAGTTATATCAACGTATTGGAGAGTATTCATCAAGATAACTTTAACAAGAGGAAACAACTTGATAGAATCAGATACACAAAGAACAAGAAAATGGAAAAATTTATCTTGGCACCGTTTATGAAAGAGCAAAATTGGACTTCTGGGGTGGAAGGCCTGGTGACCTGAGATACAGGCTTCAGCCTAGTTTAGGCACCAGTCTCCCACAGTAAATTTGTATAATACTATAACATTTGCATTATTGTGGTGAGAAAATAAATACATAAATTCATCAAGAAGATGAACTCCTGGAAAAGATACAGCGCAGCTTTACAAAAATACCACGTCTACTAAAACGACGACCTTATAAGGAACGCTTGGGAGTTTTGAAGCTCACAACTTTACAAGTATATGGCACAAACCAACCTTCAGAATTTTGATGAAGTTGTTAGTTAGTTGTACGTTACGATAACGTTCATCTATGAGGCCACTCACCTTAAGGTGTGTACCAGCTTCTCTAACAAACAACCCTTATAAACACTTTCTAAGCAACCAAATAGTCGGAGTGTGGGATAAGCTCCCAGAAGACACGGTATTAGCCCAAAATTTGAACCAGTTCATAAACCAAAAGAATATATACACAACTCCAAAAAAAAGTGGTGAATAGCAGGATACAGGCACCTATCAGCCGTCTCAACTGCCTGCCAGAATTTATAATAATAAACCCCCGGGGAACCACCTTTCTAATGTAAAGGTGTGAACAGACTGGTTGGTCTATACAAACTTGACACACGGATACCAGCTAACCCTTCCCAACTAAATGTACCAAACTCAAATAAGAGAAATATGGTAAGAACTAGAAGCAGCGTAAAACGGTCGCATGTGCCCGGCGGGCCCAGCAGCAGTACAGGCTCTGACGGAAGCCGACCTGAGAATGGTCCTAGGGGTGCGAAGAACCTCCGGGAAGCGACAGAATCCCGTGAAATGACCCAAGCAGCGAATAATATGAACTTTGGTACTTAGCAAATAATTCCAGCATCACCTTCACCGTTCAACTTATATGAATCACTTAGCTCATCTCTACTTTCATACCCGGGTCCATCACGATCACGTTTTATATCACCCATGTCTGTGGACGATGTGCAGAAGGCGCTCACCATTGAACTAGCACCCGTCATATACACAACCGTGCGCATAAAACGTGATCAGAGGATATAAATAGATTCATCTGGCGCATGTACATAACTGGCACAAAATTAAGTACAAGCAAACTATACCCGGACCATTTACACAACGAATTTTCACAAAAGTATCCACAGAGCAATTGTCTGGACAGAGACTACGACACCAATGCAGAACCATACTTAGAAGTAAATCACTCCTTTGAGAAATATTAAACCAAATAAAGGATGAAGTTATAGTGCACCTGCAACAATCAAAACATAAAATAAATACAAACTAATTTGATCATGCAATCATACACCCAACCACACAATAGAAATCAGCAAGAGTATAACAAATCTATTTTTAGAAACTATTATAAAATTACAGAATTAGAAGAAAATAGATCAGCTTATCGTCGACCACTCCATGAAGCAGTTAAAGTAAAACACCCAGAACTATTGGAAGGAAGTGATCAGAGAATATCAGATCAGCTTCGAGTTTACTGAATGACAAAAAGATTACCGATCAAAGACTACAATAAATACGCGATGAAATATCAAACGAGCTTGGTTTACGCTGTAGCAGTCTGCAAAATAGCTTACTATACATGATAACACAACACTCTCACCAGAATCCGAAGAGACGCCAGAAATTCTCAGGGAGAAGAGAACAACACTCATCCATATACACTCAATTTATCGACGGAAAACTCTTAAATCATGAAAGAATGAACAAGTTTAGTCAGTTTAGTAGTTATTTTTTTGTTAAAGTGAACATTTCCTTGTCAACCTTAACCCGTAACTGCTACACGCGCCTCAAAAGTGACTTACTTTCATGAAGTTAAGAGCCAAAATGGAGTTATAGTTTAGTCATGGCAGGATCGATGCAAGAACTCAGCACAATGCTGATTGATCTCAACAGTTACCAAACAGGTAGGCTTTAAAATTAACATGGGCAAGACGTCAAATACAAGTCATGTCAAATGCCCATGTCGTGCTCATCCCAATATCCGTTGAGTACTCTGTTCTCGAAGTTGTTGATGAGTATGTCTACCTGGGACAAACCGTCTAGCAAGGTGGGTCCAGATTTGAGAAAGAGCTCAAAAGAAATCAAAAGCTGGGCTGCGTTCGAGAAACCTCGCAACTGTTTGTCAACAATACCGCAATTCCTCAAGATAAAAGTCTTTAACCAGTGTGTATTATCAGTGATGACAAATGGCACAGAGATGTGGTCACTCTCTATGGGCCTCATAAGAAAGCTCAAGGTCCCTCAGCGAGCTATGGAGAGAGCTATGCTTGGTATTTCTCTACGATATCGAATCAGAAATGAGCAGATCCGTAGAAGAACTAAAGTTGCCGATATAGATTAAAGGATTAGTAAACTGAAGTAGCAATGGGCGGGGAAATTGCTCGTAGAACTGATGGCCACAGCATATATTGGGACAGAACTATTATCATGGCCAAAACTATACTCTTTAATAGATAGACCTGATATCACAGTGACAAAATTAACAAAACTATCTACCCCTAACATACGAGAACGGCTGAAAAGCTCACCAAATATTAACATTTAGCAACAGAACTGAAGGGTCGGTGGTGAGCATATAACCATCCATATTGTAACAATAGTTATTTCATCAACTGGAATCATACCCAACTATAACATAACTAATCAGGCTTGTCTACGGCTCGTGTGCTTAGGCTTTGGTTACACCTGGGAGAAAAAGAAAGAAAAATATAATAATAAAAATAATGTAACCAATACAGATAGGCCAAATGGTTTTTTAATTATTGAATAGCCTTGTGTTTGCACACTAACTCAACTGATGTTAAGGCACAATGTGATCGACGAGTGCCTAGAAGAAACCTATTCACTGAGGACTTGAAGATTCCTGGGATACTATAGTATTTTAATATTCTTTAGTATTGTAAGATTTTATATTGTATTGTTTTAATTGTATTTCTATATGGGTTATTGTTTTGTTATGTATTCGTTTATAAGATTTAAGAGTATTTTTTACTATGGGCCTCAGTAGCCTGACAATAAACAAATAATGATAAAAAGTAAAAATAAAACGATCGGGAAACTGTGGTAATGAGTTCCATTCCTTAGCGGTACGCATGCATACGTAAAAGCAAAACGCTATGTATGGGTGGAACATCAACCATATAACGGTGGCGCATTGCCGTTTGCTGTTTGAATTCGGGGAATTAATTCGTGCAATTCCAGTGCACACTCACCGAAATGTATCTGATAAAAACCGATAAGCATGCATCTCTGAATCTGTGTTCGGGGCTCTTGAGTCTTGCCTCGACAATATTGATGAGCCTCTTAGTGCATCTCTCAATTAGCGCTAGGACTTGAAGTTGGTACTTGGCGGTACCATCCGAAAGATGGGAGCATTATTCCACACACAATCGAACTTGCGCTTGGTAGAAGTTGAGCAGCTGTTCCGGTGTGGAATACTGTCTCACCTTCGATAGGATGCCAACCTTTCTTGCAGCCAGTAGAACTTTAGGTGGACGAGAGAGTAACCAAGAAGCGTGGTCAGTAATCGGAAAATCGGAGTTGGAATGGACTCCGTTTAGCGACGGGTCTTGACAAATGTGGGTAGGGCACGCCAGATAGCGGCGGTAAGACCAGTCATGGACGAATAACTGAAGAGGCGGCATAGCGCCCTCACCTTCCGACTGACGCAGATATTCTCGGACCATGGGTGTTTCGGGAAGTATTTGTGTCGCATAGGGCGAAAAGAGACCCCCGGTTGTCATCACTGCGGAAACTGCCCGAAGGACAGACGACGCATCACACGCTGGGTGTGAAAACATACCGGAAGCGGACGCTGGCTGCGCGCGCTGAACGGCATCCATGAGGTGCCTCCTGCAGGCGACGAACTAAGGCAGTCAGTGCCCCAAACAGAAACAAAGCCGAGACGGCGGCGCGTTATATTCTGCGCGTGTCTCTCTGCGAGAATAGCCGGCCACGGCAATATTGCACGTCAGACCAAGTGACGGGCAGATGTGTGGTCCAATGTCTACGTGGCGAAAACCTCCCAGCTATAAGTAACTGGCTGGTGTCGGTACGTATATCGGTAGTCGGTATCAACGAAAATGGGCTAAATGTTCCCAATCATGAGCATACATACACAACAAATCTCTTTGTCAGCTCCAGGAAGTTCCATCTATTCTGAACGTCATTTCTGTGAGGCAGGAAACATGTATGAAGAAAGAAGCCAGCTTTTGCCTTTGGTGAGCTTCAAATAATAATATAAAAAAATAAAATGAGAAGGTAGTAAGCAAACTTGTTATTCTTTAATGACATACGTTTTGTCAAGGTAAATATTTATTACGACAACTAGCCTCATGGTTCATTCAATAATTATTGGTAGGTACTTTATTAAATCTTAAATATAAAAACAAAATTATAGATGAGAGGCATCACAATAGGTTTAAGACTAATCAATTTTTGCCTCACCATCCACTCCAATCTCTCATATATTTAATTATGTTCTATATGTAAAGGATGATTGTTTAAAATAAATGGTATTTAGTCAGAATAGTATCAGTATTAAATTCCATTTTTATAAGTTACTATAATTGTGTCTATGATAAAAGTATGATTTTAGTAAAAGAGTTTCTGTTTTTAATTAATCCCATCATCATTTCGGCCGAATGAAATCCACTGCTGGACACAGGCCTCCCGTAAAGATCACCACAACGACCGACATGGGTGTGTTGTGGGCTCATTGGGGGTTTTGCCATAATCGCCACGCTTGGCAAGCGGGTTGGCGATCGCAGTTGAGTTGTTAATGTACTCGAAGGACGCTGCTGCCCATCCTCCGGTTAATCCCTTAGTCGACTTTTACGACACCCACGGGATGAAATGGGGTGGTGGCATTCTGAGCCGGCACCACACGAATTAATCCCAAGGTTCATTCTATTTTCATCAGTTTGTTTCTCCTATATTGCAAAATTTAAAAAATGTATTCACAAATTTTATTTTGACCTTGTCACCATTCAGTGGATACCGAAGTTCTGATGAGGATTGATACAAATTAACAAAAATAAACCCAACCTCGGCTTCGTCTGAACTTTGGTAAAACTGCAGCTTCGATTAAACCAATTGTTTACCGTATTTCGGCCGTATTAGTAATCATATTTTTTTACATTATTCTGCTTACCTGAAGTGGGCTCATCCTTAGGTATGTGGTCGTTGGGAAGCGGCATGGCCAGCGGCGCCCAGGGTCCCGGTGGCACTCCGTGAGACATAGGGTACTGCATCCACAGCGGGGGCGGCGGTGTGCGGTACAGGTGCGGGCCCATGTACGAGTACGGGTACATGTAGGCCACGTCGCGGCCCCACTCTTCACGCGCCGGCGAGCCGCGGTACTGCGCGCCCACGCCTACGCCGCCCCACTGCCGCACGGCGTATGGCGACGTGGGCGGCGGGTAGGGCGCGCCCGTGCGGTATCGCGCCAGCTCCAGTGGTGGCGTAGGCGAGTCGCGTGCCAGGGTACCCTGTCCCGGCGAGCCCATTAGCGCAGAGTACCGGTAGCGGTAGTTGTCAGGGCTCGGGCTCAAGTCTGGCGAATTCACACTCGACGGCGACTCAGTTTTTAGAGAGGGCGGGTGCGAGTGAGGCGACCGCTTCGCTTCTGGGGATCTCCTTGTTGGGTTGTCGTCGGGAATGCTCAGCAATGAGTGTATACTGTAGCTGCTGACGTTCTTAGAGACAGGCGTTTCCTTCCGCGGCGCGGTGCCGTTGTGCGAGCGCACGGGCATTTCGGCGACGGGTTTATGTGCAGTGCTGGGGCCCGGCGACGGCGGGTACGAGGCCGTGCTCAGAGCAGGCACAGTCTTTGCACGCCGCTTCATGCCCTGGTCCTCGAGGCTCACTCGTTCCAATTCCCTGAGAATACGCTTCCTCGGCGAGACCATCATGTGCTCCTGTCTACAGTTCGCTAACTTAGCGTTGACGGGCGCAGGCACCGAAGGGATCCTCTCGCGGAGCTTGTTTATAGTTTTCGTTAACTCCTTACGTCTTAGCGCCGATCTTATCTTTTTATACACCCTTAACTTACGATACTGATACGGTTTCTTTAGTTTCATATGATAGTATTTTTCTCGATCGTATTCCATCCATCGATCATCATCCAAGTTGGGCTTTGGCACTTTGGGAACTGTGCCGTCGACGACATCCTCACTACGAAGACTCCTGTTCTCCGGCGACCCGTCTTCGCCATTCTTTTTATCGCAAACACCATTACTCATGGCTCTCCTGGAACTGCTACCATTGACTAATCCATCCACATGTGTAGTGTCATATGGTCTCCTTCGTTTCAGCCGGCTAGCCACCTCGATGGCGGCGGTATGCAGCGTGCTTGGTCTGCAATAGTACATGGCTAACTCTTTGGAAATGTTTCTGCGTGGGGCAGTCTGCTTCCAACAATGGTCACGCTGCCACGGCGAGGACTGCACGGAGCTATTATCGTCGGAGACGGACAGTGAAGTGGAGGGCAGGTGCGCGGCGGCAGGCGGCGTAGGCGGCGCTGCTGCGGGCGGCCAAAACGTCTTGCGCGGCACTGACACCCAACCCGCGCGCTCACCCTCCCGCGCGCACCCGCGCACCAGCTCCAGAATAAACTTTCCATCTGCAAATACAACACACACATACTTTGAAGGCACTTAGTGCTAAGGGTCTATTAGAATAAACAATTGTAAATAGTAGACACACAATCTGATATTTATAATATATAATATAAATAAAAATATCAGAAATTAATAAAATCTTTGTTTAAAAGACCAAAATCCAATATGCCTCTCTCTTAGCTCTTTAAATCATTCTAAAATCCCTGATAATATCAAAGTAATCTGCAGTTTAAATGATCTAAGAATAATTACAAGTGCTATCCTTATCAGCCACTTATTGTTGTTCATTGATAAAAATAAACAACCAGATGTTGAATATTTATTACTTTAATAATCAAATAACACTGTAATGATAATAAATTAAGGAGACAGATTAAATAAATGTGTAAGCAACAAGTTGCTACTATTGTTGACCTACATAATTACATTGACATGATTTTATTTAACCTAATATATATCATTAGATATAAATGTTGTATTATTTTGTATTGACATATTGTATACATATGAGGTACAAGAAATTATACAAAGGTCAGTCAGCTTTGTTAACTACACTTACACAAATATATTGAAACATTTTTTGTTGTTTATACTGTGTACTATTTTGTTAATATAAATAGGGCAATGTTTAACTTGACTGATACCCACATGACTAATCAACTCAAGTGAAATTGATATTAGACAGCATAATGTTATCATATAAACTGTATAATAGACACAGGTAAATTCTTAGAAATTTTATTGTAACACAAGTCAACTACAAGTGTTATTTCATGTGATTATAAAAGATGTATCTACTTAGAAAAACAATATTTTATACCATTAGCATTTGCATGAGGGGAATGACAATGAACCATTAAGATTATTTAGTATATAAATATACAATAAATACCTAACTAAATTTTTTTATAGATACTTGTTTGCATACAGTGTCAATAGTAAAGTCAAGATATTTTCACTTGATAATGTCAAATAAGATTTTTATAGATTTCCTATTCATGTATAATACAGATGTTCCATACATACACTATTTCATTAAAATGTACAATAATATTCCATTACATACCATGTTTTCACAACCAAACTTCACCCTAACTGCACAAAATAATACTAAATCACCAAGACATTATCAAATAGTTGTTTGTTTCCGCTAGGGTGGCCACAGCTCCTTATGAAACTCATAACAATAGCTCAGAAGCTGCGCTCAGACAATTGGCAGTGGCTCAGTCAAATGTGCTTATGTAGGCTTATCAGAGCATGAATGACTTTCTAGTTTTCTTAGCACATTGACTGGCCCAGTGGGTGCCACAATTAATATATAGCTACAAACTAATTGTCTCACCTTGTTTTCACTATGATTATGCGACATATAGACACCCACCTTTAAAGAATTTAAGCCTCCCACCAGTAGCAGTGAGAGCAGAACTGTTCACAGGAGCATCTTCACTAGCACCCTTACTACTACTGTTACCATTGACGCCATGTCTTCTGTCTACTTCCTCTGTCATTTTGGTACATGTTGTCAGAGTTGTGTTTGTTCCTTCCTGTATATGCATTTCATGTCTGACTGCTCATACATCACACGAGCGACACTTTAGTCCGAACCGTCTCGCCATGTCGCAACGAGACTAGGGAACACCGACGCATCAAACACTCGCGAATCTGGATCGACATACAATATATCCGTCAAAGTCCTCATCCTAATGCCACCTGCGTATTGTGGGTTCCATCGAATCCTTCGTGTATACACATTACCGACACGGTGACTTCTAAATCGAACGATATTATGGTCGATCCCCTATCCTCTAACACTTTACTTTCGTCACTGTATAAATAACGGCTAAGCAAAACCACGACGCCGGATTTCCAATTATAATCGGGCCCACGACACAACTCGATATAAAGCTGTTCGTTTTTCAGTATTATAGTTCATTCACACCCAGCATCCATTTTGATTCGTTCAAAATCAAAATATGATCGTTCTTTTGACCACAAATAAACTTGGAAACCGAATGGACTGGACCGAACCCGCCGTACAATGCGTTTAGTTATTACCTACTGGTAACATACATTTCCTTTAAACATATTAGTCTATGAACATACATATTAACATGGATTAATACTAAAGTTTTAAATTTATAATAATTATTAGTCTACTAGTAAGTTACTGACGCGATGGTAAAATCGGTGCCGCACCCCTCGACAATCGATACCATACCATAATCTCGACACCCCAGGCCCACAGAGTACCTTTTTAAAACCTGAGACCCAGGCCCAGCTAGTGACACTGGTATTACTCCCTGTCGCCTATCCGTGGCGGATCCAGGATTTTAGTTTGGGAGGGCTTGACCCAGCTGCTTTATCCAGGTAAACACCAAAAAGTAGGATGTACCTACCTGATGATAATGTCGTCAATTAAAAGTTGCTGACGTTGTTTCTAGGTAATTTTCGTTCATTTTCACTCGACTCTCCATGTTTTGTCTTTTTTCAGTATAAAAATACGAACGATACCTTGTGTACGTTACGATGTAATTTTTTCCAAAATATGAAAGTGCTCGCCTCGATAACAGTGGAAAACACTAGAATAGTGTGTTCAATTCGACAAACGATGCATCAAAAGCCTATGTGTAAAGCTCAGCGCTGTGCGCGCAAACATTTATTTTGTGTTGGTCTTCTCGTAGACTTTTCCGAGAAATGTGGTTGCTTGACCGGACAATTTCTGGCGAAGCCAAAAGAAAAAATACCGATCCACCTGGCCTCCAACCAGACTTAAAATGGTGGATCAGTATTTTTTTATATTTTGGGGTGTCAGTTGAGAGAACGAAACTGCGCGATTCTCTCTATGTGTTCTACGGTTATTTCGTCGTCCGGGTCGATCAGTGTCAGATCGTGCCTCGGGTGGCGTACGCCACAGAGTAGGTTTTGGCGTACGCTTCTAATGTGGGAGGGTCGGTTTTGGGTGGCGGATACCTCGAGGCGATTTGAGTGAATTAGGGCAGAGCGTTTAGATGCTTTTTCCATGAATTGCCGTGCCCAAATCAAATCGATATGCTCATTGCGTATAAGCCAGGGCGCACCCGTGTGAATGAATCGATTTTGAAGAATTTGAAGTTATAGACTGGATTCTACGTGTGCAAATACGGCACTGGCATGGGTCATGATTGGCCAAATGCACGTATATTTCACCCTAAGGGATAATTTACTACAAGCATTTAGTAGGCCGTGGAGACGACCGAGTGCAAAGGCAGCGAGTGAGGAGGTTCCTCCCTCTGGAGCTTTAACCATCGGCATCTTGGACCCTGTGCTCGATGCTGGTTGATCACTATTTTTTATATTTTTAAAACATGTATTTTGAAATATATTCAAAGAATGTCATTGATATGTATATAGTTTGATTAAAGGGAATAATAAATAATAATAATTGTTTTATTTGGATCAAAACACTACACATCTGTTAGCAGAAAACAAAGAGTATATTTCTTATAGAGTAGAACAGTAATTTGTAAGCTGCCGGCACCCGAACTACTACTAACGTAGTAGTTACTAGCTGGGACCCGCGGTTTCACTCACGTTTAATTTAAAAGAAATTTAGAGTACTTCGACATAGACACGACATAGAATATATATATTGGATTTCAAGGGTTTTATTTTTTTTACGCGGAACCTTAATTATTTTTCGAAAATAAAAGTAGCCTAAGTTATTCCTTATAACATCAGCTATCTGCCAGTGAAGGTCCCGTCAAAATCGGTCCAGCCGTTTCGGAGATTATCCAGAACAAACAGACAGACAGACAGACAAAAAAATTGAAAAAATTGTGTTTTTGCTATATGTAACGTACATACTTTCATATGCATTTAGTAAAAAGCTGTTATTTTGACATTACAAACAGACACTTCAATTTTATTTATTTGTATAGATTATAGTCTTTGCCTTTCTGCTTTCTCAGGTGGCAGCACTTTGATGTTATGAATTCATGATTAGTAAGCTTTAACAAATATGAAAAATCATACATTGTCAGTGCAAACATATTTTCAAGTGAATTTTGCTAGTATAAATCATACATAGTCAGTGCAAACACATATTTTCACGTGAATATTGCAACTATAATTTATCTGTGACATGCAGTACTATGATGTTCTGTGATTGAAGTTGTAGAAGTACCCCATAACTCACCTAAGCCTAATTACGCAGGTTTACATCGGCGGCCATATTGGTGGTGGATAATTCTTTCAATTTCGCTTCAGTTTCGTAGTTCCTTCTCTTTTCGTCATAGGTTAATAGAAAAGGATAAAGAATAGAAATTGACATGACACTGTGACACTACCACACTTGTGTATTCCACTTTGTTTGCGAGTAGTATAAATATAGGAAAGTCAATTTGTAACCTCGTTGGTTTCTTTAAAATAATTTGGTGATCTATAAACGCTTCGTGTGTTTTAGTTTTATAAAGTATAAGTAAAGCATCTATAAAGCACGATGACAACATCAGAAGTGTCTTATAACCGTAAAATAATATCTGAAGATTTATCGAACGTTGAATTCGACACAAGCGAAGATGTGGAAGTTATCCCAACTTTTGATTCAATGGGATTACGAGATGAATTACTACGAGGAATATACACATATGGTGCTTATAAACATGAATAAGGATCAAATAAAACCGATTGTTCAATCGTTTTTATTTACGCGCTATACATACACTTTCACATTTTTTCAGGTTTCGAGAAGCCTTCCGCAATACAGCAGAGGAGTATACTTCCTATCGTGAAAGGCAGAGATGTGATAGCTCAAGCACAGTCTGGTACCGGCAAAACAGCGACGTTTTCAATTTCCATACTGCAATCCTTGGACACAACATTACGTGAAACTCAAGTACTCATCCTGTCGCCTACACGCGAGTTGGCGACTCAGATTCAAAAAGTAATTCTCGCCCTGGGTGACTTCATGAATGTACAGTGCCATGCCTGTATTGGTGGCACAAACCTTGGTGAAGACATCAGGAAGTTGGATTATGGACAACATGTCGTCTCTGGTACACCTGGGAGAGTTTTTGGTAGGTAATCATGCATGTAAAACCACAAATAATGATAAGGAGTATATCTCTTCTCAAAACAAATTAATATTGCTAATAATATCTTTAAATATGATTATAATTTGTGTTAGGTACATAATAAAATGTCCACATAGTGGAAGTAAGCAGGAGGATATATTGTTTAGTTCAGACTCTTGAACATCTCCAGAAGTCCTGCCTTTTCACACAATTACTCTTGCCCAGTCCTTACTTTTACTGCTTTTAGATTGTGCTGATGTCTGCTTCCTTGATGCAACTGAGGAATTCCTTAATAAACTCGAATGTTTGTAAAATTTGTTTATCGGCTTAATTTTTGGCCTTCGGAAATAAATAAATTCTAGGTGTAGATGTAGATCAAAACAAGTATTTTGTATTTATTGCACCAAATTTAAAGAAAAACGGAGTAAATATTCAACATTCTATATTTCCTGCCGAGTGAAGACGTTGAATCTGTCTAAATGAAAATAATTTATAAACTGATTAGCTGATTGAGTTATAAAGTTTCTTAAAAAGACAGCTTACTCAGTTCACTGTTCTAAACAAGACTATGTTGCACCTACTTGTGCTACAAGGCCTGCATCTGCTTTAATATTAAGTATTCAATGTTTATACAAAACATGTTTATACGAAACAATAGTACTGGCACTTCAGATTTTATAAAAATGTACATTTAAGATAATTAATGGATGTAAACAGTAGCATATGAAAACAAAAACAACTATAATGTCATAATTTCATGTAATTTAATTTAGCAGAGCAACATTGGAGAAGCCTATGTCAATACTAAATATGTTTATTTGCATTCCACAATGTGAACTTAGGTGGTAGATACATATTTTTAGATCATAATAGACCCTATCTGGTGCAGCCAATTAGGAGAGAGGTTTAGCTAGCTAGACATCCATTGGATGGGCTACTACTCGTATAATGAAACAATCAGCCCATCACTTTTATTCTTTTGTGACAGATACGAAGCTAATATAATAAATTCTCTACAATAATAATATAAATGGGATCATAGATAATACATACAACTTATCATCAACTTTCAGATATGATCCGGAGACGGGTGCTCAGAACCAGGTCCATCAAAATGCTAGTACTTGACGAGGCTGATGAAATGTTGAACAAAGGGTTTAAAGAACAGATATACGATGTTTACCGCTACTTGCCGCCTGCTACACAAGTTGTACTAATTTCTGCCACACTTCCCCATGAGATCCTGGAAATGACTTCTAAATTCATGACTGACCCTATTAGGATTTTGGTTAAACGGTTTGTATTTTGTTATATTAATAAGATTCATCATCATCATTATTTCGGCCGAATGTAGTCCACTACTGAACACAGGCCTCCCCTAAAGATCACCACAATGACCAATATGGGTGTGTTGTGGGCTCATTGGGGAGATTTGCTATAATCGCCACACTTGGCAGACGGGTTAGCGATTGCCGTTGAGTTGTTTATGTACTCGAAGGATGCTGCTGCCCATCCTCTGGCTAATCCCTTAGTCGACTATTACGACACCCATGGGAGGAGATGGGGTGGTGGTATTCTGAGCTGGCACCACACGTTATATAATAAGATTCATTAATTCCTAATTAATTTATCTGATGATAATGGCAATAAAAACTGATGACCTTTGAGGCATAAAGATTCTCGAGTGTAGACCGCGCACCGGAAACGCAGCGTGGGACGAACTCCAACGAGATGGACATACAACCTGGTGAAGGTCGCTGAGAGTTGTTGGATGCGAGCGCTATGTAACTGGTTGTTGTAGAAATCCTATAGGCGAAGACTTTATTCAGCAGTGGACGTGCTTTCGCTGATATGATAATGATGATTAATTATCTCATCCATCTATATGAGATTATTAGAGACCCTATAATATTGTGCCCTGTGTAGCCGATTCCTGGGGTGTTCTCTTTATACTAGGGTCTGTCTTGTACTAATGCACTGACACCCAGATTGATGTTTGTAGGCTATACCCATATTTGTTGTCCCACTGAATCAGAATTCAAATGCGAAGTAGGCTACGAAGACGCTCCGCCGCTGTCATTTCGTCATCTATAAAACCATAATAAAAGCAAATAAAGGTATTACCACCCACCTGACCAACGTCTATCCACGTCGTCGATCGACCTGGATCGATTAATATTGATGGATCGATAAAATAATAGATCAGTCATCCATTTCGCGATGAAAAAGCTATATTCAATAAGATCGTGCTTAGGCACTTATTCACACGCGCACCAATCCGTTATGTTTGTCGCTGGTGACAAATTCGCGGGTGAACGATACAGTTCGCGGGTGCAGCATGCAGCTCACCGAAGAGTTCGCCGCTGTATCGAGGCGCGAGCGCCGAGCCGCACCCTCGCCACGCCGTACAAATTTGTAGTGTGGGTCGCACGGATTTGTCGGTCTTGATCTTGTCAATCACCACTCACCGCGATTCGCGAAGCAGAAGATGTCTTTAGAGGTATTTGAGATCTCAGAGATTTTCTAATCTCTTTTGCAGTTTTGCTTTTGTTGGTAGGGTAATGCCTTCGCCAGCAAATCGCTAGACGCTTTAGCAAGTGTTGCACTGATAAGACAAAGTTAATGTTCTATAGCTGTAATAACATACCGGCAATTGAAAAAAAAACCTATTTTTAAAGTAAATTAGGAGCCATCGAGCCATTTTACGGGCGTCATTGGTGAAGTCGTTGTTTTGTTAGGTGTGGTTTTGTTTGTTCACGAATTCGCCACTTCTTTCTTCTTTACTTCTTTAACTTTATTTGGTTTCTTGTGCTCTGTGCGAGCAGAAAGAAGCTTGTTCATGTTCTAACGACTTATCATATAGTCTCTAGTAGTCCTAACTGATGAGTACATTCTTCACAGTTCGGAAAAGTCCTAAACATTTTATATAGTTCCTGATACATATTTTTTGTTTCTATGACGTCATCGCTAATCCAACATTTATTTATTTGATTGATTGAGAAAGATTCAATGAGAAAACAGATTTTTGTAGCGTATTAATCACCAAGTTCACATATTCGTTTATGTCTTGGTGATACGTAACCTTACTGCCATTGCAGTCTTGCTTGCAAATTATGTATAAGTTCATCATATTGATACCTGTGTACCTTCTTTTTTTCGAGTGTTGCATTCGGCGCGCTTGGTGTGTTAACTCAGCTTTTTTAATCCCTCCGGAAAGGCGATCACGAAAGCTTGCATGCGTAACTGATATTATTTCTCGTTTCTGGACAAGATAAAAATCGCAACTTTGAAGTTGTAAATAGTTACGGACATTTTGCTCTGGCGTCTCTGACATAAATGATCAAGCCTGGATAAATTCTAGTTTTGGAACGGAGTTCCTTATCGCATGTTATCGTTCTGATTTGTTTGCGGGCTGAGGGAAAAAAGTGTAACAATGAATAACGTCACAAAAAACCGACATCTTCTTGCAGTGTACTTCCCGATCACCTAGGAAACTGAAACTTTTTTCAATGGATTCAGCTAGCCGTCACTTTTGAGAATATGAAAAAAATATTTTTGCTCTTCCGACATCCTTATATTCTAGCAACAAGCGCCGGTGGGCGGAGGCGTGTAGGTTTATCGCCATATTGATCAACAATCGATAAAATCGAGTAATCAGGCAGATCGATTTTGAGTACTTAGAAGTGGCGATCGACGTCGATTCAGTGGGTAACACCCTGAGCAATTTGCTAATTAATTAAGGCTGAAATTTAATCTAGTTTTAACTAAATATAAATTAAATGTTGACAGTGATGAATTGACACTAGAAGGAATCAAGCAGTTCTTTGTGGCAGTGGAGCGTGAGGAGTGGAAGTTTGACACTCTATGTGATCTGTATGACACTCTTACCATCACTCAAGCAGTCATCTTCTGCAACACCAAGAGAAAGGTCGATTGGCTCACACAGAAGATGCAAGAAGCTAATTTCACAGTCAGCTCTATGCATGGAGACATGCCCCAGAAAGAAAGAGACAATATCATGAAGGAGTTCCGATCTGGCCAAAGGTATTGATAATTAATATTTTTTTATAGCCATTCTATTATTTGGTTATGTAATTAATGTTTAAATCCCATGATAAATACACCAGTGTATATTATGCTATTCTAGTGCTGTACATAGCAATTGCACAGAGTTAAACAAAAACGTGCCAGCTCTCAGCAAGTTCAAATTGATCTAATGATTTTTTTGGTACAAATGGATTATCTTTTATCGGTTGGAACATGCTTAATCAAAGGATAGCAGCTTGAGGACTGATAGGTTTTGCTATGTGATGAAGGGTATCTTAAAAGGGGATTGCCCATTGTGCTTAGTACCGTGGGCCCAAGTCGACAGGCAAATATTGTAAATGCGTTTCAGTTTTTAGTTCCCTAAATGTGTAATATGATATTACAATGAATACAAATCGCTAGTACATGCGTTTATGGAGAAAAAAACTTGAGTGATGTGAATTAATTTGTGTCTGTGTTTAACTGTTGCTTTTATATTATTTTTGATTAACAATAGACTTTTAAATCATCAGATAAATCTAAAAACACACAGAAAACTACTATTTGTTCCATTGTGCTGCCCAAAGCCTTGCACTACTCCTCCGCTGGTAAATCAAGCAGTCCCTGTAGGTACTTCGCATGGAGGAGTATATATGGCGACGTCATATTTCATAATACGCCGTATTAAAAACGGCTAGTTAGTTAGCAAAACAGCGCCGTTTTCTGATACGCCAAACCCGTGTTTAGATGCGATACTTTCTACCGATGACGTGCCTAATTATATTCCGGTACTACTCAGCCGCTTTGGGAAACGCGACTTGCTATTATAATACTTTTTTCAGGCGAATTGCAATCCGTCTAAATGAATGAATGAATGAATGAATGATTTATTTGCCAGAATATAGGTAGGTACATATTACATGGTAAAATTACTGAATGGTTTCACTATATTCGACTTTACAGTCGTGCAAATTTTTATAACGTGCATACAATAATAAAATTAAAATTAATATAAGTATGGTCCCTTTTCATTATAAAATTCAAATTTACATTATTAATTGAATACATTATTAATTGTCAAAAACATTGAGATATTACCTAAATGTCAACAACTAAATATTAATAAACAAATGTCAAATTCTCTTCATAAATATTAAAATGATTTAAAGTTAATATAGTCATTAATTGAATAAAAACATCTGTCGCATAACCAATTATATAACATTCTACCAAATTCAAGGTCATTGAGCTTTCTCAATTTTTCCGGTAGTCTGTTATATAATTTAACAGCCATGGCGTAGCAGTTTCTGTCACAAAGTTTAAGTCTACTACGAGGCACTACCAGTGGCTTTTGAGCTATCTTCCTTTTTAATGGAGCCTTTTCATCCTTTTCAAAAAGCGACATGTGGTTTCTAACAAATTTACACGTTTCAAAAATATATATGGACGGAAATGTAAGCAACCTTTTATCAGTAAACATTGGCCGGCAAGAATCAGTCCACTTAAGATTAACTCGAAATAACTGTTAATACGGCTGTTTTGCTAACTGACTAGACGCTATAGCTGCGACATACACACTATGGCCATAGTATGTAAATATCTCGCTTGTTGTTATTCACTATCAACTATAGTCCACGATCAAATATTAACTAACTGTTCTCATGCAAAATCATGGATTAAAAAATCATTATTTCTAATCAATGTTATTTCTTTTAGCCGTGTCCTTATCACTACAGATGTGTGGGCGAGAGGTATCGACGTACAGCAAGTGTCGCTAGTCATTAATTACGACTTGCCCAACAACCGAGAGTTGTACATCCACAGGATCGGCAGGTCTGGTCGTTTTGGACGCAAGGGTGTCGCCATTAATTTCGTGAAGTCAGACGACATCAGGATCCTAAGAGACATTGAACAGTACTACTCGACCCAGATTGATGAGATGCCCATGAATGTGGCTGATTTAATATAATTTTACGATTATCACAATATATCATCTTTCTTACCCAGTGTGAACTGGTCGGACGCACAGAGGTGAAGGAACTAATAGCACATCAATTCTTATTTCATAAGCTATTTTGTAGATGTATCTCGGTATAATGTCTTAATAAATAATATTAAACCTCAATTTTGTTTTTATGTACCTACTTGATGAAGACTACAATGCTGAGTTTAAATCATATCTATGCAATTAGTCCTTTTGTAAGGTTTATAAAACAAGTTGTCCAAACGTTTCCTATGATGTCTGTTTAGGATAGATAGAACAATGCTTTCCTAGTAAATCTATATCTGGTTCACAAAAAAACATAGTGATAAACAAAACAGATTTTTAATGGGTAATTTACTGCAAAACCCAATTCACAATGAACAACTCAAAGTTATTTAATGAAATTATGAAACTTACATAACAGACAAGACATCGAGATAGTTTCAAATATCAAATAATTAACCAAAATAAACTATATAATAAAAAATGAGATATTTAAAATGAATATCCAAACAATTACAGATCCAAAAGGAATAACTTTATCGATAAATTAGTGCCAGTACAAAGTTCAGGGAAAAAAGAATATGGCACCATGTCAAGTCATAGGTCAGATTCATGTTGGGCAACTGTCCACCAGCAAAACTTCATAACAATTTACAACCGCACAAAGACTGCGTTAGATACTTAGGCCTACACCTCGATCGCCGCCTAACGTGGAGACAGCACATATAGACCACTAGAGATGAGCTCAACTTGCGCAACAAAAATACTTACACTGACTATCAGGGCGGAACAGTAAATTATCGATTCACAACATGACTCCTCATATTTTAAAGCCTATCTAGATGTAACGCATCAAGGGGAGCTCTGGCAACTCTAACATTTGTATCATCCAGAGAATGCATAATGTCATCCTTTCATTACAAATGCTCAAATACATAACCAACTTCAAATGAATTCGGTGAAAGAGGAATGAAATGAAATGAATCAAATGATTGACGGCACGGTTGGTGCAGTGGCTGATACAGTCGGCTGCTGCGCACCGGGTCGTGGGTTCGATTCCCGCACGGAACATATATTTGTACGATCTGCAGGTAGTTGTTCCGGGTCTGGGTGTATTGTGTGTGGGATTTGTGTCTGTAAACGCACCCACAACACAGGAGAAATCCTAGTGTGTGGCAACGTTTTAAAAAAAAAAAAATCTTGACTATAACTAACACATACTTGGAAAGGCTGGAGAAGCATCCAAATAAACTGGTCGCTGGTTTTACAACATGCACTTTCCAAAAACGCCTCAATAGATAAGACATTCTGTCTGTACCCTCTTGAGTTACTACTCATATATTTTTATTTGGTCCAACTAAAAAATTGGTTAAATAGTAATAATCTAAAAATTAATCTAGATAAAACCTGCATAATGAGTTTTAGGCAGAGAACTAAAGATTTTACCCTCAACATTCAATGCACAAACAAAACGATAGTTAAAGCTAATAATGTAAAATTTCTAGGACTCTGGTTAGACGAAAATATGACCTGGCGACAACACATTAACCATATAGTTAGAAAGCATATTCAATATCATTATGCTCTTCACAATTTAAGTAAAGTAACGGACCGACGCACTGTTGTCACTGCGTATCATGCGTATGTATCAGCAACGCTGCGTTACGGTTTGATATTTTGGGGACATTCGCCAGACAAACAATTGGCTTTTAAAGCACAGAAAAAATGTCTCAGAGCAGTCTGTCAAATACAAACTACCGACAGTTGTAAACCATATTTCGTCTCACTAAAGCTACTGACACTTCCATGCATAAATGTATTTGAAGTCGCGGTGTTTGTGTTTAAATATGTTTATTTATTTGAAACTGTAAACAATAAGCGGCACAGGAATTTAATTCATATAAAACCCCATAAGACAGAACTTTATTGAAAAAGCTTTTTAGGTATGGCTCCAAAAATTTTCAACAAATTGCCTAAAGATATTAAGGCGGCAAATAGTTTACGCTTATTTAAAAAAATGCTTATGGGTTTCTTGGTGGAAAAGTCATATTATTCAGTAAATGAATTTCTAACTGATACAGCAACAGGGTAACAACGAAATGAAATTTTATGGAATCCGATTTGTTCGTTAAGTCCTTTATTATTTAAAATATAATAATTTTTATTAAATACCTACACATTATATGGAATAAGTTTGTACGCCTATTCAGGCAAAACATAGTGATACTAATTATTAAATTAACACCATGTCTGTACATTACACCTATGCTTTACAAATAAATGAATTATGAATTATAGTATAAATAATCCTACACCTAAGCGCTCTCACTGGAGAACACACTCCAATTGTCGAATGTCTCTTACCACATCTGTTTAAAGTAATGAAGACTGACTGCAGATACAAAAGAAGAAAAAAAAAGAAGTTCGGGGGACCTAGTATACCATGCTACATATTTAAAATTATTATCACCTCGCTTGGCAATAAAAACAGCGTGGTTAATGCGTTTGACGGTATCGCTATAAAAATACTTAAGTCGGTAGCTAGAGAAACTTTAACGCCGTTGAGCTATAGCTTAAAATAATATATTATTAATTCAATCATTAGCGTAGGTAAGTATAATCCCACACGCTCTAAAAATATCAATTATAAAGCAATTATATAAAAAGGAAGGTAAAGAGCGTATGTAATGCTATAGGCCAATCTGATAAATCAGCGTAGTCTCGATAAAAAAAAGTATAGATCTTTAGAGCTCTTTATTCACACTTAGAAGAAAATTTTACGGGTTGCACTCCGGGAGTGCCGACAGAAGTGAAAACTATTTATTATTTATTTATCTAGACGCGTTCGTGGTCTGCTATATGTACATGCATATATGCACACACTATAGCTGCGTCTCGTAACGGTGTCGCGAGTCCAGAGATTTTATCTCATCTAAAAATATGGGTACCGCGCTAAAAGAAGTTTTCACTTCAAAAAAAGTAGTTACTCATGATCAAAGAGTTTATAAAAATACGGATATAGCAATTTACTATTTTCTGCATGTTGTCATGTCAAAAGTGGACAAACATATACCATAAATTAAATTAAAATTCAATATCATATCAGTATTTGTTAAGTCAACGCAAGCAAAAGTTACTATATCTATAGCTACTATATCTATTGCTACTATATCTATAGCTACTATATCTATAGCTACTATATATATAGCTACTATATCTATAGGGTACTTTCCGTTGACCTACAATCATGAAATTTAGCAAGGAGCAAGGTCTCACAGCACAAGTAAAGGATAAATCCTAAGACTGTTAATTTGTAGTAACACCATATAAATAAAATGTACTGACTGACTGAAATTGGGATGCCAAACGAGCATGTGATCTACGTAGCCGTTTAATCCAAAAGTTGTGTCCAAAAGTTCATCCGGTCCCTGGGATTTCCACTTCGGAATCGGTTGTGCTGTACCTACGGGCTACGTCTTGGGGAGATAACAATTTCTCCCATTTCTTGTATATGTTCACACGGTCGCTCGACGTCCCGCAACTAGTTGCCCACCGTGTGATTGGCAGATATCAACCAGATGCTGTACCAGAATTCTTAAAAAAATATGGCGTCATCATACAGTCGTCGCAATTTCGCAACTCACCCACACCCTGGTCGAGTCGCAGCCGACATCTGAACACCTGCCTTTGATCGCTCTGGAACATGCGACTCTGGATAAATCAATCCACCCGTCGCCTAAATACGGCTCGCCCATGCATAGACGCGCTACTTCAGGAAGGCAGGAGTAGATCCCTAGCTGGTTCTCGGGCTCCTGCAGAACCGAAGAGTATTAATTAAAATGTATAATTGGCTCGCTATATCCGTTCGGGAGGATATTTACTCTTCGCCAATTATCCGGTTAAGCAACCCCATCTCCCTAGAGATGTATGCGATAACCACAGATTAAATGCGATACACAACGGCTGTCATTCATCTTCGGGGCGCCCACCATTAATTTATAATATTTTCTTTCCATATAAACGGTGGTCAATCTTGAACATCTGTGCCATGGCACAAATAAACAACTACAACCCAAAATCACCATTACAACTGACCTACTAGAGTACTTGCTGCAACGGCGTGTAATATATTTATAAAATATTAGGTTTCCCACGGTTCTGCGTCACCATACATACTGTGATTATGAAAGGCCGCTGCGTTGGCACAATACATGGACGACACACTAGCAAATTAGCGTAGATGTGTACACATACTTTTAGATTAATATATAAGATGTTAATAATGTAAAATAAAGGAGTCATTACGTTGAATCGGACTTTGACTCATTACCCGTCCAACCACCTTTCACCGCGGCCAAGACACCTTTAGCCGTCAGTACGATTGGTCTTGTGAGCCTGCTCGACCGGTAGTGAGAAAACCATGTCCACACCCAGATCCCACGCACCTTCCACCTGTTACTTTAGGTCTCCAGGTTACCTGCTGGCAGTAGTGTCAGCTATGCTAGCGGAGTATGAAAACGAGTGCAGTGGTCTCCTGCGAGAGCGTCATGCTGCAGAAGGAGACTGCAGAGCGGGATCAGGAGAGGGCCGTTTGGGGAGATTGGGGAGTCGGCGCGCTCACACCGAGCGACCCCCGTGAAGACGGTGGCGCGCACGTGGTCACGTGCCGCCGTGTGCGTAGTACAGCGCACAGCGAGGCTTGGGGGGACCCTTTACGTCCCCGATAAGCCAGAAGCGGTGCCTGCTTTACAACTGCCATTACGGTCACTCCGGTGACTGTTGCGGGAACCTTGCGGAGGTTCACCTTCCCCTTCCTCTTTTTCCTCCTCACCTCTTTCCCTTCTGGGGAATGGACTGGCATTTTGAGCAGCCGCTGCCCCTGTCTGAGCCTTAGCAGGCCTGGGTTTCCGCCGTCTTTTGCCCACAGTGGACGCCTGATTTGATTCAGCTCTGGCAAAGCGGTAGCCACTGGAGCCACAGTGGACGCTGTAGCACTGCGGCTAACCAACCTTCGCAGAGTCCATTGCCTTAGTAAGTCTCATGCCGACTGGGAGGGTGTTGATGTTATTGCAGTGAGAACTCCATGATTTACTCTTTGCTTTTCGCACTTCTGTGTTGTAGTGCGTGAGCGCTTTCGTGTATTCCGTAAAGTCATTATTTGACTTTACTCGATTAAAAGCTCGTCTGGTCTCCTGCCTTAAATTTTCTAGGGCTAGTGACCACCAGGGTCTCTTATGCGATATCGCTTTTCCGATCTGGGCTCGCCACCTGCCGCTGTAGTTCCAGCTAAGGCTGAAGGCGTAAGGCCTGAGTCTACTACCCGCCCAGGGGAACAGACAAGAGTCACTCCCTTCCCGGACCCATCATCCAGGAACTTGAAGAAGCTTCTGTCTATCCCCGTATTCAGGCAGTATCCTCTTTGTTTAATGAATTCGGCCGAAGCCTTATCCATCAGAATAATGCTTCAGGCGAATCCACCATCCTTGTTATGCCCCACAGCCTTCCATTCCGCCATCTTCAGGCCCTTGTTCATGCAGCAGAGCATGTAGAGCTCCTCTGCTAGTGTTGCAGATTTTGATGGCTTTCTCTTCCATGCCATCTTAACCAGCTTGGGTAGGTCCTTAGCCGCCACCACGGTTTCGGCTCAGGAGCAATCAGTATCCGCTTCCATATGAGATCCCTCCCGTCCTCGACAAGGTCAGCTACTATGGTCCGGACGGGATGGTCATCAGCGACGACTGCCATTTTTATATTTGCCAACGCGTCCCTAAAGGAGCCGATCTTGGTCCTCTTAGGCTCGTTGTCCACCTCCACGGGGTCCCCACTGACTTCCATTTTCGACCTTTTTGGCAGACGAGATTCGCTCTATGGAATCCACCGGCCCTGCTTTGTGCCGTATTAAAGCCTACTCTCGGCAGCTCCAGGCTTCTTCTTGTGCGACTGCGCATCTCCGGTTACAGCCCCTTCCTAGTGGCCTCGCAGCACTGAAATCAGGCAGTGAGCCTTCTCCAGATACTGCTCGATCTCCTGAAGGCGGGGCCTAACCCCTCCTCAACACACTGGCCTGAAAAATGTCACCACCACGTGCCCCTCGGTTCAGAGAGTTGTTCCAATTTCTGGTTACATCCTCGTCGGACACACCAGGGCCCATAGCCATACCAACAGACATATTTTTAGAGCTACCCTTGAAAGGGCTGCTCCGTTGGTCCTTAGGGACATGTCGCTGTTTCGTACATAAATGCATCCTTACGGGTAGCTCATTCCACTTAAAAAACCTAAATACTGATCACCTTACGCCGATTATATTTGACAGTATAGTTATTCCGTTATCACGTGACTGAAAAGATTTGGGTTTGCATATTGATGACTAGTTGGGACCCGCGGTTTCACTCGCGTATTATTTAAAAGGAACTTAGAGTACTTCGACGTAGACACTTGACATAGAATATATATATATTGGATTTCAAGGGTTTTTTATTTTTTGCGCGGTACCCTAATAATTTTTCTAAAATAAAAGTAGCCTAAGTTATTCCTTATAACATCAGCTATCTGCCAGTGAAAGTCCCGTCAAAATCGGTCCAGCCGTTTCGGAGATTACCGAACAAACAGACAGACAGACAGACAACAAAATTAAAAATGTTTTTTTAGCTATAGGTACCGTATATACTTTCATATGCATTTAGTAAAAAGCTGTTATTTTGACATTACAAACAGACACTTCAATTTTATTTATTTGTATAGATAGGCTAAGTTGGAATAAGCAAGTCTGTCAGGTTAGGCGTAATGTCACAGCCATACTGAGATCGCTCTATAGATTTAAGCTTTTTCTACCATCTAACACTAACTCTTTTCTGGTCCAGTCCCTTGTGCTTTCTGTTATTGATCATGCGGATGTTTGTTACTCGGATTTATCCCAAGACCTTCTCAACAATTTGGATCGACATCTCAATGACTGCATTCGCTTCGTTTTTGTACTTCGGAAATATTGCCACATCTCTTTATACCGTTCCCAGCTTAAATGGCTGCCATCCGTCAGAAAAGATCACAGATGTATTTGTCTCCTGCTCTTCATTATTAAAGATCATTGTGCTCCTGATAACTTCAAAAGATTTTTTCTAGTTGGGTAGCTCTCGTAGCCGTAATCTGCGTGCTGCCGAGAATTTGATTCTTCAGTTTCCTTCCTACCGTACAGGTTTTATTTCTCAATCCTTTGTTGTCTCAACAACCAAAATATGGAACGAGCTTCCCCTTGATATAAAGAAAGCGCCAAATAAATTTTCTTTCATACGCAAAGTTTGGGAATATTTTTTGAAATCACTGGAATCCTAAATGACAATTACGGGCATGGTTAAAATGAAAAATAGCACGCATTGTATGTAGTATATTTTAAACCTATGTATTTGACCGTATCTATAGTATGTAGATTTTTATGTATATCTTATTATAACATTTTTTAATTTTCTGTACAACTTTTCGATGCATATTTTTTTTAACCCAAAGGTTGACTGGTAGAGAATTCCATATGGCATTAAGTCAGCCTTGTATACCATCATTGTGCATACATGTATAAATAAATAAATCCATACCTACACATACCCCACCCTCAACGGAACCCGCACGTGTCGTAATAGGCGACTATGGGATTATCTGGTGGATGGGCAGCAGCGTCCTTCGAGTACATTAACAATACAACTGCGATTGCCAACCCGCTCGCCAAGTGTGGCGATTATGGCAAAACCTCCCAATGAGCACGCAACACAGCCAGACCGGTCAGTGTGGCGATCTTTGGGGGAAGCTTGTGTCCAGCAGTGGACTTTATTCGGCGGAAATGATTATGATAATACGTGTCCACCGCGTCAACGCCATAGGCTCACATTGCTTACTGCAGACCCCATCACCCGGGAGAAATAGCCGGCTCGTCTTAAGGACTTGCCACAGCCGATTGATTAGAACCGGCTCAGCCACAACCACCCGTGTTAGAGGAGTTCGGGACAAAAGAGGCGTGTTGCAGATAGCAAGCAACGACTGCAGGCCTCCTGTACAGCTCAACCCCCAGGACTCCTTCATCCCTCATTACTGGTTTCCGCGGAAGGCACAAACATGCTGGAGGTCTGGTGGTACCTAACTCCTACCCTCTACTTGTATGTTGAGATGGTAGGATCGCAATGCTTGCCCTCGGAACATTGCAGCGGATTGGAAGGTGCAGGAAATAAATAAATAACTAGAAAGAAAGAAAATACATAAAGCAATCCGCCTTACGCTTCCTGTTGCATTTGTTTCTGAGGGAATCAAACCAATAGCAGGCAGCAACCCCGAGAAGGCTTAACGGCCGAAATTTATAATCAATTAAATCCAAAATCTTCAGATTTAAGGTTTTGAATTTATCTGTTGTCGTGTTACGATCACATTTAACACAAAAACAAGCATATCCGTAATCCAAAATCCAAATATTTTGGATTAGATCAATTATTAATTTCGGCCGTATATCGTCGGACTAGCCCTGGAGATCAATCACGACTGTTGCGCTTCCGCCAGGGCCATTCACCAAATCACACACTGGGAGAGATGTGTAAAGTAGGCAAGGAGACATTAAGCAAGGAGATAAAATGCTGTACTAAGCAGGCATAGGAAGTAAGCAAAGCATGTTCTAAACCTTTACCCGCCCCAATGACCGCCGCCATGTGGACATAACATCATGAGTGGTATTTACTCCCTTTATCTACGAGACTGGTCGCTTTCTGAATATCAAGTGAGGCTATTTCGGTAAAGATATTTTATCATCCGAGGGCTCAAAACCGCCTTTTGACTGTAATAAAATTTTCAACACTATGTCGGTCTCGATGGTGTTAGTCCAGCGAGGTATCACACAACGCTCGTTAATATTTGCAGGTGGTTCACGCGGTTTATTAACTGGAAGTCTCTGTAGGTAGGGCGCAGGTGGCCCACTCATATGCCATCTGCTGTTTGCGTATTGATCAGGAAATCAGTGTAAATGGTGATGAGGATATCCTAAGAAATGTTTTAGCTAATTTAAAAAAAAGCATGGCTTGTTGCGAGGACATTGAAACCCTTCGCTCCTGACGATGTTATGGTCCATATACAATATGGGGCTACTTATGGCAGAAACTAAACCATTCAGACATTTTAATTTATAACAATAGTTGATTTCTAAACAAAAGACAACCTTCAGTTACTTCCTGTTGGGTGGAATAATATATTTTGAACCAGCAAATAATTACAGCATTTATGTAGAGAATTTACAAAGTTTATTTTAGTCAAAGAATGCAACACATTATTCCGAAAGCAATGTTACAACTAATTTACACACATAAAATATACATTTATAAATCTTATCACTACAATAATTTTACTTAACAAAACCTTATGTTTTATACAATAATGATTCCAAAAGATTATTGTAATATGACAGCTAAACTCTTGGAATGTTACCAGCACAGATCATTAACCTGTACTCAATACTTGTGTACTATCTACTATCCACAAGTTGGTGCAAAAATAATTTCAAAACTATAATTTAGTAATAGTAATCAAGAATTCTTACCTACTTACCTACATATAAACATTTATAATTATGTTACAATTAAAATAAAACAAAATAATGTATGCTATGAATCAGTTATTTGTATTACCAAAGTTTCAAAACAGTGTCCTACACATGATTTGATTTTATATAATGTCAAATTTTAGATATTTTGTGTCCTTGGATGTCAGTATGGGAGATTTGGAAACAGTAAATGTGCATATGCAAATTTTCATATATCTTGTTTTTGCCTTCACAAATGACCTACACACTTCACAAAGGAAACACTTTACTAGCCATGACCTTATTTGACACAATATGTGCCTATACATGTAATCTGAGTTGGAGACTGTAATTGTAACCAATTCATTGATGAATAATACAATTTATTTAGTATTATTTTTCACAATCTAATCATAAAACTGTTGATAATCAAGTCTTCAGCATAATTTACTATTGCAAATTTGCAATAAACTGAAATATGATGCAAATTTTGTACCAAAGTTACTATGTAACAGTTGAGATGGTAATTTTTTATAACAACAGGTGTTTTAAAAATAAATAACTTATGCAAAATAAACTAGAAGACTATAAATGAGCAATCACAAAATAACAGAATGATGTAATATTGCATCCTCTTAGAGAGGCATCAGGATGCCTGAAAGTATTATATCCTTATTCATAAGGCACAATTGACAAATCATATCAGGAACATATATATGTTCAAATAAAAATAATAACTATGATCAATCATGTTAGAGTGAATACCAAAACTTGTCAACGTCATCATTTGAAATTAGTTCAGAATTATTCTTAGGCCCTAATGTCAAAAATTCATTAAAAGTTACAGCTCTGTCTCAGAAGTAGGGTAGTGTGCATTCCAGCGCCGGTAAATGAAAATACCAATAGCTCCTACCAGTAGGGCTACGAGTATTTCTGTCAACTGATCCAAGAAACTGTTGGTTGGCTCAGATGATTCCAAAACTTGAGGTTCAGGCTCATGAACAGGCTCTTCTGGCGGCTTAGCAGTCTGCTCCTCCTCTGCTTTAAATGCTATCTGTTCCAACACTGATTTTTCTTCTTCAGTGATAGGTTTTGCTGCTGTTGATGATAGCAAAGCTGATATCTCTCCACATTGGGAACACACCCAACATGTAGATTTATTAGCTAGCGTTTTACGTTCAGCTGGTGAGTAGTCCAATGAACCAATGGATCCTTCAGCTGGCGTCGGCATAAATGCGATCAATGCTAATAAGGCAGTTCTTATCGACCATGATGGTTGCCAAGTCTCTGGGTGGTAGCCAGAAATGGATAAACAAATCTTCTTATTAACTTGGAACCTACCGTTGGGCGTTAAAAGTATTATATGAGGCGGGTGCATAGGATATTCTTTTGGCAATAATATCCTACCATGGTAGATACCACCCTCGAAGTCCGTACCTTTGGGGCCTCGTACGGTAAAGTGCCACTCGAAAAGATTGTCCTCCAAAGGGCGGGCACAGTATTCTTCTGTCGCCTCTGCCAACTCCATGGCCTCTCTCATTAGACGTTTCACACCAGGACATTTTGTATTGTACTTTTCACTTATTTCTGCCATCTTCCACTAGTACTCAACAAGCAGGAACTTCGGTAAATATATTAATTATTATGACGCAACGAATAAGAATAAGGTACACGTATGTTATTGATGTAATCACAAGAAAATTTGATAACAAAATTCTTTTGTATATTGCCCACAGTACTTGGTACTTGTCAAAATGTCAATCGATTGTCAAGTCGCAGCTGATAACAGTGTTACTAGGTTAATCGGTTTTACGTAAATAGTAATAAATTAATACAAAAATTATTTAAAGACCCCTGTTTAGGTCATGACAATTAATTAAAAAAAAACACTTTGTTTAATGTATAATTCTTGAAATATCCTTCGTAACCAATAAATATTTATAGGTAAAAAAACAGGATTCTCAAATAAGCCATTCACATTTTTAGTCGAGCAATTTATATTTAGTATGGTAATTAATATATTATTAGTAACAATGAAAATATAATGTAATTATTGAAAAGGTATGAATGTGTATCTCAATCTCATGTATTCATTAATAAAAAATAAAAATACATAACACGACGTATCTTAGAATATTGTAAAAACTTTTAAACGTCTTTCTAGCAAGTAAATATTTTTATTTTACAACAAATGTATTTGCTAGCAATAGAAGGTTGATTTCTGGCCGAAGCCGACGCCGATTAATCGGTTATCGCCACAAGCTTCAACAAAATAAGACAACGCAAGTCTCTATAAATGATCTAACGTGATTTTATCGTTTGAGGCGACCTAGAACAAGCTTCGGGCGGCGTACTCGAGGACTCGGCGGCTCGTACTCTACTAAAACAAAAAAACTCTACTAAAGCAAAATCCTTTAGTCAGGAATAAATGATCCGTTCATAGATCTTCGCAAGAGAAATGAGAAAACTTATGGGGCGATAGCTGGATGGCTCGCACTTGGGCTCCGGGTTTATAATATAGAATACCGAAAACTGTGGCCTGTTTCCACATATGTGGAAAGAGGTTCTTGCTTAATGGCGCATTGAAGATGACGGTCATTAAGATGATAAGACGGTCGGGAAAGAGTTTAATCACCTTGTTTGTGATACCGTCAGAGCCGGGGGCTTTGCAAGGGTGAATGTTTTTTGCAAGATTTCTGACTTGGTCTTCCGTGACCGGAGGGAGGGGGTCGTCAGGGTCCTCGGCAGGCGGAATAGCGGCTCTACGTTCGACTTCAGCGACAGCCTTTGTGAGGTGAGCTTGGTCAACAGGTAGAGTGCTTGGGGAACATTGTGCTTCTGGACTGTCAGCTAGACATTCAGATTTTTCGTCGTCATCAAAGGCCGACCGTTGGTTGGGACGGTTGAGCGGGGGGACAACATTGGATGTTTCAGATTTGAATTTACACTGCAGATGCCAGTACGCAAGGTGGGTTGGCTCTTAGTCGCTCAACATCTTACCCCACCTAGACTCTCGGTACTCCTTAATACAATAAAAAAAAATTGCTGTCATGTGAGAAATGCAAAACTTTGGTTTTTTGTTAATTGACTGCGGTAAATGATCATGACTGGTAAAATACAATTTGACACGATATATTCTGGTTCTAACTTCCAAATATTAACTTATCTTAATATGTATTACAGTTTTATGCAACACTGATGTAACTACGATTCATACATAAAAGTAATAACAATATTGAGATAAATTCAATCGCTTTGTAAATATAGACAACACAATTAAATTCACTTTACAATGTGAGTATTCTATAACTCAAAAATCACCCATTTTTGGGTTATATATTTTTATTATCATGCATGTGTAATGTCTAGCGACTAGGTCAATGACATTTTCGTATTACGTAATACGGTCGAAGATGGTTAGCTAAAACTTTTATTATTTTTTAACCAAATTAGAAATACTCTCTTCATTACCTTATTTTTTAGTGCTAAGGTTCAAATAGCATGTTTGAAATCATTTATAGCCGCAGTTGTTCGCGATCTCACTTCTTGTTCGTGCGTTCTTCGGTACTCGGTATCGGTCGGGTTTACTACTTCAGAGAAACTCGGACTTCGGAGTCATTCGGCTCGTTTCGGTAACTGTTTATCAACGATCCGATGCTGTGCGAATAAAGTGTTTCGCCCGATAAATAGATTCTGAAGACACCAATACATAGTTTTAGGTATTTGACGCGATACATAGTTTCAACTAGCTGGGACCCGCGGTTTCACCCGCATTTAATTTAAAAGAAATTTAGAGTACTTCGGCATAGACACTTGACATAGAATATATATGTTGGATTTCAAGGGTTTTATTATTTTTTCGCGGAACCCTAATTATTTTTCTAAAATAAAAGTAGCCTAAGTTATTCCTTATAACGTCAGCTATCTGCCAGTGAAAGTCCCGTCTAAATCGGTCCAGCCGTTTCGGAGATTACCCAGAACAAACAAACAGACAGACAGACAAAAAAATTTAAAAATAGTTTTTTTGTTATAGGTACCGTATATACTTTCATATGCATTTAGTAAAAAGCTGTTAATTTGACACTACAAACATACACTTCAATTTTATTTATTTGTCTAGATAACTGTTTACGGTTTGCAACACGCACGCCGCTAGTGGGGTTTAGTAAAAAATGTATGCGCAGACCGCAGAGTGCCTATATAAACCTCACAGAGTACATTTATATAATACTGAAAATAAACCTACTCTGTGGTGCGTTCCGGCGCGCGTTAGAATTTTTCTAACAGGCGTTTTCTCATTTCTGACGATATTCGGCCGGGCTAATCATAGATTATAGACTGGGCTAATACTCTGTCTAAGTGTCGTACGCTGAGGAGCTGTGAAATCAGGATCAATAATTTTGTCATCACGGATTTTTTTTTACATGTAGTTTGTTTTTACATGTGTTTTAGTAATGTCAAGTAAAGTCTGAACCTCTGAAGCTGGAGCGTTTTTGTAAGACATTTATAGGAGTGGTTACTTGCTCTGTGACTTAAAAAAAACAATTGAACCATAAGACGTTGCCGTCATAATTTTGTAGGTTTTTTTGTTTGAGAAATATTTTGTGAACATTTAAAGATTGAATATTCCAAACACCGTACGACGTTGCCTTATACTTGACATTGGCGAAATTGTGGAAGATACTCTACACTTACAGAAACCTTAATCTAAGAGGACAAAAAGTGTTTTAATATATGTCTATTATTATTGGATCCATTGAATTAAAATTGGAATTGGAATTGAAAACTTATATATAATGTGAAAAACGATGGACTGGATCACTTTTCATTGCATGGATTTTAAAGCTATGTCGAGTACGTAGACTTCTTATGTATTGTGCGCAGCGTGTGGCATATAAATAGATAACATAGCAAGATGGGTAACATTAACGAAGACAATTCGCATTACATGGCGAAATACTCAGCGTTTAACCCTTACCGTATCCGAGAGAGGGAGATGGGGTTCCAGAACACTATCGGAGCAGATGATGCCCTCTCGAAGAGTTTGTACTGTGGGATGAAGTCCATCGCGTCATGGGACTTCCAAAAAGACAAGATTCCACCAACTGGAGGCATTTTCAACCTTGAATTTTCACCAGAGGGGTATGTATGCATTGTCTATGCAACACCCTTTAGCATATTATTTTATTTCTATTTACTGTTACAAAAAAAAATTTGGTGCAGTGGCTGATACAGTCAGCTGCTGCGCTCCGGTCAAGTTTTTGAATTACTGCACGGAACAAATATTTGTATGATCTGCAGGTAGTTATTCAGGGTCTGGGTGTATTGTGTGTGGAATTTGTGTCTAAACACACCCATGACACAGAAATCCTAGTGTGGGGCTAGGTTTAAAATTATAGTATACTGAACGGGATTGGTATTCTCGTTCACATATAATGTTTAAATGAAATACAAAACATTATAACATGAATAGAAATTTATTTCGTGACACACATCAGAAAAGACAAAAGACGACAATGAAGAAGTCCCAAAGAAAAACAATATGTGATTATTAAAACCTCTTTGCTTTAATACTCCTCCTTAATCTCATATCTCCTGGCACTCCTCTCATCACTCATCATCATCTCAACCCCATACTACTCACACACCACTCATACTTCTGTCTTAACAACGCCTTGGTCAGAACATCCGCTACCATCCGCGCTGTCTCCTTGTACCTTAATTGTAGATCACCTTTCTCTATTGCCTCTCTGACAAAGTGATATCGCACATCCACGTGCTTCGTACGTTGGTGGTGCACTGGGTTTTTAGCTATCGCCATAGCCGACTGACTATCAGTGAATATAGTAATTGATGGTAGCGTAATTGATTCTCGCCCCATCTCTGCTATAAACCTGCGAAGGAATACCGCTTCCTTTGCAGCCTCAGATAGTGAAATATATTCTGCCTCCGCAGTTGATAAAGCAATTGTTCTTTGTTTCTTGCTCTCCCAAGAAATCGCTCCTCCTTGAGACAAGAACAACCACCCTGAATTAGATTTACGATCATAGTCTCCAGCATGATCTGCATCTGCATATCCTACAACAAGTTCTTGTCGATTACCTCTCGTGTATCTCAATGAATAATGCATGGTTCCTTTTAGATAGCGTAGTACTCTCTTTGCAGCTATCCAATGTTTTTCATCATAACAGTTGTTAAACTGGCTTAGCTGATTTACTGTGTGAGCAATGTCGGGCCTCGTGCACACTGCCAGATACATCAGTGATCCAATTAATGCTCGATATGGAATAGCTTCATTCAATTTATGATCAGGTTGCGGCTTCTCTAGACGCTGTCCTGAACCTGATACAGCTGGAGTGGCGACTGGCTTACAGTCCTCCATTCCGAAAGATCGTAGGATCTTTTCTATGTACCGCTCTTGGTCTAACTTAATCCCTTCACTATCCTGAGTTATACGTATTCCCAACATAAGCTCTGCTTTGCCTAGGTCTTTCATCTCAAATTTGTTGGCGAGATCTATCTTGACCTTCCGCAAGTCTTCAGCATCGTTCCAGAATAATAAAATATCATCAACATATACTGCAATGATGATGATTTTTCCTTCATTAAATCTGGTATAAACACAAGGTTCATTTTCAGATCTCTTGAACTGAAGTTTTATCAGTTCGTCATGAAGTCTTTTGTTCCATGCTCTCGGAGCTTGTTTAAGTCCGTACAGCGACCTCTGCAACAAACAAACGTGATTTTCTTTACCTTTCTCTTCAAAACCTTCAGGTTGCCTCATATAGACAACTTCGTCTAGATTTCCATTAAGAAAAGCTGTTTTCACGTCCATTTGGTCTACTTTTAGATTCATATGGACTGCTAATGCCATCAACGTCCTCAGTGAGCTATGCCTCACTACTGGCGAGAAAGTTTCAAAATAGTCAATGCCCCGCCTTTGACTAAAACCTCTTGCAACAAGACGAGCTTTATATCGCTTCTTTCTCCCCGTCTCTTCTTTTATTCTAAATATCCATTTAGAATCCACAACGTTGCAAGATTGTGGTAGCTCCACCAAAGTCCAAGTTTTATTTCTCTTCAGCGCTTCCAGCTCCTCCTTAATAGCAGCTCTCCACATTTCTTTGTCTCTTCTAGACATTGCCTCTTCGACACTCTGTGGATCATCTTCACCAGCGGTTGTTTGGTAAGTGATATAACCTGGAAAGTCTCTTTTCTTCCTTTCTCTAATAGGATATCTCCTTTCCACATGATGATCATCATCTTCCTTTTCATCAGATGTCATCCACTCTTCATCACTAACAACTTGATTCTCTGCTTCAATGCACTCCTGCACTGGCGGTTGCTCAATCTTCTCTTCTTTATTTTCAGTATCTCCTTGAAAATCTTCTTGAGCTTTTCTCAGGTGCAGACCTTCGTCTACATTCTTAGTCAAATTTTCTTCAAGACTGACTATCACATGCCCTTCATTCTTATTCTCTATAGGCTTCACACTGTTGAATTTTTTATTTTCGAAAAATACAACGTCCCTCGCCTTACTAAGTTGTCCGCTTGCCGGATCGATTAGTCGGTAAGCCTTTGACTCTCCGCAGATACCGACGTGAATAAGCTCTTTCGATTTTGGATCCCATTTCCTCCTTTTAGCGTCGGGGATATGTGCAAATGCTTTACATCCAAAAACTTTGATCATACTCAGATCTTGCTTCTTCCCCGTCCACGCTTCCTCTGGCGTTTTCCCTTTGACTGCGACTGTCGGAGACCTATTCTTTAAATAAACGGCATAATTTACGGCCTCGGCCCAGAAAGTTGTTTCCAATCCTGCCTCTTGAAGCATACTCCTAGCTTTTTCTACAATCGTTCGGTTTGCACGTTCTGCAACACCATTCTGCTCGGGCGTATACTCTACTGTAAGTTGGTGTAGGATTCCACAATCCTTCATCAACTTGTTCATCTGTCGGTTGACATACTCTTTGCCATTATCCGACCGAAGAATCTTCAGAGTCTTCCCAGATTGTTTTTCTACAAAAGTCTTGAACTCGTGAAACTTTTCAAATACTTCACTCTTATTCTTGAGGAAATACACGAAAGTTTTACGCGTGAAATCATCAATGAAAGTCAAGAAGTATTTGTATCCACTGAGTGAATTTTCACCCATTGGTCCACAAACATCAGAATGAACTAATCCGAGAACTTCTTTAGCCCTATTCGCACGACCTCTCTGAAACGGTTGTTTCGTTTGTTTCCCCATTAAACACGCTGTACACTCTAAGTTAGTTGAAGTGTTAGGAAAACTTACTCCTGTGGCTAATTTGTCTCTCAACAATGTAAGGTTACGTATGCCAAGGTGCCCCATACGCCTATGCCACAACTCCATATCTTCACTGACAGTCGAAGCTAGTGCGATTTCCTGTGAACAGAGTTTTAGTTTATAAACGCCATTCTCCTCAACACCTGTATGTGCAACATCACCTGTTACCTTACATCCATCTTCTCGCAACAACTGAAAACCTTTCTTTGAAAACACTACCACAAAGCCTCTCTTTACAATAGTGCTCACACTTAATAGGTTGGTTTTTAAATCGGGTACATATATCACGTTACTTACGCTCGCATTTTCTTTCTCGCATATCACAGACCCTACTCCTATACCAAACACCTTACCTCCATTTGCACACCCAATCTCTATCTTTCGGCCACACATCCTGAAATCTCTCAGCCACTCTCTATTATTGGTCATGTGGTTAGTTGCTCCTGAATCAAGAATCCATTCTTGGTACTCTCCTGCCGTTGCAAGTCCAAGTGCTGCTGAAGCATTCTTCTTGATTTTTGGATTTTCAGGGCAAACTTTTGCTTTATGTGGTCCATTACAGATAAAGCATTTTATCATATGTGCCTTTCTTGGCACAGGTTTCTTTGCTTTACAATGTTTATCGGTTAGAAGTGCAGTATCATTGGTGCTGGTACTTAGACCTGAACTGTATGAAGCCTCCATCTGTAACAGCTTGGTCTTCACATAGTCTGTGGTCAACTCTACTCTTGAGTTTTCAATCGCAAGCCTCATCGGTTGAAAAGTTTCAGTCAAACCTTGTAACATCAACGTTGCTAATAACTCATCGTCAACCTCCTTACCGATGTCACTCAATTGCTGCGCTACTGACACCAGCTCGGTGACATAACTCCTAATTGATGTAAACTGTTCAAGCTTTAGGCTTACAAGCTTTGATAAAAGTCGGCATCTGTTATTTAATCCTTTATCCTCAAAAGCTGACCTTAAAGACTCCCACGCCTCCTTTGCCGTTTTTGCATGTCTTACGTGGATCAGGCAATGCGGTTTTATCATCAAGCATATCCTGGCTCTAGCTTTTTGGTCTCTTTTTAAGCCTAATACATCTGAACTCTCGGGTGTCGTCTGAGTGTACTCCCAAAGGTCGTCATGGATTAAGTACAGCTCTACCATAAACTTCCATGTGTTATAATTAGAGTTTCCGTCAAGTTTCTCTATAGACGTTAAGCTCATACCTGTATCATGTGGTTGCAATCTCTCCAGTCGCTCACCGCTTGAAGTTGTGCTTACAACTTTACCTTCAGTCGCCATAATAGGTAACAACTTTTTCATTAAACATTGAATAGACTCGTGCTGGGCCCATAACCTGAACGGGATTGGTATTCTCGTTCACATATAATGTTTAAATGAAATACAAAACATTATAACATGAATAGAAATTTATTTCGTGACACACATCAGAAAAGACAAAAGACGACAATGAAGAAGTCCCAAAGAAAAACAATATGTGATTATTAAAACCTCTTTGCTTTAATATATACACTGTGATTTCACTTCTGGTAACTGGTTGTAATGTGAAAAAGACATAATCTTTACTAATATTACAAATGCGAAAGTTAAAATGTGGGTCTCTCAGTCATGTTTGATTGGCTGGATGGATTAAAGGGAAATTTGGCCGAGAACTAGATTACGGGTAGGATATGTTTTGATTAATTATCAAGTTCCCTTCAGGGTTTAAATTATCTACCTCATTGGCTCATTCACTGGTAACAGGTAGTTGATTTTATAAATTTTGTTCTTTTTTTCCTACTGTATATGTACTTGTGTAGTATCATCACTCAATGTCACTGGTGCTGTGTAAATTAACATGATTGATTTTCAATGAATGCATTATTGTTAATTTTTTTAAATTATTGTCACCACCACCTGATGCCAAGGCAGCAACGCTTTTGAGGGCAGTTTTCCACTGAGTTTGTGCTTCTTCTACCTGCTCCACTTTACCCATATCGATTACCTTTGCCTTCACAGCCATTGAAATGTTCACCCATAAACCTGGGCATGGGACCATGATATACTCCGCAGCACTGGGTCCCTATCTGAACTTCACCCCCCCTAGCTTGACTTTTTTTTAAATGATTCTTTATTATGGGGAAATTTGTCATAAACTTCCATCGCCCTGGGGAAGGGCGAAGTAAGACCAGTACTGTAGGAATGGCTGGAGAGGTGGCATGGCACCCTCACTTACCGGATGACGCAGGTACTCTCGAACCATGAGTATTTCGGGAAGTATATGCGTCGAATAGGTCGAGAAGGGACGCCCGGTTGTCATCATTGCGGGAACTGCCCGGACACGGCACAGCACACGTTGGAGGAGTGCACAGCCCAGTGGACAGCGCAGAGCCGTGATCACGTCGCGGCGGTCGAAGAGGGTGACCACTCGCTTCCGGCCGTGGTTCAGTCCATCATACGGAGGACCTCTTTTGCGAGGAAGTGATGCAAGCAAAGGAGGCGGCAGAGCGATGACGGGAGAAGACCACCTCTGATTCCCGCCGCAGAAAACGCACCGGGCGTGGGCGCCGGACGAGGGCACTGAACGATCTCCGGTCACCATAAGGAGCGGCCTGCTGGTAACGAACCAGGGGCGGTCCGCCGCCCGAACAGAAACAGGCCCGAGATGGCGGCGCGTGTGTTCCGCGCGCGCCTCTCTGAAGGATAAATGCGGCCAAAAAGGTCGCACAGAGAAGGGGCCCGTCAATAATTGACGGGCCGATACCTGCCGGGGGCGCGGTCTAATGCAGACAAAGCGTACACCTCACCCCCGGCTAGAGGTAAGAAGACGGACACCATGGGGTTTGAGCCCCTCCGCCCTTCCCAAGACGGAGGAAGTCCAAGAGGGATTTCCCCAAGTAAAAATAAAAGGAGGATTGTTAAGGATCCTCCAAGCATTGCTGTGCGCTGTGCTGCGCACACGTTGGCACGTGACCACGTGACCATGCTCGGTATGAGCACAAAGACTCCCCAATCAGAGCGCCCGTGACCTCCGTGGTCACCCACCATGTAGCGACGGTAGGGGGTTAGGCATGTTGGAACTGGGCGCCGGGGCAGTTGTTACCCCGTAGTCCTGGGACCCATATCTCGACCTACTAAGGTAGAGGGTGCGCAACCTCGCCACTAGGACGCGCCGTTTAGAAATTGCCCAGGTGGGAAGTAGAGAAAGTGACTACCTCCCCTATGGCCAGACTGAGATAAAGGCCTTGTTTGATGCAGCAGCTGCTAACGGGCGTGCCCAAGGGCTAAGAAGGTAGTAAAGTAAATACCCTTAAATTTATTAATAACCATTGTTATATGTTACAGGACATTATTAGTTGCTGCCTGTGAAAAGAAATCGATACAAATATTTGACCCCTTAACGCGTGAGAAAATACATTCGGTAAATGAGGCTCACTCGGACTGCGTCAACTGTGTTAAGTAAGTATACCGGTACCTTGTATTGCTTTCATATAAAATCTGCAGTACTAAAAAAATAGTTAACTTTATTTTAAGAAGTGGGTTATTCAGATGGCATTTATTATTTATTAAAAAATAAGTTATAAATTGCATCATTTATGCAATAAATAATAAGTGCACTTGTTATTCAAGCACTTACAAGACAACATTTTCAATATTTTAATAAGCGTGTTTTTTGTCTGTGTGCGTTTTAAAATTTAATATTTTTTTATCAATTAGCAATTTGTAACTTTATTCATTATAATTATTATTAAATGAGAGAAAGAAACAGGAAATCACTTTTTATTTATAAAATCTATTATCGTACTGATTGTCTTGTCCCCTTAAAAATAAGGTGATTATTTTTTGTAGGATGATAAATGTATTTGTTTCTGTTATATAATATTTTTTAAGCTCATTATTACATCTTGGCATCGTATTATTCTTGCAATGGGCTTATGTATAGCCCAGTGAGCTAAACAGAAATCATATTCTTGTACCTTGTGCCTGCTTACCTAAACTAAGTAATGTATCGGTTAGTCTACGGATGTGTGACTGCATAGTGATATTTAAACTGAGCGTCCCCGTGCTTCGGACGTAAAATTGTCGGTCCCGGTACTTCTCATTAGACGGCAGTCGTTAAGCTAGGTTAGAGGCCTTTGGGCGGCTTGAACAACTCTGACAGAAGGTTGGCAACTAACTACACGAAAAACAGCTTTATTATGACATTAGTCTTGTTCATTTCACGTGGTTGAATGAGACGGATGAGAAGTAGCCTCCGCGAATCTTTCACAACGAAAGTCCGGAGTTCGTTCGGGTCTGAAGGCCTAACACGAATATTTTGACGTATAGTATCGTAATCACAACGTTAATGTGTGTGAATTTTGAATTATAACTATACGTCAAACTACTCTGTTGTTTACAACATCTTGGTGATATTCTACTTCCTTCTTACCATTTTCCTGCATCATCGGCTGGCCATGTCAAATAAGTGTGAATCGCGTGTTTAAAAAGTAAACGTACGGACGGACGTAGACCTCATCCAACCAGATTTTAACATCTAGCTGGTGTAGTAACCCCAAGAACACATCGATCGTGAGTTTGGGATAGCAATAGAGTAAGCTAATGCCGCTTAGCGGGCTGACCGTGACTTAATTTGGTGATTCAAAATTATTTCAGATTCCCCGACTTCAATAAGGTGCGCCTTCATCGTATCAGCCATTTATACATAGATGTATAAATGGCTGTACTGAACAAATACCTCCCCCATAAATTTCCACAATTGTGTCATAATTTTGGGGTATTTGCTAATGCTCACGCATAGCGGCCGGGTTAGTGGGTGCAGTATGGCAACTGTTCCACAGATGATGCTCACCCCTCTGGTTTAGAGTCCCTTAGTCCGCATTTTACGTCATCCAACAGACACCACAGGAAAAACACCACAGGTGCGGCTTATCAGTCTGATAATATCAGTCCGATTGATTGTAGAATGTAATTTTTCCTTTTGCCTTCTGAATTAATTGGTGGAAATCAAACTGTCAATTATAACTTACTAGCGGCACACTAACACATTTTTGGATAAATGTAGTAGAGTATATAACTGTATACTAATATTGTAGAACATTTTTTTGTTCTATCATGAAAAGTTGCCGCAGCGCACGCGATGAAAGAAATTTTATGGCGATTTTTTTTACACCTTGGGTTCCCTTATTGAAGTCTTAGTAGGGATCCCTACATTTTTCTAGTAAGAAATATAGCCTAGTTACTCAAGCATAATGTAGCATACTAATGGTGAAAGAATTTTTAATTCGGTCCAGTAGTTTGTGATAATAATTTTGATGATAATAATGAAATCTTCCCTCTTTATAATATTAGTGTAGATTGGCCAATAGGAAATATCGGAGAGTAGATTCTAGGTCTTCAGCTGAATCATCATAAAAGATTTGTTCTCACTCACCTTTGGATGCTTAATTAACGAACTATACAACCTTTTTAGATTTCTAGACGGGCGAATGTTTGCTACATGTTCAGATGACACGACTATCGCTCTATGGGATGTTCGAAACCTAAGCAAGAAGATACGTTCTCTTCTAGGCCACTCGAAGTGGGTGAAGAACATAGAATTTTCAGCGAAAGACCAACTTCTGGTCACATCTGGACTTGATGGCAGTATATACACATGGGATATCAATTCATATACAGAGCACAACCTGGTTTACGAAAGAGTATTTCACACAGCAAGCCTCATGAGATGCCGGTTGTCTCCGGACGCGAAACAAATGGTCATGTGCACGACAGGCGGGCTTATCATTATTGTACACGACTTGAACTTGACTTCTTTAGGTCAAGACTTACAAGGATTTAAGGTAAGTGTGTTTTGGTCATTTTATCATCATCATATCAAATTGTAACCGTCCTCTACTGAACATGGACCTTTTCATTAACCACTATAATGACTGATGTTATGTATTTGTTACGTAATGTTTTAAAATAAATAATAAAGAAAGACAGAAGATTACACTGAACACGCAGCGGCCCTCGGTAAGTAATAAATTAATGAGCAGCGTGTCCTACGTTATATCGCCAATCAGTAACCGTTTTGTCTACCGAACACATGGCGCTGCATTTTATTAAATATCTCCCTTACGATGTCGGGTTGGGACGTTAGTGAAGATACTGTGGCATTTATGTGGCAGCGCGTTATACCACAGTAGTGCCGTATCAGTAAGCGCCGAAAGCTTCTAACATGTTAGAAAACAACTCATTTCACTAAGGCTTTAGGAAAAGATTCATGTTAAAAGATAATAGTCAACTAAATTATTTATCGCAGCCTAACCTGTACCGGTTGATGCAAATGAGCCAGCAGCAGATCCCCATAGCAGCAATGTACGACCACATATTCGAAAGCACCCGCAAGGAGAACCGCGTAGAGTTCGTCTCGGACTTCCCAGTGGGCAATGATGCCGAGGTCGTCAGCTCTTTACAGGTACGAGTTAAGATCTTAATCATAACACCAGCTGTTAAGTACTTGGAATTTGTACCTATCTATGTCTATGAACTAGGCTTGAATGTGGATTTTTGTATTTGCAGTTACACCCCCAGGGATGGAGCGCTTTGAGTAGGAATATCAGCCATGATGACAAGTCTGAGGTAAGATTTTATCATTCACCTCACGGCGAGGCTTGCACCTGAACTGTTGTCAATCATATACTAAATATGTAGAAGAAAATGAAGCGGCATTTTGTATGTTTACGATTTACATCATCATATACAAACTTACTGATAATTCAAGATTCGATTTCGACTATGAAGTTAGAACCTGATTTACCATATAGGCTAGAGCATGAAGGCGCGTGGTATTGAATGGGCAAAGAGATGTGTTGGAAACCGAAAATTTGTTTCTTTAGATGGTGTGCCCGTTTTCTCCTAGGTCGAGCTGCAGCACTGAGAAATAGGGAATATCTGAATTTTGAATAGTGTAATCATGAGCTTTTTTGATGCTTTTTTCAATAAATTATTTTATCGATAATGGTGATGGAAGAAATTTCAAGACGCCCCGGTTATGTCAGACTAGGGGCGGTTACAACTTAAGTCAGGCCCTGATTAGAGATTTTCCATTTTTTTAATTCTTTTTGAATAATATTGCTCCACACTAGTTCTTGTAGTTTCTTCTGTGTCGTGGGAGTGTTTACAGACACAAATTCCACACACATTAGACCCAGACGCGGAACAACTATCTGGAGATCATACAATATATTTATTCCGTGCGAGAATCGAACCCGCGACCCGGAGCGCAGCCGCCGACTGTGTCAGCCACTGCACCAACCGTCCGTCAAAGTTCAGTACTGAAAGTCCAGCGCGAAAATAATAATGACATAATTTCGCAGTGGACATGCATCCACGACATCCAGCCCATGACTTCGACCGACAAGAGCACATACGACAGTATGTTGACGCCCCTCTGCATGGCCTGGCAGGCGCGCCGACGGCGTCCCCGGATCTACCGCATGCCACGCCAGCCCAACCAGCCTTCCCAAGACCCTGCGTAAGTACTGTTCCTTGTAAGGTAACCGTGTTCTTATTGACGACTAGCAGGACCCGCGGCAGTGTGATTGTTTGTGAGATCTCTGAGCCAATGGTTCGGTGACGAAGATAGCCGCTTTGGTGGTTTCTGGTAGGAGTCTAGAATGTCCCTCCGCCCATCCCCTGGACAGATGAAGTACTTTCGAGGTAAAAAAAATGGACTCACGAAATTGCTTTCGTGAATATTTATTTAATAAAAAGTAATGTAGCTATTCTCCGAGAGGCTTGTAACTTATAAACTGCTGTGCAAAAGAATAGGTCTGCGAGGTTAGGAGTGACAAATCTTTGCATAACACCGTCACTCGCGAGAGAAAAATTCTGACAACCGATCTAACCTTCGGATATTCCCTAGTAATTGCAGAGGTTAAAACATCCTATTAAAACTTTTAAAACCATGCAATAAGACATAATTTATGTTATGGTTTCTAATAAGACAAGAATTTATCTTATGATTCCTAACTTACAGAAGACACGTACAGAAATTAATTCAATTACTAATATTTTCTTATGAATTATATTTTATTCCAGTGTTCTAAAATATTTTAAATGGACCAAGAACAACTAAAACTAAGTAACCAAGTAAAACTATTCCGACTTCTTTAAATATAATTATTTTTGTGTTGGAATCCTGACTTGTTGTCAGAGAAAATGATAATAAAGTCAATATTATCTGCTGAAATTGTCGCCGATATTTTTACAGTTTAATTTATTAAAAACAGCTGATAGTAGCTAGCATTAAGGTACGTCGCGATAGAGGTGTTCAGTTTCATCATGAAGTAGCTGTGGAGGTGGTAGGTACAGGTACAGCGTCCTTACCTTCCCACTAAAGCCCTCTCCGGACACGGTTGTTCCGGGAAGTGTGTGTGTCCCATAGCCCGGGAGCTAATGCCCGGGTTTCGGATTGCGGCCGCCGGCAGTCTGTGCCATGCCCGATACAGCGGCTTTCTTGTTCCACGTGCGCCAGCCAAGAGAGACGTATGGGTCACCAGGTCGTACACGAGAACAGGGCACTCGAATGCAAGAAAAACCGTGTGTGGATTCAGTCAGTAAAGGTCGAATATCACTCAGCCTTCCCCGGGCGGAGGGCCCCAAGGAATACCCATAAAGACAGCAACGTGTGATTCAGGCATCCACACTGGCGTTGTGGTGGCAAGAGATAAACTACCCTCTCTTTTGTCAAAGGCCACTAAGGGATGATATCTAGAGGATGAATAGCAGCATCCTCCTTTTTTATCGATCCTATGGAAATTCATCGTTTACTTCCCCCGCCCCAGGGAAGGGCGGAGGGGTATGTCTAACTCCTACCGGCTAAAACCACCGGAGTGGTCATTTTTGGCATCGAAGGGAAGCCCCAGGAAGCCCCAGGAAGTCGAAAAATCTCCATCTAGAGCCACATATTGGTGCCATCTCGGAGGGGATGACTATAAAGGGATGTCACCCTCTAGAGGCGGGGAGGCGACTATAAATAGGCCAACCCCAGAAACTTTACGGGGGGGATTACAAAGGATGCCCCCAAGCCTCGCTGTGCGCTGGTGCTGCGCACACGGCTGCACCTCTCCACATGCATGCCGCCGTCTTCCCGGTGGTTACAGCATACTGCGGTCACCAATATTTCTACCAAGCGTGTTGATTATGGCAATATCTCCTGACACGATACATTTAATTTCATGAATAAGCTAATGTTTAACAGTGAACGTTCCCGGGCTCATATGATGAGTTATTCTGTGTGCAGGAAATGGTCGAAAGAGCACATAAATTTCCTAGAGGAAATTGGAAATAGAACTAATTGAATTTAAACTTATCGTGCACCATTTTGTTTAAGCTGTAGTTAAATTCGATTTAAGCGGCCCTCAGCCCCATAAAGTTAACAAACACAGGAAGTTCGTAATTTTAATGAGGCTATAGATCCCGCGACACAGAGATACCTGCCTGGCCGGCCTGGGTTACTACATAGCAAAAAAAAATGTTTTACTACTTTCTACTTAATTTACATGTCTACGATGTACCTACCTTTTTATGTGTGCTAGATATTATTGATGCAACGGAAGGTTCATAACTGAAGCAGAAACGGAATCAGATACCAAAAGTATTTCTTTTTGCAGAAACGGATGCCGAAACAGATGTGTAATTAACTAATTACTATGAAATTATACATTTATAATATTTACATTTTTTTTCACTAAATTAAAATTCAAAATGAAGTAGCGGTAAGTTATATTTCATGAAAAGTGGATTTGCCGCTTTTCCACCTAACAATCTGTTCCGGTGTTCTTCATATGTAAGACCTAAACTAAAGTTTCGATCAAATGTCCGTTATAAAAGTTGTGGAAACAGAAACAGACACCAATGTGAAAAAGCGCACGAAACTTCCGCAGTTGCGGAAGCAGAAGCAGTGGTCTGTCGCATCACTAGTCTGTATGTCTGTTTATGCTACACGTCAATATTTCTGGACAGATTTAGTTAAAATTTACTTTTGAAATCTTTTTGCGTTTCTGCTTCCATTATGATTATGACACTTCCGTTGTATCACTAATACAGACACAGAAAAATCCTCAAATTTGCATTTTTGGCGCCAGTGGTGTTTCTAATGCATGCAGCAATTATTTTTCTTTTGCTTTTTTTACTATAGTCAAATTTAAAAAGATTTATTTTAAATAATATTTTGGTCTCATATGTATACAAGATTTCATAAAGGTGCGTTTAATTAAACCAAGTATAACCTACCGCTACTTAATTTTTAATATTAATTTAATAAATAAATATATTACTTTTTTCATAGTAGTTACACTTCCATATCCGCATCCGTTTCTGCTAAAATTCACTTTTGACGTGTTTCCGTTTCTGCTTCCGTTATTGACACTTCCGTTGCATCACTAATACAGACACACAAAAGTTCTTAAATCTGCGTTTTTCGCGGCAGTGGTGTTTCTAAAGCATGCAGCAATTATTTTTCCAAAAACATACACCGTGAAGTTTTCCCGTTACGATTTAATTATATGTATTCATTCCTGACACTTTATCCTAACGATTTTGTTTTGTAACTATATCTAACAATCGATTACAGTATGCGTTTCATTCGTTGTTAGTTCGACCATTTGGCGTTCTGGTAGTTTCATTGATTATATTTTCCTTACCTCCATCCTCATAGTTCTCACATACATTGCAGACAAAACACACACTAGTAATGTATGTAAACCATAAATATAATTTTGGTGAGGTATGTAATGTTTTCTGCGCAGAGGGTCAGCTCGCAATGAGACAAATAGAGAGGGCGCGAGGGAGGCTGGTGGCCCCAGCACGTCGCGTGAGGGCGGAGTGCCCGACAGCCCACCGCAGCCCCACCGGTTCCTAGGGGTAAGCGCCCCACACTAAGCACCGGACTTGACTGCAACCCGTGTATAATTTTACAGTCATCATGACAAGGGCTTTGCATTTGTGTGCTTATCCGCATGCGCAGTTCGAACCGGTCTGTATATGGTTCGCCTAATCGGATGGAAACGCCACCACGTACCCCACCTACTATTTTCGGCGACAAGTAACACATGCAAACCTCTTGTCTTGTTGGGAGAACTGTTGGCTTAAGTTCACTATAATTAATAATTATTGTAGGTATTATATTTAAGGAATGGTTCAAATTGTAATGTCTAAAGGCAGAAGTAGTTATCATTATATTTTGATCGTTCGTAGTTTTATTTTTATAATTTACTGCTGAATCTATCCTAAAAGTCATATTCTGTAGGTTAAGTCAGTAGGTCAAGTTAAAGGATTAAATCTCAGTAGGCACACTTTTTCTAACCAACGAAAATGAATTCATTTTTTAAGCTTAGAATAGAGCTAAACAAGCATAAAATATACATACATAACAATTAAAATTCGTTCGTTCCTGCGTTGGAGGCGCTAATAGCCAGTTGCTCTCACTGACCGGTGAGGTATCGGTGAGGTTAAGCAACACTCCGCGTAGTCAGCCTTTGGATGGGCGACCTCATAGTGGTATTTAAACTGAGCGTCTCCGTGCTTCGGAGGGTATGTAAAATCATCAGTTGTCATTAGACGGCGGTAGTTAAGCCAAGTCAGAGGCCTTTTGGTCTCAACTCAAAAGAAGAAAGTGGAATGTAAATAATCATTTTAAAATAACAATAAAAACTAAATAAACAATTTGTCTGTTTCCAAAAAAAGATCAGCACGGTTTTATTCAAATCAAACGTCACAGTTACATAAAACTGACCTGCCTTGAGCAATGAAATTTGACGAAATTAAATACATACTTGGCAACAATAGAAATATAGATTATAATTAAACGGAATTAAAAAAAAAAATTGTGTATATTCAGTCGCTTATTCTTATAGAAATAAAAACACAACATCATTAAAGTTTAAATGTGCGTGCTTAAACCTGTATTGAATGTTTTTTGCCCTCCCCCGTCAACAATCACCGCGCGCGAACCATGGAGCCACTGCAGTAGTCATTCCAAATAGTTTGGTCCTTTGCGGTGGGTGGATACACAACTTCAGCTGATTTTGGCCAAAGACAAATTAAATGTCCGGCCGAATGGTCGGACTCGATTAATGCAGCTGATTATAAAAAACAAATCGAATTCAAATCCTCAATTTATTTTTAGGAATAGGATTAAAATCTTATTTACAAAAATTGTAGTGTTTCTAGAATGTACTTTGTGAACCTCAAATAAACACTAGGATATTCTTCAGGGTCCTGGTGTTGTGAACGATGTATGGGAGGCATCTATCACGATTAAACAGAACAGAATTCTACAAGAAATGTACAACAGGTAAGAGCAACTCCCACATGAAAGTAATATTATAATATCACTTTAGAAGGTACTGGAATACTTAGGGTTGTTAAATGATTTTCCTTTATAGTTTTTATATACTTAGAGGATTTCTTTCAAGATTCTAGATATTGATACCTGGGTCAAAATGTACGTTTGAGAATTTAGGGAGTGGTTTAATATAAAGTTTTTTAGAATAAAGGAAAAATGTATATTAAAGTAGTACAATCGAGACCGAAGGCTTCACGTGCTCTTCGGAAACACTGTGGGGTCTCGACCGCAGAAAGCGCGATCAAACCTTGCCAATTAATCAAGCAGCGCCTTAATGCCGCCAGTTTGCCAGTGTCCAGAATTATATTACCTACTATTATTTGAGTAGTTCTACTAAATCCATAATTAAACTGAAGTGTACTATGTGAGGCAGTGCGGTACAGGTTACTATGATCTTGGCCGGGCCGCTCGTTAGGTGAAGAGACCCGTAATTATGTTAAGAACAGTGAACCCGTGATATTAGGTTAAGAACAGTGTAAAAGTGTTTTTTTTTTTCGTTTCAATAAAAGTTTTTGTATTTTTTTGTATTAATGTTGAAGAGCAATTCGTTCATTTCAAATGCGTGATGTACATGTATAAACTTGCAATGAGTCGATATCACTCTGAGAAGCCGCTGCGACGACGCAACACGCTGTTTAATTTGTCATATATAGTCACATAATTTTATAGTCCTGAAACATATGCGGGCCATGGCCACTACGATATGGCAATGTTTGCGAAGCAGGATGGATATAAAAAAATATAATTAAATTCTTTCAAAACGTTTTCTATAAGGAATCGCTGTCTAAAATTTCAAACGTACTTTTCTGCACCCCTTACCTGCTCAGGTTGCTCTTATCTATGTTCGTTTAGGCTCCCCTTCCGGGTTTAATAATCGATCAATAATGTATATTTCAAATGCTTATCAAATTTACATTCTACAATCTTGTATCGTATAGATGAACGCCTCAATGAATATTTGTTTTTAGATATTTCTCGAAGTATAAAATGGCTTAGGACTTGCTTAGTAAACAAGTTTTTGAAAAAAATTGCTACCCTGTTCCAGTGTCAGTACGTTTTCGTGCTTTTGACTTTTAAAATCATAACGTCATTAGAAAAACTTAACAGTTTATATTATAGCGGCGGCGGTTGAGTGATTTCGTGGATATCTTATAATTTAAATCCGGAGATCATCGTATAAAATGTATAGTTCAGGTGTTCCCCAAAGTAATATATTGGGACCTATACCAATACGTGACGCATGAAGTTAAAATAACAACTAGTATTCATGAAGCAATATCAAATTGAGTAACTGATCCAATCTTAAAACTAGCTTGCTCATATATAATAATATAAAATAAATCAGATTTAGTAACAACACTCAATTTTACCAAAAACGTGAAATGAAAAATCTAAAGAACAGCCTATTGCGCTAACGGGGCATTATCGGTTCCTATGATTAATGATTCCAGCGTTATAACTGGATATGTATTAAATAGACCTTGTTACTAACAAAGTCCAGATAGCTTCCTATACTTTTAGATTTACACCAGACGGCTTGGTAAATGTAACTTAATTTCTGATAATATATTATTGTATTTTTGCAATTGGTTTTGATACTATCAGTAGACAAGCCAACCATTAGCCATATATTTTATAATCTATTGCATTAATATCGTGAACATTCCGAACCCATGATATTTTACGAGCAGTTCGCTGTCTGCCGGATATGCAGCCGTACGAAAGAACTAAGAAGTTACGCGGGGGAAAATCCATAATTAAATCTAATTGAAATGCAGAAACGTACAACGAGGGCAGGTGCGTCGTAACTTCAACATGCAGCGCATTTCGGGCATCAACACGGGCATCGCGCCGCCAGACCCGCCACATGGACGCGGGCGACGCCTTCTGTATACGAGGCAAAACGACGACGCTCCAAGGTCAGCTTCATCATTTCGGCCGAATGAAGTCCACTGCTGGACACAGGCCTCCCCCAAAGATCACCACAACGACCGATATGGGTGTGTTGTGGGCTCATTGGGGGGTTTTGCCATAATCGCCACGCGTGGCAGGCGGGTTGGCGATCGCAGTTGAGTTGTTAATATACTCGAAGGACGCTGCTGCCCATCCTCCGGCTAATCCCTTAGTCGTCTTTTACGACACCACACGGCACGGTCAGCTTATAGTCACGTTACTATCAGTCTATATAACTCCGTATAGTCCGTCAACGCAAGTGTATTAGAAAGCAAATCTGCACAGGTTACGGAGTTAAGTTGGCCGTGACATTCAGACTGGTATATTCTTAGTTTGAATGCTGACTATTTATCATTTACAATTTGTTGCATTAAATTCCAAATCCACGTTACGCCCTTTTGAAAATGTCTAGTCTGTCAATATAGGCAATGGATAACTGTTGGATTTGGAGCAGTCTACTGTTTAACATACGCTTCGAATTTAGAGATAAATTATTGTTGTCATGATCTTGTGAAGTAGGGTTGGTGACCGCATGGAGTAGAAAAAATAGTACGAGTGAACGTCCTTTTCGACCTCTAAATTAACCGGTACACTGTGGCTGCGAGGATAAGGCGCGGCGTAGGCGCTGGTGGCCGCAGCACAGTACATACTAGTTTGCAACGTGTTGGCATAAGCGAAGAGTGCTACATATACAGGCAGTCGCGTATTCCGAAGACCTAAATGCGGAGAACCTCAATCACAATAACTATAAAATAATTGGAGTCAAATTTTTGTTCAAATTTATTTCAAAAGAGTATGTCCATGGAGTTTCTTGCCGGTTCTTCTCCATAGGATCAACGACTTGGAACCGTGCAACTATTTAAATTCTGACTATTCGTAAGTGCCAGCAAATGGTTTACATGAATAAAAACAATTTGACTTTGACTTTGGAGGTTTACAAACAAGTTTCTGAGCATTTATATTTATCCTTAAATTATTTCGCCATATTTTCCGCGAAGTGTCAAAAACTTGCATAAAAGTGCATCATCATTTCGGCCGAATGAAGTCCACTGCTGGACACAGGTCTCCCACAAAGAGCATCACAACAACCGATATGAGTGTGTTGTGGGCTTTTTGGGGGGTTTTGCCATAATCGCCACGCTTGGCAAACGGGTTGGCGATCGCAGTTGAGTTGTTAATGTACTCGAAGGACGCTGCTGCTCATCCTGCGGCTAATCCCTTAGTCGACTTTTACGACACCCACGGGAAGAGATGGGGTGGTGGTATTCTGAGCCACACGGCACGCAATAAAAGCAAAAGTGCATGCGTTCGCTTCCGCCATTTTACGTCGATACCGAGCGGAAGAATCAGAGGAACACTTTGTTTATTTATTCCATAATTACAGGATAAGGACACCGCCCCCAATAGACCCTAATAGAAGCGAGGAGGAAGCGGCTGCCAGGAACCAAATCAGGCAGAACAAAGACCGGCTGCTCTACTACATAGAGGAGACCAACGAAGGGAAAGGATTCATCAAGGTATGTTTTATATTTATGTCAAGCTGCTGCGTAACATCTTTAGACAGGAAGCCTCTTTCGATATAACTAGACAAAGCTAGGCTGATTACCCGCTTGACCTCTGCATTCCAGACACAATTAAAATTGCATTGTACTATCGTGTGAGCGGTTATCAATATATTTAAATTAGTTTCTTAAATATTTAGAAAAATGTTAAAACTATAGGTTAGTAATTTTAGACAATCCCTATTGTTAGTTTTCAGTTTGTCTGGGAGCGCTGTTCTGCTTTCGATAGCTTAAACACTAAAGAGCACCGTCTACCATCTGCACGCATCGATTAATCGCGGTATCTAATCTTACTGGTACTTTTTTCAGGAACTATGTTACTCAGCGGACGGGCGCATCGTGTGCTCTCCGTTCGGACGCGGGATGAGGCTACTCGCTTTAAACGACGAGTGCGCCGAGCTGTCCAGCTGTGTGCAAGACTTCACCGGTCCTAGGCGCATGGTGGAGGTTGGACAAAGCCTCGGCATACATCAGGACCTCGTCGTGAGCTCCCGGTTCAGTCCCCGTTACCACATGCTTGTCACCGGCTGTCTCGAAGGCAAGATCGTGTGGTACCAACCATTTAGCGGCGAAGATCTATACTAATGTAACATATTTTCATGTTTTGTTACTGAATCATGCTGAACTTAATTAAATATAGTTGTACCTATCTGCTCAACTTTTCCCAGTTCAGCGCTGGGCAATAGTGAGGAAATACCTGCTCACAAGGCTATTATATGAGAGGTTACGACTTACATACATTTTATGCAGTTTCAAACCCACAATGAATGTGACTGCGTTTTCGTCAACAGAATGAAGTACCCAGAAATACCTACTGCTCCAGAGAGGATAGATGTTCCCCTGTTTATTTATGCTTGGAGCAGTAAGGAACTTAGCCATTAATGCATTTTTAATAATTGTTATAAGTATTCTGATAGTGTTACCTACTAGACAATTTTTTCAATACTTTGCAGTCACAATAGTAAAGTGAGAGGAATTTAACAATGAGGCTGAAATGTATTGTACCTATGTAATTTTATTAGCTAGGTGAGACTACGGCGAGAGTACATTCCCGAGTCTGCTATTTCATAGAATTAACACTACTACTAAGATCTATCTTAGAAGTTTTGAGACATAGGCAACTAATGGGAAGTCTCACCTATAGCGTGATTTAGAAAAAATCTCTTGAATCGACTAAAAAGGCGTCAGTGCCTGTGCAAATCACGTAAAATCTACATTTACTTAATAAACCATAATGTATCTAGTACACGACTTTTATTTTATTACCGTTTTCGTCCAATATTCGTTTACTGCCCTGTTCCACCCAGGAGCTCCCAGTAAACTAGGTATGTCTATATTTGGATGCGGCAAAGGCGCGAGCGAATCCCGCACCCCCAGCGATACGTAAGTCGGGAGGTACATAGCCCGCCAGAGTCCAGCAAGCCAGTCCATTTTTTTGGGGCTCCAGTGGAAATTCATTATGAACTTCCTTCGCCCCGGGGAAGGGCGAAGGGGCATGCTGGACTCCTACTGGCTAAAGCCACTGGAGCGGTCATATTCGGCACCGAAGGGAGGCTCCAGGTCCTCGTAAGATCATACTAGAGCCAGCACGCCCCTCCTACAGGCCTCGCCTTCTTCCGCCAGGGCGGAAGAAGTTCATGACGATTTAGTCATTTATAAAAGGAATTCCCATAGTTGCATAGTTGGCTTGACTGCCATCTGATCCTATAGCCTGACTGTTGAATGTACAGATTTAACAACCTTAATTTGTTTTCAAACTACACCCTTCGCACACTTGTATAGGTCCGTTTACACGTTAACGTAACGTAATTTATACGTCACCTGTTACTTAGCGGCTGTGTGCGTTATAATGTCCTAGAGAAAGAAAGAAAGTACTGATGTTGAGTGCTCATAGAGAGTGGAGATCAGTTTGCGTAAATGCATACCGAAACCCGTAACCCAAAAAAAAAACACTGCGCAGATGAACGGCGCGGGGGGAAGTCGGCGCTCATTGTTAGGATTCCGTAGTAAATGACGAAAATGGAATCTTTTATTATTTCGTCCTGTCTGTCTGCGAACCATCTGTCCGTCCGTATGTCATAGCCATTTTACTCGTAGTCTTGGTACTTTATAGATTAAATTTAGAGGGTAGGGGTTTTTTTTAAAATACAGGATGCGTTCTATTCGTTACTGAGGAATGAAACAAAAAAAACCGGTCAAGTGCGAGTTGAACTCGCGTGGAGAAAACACATTTTCCCATACATTCTTTTTCAAGTTTGTACGGATAATATTGAAAGATATACAATGTTATTTTAAGACCAGACTTCTTATAGGTTTTCTGTAATCTATAGGTAAAGAGCTATTACCTATATTTTCTTCCGAATTTTAGCATCAGTAGTTTCGAAGATAAGAGGGGGGGGGGGGGGGGGAATGATAAATTTTCGTATATTTTCTTAAATAACTTTATAAAGCGAATTCCTCCGAGTTTATTTATTTTGGGGAATAAATAAAAGTCGACCGAGTTTATCTTTTATTTTGGGGTTTTTTGGAGTTTATCTTTTATATATTATAAAAGTCGCAACGTGTGAGGACTGCAAGGAATCCTCCTTGCAGACTCACTACTTCCACACCTTCCATGGACTAATATTCGATTGTCCGTCTGGCGGAGTGAGCTGGGGCGTTGTCGTGATGGAGGAGGAGCCTGCTTCTTGGGCGCTGCTGTCGAACATTTTCCAAGACAACCGGTAGACAATGACTAACGTACCAATCTACAGTAACAGTCATTTTATCATCTAGCGCAATTGTTGCGAAATGATCCGTCCGTCCAAAGAATGGGGCAATCATCTTTTTCATCCATTGGGCAGATTGTCTTTTGGTTTCGGGCTCGTAACAATATATACAGCTTTCATCACCTGTGACGATGTCAAACACAGCACACAAGTCACCTCTGTCAACGACGGCGTTTTTGATTTTCCTTCAAATGATAAGATAATTATCCATCTAATGCAAAGCTTGCTACTGCACTATAAAATTAATGCAGTCGCGGATTGTCCCTAAATATGTAAAACTATTCTATACGATGGAAACTATAAAGGAAAGGTCTATTGAAATCGGTTATATGGAATGAAAACTGGTAGTAAACGGTAAAAACGGCGCCTGCTTTTCACTTTTGAGTAAAATTCTGTAGCAGAACGGTAACTCTCCACTCACAATACCCTAAATGGCCACCACTACAAGCGACAGAAAGCAAAAGCGAGCGGCTCGGGGTTTCGAGAGGTGCGGCACCGGCTTCACCATCGCGCGTCTCGAAGAGTCGGAGCGGGCTTCCCCGTTATTATGCCATTAGATACTGGAATGAAGAGAGAAGAGAGAGAGAGAAATTCGAGCGTCTAGTCCCCCGGGTCGAAAGGACTATCCCTTACCTTGCACCAGTTGCTACCCAATATCGGGGGACCGAGGGAAGTTCGCCGCCTCTACGGTGGAGTCGTGCGGTCCTTGGCCCTCCACTGGGTGCCTGTTTGGTCATCTCGACTCTCGGGCGTCCAGCACGGCAGAACCAAGATTCACGGTCTACAGCGTAGAGCGGCTGTACGGATCGCACGAGGTTACCAAACGGTGTCATTTGAGGCATCGGCAGCAGCAGCATCCTCCGAGATGTGGTTAAATGCGTGGCACCAATGGGTGGCTCTCCTCTCGCGTGTCAATTGCCGGCAGCCGTGTAGACACAATAGATTTTTAATTGTCTCGTTTTGCGGCACGCAATGAGACATGGAGATTATTCGAGTTCCTGGAGCCTCCCTTCGGTGCCGTAGGTGACCACTCCGCTGGTTTTAGCTGGCAGCGAGTTCGGCATACCCCTCCGCCCTTTCCCGGGGCGGAGGAAATACACAAAGTACTTCCATCGGTACAATAAAAATTAAAATTAAAAAGACCTTTGGCTGATGTTTCGTAGGAGCCAGCGCTCAAGATCGGTACCGGCTCACATGACATACAAGTACCTACAAAATACAAGTGCTGATTGGCCGACTTTTTCCTTTCGATAAGTTGCATATGCATACTAATGATGTATAATCAGCCCTCTACTAGACAGAGATATTCGAAATGTTGTAATCAACATTGGAGACTCGTTGATGGGACTTATGCTCATGCAGTTGCATGCAGTCCACCAAACTGCGAGTGGCAAGAGTATTGCAAGAGCCCGGCTAGGCACCGACCAGGTAGGACTTTAAACTTTACTTTGTTGCGGTTAGAAGAAATTACTGGGCACAAGAGACTAAATACTACTAATGTCTCGAGGTGATGACTGCGGTATGGCGCGACGCAGAACTAGTGTTGGATATCATTACAATCGTTATAGTCGGGCGCGACGCTTACCACCAGGCGAATGACTTGCTCGTCTCGCCATCCGATTTTGATCAATATAATTTTGAAAATAATTCTCAGTTCAAATGGTCTCACCAGAACGATGTATTATTGATGTTTTCACTGAATATGATTTCAACCAATATTATAATTGAAAACAAAATGATTTATATTCAACAAAATTTATATTATACATGTAATCTACAATCGATTTTCATTTCCTGATGTTTTCACATAATATGATATTGTCAGTGACTACCACTTGTTGTTTCAACCAATATTATAATTGAAAACAAAAAAATTATATTCAACAACATTTATATTATACATGTAATCTACAATCGATTTTCATACAAAATTTCAGTAGGTATAAATATATTTTTCCGATTATGAACACTGGTATATTTTAACTATTTAACGAAGCTGTTTCTAGACATGTCCTCCTTCTTTAAGCTTCGCGATGAGTGTGTCGACGTCGGGGACGACGGAGCCAGCCTGCCTGACTGGCGGGTCTTCAACGGACAACACCTTGATTCTAGGAGTTAGGTCTACGCCCAAATCTTTGGCGGTCACCTTTTTTAGAGGCTTCTTTTTGGCTTTCTGTAAAAGAGATACAACTTTTAATAATTAACAAAACCGGACAAGTGCTAGTTGAACTCGCGTGGAGACGGTTCCGTTCGATATGTTATTTTTATATACGAGGAGTGATGGATGCTGGCCTAGTTAAGGCGAACGGGTAGTAACAATAACTTATCCCAAGAACAAACTTAACATTGTAGTTGAAAAACAAGTTCTCCCATACATTCCAACTGAAAAAGTAAGTTTGTACGCACAATATTGAAAGATTTACTATAGTTTTTAAGTCCATAAAGTTCTTATAGGTTTTCTTATAATCTGTAGGTAAACAACAATTATCTGTATTTTTTCAAAGTTTTATGCTCAGTAGTTTCGGAGATGGGGGGGGGGGACAATGGTTGATTTTCATCTATTTTAGCTACAATCTGCATTGATATCGCAACTGATATTTTTATATATCATTTTAGAAATAATGATATATTGCTGTAGATTGCTAGAGTATACTTCGACAACTATAGTATAGTTTCATTGAAAAGGTATATATATGTACATCCTGACTAGTACATAATATCCAAACCAAACTTAACAGCAAAGAGCGCTAACCATTCTGAAACACAGTTAAAGTATCCAATTTAGATCCGTGAAATGGAACTTTAGTTAGAGTAATCAGAAATAGAGTAACCAGATCTTACAAAAACCAGAGAAAATTAGAAGGATAGTTAGAAGATAATTCCTGACATTTTCTTAAAAATACGTACATTGTGTATGGTACATAAATACATTTAGATACCTAAATACTATAATTAGAATTAATAGAATTTTATTTCAATCGTTTAAATTATTTTATTTGATGAAAAAAAAACCTTCATTTGTGAAAAATCCGTGCATTTTAGAATTACCGCATTCCAGAATTCTAGAATTTCGCATGTATCAGAATCGACTCCATTGTCAAATTCGCATTACATTATTTTGGTTTTTGTTCATGAACTATAATATGTAGGTAAATGAAACCATTTATTACCATTATGTTAGGTAGGGTTGCATATCTGGGTTCATTGAGGCGCAGGTCAGCGCTGACGACGGCCGGCAGCTTAGTCTTGATTACCTCCAGACCACCGTCGATTTCACGGGTCACTGTTAAACCAGCATCCGTTTTCTCAATCTGTAGATGGTAAAAATATATTTATTTCACACGATGACTGATGACAAAATAAACTATGGAAATCGTCCAATTTCATGGTAAAAATGATATTATTTATTTTGTTTGGCTGATGTATAGTTGCCAGTAAAACAGCATGCTAGCGCATGCTGTTTATTGGCATTTCAGTTGTGTCCTTAAACACACATGCCTATTGAAGGCACACATGTCCCGACATACATTTAAAACATTTTATTTTTACAAAACTCTTTATTTTTTTACAATTCCCCACTCTGGGGTACAGTTCACTGACTTAAATCTCACATGCGCGAAGGCCCAGCCCCGAAAAGACTATTTGTAAGCTATACAGATATTAGTTCAGAAAGCCACGCATCATAGCCTCCAACCAACCCAACGCCAATCGTGCCGTTATTGCTGCATGGCTTGCTTGCTTCAACAAACGAATCTAAATTACTTGCGAACAGCACCAATATATGGGTAACAAACAATTTCTCGAACTTGATGAATCACAAAACTACAGGTTGAGTAATTAAGAAATCAAAAAACTACCAAACTTCCACCATGACTTATTAATATTTATCACTGCAATATTTGTCATAAACAGTGGAAAACATGATAAGAGGAGATAAAGAAATTAAAATTCTCCAAGCGTGAATTTCACCAAAATATGCGGAGTCTTACTCATCTATGTTATTATATATAAGGTATTATGTTAATAATCCACGATATTTTGCATGGTGTCTTAGTAAATGCTAAACATGATGTACCTACCACACAAAATTAATTTGACGATATAGATCTGTTTCTTTCTTTTGTACGATACCGCGCCCGACAGCGATCCGCCTGTTCCGATTGACGTTGCCGACTACCTAAATCGGTCAGCCGACCGCGTCCTTATTATCATAGACTATACACTTAATACTGACATAGATGCGCAACTCTAAGACACAATAATCAAATATACGACCTTAACTACCAGATGGCGCTACGTTTTCATTTAGTACCGAAACAATCCTGCAGGTGGCGTGCCTCTCCAGAAGTATTTTTAGTAAAATGTGTTTATTGTATGAAAATATCAACTAGATCGTTTAAATTGCGCCGCAGACCATAATATAATATATTGAAAAAAGTTTTGCAATTTAAACCGACCTAATAATTTCTCGAAACTAGAATAGTTCTACAAAAAAGAAGCAAGGGAAACGTTTCAATGTTTTTTTTATTAATATTTTCGTATAATAATCATAAGCTTACCAAAACTAGGTCATTCTTATCATATTAAGAAAATTTTACATTCAAAGTTCACTTCAAGTTAGTTATTCACTTCTTTATACCGTGGATTATAAAATTCAGTGCGAGATTATTCAAAAATTACAAGAAATTCAACGTAAAATGATCACACTCGTAAAATAATCTAATCCAATAGCAAACACGTAAACACCAGCTAAATTAGGTTTACAAACTTGTAAAAGGTAGGTAGGTATCTTTTCTCTTTGACAATTTGTGCCGTGTGGTGCCGGCTCAGAATGCCACCACCCCATCTCTTCCCATGGGTGTCGTAAAAGTCGACTAAGGGATTAGCCGGAGGATGGGCAGCAGCGTCCTTCGAGTACATTAACAACTCAACTGCGATCGCCAACCCGTCTGCCAAGCGTGGCGATTATGGCAAAACCCCCCAATGAGCCCACAACACATCCATATGTCGTTGTGGATATCTTTGGGGGAGGCCTGTGTCCAGCAGTGGACTTCATTCGGCCGAAATGATGAATTTGTGAAGTGATGATATTTTAATAATAAACATATTATTGTTTGTCGACTTTAAATAAACGAAATCGTGTTTATTTAATATCACAAAAAAGAGATTAAAGAACGAAATATCAAAAAAAATAATTAAATAAATTTATTTTGGGTACTTACCGGTAAGGTACTACTGCCATCTAGTCATGTTTTGAATAAAACTTAATATGAAATATGCCGACTGCAGGCAGGAGATGGCGCTACTTTCGATGCAACTTTTCGTACTCACTCTTTGTATGAGAGTTTCACCCCCCTGCTTATTATTTATATTGCCTTACCAGGTGCATGTGTATATTATTACAACTTAGTAGAAGAACAAGTAAGTATCGAAATGAGCAAGAGAAAAAAATTATGTCAAAAAATACAACTGATTTGTTTTTAGATATACCTACATTATCGTCAGTACTGACATAGGCGCCATGTAAAATATCGTGGACTATTAAAGTAAGACCTTGTATAACATTAAATCTGCACTAGAAATACTTTTTTTATGTTTTGCCCTACACTAGGCATTCTCCTGTTACAAGGGTCAGTTTACAGACAGATCTCATGTGCACAAACACCCAGATCCGAAACAACTGCAGATCATACAAATATTTGTTCCGTGCGGGGATCGAACCCGCGACAGGTAGCGCAGATAGCCAATCGCTCAGCCATTGCACCAATAGTGCCGACAATTTGAGAAAACGTGCCCCTTCGTATGTGCTAAATTCGGCAACAGTGGTACACCACTCCGGCTTCCACTGCGCACTATTTGCCTACACTCACAAAAGTCCAACAAGATGATGACCAGCCTAACATTTTGGCAAAGACGCTGAATGAAACCCATATAATGCGCAGACAGGCGCAGAATACCGCAGAACTTATTGAGTAAATAACTCTAGGCAGTGATAAACAAGTAACACAGCTTGTATCTGAAGCATGTCAAATCAACTATTACTCCCAAATTATGGTGGCACGGTCGGTGTAGTGGTTAAGCGATAGGCTTGCTGCGTTACGTGTCGGATTCAATCTCAGCACGGAACAAATATTTGTATGATATACAGATAGTTGTTTCGGGTCTGGCCGTTTGGGTGTTTGTGCAGGTGAGTTTCATGTCTGTACTGTACCCACGATACAGGATAATTACTAGTGTGAGGCAACTTATTAATAAAATAAACATATAGCTAATTTTCGACATGGGGAACAGATATGACGTGAAGACGAACATGCTTTTTTAGTGTATGCGGATTCACCACATAAAGCGTTGAACAAGAATCTTCACGAATTGAAATCCATATTCTACCAATTATTACAAAAATTTTTTTGTACTATGCCATACCTGGCTGTTGACTACTTGTGGAGATATTGAAAGTCAAAAAAAATATTTTTCTTTTTACACAAGTTCTATTATGTTATTGTGTTTATACTTTACTTCCCCATCCCATACAATACAACACACACATAGGCACAACGGTAGCTTGCATGTGTGCTACAAGAAACAGGTGTTTTTTAATAACTAAAAATAAGTTGTTTAACAACCTTTATTTTTGCTCAATGTTACTTAGATGTACTGAATGCGTTGATTTTGGCTAAGTGATGTGTCTTTTTACAGCCTGTATATTAACTACATACACTAAAGTTGAGACAGTTGCTAATTTTTACAACAATGTATGTACACCCGGGTGCCATGATTGTCTAATAGATATTATTCTTCCTAGTATGCCCCTCAAATTGTGAGGTAGTTCAGACTTATTTACTATTCTACAGTAAAACTTAATTACAATATATTGCTTACTTTGGATGCGAAAGTAGCCTGTGGCCAGTCCAAAAGCGCAGCAGTCATTTGTGCAGTTTGGTTTGAGTCATCATCAATCGCCTGAAAGAATTGATTGCTTAAAATAAAAAATTTCCCCACATTCGTTTTTTCATAATATAATTATTTGTCAAAATGTGTCCATTTTGTTGCTGAGAGTATGCTGATCAATCAGTGGATACATATGACTCAACTATCATAAAAAAGTGTGGTATTTTCACTGCTAACTATAATTGATAAATAGCAGGCTATTTAAGATATTATAAATAAATATAACAGTAAAACTAACCTGTTTTCCAACAATAACTATATCAGCTTTCTCATCCTTGGATAGTTTAGCCAAAATCTTGGCCACATGAAGGGGCTGCAGAGTATCATATTCAGCACCAGCTACCTCCACATGAATGGCACGGTCAGCACCCATGGCAAGTGCCGTCCTGAGAGTTTCCTGGAAGTTAGAGTGAAATGTTAAACTAACAAAGATGCGGTTTTAACAAAAAAACACTTGCCGCAATAGCCTGACAATAACCAGTCTCTTCTTATATTATTGACTTTAACACACTCATAAGTATTGGCATTCTTATTTCTTATATTTAAAAAAATACTGGGTTAAAAAATCAGGCAGGTACTATAAAAAAAATGCATAAAGAATGATAGCTTACATAAAAGTCTAGCAAATACAATATTTGAGTCAACAATGCTTCAATAAATTCTCATGTCACATGGATTTAGATTTTAATACTAGTGTTTTTTAATGTATGCACATATTTGAATAATAAGTTTTTCACCAAGTGGCATTGTTTACAATATGTCTGTGTATCATTCTATTATGTGGATGTCATGTTATAATTATGAGTATTTATGATACCTGATTCAAATTCCAGTAATGTAATTTAATGACTTCAATAACTATTTGAGCATTGTCGAAGATTGTCTTCCAGTCACAGTTAGGGCAGGCATGCAGGACGAGGCTCTAGGGCCTGTGACTTTGCTACCAGACAACAGACTCTTGTATTTATTAAACTTATTAAAGAGTATGTACAGTCCAGACTTTTCTAGTTCAGTCCTTAGTTAGGTCCTAAACAACAACATATATATTATTTCTCATGCCATGGCATGGCTAAAGGCTAATCTGTTTTTATTTGAGACCATTTATTACTGTATTTTATGTTAAATAAATATATTTGTACCTACTATTTATCAACCAATATGTTTATTTCATATTATGTATCCCATTGGTAAAACTTCTAAATAATTCTCCTTTTTGTATTCTTTCTAATAAATTTTATATTTTAAATGAGTATATCATTTGCTTTCAATGATGAATAAAGTAGGTTTTATAATGCATCTTACTTGAGACTGTGTTGGACCACAAGACACAGCAATGATTTCAGTCGCAATCTTCTTTTCCTTCATTCTGACTGCCTCCTCCACAGCTATCTCATCAAATGGGTTCATTGAGTGCTTTACTCCATCCGTTACCACACCAGACTTGTCTGGCTTTACACGGATCTAGAAATTATAACAAGGTCTAAAATCATTTGTATAACAAAGAAAAGTCAAATTTGACCTACATGAAAACTACTATAAGAACTCTCTTCATAATGATTTTATGAGATTTATATGAAATGTTGAATACCTGGGTAGTTGAAGGATCGCCATAACAACCAGTCTGGGTGTTGTGTGTTCATTGATGGGGTTTTTGCCATAATCGCCACGCTTGGCAGGTGGGTTGGCGATCGCAGTCACATTTTAAATACTCGAAGGTCGCCCATCTTCCGGCTAATCCCAAAGTAGTCTTTTACGAAACCCACGGTATGAGATGAGTAGGTGCTATGCATAGCCAGCCGTACGGCCATATAAATGGCCAGGGATCTAAATTGTTTATCTGGCGCAGTACTTGGAATAATATATATCCGTTTATCTAATATGTAACCATTCAATTATATTTGTTTAAGGTGCAAGTCTCTGATCAAGGCTGTTACTGATAACAAATCTATTATTTGGATGATATTTTTGTCGGTCATATATAATTTTAAATGAAACTTTTTACTGTAGAGCTGTGGTGTTTTTATTTGAGTATCCAACGTTTACGTATTTATAAAGTACCTAGTTATCATTTTAATGAACTTGAAAAATAATGATTACAACAAGTAACCTTTGCACTCCACGTTAACTTACTTTTACGGCGTAATCTATAACTCGCTTTACTCCAACTAGAACTCGGGCCATTTTTATTTGTGTGCTGAATACGTTACAATTGAAGACTAACTCAACTTAATTCAATTTTAATAAAAACAATTGAAAATCTTCCAACAAGTACGAAGTCCAAGTTTTTTTTTTTACTTTTTTGTAGGTATCAGTGTTACCACCTCATAAAAATTGAAGTCACTATCACTAGATCAAGTGATCAACACACGAATTTACCAGATTGGGCTAAATTCGAAGCGAAAGTCACCAGAAATCCCAAAAATATATTTTAGTAGAAACAATATTGTAATGCCATCTATCGAAGTATCGATAGTACTGGACAGACGACTCAAGCGGCAGTACATGTTCAAATTGCCGTGCAGCACCGGTCACGGTTAGGGCTACCCCATCTCATGCCGTGGGTAAGGGTGGTAAGGGAGCTTGGAACCCGGTGTGTACCATTATTATTAGGCACTTTGAGTTGCCCGCAGGTGACGGATAAACAACAGACTACTACTACCATACCCAACGAGGGTCAGTGTCAGGCAGGCGGTCGAATGTAAAACCCTTTTGCAATATAAATAACATTAATTTTGCCAACCCCAAGGAACTTGGGACAGCAGGGCAGGAAGAAGAAAAATCATTGTTACGTAATAACAATAAACGCTTGTGACTCAATACCACTTTTTATTGTGTACCAAACATTAAAATATGTCAGAAACCAGATATTTTATTACATCAACAAATTCTAAGTATGGAAAAACAACCGTAATTGTAAAAATAGATAACACAGTTTGGTTGTAATTATTATACTGTAACGTCAAAACAAGAATATAAATAGTAATTAATATTCTATAGAAACTTTTTAGGATAGGTGAAGACGACTTAAATATCGCAAGAAATCGCTTAAAACAAAAAAATCGCTTATAACAAAAAAATCGCTAAGGTGGCAGCACTGGTAGGGATGCTCGATTGATACATATCATATCGATATTTGACTGAACATCGATATTAAAAACCAAATATAATTATTTTTTACACATAGTAAATTCTATAAAATTATAATATATATTTTACAACAATATAAAAAAATCGATCATTTACAATATGGAACTGTCATAAACATCTTTAAAAAAAATATTTATCTTCCCTTGCATCTATCATTCATTACAGGGTATTACCTAATACGAAAGACAAGTTTTTCATATTTTACAAAAAACATATATATATTTTTATATCAATATAACTAGAACATATATATTATGTCCGTGTGGTGTCCGGATTAAGAATATAGCACCACTCCATCTCCTCCCGTGGAGGTCGTTAAAGTCGACTAAGGGACTCTTAACCAGAGGGATGGGCAGCAGCGTCCCTTTTGCTGAGCAGTAGCAACTCTGCGCTCACCAACCCGCTTGCCAAGCGTGGTGAGTATCGGCAAATTCCCCCCAAAATGACAACACAACATAAGCACCGGCCCCCAGTTCCCGGCAGCCCCGCCATTCCTGGTCATGGTAGCGGCCACGGAAACGGCGGGGCAGGGGGTGCTAAGAATCTCCGGATGGGATCCGGCTACCACCCAAACCGAAAACTGGCCCTGGTGACATATAACACACGCACACTGAGGGCAGACGAAAAGATTGTTGAGCTGGAAGAAGAAATAGATAAGTTGCACTGGGATATCATGGGTCTATCAGAAGTCCGAAGAGAGGGGGAGGACACGATAACCCTGAAATCCGGCAACTTATTCTACTACCGGGAAGGCGAACATCTGTCTCAAGGTGGTGTCGGGTTTCTCGTCCGCAGGTCCCTCATTAACAGCATAGTGGCCATCGAAAGTGTGTCGAGCAGGGTAGCGTACCTTATACTCAGAATATCCAAGAGATATTCGTTGAAGGTCATACAGGTCTACGCACCGACCTCGACACACCCAGATGATGAAGTAGAGAGTATGTATGAGGACGTAAGTAGGGCCATACATACCTCGAAGACACATTTCACTGTTGTGATGGGGGACTTCAACGCAAAACTGGGCACTCGATGCGATGGTGAGTTGAGAGTGGGGCAATTTGGATATGGGCAACGGAACCCCAGGGGACAGAGGCTGGCCGACTTTTTGGAAAAGGAGGGACTCTTTATGATGAACTCCTTTTTCCAAAAGCCGCCTCACAGGAAGTGGACCTGGATGAGTCCCGATGGTTCCACGAGGAATGAGATTGACTTCATCATGACCAATAAAAGACAAATATTCAATGATGTCTCTGTGATCCACAGGGTGAAAACCGGTAGTGATCACCGAATGGTAAGAGGCACATTGAATATTAATCTCAAAGTTGAGAGGTCTCGTCTGATGAGGTCTACGCTCCGGCCCTCTAGTGCTCATATCCAAGACCCCGAGACCTTTCAACTCGAACTCCAAAACCGCTTCGAGTGCCTGGAACATTGCGTATCTGTGGACGATTTAAATGGTAGGTTTGTAGAAACTGTCCAAACGGTTGGGTCTAAGTTCTTTAAAGCCCACCGTAAAGGTAGACCAAAAAAGTTCTCCGATCACACTCTCGACCTTATGGCAGAAAGACGCGCCATGACGCTGCAGTCTTCCGATGATGCTGAAGCATACCGACTGCTCAATAGACGGATATGGAAGTCCTTGCGGCACGATATCCGCACCTTTAACACTAACGGTGTTAAAGAGGCGATTGAGCGGAATCAAGGCTCCAAAGTGTTCGCAAGAGACAAGTCTATTGGGCAAAGTCGTATTATGAAGCTGAAGACCGAGGACGGCAGTGTAGCGTCGACTAAGCCAGAGGTTTTGAGAGAGATTGAGAACTTCTACCGGCAGTTATACACCTCGGTTACTATACCTACCATTGGCTCTGACAAAGACCCGCGAGCCAAACTAACCCGACATTATACCGAGGATATCCCGGACATCAGCCTGTACGAGATTAGGATGGCCTTGAAACAGCTTAAAAATAACAAGGCGCCGGGTGGAGACGGAATTACGACAGAGCTTCTGAAAGCGGGTGGAACACCGGTACTTAAAGTCCTTCAGAAGCTATTCAATTCCGTCTTACTCGAGGGCACAACGCCGGAAGCGTGGAACAGAGGTGAGGTGGTGCTCTTCTTCAAAAAGGGTGATAACACCCTATTGAAGAATTATAGACCCATCTCACTTCTGAGCCATGTTTATAAGCTGTTCTCAAGGGTCATCACGAATCGTCTCGAGCGCAGGTTTGATGACTTCCAGCCTCCCGAACAAGCCGGTTTCCGAAAAGGTTTCAGTACCATAGACCACATCCATACGCTGCGGCAGGTTATACAGAAGACCGAGGAGTATAATCTGCCACTATGCTTGGCGTTTGTGGACTATGAGAAAGCCTTCGATTCGATCGAAACCTGGGCAGTGCTGCAATCTCTGCAGCGGTGCCAGATTGACTATCGGTACATTGAAGTGTTGAAGTGCTTATACAGAAACGCCACCATGTCGGTCCGAGTACATGAACAGAGCACGGGGGCAATTCCATTGCAGAGAGGTGTGAGACAGGGGGACGTCATTTCCCCGAAACTGTTCACCGCTGCAATGGAGGATGCCTTCAAGCTACTGGAGTGGAAAGGATTCGGCATTAACATCAATGGCGAGTATATCACTCACCTTCGATTTGCCGATGACATCGTAGTCATGGCAGAATCGCTGCAAGAGCTCAGCACAATGCTCGATGATCTCAACAGAGTTTCCCAACAGGTGGGCCTTAAAATGAACATGGGCAAGACAAAAGTCATGTCAAATGTCCATGTCGTGCCCACCCCAATATCCGTTGGGAGCTCTGTTCTCGAAGTTGTTGACGAGTATGTCTACCTAGGACAAACTGTCCAGTTAGGTAGGTCCAACTTCGAGAAAGAGGTCAATCGTCGAATCCGACTCGGCTGGGCAGCGTTCGGGAAACTTCGCAACGTCTTTTCGTCAACAATACCGCAATGCCTCAAGACGCAAGTCTTTAACCAGTGTGTGTTACCAGTGATGACATATGGAACAGAGACGTGGTCACTCACAATGGGCCTCATAAGAAAGCTCAAGGTCACTCAGCGAGCTATGGAGAGAGCTATGCTTGGTATTTCTCTACGAGATCGAATCAGAAATGAGGAGATCCGTAGAAGAACTAAAGTTGTCGACATAGCTGAAAGGATTAGTAAACTGAAGTGGCAATGGGCAGGGCACATTGCTCGTAGAACTGATGGCCATTGGGGCACAAAGGTTCTCGAATGGAGACCGCGCACCGGAAAACGCAGCGTGGGACGACCTCCAACGAGGTGGACAGACGATCTGGTGAAGGTCGCTGGGAGTCGTTGGATGAGAGCGGCATGTGACCGCTCGTTGTGGAAATCTAAGGGGGAGGCCTTTGTTCAGCAGTGGACGTCCTGTGGCTGATATGATGATGATGATATATATTAAAAAGTGATCCGTGTGTATTCGTTCAGTAAGCAAGAACACAAATAGTACAGTCAGCCACGGCGTTGAGCGTGCGTATCACTCGCGTGAATTATGCCTGCTGTAGTAAATTGGTGCGCGCGCTCGGCACCACCAGCAGCTCAGGCCGCCACCGTCACCCCGCTTAATTATCTAGCACGCACAGTCGGACCTCCAGCAGGATGGCTGGGTTATGTATTTGACCCCTTAGTAGATTTAAACAAATATATGGCTAGTGCTACCTCCTGTAGCTTCCAATTTGTAATATCCCACCATGCGAGTGCATACAACATAAATCATACAAATTTATTTTGAATACGTTCCATAATTGTTTTATACCTGGCTTCATTTGGACTCCAAATAGCCGCGTTATACTCTAAGTGACTTCTTACGAGGGCTTCATACAAGGCCCGTAAAGCGCTGATATTCGTGAATATATATATATTCACCTCACGTAAAACAAACCCCAAACTACGGTATGGCTTTTTAAAAACGTCCCCTATGTGTTTCCAGGAATTAAAGTCAGCCGTAAAGCGAATATCTAGATCCCTGACCTCCATGACGCACTGCAGTGGCTCCCCTTCCATGTGATACTGGTAGTGGTAAGGGGCACGCGCACGCGTGAATGAAAGCACCGTGCATTTGCCCACGTTAAAATAAGATTATTGTCCTGGCTCCACTTAATAAAACTATCTGTATCCTGCTGCAGTACGTCATAATCCGCGATTTCTTTTACAACAAGAACCAGTTTAAGATCCTCAGTGAAAAGTAGGCATGTTGACTCGTTGACTACCTCCGGTAAGTTGTTTATTATTAAGATAGAGAGGAAAGGTCCCAAATTACTGACTTGACTAACACCCGATCTCGTGTCAGAACGTTCTCATAACTACTTCCGCCACAGTCAACGTACTGGCGTCTATCCCGGAAATAGCTGGCAAAGAATTTCAGCGTGTGTATTGTACAATTCATATCAGCCAACTTTGAAAGTAAGACATCGTTGTCGACTGTATCGAACGCCTTCCTGAAATCCAGGTAGGCAACATCTACCTAGAACCCGGCATCAATCGCTGGTACTACTCGCGTCATAAGATTTAGTAAGTTCCCTGTTGTCCCACGCCCGGGACGGAAACCATGCTGCGCGTCAGGTAAATAGTAGCTGTGAATGGCCGCTTCGAACACCTTGGCTGAAGTGTATAGGACCGCCAAGGGTCTGCAATCACTGGCTGCCGTAACAGCGCTGCCTTGCAGCACCGGGACTACTCGATGACTCGAGTAAGCAAATGTCGCAGCCTTAATACATATATTAAATAAATGTAGCAACGGTTCGGCTTTGGGTGGTAAGCTGGCGAGTGCGTGGCACACTGCTGCCAGCCTTAGATAACTGAGATGCGTCCAAAAATATCCGAATAAATACGTAATACAATCTATTACCGTAGGTACTCTTGGACTCAGGTGGTTAGACTTGATAAAATGTTTTTTGGGCGAGAAAAGCTGACATGCAAAAATGTTTGTTGTAATTTACTAAAAACGAAGCATTTTTGGATGGACGGTCAGGGTCGAGCGTTAGACTGAAGTCAGCAAACAGCGGAAATCTAAGGGGGAGGCCTTTTTTCAGCAGTGGACGATTTGTGGCTGCTATGATGATGATGATGATGATGAGGAGTGCGAATTGAGGCTCCACGCGACTCCGAGGGCCTCGGATAGCCTCCACGCACGGCTCGGCTCTTAAGGATGCGTTTAACGGGCAAACAGCCCGCAAAAAGCGAGTGGACGACGCACTCCTCGCGCTAGTTGACGGCGCCGCGCCGTACGCACTCAGGTTCAACCATGAACGCGGTATCGAGCACGGCTACTTGAATTGTCTCACATCGGCTCTTTTTAGAGGCTTATAGTCGCTCGACGCGAGCTTCTTGACCTCGCTTCGTGGGGTTTGAGCCTCTGTGTGATTTTATTACACTATACTAATTTCATGCATGATTAAATTATTTTTTACTGAAATATTCACTTCGCCGCCACTTTGTCTTCGCGCTGATCCAAACCGCTACCCGCTTCGCTGCCGGCCGTTGCCATCTCGGAGTGAATTGAGCTAGTTTAGGAGGGGAGGGCAGGGGTGGCCTCCCTTGGTGCCGCTGGCGGATCTTTTGTGTCTTTCAAGTGATATTATGTATTTTAGTAATGAAGATTAAAGTTTTAAATGCTGATTATTTTTGGCACTGAAACTGCTCGCCGCCTCACTGCCAGCTGCTGCGATCCGTTCACGGCACCTATGCGGTTTGAGTTGAACCTTAAATTATAGGTAGCTCGGATTCTCACTTTTTAGTTTATAAAATGTACTCTGTGGTGTCAACTGAGAACTGTTAGAAACCAGTGGAGCTATTCTAAACGCGTGAAAACTTTCCGTATCGAGTCCGTGTCTACAAAGATCGACATTAAAAAACCTACCAATTATGATTGAGGCTTACGTAAACATTATTTTTATAATCAACGTGTAAAACTTCTATTATTTTCGGACTTATTATTGACTTATATGTCGATTTTTAATTCGGATATTTGTAGACACATTCTCAATACGGAAAGTTTTCACACATTTACAATTGCTTTACAGAAGTCTGGTGCTATTCGTAAATTGATGTATGATTCTCAGGAGAATAGGATTAGGTGGATAGATTTCGGACCCATTGTAATAAAGAAACGAGGTAAAAAAAAAACAGAGTAATTCGACAGTCATCCTTTATTTATCTTATTTGGTTGTTGCACTGAAAACCCCACTGTCGAATATATTTTCATGTATTACCCAAGAATATTATTAGAACATAAGTAGGTACCGATATACTTATAAATATTAATTAAAATATGTCTATTATCAGTTTATTACTATTAGAACTTGAACTCTTTGTATTTCTTTGACTGCTTGGAATCGGTGTTTTGCTGCCGTTTTCTCTTGTTCTGCAAACAAAAAGTCTTGCTTAAATACACAATATAATTACAAAAGCTTGGTGCGTAATTATTTAAAGAAATTTATCATTACAGAATTGGCAATTTATGGGATAGGATAAACCAATATACGATGAAATAAGAAAGGCGAACTTCAATCCCTTTTGGATAACTATTTGACGGACATTCATCATCGTAACATTATTGAAGCGATCAAAATTGATTATCGGCCAATGTTGATCTTTGAATACAGATGCCATCTTATTTGCTTAACGTGGGTACGTTTACAGACACAAATTCCGCACACAATACACCCAGACCCGAAACAACTATATGGAGATCTGGAGAGATACAAAGATTTATTCCGTGCGAGAATCGAATTCGCGACCCGGAGCGCAGCAGTCGACTGTATCAACCACTGCACCAACCGTGCCGTCGTGCCATTGAACATTGAACCTTCTAAACAGTACAAATATATTTCGAAAGTGAACGAATAGTCACCTTCTGCCTGGCCACGTGGTCCGCCAGCATGTCGGACAGGTCCTCGTGCGCCTTGGGCCGCGTCTCCCGCAGGTGGCGCTCGTAGCGCGCGGCCACGGCCTCGGGCTCCAGCTCCAGCTCGGAGGGGTCGAGCGCCACCTCCACGCCGCCCGAGGCGGGCCCGGCGCCCTCGCTGGCCGTGCCGCCCGCAGCACCCGCCGGGGCGGCTGTGCGCTTGCCTGTATACACATCATTATTCATTATGATTACTTACTCCTGGTACAGTCGAATGGACAATAAATAGCCCATAAAAGTAACAAACGTATTTATTAATTTATTCGACGGCAGCCTTTCGTTTATTTCTGCTTTATGTTCCTGGCGATACCTAATTTCGTGTTCTGCGATCAGATCGCACAACGTTCAGAGCGGCCAAAAAGATAGAAGAAAGAAGAAGAGGCTTATAGTAGTCTCCCGGCAATAAAGGTATGTATTTGTTTGTGCTGTATTACCTTTCAGAAAAAAATCTTTGTTATCTATACTTTAAAAACGTTTACAGACATAAATCGAGCATACACAAACACCCAGACCCGAAACAACTGTCTTGCATGCCATACAAATATTTGCTCCGCACGGGAATCGAACCCACAACCCGTAGCGCAGAAAGCCAATCACTTAGTCACTGAGCCATGCCGTCGACTATAATGACTCACCAGGGTTGGCACCGCTGATGTCGTACACGTGTGTTGAAGCCATCATGCCGGCCGTCAGCCCGACGCGCCGCTCCGGCAGCACTTGGTACAGAGCTGGAGTGTCGCCGCTGAAATATAAAAATAATCACCTATGACATATAGTGTCAATCTCGGTCTACTGTTTTTCTATCAGGCAAACAGGAGATAAAGAAAGACCAATGTTTAAAAAAATACCAATGATTATTAAATGTATCTTCTATCACTACCAAGATCAGTATCGTTTCTGTCCTGACTGAATAAACTGACAATTTGATGCATACATATCCAAAAATACTGAAAAAATAAATAGAATATCCTATTTAAAAAAATATGTATCCTGTAATCGGGTGTCTCATGGGTATCATAAAAAAGACAGGTATTTGACTGTTCGTGCATTAAATGAATGGCTGGAGTTCAGTCGGACATTCATTATGTATTAGAAGTAGAGATGGGCGGAGTGTTACTGAACAAACAAATCGATAATTATGCAATAGATTACAATTGAAAGTCTTCAACATGATGTCTTAAACATGCACGTCTTCATGTTTAAGACGTCATATAGACATGTCTTCAGTACGTCTGTCGCCTTTTTTGTCTTATTTCACTACCAGGCAATCAGGGTAAAAAAGTAGACAGCATATATTAAATCGCCAATTTGCTACCGCGCACAGCAATGAATAATAATCGACTAAGTATCGAATAATACCGTTTGTATTTCAATTGTAATCAGATAAAGGGGACAATCAAATGATTCGATTGTTTTTAGTAACATTGCTTATTAGTAGTAGGCTGATCTACAGTATTTTTCATGTTAGTGGGTTCAGTAAAACCTGAGTTAAAACTTGATCTTCTAAGTAAGTGATCTTATACACAGTAAATATCATCATAGCTTGATTGATCAACAAAGACGAAGTTGTGGGCATAAGCAAGTTATAATGATTTAATAATAATTACCCTTCCATGTCGCTTTCGACCTTCTTCTTCCGCAGCTCGATTGTGTCCGGGGTCTCCATGCCGGGGGGCACGGAACTGATGCCCAGTGGTGTGACGAGTCCTTCCCCTGGTGTGGCCATGCCAGCCGCCACCTCACCTTCACCTGGCTTCTCGCCCTCATCGGACTCCTCTGTTAAATTAATTAATAAATGTTATACATATTCTCTTCATTTAGCAAAGGAAATTGACCAGTTGCATAAAGACGACCTCGCGTTTTAGTACGAATTTGAATACTACAAACACGCAACAAACGCCACAAAAGATCTAGATCCTCGAAGAGCTCGTATATTGGGTATGAGTTAGAAGCGCGTAATATGAAAGCACGACGGGGAAATATATTCTTATTTTAGTCAATAAAAACGCTGTCAATACGCAAATATGGCTGTGCTATGACTCGAGTTTAGCGCAACCCCGCGCTGCTATAACGCCTTCTCACATGTCTTACATACTAAAGAAATGAAAGAGCTGTAGTTTCCGCTCCCGCAACTGACTACGATGATCGCTTCGCATAAAACAATAAACTGTTCTCGCAAGCGCTAGATAGATGAGAATATGAACAGATATATGATATTAGAATCATACCTTCTTCCGATTCCTCTTCAGATTCCGACTCCAGCTCTCCCCACATTGTCCTATCAATGTCTTGATCTTCCACATCCTAAAAATGATAATTCATTTATAGCAAAAAAATAAAAACGATAGTTATCTTCCACATCCTAAAAATGATAATTCATTTATAGCAAAAAAATAAAAACGATAGTTAAATCAAATCATTCTTTGGTGGCTGTAGCCAAGCCCAGGCAGTCTACTCACACATCAGCCCGTAAACGCCCACTGCTGAACATGGGCCGCACAATGATCACTACAAGGAGCGGTCATAGTATATTGCCATAATCACCACGCTTTGCAGACAGATTGGTAATCACAGTATCTAGTTAGTAGCCCGTAAGAGGATGCTGCTGCCCATCCTCTTGATCACCTTAATCACCTTTTACGACACCTACGGGTGGAGTGGGTGGTCTATGTTCTGCCGGAAACTGCACGCTCTGCTTACAGTCAGCCTATAATTGTGAGTACTTTAAATGTAGCCCACAGAAAATGTAATCAATCAGCTTAGTCTACTGTATCGTCAACTTATATATCTTGTACATCATTCTGACATCCCCGCCGCGTGTGGGCGACGTACAATAGAATGAAGGTATGGGAGAGGTTGGACGTGGCATATACGAAAAATAAGTCGGATTTAGAAAAATGTATAATGCCATTATTTTAAGTTAGCAAATGCCTACAAAACTTATTCTGCCAAATTCCTTCCTATTTCTAGTATTTCGGGAGTTATTGAAGAAAATGTGTAATTTTACTATGATAATAAATGCATCGAGCTCTCTGCCGCCTGATTCCGGCCTTTTTCTCAGAATGATGGTGTTACAAATTTTCCAATTTTTATTTCAGCAATTCCTCAATCCAACCTCTCCCATACAATCGTTCAAGTGTGCGACGTACGAAACGCGTATCTGTTCTTTTTTTGTCAACTTGAGTATTGTATTTTTTTTTTGGTTTAGATTTTTTATAACAAACCCAATGTCATATTTTAGATGCTTTAATTATTCGTTTTAATACTGATGCGAGGTTCTCGTGCTTTGTCTTCGTGTGTGACAATATAGGTACTCAAAATGGCGCATCATCTGGCACAGTATGTGAATTGTTAACTGGACGACATTGACCTCAGTGCACTAAAGGATCCCGTTGGTGTATTTGAACTCACAGAGGTGGTTGGAAACGAGACATAATAAATGGAAAAATAAACCAAGATAGTCACACAATAAAACGCATAATATTCTGATGTCTAATCGCGTCGCAATACAGGTGCTTCTGAGTCTCATCAATAGAGGCTTTTTAACCCATCATAAGTCAACATTCACACAGCAATTGGTTTCTTTCAAGGGGACATTCCCTGTAGTCCTGACGCTGGGAAAGCCAGTTAAGCCACATAGTACTAGAGTACTTAGATGTCAAGTTACATTATCTACTCACATCTTGCCCAATACTTTGATGTCCAAACACATCTCCGTACAGTGGCTTGCCAGTCTCGTCCACGGGCGGCTTGCCCCAGCCTCCCGCGTGGTAACCGAACGCGCAGCCCTCGGGGATGGGCGCGTTCAATCCCGGGATCTTCAAGTTGGGGTATGATGGTGGGGGACCATAACGTTGCTGGGCAATCAACCAGGGAGGTGGCACCTGCAAGAATACAATGTATAAGAAATGATCTACCACCAGTCTTAGCGCTGTGTTAGCTAATAGACATTGCGAAATTGAGTATAATCTCATCCCCTTATTCGAAAAGGTTGGATGTATATATGTATAGAAAATGGTATGGTCTGATTATCCAGGTTTAATCAATAATACGGGAAAAACCATCCAGCTTAAACTTCACTGGACAGTTCCAGATAACCTGGTCATAAAAAAGTCTAAATACTACATTATATCTACTGACTTTATGTGACCCAGGTCCCACGGGCATGCCGAGCGCCGTCCTCAGCTCCTCAGACAGGTCACCTGGCTTCTTCTCTCGGAGTCGCGTCTCGAACTCCTTGCCTTCGTAGTACAGATCCCCGTGAATAGTCATGCGAGGTTTGGTCTGCCATCTAAAAGAATTAATGAAAGCCGTCATTCTAAATTCAAAAATATACAGGCTGTTAATTAGGTCAACCACCTCTGACTCAGGATTGTTTATTTATAAAGTCGAGGCAAACGAAAAAAAAGTCTGTATCATTATATGCTCGACTTCAATAAGGTACGACCGCGAATGGTTTCTAAGGACAGGTCGCACACTAGACGCAGTGTTAGGGAATTATCTAGCGCCAGCCCAAACCCGCGAATCCCATTGTAGGATAGCAAAATTCTAGGATAGGTCCTGCACCTGAAATTATTGTATTCTTGTCATCTGCGTATACTATGACCTTGTCACGGAAATCGTAGCAGTTGCAAAATCAATGACGTAATTTAATAATACAATAAATAAGATTGAACCCAGTATTGAACCTTGAGGCACGCCACGTTTATAAAGGATATTACCGCTTCCTTCCTTCCTTCCGCAAATTTAACCTGCATGAAGTAGGTTGTAGCTAAAGATAAGTAACAACCACAGTTGTAGCAAATAATTTTCTACCGTTACCGCCGTAACATCTTAGGTTACCCACTTCAAATCTTAGACAGGTAACATGTCGCATAGAATTTGGACATGATTTATATAATTGAATTTTTTATTTATTTGATAGTTCATTTAGCTAAATGACCGAATGTAAGGCGCAAAGCACACAGAGTGGACAAGACGCAGACAACGGAGACGGACGAGACGTGGAGGCTAGTACTTTACTAGTGCATTGCATGTTATTAAATGGCGCAACTCTACTTAAGCCTCGTCTTTGTCCTTTGTGTGTGTGTGGATAAAGTCATGTCCGTATCGTCTAGTCCATGCCATATCTCCTCTGTGTGCATGGCGCCAAAAATATCACGACAAAACTCAGACGGGAAAGTGCGGTAACCGCATCCGCACTGTGTCACCTCTGTGTGCATTGCGTAATCTATTAACATGCAATGGATGAGTAAAGGACAAGCATCCACGTCTCGTGCGTTTGCGTTGTCCACATCCAGTCTTCTCGGTGTGTATTGCGTCTAAGCCATGGTTTGTTATTTAATCATAGCTTAATTGTAACACTCACCGTTATCTTCATGTTCACCCTTTGTTCTCTTCTTCTCAAATCTTCTGCTAAAGAAAAGAAAATGCAGGTTCCAGGTTTCAAACTGGGTGTACATGATCAAAAAAATTGCATTTCAAACAACTTGCTTTTATGATCATATTTTTTGCCAAAAGGTTGTCATTTGAAAATTATGCATAATATTAATGAACTATGGAATATGTTTTATTCTATTGAGTATACATTTGGATGTCGTTTTTTATGATTCTTGAACATAAAGGATACAGAACCTTATCTTTTTGTAATGAGAATCAATTTATTGTCATTTTTGTTTATCAAATGGTACTCATAAGACAATATTAAATCTAAGACATTTGACTGCAAAAAGCAAGAAGTGAGTTCACCATAGCAATGAAATAGCATGAGGGCCTACAAATACCTGAGAGTCAGTCAAGTCTCAAATACAGTTATGACATTCCACTCACTTGAAGAAAGCATCATGAAGTTTCTGATAATCAATATCAATCTTGCCAAGCTTAGGTCTTGTGCGTTCCCTCATCTTGGCCTTGAGGGTTTTGGTCTCCTCCTTGTCCTGCAGGGAAGCACGCATTTCCATGATGCCCGTCTTCTTAATGAAGTCCGGAAGGTCGAATGGGGGCTTCTCAATACCTCGCTTGCCTTGTAGATACTGTGTGCAAAATGTGATATAAAATAGAACATACACAGAATTCGTTTTCGTCTGAAATGCAAAACAATAATGAATTCATCATCATTATCATATCAGCCACAGGATGTCCACTGCTGAACAAAGGCCTCCCCCTCAGATTTCCACAACGACCGGTCACATGCCACTCTCATCCAACGACTCCCAGCGACCATCACCAGGTCGTCTGTCCACCTGGTTGGAGGTCGTCCCACGCTGCGTTTTCCGGTGCGCGGTATCCATTCGAGAACCTTTGTGCCCCAACGGCCATCAGTTCTACGAGCAATGTGCCCTGCCCATCGCCACTTAAGTTTACTAATCCTTTCAGCTATGTCGACAACTTTAGTTCTTCTACGGATCTCCTCAAATAAATAATCAATTTACAGGGCGGAAATCTGGGTATCCTAAAAATAAGAATATTTAGTAAAATCAAGTCTTATAGGAAATATATATTTTGTTACAAGGCATTTTATTTTGTTCTCTGCCAACACAATGTTTTACACTGCGAAGTTTCTACCACTTCCTGTGATTCTATCAGATGAATCAATGTCTTGAGATAAATACTCGATACTGAAGTTGTAAGATCAGAGGTGTATGGCAAGCATTAATAATAATAATAACCTTTATTTTAGACGTTTGTACATAGGTAAAATACAACACACAATAAAGACGAGTTTAGTAACATGAAAAAAAGTAAAATAAGACTCAAACAAGATAACAAATTATCATTAACATGAATGAAGTACGTCAAGGAGGATACCATCCACTGCTTTCAGCACAGTGTGCATAGGTTGGCCATAGGCCATAGACAAGTTTGTCTTGTAATATTTTTACAACATTTATTATCTTACCTTTCTCTTGTAGCACCAGTGCCGTGGCACCTGCACGGTGTTCCTGTGTGCCTTCAGCTGCACTAACAACTTGGGGTCCCGTGCCGTGACGTCATACATCTCCACCACGTCTGGTCTAGTGACCAATTGTTTTAGCTCCGCAACAGATAGTCGCGATAGCTTCTTTAGTTTACGCTTCGATAAGCGCTCCTTTTCATCGGCTGCGTTTTTCTAGAATAATTGCCATCAATTTAAAAATTGAAATCAGTGTTATATCAGCCGGAGGATGTCCACTACTGAACAAAGACCTACACTATCGATTTCCACAATAAGCGGTTACAAGTCGCTCGCATTCAACGCCTTCGAGCTACCCTCGCCAGGTTGTCTGTCTATCACGTTGGAGTGAGCCTAGAGACGGCTCTAGGCTGTCTTGTAGAACCTAAAAAACATAGTACAGTACAATAATCGCATTTTTTTTATAATCAAAGAAATTAAGGATAAGAATCTGATTACTTCATTTGGTAACACCGAACTACAGACCACATACTTCCTACTATCATACAGAGAAACATCAATACGATCTACCATTTTTTATAAAAATTGCAGCACGAAAACTTGAATGGTGGTTGGTGTAATTGTAGAAAGTCTGTGTTTACTAGAGGAATCATTAATGAGGTGAGTGTGTTTTCCTAACTGTGATAATAATATGAAAGCAATTTTAAGTTAATATGATGGTTTTGCTAAGGAATTCTTGAGATAACTTTGATATTAATCACGCTGATAGGGTATTTTTCTGTCGAGCAGGCCAGTGTCGATGACTGATTCACAGAAATTAACCTTGCTTCAATAATCGACAAGTGTCGATAGTAAGTTTTTTAAGTATTACTGAAGTTAATAAAAAAATGTAACTAGTTTTCCTTTGCTAGTAGAGCTGATGTTTAAAGTAGCTTGATTGAGGTAGAAATACTAGTAATCGACAATGTGTCAACAATTGGTACTAAAATGTGTTGATAATTAACTATTACAGATGGCTCCGAAAAAATCTACTCTCCTGGTTATATCAAGGCCATCGAAGCCGTAAGAGATCGAGAAAACGACTTGCAGTACCTCATATTACTCTTAATGCCAAAGTTAGTGGAAGGACTCAAATTAGTTATGCTATGCGGCCAAGTACCGTCTTCACAAGACAAGAAGATGTTTTGGTAAGATGGTTGATACTATAGCATTATCCTCACACCGGTACTTAAATTCCTTCAGAGGCTATTCGATTCAGTCTTACTCGAGAGCACTACGCCGGAAGAAGGGAACAGAGGCGAGGTGATGCTCTTCTTCAAAAAGGGTGATAACACCCTGTTAAAGAATTATACACCCATCTCGCTATTGAGGCATTTATATAAGCTGTTTTCAAGGTTCAGATCGTAGAATGGTCATGGTCATGATTCTGCCAAATATAAATATTTTGTCATCCGAATTTTAGTTTTATTAGACAATAAGTACCCATCCCAGTCGATCACCGGTTATTGTCTATAACTGGTTACTGTCGATAACTACATGTTGTTTACTGGAGTTGTTATGTTGATTATAGCAGATTTTAATTTTGATTATTTAGTTTTTCTGATGTCTTATGTATCTTTATTAATTAATAAATCAATATAGATTATCCTAAACAGATACTTCATCTATTTAATGCCATATAAGTTTTCTAAGTAAGCCCATTTAAAAAGAAATGATACAAGTAGACTATTTCTTAAAAGTGTCGAATATTGGTGCTACTATGTTACCTAATAAACGATTTTATTCTAATAAACTAATCTTATATAACAACATTCCATCTTCAAACAAATTCGTGTACACTTTTTATGTGCCACTGCCAACAACTGTTTTCGGAAAGAAGTTGCGAATGATTGGCCTCTGATTTGTTTAGTTTGATGTATATTAACTTAACTAACCACATTAAGAGTTTCTTACCATAAAACATAACTTGTTCGGGTATCAGTACCATAACAAATGTATGCCTTATTGTTGTTAATAAAGTTTATTTTATTTTTATTTTTACCTCCACAGCTTCTTCGTCAGCAGCAAACTGGTCCTGCACCTTCTCCAGAGGCTTGGAAGGTTTAGGGGTGTCTTTATCCTCCTCCTTGATGGCATCATCTTTCTTCTCTGTGATCTTGAACGATTCGAGGATCCGGTGAAACTGGCGGTACATTGGCTCCAGTTCGTGGAACTGAATATTTTCTTGGACATATCTGGTAGAAAATATACAAATATTGATATTGTATTTCATTTTTAATTCAGAAGCTCACACACAGACAATGTATTAAAAAGTAGAGGTCCCTATGGCTCCTGTGGTCACCATTGTAAGCCGAATTTGATATAACATTAATTGATATCAATGTTTCTATAGGTTTCATATGAGAATAAGATTGGTCAATTCCCATAATTAAAAAGTTCAAAATATGGTTCTGATCTAGAAGATCAATATTGTAAATGTCATAAATGGTATTCTGAAAATAATGAACAATGTCGAATGTGCAAGTATTTTGATGAGATCGACGATGGATCAGTTGATCAAAGCCAACACACTATTCTGCTAATATTTTGAATGGACACTGTTTATAACATTGGTATTCTCCTAAAATAAATGTCAAAACAGATTGAAATGACTCTCATTTCATTGAGATCATACTGAAACCTTTTTTGTCAGTACATAATGTCAATCAAATGCATTGATGGCGCAGATGGAGCAGTGGCTAAGATTGATTGGTATCCAATGTTACGTGGCTTCGATTTCCGCATGGAAAAATATTTGTTGGCCCTAAAAAAGAAATAGTTAAAAGGAAAAAAGCTGCTCAGTCAACTTTCAATGGTAGTGTAAATTCATTACTAGTAATGGCAGTCAGATGTATGAATGCTGAACTGGAATTCTACTTTGCTGTTTGTTCATCTAAGTTGGTAATATTCTTACAACTAACTGTTTTACTACTTATTATTTGTTTCATGGAGGTTTATTTTATTTAATGCCTCATGCTTGCCCAAAAAAAGCTTTTTGCAAGGCTTATGTCTATCAGTGATCTTATAGCTTATTGAAGCTTGAAACATAAAACTTACTAAGCCACAAGAAGTTTTCAATAAGTATGAACATTCGATGCAGGAAAATCAAAGCATTCCAATGATAACATAATTATTATTACTATTACAACCCCCATTCCCAGTATTCCTTTCTACCATCATAATAACATTGATTAAAACTACGATACATACTCTATCTCAGCTTCTTTTTCGTTTTCCTTGTCACTGGTCTTTTTGGCTTCATCCTGACTGGACCCAGTGTGATCCTCAACTTTCTTCATAGCATCCTGTCGTCTCTTCTGTTTGGCAGCCTTCTTTTTCTTCTTCTTCCGTTTGTTCTTGTTAGCTTTGTTTGCTTGACCCTACAATTTCAACAATGTAATATGCTATATAGCCCATGTTTTAAACTTGTAACAATGAGTTAGTGAGGATTGAGTCAACATGCTACAACTGTCTCACTGTGCCACTTAATTATACAATAATCAAAAAATCTCATCAATGCCATGCACAGTAAATTGTTGTGACATTGTACATAATAAGATGGCAGTATTGTCGCAAGACACTTGTCCATGGTGATCATAGAAACAGAGAAGACAGTGGCATGTAAATTTATTACTTACTTCTTGTTTAGATATAACAGGTGGTTGTGGTGCATCAGGAATATTATCGTCATCTGAATCTCCCTCATCCTCTTCAGCGTCATACTCTGTGCTGATCACTGGTGCTGGAGGTGCCTCTGGTTGACTGTCTCTTTCTACAAGCATATTAAATTAACAAAACAAATAAAAGTTACTGTCCCTACTACAATGTGTAACCTTATAGTCTGTAATTTTCTCGACATCAGCATCATATCAGATTAGCCTAGACATGTCCAGTGCTGACCTGCTGACCATGGGCCTCCCAATGGGTAGTTATAGGGGATGCTGCCATAACCACCACAATAGGCATGGGTGGCAGGGTGGTCTATTCTTTGCCGGGGATAGGTAATTTTATTCATACATGGTTAAATTTCTATATGCTAAATTAGATAACTACTTATTACTCGAATTTTCAAGGTGCACAGAATATTTTTACTTTTGATAAATTATCAATATAGGTTAATTTTGACCATAAGATCATGTAAAGGAGACTGGCAGGTTTTAGCTAGAACTACTACAAGAATTAATAGTCCATGAAAAAAATATAGACATTTTCCATATATGTTCTGGTACAATTTTTTTTCTGTCACTACTTACTTGCTAATATAACTTTATATTAGAACATGGGGTTCTTGATCTAAAAAATAAGTAAATATGAGTTTGAAGCAATGTTTTAATTGTAATAAAAGTTTTTTCATCATGATACATTATTATTTCTGATGCAAAAAGAAAAGCTGCCAATCTCCTTTATATGAATAATGTCAGACAACATTCTTGGACAAAATCCAGTAATAGCAGTAGTAGTATAATATTTAGTTAAGTAGAAGTAAGATTTACATTGACTAGTTTATATTATTTTAATTTGTATTGTACAGCCAATGTAATAAGTAATACAATTAATATTAAATTATATGGCTGTACAGACAGATGATGATAATGATATATTCTATGTACCATGTGCTAGCACACAAGTGACAAGGTATGCTATATCAATATAATGACACCGGCACAAGTAATATTAGAAGAACTGAATACCTTTTCCACCCTCCCCTTCACCACCAAGAGCAGCTTGTCTTTGATCTTTATAGGCCAAAGCTTCTTCTAAAGCTTTAGGCAGCACAACTCCACCAACACCAGCTGGCTTGTTCCTAAACTCCTCAGGAGTGTCAATCTTCATGGTTAACAATGACGGTAAAATTGCTGGAGGTCCTTGCATGCCACCAGATTCATCTTCTTCACCTTCATCTTCATCTCCATCATCACCATGATCATCCCAGCCTGGAGGACCATCCTGTCTTCCCCAGCCTGGAGGGCCCTGTCCATCCCAGCTCATCGGCGGCATATTAGGCGGTGGCCCCATTCCAGGTGGGCCCATATCCATACCCTGGTTACCATAATTACCCTTCATACTAGGACCACGCATCATGTTAGGAGGCATTCTTGGTGGTCCCATGCCCGGAGGACCCATTGGTGGACCCATCCCCATACCTGGTGGGCCCATTCCAGGTGGCGGTGGACCCATTCCAGGAGGACCCATGCCCATATTACCCATCATACCGGGTGGTGGACCCATACCTGGAGGCATTGTGGGGGGTCCACTAGGAGGCCCACCTGACGAGCTGACAGGCGGCATTGCTCCGGGCGGGCCCATTGGGGGCGGAGGCATGTTGCCTGCTGCCATCGAGCCAGGCGGTGGTGGCATCGGGGGAAAATTTGGTATCCCAGGCGGCCCCATGGATCCATTGTTGTTGGGCGGTCCCGTGCCAGGCGGGCCATCCATTTTGAACAAATTTAGTTTGCTGGTAAGTAATACACTGATTTGCTACTGATTATTTATGACTAAAATCCAAAATTCACTTTATTGACACAACACAGGAATCCGAATAGGTTAGCTTTGCTAGGGATGTACCATTCAGGCAGCGTTGCCAGATGATACTATGTCTATGGTACGTACGAGTTTCCGAAATAGTACACAAAACTATAACAGTAGCGTACACAGATGTATTTATTTTCATAATTTAGTAAAGAAGGTACATAACACAGACTACATACGCGTGTATGTAGTCTGTGTGGTGGGTATATAAATAGGTCTTCAGAAAAGTAAGGTTCAGAAATCCGAGGAGCTGCGCCAAAAATCAATGACAAAAGTACCTTTTTCCCAAGAATAACGATTTCGGTTGGTGTTAGAAATGTACCGGTATGTATGTGTTACTTACACTGTTTTACATCATACTTTTCTTACAGTCAATGTAGGCTGAATTTAAAGTAATCGTAAAAAAAAGGAAATCTTGAAAAAAAATCGTTGACTACGCAAATAAGGTCCAGAGTACGCAATACACATATAGCTGAAATAGTACACAATTAGTACTATTCGTAGTCTTCTGGCAACGCTGCACTAAGGGTGAGATTCAGAAACGAGTCTAAGCGTGAACTTACGCTTCCCTCTGTCAAAATCCAGTACTTACGCTCGTAATTGTATTCACAGACGATAGAAACACAACTTAAGCTTAACGTAAACTAAGCTTAGTCAAGTAGTGAAAATCGACTACTTTGGGCGAGCCTAGCGCTACTAAACCGACAAAGGTGTGCTTGCAACAGGAACTATGAAATATGGATTTATGAGAAAGTTGTTTACTTTGATTGTCATAATTCTAGTTAGCTTTTAACTATGAAGGTTACATTAGTCCAATATGTTCAACTATTTAACAAAACATCGTCCTTACTTACTTGCAGTAATACAGCATGTAAGAAAAATTTGTGTTCGATACTTTTTTTCGCTTACTCAAATGGCATTTCATATATTGCTATCCTTTTTATTTTTATTTATGGCTGACTACACAGTTTTGTTAAAACCGTATCACACCGATAAACATTATTGTATTAAAAATGGCCATAGAGAATAGAGTTCAAACTAAGCCAAGACCGACGTAAGTTTGACAGGGACTGTGTCTCTGAGTATGAATTTTGAAGAAGCCCGTCTTACATTCATGTCTCTGAATCTCACCCTTAGGCACTCGTAGCTAGTGATGTACCCAGTCAGGTAGACTCGAGTACTGAGTTACTGAACCGAGTACCTTGTAAGTACTCATGTACTCCAGTACGTCATTGTGTTCGAGTAACTTAAATACTATATAAGCTTGACCACTAGGTATTTACTTCTGTTATGACTATGTATACATTTTTTTAAATTTTTTGTCGATGACTACAAATTCTACTAAAAATCCAAAAGCCTAAGTACAACCTGTGTTGACAACAGCTAGTTTATTGTTATATCAAAATGTTATCTACAGCGAAAGTTCGCATTAATGGGATGCAAGATGATAACTGAGTTATAAAGGACAAAATCAACCAGTATCGGGGCCTGTTCAAGTTATACCAACGTATTGGTGAGTATTAATCATGAGATCTTTAACAAGAGGAAACAACTTGATAGAATCAGGTACACGAAGAACAAGAAAATTTCGCTTGGCACAGTTTATGAAAGAGCACAATTGGACTTCTGGGGTGGTGGAGGCCTGGTGACCTGAAATACAGGCTTCAGCCTAGTTTAGGCATCAGTCTCCCACAGTAAATTTAAATAATACTATAACTTTTTCATTATTGTTGTGAGAAAATAAAATTAATTACTTACACTTACAAGAGCCACTAGACATCTCATCAACGACAATAGACGTCTCATGTAAAAACTTTAATATAAAAATATTTTTCTTATAAAAATACATGATTATGCTTATGATTAACCAGGGGTCGTACTATGAACTTTTAAAAAACCATAAACGTTCCAGGTAGGCTCAAATTGACAGCTTCTATTTCGTACTATGACATGCATAATTTGTTTGCTCTGTCTACGTGCATAATGTTGACTGACTTAACGCTGGATACTTTGTCTATAGCTGGCTTGTAATTTTATGTTGTACCGTTCAGTAATATGACTAAATACTTATCGATCAGTGACGGTTTATTTTTATTACATAGATGATGCGAAAAATAATATATAGTTATTTATCACGTACAAAAGTAACGAGAAAATATTAAATCAATGAATTTTGCTACGTAATTAATTCATATTTAAAGTTTCTGCTTTGTGATGATGGGTACACGAGATAAAGTTTCCGAACGAAAGCAATCCTTACGTTTTGTGGGGAATACATCCACTTGAGTTTATATGTATGTACCGTAGACTGAGTATTAAGTAGTCGGAGCCTTAGGGCCGATTTCACCGTTCCAATTAAACGCGATCAGTTGAAGCTAAACTCAGTATAAGCACTTAACTGAGTTCAGAGCTTTAATATGCATTTCACCAACATCAACTGAACGCGTTTAAAGCATAACTCAGATTAAATTCTGAACGCCCAATTTTCTACGTTTAGCTCGTTTAATCGCGTTTAGAGGGCTGTGATTATTGTTAGTTTTAATTCCCAATAACGACTGCGTATATTTTGCGGAGCTTTGTTTGTTTATGAGTGTTGGTTGGATTATTATCTCGACAAATATGCGAACATTACAGTTCTGACTATATATATGACCAACATCATCATCATTAGAGGCCGAAAGACAGAAGCCTCCCTAAAGATTGCCATAACAACCGGTATGGGTTTGTGTTCTATGCTCATTGCCATAATCACCACGCTTGGCTGATAGGTTGGCGATCGCAATTAAATGACCACGCTTGGCAGCCCAGTTGGCGATCTCAGTAGAATCAACACGATTGGAAGTCAGGCGATCGCAGTTGAGCTATAAATGTGCTTGAAGGACGCTGCTGCCCATCCTCCGGCTAATCTCATAATCGCCTATTATGGCACCCATAATTATATATATATATACATAATTATGGGTTTCACCCGCTTCCCACAGGAACTGTACATATTTCAAGCAAAGAAAGTAAGCAAAGTAAAGTAGCCTATTTCACTATCCCGCCCATAAACAACGTTACAGTAGTTCGCTGTTACATACAATGCATGACGAACCACAATTTTGTTTGAGATTGGGACGACATTTACATTCTATGACATTAAAACTTGGTTTTCGTGAACGCGAACCAAATGTATCTGGTGAAATCAGATTGACGTAAACCGAGATCGAACTCAACGTTTTTTGGAGTTTCTTGCCGGCTCTTCTCCATGAGATCAACTATTTGGAACCGTGCAACTTAGATTCTGACGTTTCATAAGTGCCAATATTTGGTTTATTTGAAATAAAAAATTTTGACTTTGACTTTGACGTTTGAACTCAGTTATACAAAACTTAGTTTTATTGAACTCGGTTTTTAATGCGAACGGTAAAATCGGCCCTTAGCGTACACCATATGAGATAACGATAGTTTACCAGGCTTACCAACCTATCAACCCATTTCCCTAAGCAATGTTTTTTTAAAGAAAAGAAAAATACAATATAGTATGGTTTGTATTTATATATTCTTATAGGTATTGTAATCTCTTTTTAAGACATCATCAAAAGGACGTCCACTGCTGAACAAAGGGTATCATGACATGATCCCTAGTAGATTTCCACAATTATGTCGTCATTTTGGGGGGAACTCGCCAGTACTCACGACGCTTGGCAAGCGGGTTAGTTAACACACTACAGCAGTACTGTATATCAGGCTTGTTGCTGCGCATCTCTCTGGCTTAGAATCTCTTAGTCGCGTTTTACGACATCCACGGGAGGAGATGGAGTGGTAGAATTCTAAATCCGGACACCACACGGATTATCTTTTACTTTAATTATATTAATGTTTCTCTATTACACGGGTTTATATCCCCTGTAAGGGGGAACCCGGTCTTTTGATAGGCTTACGCGGGGACATGGGTCCAACACTGCGTGCCCTTTAGAGAATTTTAATCTAAAATGTAATGAGACACTAACCGGGGACTCTCCATGGCTGCACTATAAAATGCGTCTCGGATTGTCCCCGGAGGTATAAAACTATTGTATGAAATGGAAACTACAAGTATAAGGTCTATTGCAATGGGTGCTAAATGGATTTAATACTAAGAAAAACGGAAAAAACGGCGTCTGCCTTTCAACCTTTAATGTGAAATTCTGTGGCAGACGGTGACTTGCCACTCACAAGATGGGCCCCCTAAATGGCCACCACTACAGGCGACAAGGAGCAACACCGGTGTGAGCGGCTAGGGGTGTAGAGAGGTGCGGTACCGGTTTCACCATCGCGCGTCTCGAAGACTCGGAGCGGGTTTCCCCGTTATTACGCCATTAGACACTTCCACCCCCGAGCATATAGCTCTGGCGGCCCCCCTCTGATCGGCCAACTAAGGCAAGCCAGAGTTGAAAATCCTGCGGGCACTCATGGGGTTCCACTCCAACCAACCAATAAAGGCAAGCGGAGACGAGGCCCTGACCGACTCTCTGGAGCATTCGGGTACGCAGTGTCGCCACTCACATTCAGCTCGCCACAAACTGCCCTGCGTTCTGTAAGCTACTTAATATACTTTTTTTTTATCATAAGGTATGAAGAAATCAAGCAGCTACTTTAATCTGCCCTCCAGGATTACCTTATCCCATGGTGAGATAACGTTTGCCCAGAGGGGTAAAAATTTATTATATTTATTATTATTAAATTATATTCAATGTCTCTCTATTACACGGGTTTATATCCCCTGTAAGGGGGAACCCGGTCTTTTGATAGGCTTACGCGGGGACATGGGTCCAACACGCAGAGGCCCTTTAGAGAATTTTAATCTAAAATGTAATGGGACACTAACCGGGAACTCTCCATGGCTACACTATGAAATGCAGTCTCGGATTGTCCCCGGAGGTGTAAAACTATTGTATAAGATGGAAACTACAATTATTAGGTCTATTGTAAAGGGTGCTAAATGGATAATATACTTCTAAAACCTGAAAAAACGGCGTCTGCCTTTCAACGTTTATAGTGAAATTCTGTGGCAGACGGTGACTCGCCACTCACAAGATGGGCCCCCTAAATGGCCACCACTACAGGCGACAAGGAGCAACACCGGTGTGAGCGGCAAGGGGTGTAGAGAGGTGCGGCACCGGTTTCACCATCGCGCGTCTCGAAGACTCGGAGCGGGTTTCCCCGTTATTACGCCATTAGACACTTCCACCCCCGAGCATATAGCTCTGGCGGCCCCCCTCTGATCGGCCAACTAAGGCAAGCCAGAGTTGAAAATCCTACGGGCACTCATGGGGTACCACTCCAGCCAACCAATAAAGGTAAGTCGGAGACGAGGCCCTGACCGACTCTCTGGAGCATTCGGGTACGCAGTGTCGCCACTCACATTCAGCTCGCCACAAACTGCCCTGCGTTCTGTAAGCTACTTAAGATACTTTTTTTTTTTTCTTATGATATACTTTTTTTTTATATCAGAAGGTAGGAAGAAATCAAGCAGCTACTTTAATTTGCCCTCCAGGATTACCTTATCCCATGCTGAGGTAACGTTTGCCCAGAGGGGTAAAAAATTATATTTATTATTATCAGAGGTCGGAATAAGGTAGAGTTAGTACTTCACTGATTTCATACAGCGAAAGAAGAAAGTGGATATGCCTCAAATCCCGAGATTAATTTTAAAGAGCAGAAAAAATCCCGTGATTTTTTAAATAAAAAGTTATTTACTTTTACACAATTTAAAGTACTGCACGCGCGACGTTGCCAAACTTACATCAATGACATCGGATGTCCGAAGTTGCAAAATTCCAATACGCGAGATGTTGCCACATTTGTAGTTCGCACAACATACTCGTAGCTTGTGAGAACAAAATAATACAATAGCGGAAATGCGGAGCACTCCCCGCTTAACGGAATGTACTAAATTTTGTCTCTTTAAACAAATTCAAACGATCTATTAGCAATAAATCGGTTTACTCATTCACACAGCTTATTCGCTTACCTCGGTTCGTCGAATGCGCTCACTTGTTTCCTATTGTGTTTTGTGTGGTGAATCCTGTTTGACCCTGGCTGGTTTACTGGATTCTGGACTATACTTAATACGACTATTTCGGCACGCATTAACGGACTTTGATTTGGCCTTACTGTATTGGGTGATTGGATATTTGAAGTTGGTGATATTGATATACTTGGTAAGTTTCTTGTTCATATTTTTATTAAATTTCCTTTAGATTAGATTTTCCCAATGTAGTAAGTGTAATTTCTTAGGATTATTAAAACTTTGGCTTGTGGCGACCGAATAACCCGATAACTGATCGACTTCGGGTTCGGCCAGAATCGACCTTCTATTACTGAAAAACAAATATGTCATATATTTCTTGTGTCTAACCGAGCCTTAAATCGTAAAAATATTTTAAGCAAAGAAAGAAAGGAATATTAATTTGCTAGAAAGACGTTTGAAAGTTTTTACAATATTGACGGCATGGTTGGTACAGTGGCTGATACAGTCAGCTGCTACGCTCCGATTCGCGGGTTTGATTCCCGTACGGAAAAAATATTTGTATGATCTGCAAGGAGTTGTTGTGGGTCTGGGTGTATTGTGTTTGTAAATGCACCCACGACACAGGAGAAATCCGAGTGTAAGGTAACGTATAAATACCAAAAAAATTCAAACGTTAGTCGTGTTTTGTCAGTACAGCAGCATCATCATCATCATCATATCAGCCACAGGACGTCCACTGCTGAACAAAGGCCTCCCCCTTAGATTTCCACAACGAGCGGTCACATGCCGCTCTCATCCAACGACTCCCAGCGACCTTCACCAGATCGTCTGTCCACCTCGTTGGAGGTCGTCCCACGCTGCGTTTTCCGGTGCGCGGTCTCCATTCGAGAACCTTTGTGCCCCAACGGCCATCAGTTCTACGAGCAATGTGCCCTGCCCATTGCCACTTCAGTTTACTAATCCTTTCAGCTATGTCGACAACTTTAGTTCTTCTACGGATCTCCTCATTTCTGATTCGATCTCGTAGAGAAATACCAAGCATAGCTCTCTCCATAGCTCGCTGAGTGACCTTGAGCTTTCTTATGAGGCCCATTGTGAGTGACCACGTCTCTGTTCCATATGTCATCACTGGTAACACACACTGATTAAAGACTTGCGTCTTGAGGCATTGCGGTATTGTTGACGAAAAGACGTTGCGAAGTTTCCCGAACGCTGCCCAGCCGAGTCGGATTCGACGATTGACCTCTTTCTCGAAGTTGGACCTACCTAACTGGACAGTTTGTCCTAGGTAGACATACTCGTCAACAACTTCGAGAACAGAGCTCCCAACGGATATTGGGGTGGGCACGACATGGACATTTGACATGACTTTTGTCTTGCCCATGTTCATTTTAAGGCCCACCTGTTGGGAAGCTCTGTTGAGATCATCGACCATTGTGCTGAGCTCTTGCAGCGATTCTGCCATGACTACGATGTCATCGGCAAATCGAAGGTGAGTGATATACTCGCCATTGATGTTAATGCCGAATCCTTTCCACTCCAGTAGCTTGAAGGCATCCTCCATTGCAGCGGTGAACAGTTTCGGGGAAATGACGTCCCCCTGTCTCACACCTCTCTGCAATGGAATTGCCCCCGTGCTCTGTTCATGTACTCGGACCGACATGGTGGCGTTTCTGTATAAGCACTTCAACACTTCAATGTACCGATAGTCAATCTGGCACCGCTGCAGAGATTGCAGCACTGCCCAGGTTTCGATCGAATCGAAGGCTTTCTCATAGTCCACAAACGCCAAGCATAGTGGCAGATTATACTCCTCGGTCTTCTGTATAACCTGCCGCAGCGTATGGATGTGGTCTATGGTACTGAAACCTTTTCGGAAACCGGCTTGTTCGGGAGGCTGGAAGTCATCAAACCTGCGCTCGAGACGATTCGTGATGACCCTTGAAAACAGCTTATAAACATGGCTCAGAAGTGAGATGGGTCTATAATTCTTCAATAGGGTGTTATCACCCTTTTTGAAGAAGAGCACCACCTCACCTCTGTTCCACGCTTCCGGCGTTGTGCCCTCGAGTAAGACGGAATTGAATAGCTTCTGAAGGACTTTAAGTACCGGTGTTCCACCCGCTTTCAGAAGCTCTGTCGTAATTCCGTCTCCACTTGTTATTTTTAAGCTGTTTCAAGGCCATCCTAATCTCGTACAGGCTGATGTCCGGGATATCCTCGGTATAGTGTCGGGTTAGTTTGGCTCGCGGGTCTTTGTCAGAGCCAATGGTAGGTATAGTAACCGAGGTGTATAACTGCCGGTAGAAGTTCTCAATCTCTCTCAAAACCTCTGGCTTAGTCGACGCTACACTGCCGTCCTCGGTCTTCAGCTTCATAATACGACTTTGCCCAATAGACTTGTCTCTTGCGAACACTTTGGAGCCTTGATTCCGCTCAATCGCCTCTTTAACACCGTTAGTGTTAAAGGTGCGGATATCGTGCCGCAAGGACTTCCATATCCGTCTATTGAGCAGTCGGTATGCTTCAGCATCATCGGAAGACTGCAGCGTCATGGCGCGTCTTTCTGCCATAAGGTCGAGAGTGTGATCGGAGAACTTTTTTGGTCTACCTTTACGGTGGGCTTTAAAGAACTTAGACCCAACCGTTTGGACAGTTTCTACAAACCTACCATTTAAATCGTCCACAGATACGCAATGTTCCAGGCACTCGAAGCGGTTTTGGAGTTCGAGTTGAAAGCTCTCGAGGTTTTGGATATGAGCACTAGAGGGCCGGAGCGTAGACCTCATCAGACGAGACCTCTCAACTTTGAGATTAATATTCAATGTGCCTCTTACCATTCGGTGATCACTACCGGTTTTCACCCTGTGGATCACAGAGACATCATTGAATATTTGTCTTTTATTGGTCATGAAGTCAATCTCATTCCTCGTGGAACCATCGGGACTCATCCAGGTCCACTTCCTGTGAGGCGGCTTTTGGAAAAAGGAGTTCATCATAAAGAGTCCCTCCTTTTCCAAAAAGTCGGCCAGCCTCTGTCCCCTGGGGTTCCGTTGCCCATATCCAAATTGCCCCACTCTCAACTCACCATCGCATCGAGTGCCCAGTTTTGCGTTGAAGTCCCCCATCACAACAGTGAAATGTGTCTTCGAGGTATGTATGGCCCTACTTACGTCCTCATACATACTCTCTACTTCATCATCTGGGTGTGTCGAGGTCGGTGCGTAGACCTGTATGACCTTCAACGAATATCTCTTGGATATTCTGAGTATAAGGTACGCTACCCTGCTCGACACACTTTCGATGGCCACTATACTGTTAATGAGGGACCTGCGGACGAGAAACCCGACACCACCTTGAGACAGATGTTCGCCTTCCCGGTAGTAGAATAAGTTGCCGGATTTCAGGGTTATCGTGTCCTCCCCCTCTCTTCGGACTTCTGATAGACCCATGATATCCCAGTGCAACTTATCTATTTCTTCTTCCAGCTCAACAATCTTTTCGTCTGCCCTCAGTGTGCGTGTGTTATATGTCACCAGGGCCAGTTTTCGGTTTGGGTGGTAGCCGGATCCCATCCGGAGATTCTTAGCACCCCCTGCCCCGCCGTTTCCGTGGCCGCTACCATGACCAGGAATGGCGGGGCTGCCGGGAACTGGGGGCCGGTGCTTATGTTGTGTTGTCATTTTGGGGGGAATTTGCCGATACTCACCACGCTTGGCAAGCGGGTTGGTGAGCGCAGAGTTGCTACTGCTCAGCAAAAGGGACGCTGCTGCCCATCCCTCTGGTTAAGAGTCCCTTAGTCGACTTTTACGACCTCCACGGGAGGAGATGGAGTGGTGCTATATTCTTAATCCGGACACCACACGGATGTATTCAAATTTTTATCAATTATAAGAGACACGAGATTGAGATTGCTATGTCGTGGGTGCGATTGCAGACACAAATTCTACACACAATACACCCAGACCCGGAACAACCACCTGCAGATCATACAAATATTTGTTTCGTGCGGAAATCGAACCCGCGACCCGGAGCGCAGCAATCGACTGTGTCAGCCACTGCATAGACCGTGCCGTCAAATTGAATGAACATAGTTTAGAAGTAATTAATAACGAGTGTTGAATAGTGGAAATCATAATAATATTCTTTTTTCAACCACGCTCGTGATGTCGTATTAAATTTTTTTGAAAACTTATTCGTGTTTTTGTTTATGTATTCCAAACTTGATTGTATTTTTCTATTAAAATTTCATTCAATTTTCCTACTTATTATAATGTTTAACTTATGAAAGAGTATTAGTTAGTATTTATTTCAAAATGTTAATGTTTATATTTTGATTTTGACTAATCAATAAAACAGATTTGTATGTTATGACTTATTTTAACGTTGCTTGTTTTTTTTGGAAGTGAGTAACGGTAAGTTACTCGAACTCAATGAAGTACTCAAGTACTGAATCTGTTACTCGAATACTATATTCGAGTTAGTTACTTGAGTTCTAACTCGTATCTTTTTAAAACGAGTACTACAGTATTCAGATAGAAAAGTCTATTGGTCTCGGCACATCACTACTCACAGCCATATATTAGTATATAATAAACGGTCTGTACTCTGTGTATATAATTAAATACTGGAGCTCACTGTCTACGGGCTACACTTTTACTTTACTTTTAGTTTAAACGTGGAAAATTGGATATGAACTATGACTATCGAATAAAAACATTAAAAAACAATATTATCAACAATAGTCACGAGCACGAAACGAGACTCGGAACAACTATCTGCAGATCATACAAATATTTGTATGATCCGTCGTGTGATCGATTCTGTGCGGGAATCGAATCCGCGACTCGATGTGTAGCAGCTACCTGTATCAGCCGATGCACCAACCATGCCGCAAAAAACTGCAGTCTCTTGGGGACTGCTTGAGGCGGCTGTTTACCAGCTGTGTCCATCACACCGATCAAGCTAATTGGTTCCTCTGAGGAACCAAGGAAGGGCCACGGAATCTTACTTTACGTACTGTCCAATTACCTGCTCGAAGAGGCTTTATAGCTATTCGAGAGCAGAATTGCCCAATGACCTGGGTCGACAGCCCATATGGCTTCTAGCAGCGGCGTTGTATTATCGACACGACTCTTCGCGTCTGCTCGCCGTCGGTCCTGACGGAGTAGGGTGGCATTGGCTGTCAGCCTTAACATAGTCAATGACTTTAGCTCGATCTCGTAGGGAAGCACGCTCATGGTACAGTGCCACTACGGTGGCAGCAACAAACGCTACAAACCCGAGGTTGATTCAGCGATTGTCCTCTTTCTCGAAATTGGACCTACCTAACTGGATGGTTTTTCCCAGGTAAACATACTCGTCAGTAACTTCGAGAACCGTGTTCCCAATGGATATTGGGATGGGTACAATATGGGCGTATGACATGACTGTGGTCTTGTCCATGTTCATTCTATGGCCCACCTGTTGGGAATCTCTGATGAGATTATCGAGCATTGTGATGAGCTCTTGGTGAGTGATATATTCGCCCTAGATCTTAATGTCGAATTCTTTCCACTCCAGTAGTTTGAAGGCATGACCCATGCAGCAGCAATGAGCAGTTTCAAGGAAATAACGTCCCTCTGTCTCACACCTCTCTGTATTGGAATTGCCCCCGAGCGCTATTCATATACTCGAACCGACATGGTAGCGTTTTTGTATAAACAAATTATAGTCCAGAAACGCATAATGGCAGATTATACTCCTGTATAAAATTCGGTCGCACTTTATTGCCAATTATTAATCTTTTGCTGTTGAATAATTTTGCTAAGTGTATCTCACTTCCTTCATAAATTTGGAAGACTTGAGACTGTATTCGTGGATATATATTATATTTGTATGTATTTATTCATAGTTTATGTTGTATTTAAGTTTTTTAACCGATTTAAACAAGGGGGAGGTTCTCAATTCGACGCATTACATTTGATTGTTGTTTTTAACCACCTTCAATAAACAGGTTCATTTTACTGCGCTTATCTAGATGATGTCTTAATAGTTTCGATTCCTCTCAGATCAGAGAACCGAGTTGAGTCACTGTTATTTTTATTAGTGTTAAATACTGATACCAAATTTTAAAAAGTTCATACTTTTATTTACATAGTGTAAATAAAAGTATGAACTTTTCATCCTCTGCCAACATAGCCGACACTACTGCTGGCAGAGAGAGATCTTGCCCGATCCGATCGACCAGGATCCGCCGCTCGGCGGCCCACGCAGGGCACGCCTCGAGCGTGTGCTGTGCGGTGTCCTGGTCGCTTTCACAATGATTTCGAACGAAATTCCTCACGTCCTATCCTGTGCAGGTACGCACCGAAACAACCGTGCCCGGTGAGCACCTGCGTCAGGCGGTAGGTAACGCGCTCGCTCCTTTTGAGCCAGGCTCCAAAGAGCGGCAGGCTTGGTCGCAAACTACATCCGCAGGCGGTGACGCCACTTGCCAAGTGCGCGCCGCCCCGCCGAGCTAGCCGCCTCAGCCTGTCCAACGCCCCTGGAGGCGCGCCTTGGCCGTTCCGGCGGAAGGAGCGTGTCTGATCGTAGACCCACGCATCCATCTCCGCCAGGATGTCGAAAGGCGGAAAACGCGCCAGGAGAGTTGCCGCTTCGTAGGACAGCTAGGTATATTCTAGGGGTCACGCATGAACGTCGACTCACCATACGCCAGCTCGTCAATAAAAAAGTAAAGTGGATTGACCTGAAAGAGCGTTACTGTAGTCACAAATCGTCTGCTGAACGGGTTTCTGCTGGGCCTGAGTACAACCCGGTGTTACGTCCGCCTGACGACCCAATTGTATCTTCTTAGCCATGCTAAGAGGACGCCAAACATCACGCCGGGCATATACAGAATCATAGAGATGCTCTGTATGCCTGTCGTGACGTGAGGGGTAGCGAAGAGCTTGGCGCAAGCGAGTGCCAACGTCAACCTGGATAAGCCGACATATTTGCGAAATGTGGTGATGCGCACCCCACCAGCAGCATAAACTGCCCAGTGGTCCGAATAGCGTCCGGAACAAGAGTGCGGGTGCCGTCGCCTCAACGACGACGCTAGCGAAATCTCCACATCGCTGGCAAAACAACCCCCGCACGAGGAGTCACAGACCACCCCCTTGATGGCAGCGGCGAATGCCCGGCAACGCGTGGAACGAATAACACACTCGCCCCGACCAAAAGAGGTACGAGGCGGGAAGAAAAGGGTGTGACGCGCAGCTGAAGGAGGAGGATGTGCAGACCTTACTGCTCACCCCGACACAACTTAATAGCCCCAATCGGCACGCTAACCCCGGTCGGACGAATCTTCCTGTGCACCGCTGCCTCAGCGGGAAATCGCCCACCGGCAACCCGTAACTCGGACGGACCATACCCGTGTTCAAGATCCCGACAGCGCACGACGATGATGCCAAGGAAAGGCTCACCGTCGCTGCGATCACAGTATTACAGGATGTCCTCCGGGCCATCCGTAGACATGCAGATCCGCGGGCTGATTAGCTAAAAACAGCAACAGCAGACGCGATAGCAGCTATCGCGCAGCCAAGGATCCACCGATGGCAAAACGGCAAAACAATTGGTATTACGTAAGACATCACCCGCCAGTCGCTATTGTGTAAGATGCATAGTTACTAGCGCCAGTAGCCACCAGTGGAACCAAAAAGAACGAACATTTTTAATTCATTGATTGTTCGACAGATGCGCGTTAGAGATCTTCGCCTGTTTAGTCGCTATCGGCAAATGGGTAATACCAAATTGCCGTTTGACAGCGGCGTTGGAGCCATTTACGCCTGTTGCAAAGCGTCTGCGACTTAGGTAATCAGCCCGCGAGTCATTATTATACTCAACTTAGTGGCTACGCTAATTAATTTTAGCAGCTAACCCGTTAAGTATGATACACGATCGTCATCGCATTACATCTCCCAAAGACCTCGAGTAAGTCCGTTTCACCTAAACACGACTGACTCAAACACACACTCAAAATTATATATGCATTATCTACACAAGTATTTAGGTGCATTAATGAATATAGGAGGTTTAACGAGTTTAGCACACATTCGCGACTCCACAAGAACAAGGACTCACCCGTGGAACAGGTTACATCGTCAGACGCACCTGCGAAACGTTATCATGGGGTGATGTTACTCAGTACATGTCGCCCTATGTACAAATACAACGTCCCACTGCTTGCGGCGCGTTTCACTAGCTCTGAGCGCGTCATAAGCGGTGGGTCAATTTTACGGTATGGGACGTCACTCAAAGCCGCCTATATGGTAACAAATGCCCAGTTGGCCATTGCGCCAACTGCGACCTGACGCGTTAGGATAGGAACGCAGTGTCCAGGCCCTGATCCGTGCGCACACGGCGGCACGTGACCACGTACGTCCCCCGTCTTCCATGTCAGTTGTCAGTAGGTACATCCTAGAGGTCCCCCGGGTCGAAAGGTCGAAAGCCGTCTACTGCCCAATATCGGGGGATCGAGGGAAGAAGTTCGCCGCCTCTACGGGGGAATCGTGCGGTCCGTGGCCCTCTACGGGACGCCTGTTTCGTCATCTCGACTTTCGGGCGTCCAGCGCTGCAAAACCAAGATTTACGGTCTGCAACGAAGAGCGGCTATACGAATCGCACGAGGATACCGAACGGTGTCCTTTGTGGCGGCAACTCTGTTGGCGGGCTTTCCTGACGCAGGTATTCACCGGACACAGTTTGTTTGGTGCATACTTGCACAGGGTAGGACGCGAGGTCACGGCACAGTGCCATCACTGTGGAAACGATCAGGATACCGCACAGCACACGCTCGGAGAGTGCCCAGCGTGGGCTACCGAGCGGCGGATCCTGGTCGATCGGATCGGGCAAGATCTCTCTCTGCCAGTAGTAGTGTCGGCTATGCTGGCAGAGCATGAACATTGGAGTGCTGTCGTCTCCTTCTGTGAGAGCGTCATGCTCCAGAAGGAGGTCGCTGAGCCGGATCGGGAGAGATGGAGATCTTTCGAATTCCTAGAGCCTCCCTACGGTACCGAAGATGACCACTCTGGTGGTTTTAGCCGGTAAGAGTCCAGCATGCCCCTCAGGCCCGGGAATGGGGAAGTACATGATGTATTTCCACTGGATCAATAAAAAATGTACATCCTAGAGACAAAATATGTACAGTGAAATACGGCAGGCTGGCAAAACAAAGATGTTTCTAAATTGCTATTGGAAATTAAATTATGGCATGGATGTCAAATGGTCAAATAAATCACAGTGAAAACTGTAGAAAAAACAGCCAGGCAATTATAGGAAATTACTTTTTGTTTTGTTTTTATTCCTTATGGCCTCTTATATGGCAACTCCAGCATGCCAATGCCACATCTTGTCAGCCCATGAATGTAAACATAATACTCTCAAGAACCTTTACAATGAACAGTCTCTAGATATATTATTTTAATTAGCATGCAGCATACAGAAAGATGCTACTGCTCATACACTTGTTGTTTTGGGTGTTTATGTAAACTGTACTTACGATACAGGTTTAGTTTAAAATAATATAAAAATACACTTGATAACATTTATTTAAAAAATGAAGTCTTAAGCAATTACTTAGCTTAAAGGTATACTAATAATACCTAATCAAAATCACCAAATTCAATTATATACAAGCAAAATCATACTTATAATCAGTTTGGTTAAATTAGAGCTCAATATTTAAAATTTCATGTCAAAATCTAAATCTTTTTTGCCCTTGGTAGGAATTCATAATTATATCAAAACCTTATTTTATAAGCGCCAATCATTCTTTATTACCAATTTATTTGTGTTGATGCTGGGGGTGCTGGTACATCATTTGTATTCAATACTGTCTGTAGATAAACTTCTAACCTAGTCTTAGGCCCACCTTCATCAATATTTTCTAGTATTTTCAGATAATGATTACTTGTTAATTCCAAGATTTTCCTAAACTGTTTGCCATAATGTTTATCATACTGCGATCCACACATAATAAAAAAGTCATGCACTAATGTTGCAGAAATATCTGGTTCAGGTTTTAAGTTTAAAAAAGATGCCAGCCATTGCCATCCAAATCGCAGACCATGGGGATTTGGAGTGTTTAGGAATTTAGGCATAGAAGCTATCCATAAGGCACAACGTAATCTGAATATACCAGACATCCTCTTTAAAAACTTGTCTTGTTTCTCAACTACTCCTTCATCATTATATGTGTAGCCTCTTGATATGTAAAACTCCTTGTCAGACTGTCCTTCCTGTTGGGGCAAGAACATTGGTACTAAATAAGGACATACCCTATGAAAGTTTGCTTCAACCAGCTTGCCAAAATGTGGAAATTGTGACCATAAGGCTGCAGTTACTGCAGCAAGGGGATATGCAGCTTCAGTATTACTTGATACTAATAGGTCTCCTTGTCTCACAATTTTCTTGGCTAGTAAAGCAGTGCAATAATATAGACCTTGTGGATGCTGTGTTGCCGTTACATATATATCTAGTACTTGTACTTTCTCCCCTTTCAGTAATTTTGAAAGTTTGTCATACTTATCCCTCATGTGTAGTGCACTGACTGATGACAGAGCATTCACTGGAGTATTAACGGCTTTTTGACAGTCAAACCTGAATTTCTTTAAATTAACATCTTGTACTAAATCTTTATATTGTGCTTCATACTGTTCCAGATACTTCTTAAGGTTTTCATAGTACTTATAATTATCAGCAGAATAAAACACTGGTTTTATTTTCTTCAGTTGTTCTACCTTAACTCTTTCAGTCTCTGCTATTTGAGCCGCTTTCACTTCCTGTGCTTTCTTTTCTTCTAACTCCCGTTCCCGTAATAGTTCTTCCTCTTTTTGTCTTTTCACAACCACTTCTTTTTTTATTTTGTCTAACTCAGCTAAGAATTTAGTTTTAATATTTTCGATATTCAGTGATAATATCTCAGCTTGCTTTACATCTTTCTCTGTAACAACTCCAGTCTTACATATATCCAAAATATGATTAATACTACCCACAACAGTACCTATAGGTGTTGTATATCTATCACAGATTATTTTTGCAATTGGTTCAGTATTCAAAACATTGGCAATTTCATTATAACATATCCAAATTTTTGTGTGGCTGTCTGTGATTGATGCAAACCTAGCCGTAGCTCTGTTTTGTTCTTCTAATACCCTGTTCATCATTTCTATAGTTTGTGTGTTATAAACTTGACAATTTCGTTCATCTAAATGAGCCCTTTTCAAAAGAGACATATTGTCATTTTCCTGCAACTTGTTTAGCATTTGCAGTTTACGAGCTTTAAGTTCCAATTCCGTCCTATGACATTCCTCACGTTGATTCTTCCAGAATACCGACATAAGCTCGGCGCGTTTGGATAATAAATTATCAAGCATGTTCGTGAAATTTCCAATAGACTGTTCTTGCAATCTGTTTTCCAATTTTTTCATGATGAGTGTGTATCGAAGATCCTCGCGGACTCTGTTTTCTATCAGGTCTTCTTCGTTACGATCTTCAATAATCGTCAGTCTATCCCTAAAATCATCCCTTTTCAATGGACTGTTGGGGCCTATCGTCACTTCTTTGACCAGAGGACTCATCTCAGCAGCTTTGGTTAGAGCAGATATACGCAATCTTCCTACAAAATCATCTGCAAGACTTTCGCCGATACTTATATCCCCTTTCCTAATAGAACTATTTATTGCTAGATCTTCATAACTGCTTAAACTTATATCAAAAGACCTTTCCATTTTTACTTAAATCATCTAACAACAAAAACATAAAAATAAAATTAATTAGTACTGTACGGGGTAAACGGTTATATTGACTTGACAGTTGACTCTGACAGTCTGACTGAGTTGACTATACTCTGTGCACTTGACGCCACAGATGATACATATATTTATTTGACACTTGACGCCTTTTTTTTTTTTTTTTTTTTTAAGATTCTGGCTCCATCGGTAACTTTCGATGATTTTGCCAATGTCAAGGTATGAAGCAGTAATTATCGTAAACTGTGAAATTAATTGTTACACAACTATTGATCAGTGTTTGTAGCGATGGCATCCATGGATCCCCATGCTAAAAAAGGACAAAACATTTTTGGATAGTAGATGTAAGACGTCACAAAATAAATGTTAGAACATTCAGTATGTATATAATAGGTAAATAGAAATATCAACTTATAACTGGATTTTATTAATGCTAATGAATTTATAAAGGATTTTAACTGCAGGGGTATGGGCTAAAGTTAATAGGAAAGGAATGTTAATTGGGCGGGGAACATCAGAAGGGAGTATGTCGTAAAGGGGAGTGGTTAAACGAGGACATGAAAAAAACAAGTGTTCCAGAGTACCCTCATCCAGACCGCATTCACACAAAGAAGAGTCCCTCACGCGGATTTTGGCCAAAAAAACTGGTGTGCAAACGAACCCAAGTCGGAGTCTAATTATGACAGAGGTGGCAATTTTACTAGAAAATTTTAGTTTGCTGAACCAACATTTAGATGGAATGAATGGTTGGATAGATCCGTAGAATCTGCCTTTCAAGATTCGAGATTTTTGCCAGTGCTCATTCCAATTCTTCATCAACTCGGGTTTAACAAGACAGTGCAGATCACGGGGATAACAAGATGGATGAGATTCGATCCCATTCCGAGTAGCCAACTTGGCAATCGAATCCGCATTCTCATTATCAGCAATTCCAGAGTGGCTAGGGATCCAAGCCAATGCAATCTCTATGCCTAAGCAGTGGCATCTATACAAGAGTTGTTTTATCTTTAGGATAAGGGGAGAATTGTGACGAGAGCGAAAAGGCGATTTTATTAAATCCTGTAGACAGCTAAGAGAATCCGAGAGAATAAGGCTTTTGCTGAGTCCATGTGATTCAATGTAGGAGACAGCTTCCAAAAGAGCTATTGCTTCCCCTGTGAATATAGAGCCAAAAGCAGGACTACGAAAATTAAGAATAATTTTGTATTTTGGGATCCACACAGCTGATCCGACATTACCACTATCCGACAACTTAGAAGCATCTGTAAATAACGTAAGCCAATCGTGCCAGTCCTCTGCCAGAATCCTATTGAATTTAACATTAGCAGCGGGGTCATGTTTGGATATACCAAAGTTAAAAATAATTTTTGGTTGGAAGAGTAAGGAATCAAAATTTACTTCAAATATGGGGTTTTTATCTAACTGGACTAAGGAAATGTGCAAATTATTGAATTTACTGAAGCTGTTAACTAGAAGTGGAGGATTTTTATGCGACCAATAGCGAGATGTTGGGATTAGCTGAGAAAGTGTACGAAGAAGAGGGAGAAGAGGATGACATTTATTCTGGATGACTTTATAAAAAAATCTGTCACAGAGATATTGTCTACGTAAGTGAAGTGGGGGCTCTAAACATTCTACCTGAAGGGCATTAGTAGGTGAGCATTTCATAGCACCCGTGATAATACGCAAGCATTTGGATTGAATCCTTTCCAGTTTGGCCAGGGCTATTTTGTTGCATGGTTCCAACAGAAAGATTCCATAGTCAAAGTGACTACGAACTATGGCGTTATATAGGATTTTCTGAGAAGTTGGATGGGCTCCCCAGCGAACTCCAGAGAGGGCACGTAACACATTAACGCCTCTTTCGCATTTTTTGGAGATGTAATCCAGGTGATAGAGACCAGATAATTTTGAGTCTAGAATGAGGCCAAGAAATTTTACTTTGTCACGGATCAAAATGGGTTCATTTGCAACATAGAGGTTGATACGGGGAATATTACGCTTGCGAGAAAAGGCAACTGCACTGCATTTGGAGACTGACAAACTTAAGCCATGATCAATTAGCCACTGGTTTAAGTAGAAAAGGGCAGAGTTTAAGCGAGATGCGGCATCTGAAAGGGAAGCTGAATTAAAGTAGAGAGCAATGTCGTCAGCATATTGTAGGATTTTGCAGAAACAACTCACTGAAGACTCCAAGTCATGTGTGTATATATTATAAAGGATGGGGCTTAAGACCGACCCCTGGGGAAGACCCTTCCACACTAGACGGGATGGGGAGACATAGTTTTGATAACGGACAGAAATAGAACGGGACATAAGGAGACAACAAATGATGTTGACCATCCTCACAGGGATACTCAGCTGTAGCAGCTTTTGCCTGAGTATTGGAAGTTGGACATTATCATAGGCTGAAGCAACGTCTAGGAAAACACCGAGAACACTTTCATTATTGGAAAACGCAATGCGGACATCAGACATGAAGACACTTAGGCTATCTAGAGTTCCCGTACCTCTTCGAAAACCGAACTGGGAACTGGGTAAGATGCCTTTAGTTTCTAAGATCCATTCAAGGCGATTCTTGATGAGATTCTCCATAATTTTAGCCAAGACAGAAGAGAGGGCGATAGGACGATACGAAGAAGAGTCTTTTGGATCTTTCCCAGGTTTTAAAATTGGGATGATTATTTGGGATTTCCAAGAATCTGGAACATGGCCAGTAACAAAAAAGGAATTGATTAGGTTCAGAAAGATTAGTTTACAGTCAGAAGAAGATTTGAAAATAAAGGAGTAGGGTATTCCATCAACTCCCGGAGCAGAATCCCGGAGATGATCTAAGGCACAAATAAGTTCTGAATAAGAGAAAAGGTCATCAAATCTATCAGAGAAAGTGGGAGGCGAAGGATCTATAGTGGGAAGGCACTCGTAGCTAGGAACAAACGGGGGGGCTAATTTGGATATAAAGTCTTCCAACCAGGTACTGTGGTCATTGGTAGAAACATCGGGAGAGTGACTGTCACATGCTCTGCGGAAGATTTTAATTTTTTCCATACAAGGGAAACTGGAGAACGTGGAGACAGTGACTCGCAAAAGTTAAGCCAGCCACATCTTTTCTTTCTTGCCAATAACCTACAAGTAGTTGCAGAAGTCTTTTTCAAATTTAAATAGTCAGTCATATTTACACTAGAGGAAAAGGTCTTTTCTGCTTCTTTACGTTTACGGACGCCATCAGTGCATTCAGCATCCCACCAAGGAGGAGAAGGAATTAGGTGACGGGCAGAGTTTTTTAAGGGGATTGAAGAATTGGCCCCTCTCAGCAGACACTCAACAAAATCATTGTAGAGAATTAGGGAGTTGGATGAATTTATTTGGGGAAAATTCTGAAGTTCTGCATCCAAATTGGACAAGAACTTAGACCAGTCAGCTTGGGGAAGGCGATATTTTTGTAGGGGTTGGATTGGAGGAGAACGTAGATGAGTACTTGGAAAAGCAATTAGGATAGGAAAATGATCACTCCCATATGAATTAGGGAGAACAGACCAGGAAAGAGTTGATACTAAGGAAGGGGAAGAGAAAGTAAGGTCAGGAACACTAATATTTTGGTTAGGGGAAACCCGACGGGTAGCAGATCCATCATTAAGAACACAAAGGTTACGATCATCTAAAAGGTCTAGCAAAAAGCTGGAAGAGGGGTCATTACAGTGAGAGCCCCAAAGGGTGTGACGGCAATTAAAATCACCTAATACAATCAAAGGGCCAGGAATAGAAGAAAGGATAGAGTTAAATTCAGACAAAATATTAGCATTGGGATGGGGAATGTAGGCAGATACATAGGATATGTCCATGGCTCTAATGGCCACAACATGTAGACCACCATCATGATGGGGAAGAGGAATCTGGGAAAAAGTGATAGATCTGTTAACCAGTAGGGCGCAACCCGCCCATCCGTCATCTCTATCGTCCCGAAGACATGAATAACCAGGAACCCTAAAGAGAGATCCAGGCCTGAGCCACGTCTCCGACACAGCAAAGACAACGGGTTTATATCTATTGATAAGATAGATTATATCATGTTTTTTCCTGAGAATGGATCTACAATTCCACTGAAGGATTTTTTCCATTTTGGCGAATCCAGGTTTCGAGGAGTTGTTGAACTAATATAACGACATTGTCCGGTATTGCGTCACTAAATTTAGACAGTATGTTTATAAGGGAGCAAGTCAGGAGCTCTATCAAATTGTCATTAGGAGCGGGAAGGGGAGTAGTTTCAATGTAAGGAGAATTCAGAGCACACCCATTAGGCTGGGGAGAATTAGGGGTATAGACCATTGACTTATGGGCTTGTGTATCATATGACTTGCCCAATTCTGGCCTAGGTCTCGGGGAACGATACATTGTCTTGGTATAGGAGGTTTTAACAGGGGAAACATATGGAGAAGAAGTAGGAGTGTTAAGAGGGGACGAGACGAGAATGGGATCAGAAGGATAAGTTTGAGGAAGTTTAGATTGGGAGGGACCTGCTGTAACATTTGAGTATGGCAATCTACGGGGGCGTGGAAACCTTGCTGAGGCCTCACGATAGCTCACGTTTTCTTGAGACATTACCATTTTTATTGACTTCTGTCTTGAGTGTTCCGGGCATTTATTATCGGTGGCCTTATGGCTTCCACCGTCACATAAAAGACATGAGACCTGTGAGTTGGGAACATCACAGCTATCTCCAGGATGGGGTTGAGCGCAACGATAACAGCGGGACTTAGATCTGCACTGAGTACTTATATGGCCAAATCGTAAGCAGTTGCGGCATTGGATAGTAGGAAGTTGATAGATTGAGACAGGAAGAGAAACATTGTAGCAGTAAACTTTCTCTGGGAGAATTTGTCCAGAGAAAGTAAGCACCACCGTTGATGATGGGGACCAAGTAACGGAGTCCTCTTTTTTGTTTTTAAAATTAAGCCTTCTAGCCCTAATTACCTCTCCACAATTGCGTGGGGTTTCTATACCGAGGACTAGCTCCTCTAGAGTCCAGTCGGTAGGAATATCCCTAACAACTCCCATGCGAGTTACATGGAAGCGTGGGATAGCTGCCGAGTAATTATGTTCACTTAAGATGGGGTTTTTGACAAAATTGTTGGCATCACTTATTGTCATAAAATCAATGGACATCCTGTTACGACCCAATGACCTGACACTGCCTTGGACAACACCTTTAAAACCTTTATTAAAAATAAATTGAGCAAACTTAAGCGAGTTTAAAGTTAGGCCTTGCTTAGGGTCTGTTTCCACCCTAGAAACAAATACGGTGAAGGGAGCTCTGTCACTCTCAGTATATAGCACCTTGGAGTCGCTTTCAAAACCTGGTTTTGTAAAAACGGACTGCATTGAGTCAGACGGCGGCTTATTCCTTTTCGAGTCAACAGAAATCTCAGGACCTGCGGAGCGCTTTCTAGTTTCAGGTTTTACGCGATCAGAGTTTTGTGAACACTTCATAACGTCCATAATATCTGGAGGTGTCCCTCCACCCCCATCAGGGGGTTCCTCGGCACTCATTTCCTTAGGAAATGAGTACCAAAAAGCTTAATATACCCAAACCAGACCACACAAAACAATCACACACAAACACTATAAACAAATTTCAAACAGATTTTGTTAAAATAAAGAGAGAGGTTAAGAATCGCGTGCTTAATCTCACCAAGACAAAAGCAAAAAAAAAATCCACTTGACGCCTTGACGGAGTAGTTACGAACTCTGTCAACTCTGTGACAATCAGTGTTACCACTTACTACCTGATAAAAAATATACTTACTATGTAGATCAACGCCCAATAGTCATAGCTCTTGTGATCGTATCGGCTATAACGAATCACGGAATCAGAAGGGGTGACTTTTTTTTCTGAGGGGTTGGCTCTATTCTTGTCTCAAGATTTTACTATCAAGATTCAGAGGAGGTTACAGATAGGTAGAGGCACTGGCAATAAACAACACGAAATGAACCACAAAAAAAAACCGAAACGTTTCTATTACCCTAAACATTTTATTTCCGCTAGAAATACTTCATGCACTTCCTCCACTCCGGGCAAAGCATGACTCCTACTGGTTAAAATCACCACAAGCACCGAAAGAAGGCGCCAGGTGCTCGCAAAAAATTAACTGGAGCCACCCATAGGTGCCACACCTTTAGGCACGTCTAGGAAGGGATGACTGTGAAGTAGTTACGGAGCACGCAGATTCCCCAATCCACGCGCTCGCGACTCCCGAGGATCACCCGCCATATATAACGCCGAAAGAGGGCTCAAGCGCGTTCGACAACAATCACCTCGGTGGCCTTCCCCTCCACCCTTCCATAAAAAGAAGAAGAGACCACTGCACGCCAATTGTCATGCTCTGCCAGCAAAGTCAGTATGCTGTACAGGCAATTACGCACCGAAAGTGTCCCGTCCGAAGAGCGGCAGAACAGCCTCGACGTTGCGCTTGGTCGCATAATGCAACCATAGATTATGACGCTACTTCTAAAGTTCGTGCCGTCGAGCTTGCCGCCTCAGCCTATCATACGTCTCTTAGGGTGCACTTTCACCGCTCTGGTGGAGAGAGCGTGTTTGGTCATAGACCCACGCATCCATCTCCGCCAGGAGGTGTAAAGCCGGAAAGAGCACCAGGAGAGTTGCCGCCTCGTAGGACAGTCCCACTCCTGACATCCCAGTCCTGTAGCCTGACGCATTCCGTGTAGCTACTCTGTGCTGCAAACCTTGGAGTTTCTGCAGGGCTAGATGTCTAACACGCGGACACCTGTATGGTCAAACTAGTGCCACCCTAACTCACACCTCACAGGCTGGGGTTGACAGCGTTGACTATGTCAAGGGTGACAGCTAACACACTCCACCCCGCCAGGTCCCATAGCGAGCGGACTGGAAGAGTTACGTGTGACCTGTGAACTGCATCCGCTTTTTGATGGACCGCAAGTACTGTGTGATACTACCTTCGCGGCCCATCAGCTGTTGGCCCACTTTGGCCTACCAGACACATACGGCGATGCATCCAGGGCGTCGCCGCAACTCCAGAGCCGTGCAATGCGGACGGCAAACTCCCCGATCTACCGCCCGCTGGCTACTGTTAGGGTGGCATCAGGCGGGCATTCTGCCGCCTGCGCCATATCTCCAGCCTCTCCTTCCACTGACCCATGATGGCAATATGGGCCTCCCTGCGCCACCTCATGACTGTTTCAGGCGGAGGGCGACTGCCACTCTCAGCCCGAACGTCCGTTCCCCTCCAATAAACTTCGGCGAGCACCCGCGCTTCCAGGTCCCACGGGGGCGTTCCCGCGAGCGCACACGCGGCCTCGGAAGACACAGTGCGGTATCCGCGTATGACCCTGACTGCCATGACTCTTTGTGGCCTCCGCAATAGAGTCTTGTTCTGGGCAGTCAGGGCTTCCGCCCACACCGGAGCACCGTAGAGCGCCATCGAGCGGACTACCCCCGTGTAGAGATGTCGGCAGCCCGCGCTGGGTCCACCCAGGTTGGACAGCAGCCGGCTAAGGGCGGACGCTGTGCCAATAAGCTTTGGAGGAAGCTGGCGGAAGTGCTCGCCGAAGTCCCACCTACCGTCAAGAACCAGGCCCAGGTAGCGCATCTGCGCTCGGACTATTATATTCACATCACCAACAGTGATGTGAGAGCCAGTCGGCGGCCGACGACGTGGCCCTTGGAAAACCAGGGCCTCCATCTTCTCGAGCGCCACCCGGAGTCCTAGTGCCTCTATACGGCCAATGAGCAGCGACGCACCCTCGGTGGCCACTCGTGCCGCACCCTAGTCCACCCTAGTTCAAGTTTCTTTTACAGATTTTACAGTCTCTTGTAGGCGATACCTTATTGCAAAAGACCTGTCAGGGACCCGTTTGCCCAATAAGACTGGTCACGGATGGTACTAGCTTAGGGTTCACCTCAGGTACACTCACCTCCCTGCCGGGCGTAGGTATTTGTTACACAACCCTGGGCCCATCCAACCCGGGAGAGGTTAGGGATCGCGTAAATCGCCATTCTTCCACGCATTAAGCGTATTCTTTTCTTGTTTGTGCACAGGCCGCCATTTTGTTTTCGAAACAAAAGGGCCGACGATGCGTCCCTGTTAAAAAATATTAGAGAGGTCCTCTTAAAGTTCCCTACATCGTCGCCACCTTTCCCTCTCACTAGGGCCAGCTACTACAGTGCAGCCCCCTTATCCCAAACCCAAGAAAAGGGGATACACTCCTGAGATCGAAGCTGGCATCTCCTCCACCCCTATGGCAAAAACCATCCTCCCCACCTCCAGCAAGGTCACCTCGGCGTCCCCCGACGCTGACATGCCCACCCTCTCGGACATGTTGGAAATGCCAGAAAGTGAGGACTATCCCCCTCCTACCCAAATCTTATCCTCTGACTCTGGCTCAGACGAATTATACTCGTCAGTGGCAACCGGAAAAAGCGGGCACGAAAGGCCAAGTCTCCGCTAATGTCCCGAAAACGAAGGAGGCGTCGTCCTCTGCTCCACCCTCTGCCCTCCCCATCCCTCAGACTACCTCCTCGCAAGCTGGTCCTCGGTCTGTTAAACGCCGTGGACATGAATCGAGTCGACCTAATGGCCAGCGAGAGGAGGGTTACGTCCCGTCTGCCGAGGTCAGAAATCTTGTAATAACATTCACCCTCGCAAAGCCCCCGGCTCTGACGGTATCACTAACAAGGAGATTAAACTCTTCCCCGACCGACTTATCATATTAATGACCGTCATCTTCAATGCGGCATTAAACAACAACCTCTTTCCACATATGTGGAAATAGGCCACAGTTATCGGTATTTATAAACAGGTAAGCCCAAGTGCAAATCCTCCAATAAGTCTTCTCAATTCCCTTGCGAAGATCTATGAGCGGATTATTTTTTTCCCGACTAAAGGATTTTGCCGAGCCAAACACTCGTGTGTTCAAAAAATCCACCGATTAGTTGAACACATCACGTTCGGATTCTCATTCGGAGTGCCCGACCATCTCGGTCTCATCATACGAGACTTCTTGTCAAATCGCAGTTCCCGCTCTCGAATCACGGGCGCTCTTTCGTCCGCTCACCCCATTACAGCTGGAGTTCCACAAGGATCCGTGCTAGCCCCACTATTGTTTACACTGTACACCAGTGACATCCCCAAACGACCTGCTAATACGACCCAATTAGCACTCTTCACCGATAATATAACTAAGACCGTCCAATCCACAGCCAACGCCTACGGGAATTTGTTTAGGAAATGGCGGATCGAAATTAACCCAGTAAAAAGCAAAGCCGTCCTATTTTGCAAATTAGGCGACGACCACCCACGCTTTAGGGAGATCACGATGCTAGGCCAATCGCCTTGGGATAGGAATAGGCCTTGGGAACCGCACGCCAAGTATCTTGGAGTCACTCTAGACAAAAAAACTGTCCTTTCTACACCACACAAAGACGATGCGTGGCCGTGCCGCCTTTGTGCTCGGTCGCCTTCACTATCTCCTGAACGCTCGTAGTAAATTATCCCTTAGAAATAAGGTGAGAATTTACACCACGTGCATTATGGGGCATATTGCTCTTAGAATTCACTGCTACTTCAGCTACTTCTTTTCAGCTATGTTGGCAACTTTAGTTCGTCTCTCATTTCTGATTCAATCTCGTGGAGAAATGCTAAGCTTTGTCACGTTTTACCTTTACAGTGTTAAATAAATCGGCAAAAATAAATAAATAAAAATATATTAAAAGATGAAAAAAGTAGGATAGGTTAGTGGCCGGACAAAGACTCGGTATATGAATACTCACGAGGGGCATATTGATACGGCACTCTCCTGATAATGATGCCGTTGTGACGTCTTCTACGAGTCAGAAGCCCATAAATAAGGTATGAGCTAGAGGTTCCTCCCAGAGAAGGAAGAAGTAAACATCACCACCACTCGTCAAAGTCCGAGCATGGACCACCAAGGTAGTTCCTGGACTATGTAGGACTGCTGTTTCAGTAGATTTACCTTGTTGATACGCACATTGCATGTTGTGTAGTGGTCTGCGCCTAAGGGTTCCATCTCTAATATGCCTGTCGATCATCTTCTCTAGTGCTTTTAAGAAGAAGGATCTCAAGCTTATATGCAGCATACGCGGTAATGAAAATTAGTTTTTTAACAGACATAGAAACAGCCCGATTAGTATATTTTGGTTACTTTCATAGTGTAATGTCGTACGGTATTCTGTTGTGGGGGAATACTGCCGATATTCTTTTAGACTATTTTTGTGCTGCAAAAACGAGCTCATTGGTCAATTTTTAAGTTAAGCTCTAAATATTCACTTCGGGAGAAGTTTAAAGAGATTAATATGATGACCGTTCGGTCTCAACACATTTACAAAAATGTATATACATAAAAATATCTCTCTCTTTGCAAAAAACAGTGATATCCATCGTATTAATACCAGGAACATTGGTTCGGACGATGTTCCAACTCTTTTCACAGGTCGCTCAGTTTATGTAGGGTTAGGTCAATACCTAACTCTACATAAACTGAACGACCTTTTAACGTGAAGTTGGATCATACATTTCTGGGCCATCATGTGTGCCAACACTATAGCACACATGTTGGCCATCGTGTAGAGGAGCCTTAAAGCAGTTCAACATTTCGATGTACACATGGCTACATATCAAGCTCGACTCCCTAAATAACCATAACTATGCTATATGCAATGCCGAAAATCGTAGGAAAGGCACAGTGTACCGTGGCATCGGCTAACCAAAGCATTTATTATATTTGCGCATTATTATATTACACACACAGACGCACTTTCTTTCAATAAAAGAATCGCTCGCTGATGGATCCCAACGTGAACGTTCGAACATCATTTATGTGGAGATAATACTCATATAAACGCTTGCTTTGCTTAGAACAGTAGTCTACGAGTACGGTCTGTTAATCTCGCCCGAAGTCATAATTTTATTTGATCGAATAAAAAAAATAATTCCTAAACCACTTTTATTTTATTTATATTGTTAATTTTTAGATCTGTAACTATTGTGGAATCCCAAGGTAACACACATAGCATATGTTCATTTTGATAGTCTGTTATAACATATAGAATACATAATCAATGAAATTAAATGAAATAATAATTTATCAAAACAGACCACATAAATTAGTTATTTTTAAACGTCAACATTAGACAGCATCCATATAAGCCCACCCTTCACCGCTTCCTAGAGTTTATATTTACAGTTTACAGTCATCCCCTCCGAGATGTGCCTAAAGGCGTGGCACCAACGGGTGGCTCTAGATGGAGATTATTCGAGTTCCTGGAGCCTCCCTTCGGTGCCGACGATGATCACTCCGGTGGTTTTAGCCTGTAGAAGTCCGGAATGCCCCTTTGCCCTTACCCGTGGCGAAGGAAGTACATGAGGCATTTCCACCGGATCAATAAAAAAATAATAAAATGGTAAGTGACTATGTTGACGATGGGGACATATGGCGTTAGCTCTTTTCTGCACATATGGCAGCCCTGATAACCAGTGGTGTGTGAGGTACTCTTTGTACTATGTAGCTGCTATATTTATGTTTCAGCAATGTATTGATAAAGTTTTAAACACCTTTATATGTTCTTAATATCTAATTCAACATTATAACCTCAAGTATTTTAAAAGAGTATTCATGGAGTTTCTTGCCGGTTCTTATCCATAGGATCAACTAATTGGAACCGTGCAAAGTGCCAGTAATTGGTTTATTTGACATATAAATATTTGACTTTGAGTTTCGACCGCGGTGGTCACGTATGTATAGAAAATTGTCTCATTGTTTAACGCTTAAAATGTTAAGATAAAATAGCTATCAAAATATAAACACACCTACATGTTTACCTTAGGAGCCAATCATATAACAAGACAGTTGTAATTAATGTGAGCATTTTAATCAATACAATTTAAAAATATACTTCTTCTCCTCTTAGATTATGGCTTCTGTAGAGTATCTTCCACAATTTAGCCAATGTCAAGTATAAGGCAACGTCGTACGGTGTTTAGATTAATAAATCTTTACATATTCATAAAATACTTCTCAAAAATGAAAAAAATCTAAAAAATATGTCGGCAACATCGTACGGTTCAATTGTTTTTTTTCTTTAAAAATATAATTAATCATATTCATCTAGTGACAGCCTTTATAAAATTAAGTATGGCAAATAAAACTTGGCTACTAATAGGTATGAGAAATATCTTCACGCTTATATGTAATATAGTTAGATAATTGTATTTATGACTTCGAAAAGACAGACCGTAAGCTGTATCAACTTAAAAAAAAACAGTTTAGTATTAACAACCAAATAATACTGTATATCAAGAGCAGTGATGGCCTAGTGGTTGCACGTTTCCCTAGAGTTTAATTCCGAGCCGCACCTCTGAAACAACCGTGTCCAGTGAGCACCTGCGTCAGGCGGAATGTGACGCGCTCGGTCCTTTGGAGCCAGGCTCCGAAGAGCGGCAAGACAGCCTCGACGACGCGATTTTGCGCGTACTGTGGCAGCATGAGCCGCTCTTGCTATAGCTCGAGTTCACGCCGCCGAGCCTGACACCTCAAACGTTCGAGAGCCCCTGAAGGCAGGCCTTCACCGCTCTGACGGAGGGAGCGTGTTTGGTGATACACCCACGCATCCATCTCCGCCAAGATATCAAAAGGCGGAAAGCGCGCCAACAGAGTTGCCGCCTCAAAGGACACCGTTCGGTATCTTTGTGCGATCCGTATAGCCGCTCTACGCTGCAGACCGTGAATCTTGGTTCTGCAGCGCTGGACGCCCGAGAGTCGAGATGACCAAACAGGCGCCCCGTAGAGGGCCGCGGACCGCACGACTCCCCCGTAGAGGCGGCGAACTTTTTCCCCCGGATAGTCCCTAACCCTAGGCATTATGGGAATTATTTTAACGTGTGCTTTAAACTTCCCATCTGTGAGATCAGTAATTGCTTTAGGTATCTTGTTATAAAACAATAAGGCGCAACATATTGTAAGATCCACAGCAGAGTGAGAACTTTGAGAGGGACGAACTCTTCGAGTGGGGGAAACATTGTTAATGAAGAAGAGATTAGCTTCATCAAAAATCTCAAGGAGGGAAAGAGCACAGGAATCGTCATAGGTAGAACCCCATGAGGAATGGTGAGCATTAAAATCACCCATTAAAATAATCGAGGAAGGGCCAGAAAAGATTATGAGTAAAATATCAGGGATTAAACTCGAATGGGGATGAGGGATGTACGCAGAGAAGAAAGTTATATTAAACGACCTCGCGGCAACAATATTAATCTCAGGGGAGACAGGGTGAAGAAGGACTTAAGAAAAGGGAAGGAACTGTCGAATAAATAGAGCACTACCCGCAGACCCATCAGCCCTATCATCCCGCAGACGTGAGTACCCGGAAATCCGAAAACGAGAACCAGGTACCAACCATGTTTCCAAGATGCTCATGTGTCTTAGGACGAATGCTTTTCGCGTTCTAATATGCGTTAATACTTAAGATGATACTTAGCAATAATTCTAAGAGATTATCATCTTGGGAAGGATCTTATGAAGCCAGTTGTCGAGAAAGTAGGGCGGAACCATTAGGTAAAGTAGAGGTCTCATCAACAAGAATTGCCTGGTGTGCAGCTCTATCAAACGATTTACCCAAGGCAACTCTACTACGAGGAGAGGAGTATACAGTTTTACGATAAGACGAGAGAATTATTAGAAGGGGAGGTGCTATACTGGCTAGGATTGGATTGGGAATGTGAATAAGAATACTGGTATGGGAACAGCCCACTTCGGAATACAGTTTTGTGACTTTAGGGTGTTGCCTAGATGCTTCCTCATACGAAATATTTTCCTGGGATATCATGAGCTTAATAGATTTTCTGTCTCCCAAACTCTGGGCAACATCCGCTATTAGCGAAGTGTTGACCCAAACAGTAAAGGACAGCAGGACAGCCATGGACTCCTCAACATCACAACTATCTCCGGAATCCAGTTGAATACACGATAGTATCTTGCCTTTGATCGATATTGTGATTTAATATGTCCGAATCGACAACAGTTCAGACATTGAATGGTTGGAAAATGATATGTTTCAACAGGAAGTGATGTGAGTGAGCAAAAGCTCTTTAAGGAAGAACTTGACCCTGGAAAGTAATTACAATAGTCTGGGTCGGAACCCATGTTGTACGTCCATCCTCTTTCGACTTACGATTCAGTCTACGCGCCTTTAAAACTTGTCCGCATCCACTTGTTGGTTTAGTGTCAAAGCCTCAACAAACTCGTCCATGGACATATCGATCAACTGGCACTTGACGGACTACTCCCATTTTCGTTATGTTGTAAAAGGGGATGAAACCTCATATTTACTCATACCCAAAATAGGGTTGTCTAAGAATTTGTTAGCATCATCAGCAGTAAAAAAATCTACAGATATATTATTCCTATCAACTTTTTTAAGACCATCAAGGTACTGTATCCCTACTGTATTTTGGGATAAAAATTGATCGAACTTAATGACATGAAATGTAGTCCCTGAAACGGGATCAGGTTCAGAAACATGTACTAAAAATGATCTTTTATCAGAGCAATCGTAAGCTTTGATCCCCATTACAAGAATAGAGTGAACATAAAGATTTTGGATAGGTGCTACTGCCTCTCTCTCTCTCTTTATCTATACTGGTTTTTTTTTGGCCTAAACAATAGGTTCGACATAATTAATACGGCACTTGCCATGCCCGAGGATAGAAACTGGCAAAATTGCAGCGTCAGTGTGGTCCGGAGGAGCTGGAGGAAGAGGAGGATCCATAGTGGATCCTATGGATATATTATGTATCACTAGTTAGTAAGATAACTACCTATGTAAAATAACTCTTATAGATATGTATATAACAAATTTACCTTAAAAACAATGTGATGCCTGTCTTAAATTTTTCTGAAAAAAACAACTTAAAATTAAACATATTACAATATATTATATACTATAAGAAAAAATATCTATATACAAATAAGGTATCTATATAAAAAGGTGAAAATAAAGAATGTCACAAAAGACACCTAAGCGTCAAAATACTCCTCCGAATCGCTGTCGTCTGGTAACGTACCCAGGAGGCTGGCGGCATTACCACGTTGGATGGCAATGCTAATTCTTTGTCCGAAGAATAGGCCAGCCCTCTGGTCACGTGAAGAGTCGACCACGCGTCTAGAAATGTCTTTAAAAAGGAGACGTGCACTCGGTCCCCATGACTCCAGCGTTTCGACCCCAAACGCCTCAAACACGTAATTTCCAACGAGGTTACTGTATTTGCGCCGTTTGAGAGTCTCTGCAGCGGCAGCGGCAGCGGCAGCGGCAGCGGCAGCGCCAGCACAGCCTACCGAACTGGAAAGATGAGAAGGAGCAAGGGTGTCGATGCAGGTTGCATCCCACACCAAAGGCCTTCCCAATTTCCATGGTAATAGTGACATACCGTCTGGTCTCTTCCCATCATCACGTGCCAAGCCATTAGGTTCCAGTACAGCTGGCACGCCGGTGGTGACAAGAGCACGACGAAAATTAAACAGAGTTGAGTGAACGGAGGATGACGTTTTTCGAGAACTATCCGTCAACCTGACTGAAAATCGTATCCTCGTCATATTGAGTATTGGAACGTTACGTAAAATAGCGGGAAAAAATTACAGCATCAGTAGCGTGACCTGACAGTTGGCTGGCTGACAGATGTCAGCTGTTGTGCATCGTTGTGTACGGTATGATGTTAATTTTGAAAAACAATTGAACCGTACGACGTTGCCGACATATTTTTAGAATTTTTTACTTTTTGTGAATTGTTTTATTGAATATATAAAGATTAATTAATATAAACACCGTACAACGTTGCCTTATACTTGACATTGGTGAAATTGTGGAAGATACTCGACAGAAGCCATCTAAGAGAAGATGTTAATTTTTGTTTAGTTTGAAATTAGTATTAGTATATACACCAATATGGTTTTTCAAAACACAGGAAAATACAGAAAGGACAAAGATGATTTTAACAAAAGAGACGCTGGTTCGTTTTCTGGCTCCAGGTAAGTGAATTTTAGAATATAAAATTTTCGGTTTAAACAACTTGCAGCTTCGATCAACAATACTATTGGAATAAGGATCAGGAACAAAAACACGTCGCTCAAGTGGCCTTGATGGCATATACTTATACATTTGTATTTCTTACTGCAAAATATAGAAAAGGAATAACAATTTCAGTTGAACATGAACTCAAACATAAAGTTTATCAACAATTGCAATATATTTGTAGTTAAGATTTTCTGTAATCGGAGTAAACGTAAATGCAATAAATTATAACCATTTATAGTCTTTTTTAAATAAGTATAAAAATATTTATTCTGAAATAAAACATTTTATGTAAGCAATAAAGTTGAAAAAACACATTGCCATTTGGTACTGGCTAATTTCAAACTAGACGCAGTTCCTGCTATCAGTCAATGTTTGATGCAATCGGTTGGTGCGTTGTTCCAAACATTGGTGAAACAAATGTAATGAGTGTTAATCGTTAATATTAGAAAAACATTGATCCAAAAATATTGATGTATGATAAACATGTTTTTGGTTAGATGTATTCATTATGCAACAAATTAGAAAATACTAACATTAACCATAGTTTTTGGTACAGTCTGCAAAAAAGAAGATACTTTGGCAGTAGACTTTCTTATTTTTCTTATTCCTCAGTTTCTTTGTTGATACAGATGTCGACAAGATTTTGATATTTTCTATTAAAATCATCTACAGTCGAATTCCATAAGGTATCCTCTTTAGTCGAGATGAAAATTGAGGAGCAGCAGCTAGTTATTGGAATTCGACAGTAGTACATATTCCAATATGGAAATATTTATGTTCCAATATTGCTCTCATGCCACTGATGTATCAGTGTTTTAGAGGAATTAACATTGATGTAAAAACATTGATGTATTCCCTCTAAACATCAGTTTCACAATGTTTTTGACACACTGCAAAAATAATAATTTGACTGAAGTTTTTATTTAACTGTTTTACAGTTAAATGGAAAACTTCTGTCAATCTTTGTTGATACAATGTTGACCAGCTTTAGAAAAAACCTTTCCGAAGCTGTTAAAGTCATTGCACATCTCAAATGTTTAATAGTTAATTTCTTTTAAAAGTTTTATAAAGTAGCTACAGTCAAATTCCAATTAGTACCCGCTTTAGTCTATGTTAGTCTATGGAGGAGCGGAAATGGGTAATTACAAAAAAGACCCTCCTTCTCGTACATGGAACAATTTTGTATTATTTTGTTTAATAGTAAGCTATAATGTATGTGTACACACATATGAAAATAGTAACGTGTAGCATTGGGTGGGTGACAGTGTAGCTCATAGTGGAGGTGAAAATTGAGGGGAAGCTAAGTACCACTTGTATGTAATGTAAAAACATCGATGTTTTTCTACTTAACATCGATGATCGATAAACAATAATTAATATGAATATCGATCATCCCTAAGTGTTAATTTATTTATATTTCATGTTAAATTCTTTTTTTAATACATAAAAACATTCTTTTTACATGAACTTATTGACTACACGTTATTCCTTTAGAAATCTTGGTGTTACGGTATTTATTTTCACAATTTTTGAACCTGCACTGCAGCATTTTGAATGTCTTATTGGTGGCTATGATTGGACTGTACTAATATCAAATAAGCCCATAACATTATTTGTGCTCTTATTTTTCGGGCTATTTTTGAAGCGCTCATCGGAATTCTAGTACAATTGTTGATCGAAGACTTGCAGTTTACGTTTGAATTTATTTTCCCATATAGAGAGGAATCTTCGGAGTCCCGTATCCGTATGGCCCTGGAGAATGACAAGATTGACTCGAAGTATGGCTTTGATAGAGTACGCGATGTTAAAGAACGAACGGGGTACTTGATAAACATGCATACTGTAAGTTTATGCTGTCATTGTTTATAATATTAGTTTAATTATTTAGTAAGGTTATGACTTTCTATCTCATTCATTGTAGCTTCATCCATTTATCATGAAACATTTTTATTAGAGTTAAGGTTTTTCATATTGTTTTAATAAATATCATATATTTAGTGATGTACCGGATATCCGTATCCGTATCCGCGGATATTCGATGGAGAAATAAGGTCTGTATCAGTTACTTTTTGGATCTTGAACGGATCTTTTATATTAATAAATCGCATGCCATATATGACATTTTAAAGATACGTAGCATGGAAATACTACTAAATTCAATTCAAATTACTATTTATTTGTTAAAATCATATATGTGCGCATTTGTAATCCAGAAATTAAATATTTAAACATTTATTAAACTATGTTACCCTTAAAACAAGTTAATAACTTGTACTAGTTTTTTATACTAGTCTTTATAGTGAAATCAAAACTATAATCTATCATCATATCGGCTATTTATACGTCCACTGTTGAACAAAGGCCTCCCCATAGATTTCCACAAGTGTGTCATCATTTGCCAATACTCACCCCGCTTGGCAGGCGGGTTGGTGCGCGCAGTATGGCTACCGTTTCACAGATGGGACGCTGCTGCCCATCCCTCTGGTTTAGATTCCCTTAGTCGCCTTTTACGGCATGCACGAGAGGAGATGGAGTGGTGCTATATTCTTAATCCGGACACCACACGGAATATATACTAATTAAAATAAGTATCAAGGCATAACTATGTGTTAAAGAAAGAGAGAAAATATATTTTATTTCTGCCCACAATAGACGCATGTAAACTAGAAGACAAGGTAAAGTAATCTAGAATCATAAAAAAAGATAACAATATTTTTTTGGATCGAAGTTCTTTTACCCGGTTTACAGTAGAGTGAACTGGCTTATCATCAGATAAAACATTCTTGTGGATGTTTCCTCTAAAGGTGCCTTTTTGACGAAATTGTGCCATTTCCCTTACGGGAATACATTACTTCACAAACTTTGTATTTGGCACATTCGTCATTTATCATCGTAAAAGTATTTCCATACTAAACTGTTTTGTAGACATTGTTTTTAACTTTTATTTAACTTATAACTTACTCGAAAACCCAACCGTAAACTATGCTATCCTGTGTCACACTAAACTATAAACAAAACCACGAGCAGTGCAAGTTAAAACAAGTCACGTTACTAATGCAAAACGTTAACTGTAAATCCAAGGTCACACGCACCGGCGCTGAGAGAGTATGAAAGTTGAGGTCCGTATCCGTATTCGCGGATCTAGACACTAATGATCCGTGTCCGTATTTGTATCCGCGGATTTTTAACGATCCGGCACATCTCTACATATAATACTAAACAGTGATAATATTATTATAAAGCATACTTTTATTCTTCTATTATTTATTACTCTCCTCCATTTTATGTTTAAGGCTGAAATATTAGATGAGGACAAGCGATTAGTAGCAGCAATGGACTATTACTTCATAGAGATGGATGGCTCCAGGTTCAAGGTGTCTCTGACCTTTCAACCTTACTTTCTAATCCTGGCCCGCAAGGAATGTGAGCAGGAAGTTGTCCAGTTTATATCTAAGAGGTTTGCCAGCACTATACACAAGATTGATGTTATTGAAAAGGAAGACTTGGACTTGGTATGTACCAATATAATAAGGTACATATAGGACAAAATTGTGTTGCTACCTATTCTAATGTGTTTAATCATTATAATCTATCATTTATTCTCTCAAATTGTCATTCTTAGGCTGAGATCAACAAAGCATATAGACTTTGCTCGTAAAGTTAGAGCAATGTCATATTTTAGCAATCTTTGAATCCCTCTTGAGAGTGTGCCTCTCACACTTCAATAACCATAGGCTGCGAGACACAATGCAGTTTTAGTTGTGGCTGGCATGATGGTTAATGGGTTAGCATATGCTTAAATCCAATGAATCTACGACTTACCAAGAGCATAAGAATATTCGCAAAACAAAAATAATGGTACAGAAACTACTTTTGTATTACAACTTAAATAGAATTTTCATTTTTTTGTATTATCGAAGTCTGTCACTCCATGTCTTTTCGTGTCGATGGGTATCTAATCAAATATGTGTATCCCAGTGTTAACTCAATCTTAGAAATACTAAATATTTTAATGATTGACATTTTAATTATTTAAAAGTTATGTTATGATTTCGCACTAGATGTGTGTGCGACTTGTAGTCCGCAATGTCTGAAAACGAAAGTGAAGTGAAGCCAGTGCAGGTAGGAATCTGTGATGACCTACAGAGCCGAAACGTGTACACTAACAGTCAGACTAGTCCACAAGTTTAAAGTCCCTCAATGGGCTATGGAATGTGCTATGCTCGGAGTTTCTCTAAAGGATAGAATCCGAAATGAGGATATCCGGAAGAGAACCAAAATTATCGACATATCACACCAAATTAGCAAGCAAGCAAGTGGCCACTGCCACTGGCTGGCTGGTCTCATCTGTCTAAGGACTGATGGCCGATGGAGCAGGCGAGTCCTAGAGTGGAGACCGCCTATGGGTAAACGTAGCGTGGGGCGCCTACCGACCAGATTGGCGGACGACCTGAAGAAGGTTGCTGGGTCCGGCTGGATGCGGAAGGCTGATGGCCGAGTGTTGTGGCGCACGCTAGGAGAGGCCTATGTCCAGCAGTGGACCGATATAGGCTGATGATGACATGATAATGGTTGTCTTACGGAAACCTTTTATTTAACTGAAACATTTGTACAACCAATACATTGTCCAATTAATGTCATGGAACAAATTCCGTAGAGTCTGCAGAAACATCAGTGACAGCCTTGAAAGGAAGGAATACTGCTCTTCTGCTTTTCTGGATGTTTAACAGGCTTTTGACCGGGCCGGCACCGGGTCTCTTGAGTAACGTCAAGTTAACTTGCCTCACACATTCTTTTGAATTCTGGAATCTTATATGACCGATAGAACTTTCCAAGTGAAAGAAGGTGACTGCACATCAAACTTCTATGAAATACTAGCTGGAGTACCACAGGGCTCAGTACTCGGTCCAATGCTATATACCATCTTTACTTCCGATTTACCACAAACACCAGAGGTCACAATTGCAACCTATGCCGATGACACAGAACTATTGGCTACCAGCAAAAATGCAGTGGAGGCATCATCGAATCTGCAAAAAAGTCTGGATGCAATAAACAATTGGTTCAAGAAACGGAGAATCAAAGCAAGTGTTTGATCAAGTCACGTTTATCCTCAGGAACGCAACATGACCCAGTGATACTGGGTGGTAGAGAACTTCCCCAAAGTGACTTAGTGAAGTAGTTAGGATTACACTTTGACCACCAAATGACGTGGTACAAACACATAGAGCCCAAGAAAATGAGATTTAACTCTAAATATAGGGCATTGTAATGGCTCTTAGGTAGAAACTCCTACTGTCCATTGATAATAAGCTCCTGATTTATAAATCCGTTATCAAACCAGTGTGGACCTATGGCATACAATTGTGGAGAGCTGCTTGTGCCTCCAACATACATAAAATACAAACAACCCACAATTACACCCTAAACCAAATCAGCAATTCACCCTGGCTCATAAGAAACATAGAAGTCCATGAACACCTAAACATGTCAACAGTAAAGGAACAGATAAAAGCTTGTGCACAGAAGTACAAAACTAGACTGAAAACCCACCCTAACCAGCTCGCCTCACAGCTAACCATTCCAGACTGTTTAATCGTTTAAAATATTGGAGGATCTTAGAACTTGGCAGCAATGATTAGCTACCACAATTGTTCAGTTTCGTTGTTGCGAATAGGGAATAACATACCCGACTCTTATCTTCCATCACATTTGCTCATAGTCAGAAGGACGGCTTGCACGATGATTAGAAAAAACAAATGGCTGATACAATAGTACGATGTTATATAAATTAGTTGTGAAACCATTTATTCAACATGTTGGACATCGACACCATTGTCATATAAATTAGTCGTGAAAACGCTTACCCAACCGCTGCACTTACTTATTTAGTTGCATGACTGTACTGTCTACTTCTATAGATAAATGGACATTACAGTCATGCGACTAAATTCCTGTAAGATCTAATCTTTTTTTATGAATTATTATAATTTTATAGTATTAGCAAAAACAATGACTGTACGGGCGAGGGCCAACGTTTATTGATCAACGTCTGTACGTGAATTAAACCTAATACTCCCTATCTGACTTACTACCACACCCTAAGTCCCTAGTTATACCCTACAGTCCCTAACCCTATTATCTTGTAGTTTGAAGGCAGGGAAACCTGTTACCAGGAGATCTAAGGTAACAGGCGAAAGCTGGGCGGAATCTGGGTGTGTGGACATGGTTTTCTCACTGCCGGTCAAGAAGGTTCACAAGACCGATCGTACTGACGGCTAAAGGTATTTTGGCCGCAAGTGAGAGGCGGTGGACGGGTAATGAGTCTAAAAGTCGGATTCAACATAATGACTGATTTATTTTTCATTATTAACATCCCATATATTAATCTTAAACTATGTACACATCTACGCTTATTTGCTAGTGTGCCGTCCATGTATTGTACCGACGCAGCGGCCTTTTATAATCAGAGTTTGTATGCTGAAGCAGAACCGTGGAAAACCAAATATTTTATAAATATATTATATGCCATTGCAGCAAGTACTCTACTAGGTATGTTGTAATAGTGATTTTGGGTCGTGGTTGTTTATTTGTGCCATGGCACAGATGTTCAAGATTGAACAATGACTATTAAGGAAATGTCGCTAAAGTCTATAGGAGTAAAAGTATACATGTTGTACGAGTTTATGTTTATCGTAACATGGCACGTGCGCATCACTCAGATCAACACTTTCCGTCGTTTTGTACAAATATATATAGTAACGCGACCGTACACTTATATGCATTCATATCGGTTGTACTCATTAGCAATCAATGATTTTAGCATTAGATACGTAGTAGCTAAAAGTATTCAATAAATCTACTTTAGCTATCAGTGACATTATAATGAAACAATTATAAACGGATGCTATCGCGTATATTTTTGATTTTCCTGACGTTTCGAATACTTTGCAGTAGTGTTGCTTAAAAATCGATTGGCTATCGATAGTCAATCGATAGTGTCATATAACCCCAAATCACTCATACTATCGATTGCCCTATCGATAGTATGGATATTATCAATAGTATCGATAGTATTGATTGGGAGCTTTGCAACAATACTATCGATAGTGCCGATACTATCGAACTGGGTCGTAAATACTATCGATAGTATCGATAGTCAAAAATCATGTAATACTATCGATAGTATGTATACTATTGTATAATTTCAACTATCGATAGTATTGTTCGATATGTAAAATAAAATCGATAGTATCGATACTATTGTATAATTTCAACTATCGATAGTATTGTTCGATATGTAAAATTAAATTGATAGTATCGATACTATTGATAATATCGATACTATCGATAGTATGAATGTTTTAGGGTTAGTCCTATCGATAGATCGATAGTCGATTTTTAAGCAACACTACTTTGCAGCATTCGTGGTCGCAGGATGACTAAGGTGACAGGCGTCGTTACAGATTTTAAAAAGTTATTTTATTTTATCTACCGTACAATTTTAATCAATAAATTCGTTTCGATGCACGCAGTAATCACTCACAGTGTCTTTTTTTTTCTTAGTGCGGTATCTTGTTTGGGACTTTATTATTTTAATAACTGGATTACAGGTGGTACCTGCCAACCATCTTCTCTATTAAAATTAGGATGTTTTTTAATTTCAATAGCCTCACGAAACATTCTGGGTACATATCGGTTCTCTTTCGCGAGTACTTGAGGTTGATCATAACGAAGATAATGGTTAGGTTTGCCTAAGGCATGTTCACACACTGCAGACTTTGTGGAGCGTCTATGCTTGACGTCAGCTATATGTTCTTTTATTCGGGTGGCTATGCTACGCTTTGTTTGCCCTATGTATGATAAACCACAATCACAGTCAATCTTGTAGACCCCTGCATCTTGTAAAGGTATGTGACATTTCACCGGTTTGAGAAGTTGGCTGATCTTATGCGGCTTGAAATAGGTTTTAATAGAGGCACGCTTTAAGGAATTCTGTCCGTGACTCCCTTAATAAATGGTAAAACAGCGGGCCGTCGATCAACCGTGGTGGGTTTCGGGCGGCTTCTGCGACGGGGATGTGGAGCTTTCAAATTGTTATTTTGAAGAACTTGCTTCACATGGTTAATCTCCCCTGCCAGGTGGTCGGCGTCGCAGATGCCGTGTGCTCTCTGTAACAAAGATTTGGACACAGTAGCTAACTGACAAGGATGGTGGTGAGATTCACCGTTAAGGTACCTGCCTGTATGGGTAGGCTTTCTATACACAGTGTGGCTAACAGAATGATCTCGATTATGGATGAGAAGTATGTCAAGAAAGGCCAAGCAATTGTTATCCTCCAATTCCATAGTAAATTGAATTTTACTATGTATTGAATTTAGGTGTTTTAGGAATGCAGAGACCCTATTGTGAGGCAAGATGGTAAATGTGACACACATGTCTACGTACCGTTTGAACATCTTCGGTTTAGCCGGGGCTGTCATCAGTGCTCTCTCCTCAAAGTCCTCCATGAAAATATCGGCGACTACAGGAGAGACCGGTGAACCTATGGCCACACCGTCAGTTTGTAGGTAAAACTCATTGTCCCACAACAGGTAGCCGTTGGTAAGGCATACTTTTTAAAATCTGTAACGATGCCTGTCACCTTAGTCATCCTGCGACCATGAATGCTGCAAAGTATTCGAAACGTCAGGAAAATCAAAAATCTAAAATATACGCGATAGAATCCGTTTAAAATTGTTTCATTAAAATGTGTTATAATCGCGAAAATCTAAGACATTACTATCAGTGACACTTATCATTTAAAACTCATCAAAGTTGTGTGCGACCCATTCAGCAGCGCATACATCTTTTTGGTCCTTCGAGCCTCAAGATTGTAAGTGTTCCGCATTTCTTTTGTGCGGGGGCGAATCTGTTGGGCTAGCGTCCCAGAAGCAGGTTTCACCAGCTCAATTGAGAAGGCGCATTGGCCGTACAAAGGATGCGGAGATCAGCATCAACCAGCAGCAGCAGCAAATACAAATTGTTTTTATTCATGTAATGTAAACCATTTGTTGGCACTTACGAATAGACAGAAAGAAACTCCATGGATATACTCTTTTGAAATTATATATGAAAGTATTACAGTCTTCAATATAATCGTAAAAAATATGTGAGTATAATGCATGCCAATTTATGGGATAAATACACACAAATTTATGCACAATGATAATCAAATGCGTTACAATTAGATTGCTATAACAGTTATAACCTGACCAGTCCCGACAGAGGGCACCCGTTCACAGGCATAACGCATGCATCAGCATAGCTCAGCTCAACCATAATGCAGGGAACCTAGCCACCTAACACATAACGCTACCCTCAAGACATTTTAGTGAGCATGACAGACTCATACTGCCATGTATGTTATTACCTTATTACATTAGTGGCTACATAATGCTCACGTTCACAATAATAAAAGAGTAAACTATTATACATGCAATATAAAATTAATATCATATATACCTACTAAAATGATTAAACAGTATCAAATTTTAAAATTAATATAAAAATAACAATTAAAACAAATAATATCATAACAAATATACATACATACATACATACATATAGTCACGCCTCTCTCCCGTAGGGGTAGGCAGAGACCACTTCTTTCCACTTGCTACGATCCTTACATACTTGTTTCGCTTCGTCCACATTCATTATTCCCTTCATACATGCTCTTCGGTTTAGGGTACCCTTGACCTGGCCTTTTTCCAAGACGTCCCTGATTTGGTCTTGAAACGTCCGCCTAGGTCTACCCCTTCCAGCACTTTCATTCACACTCGCCTTATACACTTTTTTCGTCAATCGTTCTTCATTCATTCTCTCAACATGGCCAAACCATCTCAGCATACCTTTCTCAATTTTTGTCACTACATCTTCTTTCAGACCACAACGTTTTCTTATCTCACTATTCCTTATCCTGTCACTCAGTTTAACTCCTATCATACTTCTTAACGCTCTCATCTCAACTGCATTTATTCTGCTTTCATGTTTCTTCTGCCATACCCAACTTTCACTTCCGTACATGAGTGTCGGAACCAACACCCCCTCATGCACAGCCAAACGAGCCTTGTTAGACACCTTCCGACTGTTCATAAAGAAGTGCAAAGCTCCATTCACCATGTTTCCTGCATTCACTCTTCTTTCAATATCACTCTCACACTTTCCATCTCTTGTAAACTTTGAACCCAGATACACAAACTCATTCACCTGTTCAATTTGTTCATCTCCAATCACGATATTGCAGTCTGTCACTGCCTCATCTCTTTCAAACACCATCACTTTCGTCTTCTTTACATTTATCTTCATTCCCTTTCTAACAAGAGCTCCACTCATAGCAGTTACCATCTCCTGCAACTCCTCTGCCGAGGACGCAAGTAATACTTGGTCATCAGCATAGAGAAAACATTTAACGAGTAACTCATTCATTCTCAACCCACTTTCATTCTCTTTTAAATCTGTCAAGCAATTGTTCATGAACAGATTAAACAGCCACGGTGACGCTACACATCCCTGTCTAACACCCTTTTCGATACTAAACCATTCAGTGTACGCCCCGTTTATCCTTACACAAGCACTAGAATCCCTATAAAGAGATTGCAGTGCTCGTATGAGATTACTGCTCACACCGTTCACGGACAATGCTGACCACAATTCATTCCTCACCACTCTATCATAGGCCTTTTCTAAATCAACGAAGGCGCAATAGCTTTTCTTGTTTTTAGCTAAACACTTTTCGGCTATACACCGCAGGGAAAAGACCTGATCCGTACATCCCATTCCCTTTCTAAATCCCGCTTGTGCATCCCATACTTTTTCGTCTGTTTCATTCACAACCCTTTCAATCAACACTTTCGCATACAATTTACCGACGACGCTGAGAAGGCTTATACCGCGGTAATTTATGCAGTCCTGCCGTGACCCTTTTCCCTTATTTATAGTATCATGAAATGTCATTATCTTTATTAATATAAATAAAAATTTATTAAAACTAAGATTTTTAATACTACTTGGGATCTTATTGTAGAAACGTATACGTTGGTACCTAAATGAATTACAATTTTTTTGGAGCCTGGACATTGGCATTATGGGATTTTCCTTATTTCTAGTATTGACGCTATGTATGCCGCTTTTTGTCGAAAATAAATGTATGTTCCTTTTAACGTATATTAGATTCTCATATATATATATTGAGAGGCGACAGTCAATATGTCGATTTCTTTAAATTTTTTGCTCTGTGAATGTCGAAAGCTTAGGTTATAAATTACTCGAATAGCTCTCTTGCAGCACAAAGATAGTTTGAATGTCGGTAGCATTTCCCCCACAGCAAAATGCCATACGACATTATACTATGAAAATAACTAAAATATACTAATTTCGCTGTTTCTCATCAGTTAACTGACGTATTTTAAAGATTGCATAAGCTGCAGAAGTGAGACTATTCGAGAATTGGTGAATGTGGGCCCACTGTAGCTTTGCATCTAAAGTAATACCCAAAAACATAGTGGTGTCCACAAGGCTCAACACCTTCCCATTTCTTAGTACACTGGCTTTAACCTGCTTAACATTAGGTGTTAAGAATCTAATACATTTGGTCTTTTTCTCGTTCAAAAGTAAATTGTTAACGATAAACCAGTGCTCTACTCTGGAGAGAGCGTCATTTACATCGTCAGTAACAGGCTGCTGCCGTTAAGCTTAAATAAAATGGATGTGTCATCTGCAAATAACACTATCTCATGACTATCCTTTATAACATAAGGTAGGTCATTAATATAAACGAGAAAAAGGAACGGGCCTAGAATTGAGCCCTGCGGAACTCCCATTGTGGCCACAGACCCCGGAGACTGCTATCCATTAACGTCAACTCTCTGGATCCTATTATCCAAATACGAAATAAGAAGATCCAGAGCAGTGTTCCTAACTCTATAATGGTGCAATTTCCTGACCAATGTCTCGTGAAAAACGCAATCGAAAGCCTTTGAAAGGTCACAAAAAATGCCTAATGCATCATAAGAATCCTCCCAGGCATCAAAGATATATTCTATAAGCTCAACACCAGCATCAGTAATGGAGCGACCCCTTGTGAAACCGAATTGTTTCCTATGTAGAAGATTATTTTTTATTAAAGTAGCTTTGAAATTGATCAAGCATCAACTTCTCAAATACTTTACTGAAAGTTGGTAGCACAGAAATTGGTCTAGAGTTTGTGGGGTCAGATGTGCTACCCGATTTGAACAACGGTATTATCTTACTACTTTTAATTAAATCGGGAAACACACCACAGTCAATACATGTATTATGTATAAGAGCGAATTCGGGTGCTACATGTTATTATGGATCTAGTGACCTCAACAGAATTACCCCACAGATCGGTGGTCTTTTTTACATCAAGGGTATTGAAAGTTTTCACAATATCTGTACTACTCACATTTCTGAAATAAAAATCACTATTACATGCATGTACATTTTCTTTTAATAGAGACTCAGCAACAGTGGGTGATGAGTTCCGTGATTTAGTGATTGAGACTGGAATGTCAGTAAAAAAACGTTCAAATGCAACCAACCTGTAAGTTTGGTTTAGTTAATTTGTCGTTTATTGTTAGGCTATGGTCACTGTTACGATTCTTAGCTCTTCCAGTCTCACCATTAATAATGTTTCAGGTCATATTAATTTTGTTCTGGCTGTTTTTTATTTTTCTACTCAAGTACACTTGGCAATATGACAAATCCGTTTAAATAATTTTGAATATTTTCTTACGTACAAGTAGAAAGCTTCACTTTTATTATAGTTCCTTTCTTCGTACAACTCGTAAAGTCTTTTTTCTTGATATTTATACTAACGGTAGCCCATTCACTGAAGGTGCAGCCTGCCTGGTTGCAGTACCTTTAACCGAGGTCGTTTTGGGAATAAATGTGGAGTTAAACTCTGTACAATATATATAATAGCGCAAGCTTTCGCCCGTTCGTTGATGCATCGCGCTTAATCAGTTAGTAACTAGCGAGTTTAGCAGTGGACGTCCTTTGGCTGATATGATGAACTAGCGGGTAGTTAGGAAGCCGCCGCGGCCCTGCCGCGCCTCCCCAACCCCCCAAGGCCTGCGGCGCCATGCGATGCTTTGCCGCGCGGCACGTGTAGTGGATGTGCACTTGGGTGACGCGTGGCGAAATGCGGCAATAGCGCGCTTGATTTTCGGCGACGATCATTGGTAAACATCGACTGTGTTCCGCATGTGCCGCGCCGCCGCGCATCTTCAATGAACGCAATACTGCCCACGTACGTTTCGTAGTAACCGCCATGGATGGATGTTGAAAATAATAAGGAGTCAGTAAATATTTCGTTAATCAAGTATTTCAAATTAATCAATTTATCATCGGTAAAACCGATATTTGAAAAGAATTCCATGCAATTCATAGAGCCTAGCCTTAAAATATTTTCCATGATTAAAGTACGACCTATATAGGGTGTCGAGCTTGATGTGTAGCCGTGTGTACCATATTGCTATCCTTTTACAGCTAAACCACTTATCTGGTATTAAACAGCGGTATATAAAGCTCTCATTTATGTCTCAAAACGAACTGATGAAAGCCCGGAGGGAGATACTTACAGCTGTTAACAAAAATAAGGAGAGGGAGAAGAAAGATCAGATCTATGCTGAAATGTTGACCAATGCGTTGACCAGTGCAGCAGCTATTGAACATGCTAAAAAAACTACAGATCATATGGAAAATATTCTTGATATCAGGTATTTTTTTTAATTAAGTTTGTTTTTGTATTGCATATTGACCCTGTAGATGGTAAAGTATATGGAAAAATTTACAAATCACGTTAATTACAATTACAAGCTTTGGAATGTTCGGCTGTGAAGAGGTACAGATAAGAGAAAATTACTTGGCCTAAAGATGGGAATGTTGAGAAGGATGTGTGAAGTGACACTAAAGGACAAAGTAAGAAGAAATAGAGGGAGTTTGTAAGTGTTGCTTGTAAGTACCAGTGACGGAAAGTTGAAAGGAAAATAAATGTCTGGTATGGGCATGTGATAAAGAGGGATGAAATGCATGTGACTAAGAGAGTGATGAATATGAATGTTGATAGATGGAAGGGGGAGAGAGAGGCCAAAGAAAAGGTGGATGGATTGTGTAATCCCGAGGATATGAAGTAAAAGGGAGTAAATTATTACTAGGAATTGAAGAAGTATATTAATTAGACTAATTATTTTAAAGAAACTGTTTATAACACCACATTAAAATTAAAATGTATTACCCTATTTCGTTCTTTTTCGCTCGGCAATACTGACTCACGCGCAGAATCTGATGAAATCAGTCTAGTGCGATGTGCCCACCGATGCGGACGTTTTCCCACAGTACGTGTATTGTACGTGTACTGCTCGTCATTGTCGCTATGAGTTCACAGCAACTTATAGCCAAAGAGCTGTTGGTATTCATTCAAGATGCCATCGATACTATGGGCGAAGTTAGCATTTTGCAGATCTGCAAGTCTAACTAAGACTACGATAAGCAGTGGCCATATGCTGCTATTCCAAAAACTTGGAAAGGTTGACTAGATGCCATCACACAGGAGAAATGGAACGGAGAAGAGTATCCAGGACATAAATCACATTATTAAAGGTGAGCGATCCGGACTAAGTGCCCGCTTTCGTGGTGAAGGAGTTGCATAGGCTACCCCCCGTCACATTTGACCACGGTGATCTGACCAGGCTGCCGAAGGAAGGATCGTGTTACTGTAAACAAGCCTGACCTAAGTGCAGTCCAAGTTGGAAGCGTCAAATAAAACCATAGGTGAACTAAGTGCCGAGGTAATGTTGTTACGCAACGCTGTTAAACCGTGCCGTAAACACGCGTCGCGGAGCCCAAAATGCTTCCATCAGCATGTGCATGTTTTTAGTAGTAGTTCAGAGTCGGCGAAGTTAGTTGCATCATCGACTGATGATATTGCGGGCGGTGCATAGAATACCGCCGACATCCGTCCCTCGACTACAGTAGAATTTACCACACGAGTAAGTACGCTACTATTGTTGGCTCCAACAAACCCGCTGCGTCGCAAACAAGATTGCTTTGTTTCATCAAAGCAGTTCAATCCATCAATAGGGGTCCTTTTTTTTAAAAAAAAAAGTATATTAAGTAGCTTACAGAACGCAGGGCAGTTTGTGGCGAGCTGAATGTGAGTGGCGACACTGCGTACCCGAATGCTCCAGAGAGTCGGTCAGGGCCTCGTCTCCGCTTGCCTTTATTGGTTGGTTGGAGTGGAACCCCATGAGTGCCCGCAGGATTTTCAACTCTGGCTTGCCTTAGTTGGCCGATCAGAGGGGGGCCGCCAGAGCTATATGCTCGGGGGTGGAAGTGTCTAATGGCGTAATAACGGGGAAACCCGCTCCGAGTCTTCGAGACGCGCGATGGTGAAACCGGTGCCGCACCTCTCTACACCCCTAGCCGCTCACACCGGTGTTGCTCCTTGTCGCCTGTAGTGGTGGCCATTTAGGGGGCCCATCTTGTGAGTGGCGAGTCACCGTCTGCCACAGAATTTCACGATCAAAGTTGAAAGGCAGACGCCGTTGTTCCCGTATTTATTAGTCTTTTTATTCCATGTAACACCCATTGCAATAGACCTTATCGTTATAGTTTCCATCTCATACAATAGCCTTACACCACCGGGGACAATCCATGACTTCATTTTATAGTGCAGCCATGGAGAGTCCCCGGTTAGTGTCCCATTACATTTTAGATTAAAATTCTCTAAAGGGCCTCTGCGTGTTGGACCTATGTCCCCGCGTAAGCCTGTCAAAAGACCGGGTTCCCCCTTACAGGGGATATAAACCCGTGAAAAGAGAGACATGTAGAAATAATAATAAACGTTTATTTGTTCAACGTTTTAAAAACTACATTGATGAACACTGACACTTAAACTAGGATTACCTGTGTGTGTAACATTTACGTTCGTAGCGGGTCTAGTGCGTCGCGATATATTTTGTGCTATAATATAGGTATTGATGTTGTTAATATAGGTACAGATTTTCATTTTAGTTGAGCTAAGAGTAATGATTTATTTGTACGGAGAGTTTTGTACAGGTAATTATGAGTGTGTGCGTTTGTGTGTGTGTAGGTGCGTCTGTTTCTGTGTGTGTTAATTGAAATATATATACTCAGAAACAACTAAAATGACTTCCGTTTCTGTGTAATTCTACCTGCTTACATAAATTTAACGACTTTTTAAATTTTAAAAAGTAATAGGTTATTAAGGTTGTTTTACTGATTTTATCTACACTAATATTATAAAGAGGAAAGATTTGTAAAAATACAAATCTTTATGTATGTTTGTAACGAGAGAGATCGTTATGTATGAGAAAACTACGAGTCCGATTTCAAATTCTTTCATCATTAGAATGCGTTATCATTATCCTTGATTAACATAGGCTATATTTATTACTAGAAAAAACTAGGGATCTCTGCTAATACTTCAATAATGGAACCCAAGGTGTAAAAAAAATCGCCAGAAAATGTCTTTCATCGCACGCGCTGCGGAAACTATTCATGATAGAACAAAGAATGTACAATATTAATGAACATATTAATATCTAATAATAATAACATGTAACTATAACTTAGGTTTTACATTTTAAAAGTTGATAGAAATGCCGACCAAAATCAGACCATGTTTACATTTACTCTGCGTTTATACAAAAATGTTTAAAAAAAAATTTCCACTCGTGCGAAGCCGGACCAGGCCGCTAGTTGTAAATAAAAGGACCGGATATGTATGGGTGCCTTTTCGCGAAACATGTCTTATGGGAAACGGTTCAGAATTCTGGTTTGGTAGTTCAGTATGCGCGTACATCAAGTTACGCAAAAGGAAAAGTTGACGTACAGTAAATACTCCAGTTCCTTGGTATAGCTTTATAGTGGCGTACAACCTAGGTTTAGATGTTAGGACTTTGAGAACAACTCTCTGTGCTTTTTCGAGTTTTGTGAGAGCCTCCCAGACTGATAGGCAGTAAACATATGGGTTTCACACAACGAATATCTTTAATATGTTTGGACCTTCAATATGGCGTAGATTTTTGAAAGTTGGCATAATTTGTCGAATTCTGTTTGTAAGTACGAGTAGTTCAATACGATTGTGCCAATTGATGTTTTCGTCAAGCTATTCACCAAGGTATTAGAGTTACTCTTTTAATTCCGTACATTGACACAATTTATTCTTAGTATTAGAGCATTTACTGTCACTATATTATCAGTAAGTGTTTTTAAAGCGTCTTCGGTAGATTTACCCGCACTGAATCCGTATTGGTGGTTAGAAATGAGTTTAAAAGATATCAAGTACTAGCAGTGCCCTGCCGTTTAATTTAAAAGAAATCGGATCATTTACACATAATTTAAGAGTGCTTCGGCATAGCATGCACAGTTCGGCTCTTCTCGGTGATGCTCGGTTCTCGTCGGTGACCCACCGCGTCGCATCGCCCGCCGGTGCTAGTACTTCCTTGTTCACTTAGCGTTATTTCTGTCATTTTTTCTTTTTGTTCGTCTCCTAAGAGTCTTAGCGTGATGTTAAAGAGCCTATAACCTTTCTTAATAACTGGGCTATCAAATGCAAAAAGAATTTTTCATATCCGACTTGTATTTCTAGAGATTAGCGCGTTCAAACAAACAAACAAACTCTTCAGCTTTATTATATTAAGTATAAATTTCATTATCAGCATTTAATATTGCATTTAACTAGCTTACCGGTCATTTACTTACTTACACGTTACTCTGTATAGGTAGCTGTTATGTAAAAGACAACATTTTGCTTGGGGATGATAATGATATGGTGCGATTTAATAAACTTACCAAGTGATTACATGTATGTTGATTTTAAATTGGCTGTGTCATACGTTATGCATTATGTGATCGATATTTTTTTGCAGGGAGCATGATGTACCCTTCCATGTTCGTGTATCAATAGATATGCAAATATTTTGTGGCACCTGGTATACGATTAAAAGTCGTGGGACAGAGACACCAGTATTCACTAAAAGAGATGACATCATTGAAAGGCCTGACCCCATAGTTTTAGCCTTTGACATAGAGACCACGAAGCTGCCTCTTAAATTCCCAGACTCCCAGACTGATCAAATAATGATGATTTCCTACATGATTGATGGGCAAGGGTACTTGATCACTAACAGGGAAATTATTGCTGTAGATGTTGAGGATTTTGAATATACACCCAAACCAGAGTTTGAAGGGTAAATATTAACTTTACATCAATGAAAATTTATGTAGTTGAATTACTGTAAAATTATGAATATGTTTTGTTTTTCATTTTAGACAATTCATTATATTTAATGAAGAAAATGAACTGGCCTTGATACAGAAATTCTTTGATCATATCATGGATGTCAAACCTCACATTTTCGTTACATACAATGGTAAGTATTATCAGGATCAATCTTATAGAATAAATCATTGAAAACTATACTACTGCAGTATTTACAGATAAACATACGTCTGCGATTTATCAGACTATTTAACTAGTTATAGAGCCATTGCTTTCTTTCCCACTCTATCCTAAATCTTCGAGCGCGTCATGCACAACAGATTAATCACCTATTTAAAAGATAAAAATGTTATTTTTTTCCACATAAAACCATTTACATGTAGATTTCCTATGAATAAAAACCAGCAAGTAACTCCATAGTCCTTTTAAATCATGCCGGTTTTAACATTCGCGCGTCCCACAGACTGAGCGTGTTTTCCCCTTTATTACGCCGTTAGACATTTCCAAACGCGAGAATATAGCTCTGGTAGCACCCTTCTAACCGGTTAACAAAGGTAAGCCCGAGTTGAGAGTCCTGTGGGATATATTTAATTATGTCATTGTTTCTAATTTAGAAAAACTCCTTATCTCATTGCGTGTCGTAAAACGAGACACAGTTAAAAATCTATTGTGTCTACACGGCTGCCGGCAATGACACGCGAGAGGTTAAACTTTTAAATTGTTTATTTGCTTATAGGTGACTTCTTTGACTGGCCTTTCGTGGAAGCACGTGCTGCCGTACTCGGCTTGGATATGAAGCAAGAAATTGGATTTAGTAAAATAGCCGCCAGGGACGGAACTTACGCGTGTCGACCTGCCATGCATATGGACTGTTTGTGGTAATGTATAATACTTTTGAGAACCGAGAGTTACAATAATAAAGTTATTATTTATACATAATGATGTTATCGCCCGTTGGAAATACATCATGTACTTCCCCCGCTCCGGGGAAGACCGCAGAGACATGGGGACCAGAGTGGTCATCCTCGGCACCAAAGGGGGGTCCAGGTCCTAGATACAATCACAATCCACATCTTCGAGGGGATGAGTGTAAAGCGGTCACCCCCACTAGCGGTGGGAAGGCGAATGTAAAAAGACCGCCTCCTAGGCTCATCGCGTGGAGGATTGTAAGGGATCCCTCTGAAGCCTCGCTGTGCACTGTGTTGCGCATGCGGCGGCACGTGACTGTGCGCGTCGCCTACTTCTCGCAGGTCACTCGGTATGAGCGCGCAGATTCCCCAATATGCGCGTTCGCGACCTCTTAAGTTATTGCTAACTTTGTGGGCGCTGGCTGTTGGGTACCGCTTTGTCCTGCTCCGCACTATTAATTTATATGTTATACGCGCGAATTCATTCATTTTAAACAAAGCCGTGATAGCCTAGTCATTGAACGTTTGTCTTCTATACAGGGGGGTTCGAGTTCGACCCTGGCCCGCATCTGACTTTTCAGATTCATGTGCGGGTTAGAATTTGATTATCACTTGCTTTAACGGCGAAGGAAAGCATCCAAAAATGTTGTCAATGGTGTGTGTAGTCCGTCAACCCGCTCTAGGCCAGCGTGGTGGACTAAGGCCTAACCTATCTCATCGTGAGAAAAGGCCCTTGCCCAGCAGTGGGACGGTAATGTGCTAATTATCTATGTATGTAAGTATGTATATGTAAACATGTATCTAATCTGTGCCTGTGTTTATGGGATTATTAGCGGGCTGATGTGCGTCGGTGATATGTTATGCTTGTTTCGCTTACAACTATTTTTTGTGATGTTTTTTCAGTTGGGTAAAAAGAGATTCATACTTACCAGTGGGTTCTCAAGGTCTGAAGGCCGTGGCTAAGGCTAAGTTGAGATACGATCCTGTAGAATTAGATCCTGAGGACATGTGCAGAATGGCAGCAGAGCAACCTCAGGTAAGTCGAAGTTTGTTAGAGATGGGACTTAGTTTGCCTCATACCCCAAATTATATAAATATTCGCCTTTTGCCGCCGATTCTTTTATACAAAACTAGCTGTGCCGTGCCGTGCTGTTAATCTAAATGAAATTATTTAATTTAGAGTACTTAGGCATAGACAATATTTTTTGTCATATTTTTGTGTGGTATTCGCTATTTCGGTTCTTCTCGGTATAGCTCGGTTTCAAAACATATTTGTACTTTTTAGGTATTGTCAAACTACTCAGTGTCTGATGCGGTAGCCACGTATTATTTGTACATGAAGTACGTGCACCCCTTCATATTCGCGCTCTGTACCATTATACCCTTGGAGCCAGATGAGGTAAGTTCAAAGACAATGATGTACTGCGTACTAGACGCCATGTTCAGCGGTACTAAAGTTTTAATGAACTATAATAAAATGTAGTTTTAACATTTGAGGTAAATTTTGCGTTTTGAGATATGTTCTATTTTCATATGCTGGCTGCATAAAGCCAGTTAGAATATTTTAATTTTTTTTAAATATAGGATTGTATGAGCTATCTCCGTAAAATAACTAAAGTTGCCGACCTAGCTGCAACTATTAGTAAGCTGCAGTGGCAATGAGTGGGGTACATAGCTCGAAGAACCGATGGCCGTTGGAGCAAAACGGTTCTCGAGTGGAGCCCACGTACTGGAAAACACAGCGTGGGACGGCATCCAACGAGATAGACAGATGTCCTGCTGAAGGTAGCTGGCAGTCATGGGATGGGGGGGAATGTGACCGGTCGTTGTAAAAAAAACCTATGGAGGAGGCCTTTGCTCAGCAGTGGATCTCCTGATGACGATATGATGATGATGATGAGATTATCGTTGTATCGTTGGAGGCCACCCCACACTGCGTGTTCCAGTGCGAGGTCTCCACTCGTGAACCTTTCTACCCGACGGGTATCAGTTCTACAAGCTTTGTGCCCCGAACATTGCCACTTAAGCATACTAATCCTTTCAGCTATGTCGGCAATTTTAGTTTTCTATGAATTGCCTCACATTTGGTTCGATCTCATAGAGAATTACCACGCATAGCTCGCTGAGTGATCTTGAGCTTTCTTATGAGGCTCATAGTGAGCGACCACATCTCTGTGCCACATGATCCTCTTTTGACGAGGAGACCTGGTAAAGTTAGCTGGGATCCGTTGGATGCGGGTAGCATGTAACCGATCGTTGTGGAAATCTATGCAGCAGTATTAATATCGCAGTTATATTTTTTTTATTTATTTTTTTATCTTTTCTATTTATTTAAACAAATTAGATGTTCCGTGTGGTGTCCGGATTAAGAATATAGCACTAACCATGTCCTTCCGTGGATTTCATAAAAGGCGACTAACGGCAAAATTTGGATTTCAGATTACGGATATGTTTGTTTTTGTGTGTTAAATTCAAAATCTTCCGAAGATTCTGGATTAGATTGATTATTAATTTCGGCCGTAAGGGACTCTGAACCAGAGGATGGTCAGCAGCGTCCCTTCTGAGGAATAGAAGCCATACTACGCTCACCAACCCGCTAACCCAACTGCCAAGCGTGGTGAGTACTGGCAGTCCTCCCAAAATGCCGACACAATTGCGGAAATCTATGCGGGAGGCCTTTGTTCAGCAGTGGAAATTCTTTGGTGATGATGTTTAGAACAGTAGAATCGCGCTGGAGACGCTGCTGCCTATCACCGGCGTTGGTTAATACTGCACACATGTATATTTCTAGGTGCTCCGTAAAGGGTCAGGCACGTTATGCGAGTCCCTACTAATGGTGCAAGCGTTTCACGCCAACATCGTGTTCCCCAATAAGCAGGTGGAAGAACTAAACAAGCTGACTACAGATGGACATGTCCTGGAGACGGAGACCTATGTCGGAGGGCATGTGGAGGCCCTCGAGTCTGGTAGGTCATCTATTAATTTCCCTCCGAATGTGCATAAGCGTGGCAACAACAATGGGTCCAGAGCGTTCGTTTTCGAGATTTACGAGGCCCCTTTTGGTGCCGAAGGTGACCACCCAGGTAGTTTTCCCCGGCAAGAGACCGATATAAACCTTCTCCGGCTCAGATAAACTTTATGAGGACTTCCGCCACGGTGAAATATGTCATCTATAAGTTTTCAGATGAGCATAATCTTGTTTACTTTGAATTGCAGCATAGGTGTGCAGAGAATCAGGCGGAGAGAGATTTCTGACGCTATGATTGAAGCGTCTTATCCGAATCAGCAGGTTCCGGAGCAGCGTAATTTCCCCTAAAACATGTTTTTGGCTCATGTACTTATAGTATATAAATAGAAAACTTTCTTTGAAATAGAAAATCAGTCTTGTAAATCTTTTTAGGTGTATTTCGAGCCGACATCAAATGCAAATTCAAAATTGTGCCATCAGCTGTAGAAAATCTGATGGACACTACAGAAAAGACAATGAAACACGCCATAGAGGTGGAGGAGGGGATCCCATTGGACATGGTGACTAACTTTGATGAAGTGTGCGAGGAAATCAAGGGAAAGTTACAGCACATGAAAGACCACCCGAGGAGGGATGAGAACCCACTTATTTATCACTTGGACGTTGGAGCTATGTATCCGAACATCATTTTAACTAACAGGTATTTAATTGTGGTAGTCATTTTACTTACTAATGGCGATAGTGCTTTCACAGTCTTTTTATTGGATGACTTTCTCGGCTTTGCCCAGTAAACAACTTTTTTTCATCATCAGACTGCAGCCGTCAGCGATGGTAAATACGAGCGTGTGCGCAGTATGCGACTACAATCGACCCGGCGCGACCTGCCAGCGGCACATGGATTGGATGTGGCGCGGCGATTACTGTGAGATATAGCTATTTACCTGTTCAACCTAGTCCTGTTTCGTGGTAAGTGCACTTATTATGCTAAGCCGCACCGTCTGTACACCTGGTATGGTCATCATCATCATCAGTTGAAGGACATCTATTGCTGAACAAAGGCCTCCCCTATAGATGTCCACAAATACCAGTAAAATGACGGCCGACTCACGCTGCGTGGTCTCCAGTTGAGAACCTTTCTGTTCCAATGGCCATTAATTCTACGAGCTATGTGTCCGCCTATTGCCACTTCAGCTTACTCTTCCTTTCAGCTGCCAGTAGATACGGTCATGGTTGAGGTATTTATTTTATTGGAACGGATTTTATAACAGTCTAGTTCTATACGCTTGTATGGCAGGCGGTCTTCTGGGCCATTGTAAAAAAGGTGGGCAAATATTGCCCTTTTTCACTTCTGTGCTAAGTTTCGCATCTGTATCGCTGCTCTCCGTCAGTGGCTTCGAGTAACCTTACGTCTATTGACTTTTGAATATTAGAGTCAGTTCACACCGAGACGCGATGTGACGAGGCGTGCACTTTATAAGATAGCGATTCAAAACTTGTTTACCTACACAAAAGGGTACGAATTTTTGTGAGAGGGCGATAGTGAATTGGTTACGTGTCGACGTCTCGCCGGTCACGTAATTACCGAGACGCGCGGCGGTGCGCATTAACTTGAGAGAACACGCGCTGCTTCAAGCAGAGTCGCGATGGTGCGAGGCGTATCGCGAAGTTGCCCCGGTGGCTTGGCGCAAAGATGAGCGGGGATGGTGGCCGGGCGGGAGGTACTCGTAGCGATCGACAATGCGTTCCGCTACGCCGCGTTGTATGCGCTGTAGCGTTACCTCCCAATTTTCCAGAACAACGCGCCGCGCAAAGCTGCAAAGATGCGCTTCGCTGCGCCAATTTACGTAGGGTGGGTTTTCGTGAAAACAATTACTTTCTTTAAGCTTCTGCGCGCCTCGTTGCGTCTCGGTGTGAACTGAACTGATACCCTTAATAAGAACCTGTAACGGCCAACATTAATAACCGATCTAATCCGAAATGTTCAGATTTAAGATTTTGAAATTCATCCGTTGTTGTATTACGATCACATTTAACACAAAAACAGACATATCCGAAATCCGAAAGATCTTCAATTAGATCGATTATTAATTTCGGCCGTTAATGATTTCCCTGCCTGAATAAAAATCAATTATTGATCAGTATTTGGCCTGGTAAGGTTATTGGTTACCCTTCAGAGCCTGTGTCATAAATATTTATTTATTCTGTGTTGTTCGTCAGTGCATGATCTAAGTTTAATTTAGTTCCCACTGTACAGTGCCAGCAACGCGGAGTGAATACCAGCGCATTCAACAGCAGCTGGAGACAGAGAAGTTCCCGCCGTTATACCCTGGCGGGCCTCCCAGAGCTTTCCATGCTTTGCCTAAAGAAGACCAAGTAAGATGAATAATATTTTGTTATTGCCATATCATGCATGTATCGGTCCTGCGAGGATTTCACAGTTCTTATCATTGTTTGATAGTAAAGAAATGATTTATTAATTGTAGGCAGCATATGAAAAGAAGCGTTTGGCTGACTATTGCAGAGTGGCTTACAAGAAGACGAAGGTGACGCGGAGTGAAGTGAGAACTACCACCATATGTCAGAAGGAGAACTCTTTCTACGTGGACACGGTCCGAGCTTTCAGGTAATAAAAAAAGTATTGACTTGGAAAAATCTAATCTTCGGACGTTTTTTTTTATAGTGAAATCGAATAATAAGAATTTAAAAAAAAATATTGCTTTTAGTCCTGTTTCTTTTTCTTAAAGTTAACATCGTTTTGTATGTAATTTTTTTGTCAACATCATAGAGAAGGCAAAGGTTGGACCATCAATTTCAAGTGTTTATAATTTCTGTTAAAATAAGCAGATTTATTTGACCAGTTATCTATCGGTCATTGTGTACACGAGGTTTTAGGGCTGGGATGATGGGAACTCCTAATAACACAATATTCATCACCAGAGACCGTCGCTACGAATACAAGGCTTTGAATAAGCAAGCGAAGGCTAAGGTAGCAGAGGCAGTGGCAAGCGGAGACGCGGCAGAGATCAAGTCAGCTAAGAGTCGCGAAGTACTGTTCGACTCGCTACAACTTGCACACAAGTGTATTCTCAACTCCTTCTATGGATACGTCATGAGGAGGGGGTAAGTTTAACTATGATGCTTGTAAATCTATCTAATCACCAACCAGCGGCGCTAGCGTCGCTTTCCTTCATGGTATAGACCAAGTGACAAAAAGAGAGAACGGAAACGCGTAATCGGAAAGGTCAAGAAATATGTAAAAAAAATCGTTCTATTTCAAATGTATGTCATCATCATCATCATATTAGCCACAGGACATCCACTGCTGAACAAAGGCCTCCCCCTATCCCCTCCATTATTTTATGTATTTCATTCTCAATTATTAATAAATACTAGTGATCGTCTAGTGGTCGAAACCTAACCGTAATTCTATTTCAAATCCAAATCTTACTCCTCCGTGCGCGCAATGTCCTAAAAAAGGCGTACAACGTTTTTTCTTCACGTATTAATATATATATATATATATATATATATATATATATATATATTTATAAATCTATATATTAACTAGCCGTACCCGCCCCCTACGCTAGGCGCAAATTATATTTACACCTATTCATGTATTCTGGACCCTGCTGCATGATATAAAATTGGAACGAACATGAAAATTTAAGTTATAATTCATGTATTGATCCCGAAAATTTTCATTGAGAACCGTTGAGCCGTTCAACATTCAATATAGATCACTTAGGGGCATGAAAAATAGATAGTAGCCGATTCTCAGACCTACTGAATAGGCATATAAAATTTCATCAAAATCGGTCAAGCCGTTTCGGAGGAGTATGGTAACTAACACTGACACGAGAATTTTATAAATTAGATATTATGTCGTAACTGCCAGCGGCATCAATATACAGGCCCAATCAGAAAACAAGTCCTGCAGCATAACTTGCTGCAGCATATTGTGAAATAGGGACTGTTTTTGGTGATGTACAGCACTACTGTAGTCATATCATATTTTATTTTGTTAATAGTAAGTTTGCATTGTCATTTTGTACAAGTCCAAAATTTAAAATTTTCTATCTATTTTTCAAACCTAGAAAGACTAGAAAAGAAATCTTTGTTGCATCAAGTCTGAGAACAATCGCGAAGCATTATGTATCACTAACTGCAACTCGCACTTTTTTTTAATATGTTTTGTACTGGTTGCTAAGGTCGCTGTTGCTGCTTATTTGGATAAACTGACGATAAGGCCTCCAGCCAGGCGATAACTTACATACTTACTGTAGTTTTTAGGAGCATTTTGAAAGCTACTGGCTCTCTTAGCACGAGCCGGCTCGAGCCAGGGCAGCATGGTCGCATTAAAGTATATTTCAAATTCGAGCCCCCTAGGCCGTCGCCTATATTTTTTTATACATCATAGTGACGTGATGAGGAAGTCATTCTGGTGGTGAGCGTCCTGCCTGCCCATAACAATTGTAATACTCCCCAGGACTAGTCCTGCGCGCACCGCACTGCGCTTATCACCTCGAGATATTTGTTATTTGCACCCGTATTCACAAACATTCCTTCCCTATGTATAGAAGAAACGCTATGCTAAGTAAGATGCTTCTCAGTGTGTTCGGTATGGCGAGCCATTCTTTTCTAACCAATACTTATAGGACTCTTTGTTGTGCGGATGCATAGCTTTGAATGAGGCACTGTGCACTCGAGTCGCCAGACAGTTTAAAATTAAAGAAATGTCAACCTAACAGTAATGTCTAAAGTTTAAACACTACGGTGGTGTACCAGTATATAGAACCAAGCACGCCTTGCAGTCAAGTTCATACTCAAATCGAGGGGGAGGCGAGTCTAAGTCTGTAGCCATGTCAATTTAATTCAAAATATTTTAATATGCAATTATTTTTCAAATAATATCTACCCCTTATAAGTTTCAAATAAATTATATTGTAATACCCATCATAGCCCCCATAGATTCGAACAATTGTGTCGTCATTTTGGGGGGAATTTCCCAGTACTCACCACGCATGGTAGCCGCCTACCTACTAGCGGAGCGCAGAATGGCTACTGTTCCACGGAATGGATGCTGTTGCCCACCCCTCTGGTTTAGAGTTACTTAATTCCCTTTTACGACATCCGGGGGAGAAGCTGGAGTGGTACTTTTAAAATCTCACGGAAAATTGTAATACTCTTTGCATACATATTACAGCCCGAAAGCGTCCATTGTTGACCTGATAGACTGCTACTACGATAGTAACATATATACATCAATGGCTACAGTGAACTGTCATGTCATCGAACATGGCCAACAATTTGTACAAATTCAAATTCGAAATATTTATTTAATTATTAACCGTTTACTTCCACTTCTGAATAGTCAGAATTTAAGTAGAGATAAGTAGTAGCATCTCATACCATGGGTGTGGTAAAAGACGACTATGGGATTGGCCGGAGGATGGGCAGATGCGTTCTTCGAAAATATATACAACTCAATTGCAATCGCAAGCGTGGCAATTATGGCAAATCTCCCCAATGGTCACACAACACACCCAGACCCGTCGTTGTGGGGTTCTTTGAGGGAAGTCTGTGTCCAGCAGTGGCCTATATTCGGCTGAAATTATGTAGTAGAGAAAATGTTGTTCTAATGAAGAAGTCCCGGCAAAAAAAGGCAACATATAGCATTGTTTTTTAACATTCTTTTTAAATTAAGTTATGTAAGAATCATGTACATACTGCCAAAATATCTAATGGTTGAAGTACAATAATACTACATTTTCCGTTCAATAAGAACAATGCCGTTTGGTGCCGGCTCGGAATACCACCCCGTGATAAGCCGTAGGATGGGCAGCAGCGTCCTTCGAGTACATTAACAACTCAACTGCGATCGCCAACCCGTCTGCCAAGCGTGGCGATTATGGCAAATCCCCCAATGAGACCACAACACACCCATATCGGTCGTTGTCTTGGGCTTTGGGGGAGGCATGCGTCCAACAGTGGACTATATTCGGCCGAAATGACGAAGAACAATGATGACAGAAACAACTGACCGACGGGTGACTGTACTTTGTACTGGCCAAATGACTATACTCTTTTCCGAGCATGACGCATACATCAGCGTCGATGAGTTAAATCATTCTGCCGGGAACTTGAATGGTGATCCTAATTTACCAAAGTTTACTTTCCCGTGCAGTGCTCGCTGGCATAGTATGGAGATGGCTGGAATTGTGTGCTACACCGGTGCCAACATCATCATGCGAGCGAGGGAGATCATCGAGCAGATCGGAAGGCCGCTGGAGCTGGATACTGACGGTAGGGAGGATACTCGCACACTAGACCTGGCCTACAGGACAGATGAGGGAAATGATGAGATTTGTCAAATCCCTAAGGTAGATCATCAATTCAAATAACAATATGTTTAAAATTCCAACTCTGTGTGGCCTATTTCCCCAACGAAAGTAAGTGAATTCATAAAATCCTATAATTAAAAAAAACGGATTCAGTAGTTTTGGAAATAGGGATTTTCTTAAATAACTTAAAAACTATATATCGTTAAATTAATTTATTTTATAAATTTAACAATATAGTGTTTTAAAGTTATTTATATATGAGACTGTCAGAAGTAGTTCCCGCCGTTTTATCAACCTAAAAAAGAGTCAGGCTTTACGGAAATCACCCCACATAATTGTAATTTTACAATCTTCCGTGAATTGATTATCACTTTAGGGATTTGATCAAATCTCATCATTACCCTGCGACATATACAACAACACTTGAAATATTTTTGCATCATATTTTAATGCGCTACACCTCTATACATATAACCAGCAACATAAATATTTTTATTTATAACGAATACTATTGACCATAAAGTTGGTTTACATTTTACTTATAATAGAATACACAGATGAACACAGTCTATGACGATTTTAGTTATACATTTAATGAAAAGAAATTATAAGGAATTAATGCATACTCCAAATGAGGTTATCAATATCGCCTTGAGGGATAAGTTCTCTCAGGTTTGATGAAGATTCATTCAATATGAATAATATACATAGATATAATAGAATAAATAAATATTAAATGCTTGTGCACAGGTATTTGGTGCATACTTCCAGCGTCGTTCCCTGAGACCGTGACCGTGTTAACAACACATCCCAAGAAGAAGAAGATCAACGTGTCGTTCCCCAATGCGGTGCTCAATGCTATGGTTAAAGTAAGTGTCTAGTTAAGCTCGCTTCATAACAATGGGCTTGTTCGTTTTTATTCACAAGACCTTACTGAAATAAAAGGTGGTATAAACTTGTGACGAAGTCATCCTTCATCTTTATTTCAATCAACCTCTTGCATGACTTCATACCTTTTATCTCCATCACTGTCCACTTCATGATTCATTCTTTATTCAAATCAAAATTCGAATTTAGTATGTGTCGAATCGTTCTTCATATTCTGATCATTATCACATTACATTCGATTCTGAACGCTAGTGGTTCGACACACAGCTGCCGCTCTGACAAATAGTCTGCGCGCAACATTACAATTACTTATTTTTAACTAGCTTAAATATTGTGATAGTAAGCTATATTTTAAAAATATAATCATCAGCATAAGTGTTAATTGAACTTGTGAATAACAATATAATATACGTATCATTGAATCACAATAACTGAACTCCGTTACTTGCTGCCGTGGAGAGAGCCTCCGGGTTGAGCTTACCGGGAAGGAAACACGGAGGGAGGCACTCCGCCACAAACTGATATAATAATTTTGACTGCCCAGCGCAGCGGCTAAGGACTTCGCTTTCAGCAGTAAGAATCGCGGGGTTGATCTCATTACAACTGTTTGTACTATTATTATAGTATTTATAATGATTTGGTTCGAGTCAAGGTGTTAGTGCGATTTTGCGCAAGTTATTGATATACGAGTCATGAGTAAATTTTTAAATAAGCTTATTGCATGTTTAGTCTTCAATATTTACAATCATTCTAATCAGGATCACTTCACCAACGAACAATACTTCGAACTGGTGGACCCTGTACAGAAGAAGTACGAGCAGCGGGCAGAGAACTCAATATTCTTTGAGGTGGATGGCCCCTACTTGGCCATGGTACTACCAGCCTCAAAAGAGGAGGGCAAGAGGCTGAAGAAGAGATATGCCGTGTTTAACTTTGACGGATCACTTGCTGAGTTGAAAGGTTTGTTTCAAAACATTCTTATGTAAATGTGATATATGTATATATACTAAAGAAAACTTTGGGAAGAGGTTATACTTAGGCCTATAATAAAAATAGGAAAGCCATTTATCTCGGAAACACAGTCACAGTTTTTGCAATTTTAGAGCATGCAATGTATCGTAAACAACGCGATCAAAACGCTACGCACTTTATGATATTATTATGCTAATGTGACCGATGTCCTCATCCGTGAACTGTAACGAAACACAGTCGTTTAGTTTATATTTACTTTGCAGTTTATGTGAAAATAGTTTATTGTGTTTCTATTTAAAATAGCGTTGGGATAGATGAAAACAATGATTTTATATTAAAATCACGCATAATACTAATACTGAGGGTTCCAGAATCGTGTACTGAACCCATGGTATCAGTTTTCGTTACGATGTCAGGATTTCTCCTGTGTTGTGGGTGCGTTTACAGGCATAAATTCCACACACAATACACCCAGACCCGGAACAACTACCTGCAGATCATACAAATATTTGCTTCGTGCGGGAATCGAACCCATGACCTGGAGCGCAGCAGCCGACTGTATCAGCCATTGCACCAACCGTGCCGTCAATATATTAGTTATATGTATAGACAAATTGTATACCTACTGATGACAACAGTTACGAGCATACATTAAATAGGGGCAATTACGTAGCTTCTGCTTATCTTATATATATAATTCTTATGTACGTGTGTATGTCACTGAACTCCTAAACGGCTGGACCGATATAGATATAATTTTTATGTACGTTAGAGTGGGTCCTTGGATGGTTTACATTTACGATTGGACCCAGTAAGTGGCGCTGCAAACGGCTTTGCATGAACCAGCCTGTGCTAAGCGGGGGCGAGCAGCTAGTTTTATACATAAATTTCTGCCAGCATACCTGCGATTATAGAAATTATTAAGGATAAATCTGGTCTTTAGAAAGTTGAACAAAATAAGTAAACCAATTCGCTGTCCTTCCATCTCCGCTTTCCCTCTTTCGCGCTGTTAAATCAACTATCTTCACCAGGCTTCGAAGTAAAACGCCGTGGAGAACTGCAGCTCATCAAGATCTTCCAGTCCTCCGTTTTTGAGGCCTTCCTCAAAGGGTATGATTTAAAATCTTGCTACAGTGCTGTGGCTAAGGTGGCCGACTACTGGCTCGACGTGTTATACAGTAAAGGCAGCAACATGCCAGATTCGGAACTATTTGAACTGATCTCAGAGAACCGCTCCATGTCTAAGAAACTTGAGGACTATGGGGTTCAGAAGTCGACGTCGATTTCTACTGCTAAACGATTGGCAGAGTTTTTGGGAGATCAAATGGTGAAAGACGCGGGATTAGCTTGCAGGTTAGTGTTAAATATAAAAAAATATTAGTGGTCTATGCAAATAAATAAAATTGAAGTGTCTGTTTGTAATGTCAAAATAACAGCTTTTTACTAAATGCATATGAAAGTATATACGGTACCTACAACAAAATAGCTATTTATACATTTTTTTGACTGTCTCTCTGTTTGTTCCCGCTAATCTCCGAAACGGCTGAACCGATTTCTACTGGACTTTCACTGGAAGATAGCTGATGTTATAAGGTATAATTTAGGCTACTCTTATTTTAGAAAAATAATTAGTGTTCCGTGCAAGAAAGTAAAAGCCATGAAAAGAAAAAAGAAAAATGCCAAGTGTCTATCGATGTGCATGAGTGTGTATGTCCGATGTACTCTAAATTATATATAAATAATCTACTTTCTTTTAAATTAAATGGCGGGTGAAACCGCGGGTCCCAGCTAGTCTTGAAATGAAAGACTTAATTACGACTTTTTATCTTTGAAGCTGCTCCACATTGGGGACTGTTTCAAGATTCAATAATTCTACTAAAACCATTTAACGTGGATCAGAGAAGTGTTTTTTTTCTCAGTGGTACGATCAGTCGATCTTGATCTTCTCTCTAGAATACCGTTTAATATACCTAGATGTTATTAAGTTGGGCAAGGCAAGGCATAATAATCCCATTCATCTCTCCGTAGTTACTACTAATTACAGCCAGAATGCTTTTTTGTGGCGAGCGAGCAGTTGTTGAAACAAACAATGTAAAATGTTTGATATTGACATTTTTAACTCTAAGCTGGAACCAGTAAGACGGGTACTTAGTCAAGACTTTTTCTCTAAACTCTAGTTGCGGTGCAGGGTTATATTTTTGTTTAATTTATATTGTTATTTTATTATTTGTTCACATCATTGTAAACTGCTGCATATTCGTGAAGATCTGTAATTGGCTAGCTGACACTTAAAATTTATTGTTTACTAGTTGGGCCGGCTCAGAATGCCACCACCCCATCTCCTCCCATGGGTGTCGTAAAAGTCGACTAAGGGATTAGTCGGAGGATGGGCAGCAGCGTCCTTCGAGTACATTAACAACTCAACTGCGATCGCCAACCCGCCTGCCAAGCGTGGCGATTATGGCAAAACCCCCCAATGAGCTCAAAACACATCCATATCGGTGGTTGTGATGATCTTTGAGGGAGGCCTGTGTCCAACAGTGGACTTCATTAGGCCGAAATGATAGTTGGGAACCGCGGTTTCACCCGCGTTTAATTTAAAAGAAATTTAGAGTTTTTATTGGATTTCAATGGTTTTATTTTTTAGCGCGGAACCCTAAATATTTTTCTAAAATAAAAGTGACTTAAGTTATTCCTTATAATATCAGCTATCTGCCTGTGACAGTCCCGTCAAAGAGATTACCCGGAACAAACAGATAGACACACAGACAAACGACAAAAAATTGTTTGTTGTTGTATATACCGTATATACTTTCATATGCATTTTTATGCATTCGTTGCAAAATCTGTTATGTTGACATTACAAACAGACACTTCAATTTTATTTATTTGTAAAGATGTTAATGTTACACCGCTGTTTATCTTCCTAAAATAAACAAACAAGTATATAAATTTAAAAAAGTGGTCGTGCGTTGGCTAGAGTCTTCAGAATAATTAGCAAAATCAAATTTTATTCCAGATTCATAATATCAAGGAAACCGGAAGGTGCTCCGGTCACAGAGCGAGCGATCCCTCTTGCTATCTTCCAGTCCCCGGCCGCTGTAAAACGTCACCACCTGCGTCGTTGGCTCAAAGATAACAGCATCACTGAGGACATAGACATAAGAGACGTGTTAGACTGGGCGTATTACATAGAGAGACTAAGTGGCGCTATACAGAAGATTATTACTATACCGGCAGCGATGCAAGGTGTAAGTAATTCTTATCACTTACTATATTGTACAAATTCAAGTACTGGGGTGCAATTCCTTAAGCTCAAACATCCATGCATCCTTGAAAACAGAACCGAAGTAACGGTGTAAAACCAATTCAGTATTCGCTAAGACATGATTGAAGCTATTCAAGGACACGTTGCAGAAGGTAAGCCATGAGGATCAGTCTTAGCGATTACCAAATTGGGTTGTCACCGTTATTTCAATTCTGTGTTCAAGGATGTATGGATCGAATTGAGCTTAGAGAATTGCACCTCTGCATAGTATGTCCGTGTGGTGTCTGAATTAAGAATATAGCACCACTCCATTTCCCGTGGAGGTGGTAACAGGCGACTAAAGTACTCTAAACCAGAGGGATGGCCAGCAGCGTCCCTACTGTGGCACAGCAATTATTCTGCGCTCACCAACCCGCCTGCCAAGCGTGGTCGGTAATGGCAAGTTCCCCCCAAAATGAGGACACAGTTGTGGAAGTCGGAGGCCTGCGTTCAGCAGTAGACGAAATTTGGCTGATGTGATGATGGTGATGAGAATCGTGTGGTGCCAACCGAGAACAGCACCACCTCATCTCATCCCGTGTCGTAAAAGGCGACTATGGTATTATCTAGAAGCGTCCTCCGAGCACATTTACAACTCAACTGCCATCGCTACCCTGCCTGCCAAGCGTGGTGATTATGGCAAAGCTCTCAATCTCACAGCACAAACCTAGACCGTTCGTTGTGATGGTTTTTAAAGAGGCCGATGTCCAGCATTGGACCTCTTTTGGCTGATATTATGATAAAGACGATTAATCAAAGTCTCGCGACGCGTTGAATAAGGCCTTGATCCTCACAAGATGCTCGTGTTCTGATGTGTGATAACGTCACAATATCTCAGTTAGACAACCCAGTGCCGCGATGCCAGTACCCGGACTGGCTGCACAAAAAGATGTTAGCCAAGACAGACAAGTACAAGACCAGGAAAATCACCGACATGTTCACTGCTAAGCCTAAGGAACAGAAACAGCGTGAAGGAGATGACGAAGAACCCTCCACTAGTTCAGACAGCGCTATGGTAAGAAGCATATCAATAATTTGGTTTAAACTGTTCTATCATTTTAGAAGGAAATTAAAGATAACGTGCATGTCATGAAAGTGTAGGGAGAGGGAAGAGGTCGTGCATAACATCTAGGATGTCGGGATGACAAAACGTCGTTTTATTTTCAGACTGGGTGGGTTAGTTGCTTGTCCCCAGGAAGACGGTGGCGCGCCCGTGGTCACATGCCGCGCTGTGCTTAGCACAGCGCACAGCGAGGCTTGCGGGCACCCTTTACAATCCTCCCCGAAAAGTGCCTGGGGGGCGGCCTTTTTACAGCGGCCTGCCCTCCGCTAGAGTGGGTGACCGCTTTACAGTCATCCCCTCCCAGATGTGCCTAAAGGCCTGGCACCAATGGGCGGCTCTATTGTGATCTTACGAGGACCTGGAGCCCGCCTTAGGTGAAGATGACCGCTCCAGTGGTTTTAGCCGGTAGGAGTACGGCATACCCCTTCGTCCTTCCCCGGGGCTAAGGAAGTTCATGGAGAATTACCATTGAACAAAAAAAAAGAAGCTTAGTTGCTTTTTTATAGTACGTGCATTATAACTGTGTCTCTCTGAAGTTAGCCGCACCTGCGCACGGCACGCATCGGCCTTCTCCCGATCCCGCTCTGTGGTGTCCTTCTGGAGCATGACGCTCTCACAGAAGGAGACCACTGCATTCCGGTTTTTATGCTCTGCCAGCATAGCCGACACTACTGCTGGCAGAGAAAGATCTTGCCCGATCCGATCGACCAGGATCCGCCGCTCGGCCGCCCATGCAGGGCATGCCTAGAGCGTGTGCTGTGCGGTATCGTGGTCGCTATCCAAATGGTGACATTGTGCCGTGGCCTCGCGTCCTATCGCGTGCAGGTACGCACCGAAACAACCGTGCCCGGTGAACCTGCGTCAGACGATAGGTGATGAGCTCGAGGGTAGGTGCCTATCGCTGGTTTTCAACTGGAACTGACAGACGGACGTCAAACCCAATTGACTGATTGACCCAATTGATTGATTGAGTAATCATTTTAAAATCTTCCTTGAATTGATTTACCTTAGGGATTTGATCAAATCTCCGTTTCAAGCATTTCCCTGCTACAAATATATATGCGAATGTTTCGTTGTAATTTGTGAATGAAGTGCTGTGTAATTATTTCGTAATATATATATACGATGGGTTATATCTTACAAACTCACAATACAAACAATATTGCAACCACGCACAGTTTACTTATGTTTAATCAATGTTTGGATAATATGAACTCGTGTGATTATATTTAAGGACACTGAAGTGGATATCGAAGATATAGGCAAAGTTAACAATGAGAAGGGCAACACAATTCGACCGATAGTACACACGGTGAAGCGCAAACGTGAAGAGTCGCCTCCCAAGGAAGCGCAGAACTGGAGGGAGGCTCTTGGACCGCCGCCAACCTTCGGCTCAACTAAGGTATGGAATACATAGATACACAAAGAGTTGGAGAAGAACCCCTCATCCTCACCCTCATCATCATATCAGTCGAAGGACGTGCACCGCTAAACAAAGGCCTCCCCATAAATTTCCATAATTGTGTCATCATTTTGGGGGGAATTTGCCGGTACTCATCACGCTTGGCAGGCGGGTTGGTGAGCGCAGAATGTCTGCTGTTCTACAGAAGGGACGCTGCTGTCCATCCCTCTGGCTTAGAGTCCCTTAGTCGCCTTTTACCATATCCACGGGAGGAGATAGAGTGGTGCTATGTTTTTAATCTGAACACCACACGAATAAAGCCAAGGCAGTCCGACCAATTGACATTGAAAATATTAATCAAATTATCGTACTCTTTAATTAAAATCTAAATCAATAAATTTAAGATCATGTTAGAATTGGTAATTAATTAAGTTTTACTGGTGCTAGGGCACTTATTGCAAGAGGCCAGCTAGGAAAGTGTAAATATATGTATACGGTTGTGTTCCACTAACGTTAAAGCAGAAGAGTTGCTGAAGCGAGTTTATTGTTTACTTTAAACAATTTATTTTTAACAGGCTGAGCGAAAGCAGTGGATATTGTTCCAAAAGAAGAAATGGCTTTGGCAAATGGAGCAGCGCGGTCTTCGTAATCGTAGTAAAAGAGGTATTACGTTTACGTTACGTTACGTAGTTGTATGTTTAAAGAGGCGACATCTGTCGTAGTTTGTTTTAACTTTTTAGCTTTATATGGCGTATTTTTCACGTATACATTTCTTGATTAGGTATTGAAAAAATAGAAACAGTACATAGTATCAAAGATATAATATTTAAACGAATGATGTTTTTAATCAGCCTTTAACTATCCCACTGCTGGGCAAGTCCTCTTCTCATGCAGAGAAGAAAAGAGCATTGATCACAATGCTTGCTCACTGCGTGTTAGCGGTTTCAGACCCAGTCACGATGTTTTCCTTCAGTCCGTCACTTACTGAAGTACCGACTTTGGTCTCTTACATTAACTAAGAATGTACAAATGACATTGAAATTGTCATATTGGTACATGTCAGGTTTCGAACCCACACAGCATTATGATTAAGAAGTATACCGTTGAAATTACAAATTTGTTAGGCAAAATGGACAAAGAAATGATGCCTCCGCCCAAGACTGGCCCCGCGACTACCCTCGGAGGATTCATCAGGCGAGCTCAACGCACGCTGCTCAATACACCTTGGCAGATTATACAGGTAAGGAAGATGCCTACAAATAAACAGATATAAAATGGCACCCACGCAACCGCGTCGCCGCGCCGCTATATACAAGAGGTGATTTAATTACCTGTAACCTATTAAGAGGTGAATTCATCCAAGATACTCAACCCAGATCAGTAAAAAAATAGTACCTTAAATTTGTACCAAAACCATATGAAATAAAGGACGTCCACTGTTGAACAAACGAAGGCCTCGTGAATTTCCATGATTGTGTCGGATATTTGGGGGAATTTGCCAGTACTGACTATTCTTGGCAGGCGGATTGGTGAGCGCAGGACGGCAAGGCAGAACGGCAAGGGACGCTGCTGCATGTCTCTCTGGTTTAGATGCCCTGTTGCCGAATACTGAAATGCCACTTAATATTTAAAAACCGCTTAATTATTCTTGACGTCCGCCTTCCTACCGAAAACAGGCGTTTAAGTGGCGTTTCAGTATTCGTCCGTTAGTCACCTTTTACAAAATCCGCGGGAGTCTTATCCCGAATGTAGTGGTGCTTTCTTCTTAATCTGCACACCACGCGAAAATATGCAGTCACCAAAATATGTAGACTCAATGTAAAATAGCAAGTGGTCAATGCAAAATAGCAAGTGGTCAATGCAAAATAGCAGGTGGTCAATGCAAAATAGCAAGTGGTCAATGCAAAATAGCAGGTGGTCAATGGCCTCATTTCGCCTATCATATGATCGGGTACCAATCACAAAATCAACATCGCAACAGTGCCCGCTTCGCGCTCGATCATTGTTCGAAACAAGTGCTTATTTATTTATTTTTCAAACTAACAACTAGCATAATTTTTTTAAAAGCAGGATTCTTTTTCTATACCCAATGCGATAGTGTAGCTATACAATATTTACACACAACATTAATTAAGATGATAAGTATCTTCTTAATCAATCTTGTAACAAATTAAAACAGTACTACTCTTGTGAAATCACCATGAGTACAATGGAATACGTCAGTCTCGCTAGCTATGAGGTTGAGAGTGCGGAGTTCCCGTATCGCAGGCGCCTCACTTAAGAGGTTGGTTCAGCTACGCGGCTCCACCAGCAGCCGTAGCTGTCGTCGCCACACGTACCCCCATCCAGAACACACATTCCTATCTGCCCCAAGATGTCTGCATTATATGCCTTCCCTCTTAATAATTTGAATATGTAATAATGAGTGCGAGATCCTTCCTGACCCTCAGTTCGTTATATTCAACCATCTCCAAAATAAATAAAGTTGGGTACAATAATGGATACAATGGGTATAGACCATACAGCCGCAAGTACACGTACCTAAAAAACTTATTCTGTACCCTCTCCAACATGAGCCTATATTTATGTAAGAGTTTCGGATAGACACTAATTACATTATCCCGAGGTTTTTTATTTGTATTGGTATAAAATTGAAAAGTTTAATCAAAATGGAACTGTATTCATCCAGATTGGAATGTTAAAAGTGATTAAGTCAGTTCACTATATGGCATATTTATAAAATAAAAATAAAAAATGTCCCACACTAGAATTTCTCCTGTGTTGTAGATACAGTTTACATACATATGTCTCAAATACACAAACACCTTGATCCGAAACAACTATCTGTAGATCATGCAAATATTTGTTCTGTGTGGGGATTAAACCTTCGACACGTAGCGCGGTAAGCCAATCGCTTAGCCACTGGGCCAACCGTGCCGTCATATAATATGTATATTATCTGTATATATCATTTAACAGATTTTGGTTTGTGCTATAAATTAAAATTCTTGATCCATATAATAAAGTGACTACAAACAAATATTTATTTATTTATATACTCTTTATACCACACCACATAATACATAAAAGAGAGAGAGATATTGGGCTGTCAGGTGTACAATATATCATACACATTATACTTAGATATAATAATATAAAATACATATACATACAATAAATATTTTATATACAACACGATGATAAATATACCAATAAACATAAAATATAACTGGGAAAGGAGAAGAAAAATGAGAGAGAATGGTAATGCTAATTCACCATTTTCTTAAAAATAGGTAGTGTTTGAGCACCTCATACTTCAATTGGTAGTGCATTCCACAAGCGAGCTGCTTGAATAGTAAATGGTTTATCGAAGAAGGAAGTGGAATGCATACCTATACTTAATTTTAGATTTTCTGATGATCGTATATTTTCTTTTTAACTAGGTAGCCGAAACGGCAGAGCCGGGTCTTTTCAAAGTCTGGGCACTTGTAGGAAACGAACTTCACCAGATCAAGTTGTCTGTACCACGGATCTTCTACGTGAACCAGCGCGTATGCCGGCCGACGGACAGCGGGCAGTACTGGCGCAAGTGCAGCAGGATACTGCCGCGTGCCCACCCAGTCCTGCATCTTTACCAGTACACTGTGCCTGAGAACTTGTACAGAGAGCATCAAGAGTGAGTGTTTTACAGCATTAGAAAGAAACAAATACAGATTTTTATTATTAGCAAACAATATACATTCTTACAGTAGCTAACGAAAAATATGATGTTATCGTGTTGATATCTCGTCAATCCATAGATGCCTTTTTCTTGCCACGCAGTGGAAATACGTCGTGTACTTCCTCTGCTCCGAGGAAGGGTGGAGGGGCATGCCGGATTCCTACCGGATAAAACTACTGAAGCACTCATACAATCATACTAGAGCCGCCTTGTTGCCACGCCATTAGGCATATCTCGGAAAGGATGACTGTAAAGCGGTCACCCTCTAGCGGAGGGGAGGTGACTGTAAAAAGGCCGCCCCCCAGGCTCGTCTCTGGGGATTACCCCCAAGCCTCGTTGTGCGCAGTGCTGCACAAACATTAGCTAATACGCGCCACCGCCGTCCAGGGGGTCGCTCGGTATGAGCATGTAGATTCCCTAATCAGCGCGCTCGCGGCACCCGAGGCCCCCCATCATATAGCCACGGCAGTGGGATTTATACAGTTCTAGAAGATAAACGTTGCTAGAACAACTACACATAATGCCTGATATTCTGAATATGATTAAACTAAAACCAAGATTTGCCGTGTGGTGCCGGCTCAGAATGCCACCACCCCATGTCCTCCCATGGGTGTCGTAAAAGTCGACTAAGGGATTAGCCGGAGGATGGGCAGCAGCGTCCTTCGAGTACATTACCAACTCAACTGCGATCGCCAACCCGTCTGCCAAGCGTGGCGATTATGGCAAAACCCCCCAATGAGCCCACAACACATCCATATCGGTCGTTGTGGACATCTTTGTGGGAGGCCTGTGTCCAGCAGTGGACTTCATTCGGCCGAAATGATGAAAACCAAGATCGTAATATATGATGTCGTATTTTAAAGCTAAGGATGATAAAGATTCTAATAAACTGTTTGTTACAGGGAATTAACGTCAGAACTATGCGCCCCTGAAATCGAAGGAATATACGAAACTCAAATGAGTTTGGAATTTCGAGTGCTAGTTCAACTCGGATGTATATGCACTGTTGACCCGCAAGAAGCGAGAAAGTACGTCATCAAAACTTATGTCTCACGAAATTAAGATGAATGTTGAATGAATTTCAGTTGTTTAAAATTTGATTATTTTACAGATTGATTCAGTTCGGCTCAACCAACATGGATTCGTTTTCGCTCAGTCAGCTTCAGTTCAAAAGCGTGGCCCTTCAACCCTATTTGCAAAAGCAGGTAATATACACATCTGTGCCTGGTCATATAATTCTGTTAACTATATGTAACCTAAACTTCGAGGAGGAAAATATAACTATGTTGGCTGGTTTTGTGTTTATAGGCTTTGTTTTACAACCCTCTGTCGAGACGTAACTATGCTATCCAGGACCAGTATTTAGTAATTTCACTAAAGGGTGGTCAAAAACATCAAAATAAAAAAATAACAGAAACATCAACAATTTGGTCACTAGTTTGGCAATAGCATGTGGCAATGAGGTTGCGACTCAGCATGGTGCTGTGATCCATGTCAGATCGTAAATGTCTACTAATGAACATACATAATCAGCCCATTACTGTCCCAGTGCTGGGCATGAACCTCTTCTCACAATGACAAATGTTAGGCCTTTGTCCACCATGGCGTAATGCGTTTGGTTGGGGGACTACACACACCATCAAGAACATTTTGGAGCCCTCTCAGGTGTGCAGGTTTCCTCACGATGTTTCCCTTCATCGTTTACGATTATCAAAATCTGATCCTCACATGAATCCGAAAAGTCAGAGGTGCAGGCCGGAATCGAAATAAGCCCTCCTCATCCACTAGGTTATCGCTGCTTATAATGAACATAGACCGCCCAAAAACCGCTACGATGACTCTTCATTGACAAAATCATCATGTTTACCACATGGATTGGCCGTACTGCTGCTTACATTCTGGATATTTCCTAAACAGTCTACAATATACATGGTTATATTACTGCGCCAGGTATCTTTCCTGATAAAGGCCTCCCTCCGCATTGTGTCTATAGGCCGGCACCGATGGGCGGCTCCGGATCGTTAATTAAGATCCCATCCCTTTGGTGCCGAAGGTGGTTAGCCGGTAAGAGCCCCTTCGCCCTTCTCCCCAGGGGACGGTTGAACGATGCACGAGCATTCCCACCGCAGTGAAAAAAGGCACACATTTTGAGCCAAGACTAAGAGATATCATACATAAGAAATATCTCATAACATAGTACGTAGTCAAATCACGTGACCTTGCTGTCGGAGAAAGATTATTATTGTACCATGTTTATCCGATCTATGTACGACCATTTCTTTGAAGAGAGGAGGTGTTGGGTATGGTAAGGAAGCATGCGGCTTACTTCCAGGAGTTGCTAACTCTTCATTGTCATTCTTTACGGTCGATATCAAGCGCTTGACAGAGGCTCCTGCTGTTGGGCGATATTTAGATATTGAGTTAGAACAAAATTAGAGAAACTGACGATTTCAAACGAAACATTTCTGTCACAGGATGGTGTAGCCCCAGTGAAGCACATCTATCTCTACCAACATTCCGCGTTGAACTCGTCGCGGAGCATGTGGGCTCTCGTGTTGCCTCCAGTGAAGAGAGCGTATATATATGTGTTGGACACCGTCAAGACCAACCAGGTGCCCAACATGAACACTCTGTACTTAGCTGAGCGGACTGCCAAGTAAGTGGGATTTACTCAGCCTGTTGCTTAGTATAAGTTACTGTGAAAATGAAGTTTAGACGGCACGGTTGGTGCAGTGGCTGATACAGTCGACTGCTGCGCTCCGGGTCGTGAGTTCGATTCCCGCACGGAACAAATATGTGTATGATCTGCAGGTAGTTGTTCCGGGTCTGGGTGTATTGTATGTGGAATTCATGTCTGTAAACGCACCCACAACACAGGAGAAATCCTAGTGTGGGGCAACGTATTACAAAAAAAAGAAGAAAAAAAAGGTTTTGTTTATAATAACATGTTGTGCTTTATAAGAAGCTAAGGCACAACTCGCGCCACACATCTTGGCTTCTCTGAACCAGAAGTGGAAGCCCACTGGGCACAGTAGCGAGTATTAAATGTACGCAGTGACACTGGGGGGCGGGGCAAAGTACATTTTGACTTTGATAAGGTAGGTTTGTGAAACTATAGATACAATAACACAACTAACGATTGCACCTCTCACGAGAGTGAAGCGGCGGCAAGACTAAATGATGAGTGAACCTACTGAAAAAATCGATTAAGTTGACAATTGTACAAATTCGTATTCGATTGTCGATTTGTTCGTCGCCGCCAAATTACAATCGAACATATATGCACTGGGGTAAGTCTGTCTAATGAGTTGTGGAATAATGTATAATAGTAAAAATCTAAATTCCACCAAGCGAAAGCGAGCAATTGCGCAGGAAAATTGACATTTTCAAATATATATTTTCAGAAATTGCCGTATTCGCGCCCACACACGCTGAATAACAATAACACCGTTCTTTATTCGTTTTCAATCGAATAAGCGGAACAATCGATTAACTCACTTTTTTTAACAAACCGATCGCTTGTCGGTTTAGCAATTTATAACCGATGAAATAGGTAAGGTGGGTAGGAACTGTATCAAGTGCACTGGTCATAGAATGTCTGGCACTAACTCACCGAGTATGTCAGGACACGTAAAGAGGCTTATTAAGTAGTAATCTTATTTTTAACTTGGGGTTCCACTATTACCTGTGCCACTAACCTAATATCTATGACACGCTAATATAATTTGTGGTGTCCGGATTAAGAATATAGCACCACTCCATCGCCTCCTGTGGACGTTGTAAAAGGCGATTAAGGGAATCTAAACTAGAGGGATGAGGCTTACCTTCTGTGGAACAGTAGCCACTAGCCATACTACGCTCAGGAACCCACCTGCCAAACGTGGTGAGTACTAGCAAATTCCCCATCAAAATGACGACACAATTGTGAATATCTATGGGAAATGACTTTGTTTAATAGTGTCCTTGGGCTTTTATGATGATGTTTTATATAACTAACACGACCATATATTTTCTCTAGGATCAACCTAGGCACTGAGGAAACCACCTTGCCAGGTGCGGAGCTAACATGGGAAGTAGTAATCGAGACAGAGGCACGCGCAGTGAGCCGTCACCTGCAACGTGCTCTGCAACGTTACAAGGACGAGCGCTGCGGGCCCACGCTACTGGCGTTGCAGGCCACACTGTCGCCGTATCTCATCATGCAGCTCATGCCCGGTATAACGATGAAATAGAATACAAATGCGTTGTAGGTTACAGAGATACCTGTAACGCTACAAGGGTGCTGCTCACTTGTTCAGCACATCCAGAATGTTACACGGTACTCCATTCCGTTGAATACGAACTGAATCAAAGGTTTCACAATAGACCAAGCATCTTTATTTATGAATTCACGAACGCCAATCCAATAAGGTGGACTCAGGTCTAAAGGCGACTAAGGGACTCTAAACCAGAGGGATGGGCAGTAGCATCGCTTCTGTGGAACACTATTCATACTGCGCTCATCAACCCGCCATCCAAGTACTGGCAAATTCCCCCCGAAATGACGACACAATTGTGGAAATCTATGGGTGAGCCCTTTGTTCAGCAGTGGACGTCCTTTGGCTGATATGATGATGAAATTTTTGAGTACTTGATCTTGATCTCATAAACCCGGGGGACCAATTTTGACCCAATCCCGAAATAATGTATGTGCGCCAAATGGCGTCAAGGCCACTACAGGCACTAAAAAAATGTGCGCCATATGGTGTCAATGCCATACCAGGGTGAAAACAAGGTTAACATACTAATCGAATATTTATCTGGCAGGTTTATCAGACTTCCCAATCGTGCCGATCCACGTGCGTGACGTAGAAACCCTTTACAGCTCTCTGGAGTGGCAGCGCATCGGTGCCAGAGCCATTGTCAGGCATTACTTGGGACTGGATTCTGTGCTGCAACTCACTATTGAACAGTGCAGGTAACTTTGAAGTTACAATTAGGTTCTGTTTTCCTAAAAAATTATTTCTTATACTACTATAATGACATTCAAGGACGATGTTGAATGAACGTTTGAATACGTCTAGAAGCGTTCGTCAAGCTTGAATGATCTAGAATAAAATAAAGAATTTGAACTATAGGTCCGTCTCAGAGACTTGATATTTAGGGTACGACAGTACTCGAAGACTAACAATAACAATATACTCGTAATAATAGGCATTCTTAGTATCGAACCTAATCTTCAATATTTTGATTGCACTTAGGCTTTAGATTCCAAATGAACTTTCATCCTGTCATAGACCGGAAGCCTTTCAATGATTAATGATAACCAGACTCCACTTTTTGGAACAGATACTTCCACATGCCTCTAGGCAACATGCCAGCTGACCCCACTCTATTTGGTGCGGATCTGTTCTACGCGCGTCACCTCATCAAGCACAACTTCGTGCTCTGGTGCTCCAACATGGATCGGCCCGACCTCGGCGGCAGAGAGACGGACGATAACAGGTAACTGAGTTACATTATATCCATTCGTCAACACCACTAACACTTCACTATGTTGATTATACATATTCAAACCATTGCTGTTGGACACAGGCCTCCACCAAAGATCGCAACAACGACCGGTCTAGTTGTGTAGTGTGATCATACACGAGGGGTTTTGCCATAATGACTACCCTTGGTGGGCGGGTTGGCGATTGCAGTTAGGTTGTTAATGTATAGAAGGACGCTGCTGACCGTTCTCCGGCTAATCCCACAGTCACCTGTCCCGAAAACTTAGGGAAGAGGTTACACTTAGGCCTATTATAAAAATAGGAAAGCCCTTTATCGCGGAAATAATAAGTTATTGACAATTTTGAGCACGCACTGTATCGTAAACATCACGATATAAACGCTATGTGATTATTGTACTATGATGTAATATTATTAAGCTACTGCGAGCGATGACCTCATCCGTGAACTGAGGCGGAACAACGTCCTTTTAGTTTTTAAGTACATTGCAGTTTTATATGGATATAAATAGTTTATTGTAGATTTATTCGAAATAGCGTTAGGATAGACGAAAACGATTATTTAATACTGCAATCGAGTTAACACTCGTTAAAATAAGACAATTCATGAAAACACCGACTCGCTATACTAACTAATCAATAGTATCATATTTTCGTTACCATATCACAGACGTAGTAAGTGGGAGTAGAGTTGTATGGGAAGGACTGGGGTGATACTACAGCCCTACCTACCTATTTCACCTGCATAACAACTATGCGTTAGCGTAGTTATGTTCTGGGTGAAGGGTAGAAACCGCCAGTGAAACTACCTGGCCATGCTGCACCTCGTGTGGTTTCTGGTAAAGAATAGACCGTCCCATCTTCACTCATTGTGTTGTAAAAGTCGATTGAGGTTTGATATCAAGAGGATGCGCATGCGCATGTGCTAATAACAACAAACTGTGGTCACCGATCCGCCTCCCAAGCGTGGTGGTTTTGGCAATGTTGCCCTATGACCGCTCAATGGGAAGCCCATGTTCAGTAGTAGACATTTACGTGCTGATGTGCCAAATATAATAATAACATAGTTGTAACAGCCAATGGCCTCATAGCCAAGAGCCTCAACCAACATCTAAAGAGGCTCTCGTTAGGTCGTTGGATCAAGGGCTTGCTACAGAAAGCAGTTCTCCTTGACACGGCACGCATAGTGAGGAGGTTCCTTTCTATGGAGCCCTAACCACCGGTAGATTGGACCCTGTGCCCGCTGCTGGTTGGTCACAATTTTTTATATTTTTAAATGTATATAATTTTTGTTTTGATGTGTATGTTTAAAAATGCAAAAGATTTGTTTTTAAATGATAATAAAGGACATTATTTGTAGTAATGTCTTAGATTTTCGCGATTATTACACATTATAATAAAACACTTTTAAACGGATTCTATCGCGTATATTTTGATTTTTGATTTTCCTGACGTTTCGAATACTTTGCAGCATTCAGTCATCCTGCGACCACGAATGCTGCAAAGTATTCGAAACGTCAGGAAAATCAAAAATCAAAATATACGCGATAGAATCCGTTTAAAAGTGTTTTATTATGACATTATTTGTTTTCTCACAATATAAAATATAATATTACAAAGTATTGCCTAGTTTACAATCTCAGTATATTGTGGGAGACTAAACTAAGCAAAAGCCTGTATTTCAGGTCACCAGGTCTCCACCCCATGAATACATTATTTGCCTTCCGTAAGCTAGAGCAAAACAATATACTTTATTCGTCTTCGTCATCTTTAGTCTATATACTTACCTAGATTGGTGAGCGAAGTAGAAGAATTAACAGGCTGTACTCACAACGCGAACGGGGCATACAACAGTGTCTGCGTAGAACTGGAGACTGACGCGTTAGCTGTTTGCGCGCTACTGCAAGCTCACAGTATCCTGCAGATGGAGGGGACCAGCGTCGCCACCTCCTTCGGCGCCCAACATGCCAACATACAGGATGCCATGGCCAATGCTGGTGAGTCAGTTCAAAGCCTTCTGGAAACCAATCCTGACGGTGACGTGTTTGCGGATAAATGGAGTTCTCTAATTTCGGTACATTATATTAGACATGATGATGTCTTTAATTAATAGAATTTGCTTTTGGTCGATTTAATGAAAGTAAAATAAATAAAAAATCGCAGTACACGGGTGGACATGTGTCGCTTCCTATTGGCTACTGCTGTCAAAAATTTTCGAAAGTTGAACGGAGAGCTATTTTAACATTTAATGTTCGAACAACTCTAGATTAAATATCAATATCGCGCGTTCCTATTTCCAAAGATATACGAAAATTGCCGAGGTGCATAACTTTAATCATTACTATGATACTGTACTGAACTATGTCATCGTCATCGTCACCTTCTATTTTTAAATGCATATGGATGTTCTTCTTCTTCTTCTCTTAGATTATGGCTTCTGTAGAATATCTTCCACAATTTCGCCAATGTCAAGTATAAAGGCAACGTTGTACGGTATTTAGATTGATAAATCTTTACATATTCATAAAATATTTCTCAAAAGTGAAAAAAACCTAAGAAATATGTTGGCAACGTCGTACGGTTCAATTCTATGTGGATGTTGTTTAATTTCTTAACCGTCTTTGGCAGGTTCCAACGCGTCCATGACGTATGACGAGACGGCGCAGTGCAGCGCGGCGTTCAAAATCCTCCGCACAATGATCGCGTCGTGGCTGCGTGACGTCACGCAGTACAAGAACGTTTTCGCTGACTTTCAAATATCGCATTTTTATAGGTAATATTAATTATTCTTGTTTATGTTTATTTCCCAGCAACTACCTACACTATTTGTTTGGCTTGCTGCCTTTACAGAAGGGCGCTACAAACAGAAGCAGATGCAGGTAAGTTACGCCTACAGGCCTTGCTGAGAGCTGCATCTCATGAGCATTTTAACAAAATAAAGCTACAGGTTTCCCTGTAGCTCGGCGGCAATATTACTTATTTTGTTCAGCTTGACACAAAGTAAGTTAAGCCACCAGACAAGCTGCATTTAAGTGCGTTTAACAACGGCCGAGCCCACCGTTTATACGCGAAAACTATACCTTTTGTAGACCGTAAGCTGGCCAAGCCGGGCTTTTCGGCTTGTATGAAGGTACAGCAAACACATTCATCAGTATAAAATTATTTCAATAAACGCTTAATTACCGTCTGCTGTGACCGAGTTCTGAGTTAGCCAGCTTTCATTACCTTAATTGGTCTTGCAAACATCAAAGTTTTGTAATATTCACAGGAATTTATTTATTCAACAGATGGCTTAAAACTTCTTCATCTCTCCTCTACGACCCTGCCCTCCGACGCACGCTATACAACCTCATGAAAAAGCTGTTCCTCATGCTAGTAGCGGAGTTCAAGCGTCTCGGCTCCCAGATAGTGTTTGCAGACTTCAACAAGATCCTGCTATGCACCAAGAAGAACAATGTTTTGGATGGCATCGGTAAGATACCTATGTTCTAAATTCTTTGAAACGAGGTACGGTGTCCCCCATCGTAGACATGTCCGGCCAGGCAGCTGTTATGCCAGGTGGATCGTGTGATTAGTCAAGTTTGATGTTAAGAACTACGTATCTGGCTCCCGAACCTTGAAAGTCATTGTAAGAATCAACGATGATCCCGGTAAATTTGTATAATATTCGTGTCGCTACATCCCTGTTCAGAATATGGTGGTATAGATGATGATATAGTTGAGAACACAGCTGCAGCCACATTATGTAAAAAGCCGATAGACAGATCTAGAAGATGAAAGGCATCCAATACTGTCTTCCCCTATCGTCAATACCTTGCGAGCTCTAGGCTAACATCTTTCTGGACTTCTTCGCTCGAGAACCTTGTTGCCTGAACAGCCACAATGAGCGGTTACATGCCGCCCTCATCCAACGCCTCCCCGCGACCTTCATCAGTTCATCTGTCCACCTCGTTGGAGGTAGTCTTTGTGCCCCGCCCATTGCCAGTTCAGCTTACTAATCCGATCAGCTATGATTTATCTTTATTCTTCTACGGATCTACGCATTTCTGATAACATCTCGTTGAGAAATATCAAGCATAGCTCTCCTCCATAGCTCGCTGAGTGAGCTTGAGCATAACAATGCCTCACACAAGGATCTCCTATATCGAGGGTACAGTTTAAAGGCATAAATCATACATTCGTAAACACCCATAACCGGACCAACTATCTGTAAACCACATTTTTTTGTTCCGTGCCGGGATCGATCACGTAGCCCTGTAAGCTCGCTTAGCCTCTCCGCTAATTGTGCTGTCTTATGAGCCCCATAGTGAACGACTACGTCTCTGTGACGTGACGTCATTATGGTGTTATCGTTGGTAACACACACTGGCTAAAGACTCGTCTTGAGGCACCAAGGAAGTACATCCCAAACTGTGGGATGCGGTTGCCCTTATGTCTAGTAACAATGATCTCTAAAAATCTTTTAATGAGACCCGAGGCAGCCCCTGTGAGGCACTGCGGTATTGTTGACGAAAAGACGTTGCAAATTTTCCCTAACCCTCTTTCTCGGAGTCGGACCTATCTAACTGGATGGTTCGTCCCAGGTAGACATACTCGTCGACAATTTCAAGAACAGAGTACCGAACCCAAATATCCTAGTGTGTTGCATTGTTGTTCTTTTTTATAAAGATTGCTTGCAACCTTCGAGCGAATTATGTATTCCTGCATATATTTGCTTCCACGTTCAGGCTATGTGGAGTTCGTGGTGCAGAGCATTAGAAACAAGGAGCTGTTTCACGGCATCGACATCCGCTACAAGCAGTGCTGGTCGTACCTGCTGTGGTTGGACGAGGCCAACTATGCAGGAGTACAGGTATTTTATTATTATTATTATTGTAAAGCAATGAACTGCTTGGTACATATATTACTTTGATACTGAAAGAAACAGAAAGAGAACAAATCTCCTCTGAACAAAGACTAGTAAATAGTAATTTCCAAAAATACGTCCAATTTTTTTTTTCTAATAGTGGGAAGCTACTTCGTTTACGAGTATTTGCTTCTGTTTTTTTGTAACGTTGTCCCACATTACACTTGCTCCTATGTCGTGGATACAGTTTACAAACAAATCTCACATGCACAAACACGTAAACCCGATTCCGAAACAACTATCTGTAGATCATACAAATATTTGTTCCGTGCGGGAATCGAACCCGCAACATATAGCTCAGAATTCCGATTGCTTAGCCATTGCGCCAACCATGCAATCGATTTATTATATTATTCTTCTGAATTTGCCACCCTAAGTTTTCTCCTGTGTCGTAGATACAGCTGACAGACAAATCTCACAGGCACGTTTTTGATTGCTATTGATTTGTGACTTGTTTTTGTGAACAGGGTAAATTACCCGAAGGCCTGACCGAGGTGGGCTCGTCGCAACTACCTGCAGCTAGCGAAGAAAATGACCGAGATGAAGTAAGAAATATGATACTTTTAATTTTTATATATGTATACGAGATATGACTCGGTGTAGTGTCCGGATTAAGAATATAGCACCACTCCATCTCCCGTGGATATCGTAATAGGGGACTAACTCATCACATCCCGTGGATGTCGTAATAGGCGACTAAAGGCCGAATACTCAAATGCAATTTAACGTTAAGTCCTCGCTTTAACTATTCCAGAAACCTGTTTTTGGTACAAAACCGGGCGGCTCAAATTGTTTAAGCGGGGAATTAACGTTAAATGGCGTTTGAGTATACGGCCGTTAGGAACTCTAAACATAAGGGATAGGCAGCAGCGACCCTTATGTGGAACAGAAGCAATACTGCACACCAACCCGCCTGCCAAGCGTGGTGAATACGGGCAAATTCCCCGCAAAATGATGACCGCTGATAGTGAACATGAATCAACAAAAAACGACATAAAAAGAATAATGTAATTTGTAAACATACTGGCTATGCTATGCCGCATATGCCGTGTGGTGCCGGCTTTGCCGTGTGGTGCCGGCTTTGCCGTGTGGTGCCGGCTTTGCCGTGTGGTGCCGGCTTTGCCGTGTGGTGCCGGCTTTGCCGTGTGGTGCCGGCTCAGAATGCCACCACCCCATCTCCTCCCATGGGTGTCGTAAAAGTCGACTAAGGGATTAGTCGGAGGATGGGCAGCAGCGTCCTTCGAGTACATTAACAACTCAACTGCGATCGCCAACCCGCCTGCCAAGCGTGGCGATTATGGCAAAACCCCCCAATGAGCTCAAAACACATCCATATCGGTGGTTGTGATGATCTTTGGGGGAGGCCTGTGTCCAACAGTGGACTTCATTAGGCCGAAATGAAATGATGATGTATGTCATATACAACATCTGATATTTGCAGGGAGCAATGGTCCCGCTGCATCCCGACGTGGCTAAATATAAAGGAAACTTATTCCTGCATGTCGCCGCGCGTCTGTGAATTGCTCTGAGAGTCATTCGGGGCATTTCGAGGTCTATTCTCAAACACTGACTTCAGTTTCGAACTGAAAAGATGAACAAGGTCATTTACAATGGGCCTCATAAGAAAGCTCAAGGTCACTCAGCGAGCTATGGAGAGAGCCATACTTGGTATTTCTCTACGAGATCGAATCAGAAATGAGGAGATCCGTAGAAGAACTAAAGTTATCGACATAGCTGCAAGGATTAGTAAACTGAAGTGGCAATGGGCAGGGCACATTGCTCCTAGAACTGATGGCCGTTGGGGCAAAAAGGTTCTCGAATGGAGACCGCGCACCGGAAACGCAGCGCGGGACGACCTCCAACGAGGTGGACAGACGACCTGGTGAGGGTCGCTGGGAGTCGTTGGATGAGAGCGCATGTGACCGTTCGTTGTGGAGATCTAAGGGGGGGCCTTTGTTCAGCAGTGGACGACCTGTGGCTGATATGATGAAGGTCATTCCTAAATTGATCATCAATATTTTAACCGGCCCGCAGCTTTGAATTTTCGGATTCATATGCGGATCAGAATTTGATTATTACTTGCGTTAACGGTGAAGGAAAACATCTTGAGAAGACCTGCACACCTGAGAGGGCTCCAAAATGTTTAAAATGCTGTGTGTAGTCCGCTAAACCGCACTCGGCCAGCGTGGTGGACTATAAATATCCTTTATCATCGTGATAAAAGGCCCGCGCCCAGCAGTGGGACTGTAACCCGTTAAAACCGTGTTTATAATTATTTGCTCCAGAAATATGGCACGAATACAGATCAACAAGATCTTGTCTAAAACTAACTAATCCAGCGCCTCGTTTGTCTGTTTATTGTCACTAGTCTCAGAACCTATTAAACAATAAACAATTGGCGTCCGGATTAATATCCGTGTGGTGTCCGGATTGATATCCGTGTGGTGTCCGGATTAAGAATATAGCAGCACTCCATCTCCTCACATGGATGTCGTAAAAGGCTACTAATGGATGCTAAACCAGAGGGATGGGCAGCAGCGTCCCTCCTGTGGAACAGTAACCATACTGCGCTCACCAACCCGCCTGCCAAACGTGGTGAGTCTTGAAAAAATGACGACACAGTTGTGGAGGTCTACGAGGGAGGCTGATGTTCAGCAGTGGACATATAAACGGCTGATATGATGGTGATGAATTGCATAAATAAAAAAGGAGGGCTAAATAGTTAGCTGTCGGCGCTATGTCAGTTGCTGCAAAACCGTTACTGGTACGAGAACATATTGTTTGGTATATAGTACTAAAAAGAAGTCTGATAGTATAATGTTCGTCTAATTAGGTGAATCACAAAATTTTGAATCTATTTGCAACTATATTTAATTAGTTTTTATATACAACTTAGTGACGATGGCCTGTCAAGTCATTGGCCTGGTTGTAAGCGTCATGCCTGCCCTAGTCCGGCGTGGCACCACACGGTGCTCGTCACTTCGAGCCCTGAAATTATTTAGGGTGAGATTCAGAAACGAGTCTAAGCAAAGTTCACGCTTCCATTTGTCAAAATTAGGGGCGTAAGTAGTGCATTTTGACATATGGAAGCGTAAGTTCACGCTTAGACTCGTTTCTGAATCTCACCCTTATTATCTTATGCCAGTCATTTCACTAGCCACAGCGTCCTTCTAACCGGAACACAGTAATGTTCTAAACTCTAAACATCACTGTAGTTGTTGTTTGTATATTAATCATAATAATCAGCCCATTACTGTCCCACTGCTGGGCATGGGTCTCTATCTCACAATGAGAAAGGTTGTTTGAATAGGTTAAATTTAATACATATCAGTGGGCCAGTGCTCATAATAAATTTTCAGTATGACTGAAAGCTGACCGAACTGAGATTAAATTATGAAATGACCAAAAATTGGTATTCTGCTCCTTTTAAAGTTGAGTCGGATCTCAGTTTGATCTCAATCTAGTCTCATTTCAATGTCAATTGTGACGTTTATTTAATGTCAATTTTAGTACCTATTCCAGTTTAAAATGTTAGTAGATTTTTTATTACCGTTTTGGCTGCTATCCAACTTTAGATCCATTTTCGATTGCATAAGTTAAGTTCACATTTGACGTTGTTTGTTGACTTAGGAGAATACAATTTGTCATATTTACAACATTGAGACTAGACCGGAACTATTATTTGAACGTTTTTTAATTACGAGAATTGGCCCTCAGATTCAAATGCTCTTCATTTTATGCGTTGCATGAATTTGTCTTCTCTTTGGCCTATGCCGAGCTATGAACTACTAGACTGAACAAGTATATAGTCTCCCAATGAGAGCTATGAGAGCTGTATATAGAGTCTCCCAATGAGAGCTTGAATATCAATCAAACTTAAAGCACACGTTATATGTATTTTCGCAGGAGGGTTCGATAACGATGCAGTGGAATCTTTCAAACTTCCTGCCAGCACCGGTGCGCGAGCCGTTCACTGCGGCTGTCGCAGGCTTTCTCAGCGCCGCATACTCGCAGCCTAAGCAACTGTCTGCACTCATACAAGGGGAGATATCACAGAAGCTCTTCCAGTACGTACTAGTTTTTTTTAATTATTGTTTCATGAGGATGTATTATATTATATATGTGCCGCCTTAGAATACCACCACCCCATCTCCTCCCGTGGGTGTCGTAAAAGTCGACTAAGGGATTAGCCGGAGGATGGGCAGCAGCGTCCTTCGAGTACATTGACAGCTCAACTGCGATCGCCAACCCGTCTGCCAAGCGTGGTGATTATGGCAAAACCCCTAATGACCTCACAACACACCCATATCGGTCGTTGTGGTGATCTTTACGGGAGGCCTGTGTCCAGCAGTGGACTTCATTCGGCCGAAATGATGAGGATGTAGCAAGCTTTCTTAGCGCCGCGTACTTGCAGACTAAGGAACTGTCTGCACAGATACCAGAGGAAATTCATAAAACTTGTCCATGAGGTGTCCGGGTTAAAAATATAGCAGTATTCCATCTCCTCCTGTGGATGTAGTAAAAGGCGACTAAGGAACCAGGGGAATAGACAACAGTGTCCCTTCTGACATGGTGGCTAAGGTTAGATTGTCCCCAAGCAATGTGCTCGTAAAAAGAGGCCCACAGTTAATTTAATCTTTTTAGAGGAAAGTGTACTCTGCGTATGCGCAACGTAGATGCCAGTTTAACAACAACCTTATTACATGTTTCAACAAAAGTGGACCTACACACACACATTTCGTCGGATATTGAAAACTTTTTTGTACTCTTCAGAGTGACGGAGAAGATAAACACGCGGTATCCTTTGCTCCGTCCGTCAGACATCGGACAGCAACCAGGACTCAAACCGGACGCCTTCACCAGTGATACCAAGCCTGCCCTACTATACGTCAATGCTGTCTGCAAGGTGTTCTCACTGGACAACACGCTGGAGGACGAGGTTTGTAATGTATAATATTAAATATATACAGCATTAGTATACAGGCTGTAAGTGACAACACACCGAAAACTATGGGAAGAAGTTACATTTAGACTTTATAATGAAACTAGCTGGTTTCACCCGCGCGTTTAATGTTATCAATATAAATACATATATAGCCTATATCACTCAAGGATAGTGTAGCTTTCTATTAGTGAAATAAATTTAAAAATCGTTTCAGTAGTTCAAGGGATTTCCTCATATATACAAACAAATAAAATCTTTTTTATAATTTTAGTAAAATATTAGGAGTAAATCCATGATACAGCACAACTGCTCAAACGTGAGATCGTGAAAAGTATTAGTAACAGCCCGGAATTTGGAAGTGTCCATTAGATTAGTATGCTCTCTATTACATGAGATGGATTACGGCATCAGCGAAAAACATGTAAGGTTCCCAATACTAAGATAGTTAAATTGGGACTCGAAGTACATATAAATATCTATCAAATTGTGATGATGATTATATTTGTTTGTATAAGCACCACATTTTTAGGACGGAGTGAGCTAACACGTGACAACGCCACAAATATGGCCTCATACGTGAACTGTAGCGAAACAACGGCCTTTAGTTTTTATTTACATTGCAATTTTTTGTGAAAATAGTGTTTTTATTCAAATTCTAGTAATTTCTTTGCTGCCAGTAAACTAATCTAATCTAAGCGTACTATCCCCTGCGATTTCCGCTAATCGTCGATTTGTAATAGTGGGAGATCTTATTCTAGTTGAGTTTAATTTCACGTTGTTCTAAAAAAATAATAGACCACCCGTCACCACCACCCATGGGTGTCATAAAAGGCGACTAGGAGTTGATAACAAGAGGATTAGCAGCAGCATCTTTCCGTGTTCTGATAACAACACTGCGATCACCAATCCGCCAAGCGTGGTGATTATAGCAATGACCAGTCATTGTAGTGATCACTGGGAGGCCCTTGTTCAGCAGTGGATGTTTACGGGCTGAAGTGAGTAAATTGATCTTAAGTTTGCAACACATCATCCGTTAAAGGAGTTGTTCCAAAATGAAGGGGTACCTGGCCAGGTCATAATTTCGGCCGAATAAAGTCCACTGCTGGACACAGGCCTCCCTCAACGATCACCACAACGACTGGTATCGGTGGGTTATGTGCTCATTGGGGGGTTTTGCCATAATCGCCACGCTTGGCAGGCGGGTTGGCGATCGCAGTTGAGTTGTTAATGTATTCGAAGGACGCTGCTGCCCATCCTCTGGCTAATCCCTTAATCGCCTTTTACGATACCCACGGGATGAGATGGGTTGGTACTATTCGTAGCCGGCACCACAGGTCCTTGTACAATATACAAAAAAATAGCTAGATAAAAATAAAACTGATTTCTTTTATTCATTTTTGACAAAATGACTTTCTTTTCTGGTACAAAACTAGAATTTCCGAAACTAAAATTAAACTTAGAATTGCAACGCACAACGTAAAAGTCCAACATGGCGGTAAGAGACATTTAGGGATGTATGATACTGCCAAGATATCGATACTTTTACATATTACTTGTACCGAAAGGAAGCATTGATACTTGCTCATTGCTCGATCAAACAGTATCGGTACCTATTTGCATCGGTCAGTTTTTTGGAACACTTAGATTTTTAGAACCAAATACGTTACCTATCTTTAGACTTTATTACATGAAACATGTTATTTATGGTTTAAAATACTGCTCATAACATTATTTTTTATCAAGAAAGTCAATGGAATTACTGAATAGAAATGATTTTTTATGACTAAAGTATGCATTTAAACGAATTATAAGTATTTTTTTGGGGATATATGGATTTTTCTCGATTTTATGAGGTACTGTACATGGACTTGGCCAAAAATGAAACATTTCCTTTCTATAATATTGTCTAGGTAACCCTTCTCCGTCGTAACCTGCTCCGTCTGATCGGCGTGGGAGAGTTCAGCAGCGCAGCAGAATGGCGCGATGCCTGTAACACTTGTGTGCTAACTGAGATCATCTGCAAGGTGTGCAACCACTGCCGCGACCTCGACCTCTGCCGCGACTCCAACACCGGCACACACGGCGACGTGTGAGTATATTTGAGTTATACAGAGTAATGCCTCTACTCGATGCATACAGACGTGCCCATCGACTCAAAATACCAATTAAATTTAATTAAATTATTTCTTTAATTAATATTTTATGAATATATTAACAATTGCTTAATAGTAACCTAGTTCTAGTTAGATAGTTTTAGTAGTTTTAGTTTTAGCAGCAGCGCCCCTTCTGTGAAACGGTAGCCATAATGCGCTCACCAACCCGCCTGCCAAGCGTGGTGAGTATTAGCAAATACCCCCCAAAATGATGACACAGTTGTGAAATTCTATGGGGGATGCCTTTGTTCATCAGTGGACGTATAAATGGCCGATATGAACCTAATTCAGTGTATTAGATTTGTATAACACGCTAATTAAATTAATTAGCGTGTTATACAAATTAATATCATAGAGATTACTTCTTTTGTATAAGAAGCGTATTTCCTAAACAGAACTTATTTATTGTTTAATTTACTGCTAAGAAATTGTAGGTCACTGTTTTTAAAGATACAGGTTTTCACCTAGTTTGTTTCATTAATAAGCTACTCAGTATTGTCATCGAACTTGTATGTATGGCTGTGCTTAAATAAATAATTATTATTTGTCGTTCTTCACGGGTTTCTATCCCCTGTAAGGGGGAACCCGGTCTTTTGGTAGGCTTACGTAAGGACACTGGTCCAACTCGCAGAGGCCCTTTAGAGAATTTAAATCTAGAATGTAATGAAACGCTATCGGGAGCTCTCCATGGCTGTACAATAAAAAGGCAGTCTCGGATTATTCCCGGAGGCGTATAGTGGGATAGTCTTACTATTGTATGCTTGGAAACTTATTTTTAATGATTATTATCTGCCTTCTCTATCACACACACACACACACACTCTGATCTCTTTCCACACATAATAATATGATTAAAATACCATTATCAGCTTGTTTAACTGCACTTTTGACTACCCTAGTGGCGGTTTCGACCGATAAATTACCGTCGTATAAACATATAAATAACCTCGGCAGCTCTTTAATATCTAGTATATAATATAATTACGTTTGTTCACAGTCCGGTGTGTTTATGCCCAACGTGTGGCACTCCGTACGAGAACCAGGAGCTGGAGTGGCGACTGGTTGAGATAATGAATAGGCGGACCATGTCCTACATCCTGCAGGACCTTATTTGTAAACGGTGTCATCAGGTTTGTAACAGTACATCTTATAAATGATGTATTAGATTAGTGGTAGCCGCCGTGGACGACGTCCAGACACAGGCCAAAACCGGCACGCCCCTCCGGCTTCTTCAGAGTGGAGGATATTGGACAAAGATATTTTTTTATTGATAAGCCTTTATCTTTATAACTCTCTCTTTTTCACATCTCACGATTTTAAACTATTCGGCAACAAATACTGTACAACCTGACGCAGAGGCGGATTTACACATTCGACGATTAAAAACTGAATATGAAAAATGTGCGATCGGGGGAACTAAGGAACGAAGTTGATTACTTGCAATAATGACACAATATAAATCCCGTGTGAATTAAAACAATAACAAAAAAATTGTTTCAATAATATTTACACGTGTTTAGATTTGAGGTATATACGCTGACCGCTCACAATGCTTGCTGCTCGAGTCTCGATAATTGCATGCACACACGCATACAACCGTATATAATAGAAAGAGACAGAGAAAAAGAGCGGGAAAGGGAAAGTTCGCCTATAACGCTTTTTCCTTACGTGACGATTACTACCAGTTCACTCTACTGAAAGCCGCGTAAAAGAACGTCGTTCGTTCCAATAGTTTTGGGTATATTTCTGAACGAATCTAAACTCAATAATATACGACAACGGGGTACAGTTACACAATAATGTACATTTAATCAAAGTTACGGTCCCCAAATTTGTCGCCTACGCTCAAGCCAAATTTTTCCCGGAGTGACTACCTAATGAACCGCAATCGAACTTCTAGTTTATAACAGTGTCCTGATGTTAGACCGGTTGTCAGATGTCTGACTGTCCGTAACGATTGTCATAGATATTCGTATGACAACCGAAACAACGACCTAACGTGATCTGCGAGGCACGGAGGGGCCTCGATGTATAAGAATAAATGATCAAACATCTATTCCATGTCGCACCAAGCGCAGCTTAACCTTGCAGATAGATCGTTTTGTGCGGTAAACATTAACCCACAAAGTCCATAAATAAAAGCCCTCAATATACATACATGTATAGAATCGTTAATTTAATTTATAATATCCATACCTATTCAGTATTTATATGAAAAACATCTACTGGTGAACACAGGTCTCCCCCAAAAAACAAATGACGACCGGTCTAGTGGGTTTCTGTTTTATGCTCAGTGGGGGGGTTTTAGCTATAACCGCCACGGTTGGCGACTGCAAGTGTAAATTTAATCGAAGAACGCTGCTGCCTATCCTCCGGCTAATCCTATAGTCGCCAGACCACACGACACGACCACACGATCATGCTTTTCTTACTAAATGGCAGCGCCTACGTACTGCTTATGGCAAACAATTCCGAAAAGATATATCTTAGCAGCAGGTGGTACGTAGCGGTTGCGGTAATATTCCAGACCTCCTTTTGCACAGGCCTTTGAGTACGTTGGTACGGCGGCGATAGGCTCTTCTATGTGACCACACGGTCTTTTGCGGTGATTCAGTTAAATTATTTGCGTTGCGTTTTCAAGTGCGGTGCGAATATGAGTGTCTTATTTTTCAGGCGTCTTCTAAATTACGGAGCGATGAATGAGGTCGTATACGGCATTGATATACAACCTCCCTTATACTAAGATACTTAATGCGAAAACGGACAATAAATGATAATTTAGGATATGGGGCTAGCTGTGTGTGGCGCGACCAATAAAAATGTGATAATTCTGTTTGAGGCTCCATCACGCTCAAACAACTGAACAGATTCTAATATTTCTAATGAGATTTGTAGAATGTGTCGTCGAAAAAGACATACGATATTGAATTCCCTTGAGCCAAAGCACGCACGATACTTTTAGCATCGACGATCGGCGATTTGATCGCTTTTCGGCACCTCGACGCTGTGCAACTCCTACCTCCGCACGTTTGATCGTTAGTTTCGGTGTTTCACTTTGCACGAAAGCGGGACACAAGCGTCATTAATAACGACGTACGTTCAAATAAAGTTGACGCGTACTGTCCCGCCCGCTCTTTCCATTGCTCCAGCTCCCCATCAGTTTATGCATTATCAATAGAATCGTGAAAACGTGTGATTTTGATACCATGCTCGAACGCAGCAAGTAGCTAAAACACGATGCAGCCGCAAATTCGCTGATCGTCGATGCTCAACTTATTGTGTACTTTGGCCGTTAAGGACGCGAATGAAGTCTTGTAGAAGACTTTCAGTTTGTATATATAACATTTTATTTAATAATGTCTTAGGTTTTCGCGAGTATTACACATTATAATAAACCACTTTTAAACGAATTCTATCGCGTATATTATTGTTTTATATTATATAATAAGAAAAATAAAATATTTTATTAATAACCGTTCTATAAATTACAGTAAAACATAACTGCCTCAGTTTTGAGAGTCTTGCCCAACATTGAATTCAAAATGTTACATCGCCCAAATTTAACCGACTGTACTGTAAAAAATGTCGTCTCCCCCTATTGCACGACATAAATCTACCCAAATTTCATTAGAATCCGTTCAGACGTTTGAGCGTAATGGAGACTCAAAAATTTAAACAAACTAACTTGTGTAACTAATTAAATTGAGAACACCAGGAAAGGGTAGTTCGGTAATTAGAGGGCAGAGTATGAGGCAGCTCATTAACATGAATTTCGAGGAAGTTGTCAAGCTATATTTTCTCCTTGGGGTGGGGGCTGCCCCTAGCTGGGTACGCCCTTGATATGACGCTTGGCAATGATAACTTTATATATTTTCTAGATTATTATGAATTGGTGCCATTTAAATTTACAAGATACAATATTTCTTTCCTTATGCAGGTCAAACGTGAAAACATGA